>CM073001.1:11759688-13000938 GCA_037038555.1 Rhynchonycteris naso
CTGGAGTTATGAACACAATACTCACATTTTATATGAAATACTAAGATTTCTTTATTATTATTTTCATTGGGGTTTTGAAGGACTGGTGTTTGTTAAAGGACAGTTGTTCACTGTGGAAGATACAAAACTATTTGGAGAAGATACGTTGTTTGAAATTTAAATAAAAATAACACATTTCCATGTTGGAAAAAGTGGTGATTACAATTTGCTGTTATACTGGTAGTTTGGAAGTGTTTATTAGAACATGAGAATGTTCAGTCAAATAGGAAGAAAACAATCTAAATAAAGCAACACAAAATTGTAAATCCCAATGTGAAAATCTTTAGTATGGTACAAAAATAGTAATTTTAAGGGCAGGTTCTAAGATATTTCTGGTATGGGGCTTTGTTCCCTTTTAAGAAAATAAAAATATATAGTATTTTATCTCCAGAATTATTGTTTTCTTACCCAGAAATATAAAATGTCTTGAGTAAAAATAAATAGTAGATAAGAGATGGCCAAGTCTTAAGAAGATGATCCATTGCTAACATAATATGAGATGGAATCAAAATAGCTTTTTTTTTTTTAGGTGAAAGGAGGGGAGATAGTGAGGCAGACTTCCACATAGAACCTGACAAAGATCCATCTGACAACCCTGTCTGGGGTTAATGCTTGAGTACTGAGCAATTATTAGCACCTGAGGCTGATGTGCTCCAGCAGAGCTATCCTCAGCACCCAGGACCATGCTTCAACCAATCAAGCCATGGATGTGGGAGGGGAAGAGGAAATCAAGGGAGAAGGGGGGGCTGGAGAAGCAGATGGTCCCTTTTCCTGTGTGCTTGGACCAGAAATCAAATCCAGGACGTTCATATTTTAAGCCAATACGCTATCCACTGAGCCACAGGACAGGGCCTAGAATAGCTTTTTAATAGACAAAGGATAGTTTATGAGATTCACACAGCAGTCCAAATCAGAATGAGACACTTTATTTACATCCTCATTCATAACTTGAATTGCAATTAAAAATTTTTTTCAGAAGAGAACTATGCATGAGTTGATTTCTTTCCCTCAATTTCCCTCTACATGAATTGGACTTTTTCTCCAATATTCTAGATTTTCAGCTGTGACAATCAGCACTATTAGAGTCCAAGAACCTTGATATTGGAGCAAACCAGTAGGACAATAACCTGTGAGTAAGAGAAATAGCATTTTGTTTTCTTGTAAAGGAGGCAAGTTTGTGTTCTAAAGTCATAAAAGTATCTTCTGAATCCATTTTCAGACCAGGCTAACCATTGGAAAATACATAATAAAGTGGAGATAGGGAGAGTTGAAAGAAGGAATAGGTTGAGGGTAAACATTCAAGAGAGAGGCTATGATGAAGTGTCTACAGGAGGTCTTGCTATTATTGTGCTCAGTGGATTCTGTGGATTCAAAGCACTGGCTTATTGAAGCTTCCTTGCACTACATAAATTGCAGCCATTAAAAGAACAAAGAACAGTTCAAGGCATCAAAAGGAAGGACAGGAATAGGAGATAGGTATGAGAAGAAGAAATTTAAGATAGTCATGGAAGAATTAGCTATCATGAATTCATTTCTTATCCCTCTGTGGCATATGCTAGTTATAATACGTTGAGTGAGATTAATTCTTACACCTCTGCCTGAGATTTGCTAATCCTGCACTGCTCTGGTATTTTAAAGATAGATTTCTTTGCGAATAAGATTTGGGCTCAGTTGCTAACTGCATACCTTTTTACATTGGGAACAGTAAATCATTCAATTGTCTTTAGCGTACCTGTCAGAATGAAGAAGATTGGAAATTTACATGTACATAAAAGACCAAGGATGGAGGTAGAAAGACAGGGTCCTTGACCCCTCGCTTCTGTCTTGGCATCTTATAGTTGCATAAAGCCAGTCTTTTCCATTATAAGACAGAAATTAATCCATATTGATCTCTAATCTCTCTTGAGCATCCTTTGGAAAAATGACGCTTATTCGCAGAGGAAGTACCAATCAACGCAGAACTCAAATAATTTGTTTCAGATGAAAAAAATGAGAATGAAAGTCAAATTCTGCTAAGCCCTGGAGCGATATATTTGTTTTATTTTCTCTTTTTTTCCTCATTCAGAGTGAATATGGTTATTTAAAACTTTATTATCACCCATATTTAGATAAAACCTATGGCATCTTATTATATAAAGTGTTCACATGCAGTGCAAACATAATCTGTAACTACGGTCTTTTTCTCCCACTGAATTAAAAAGGCAGAAGTTTTGCTAGTTATACACTTCCCCATACCATGCTATGCACATAGTAATACAACAATCAGTTTTTATGTAATGAGCACTTTAAAAATTCTGTACAACTATCAGGAAAACAGGTGTTCTTGCACTAATTCTGCTGGCTTACCTGTGTCCAATTGTATATATCTTTTATGTAAGCCAATTGAAATCCCTTTTGCAAGATGGTAGAGTATAAATCATAAATTAATGAACATTATAGTGATTTATGGATGCATGTTCCCAGAGAAGACCACATGTTGCATATTTTTAATCATCTCTACAATCCCACAAAGTAATAATCTGGGGATTTCTGTTTGTAGTCAGTGCTCCCTTGCTGATGTGGTTCAGACTGAAAATGACATTGGGGTCATTTCACACCGCCAACTGTCTCATCTGACTATACGTGTCTTTGGCTCCCATTAAACTTTTGAACTCCTTGTGAAAAATGTGGAAAATCCTGGGTATAATCAGGGCACATGCAGCCAATTTTGATATGAGGAATTGGAACTGACTGCCATTTGCATTCAATTCTGCTCAAACATTTTCAGTAGTTAATTTATCAAAACGCAGATGTGTTTTCCAAATACTGACTAATTTTTAAATTCACATTAAATTTACCGAGACATTTAATCCATATGTTCCATACTGTAATTCATCATTTTGTAGACGAGAGCAGGTCTAAGTTCAAGACTATTTTTTGACTAAGACACTTTGAGTGTTTTTAATTAACATTTAAAACTTTTTTTTTAAGGCAGGAAGTTATGTTTGACAAAGTTAAGGCCAAACACCCAAAGGTTAGTGTTTTGTCTAGAGCTCAGCATACATGAATCTTAAATGAATTTTAAACCTGGCTAAAATAAGCTGTCTTGCTCCTTGTAAAAGATTCTAGAGAATAAGAAAGTTTGCCATTAAGAGAATTTAAGAGTGAGTATTTAATACTATCCAGAGATCAAAGAAAGGTGGATAAAAAGGAATCAGTTTGTTAAACAAAAATTTTCTTTGTATAGCAATAATCAGGCCAAGCACAGATGAAAACTTTATGTTTTAAGGAATTCAATAACTTTGGCCCACAATTCTCATTTACTTAGAGTTAAATTTATAAAGTACCTCAAAGACTGCCTAAATCAGACAAGTCAGATAGTGTCTAGTTGTGTGTGTGTGTGTGTGTGTGTGTGTGTGTGTGAGAGAGAGAGAGAGAGAGAGAGAGAGAGAGAGAGAGAATAAGAGAGGAGGAAGGGTAGAAAGATGAGACTTCTGAGCCCATGCCTAATGTTGGGAGTGATTGATTGACTTTTGGTTTGAGAATACTTTAACAAAATGAAGATAGTTTAGCAGGGTGTAGAAAATGAATTAGAATTGTTCATTATAGGGAGCAAATAACCAATGGGATAAAGGTAAGAAGGGAGACACTGGATGTTGGGAAAGAAAAATAGAAAAAAAAAAAGAGGTTTCAAGGAGAACCTGAGCTTTGACAGCTAGCAATAAATTGCGGCCTGTGTGGCAGCCAACCTCCAGAGGACCTGCAGTGATTCTTGGTCTTATAAACCCATGCTTTTGTGTAGGAGCCTCACACAGGCTGGCCTGGTGACCAATAAAATATGACAGGAGTGACGGTGTGTAATTTCTGGTTTTTTCTGGATGATTTTTAATTGAATTTATTGGCTAATAAATTCATACAGGTTTCAGGTGTGCAGTTCTATGTTACATCATCTATACACTGCATGGTGTGTTTAGCACCCCAAGTTAGGCTCCCTTCATCACCATCTATTCCCCTCTACCCGTCTCCACATCCCCCTGCCCTCCTTTCTCTCCTACAACTCCCACACTATTGTCTGTGGTTATAAGGTTCTTTTTCTTTGCTTAATGCCTTCATCTTTAATTGAGATATAATGGACATATGATTGTTCCATACGTTTAAGATATACAAAGCATCAATATGATACATTTATGTATTGTAATATGATTACTTCTGTAGCATCAGCTAACACCTCTATCACATGACATAATTACCATATCTTGTCTGGTGAGTACATTTAAGATCTAGTCTCTAGATCATAAATGGCATTGCTGCTCTGCCTAAGTCTTCTGAATTACTACTCCTTTGGGAGGAATTCAGTCACCATGTCATGAGGACAAGCAGGGAGCTGCAGGTGCAGAGGGACTGAAGCTCTGGCCACAAGCCAGCACACCTTGCCAGTCATGTGAGGCAGCCACATTGGAATTCTACTCTGCAGTCGCAGGGGACTGCACATCCCTGCCACATCTGACTGTAACCTCATTAGAGATTCCAAACTAACCACAACATCAAATTCCCAAAATTCTCACCCTCAGAAACTATGACAAATAGTCATTCATTCTATTGTTGTACTGAATCAGTAAGTTTTTAGTGGTGGGTTATATAGCTGTGGATAAATGATACATTAGAAAAAGTTGATTCAGAAATAAGATATATTCATTCATTGAAACATCAAATATGTATTGAGGGCCAAGCATGTTGATGTTTTAATGGAGAAAAGATTGACATAGTCTAGCTTTAAATAACTTATATTCTAATGAAGGTGATCCTTTCTTCAACATTTTAGAAACATTTTAAATGTTAAGATACAATGGAATGGTACTCAGCCATAAGAAATGATGACATTGTGTCATTTACAACAACATGGATGGACCTTGAGAACATTATACTGAGTGAAATAAGTAAATCAGAAAAAGCTAAGAACTGTATGATTTGACACATAGGTGGGACATAAAACTGAGACTCATGGACATGGATCAAAGTGAAGTGGTGACCAGGGGGAGAGGGATGTGGGGGAGGAGGACTGGGGAGGGGATGAGGGGAAGGGTGTAAAGAGTGACAAATATGAAGTGACAGATAATGATTTGACTTTGGGTGATGGGTGTACAACGTAATCAGCAGTTCAAATGCTATAGAGATGCTTACCTGAAACCTGTGTACTCTAATTGATCAATGTCACCCTGTTCAAGTTAATTTTCTAAATAAAATTTAAAAATTAAGAAAAAGAAATAGTAATGCAGTAATTATAAATTAAGATATTGTTATGAAGGGAATAAGGGCTGAAATGAAGAAAATTGGGTTCATCCGGGGAAAATATTCTTGGAAATAAATGCTCATGACGGCCTCTCTGAGGAGCTGATACTTATATTGGAACAAGAAAGCTGAGAAGCGCTGGTTCATTCATTTGTGGAAAACACAGATTAGTGTGTGCAGAGGTCCTGGGTTGAGGAAGAACTTCGTGCATTTAAAGGAAGGAATGGAGGTTGGGACAGAGTGAATGGTGAAGATTATGCATAAGAAAGGGAGAATTGGAGGCAAGGGCTATATTTTGAAGAATATCATAGACCTTAGAAATCTCATAGAAGTTAGGATGTTCAGTGATGACGCACTGAACAGTTTGAGCAAAGGAAGGAACATTCTCATCAAATCCAATTAAGAGTAGGCACAAACAAATTCCTTCTCAATCATGACAGTCAGGGGTCCCTGCCTTAATGACATTTCTTGATGAATGCCAGTGGTCCTACTTATTTTGAATGGGTTTTCTTTTCTTTTTCTTTTCGAAGTTGAGAGTAGGATAGAGAGATAGACTCCTGCATGCGGTCCGACCTGGACCCACCTGGCAGCCCCATCTGGGGCCATGCTTGCAACCAAGAGATTTTTAGCACCTGAGGCAGAGGCTCCACAGAGCTATTCTCAGTGCCCAGGGCTGATGCACTTAATCGAATAAAGCTATGGCTGGGGGAGGAGCAGAGAGAGAGAGAAGGGAGAGGAAGAGGGGTGGAGAAGCAGATGGTTGCTTTCCCTATGTGCCCTGATTGGGAATCGAACCTAGAACATCCACATGCTGGGCCAATGCTCTACTACTGAGCCAACTGGCCAGGCAGGGCCTTGAAATGTGTTGTTTCTGTTGTTGTTTTTCCCCAGTGGAAAGCCATGAGATGTATCAGTTGTGCAAACATTAGAAGAATGGTTCCTGGTACATAAATTTGTTATCTATTTTAGAGAATTTAATATCTTTACTAAGTATCTTTGGGCTTGGTTTGTATTTGGGGTGCTGTACTATTACAAAGACATAGCAATAAAGGACAGAATAATTTCTGTGGAGTGTTACGTGGTTAAGAGGTAAAGAATCTTCCAAGACAAATGATCTGCTGAATTATAGTTCACAAAATACTGCCCTATAATGAGAATAATAATTTTTTAAGCCTAGATCCTCAGCCCAGTATTCCAAAGAAATCACTCTAAGTACCAAGTATAATTACCTTGTTCTAGTTTAAGGAACCCGTGTCGTGCTGGATCACGGTACACACAAATTTGACAAAATGTAATAATGCAGGTAACATTAAAAAAAAAAGAACACTTATTTTGGATTGGCAATCTGCTATAATTCAAATAGCCCTATTACTTTAATAGAGGATATTCAACTTGCATTTTGCAATTTTTTTCCCTGAAAGGATTGTCAACTCAAATTTTGTAATTTGCATTTAGAAAAAAACACCTTTCTCCTCTGTGTAAAATACTGTTTGTCACCTGGCAGGTAATAATTTCCTATCACATCTCTTTGTTCTGGTGAATATTTTCCCTTTCAAAGAATATATTAAATCAAAAGAACACTTTTTATGCTAATGCAATCTTTGTAGAGGCTGAGATAAAATTTCAAGTACTGATAATTATAAAAACCCTACAAGAGGATTCTAGAAATACTGGTTTTCTTATTCCTGGGGATGTTGTTCTTTCAAAAAGAAATGAGTTTATATATTCATTTTCAAAAGACTAGTTCTAAGGGGTATATTTCCAGGAAATACCTTTCTCAAAACAACCATTTAATTTACCCACTAAAGAACCACATTTCATAATTATGCATTATCAAGAGAAACTAACATATAGATCCTATTTGTCTTAGGAGTGATCATTTTGATTTAAAAATAGGTATCAGTTCAAATAGTAAATTTTAGAATAATCAAATGCATTCAATAATTCAGTATTTTCACTGACACTTATTTAGCATTTGAAAATTTTTGCTTAGAGTTGGGGATTCAAAGAAGAAAATGATTCTGTCTTCAATAAGCTATTAGCATAGCTCAGGAGAGGAAACATTTTACATTATCTGGCTGTAGTTTTCTGTGGAACAAGCAACAGAAGACAGCCACCATGGTGATCTTGGAAAGAGACCACAATGAAGGCAGTTTTCCTGGAGGAGGGAGCCACTTGAGCTGGGTTTGACGTCTGAGCCAGAGAGCTAGGAAAAGGATCACTGGCTGAAAAACCAGCATGCCCAAAGACACAGAGTGAGAAAAAAATTCTGACTTTTGCAAAAGTAGTTGCTTGATGTGTACCTGGATCTCAACATATCCTTTTTGCAAGGTGGGCAAAAGGAGAAAATGAAAAGCAAATTTAAAGGGGGCCTTCTCTGCTATATTATGATCTCATGATTTTATTCATGAAGCCAAAGCAAACCATACAGATATTTTAACTCAGATCTTAAATCTACTTAAAAAAAATTTTTTTTAATGTAAACTAGCTTACGGATTTTTCAAAAAATCATTCTCAGTTGTGTTTGTCATGCTGATATTAAGTCTGAATTTTTTATAGAGAAACTCAATACTCTGACGCTCATGAAGGTGGCCGGCCTGTCAAACTTAGAGAGCAAAACCTTTAATTAAGGCTCAGACCAGCCCCAGCACAGCAGCAATCTCCCGGCATTGATCTGGATAAACTGCTTAGGAGAGGGAAAATGCCATTGTCTCTGTTTATTTTCCTGACACAGCCAGAAGTTGAATTTCTGTCACTTGGGCTTCTGCAAAAACCTGCAGTGCTTGCCTCTACAGGCCGGCCACCCGGTCTGCATCCCCCTCTCCCTTCAGGACAAGGCTGTGCTGCCTGTCGGGCAGGCTGTCACACAAGCGCACGCACTCTTCCCTGGTCAGCGTCTCTGGGGACCTTGTTTTTAGAACTCTCGTGTGAAGGTGCTCTTGGGGACAATATGGGAGACACACAATCAAAGTCCTGACCGGGACACTTGAAGAGATAAACCAAGTTACTCTTTGAACAGGAAGTAATTGATGAAAGTACAAACAAAGAAAAAGAAAAAAGAAAAAAAAGAAAAGAAAACCCCAACACCACCACCAAAACAACACTTTCTCCACAGTTTGTGTTTTGTGTAGGTGATATTAAAGCCATATCAAATGCTGTTTTTGAAGAAATCAGGAAAACTACCTATTGTCAAGCAGTTAAGTAATCCTTAAACTGCTTTTAACCAAACATCAGGGAGTTTAAAATTGCACTGAAGACTATTACCTAAATAACCTTAGGTGTGGAGTCATTGTGTCCAGGGACATGTTTAAATGTTCACCAAAGTTTAGGCAGTTATTAGTTGTGGATATAGTGCAATTATCAATAGTTAGTGTCTCAGAGTAGGCTTCCGGCTGTAGAACCCAAGATGCAATCCGTGTGCCATTGACTCGTTAAGGACAAGCTTCCTGGGGAACTGCCTTCGATCATGTACTTGCTTGGTTCCCTCCCATTTCCTAACTGCTCCCCTCACTCTACAAACAGAGGGCAGCTTCTGTCTGATCCACAGGGGAGGTCTGTAGAGTACATTGTACCTTAGTGTGCCCTGAACCAAGCTAACAGCGCTGCCACCTTCATGTTCCAGCATCCACCTTTAGAAGACTCCCAGGAGACTTTCATTCCAAAGCACTCTACTTCTTCCCATTCAGGACCCAGTAGTCTGAGACGAGTCCACCAAAAGGACCCTAGATACCTACTTCTGTAAGAAAGAGTGTCAGGAAGCTTAGAAGAGGAAAATAAAACAGTGAATAAAAGTATCCAAGAGAATATGATTTGAGCAGAGAAGTACCTCTTTTACTTGGTCAGTGACTCGATTGGATAATGAGTTCATAAACAATCTTTCAATGAGAAGTCATGGGGATGTTGAGAAAATGCTTTACAATCAGAGCAATCCTGAAAATTCATGATATGCAGACCATTTGAGTAGAAGTATCTAAGATAGGCATCACCATTCCAGAACATTGGACTGACTGAAAAGGCAGAAAGATTGCAGTGGTGGTGCTTTGCATTACAAACCAGGGAATAACGGAGTCCAATGGGCAGATCATTGGAATCACCGTCAGGATGCAATTCTATTCCTAAATTCATTTTATACAATAAGTTAGGATGTAGGGGCACTGCATAGACTTCTGCCTGTGTGCTGTATTGGGTACTATGGTACACCAACCAGACTTTCTTCTCCAAGGAAAAGGCACATATTTCCATAGCTACTAATTTTGGATACTGAAGCTTCACTACTGAGTCCTTCCCTAGGAAATTGCCTTAGGCCAAAGTGTGTAGCTTCACCCAACACTAAGTTCCCTCTCTGGGAAGAGCCTGAGTCTGCTAGGAGGAATTCAAGTATGAACATCTGACCACTCACCTTAATTTTGAAATATTTGAGGAGCTATCTCATTACTGGCGCTACCTGTGGAATTGCCCCAGGCTTCCTCTGCAGAAATATCTTACTTTTCCTGGATATAGACTAGGACCTTCTTCGTGACCTTGATTGATGGAGATACAGAGCCTCTCCTTTTAAGACTCATGCCTTTGGCAGGGTATGCTCCCTCTCCTTCTGCTGGTCATCAGACCAATAATGAGGGGCAAATCACATCTTCTCCAACTAGGAAAATCCTAGATCAGACTATAATTATGATAGCAACACAACTGCTCCCAAAAATTAGGGGATATTATATAGCTTTATATTCACTTTGAAATATCCCCTAATTTTAGTGAGCAGTATATATTGGTTTACTTTAATCATTGTTCTATTATCAAATAAGCCAGTTGTATATAATTTTTTTTACCATTATTAATAAAACTGCAAAAGTATATATTAATAAATAGAACTTTACATTTAGATTTAATTCTTCAAAATGATATTACTGGCAATAATAATACTTTAGGAAGTATATAATGGTTCACTCTTTCACTTGATGGTATTAGTGACTGATTAAATATGTGTGTATATCTATATAAATGACATCAATATAATAAAATATATGATTACATTATCTCATATATGTGTAAGCATAAAATATTTGCCGGTCTAACAGGGATGTATTATACTTACTTACAAATGTCTTCATTTGATTACCATTGAGATAGAAATCTTCCATACACTCGATAACTACTTAGTATTCTTTGCAAATGGTTTCTTCAGGTCTCTTTTCCATTTTACTTCTTGAATTCTTGGTAGTTTTCTTATTGATTCATATAAATTTTCAATATTAATAAAGGCTCTGTTAGTTTGTCGCATTTGCTGGAAATACTTTTGGCAGCTTTTTTCTATATAGACTTTTATATAACTTTTTTGTTGATATGCGGCTTTGTGATTGCTTCTTTATTTCTAAATTTATAACTGTATCTACATGTCAGAAAATGTTCTCAACAGCCTATTCCATTTTCTCCTAGCTATCTATGCTTTCATCTTAATACTGCACTAGTGTGGCTCCCGAAATACCTCTTGCTGCGTAGCAACTTCACCATTATATATATAACAAAAATAAGTAGAGTGAGAGAGTAAACATCTTACTCAAGTCCTCCTCTGCCCCCCCTTACCACCACCCCTTAGTTGACAAGAGCCAGAATTCAATAGAAGCCATCCAGAATGCTAGCAAAACTTCAAAAATAGTATTTTCCATAGGCGATGTTAGACTCGGTGGGTATTTTGTTGTTGTATAGCAATCAATAACTATATATTGTAGGATAGTTTTAAAAAGAGAGAGAGAAAAGCTTCCTAAATGCAGGCAATTAAATACTGCAAGCCTATAGCTATTAGCTACAATAATTCATTACTGCTTTTCCTTTCCACATTCAGGTCTCTGTACTTAGGGAATTGATGTGCCGCCATGTCTGGCGAATCCTGTGATTCTGACACAGTGGTTCTTAACCTGGGTTCTATCAAACCCTAGAGGTTCGATGAATCGGTCTTAGGGGTTCAGAGAAGCTTCTGCCGCGGAGGCCAGAATAAAGTAATACCGTAATTTGTTGTGAGTTCATGCACTTTGTTGGTTTTGTTCTTTGAGCAAGGTGATGTTCATGCACGGCTCATTTTGTGCACCAGTAAAAAAACATATACCTATGTCTTGAATTTGGAAAAAAAATCATATTTTATTTATCACTAAATAAGGGTTCGGCGAATGTGCATATGAAACTGGTGGGTTCGGTACCTCAGAAAAGGTTAAGAACCACTGTTTTGATGTGATCACTGGCTAAGTGACAGAATATTTACTGTTAGCGTCCAGTTTATTCTCCATGCCACATTTGGCCAGAGAAGGTGGAGTGAAGATTCAGGAGACCCAAATAATTTGTTCAATAAGATCTCAGTAGAGGAGGAAATGAATGAATCAATGGGAGAGAAAAAGCAGAAGAAAAGCTGAGATGTTTCTAAATATTCAACATTTGCAGTAGCATTTCTCACACCGTTATCAGCACAGCCTGAAGTTACTCAGTGGAGTCTTAGTTTTGCTTGAATAGGACCAGCAGTTTTGTTAACAGCTGCTGCGCCCCTACCCAATTTCTCGCGATGGCGTCAAAGTCAGCATCATGTTCTCTGCCAAGGCTTCAGTAGGTTGGAGGATAAACAACTAAAATCTTGGGTTGGCAGGATGCTTTATAGAAAGAAAAAAAGGTTGAGCAACTCATATATCAAGCCCTTTGTCCATATCATTATACTGGTAGAAATGTGGCAGGTTTGAATATTAAGGAAACTGAAGTTCTATGTCTAGATCCTAGGGTGCTTACAAGAAGAGATTTGGAGGATCTCTATTTCATTTCTTTGGCTCAGCATAGCCCCCTATTATATTCTCTTCTATCTCCATCAGCTTACTAAGGAATATAATTCCAAGTTCCAGGTGTGACCTTGCCATACCTTACTCGATCACTTTCAAGGCTGAATGGGAGAAAAAAAACAACACAAAACACCTGCTGCTTCCTACTCCTTTGCACACCATAAATTTCTCCTTTTCCTAATCAATACTAATATATAGGATATATCAAGAAACCATAACAGTGCTCCCATTTTTCTTCTTTCTTTTATTTATTATATATTTCTTTATTTCTCTACACAAATTTTGAAAAATCCAGTGGTATTTTTTATATTGTCAGAGTCTCTAACTCAGTGAAAGTCTTTCAGAGCAAAAGTAGTGTAATTTAGAACATGCCATTCCCAAAGTGGCAAAACCTTCTGAGAGCAACATTCCAATATTGTCTGGCTAATAAAACCAATGATTCGTTCTAACAAGTTTTGCATTTTGTCAAGCAATACTTTAAATGACAATGTAAATTCACATTACTATTTTAGACTGACAAATATTTTAAAATAAATTGACCTACTGGAAAACACATTGGTCAAAATTAATGGCTAACTGGTGTGTGATTCATAATTTCAAATCAAAACTAATATCATTATATGATTAATGTATAAAAATAAGTATTTTGGAATACAGACTAGAGCCCTGGCTGGTTAGCTCAGTGGTAGAGCATCAGCCTGGCATGAGAATGTCCCTGGTTCAATTCCTGGTCAGTGCACACAGGAGAAGTGACCATCTGCTTCTCCACCCCCTCCCCCTTCTCTCTCTCTCTGCCTCTTTCTTCCCCTCCTGCAGCCATGATTCATTTGTTGGGATTATGTTGGCCCTAGGTGCTGAGGATGGCTCTGTGGAGCCTCCACCTCAGGTGCTAAAATTAGTTTGGTTGCAAATATTGCTCCAGATGGGCAGAGCATCAGCTCAAGATGAGGGTTGCCTGGTGGATCCCGGCTGAAGTGCATGCAGGAGTCTGTCTATCTCCCTTCCTCTCACTTGGAAAAGAAGAAAGAGAAAAGAAAGAAAGAAAGAAAGAAAGAAAGAAAGAAAGAAAGAAAGAAAGAAAGAAAGAAAGAAAGAAGAGAAAGAAAGAAGAGAAAGAAAGAAGGGAGAGGGAGGGAGGGAAGGTGGAAGGAAGGAAGGAAGGGAGGGAGGAAAGAGGAGGGGAGGGCAGAGAGGAGAGATAAAAAAAGAAAGAAGACTAATGTATCTTCAAAATGAAAGGAAACTGGAATGGATATCTTAATAATTTATCAAATTTTAAATAATTCATTAGTCTACTATCAAATAAATTTTAATCTCCAAAAGTAGAGAATATTAGTTTTATTTTTCAAGTAAAGTTTTTTATAACACACATTTTGGTACAACTGTCTCTATATAATAGTTCTGTTCTCTTAGTTGTATTCATGGTATAATTACCACACAAAATATCTTTACCTACAACTTTGAATATTTCCGTTAGGTTTTAAGTTCTGGTATAAATCAAATAAAAAACCAACTATTTTTCTTTAAACTAAAAAAAAAATTGCAATATACCACCTTCTATGAAAATGCTTTGGACTTCAGAAGTCATTGAAAGCTGTAAGCATATTTTGGTTAAAATATAAATATATTTTTATAGCATGTGAGCATGCCCAAATAGCTTTTATACATTTGTAATGAAGAACATAAGGTCGGAACGAAAGTTGTTTATTTTTTTCAGAATATTGTGAGAGTGAGAACGTGTTCTACTTTCTCCAAGAAAGATGCAAGTGAAAATAGTGATGACTTGAAAATACTTTGGAAAATATTAACATCAGATATATTGAGATTTTTTGATTATTAATAAAATGTATACTTAGGTATTTGTTGTGAAAGTGTTATAAACACCAATGATTTTTAGCATATTGAAATTAAATTCTGCCCAACACAATAAAATGTGTGCTATCTGCTACAATGTAATGCAGACAACATATGCACACACATACACAAACACACACACACACCGAGGTGAGTACACACAATTCATTGTCATGAATTTAATTAATGGCCAACCAATGGTATTTAGAAAGAAGAAATATAGACATCTCTAAAGTTTCCATTTAAATCTTTTGCAAGACTGTCTAATTGACTGCATTAACGTTTTAACAGTTCACATAGCATGCCAAAGCCCTCTGTAATCAAATGGCTGGCGAATAAATTCTTGGCACTCCTACCTAGCTTACTGTAACAAAACAGAATAGACATCTTTCTGGAATAAACCTTGACCACTCAAGCTAATGGGAATCCAGTTAGGTTTTTGCCAACCTCGGGAAACATCCATTACCAATAGAGACTAAGAAAATCATATTAGAAATAAGTGTTTTAGAGCGAAAATAGAAAGTGCTTCAAAGTTGACAGAAAACAGGATCCGTGATGGTATTATGATTGATTTTGGAGAGAAATAGAGGTGGATGCTTAAGTATGTGAATTGCTTTAAAATATTTTAGTCTTGAAAGAGTGGATATTATTGACCTAAAAAAGTACTAAAGCATCTTGGTAACTTGTGATTCATATGTAAATACATATTAAGAGATTGTTTAAAATTCACATTATTGATCTAATTGATTTCAGCAGCTCTAAGGGAGTCCTTTGAACATTATGTAAATAACATATCTAGTAAAGATTGGGTCAGCCTTCATGAATTTGTAGAGCACATCTGGATTTGACTCTGAAAGTAATTGGAAAGTTACATAAAGAAAAAAAATAATAATAACCTAGTGATAAGAGCCAGATATAAACACTCATGTTTTGTTGGACTAAAAACACTTCTGGCGGGGAGTTTTTCATGCACTACTGAGGTCACGTATGGCACGATTCAAGACAGATAAGGGAATGTTATGCATGTAAGACAGTACTTTACTTAGTCTTTTTGGATTGGGGGGTGGATTTAACATCACTTCTAAGTTTTGCTCAGCATTATTTTTATTCAGTAATCTAAGCAGAGGAGGAAAGGGAGCCTTCATTTTTAGTACTCAGCTTCAAGTGCTAAGAATTGCTACACCAAAGGAAGCACTGGGATCGATTTTCAATCTATTAAGATCTCGTAAGGACTGTGAGCAGTTTGCAACCTCTCAGGGCAAGTTCAGTTTAAGGTAGGAGAAGGGTCAGCGGTTTCAGACCCCCAAAGAGGTTACAGCCTGTAGACCACAGATTGACTTCCAGAAACTTAATATTAGATTAATATTAGATTAATATTTCTAAGTTTTGAAAATAAACTCGTGAATTTAACTCCATTTTCCCAATCTACCTGCCATAAACGGAAAAGCAAATGAAGCTAAACTTGAGTCACGTGAGCCAATGTAAGCAATGACATTGAATTTATAAAGGGAAGGGGAGTGTTTATCAACTAACATAACTGCAGGTGTGTAACCTTGAATTATGAGCATACCCTAATAGCACAACATGCGTTCATTGTATCTTAAACCTGGAAAAAGATGATTGGCTGGGAATCTGACATGGCAAACTGTCTGTTCTTAGTAGCGATGTCAGGGAACAACCCAACAGTGCAGAAAATTTTTTGATCTGTTCCCACTTAAAAACAATTGACTCCTTAAAATTAAAAAAGAGCTCGACACTAGGGGTAAAATGAGAATTTTGAGTTAAATAAGGGATGAAAACCAGATGTCTTTTTGTTTTGTTTTCTTCATTTCATTCTCTCTGATCTATTGACCAGAGGCTACCAGCATAATTTTGAGGCTATATCCAAATGTGACCAGAAAAAGTACAATGATGTGTTGTCAATGGCACAAATGTGACAGTTGTCTCTTTCCCTGGCATCTGTACTAGTAACTCAACAAACTTCCTCTCTAAGGGGTCATGATTAAAATAAATAAATGAACCTTCATTTTAACAGTTGTATTTCTCCATTAAATAAGGTCTTCAGAGAAAATTTGTTTTGAGTGTTTTTCCATGATCAGAAACAATAGCTTGGGGGACTGTGAGGCTCTGTGCTTTGTACAGGGAAGTTGGGGCAAGATTCACACAGCACTGATGGCTCTTTGATGTCTTTATTAAAACCATTTTCCCCCTGTCTGTATCCTTCCTAACACCTTAGTTCTATTCCAAATTCAGAAGGGATCTAATCTTGAGTAGTTCATAAGAGTTGCATTACTGAAAATCAATTTCAGGGACAATTAGTAACAACTCAATACTGCTTTGTAATAACAGCTACAGTCCATCATACAATAGTAACAGGACCTGTCCACTGTCTTCCTGTCATCAAGTTTATAGTCCCTCAGGTCAGATTGCCCTGGTTCAAATAAGGGTCTAACACTTATAGTTACGACACTTTGGCAAAGTTTCAATATGTCAGAATGGGGATAGTAAATCTTCCTTTTATCACATTGTTGTGACAACAAAATGAATCAATCTATGTAAAACAGGACAGTTCCGAGTAAACAGTCCTAAATATTAGATGCTGTTGCTGTCATTATTTGAATTATTATTAATAATAGGAATAGAAATAATTTAGATTTTCCTGGTAATGCAATATAATTATTCAAAGCAGAGAGAGACAGAGAGGTGGATTGCAGATGTGTTGAAAAGTTGATAGTGAGTAAAAGTCACAGAATTGTTCGTTTTTCTGTTCTCTTTCTTGCAACTTTTCTGGAAGTTTGCCATAAAAGATAGAAATAAGTAGATAAAAATGATTGGTAAAAGCAATTTTGGCTCCAAGATCAAAATACTATTTCCACTATCATTGAAATACTGTCACATTGGGTATATCAATTAGCTAAATAGTGACTATTTTACAATGTATGCATATATCAAAACCTCAAACTGTACACCTTAAATATATACAATTCCTGTGTGTCAATTATATTTCAATAAATCTGAAAACTAGAATCTCTTGGTATTTGATGAGAATTTCCAGCCTGTCAGGCACTGTGCTAAGCATGTAATATTCATATTCTGTGTCTCATGTAATGCTCATGACCACTTATAATATATTGACCATCTCTGTTTTACAGGAAGTTATTCTGAATATGAAGTTTGCAAACGTTGCACAGCCAAGCTCCAAATATATACACAATGCAGGTTTAAACAAAGCTGCTAGCTTAGACCTTTTGGGATTTGTTGTGTAGTGAGGAAGAAGTCTGAAACATAATACATTAGATTGGAAATCTACTACATTTGCTTCTGAATTTTATCTCTGCCTTTAACAAGTTTTGTGACATTACCAAAATCTCTCCTCTTAACCACAGTTTCTTCCTCATTCAAAACTGAAATTATCTACCTGGTTGCTGTCGAGGATTAAATGATTTTTAGTACCAATATTTATTTGCCAAATGATTGGCACAATATAAGTAAGAGCTTAAAAATGACAGTTAAGAAATAATGTCCAAAATAAACAAAACCAACTTTGTAATCTAATTCTAGATAGATAATAGGTAGATAATTTAGAAAGTCATAAAATCTGAGGTGATATATCTATACTTCTGTAAATTATGTAAGATGAATCAAATATATAAATCATTCAGAGAGTAGAGTTAGATATCAGTATCCATCTCAGATTAAAAAATTGCCTTATTAAGTATAATTTTCATAGAGAATATACAATGAGCACAAAGCCAGAACTAGGTACAATCTTTAAGGGGTAACAGAAACTGAAAAATTTATGAGATGACTTGGCATTCATTGTTTTCATGAAAACCTGTTGCTCTTGGAGCATAACCTAATTTTTTTGGGGGGGTGGGGGGTTAGCTTAATTGCTGAAGCTGGTTTCCTTCTGCAAACCCCCTTGTGAACCTTTTGGGTGAGGCTTTAGTCAGTAGTGTAGAGGGGGAGGGGTTCTATCATGTCGGGGCGCAGCTCTCAGAGGGGCGCCAAAAGGTCTCCAAGACAAACCAGAAAAGCGTACTACCCCTCAGGGGGGCGCCAATAAAGGGTCGTGACCCAGGTGCCAGTTCTGTTCTGTTCACTACACCGCTAGCTTTAGTGAGGATTTGGTAAATTAGTCAAATATGTTCAAGCCCAAACTTTAATTCAATTTTTCTGACTCTAATCTGAAGAATAAGCATTACCTAATATTTTGTTTGAATGATATTTAGGCGAGAACCTTTATAATAAAACTCTCAGAGTTCAAAGGTGTCCAGAGGAGAGAGAACCATGCCCTGAATAAATTTGATTGCATCCTAAGAAACTCTCTAGTACAGGGGTCCCCAAACTTTTTACACAGGGGGGCAGTTCACTGTCCCTCAGACAGTTGGAGGGCCGCCACATGCAGTACTCCATACTCTGACCACCAATGAAGAGGTGCCCCTTCCGGAAGTGCGGCAGGGGCGGATAAACGGCCTCAGGGGGCCGAATGAGGCCCATGGGCCTTAGTTTATCTCGGGTTTCCAGACCCTCTCTGGTGTGGTTAACACGAAACTAACCAACATGGACAGCAGAAAGCTCTTCGTAATCAGGCATAATTCCTGGGCGATCATTGTCCGTGGGTTTGATGCCTGCACCGATATTAATTGCACAAATTTCAGGCAGGATTAGACAGAATACAAGAGAGAGAGAAAATCAGACAGACCAGGAGGAAAGGTTTCTTAAGCTATTTTAGCAGCTTAGAAGTAAATCATAAAATGTCAAGCTACAGAAATTGGCTCCGATAAATATGATTTTTCCCCCCTGAATTAGTTCACTAAGCTTTTATCCTCTCTGAACACTTTCAGTCAATCCTAAATGCTTTAAATGCCAAGCTTAATACTAAGCAGTTATGCCAGGCACATATAGGAGATTGAAAGCCGCAGTGATTGGAGATGAGAATGAGTTCTTTTATCTTCATTTAGACCCCCAAACGGAAGCAAACCACCATCGAGGGAAAAGAACGTACACCATTGAATACTTTTAAGAAAGCCCCGTCATGGCTACCAAGTAGGAAAATACAAATTATAAAAATAATGCGTAATCCTTTCAATCAAGTTACGTCTAGAGGATATGCCTCCTCCTCCTCCCCCACCCCCTTCCCACCTCGTGAGAGTTCATATGCCCTAGTTCCTGTGAAGGGAATGTATGGTTCTAATTGTAACTTAATTTTACATTTCCTATTTAGAGGAATTTAGATTTGACAATGACTATAAAAATTGCCTACCAGCTGTCCCTGGGCTTCCACTTCCGTGTGGTATTTTCTGGATGCACATGAGTAAGCCCTAATAATACTGAGGAAACGTGTGTGTGTGGGGGGGAATATTTTGCATTCCTTGAACTTCTATAGGTAATATTCTTCTTTGGTAAAATAAAATAAAATTACATGGAAGTGGTATCAGCAGTCCAAGTTTTAAAGGAAAAACTGCTTTATGTCATTTAATTCCCAAACTATGATTTTAAAACTATTAGACAAGAATCACATGGGACCTTAGAAAGGATATAAATTTGGAAGTCAGGAGATATAGGTTCAAGACCCAGCACTGACATTTTCTAGCTGTGTGACTTTGGACAAATCAGGTAATCTTGCAGGGATTTATTTGTTTGCCTCAACTGAAACGAGCTTGATTTGCCTTTCAGTTTCCTGAGATCAGGGGCCATGTCATGTTTACTGCTCTGTTTAGAGTACTGAATGCAAAGTGGGTGAATAGAATATTTTGGGAATGAATAAGCAAATGAATGTTGACACCGCAATTTATTGGAACAACTCATTTAATTTTTCCCAAGCTGAAGAGGATTTTTTAGGATATGATAAGATTGCTGTGCGCCTTTTTATTAAAGGGCATCCTTAGTTTAGTTTATTGGCATAGAATGCAGCTGAAGCAGAAAGCCAGACCTTGTTTAGAAATATGAAGAAATCAAATGGGTTATTCTTTGTTTAACGTTCACAGAAGTCTACCAAATGGTGCTGTTTGTAACGAAGCAGCTGCTGTTTTAGTCCCAGTGATAATATGATCTTTCAGTAGTTTGTTAGGAAAGGGCCCATTCGTTGCTTTGTTCTGTACTTTCCTGGAATTTGTCTCGGTGTATATTATTAAAGTGAGAAGTTAGGGAATCCTGGTTGTCTTAACAAATGACGTCGGAATTCCTACAAGATCAGTGTCATGTTCTCCACATTCCCACTCTTAGCCTGATTCCAGAGACCCAACAGAGTAAAATAACAGCTGTTACTTGAATCAACATTTAAAGATGAAGAACTTTTTAAAAATAATACCTTAAAAAATAAAATAAAATAATTCATGAATATTTAGTATAAATAAATATTTAAATCAACTTTATTTTCAGAATTAAAATAATTCATACTGTAAAGAAAAGCATGAGGCCTGGGCTAGTTACCATAGTCAGACCACTGTCCCCAAAACCACAAGGTTGTGGGTTCGATCCCCAGTCACAGCATTAAGGGAAGCAACCAATAAATGAACAACTAAGTGGAACAACAAATGAATGCCTCTATCTATCTTTCTATCTATCTATCATCTGTCTATCATCTATCTATCTATCTACCTATCTATTTATTCTTCTTCTCTCTCTGTTACCCTTCCCTCCTCCCTCCCCCTAACCCCCCCTCTCCCCCTCCCCTCCCCCCTCATTACCCATCCCCCTTCTCTCCCCTCTTTCTACCCTTCCCTCCTCTCCTCCCCACACTTCCCTCCTCTCCTCCCCTTCTTCTCTCTTTCTTTCTAAAATCAATCAATAAAAAAAGAAAAGCATGAAAGAATGATGACCTTTATCTGGTTAGAAATTCCTCACCAGGGTAATATGACATGGTTGACTATCTAATAATTTCAAGTTTCCTTATTCATTTATGAATATAATCTCTTTACCATCTTAAAAGAAATAATATAATTAGTAACTGATTAAGTTTAAAGATACCTAACTTCTCTTATCTACAAAAATCAGGGAATTTAAGACAATTGGCTAAGATCACCAGGTAAGTTAGTGTTAAAGGTGAATTTAGGACACGGGTCTTCAAATTTTTGGCTCTACATTATTCAACCATGAAATCCTACTCTGCAACCATTTTCATAAAATAACTAGGTGAGTTTTTTAAGTCAATACCCTCTCTCATCTTATTGGATATAAGGTCCCTTCCTGAACTAAAGAATTAAATGTCTAATAAGTTGCTATATTAAAAAAAAAAAAAAAAACACCTGAGGACTTTTTTTTTAGCAAACATACAGTATTTTATTGGGGGAGGGGAATTATGTGAATTAAGGATTAGGCATCTTTAGTCATAGCTGCTTCCTTACCTTGATATGGATATAATGTAAATATTATATACAGTTTCAATGAAATGACTTAAAATCATGTTGTAAACTAATGTAATGCAATAATTTGATCAACAGAAATTTAAAATGAGGTTTGTTTCTCTGAGTTATGTGAGATGTAGTATCCTTATTGAGTGATGGTTAGCCATGTTTTTAAAACGCTCAGCTATTGATGTTTCATGGAGAGCAGAATTATTTAATAAACTTCCCCATTCTCTACTTCAGTGCTAGAATTGTTTTCCCTGAAGCGGTTCTCAAGGTAAAACCAGCTTGCATTCTCATTATTCTCTAGCTCATCTTATTACAGCAGGAAAGTAAATATTATTGAGTTGAGAAAGGAGACTGAAAATAAATAGTGAGAAAATATTTGTTTCTCCAGATGTTTTCAGAAACACAACTTTTTCCTGTGTTTTTCCACTAAGCACTTGAAATTTGGCATTCTCTAAGTCAGCAAATGCCTACTATAAATTAGGATTAAAAAAACAAGTTAAAAATATGAATGTTAGAATTGAAATTATTAAAATGATAGTGTTTCTGGTTTTTTTTTGTTATTGTTGTTGTTTGTTTGTTTGTTTTTTGAGAGAACCAGAGTCGGGCTTCCCTGAAAATAAAGTGTGATTTCTCCAAATAGCTGGGGGTCACGGACCTGTTTCACTGGGCCAGCATTTATAATAGCATATGCCTTTGTGCACCAGTAAGAGATTGTTAATACAATGGAGTCATCCAAGCCAAAGTCTTTAAGAGAAAGACAGTGTCCACATTTGTGGGTCATTTAAGATGACAGCTCATCTTGTTTTGCCTAATGCTGATTGAGGTCTCAGGATGCAGAAGTGTCTATTTTAAAATAAGGACAGTTGTGCACAACCTCTCCTGGTATTCCTGGGACTGCAGGAAAAATACTACAGCACTTTTAATACTAAAGGCAGGGAAGTTCCAGGCAAACTGGGCCACTTTGGTTATTTTACTAAACTAAGTCAGGAGGTGCTGGAGGTGATATAAAATTCAGCATTGCAAAGAGTATAGGATGGAATGATTGGTCTTAATTATGCCATCACTGGATGCTTTCCTGTCTCGGTACATGCCCTGGAAAATAAGCACATCAATCAGGATGAAGTAACACATTTGAATCCTAATCTAACTCTACCACCTATGAGCTATGAAGCTTACAGGGCAAGAAAGCACTTTTCTCAGCCTCAGATTTCTACCCCTCAAATGGGTGTAATATTTCCACCTGTAAGATTTCTCGTGTGCATTAAATTTCTTAAAAATGTAAATGAATGACATATTATACCCAACTGTTATTATTGCTATTCTTATTTGTCTGTTTTACTAGAACAGAACATAGGAAAAACATCAGTATGTCATTATATCTACCCTTTCTGTAATATTGTCAATTTTTCTCTTAATTTACTTAGTTGATATTTTGGATGATTTACATAATTATCTAATTAATATATCAATAAATATCTTTAGAGGTCCTTTTAAAATATCTATTAAAATACTAACATATCCTGATATTCTTATGAAAATAAAATTAAGAAGTAAATGCTGTAGAGTATACAGAGTTCCACGAGGAAACTGAAGATACCAAAGCAATTAAGTATAGAGATTCAATTAGGGAACTCAATTCATCACATATTGCTAATGATCCCCCTTTCCCTGTCGCTGTCTTTCAGATTTTACAGACAGAATGCCAACATTGATGTCTAAACCTTTTCCACACACACACTACCAATTAAAGCATAAAAGCCATAGATCGTTGATGACTGACTTTTGAGAACTAATTTAGGAGATAAATATGGCTGCCCATTAAAGCATCAAATCCAAAAGAATCACTGTAATACAATTTTTAAAAAAATCTCTTTTCAAAGTTTTAAAAAGAAAATCATGCTGGTGATTATAGGGGAGAGGGACTTTTTTTAAGAGATAAAAGGGGATTTAGGGACTGTCTTGTCCATTTTCTTTATTTTATAGATAGGGCGACTGAAGCACAGACTGAAAAAATGTCATATCCCACATTGCTTAGGTTTCTCTGCTCTTTAGCACCAAACTCAAGCGAGGCAACAAAGAAATAGTTGTTTACTTGCAGTATTGTGAAAGATACTACCCTTTTAAAAAACTATAATAAATGGAATTACTTTGACTAACATGTAGATAATAAATAAAGATCCACTTAGAATGAAAAAGGTGAGTGTTGATTTACTCTAATGATTGTTTGCATGAGTCACAGCAATCTTGTGTTATGTACCTGTTTCCCTTCTGATATCATGCACAGTTAGCAAAGAAAATTATTATTTGCTTTACAGAGATGATTTTATGTTCCAAGCTAAAATTTTTCAATGGAAAATAGTATCATGTAACCTACTTATATAAAAAATAATCATTTCCAGCGGGAATTTGAGACTTACAAAGTATAGTGTGTGTTTCACTTATCAGGGGAGATACATTATGACAAGAGATTATTACCTCTAACACCCAAGAAGCATGAAAGACATAAGCCACAGAAAGGTGAATAAAAGCAAATGAAAATGAAAGAATCTAGAACAATCATTGAGACCTTGGGATATGCATACAATGAGTTGTAAGAGATCATTGAAATTACTCATTAGATCAGAGTAATTCTGGGATCTTCCATAGAAGGGTCAGAGCTTGCAGCAAAATAAATAAATAAATAAATAAATAAATAAATAAATAAATAAATAAATAAATGTTCAGTAAAATTTACAGGTCCTGTTAATTTCATTGTCCCCATATCTTCCTGTACCTGTGTACTCATTTTCTCATTACCAGTTCTCACTATCACCCCACTGTTCTCTGAAATATAGAGTTACTCTTTTATTCTATATGATTTGATGGGTGATTCAGAAAAGGTTTTACATCAATAATTAAGTTCAGGCATATGCTCACAGTGTGATAGATGTTTTGAAGTATAAAAGATTCCCCATGGGCCTCATGGTTTCCAACCAAGTCCTACCGTACCTTCCCAGGCTCACCCTCCTGACAGACTTACTGGAGCTCTGTTTTGGCCCCAGTAGATACTTGGCTCCATAAACCTGTCTCTGTGCTTTGTTTAGGCCATTGCCTAAACTTCAAGCATGTCCCTATACTTGTCAATTTAATGCTAAGTCAGTGGTTCTTAACCTTTTTTGAGGTACTGAGCACACCAGTTTCATATGTGCGCATTCGCTGAACCCTTCTTTAGTGATAAATAAAATATAATTTTTTTTCCAAATTCAAGACATAGGTATATTTTTTTTACTGGTGCACAAAATGAGCCATGCATGAACATCACCTTGCTCAAAGAACAAAACCAACAAAGTGCATGAACTCACAACAAATTACGGTATTACTTTATTCTGGCCTCCGTGGCAGAGGCTTCTCCGAACCCCTGAGACCAACTCATCGAACCCCTAGGGTTCGATAGAACCCAGGTTAAGAACCACTGCGCTAAGTCAAAACTGGACCAGAACATTTTGTTTTTCTTAAGTGATACGCAGAGAGGCAGAAAGACAGACACACACATGTGCCCCAACTGGGACCCACCTGGCAAGACCCTTATGGGGTGATGCTCTACCCATCTGGGGACATTGCTCTGTTGCTCTACAACTGAGCTATTTTAGCTCCTGGAGGGAAGCCATGGAGTCATCCTCAGTGCTAGGGCCAACTTGCTCCAACCAAGCCATGTCTGTGGGAGGGCAAAAGAGAGAAAGAGAGAAGGAAGAGGGGAGGAGTAAAGAAGCAGATGGTCCCTTCTCCTGTGTGCCCTGACTGGGAATCAAACCCAGGATATCTACACACCAGGCCAATGTTCTACCACTGAGCCAACCGGCCAGGGCCCCCAGAACTTTTTCTATACATATGTATTGTTCCTTATAAATTTTTATAACTCTATTCTATAATAACCTTTGCAATCTTCCTAATAATCAAGCATGAACCTGTTCTTCTTAGGCTGTGAGTTCCCTGGGGATTATGATTATAGTCATAAACTTACCTGCAGAGTGTTGGAGAGTGTTTGACATAGATTTAGG
This sequence comes from Rhynchonycteris naso, assembly GCA_037038555.1. Classification (NCBI taxonomy): domain Eukaryota; kingdom Metazoa; phylum Chordata; class Mammalia; order Chiroptera; family Emballonuridae; genus Rhynchonycteris; species Rhynchonycteris naso. Next base: position 11,785,054 of record CM073001.1, read on the forward strand.
TTTAATACCTCTTGACCTGAAATGTTAGCTAAGCAATTTAAGCAGACCTCCAGTGTTGGTGGGGGAAAATAACACATTTAAAAATGCATATTCTGAGAAAGTTTTGTACCAAGAATGTTGTCCTAATTTTCAATACAAATTAGTAAAGATCATACTTCATTTTATCATTTTCTGTGGATACAGATTAAAATTGTATATAGTTACAAAGTGAAAGGCACTTTTAGAATTACTGAACATTAACATTCAGTGATGGATTCAAATAATTTAACAACCAATTTTCTGCTCTAATGACTGTTTTGTTTTTTGGTATTTTTCCAAAGTGAGAAGGGTGGGAGAGGCAGACAGACTCCCGCATGCACCCGACTGGGATCACCTGGCATGCCCACTAGGGGGCGATGCTAATCCCCTATGGGGCATTGTTCTGCTGAGATCTGAGCCATTCTAGTGCTGAGGCAGAGGCCATGGAGCCATCGTCAGCATGCCCAGGCCAGTTTTGCTCCAATGGAGCCTTGGCTGCAGGAGGGGAAGGAGAGACAGAAAGGAAGGAGAGGGAGAAGGGTGGAGAAGCAGATGGGCACTTCTCCTGTGTGCCCTGACCGGGAATCAAACCTGTGACTTCCACATGCTGGGCCGATGATCTACCGCTGAGCCAACCAGCTAGTGCCCTAATGACTGTTTTAAGTATGAAAAAAGATATACCAACCTGACCAGGTGGTGGCGCAGTGAATAGAGCGTCGGAATGGGATGCGGAAGACCCAGGTTCGAGACCCCAAGGTCGCCAGCTTAAGTGCGGGCCCATCTGGCTTGAGCAAAAGCTTGCCAGCTTGGACCCAAGGTCGCTGGCTCCAGCAAGGGGTTGCTCAGTCTGCTGAAGGCCCGCGGTCAAGGCACATGTGAGAAAGCAATCAATGAACAACTATGGTGTCGCAAGGACAACGAAAAACTAATGATTGATGCTTTTCACCTCTCTCCGTTCCTGTCTGTCTGTCCCTATCTATCCTTCTCTCTGACTCTCTCTCTGTCCCTGTAAAAAAAAAAATTAAGAAAGAAAGAAATTAAAAAAAAGATATACCAAAAGGTAGTTTATTATTTCATGAATTCAATAATTAAATAAGAACAATGAAAGAGGTACACAAAACTAGATTATAAGAAAGAGTTTTAGAATACTAATAAATATTAAGTAATACCTGACAAAAATAAATAAAACTGTTATTTAAGATATGTCCCTATTACTTTTCTTTTTCTTTTTTTTCTTACAGGGACAGAGAGAGAGTCAGAGAGAGGGATAGATAGGGACAGACAGACAGGAATGGAGAGAGGTGAGAAGCATCAATCATTAGTTTTTCGTTGCCGTTGCGACACCATAGTTGTTCATTGATTGCTTTCTCACACGTGCCTTGACCGCTAGCCTTCAGCAGACCGAGCCACCCCTTGCTGGAGCCAGTGACCTTGGGTCCAAGCTGGCGAGCTTTTGCTCATGCCAGATGGGCCCACGCTCAAGCTGGCGACCTCGGGGTCTCGAACCTGGGTCTTCCGCATCCCAGTCCAACGCTCTATCCACTGCGCCACTGTCTGGTCAGGCCGTATTGCTTTTTGATTGGTGTCCTCTCTTGGAATGTTTTTCACCTATGGACAGAAGGAATATTACTAAGGGCACTTAGAATATGATGTTGCACAGATGAATGTTAAAAAAGCTCAAAGGATGTAAATTTGTGATTTCCACTTTGGGTGGCTGCCCTGGCACCCACCTTCGGGAGAGCCCTGATTAGTGCCTTTTTAACAACCAGTTCACCAAACTCAACAAAAAATTAGGTATTGGTTCTGTTGAACTGGTGTGAACCAGCTGATTCCTACTGCTGTTAATATGCTTCTGCAGAAAAATGTGCCTTTTTAGTCTTTCTGTAAAATTAAATATAAGGTCAGTCTTGTACTGCGTGTTAAAGAGGCATTTGAAGCCACATATTGACTTTAAATATCTTCTATGTAATTGAAAGTGTTATGTGAAAAACCTCACTTGATTGTCTGTTAAATAAAGATATGTTTTCCTCTTTCTCTATTAAATGATATTTTGTCCTTGTCACATTATTTTCTGTAAGGCATTAGCTTTCAGCAGTTGTCTCTTATCAAACTAGACAAGGCTTTCAACTTAATTGAATCTGAAAAGTACAAAGATTGACTGACTTACCAAAATGCATGTGGTAGCTTTAAACACACAAACAAAGTGGATGAAATTGGCGTGTGGCTTAAGTATACCAGGTGAAGACAAGGTAGAGCAAAAGAACAATTTAATTAAAGACAGAAGAGTCGATAAAAATGAGATTATATACACAATGAAATTTATGATAATGAACTTGACGTTTTTGGATCTTAAATATCCAGCTAAATAGACAATCTCTGAAACTTTCCAAAGTCCGTCCATGAGGAGCTCATCAATGCAAATGTCATTATGTACAACCATTTGTTAATACAGTATTCTCCCACTTCATTAAAACTCCACATAAGCAAAGAAAAAGTAACAATTCATTAAGGGGAGAGAAAGAGAATAACAATCCTCAGGCATGGAACTTGAAATAACCCGATCTCTACATACCCATTTTGTACTAATTACACCTTAACTGGAGTGAACTTGGTTAAGATGCTACAAATTCCTAGACCTCAAACTTCCTTAGCAACCAAATCAAATGCCCTTTTTTTTTAATTTTTGCCTAAAGTATCTGTGTTCTTTATTCAGTCAAATTCAATCTCCATGGAAATTAATGAGAGGCCTAGGGAGAGTAGGGTCTGTACTTTGTGGGGGCATTTGTCTTTTTAGCGGAAATTATTTTTTCTGTTCTTTCTCTGCTGGGACTGGCCAGGGAAAGAGGGCAATAACATATAAAAGATACATTGTCAGACATTCAAGAATAGTAATAAGCTATGTATGTATTAGCACTATATCAATACAATATTAAGTATACAGTGGTACCTTGAGATACAAATTTAATTCGTTCTGTAACCGAGCTCCTAAGTCAGTCAACTCATATATCAAACTGCCGATACTGGACCTGTGCGCCAATGCGCCAACTAGCGGCAGCTTCCCAAATCATGATTCCTATCTCTGAATTTTGTTCGGATCTCAAACAAAAATATGGACTGGGTCGCAGCTTGTATCTTAAAAAAAAATTGTATGTTGGTCTGTTTGTATCTCAAAGTACCTCTGTATTATAAAGTGGCTATTATATTTATGTAAAAGTCTTTGTGTTGACATATGTCTTTGTTTCTGTTGAGTAAACATTTGTGTATGGAATGAATGGATTATGTGGTAGTTGTATGTTAACAATTGAAGAAAGTGAAAGTTATTTTTCAAAGTGGTTGTATTATTTTACGTAGTCACCAGTAGCATATGAGAATTACAGATAATTGTGCATACTTGCCAGCACTTGGTATGGTTAGCTTTTTAAAATTTAGCATTCTACTGGGCATATAATTGAACTTCATTGTAGTTCTGATGTATTTCTCCCTAATGATTAATGATAATGAAGATCATTTCATGTGTTTATTTACCATTATTATGCTTTTTTGTCTCTATTCAAAATTTGCCCATTTTTAAATTGGATTTTTTGTCTACCTATATTTGAGTTGCATAAGTTATTTTTTTATATAATCTTATTTTATTCATTTTAGAGTGGAGACACAGAGTGAGAGAGAGAGAGAGAAAGAGAGAAAGGGGGGAGGAGCTGGAAGCATCAACTCCCATATGTGCCTTGACCAGACCAGTGCAGGGATTTGAACTGGCAACCTCAGTGTTCCCAGGTCGACGCTTTATCCACTGCGCCACCACAGGTCAGGAGCATAAGTTATTTTTAAATCCTAGATATACATAGTGTCTTAAAATATTGCAAATATTTTATCCTATACTGTGGCTTGCATTTTTATGTTCTTGATGGTTTCTTTTAGAGAGCTGAAGTTTTCTATTTTGAAGTCCAATTTATGATTGTATTCTTTTGTGGTTTTTCTGTCCTGTTTATGAAATCATTGCCTAAGCAAATGCCACCAAGATTTTTCTACTATGTTACCTTCTAGAATTTTTACAGTATGGCATGTATGATCAAGGTTCATGTTTTTCATATGGATATCCAATTGTCTCATCACCATTTGCTGAAAAGAGTGTCATTCTTCACTAAATTACCTGGGAATCTTTGTGAAAAATCAATCTACTGTATATCTGTCACATTCAGGTCTTCTTATTCTATTTCATTGATCATTATATGTAGTTCTTTTTTAGCAATACAAAGCTGTCTAGATTATCATGGCTTTATGAGTCTTAAAATCAGGTAGCATACGTTCTCCGATTTGGCTCTTATTTTCCAAAAATTGTATATATTATATTAGTTCTTTTTGATGGGGGGGGGGTACTGCATGACAAATGGTTAGAACAGAACCTTAGCAGCTTAAAATATTCTTTTATTATTTCGCAATGTCTTTAAGTAAAAAATCTGAGCGAAGTATGACAGGGTTCTCTTCCCAGAGTCTCGGGGCTGAAACCTAAAGGTCTACCGGGACCATATTATCATCTGGAGCTCAGAGTCCACATCCAGTTTGTTCACATGGTTAGAAGAATTTTATCTTTTGTGGCTTTATAGGGTTGCATTTCTGTTTTCTAGCTGGCTGTCTAGCCACAGATCACCCTCAGCTCCTAGAGGCCCTTATTAGCTTCTTGACATGTAGCCCCTCCATAGGCCCTCCCATAGACTCCCATCTTTCAGATCCCTATCCCTAGGAAGAGTCCAGACCCTTTGACAGGTTCACCTGGATAAGTCAGGCCCACCCAAGATAATCTCCCTTTGGATGAACTCAAAGTCCTATAATATGGAACCATCTTACAACTGTAAAATCCCTTTACTTTGCCCATGTACTGTAATCTAATCCAAGGTATGATATCTGTCAAAGTCACAGGCCCACCCTCAATCCACAGCTCAGTATACCAAGGGGTAGAAATTTATAAAACAACTTGAGAATTCTGTTCATTTTAGCGATTCTACCTTTTTGCCACTTCCCTGTAAATTCTGGATTGATACTGCCAATTAAAAAAAGTAAATTAGGCATTTCGACTTTTGTGGAATTGATAGATCAGTTTAAAGAGAATTGATCTGTAAAGAATATTGAATTTTTTTAGACACTGGAGTGGTATGATTCAGAGTATTTACATTTATTTAATTTGTTTCAGTATTTTCTTTTTACTTTTTACTACAGAGGTCTCAAATGTCCTCTATAAAATATATTTATGGCTTTTGATGCATTTGCCAAATGAGCAAACATTTTAAAATGATTCCTGGAGTGAAAAGGCTTTCACTTTTAGATGCACTGTGAATTAATGCTGAATACTGTAGAATTAATAATACTTCTCAGAGGAGGCACACGTATGAGGGTTTAGGGATTGCTAAAAGCAATAAATTGCCTGCAGTGAACTTTAGGTCATTTTTTTTTGTTTAAACTTTCATGATGGGCCTAGCATATCTTCGTTTTATCTTATACCAGTGATCATAAGTAAGTCTAGGGAAAATTTTGGAAGCACATCTCTCAATTTTTACCCATATCTCATTGTGCATGAGGTAACTTCTTTGGTGTTCAATGACATGTGTAGTAAGTTGATCAATGTCTCAGGGAGGGGGTACTGAGCTTGGCTTAGGGCAGGAGGGGTGTGTGTGTGTCTGGTGAGAAGGTAATGGTATCACATTTCAAAAACAATCCCCAGAGAGAGTAATGGGCCAGATTTAAAGAGACACTTTTTATTGGTAGAGCTGTTCTAGCATCACCAGCTACACCATTCTAGCGGTCTAGAGAGGGTCGTGCAAATCATTAACTAGAAGATGTAGTTAAACAGAAAGAATTTAGCATATCTGAAAAAAATGACAGTGAGGCAGGTACAAATCCAGAAGAAAAAGAAAAAAGAAGCAAAGATCTAGATGATACACACACGGAACCAAAAGGATAGGTTCAGAGCTAATTCAGAAAGTATTATTTCCTTTTCTTTTTAAATTTTTTTTAAAATTGAATTTATTGTTGTACATGTTTCAAGTGAACAATGTAACAAAACATCATCAGCACACGGCATTGTGTGTCCATCGCCGCAAAAATGTTTCTTTCCATCTCATTTCTCCCTGCTTTGCCCAACTTCACTCCACACACACACCCTTCCCTTGTGCTATCAACACACTGTTATCTCTGTGTGTGTTTTTTTATTTTGCTTAATCCCTTCACCATCTTTTGTTAACAACATGATGGAGGTTTTTTCCATTAATGCCTTGAATTCTTTGTTTATTTAGGGTTGGGTCTGCAAAGTGTTTGAACCTAGGTAAAGATTGTCATCAGAGCAGGAAAGCAACCTGACAACCAAACTATCAATAAAAATGAAGAAGCAGAAAAAAAAAGAGTAATTTTCTTTTATTATTTTCCCCATCAGTGGTAGTATATGTTTTCTTTTCTCTTACATTTTGTCACATGGCCTCAGAACAAAAGGTAATGGAGATGGTGGAAATTGAGCTGCTGAAGGTGAGCTAAGGGCACAAAGAGCAGTAGTGGGATTTTAAAGCTGGTATCAGGAAGGAGAAAAGGTCAGGGTCATGAAAGCATTTAGCTAAGGTGGAAACTGCTTTCAATCAAGGCAAGGTTAGTGTGAGCCTGAAGACAGATGTCAGGCCAAGGGTCTCTCTAACCGAAATAGTGAATGGTCGTATTTACAGTCCTTAGCCTGCCTGAAATCACATACTGGACACAAAGGGGTTTGCTCATTATTTGAAGTCGTAGAGTCAGCCTTCTGTTATAGTGGGATCTTTATAAAGACCCGCTCGATCTACAAGACCCACGACACTTTTCACACCTTAAAATGAATGTGGTTAGCATATTAGCTGTTTATGAAATTAGTTTCTCACACACTTGACAGTGACCTATCATCATTCATTTCATTAGAATATATTGACAACAACGATGTCCAGACAATTTTTGGTGAAAGTTTTCATGACCTCCCATTCCCCTGTCTAGTACTGGTTTGCCATTAAGTAAGCTGCTGAAGGCCCCTAGACCTATCTTCTCATCTACATGAGCCTACCTCAGCAGCTTAGTGTGAATAAATAAAAGAACACATGGCACATTGAGCCTAGTTCCTTGCATAGTTTGACTACTCAGTACACATCAGTTACGCTCAAAAACATGTTATCGTTGTTGTCATTGTTATTATTTTCAGACCAAGAATGTGGCAAGTCTATCATTATCAAAATGTTGGATCTGTCACATGATAAAGGTCTAGCTGTAAACCAAGTAGTGGAGTCTGGAAGCAAAAGCAAAATTCCTTGTAATAATGGAGTTTACATCATAATGGTCGGAATTGCTCTGTGATGTGTAATTAGAACAGCATGGAGCGTCTGAGTAAAATACATACCTAGAGGGCGCACTGGGGATTGTAGGTTAGGGTAACCTGGTCTAATCTAAAGAATCAGAGACTCTCTCCCTGAAAATTCAACTTTTGAGCCCCCTTTATGGTACCGAAAGGCAAATAATTCAGCATTTTCATTGTTATTGTATTTTAAACACACCGAAACTTAAAATGACCTTGATAAAAGAGGGAAAAACCATGAACAGCAAATCCCACAGAGCTTAGTAGCCATACAACATTGTAGATTTAAATTTAGCTCTATAACCTAATAGTTGATTTTGATATATTATAAAACCATAAAGCTTTTAGCTCAGGTCTGACACATGGTAAATCCTTTATAAATGCTCATAGTTGTTGTTTTTTATTGATGAAGAAGAGAATGAGGATGAGGATTGATAATGATGATTAAAGGCATATTATAATACTGTAAAATTCAGCAGATCCAACAAAGTTGCCTTTAACATGTATACTTAAATCGCTCAATTAAAGGGTTCCAAGAAATTTAGAATGCTTACATGGTTGGGGAGATTTATCATCTTAATAGAAAATAAACAACCAGCTCCTACATTGCGATAAAATTTTTTTTTAAATCCCTAAATCATCTGAACTGACTCTGAACCAGTTTTTCTCCACTTTTGATCTCTGGACCACCTACATTTATCAACGCAAGAGTATTTTAGGAACAGTCATTCCTGTATTAGATACAATGCATTCTTTAAGAAACACATTCACAGAAAGGAACCCCAAAGTCCAGATATATAGTAAATCATATATATATATATATATATATATATATATATATATATACACACACACACACACACACACACACACACACACATATATCACACACATATATATATATTTAATTTGAAAAATAATTACAGGTAGCTGCAATTTCTCAACTGTCACTTATATTTGTGTGGAAGTAGCTTTCTTAATAAGCAAAATTAATTTTTCTTTTCAAATGTTATCATAAATGATGTATTAAATTTAGAAATGATTACATTTATAATAGATTTTACTTTTTGATTATACTTAATAAATACACATTGAGAACCAATCATATGCCAATTATTGCTAGGTGCTGTGGCTTAAAGATGAGTAATACAATCTATTTACTATAGGGAGTTCCCTACTGGTATTAGAGATCCCCATTTAATTATATTTTGTAAAACTCAGTAGGATAATTACAACAGTAAAGGTATGTACCAGGTTCTGATACAGGGCAGAAAACAATATCATCAACCCAGTCTGGCCCGATTAGAGAGAATTTCGCATAATATTCAACATCTTTTTTTAAAGTAAAATATATTGGGATGATATTGGTTAATAAAATTATATAGGTTTCCAGTGTACAGTTCTATGACACATTATCTGTACATTGCATTGTGTGCCCACCACCCAAAGTCAAGTCGCCTTCGTAGAACAGACACTTGACATCTTAACTAAATTTTATAAAATGCAGTGGCCGTGAAGTTTCCTTCCCTACCCACACAGCAATCTGCTCTCGCTATCCCACCCCATCTTCTCTCCTGTTTAAAGAACTACTGTTGATTCAAGTATCCACAGGGCAAGCAGTCCAAGCCACAGTCCCAGCATCAGCAGGTAAAAGAGAATCTGGCTAAGCCAATCAGGATGGGCCATTTTCATTAACAATGACAGATTGATGTCTTGGCATGTACCACGATTCAGGCCAGTGAGACCCGACAGCACAGTTGCTACAGAGCTTCTGGGGAAGGTTTTATTTACTCCTTAAACATAATGCTCAAGAAGGAATGACTTCTCATTTGTGGCATATGGCACTTGGAACTGGGACATGCATCGTGGGACCTTGAAAACACATGGCTCTTCTTGGTGTATTCTCCCCGGGGAAAAGGGTAGGAGTCTAAGTCCTTGATGATATTTATGGAGTCAATATATTTTAACCAATTCTGACTACTTCTTGACTTTTTATTATATACCATAATGCATCTCTTTGCTGTTTAATACATTTAGAATAGGACTGTTGGCACACTGCATCTAAAAGATAATCTACTTAAAACAAAAGTATCTGTTCAATGGGTAGAACAGATGTTGGGTGGGGGTATTCTAGGCAGAACGACACCAGAAATGAGGAGAGAGAGACTTGTTTATAGAAACGTTCAATGGCACTGAGTACTTTAGTTTCCAAAATAAAGAAGGGGCAGACAGAAGAGAAAGAGAAGGTTTGAGGGGAGAATAATTATCCCAGTGCACAACAGGGTAGAGCGTGCTGTCACATTTATTTGATCAAAGGGAAAATGCGTCTGACTTGGGGCTTTTGAAATAGCCTACTCTCTTGAAAATGTCACAATTATTGCCCTCCTGGTTTTCCTTTAGCCTGAAAATTTCAGTGTTATTATAGCTCTGATACTAGCTCATAAAATTTTAAATTAGTGACTCAGTAATTTTTTTCTTCAAAGGAGAGCACTTTCTTATCATATCAGGCTTACAAAAATCTGCATAAACTCTGCCTATATAATCCATCAGGGTGGCATGATCACTCGGTACTATTTTTTCCCCCAGAAAATACACTTGAGGATAATTGAGAGCAGTATTTTATAACACAAATATTATCCAAAAGAAGTGGGAAGAGGTCCTGAATCAAGTTCCAGGCTTTCCAATTTTCTAGGAGCTTAGTCAAGTTCATTGAATAATCTGTATTTTTTTTTTTTACCTGAAAAAGTATGGGCTAAACACTCCCTTTGGAAAAAAAAAGAGTTTGTGAAAGAGAATATGGTCCACACAGGTGAGGCGGTCCCATTGCCATGATCACCCTCCCACTGCTATTCATTGTTTTCTCAATGAAAATTATAAATTGATAGACACTGCCTTTGGAAAACAAAACAAAACAAAATGGAAGCCTGCAGCCTGGATATAACAAATACTAGGTCTAGAGATCTTTGCAGAAATTAATGTTGAAGGGTGGTTTTTGTGACTCACTGTGAGGCAACCACTGTCTGACCAAAAATAATACATAACAGACCTGCGTGAGAACTCATGAACTAATTTTCAGAGGAAAAATAATATCGCTTACTTATTAAATCTCTCCTTCAGTTTTGACACATCAAAGACAGGACATGGATCTGCTGATGCTTAAGGATGAGACTATAGAAGGCAAACTCTTTTTTGCAAGTTGATATTCAAGTCATGGGTCTGATCAGGGTGGATCTCAGAGTTGGCAGAGCAAACAAACACTGGAATTCTAGGCTCACCACACAAATGCTTGGTCTCCAGGATGTCTGAGACAAAGTTGAGTGAGCAGATCGGAGCAGACCGTTTGTACTGAGCATGAGTGGAACATTATTTTTCTGTCAGTCCTCTTGTAGCGTTTTCCCTTGTTAAGAAGGAGGCCATTTTTATCATCACGGTTTCAGATGAAGACATAAAATGTAAGGAGTTCAAGTGACCTGACTATGGTAATGCAATTAAGTCATCACAATGAAGTGGTTGCTACAAAGAGAATCATTGTAAGAGGTAGAGACGAGAGAGAGAGAAAGAGACAGAGAGAGAGAGAGAGAGAGAGAGAGAGAGATTATCTTGCTTTACTGCTTTCAAGTTTTGTGCCAAGGGAAGAATTGCCTGTAAAATCTTCTGTTTAAAAGCAACAGAAAGCAGCTCACACCTCTGGGGATGAGAGTTCTCTGATCCAACAGGCAAGACACAGTGTTTCTAATCTTTGGAAAATACCCTCTCTCTACTTGATATGACTTGACATATCAACCTGGCTTCAAGCATTTCAAAACTTCTATGATCATAACCGAAAAGGTGCGTATGTGTGTGTTTGTGTATGTGCGAGAGGGTTCACATTTCTCACTGCCCACGTAGCATTTCCTGGCATAAACCTATATATATGTATTTCCCTATGCCCTGATAGATGTAGTAAACAAGAATATTACCATTTTTTATCTGCTATTTTTGTACAGAAACAGCCTTTTCTTTAGGAAGGGATTCCCATGTTAGCATTCTGCTTGCATTCTTTTCACTGGTTTGTAGGCCAACTAAATCACCAACAATATTGCCTGTAGAAATCTATTTATTGTTATTCAATGCTTTGCCTTTTCCCACATCATAGGATTTGAGGTTGCCTTTGGGTTATTTAAAAAAGGAAAATAATTTAACTACAGGTGAATTATTGTCTCTCTGAAAGGCATTGAAGCTAGCCGGTTACCTAAATATCCAACAAGGTGTGTTGCAAAGGAAACTTCCTAAATGCCAACAATGTGCCAGACATTGTGCGTGATGATAATTCCTGGTAAACACTAAGGATCTGAATGCCAGTTACCAAGTTAAGCCCCACTCCTCCCCCTGGACACTCATAAAAACACCTGAACTGAAAGCATCACTCCATTTTGCAAAGGAAAGTAAATCTCAAAATAGATATTTCAGGGACGTGCTTTAATATCTATTTTGCAAATTGGCAAACTTGCTTGCCCCGGGGCAAATAAACAATCAAACTGAATCTGGTTTTGTGAACAAGAGTCTATGCTCTAAAATAATGTGCCATCCTCCCTAATAGCGTGCCCATGCCAGGCATTGTCAAAACAGTTTGAGGAAACATTCTGGGTGTCCACAATGCTCGCGAGGACCTTAAATGATACAGAGAAAATTGAACAAGGCAAACTTCCAACACTTAAGATATCCACAGGCAAATGCGATGTGGATACTGCTCAGCTGTTATTCAGATCAGCCAAAGTGTGACTGAAGGAAGCGTGAGTCACGGGGGACGGGGTGTGCTAGAGACACAGAACACCCAGGCTTCCATCTTAGCTTTTCAGAAAGTATGCATTTTGTGCGACATTAGCTCCAACAGGAGACTGTCTCAGGTCAGTGCCCTTGGAGCATGTGCTGAGGTACGGGTTTCTGAGCAGGTGGGGCAATAATCTGAGCACATTCTGAACGGACAGGGGCCTGAGGGAATCAGGGTAGGGCAGGGGACACTGTGACGTGTGTCTGTGATTTTGCCTGAAGTCCAGTCACAGCCAGATCTCACAGCAAGGTCTGGCGTAAGTGGGAAACCACTAGGCTGGTAAGAAAGTGAAATATTTGCGTGGCTGTATCACTCAGTCATTGGCTCAAGAGGGGCCAGTAGTATGCAGGTAAATGTTTAACAACTGGCTCTCGAAGATCCCTTGATTTGTAAACTCGGACAGTGTTCATGATGCAAATACTCCCCTATGACTGATCTCAGACATCAACAGATGCTGAAAGAGCATAGTAGCCATATCTAGTATTTTCTGTAACACACACACACGCACACACACACACACACACACTGTAAAGAGTGACTGTCCCTTGGACCTGGGCTCTTATTTAACCTGCGGAACACTAGACCCTACTTGAAAAACATGGAATTGGAAACAGTAAGAGTTGTCCTGGAAATCTATAGACTTAACCCTTTCAGTAGTAAGTTTTTTTCATGTTTGCTGACCCTTCAAAAAATAAAATTTGTTCCAGTTACAGTTTTATGAATTTAAAATCATGTTTGTTTGATAACCAATTTATGGAAACAAAAAGAACATACATTGGCCTTTTTTCATGTTGCCTTACACATTTTCAAAATGAAAACTGTTTGTTATGATTGTACTCTGGATGATCAGGAGGCATTAGGACATACATGAACGTTCGTACTGCTCAAAGGGTTAATCAGTACTTCAGGTTACTTCTATACACCCCAAAATTTGAGAAGCTGCAAACTTTCCAATATAGTTATATTTAATCTTATAGCATACAGTGCCTCATCGCACACTCTGTACCTGCTTTAGAATGGCTTTTACTAAACTGTGATTGAGTGTCATCCAACTCACTTCCAGCAGCGATATGAATGAACTCTAGAATCTGCTTTGGAATTTACTGGAGCCTTGCTGTCAAACACATTAATTTCTACATCACTCTCTATGCTCCCAGAAGATGAAGTACTGGAGAAAAAAAAAAAAACAAAAACAACAACATGGAGAGGTCAGTGGCAGGAAGAATTTTGCTCTTCCGATAGAAATTAGAGATTTTTAATGCAATTGGGAATAAACCTGATTTCCTATGATATTGATTACTAGGAAGCTTGGAGACAAATTTTGGGTTAGCTCTAATAGTTCAACCATTTCCAATGGGTATTTAGAGTGGGAAGTGGGAATGTAGCAATCATTTTTCTGAGGAAGAGTGTCTATTTGTTATTGGGGACATAGCCTAAATTATATTCTGAGCTTAGTAGACATCTACTTTTTTGACATAAGCAGTATTTATTCATTCTGAATTTCTTTGTGTATCTCCTTCTCCAATTCTGAGTTCTCATGATGGACAAGGAACGCACTCCTTCTTTGGATCAAAGATGAGAAAGTAATTCAATTTTGACCAATCAGATCATCACATGTCCTGGCCATGCCAGATTGACATCAACACACCGCAAATCAAGAACTTGTAAAGAAGAAGAAAGAGTTCTTATTTTTGCCAGAACTACGCAAACCCCAGATATAAACCTGAAACTCTTTGGGACCATCTCTTAAAACCTGGTAAAGATGCCAACATGGAAGGAAACAGAAATAAGGAACACATAGAGAAGTGCAGTCTCCAATAATATCATTGGTCTAAATAAGCCATGTCTGAATGTGTCCTTGGATATTCCCCCGTCTTTTATTTTAAGCGTGTAATATAAATCTCAATTGATGATCCCATAACACTGAACTTAATTCATTCCATAATATTTATTTAGCAAGTGCTGTTGATGAGGCAGGGTAAGAGGAATTTTGAGGATCATTCACATAAATTAGAAATGGCTATACCTTTAAGTAATCATAAATGGTATTACTGTGGGGAGGAGCATACTTTTGAAAAAACTAACAGTGATTAAGGCAAAATATCATGAAAGAAGAATAAAGGAGAGCTGAAATCTGAATGGAAAAATTATTTTGATAAGAAGAACACATTTGACTAGGGGTTGGATGGATGGGTAGGATTTTAACATATGGAAGGAGTATCTAATGGGCTTGAGATTACTTCCTGTGGAAGGAATGTCATGAAATCAGCTAAGAGGGCTACAAGACCGGGATAATGAATTTCAGGAGAAGAATGTGTTACAGGCAAAGAACATGTTCTGTGTAATGCCTGATTTCATGTATCAGCCTGGCAGTTTATTAGAAGTGCGATCTTAAACAAAATAGTTGATAGTACGGGCTTCATTTTCCCCATTTTATAAGTGATGAATCTCATACTGCCTATTACTGTAGAGTTAGAGTGAGGCACTTGTACCATCAGGCATGTAAAGCTCATACATTGCCTGGGACGTAATTCTTATCACAGAATACACAGCCATACCGTAAGGTAGTCTCATTACTGGTAGCCAGACATCTTTATAACATGGAATAGGTTATAAGACTATTTTCACTGTATACTTCAAACATACAATCTGAGTTGTCACAGTAGCTCCTAGTTGGATCTGTGTGATTACCTGAGAGAAAATTAAAACAAAAAAGAAAAAGAAGGAAACGAAAAATAATATGAAATAGGTTGGAGGACAAAGAAAAGAATGAAATATGTTTGGGTAAAGAAATGAAATCCTCACCTAGGCCCCTTGCAGAGGATGAATGCACCTAGGTTTTAGGGTCTGAGGTCAATGAGTAGGTTGTACTGCCCCTGTGATGGAACTGTTGAAGGGAGGCTTTAGAAGTGGGGGCCTTGATATCCTGGCCCAAGGATACTGGAAGTCTAACATCATATACATATACTATACATATTCATATACAAATCACAATATAGTGCCTGCTAGATTGGAATTCTGTTTAAGGATGTAAATTGACACTATGTTTAGTGTGAAAAAGAGAAGGGAGAGCAGAGCTTGTTATTCCCTTTGGGAAGAGCTTTGCCTTAGAAATCAGAAGTAAGAGGTTGTAGTGGGTTGAACAGTAGTGTCTCAGAATCCATGCTCACCCAGAACCCAAAAATGTGACCTTAACTTGAAAATAAGGTATTGTAAAATGTCATTCATTAAGATGAAGTCATACCAGATTAGAGTGGGCCCTAAATCCAATCACTGGTTTCCTTATAAACAGGATTGAAGTGACCCTCTTTCTACAAGCAGGTAATACCCATTTCATTTCCTCCTTTTTCTTATTTGTAATTTGTAAACTCAAATTACATACTAAAAGATGAGAGAATGAAAGAGGAATAGGAGGAGGGGGAGGAAGAGAAAAAAAGAAGAGAAACAATTGTATGAGCTAAGCATCAGCACTCAAAGACCCCTGTAACCAAAAAATTAATTTTGTCAAATCTTTCTAAAAACCAACCTAATGTCACCATCAAAAAAAAACAAACAAACAAAACAACAATAACAAAATTCAGTGGTCCTACATAGAAAAGAGTGGGCTCTTGTAATTTTTCCAGTAGGAATCCCCAGAGGGCTCCTTTTTCAGTATTATTCAACCAGTGTTCCAGATGTTTAGAGGTGTAACAAGATGGACTGGCCTTAGAAATGTGTTTGGAAGTGTTTTAATAATAAATTTGGTGCCTTGCCCAGTTGGCTCAGTGGTAGAGTGTTGACTCAGCATATGGATGTCCCAGGTTCGATTCCTGGTCAGGGAACACAGGAGAAATGTCCATCTGCTTCTCAACCCCTTTTCTTTTTGTTTCTCTCTCTCTCTCTCTCTCTCTCTCTCTCTCTCTCTCGCTCTCTCGCTCTTCTCCTCCCCTCCTGAAGCCATGGCTCCACTGGAGCAAGTTGTCCTCGGGCACTGAAGATGGCTCCATGGCTTCTACCTTAGGCACTAATAAACAGGTCCAGTTGAAACGAAGTAAGGACCCCAGATGGGCAGAGTACAACCCCCTAGTGTGCTTGCTGAGTGGATCCTAGTTGGGGTGCATGTGGGAGTCTGTCTCCACCTCCTTTCTTCTCACTAAATAAAAATAAAAATAAAATAATATATTTAGGGTTCCTAGTAGTGCCTATTAGAGATGAACTCTTTGTTCTCCCTCATTATTCTGTATATTCAGTTAGCAACTTATTCTGATAATTACATATGCTAAACCATTTCATCTTAAAGCACTCTTTTAAGTTTGGTGTCATTATTTTTATTTTAAAATATAAAGATGGCAAAGCTCAAAAACAATGAGAACTGGCCCCAAATCAGGTATCTAATTATTGAATAGACAAGACTGCATTCCAGCTATCTGTGCTAGTTGACTTCAAAATCATGCAAAGAAATCCTTCAGTAAAGTTCTAAACACAATGTGTGTCTGAGTCATTGAGTGCTAATTACTTTAAAAGATTATCTTCTAATTTGGCGGAACTCAGAGTTGATCATGTTCTTTGTGTGCTAGTCCTGAGCACAGCTAGGGAAACAGAATTGTGATGAAGTATAATTTTTCCTTGTTTCCTCTCTATTGTAATTCTTCCTGAATACCTACATTTGATGGTAGGACTTTTGAAACATGTAATTTTAAGCTGCAGAATGGCGTGTGATGATTTCTTATCTCTTCCTCCTGGACTAAAGTGTTGTTGTGTCTGTAAAATGCTTCCAGCGTACTCAAAAATCTTAGATCTGATGCACAACTTCCTGTGTCTTTGCCATTATTTAAATACTGTATGCTTCTATTTCTTCATCAAATATACCTGTCAATCATTTACATCACCATCACGAAAAAATAAGTTTTGTAGGGCCCAAAAGAAAACAAATTACTTTGGCTTAAGAAAGTGGAAATTAATTGTTTATTTCTCAGGTAATACAACTTCTAGAGTTAAGGAACTGTTCATTCAATGGCTAAAGAACAAGGATAGACAATGAGGCCATCATGTTGTGACCACATGGAAGAGACCATCCTACCTATGTTATAGCCCAGAGGAAGGACATGGGTACCAGGACAAAAGCTAGATGCCAACTGAGTGTGTTCCTTCAAAGGACTTTACTTAATTAACCCTGACAAAGTGATTTCCTTGTATATTATTTTGGCTAGAATTAGCTTACACGATCAAGCTTAGCTACAAGGGAAACTAAGGACTCTGAGCTAGGGACATTGCTCCCTTAAATAAAATCTTGTTTAGTTCAGTTGATATAGATGAAAGGGAGACTGCTGGGTAGGCAGCTCACAGTTCTGTCCCATGATTCACCAAGAAAACATCTACTGAGCAGTAACAGTGCGAAACCAAAATATCAGCCAGAAAATGAATTTTAGGCTCACTTAATACTCCCCAATTCTGAATTAATATCCAAATTCAGAAAGTAGAATGAGATATAAGATGCTTTCAATCATTTATATATATAAAAATTATTTTATATATATGCACATGTATGAATTATTTCATATATAAAATAAGAGCTACACAATTTGAGATGGTTTTTGAAGTTGGGTACCACTTACCTCATCAAATCTCCTGATGCTGAAAGGCGATTTATTAATCATATTAGTTAAAAATTGTTGCATCAGCGAACTATATAATGGGTTGTATGGTAGATTCATTAGCAGTTTCTACTTATTATCGATTACCTTTCAGATCTAGCTGTGACAATGCAACTGACTCAAGGGTATTATTAAGTGGTTGGAAACAATGCACCCATGTGCCCATTACGTATCATTACTGACCAGTCATTAATCATGGGCGGAAAACATTTTGGTGCATTATAGAGGTTTTATATTTTAACACTTTCCTTTTACAAATGGAGAAACTGAGGCAGAACAAAGAGGTGACATTGCTCAGGTCAAACAACCTATCAGTAGTCTACACAGCAATAAAATAATGTCCAGCCTCCTGAACCAGGTCTATTTCTACTACATTGAAGGCCAGTTAACCTTATCTATAAGACATCTTCTCTTTGTCTATATCGATTTCTATTAGTGATATCATCATATCGCCAGTTGGAAAACTGCTGATCAAGACTCTCAAAGACCATAATTTTTTGAGACACAGATCACAAGATATTTCTAGCTTTATTTAAAAGTTAAATATAAATATAGGTGCAGGGGATAAATATGACCAACATTCAAAAAATATTTTTGGGCTAGGCAATGTCAACATTTTTACCTAAGCAATGCCAATTGATGGATTTAATGATGTGTATACACGCGTAGTTTTTGGAATAGATCATTTCTAAGGTAGAAAATTTAGGATTGTTGTACTTCCTCCACCTTCAACTCACAGAACAAATGTTACACCTGAATTTTCACACAGACCTGCATGTCCCTAAACATGGAAATCTCAATAAATAACAAAACTCAAAGGGATGAATCTTGTATTGTTTGAGGAAATCTATAAGATACTTTAAGTTCCATTTCTAATATGATAAAAAGAAATATTTAATCTTATCATAATAAAATTATTCAGAAAAATATAAAAATTCCAAACACAACAAATGTCCAGGACAATAAATATATAAGATGATACTAAACACATTTACCAATGAATTACATTGCAAAATTAGAAACAGCGTTTCAATCAAATTTATATGTAGAATGAACTCTAGGTTATACCAGAGAAAATGCACTTATTATTTACCAAATAGCATGCAAGAATTATTAGAAGCACTAAACAGAACACATAAAATGCAAAATTGTTTTTGACTTTTAAATCTTTCTGACTGCAAACTTATTTTAAAATGGAATTATCAAATGTAAGTGCCTTGATTTCAGGGTTGGCTAAAAATAAAATAGGTTTTTAAAGTCTGTCACCATAATTTTTTGTCAAATTGACAGAGACGGTCCAGTTAATTTTGTTTCTGGAGTTTAATTTTTTTTTTCCTGACAAGAAAACAATCTCATACCTAAGTAACTCAAACCATACAATCCATGTTGTAATTATTTAATCTATTTCATAAAAGCACATTGAGAAGATGTGTTATATCTCACAAATTTCACATACAAGTTATATTCTGGAAATGCATAGAAATGATGAGGAACAGAGGTATATTCTACTAGAATGTTTTTTCCTTGTCATTTTATTTTTTATTGAATTTGGATTTTTTCACAAACTTAATCTGTGTTTAGATGTTTAATAAACAGGAAAATATACTTTAAGCATATGTCATTCTCAGTGATGTTCTCAAAGTAAATGGGATTTTAGGATTAGAACTATGGATGACTGATGACTGATGTAGAAATCAGTTATCTCATCAGTTATGCTAATTAATGTAAATATGATCTACCTCTTTCCGTATTCCTGGAAAACACTCAAAGATGCATGTTCAGAAGAAATGGTACAGAATTCTTTTTAGTTGTAGAAATTTCTATCAAAGTTGTCCAGATAAATTTAATAATATGATTTAGATGAATTAAATTAACAAAGCAATTGTTAAGTAATATAAATTAGTGAATTTATATAATTGAAGGAATATTGTCCTAAATTGTGTATTAATTAAGTAACTGTCAGTCACTATGTAAGCTAACACTATATCAGCTCTTACAAGAATACAAACCTTAAGATTATGACAAGTATAAAAATGGTGGTCAAGAAAAATCTCTTACTGCACTGCAATGTTCAATGCTGGCATATTTTCCTTTTTTAAATTTTTTTTATTGAATTCAGCAAGAGCAAAAGGGAGGGAGAGAGAGAGAGAGAGAGAGGAACTTTGACCTGTTCTTGTATGTGTCCTGATGGGGGATTGAAATGGCAAGCTCTGTGCTTCAGGATAATGCTCTAACCAACCAAATTATATGGCCAGGGCATGGCATATTTTCAAAATAGTTAAAAATATATATTGACATGAGATAAATGTATGCATTGAAAGGAGGAACCACCACTTAATGAGCACCTACCCTATTTGTCTTACCAGGCATTGGAAGAGGTACCTGCATGTTTTTATTATGTGAGATAAATTAAGTAGCATATACAGAGAAAAATAACATTGGGACAAATTATTTAATATCACCAAGTGTCACACAGTAAACAAATGATGGATCTGACGTCTGATCTTAACTGTCTTGCAGTAATGTCTTCTTCTTCCTATTCTTTTCTCCAAATATGGCATCTAGATTTGTTCCATGATATTGCAAGGGCAATACTTTCAACAAGACAAGACAGTATATGACCTTAGTTTAAACCCAGAGATCATACTCATTTCATCAGAGCCTGATTACTCTGTGGTCAGACAGAGGCTCTATGAAAACGAGAACTGAGGAAGTTAGAGCAGACTTGCCATGCATTGTGTATCCCCCAACCTCCATTTATGCAACACATCGTCAAAGGGCTAACTAACCCATTTGGTGTTTGCCTTCTTAATGGAATATATAAACTTGCAAATAACATTTTGAGATGAATTTAGCTGACTTTATCTAATTACATTGCAAACAACCAAAGCTCTTAAAAAAGAAAACCTCATTAGGATATTTAAAGATATGTTCTTACTTGGATATACATCACAATTCAAAGTCATTACCATACATTTATATTTCTTTTCTATTTTACTGTCTATTGTTGGCCATGCTTAATAAGATAAAGAGCTATTCAATGAATTTAATATTTTATAAACAGTGATAATCCCATCCGTTTGGAGTCATTCCCAAAAGAAGGCAAAATTAGCATTGATCACCATAATCCTGCAGCAGTATAGATTTTGGTGATAAAATATACTGACTTAAAAGATACTTCTTCTTCCTAGATCAACTATGTTATTTAATGTCATAGAGGTTTCCTGGAATCATCCTCACTCTTCCATATGTTTATATTACTTCCAGGTATTTCTTTCTTCTTAGTGAATAGTATCCCTAATTTATTCTTCTTAAAGTAAGTGCAATCAATATAAGAGGGCTTAATCATTATCAAATTCATTTCATTCTGGTGGTGTGTGGTTGTGAAGAGCCGACCAAGTCCTAAATCTCATTAGAGCCCCCACCAACAGGAGTCAAGGGTGATTGACATGAAATGGCAAGAGATAGAAGGTGAACAATCGTCCTCCTTTAGGGAGGACAGTCCTTTTGTAAGTTCCGTCCTCCCTCAAAAAGTGTCCTCCTACATGTCCTCCTTTTTGATATTGGAAGACTAATCTGTAAATGTTCATATTTGATTGATACAGAGTTAATCCATTGCATGTGATGTGACATATTTGTATTTGACATGATGATTTGTCAAGGATCAGTACAGTGCAGTGATATTGTTTTCTTCAATTTATTTTTGTCCTTTTCATTGTAAAAAAGTTGGTCACCTTATAAGAGAAGGTTCTGGTGGGAAATGGAGATTAAGTAGAATTTAAATAATTTATTTCTTAGGTGTGCTTGTTTTTCAGTACAAATTATTTTCAATATCAAGAATAAAAATTGATCATGTTGGAAAGGCATTTGAACCTCACAGACTCAACACCATGCTAATACCAGTAGTGAAGGAATAGTTTGCTGGACTCAGGAATGTAGTCACCTTCACCATCTCATCTGCCTTATTTTCCTAAGAAGAAGGATACTAATTGTGGACCATGGATGCTAATTAGACACAGAAATTGAGGTTAAAGTTTTTGATGTGGGGAGAAAAGCTCTCTCTTTCTTCCTCTTTCTCTCTCTCTTTCAGTTCACTCCTCAAGTTCTCAGTGGGAAAAGAAGAAAGGTAAAGACACAGAATGAATATGATGGGATCAGGGAGAAGGGGTTTCTCACTGCACTTCACAAAGCATCAGGCAAGCCTTCAGAGTAAGAGATGCATGTAGATAAGGAGAGAAAATCACTTCATAAAGAGGAGGATCATACAAGCTGTTGAAAAGCATCCGGATGTGAGAGACAATTGACTATTATGGGGACTCTGGGTAAAGGGACATAGAATGCTTAGAATAGTATCTCACTAAGTCATCACTTACTAAATACTTGCTCCTATTATTGTCATTATTATTATGTTGCAGCAGTTATTTTTCTACAAAACGAGGGGAGTCAAATGCATGAAGTAACTCTAACAGAAGAGGAAATGGAGGTCTGGATATATTCAGTAACTTTTCCAAAAGTACATAGATTTGGTGAAAAGTAAGAACTCAAGACTGTTCATAGTTTAATGTAGCTCAACTTCAGGACTCATGTAGAAAAGTTGCAGGAAAAGCAACAGATTATAAAAGAGTTTATATACTTGCATAAGGATGTTGACCATAGATCACAGAGTTTCTGAAAGATATTATGCATAGCTGTGTACGATCTGATTTATGCTAAAGTAGGGGAAGAATAAGGCAGCGAGAGCAGTTCAAAAGCTAGCGCAGTAAACCGTGGTAGAATTTATGAGAGTCTGAACTAAGACGAGAGCTATGACAACAAAGAAGAAATACATTTTAGAGATATGCAGAGTTAACTAGTGAGACCCGAGATCACATGTAGAAAGTAAAAACCATTAACTGTGCTGGAGACTCTGAAACTGAAAAATACCTTATATTTTTAAAGACATGGGGACATTTATTCTTGGAGGAGTGCTTTCTGTTCCAATTTAAAATACATTTTCCATAATTTCTCTGCTTATTATCATGAAGCAAATTGCTAAGTTCTTAAGGGTTAATATGAATGCTGAGATATTATAATTAAAAGTCTAAGTTAAATGAGTGTCTTCAGATCAAAACATGTATCTCATCCAATTATAATCCTTCATTAAATGATAAAGATTAAAAGTACTCAAAATTAATAATTTTACAGAAATTTGTGTTTGTTCTAGTACAAGTTATTTGGGACTGGGTAGTTTGACACAATTCAATACACTTCTCAATGACAAATTGAAGATCTGCAGATCAAGGTAAAGTCATATTGGTCTTCAATCCATTCCCTAAAAAGAGCTTACATCTTATCCCAGTAAGAGTCTTGTTGACAATCTAGGTTCGGATTTAGAACCAAGTACAGTTACACAGTTTGGCCTCTACATCGTGTTAAGCCTTCCACTCTCCAGAGATCTTTGTGATAAACCTGTTGAGGCTATTGCAACCAGCTGCATTCAAGCACCGTTACAACACATTGCATTTTTCATATTACAAATATGTGGCTTAAGTTCACATGGAAACAAATCTTATTCTATATGGCACCGATTCTCCTATCATGATCCCTGGTGATTAAAATACATATTACAGCAGTTGTGTTATTATTATTATTTTAAACAATTGACAAAGATATTCCAAAACCAAATGAATTAAAAATAATCAAACAAAATAATAGTAGTGAATATGCCTGGATAATTCAGTGTGAGAAATCATTGTTTTTCCTGAACTTGGAGAAAATCTTTCCATTCTCCATTTTTTTTCTGGAAACTGTATTTGTTAATAATTTAGGGAGATATATATAAAATGTTTTTAGAAGGGAAGTCAACAGCATAAAATGAGAAAAGATATTTTGATTTTTTACTCTAAGAAAAAACATACCCCTTCCTAAAATATTGTATATACAGATATGATTTTAAGCCAATTCATTAAATCTTTAATGACTGGCAAATCTTTGAACTTTTTTTCCAAAAAGGTGAACAGATATGATGGAAGTGAGCATATGTAGGTACACTTTTATTTATGGAAGTATAAATGAGTGATATTTTTCAGAAATATGCCTTGAATGGATATTATTAAACCATCATACTAATCACAGTACATTGTTTGTTGTCAATAATTTGCACATCTGCATCCCTTCCCAGAACATAATAACATTATTATCATCAAGAACAGGAATTTGCCCTCCGCAACTTTGGATTGTCCATGATGAGCTGAGACTGACAGCCATCCAGGAGGAAAGCTGTATCATCTTAGGCACTCAAAAACCCTTACTAAATGAAAGCATAAAACTCAATAAGGGTAAAAAACTAGCAAGCCCTCTTTCATACCGTTATTGTGTATGTAGTTAAGTTCGTGGATGATAAAGAGTGACCAAGGCAATTAGAGTAAAGGGAAACAATGAATGGTTGATGGCCCATATTCTTAACTAGCCATTCACTGAAAAAGCAATGTAACTAATAACAGCACATTAGATAAGATAATAAAAACTCAAAAAATATGTAAATATTTACATGGGTTATTGGGTAAAATCCCATTAAGTGCTCTAAAGAAATGAGATCAGATTTTATTTTTAGACTCATGTACTAATAGAATACTATTAGTATTTATTAAAGAGAAATCATCACTGCAAAAAGACTAATTTTTTAAAACATAAAAAGCAGTAAATAACTAGAAGTAGGTGGAGTGTTTCATAAAATGACATGAAGAAGAATCACCCATCTGTTGGCCAGCTTCTTGCATAGAAATTAACACCCCAAGCTCTGCAGATAAAGCTCAGACTGAACCGTAATTTTCTCTAACATCTGCCAACTGGTTCATCTATGTATTCTCACTCTGGAGAAACTGAGGCTTAAAAAAGCTAAGAATACAAACTGTGAGAACTCTCTGTGGGGCCAGCCGAGGCTATAATTCCGCTTGCCCTGCAGCGTGACTTGTCCTGTTGCTTCGTGCTGTCATCCCACTTCCACAGGGGCTGATCCCTCAGTTACTCATTAATGATCATCCTGCAGGCTAAATGCACACAGAGTCTGCTTTGGGGGAACCAAACCTCTCACACTTGGTCTCAGACATTTCCTGACAAAGCAGATGACAAAGGCAAGGGCTGGCATGGCCTTGTTTGACATCTACTGGGCCATAAGGAGCTTATCATTGGTGGTAGTTAAAGCCCAGTTGACCTGTGATGTAAGAGCCAACTGTGAAAACTTCCTAAAAAATAAAGGTCATTGTGATAAACTCATTTAAATAAGGTTTAAAGAGAAGAATTTCTATATAAGATGGTAAAACAAAAGAACAGATTAAAATGATCAGATATAGGTTAGAGACACACACCTGATAATTACATGCAACAGAGTGATGTGAAGAGGACAGCGTCCCCCATGGCTGCTCTGATGGTACAAGTTCACAGCTGATATTTCTTCTCTATTTGCCTTGGTTGATGCTAGAAGCATCCATGACAAAATGAAAATCACTGATATCACTGAGGATAATAAAATCTCCAAACCCCCCAAATCCAGGTAACTTCAGCATCTAGGCAGGGACAATTTTCATCAATTCACAGCAAGGTTCCAGTTACAGAGGGACAGGAAGAACTTATTTACAGAGAGTTATAAATAGGTTTAATAGAAAACAGTATTACTTCTTGCTTAGACAGGTACCCAAAGCGCATTAATTACTCAATAATCTGTACAATTGTAAAACATTAACTATATATGATTAAGAGGCTGAGGGTAGTGAACCCAATAAATATCATGATCCGTTGCCCAATTTCTTAACTGGAGCCCAATTTTTTGATCCAGAATCCAGTGACAAAAGGGGGAGTCTGGATTCCCAGGAGAAAGATCCTACAAAATTACAACTTATACACTCTTGATCCCCACAGTAGGACCTCGACTGGACCTATGCCAATATACTTGAGTTAACTGTATACTAGGAGGGTGGGAAGTTCCAAGCATTTGTGGAACTTTTGGACACAGGTCTAGGTTGACAGTGACACTGAGACCCAGATACTTTAAGGTGGGGACATAAAGAAACCCAGAACACATGGAGTCCTGTCCAAAGTCCTGCTCATAATATGGGGAGCACAGACATATAGTAGTCATATTTCTGGTATCCAAGTGTTGGAATAAACATCTTATAAATCAGTACAGCTTCAACATCAGATCTGTGGCCTGTAGTGTGATAGCTAAGATGGTGGGGAAGACCAAAAGGAAACTTTGAAACAGACACGTCTCCACCAAGAGCACAAATACAAAACTAGACTGTGTTTTGGAAGGAGGGCAACAGGTTCTACCATTCTTAAAGATTTAAAAAACGAAGGCATGGCGGTGCTTTTTATAGTCTCGTGATTTGCCAGATCTGGACCCTGAGAAAAATAATACCCCCCCAAAAAAAAAACAATACACTACTTCACAGTCAACCCAGTAGTAATTTTGGCACCAGATGCAGTGTCAAAGGTGGTGTTTTGAACTTAAACTTACTAGCAACATATGATTTGGTATTCTCAAATAATGAAATATACTGCTTGTGTTCCAATAAGTAAAACAAGGCTTTGCCCATCTCAATATTGAATGGCTGAGAGAATTCCAGAATCAGAAACGTTATTGACACAGGTTCCATTTCTTCTTGTCCACTCTTCTCCCTGGCCTCTGTAATTCTGCTGTGAGATTTAAGGTAAACACAGAGTGTATGCCTCTGTATTGATAGGTCTGAGTGTAAGTACTTCTTTGTATTCTCAGAGACTTTCCTTTTCCCTTCTACTTGGCGATGAATATAGTCAATTCTGCATGATGTAGGGAAAAGGCACACCTAATTTGAACTGATGTGGGAACTCGCCAGAATTTCAGTTCTTAAATGCTGCTTTTCTATTTTATGGACCATTCAAAAGCAGGGCTCTGCTGAGAGAGAAACAATACTTACACAGGTTTGCCAGATGGATGCATAGTTTAAAGTAGTAAAAAATCTATCCCTGAGTAAAGTCAGGTCATTTGAGACTTATGCTCTTTGTAGAGTTTATTCTGATTAATGA
Source organism: Rhynchonycteris naso (assembly GCA_037038555.1). Lineage (NCBI taxonomy): Eukaryota > Metazoa > Chordata > Mammalia > Chiroptera > Emballonuridae > Rhynchonycteris > Rhynchonycteris naso. The sequence goes on from CM073001.1 coordinate 11,811,911, forward strand.
CTTCTAATGGATTTGGCACTGAGTTTGAGCCAATGACTCTTATTGTGAAATATTATAGATACACTTACATGAAACTCAGCACTGTTTATTATAAAGGTGTTATTGAAGATATTGTGCATTAATTGCACACTGTCCTAATTAGAAGAAATCTCTCTCAGATCTGAATGCCCAGGATAGCTGGCCAGTCATTTATTTTTATTCTTATGGTTAATATTAATCTTCTCATTAATCATTATAGTACTGCACAGTCTTCACAGGCCATTAGAATGCTAAAAGGTGGGGGATGGGGTGGAGAGAGAGAGAAATAGAGCGCTAGCATGCATGCACATGCATGAGGAAATGTGAAAATATGTTCATGATACATGTCTAAGACAGCTTTCAAAATGCTCCATGACTCTATCTATACCCCTCTTTATATCTGAAGAATCCATTCATTAATGGAAGAAATGCATACTGATTGACACTTGTGGAATTCACTGTTTTAGAAGTATTATAGAACTCACTTTTATAGAAATATAACTGAATAAAAAGAAACTGTCCTACTAGCACACACACTCACAGGCAAACACAACTGAGTAGAAAGAGGCAAAACCAAGTGTTTCCTTAAAAAATACTAACGTGTGTCCATAGACCCCAGCAGAAAGTCAGTATTCGCCTCTTGGCAAAATGTTTTCCCCCAGAAGCATAATATTGTTTGCATAAAGATAACCAATTTTTATTAAAACTATCATCAAGTAAATATTTCTCAGGAACCCAAGAGTTCAGGACAGCAAAAGATTCTCTATATTTATAATGACATGATTTTACAAGGTGATGGGCATACCAGCTTCAATTTGACATGATGTAGGTGGCACGGTAGACCACACGGGAGGGTGCCACAGCTTGCTAGAACGACGACTAGATAGAAACCTTGGTAGAGTCAGAAGAGTAAATAAAAATTGAGAATGAGTTAACGAATGAATAAATATCTACATTCAAGAATATATGCTGAGAACTGGAATGCGTACGTGTGTGCGTGCGTACATGCGTGATGCGTGTGTCCCCTCCTCATTGACCCCGTCATCTATCTGTAGAAATAAACCCATGGTAATGGAGTTTAAAATTTCAGAACTGACTTGGGATAGTCAGAACCATGACTGACTACTACATACTATAAACAAGCCTCTTTTTCTCTTCCTTGAAGCCACCGAGAGAGAGAGGCCAGTAGTTTGGAAAGTAGGGTCAGAAACCAATGCTACTCTATTTGTCTTTCCTAATGGTACCAACCTGTATGCCATTTTAAGCTAAGAAGCTTGCCTGTCAACACCGTAAGGAGCGAGAAACATCTGCTTTTGCTCAGCATTGGTCAATAATAATGTGTTTGAATAAATAAGTAGGGAGCATCACAGCTGGCAGATATATTTTGCTACTGAAGATATGACTGTAATACACAAGGGTATTCAAAACCTGAGTTTCATGAGATTAATGCAGAAAACTGCCTGGAGTTATATATGTAACTCATGTGAAACTGTGAAAATATTTTTGTGGATAAAATAATATAGGTACATGTGGGTGCTGTGAATTATTATATATTTCCACTTAATACCTTGTTGTATCAAGTGAAGCTAGCAGATACATTAGTAGCACGTTATGAGATCTCTGTGCTTACATAACAAAACAACCTTTCATAAAAATTATATCTTATTCCTATTGCTCCATTATACCAGTCAGCTAGATGAGACTGCTATCATTTCTAATAAATAATGCTAGCATTACTGGCGTGGCAGTAGATACGGTGCTATTTATGACTTCAGATCTAGACACAAGATTATTGCTTAGCTTTAGTTTCTATGACTTCTACAAGCATTAAGCTTGATTAAAGCTCATATTATAGTACTGACGAATGAATCAACAGACAAAAACACATTGATGTAAATCAAAATTACTGTATATAAGACAACATTTGCTTCTGCATTTTGCCTAGCAGAAAGAACTCTTGCTTTAGTTTAGAAATGTGGTTTAGTACCAAAACATGCAAGGTAACCTTGAAAAGCACTCAGGAGCACATTCAGTCATACAACAAACATTCATTGCTCCCTGCCTATAACTCTGCTATATGGGTATATGACCTAACAAATATCCTAAGACAGGAGAGACTTCTTGGTTTTATTGCCACTGAAATAATAATTTTGGGAAATATTTACTTGCATGTGAATAGCTAATATGTGAATTAGCAGAAGATTTGGAATAATGACTAAAACCCACAACACTCAACTAAATACTTTGAGAAGTAATAGAAGAGTTGAGCTTGGAGTTGCTAACAATCATTACATTGATTTATTTCCATAACCACTGTTACTGGAAGGAGAAAATTTACCATTCATAATGGTTCAAGAAGTTAAAAAAATCTCCTGGAAAAATTCTATAAGAAATGTGCAAATACATTCTGAAAAAAATGTCTAAAGCATTACCGAGGAATATAAAAAAAGACAAGTACATGGAGAAATATTCCTAGTTCATGAATAAAAAAATGCTGTGTTGTGCAAATATCAATTCTCTGAATTAAATTCTATCATTTTTTTATTTCTAAAAAATGATTTTGGAATTTGATTGTTAGTACATACTATTTTTGTGTGTGTATGAATGTATACATATTTGAGATCAGAAATATCTGGATTAAGAAAACAAAATCTAAATGTTACATTGTCAGATATTAAAATGTATGATAAATATAAATGATTATAAATAATGTAATATTGTCTGCATTATGAAATGCTATATTAATATAGCAGAATATAAGATTTTTTAAAAAAATAACAGTTCTCTTAGGGGATATTATAAAAGTGAAATAGTAAATCAGTAAATAAAGAATAGGTTATTCAACAGTTAGAAAGTTTTAGAAAATTTGGAAAAATAAATATCTATTAACTATTGTATACTATAATGCAATTGAAATGGTTTTAAGGATTAAATAAGAAAATAAATAGAAAACTTACTAAATAATATAGAGTTTCGTTTGTTTTAAACTATCTGGAACAATCAAGACATTATTTTACTATTATTCATTTGCATTAATCATTAAAATAAGTAGATGTCTGGAACTAGAATAAAATTCAATTCAAAGGAGAAATTAGGAAAATGTTACATAAATGACATATATAAATGAATAATTCTTGTAAAATAATAATTAACAAATGGTTACTCATGGAACTGTCTTTGCAGTAAAAATAGAAAATAATTACACCAAACAATACTACTTGGTAGCCACTTTAAAGGACCCTCTTGATTCTATTGAGTCCGTATTAATACTATACAATGTCTCATCTGAAAGTTCTTAACCTGAATCACATCTTGGACCCCCCTTTTGTCATGGCAGGTAACATAGCAAAGGTTCCAGAATTTGGGCATGGACATCTTGGGGGGAATATTATTCTGCCTACCATAATTTATATATTTAGTAGTGTGTTTAGGGTAATTAAAATATTTCTGTATACATCTTTTACTGCCTTTTTTTATTTTCTGCAAACAGTACACAATGTTCTTGTTATATAACAAAAAAGAAAGAAAGATAAAAATCCAGTGGAAAAAAAAATGCCCTTACATTGGGTATCCAGAGATTCACATTCATAATAATGTTGCTTATTCTGATAACTTGGAGCTTTTCTATGACCAAGTCACTTCAAAGTTCTGCTATTTCATTATTTTAATATAAAATTAGGAAGCTAATACTTTAAAGACCTACAACTTTCAGCCGAGGACTGAAAACTTGGATAGGACTCTATGACTTTTATGAGGCTGTTTCGACTGGATTGGCTGTGTCGGCAGAAAAACAAGCTAATGTTCTCCAACAGAACACTAAAGGTACTTTTAGAGTTGTTGCTAAGTCTGTTGGGTCTTATTTGGAAGGTTTTTCCTCTGTTTTCCATATTTGCTTGTATTGCAGATAATTAAAATCCACATATAATACAAAATTCATTTATTCAGACGACACTTACACAGCAACTAGTTTATGTTAGACATGGTGCCAGGGGATTGCTTCGATGCCATAAGTAATAGAAATAAAGCAAAGTTATACTGTGAAAAGATAAGCACAAAGATGAAACAAATATATCTCCATCCCACAAGAAGCTTAAACTTCAGTTGGGCCGAGGGAAGAGCCACCTCCCTGAATGCAGATTGCCTGTCTCATCTCTGGTACCTCAAGTCCTTCCTCCACATGGCCTACATCATCTTCCAAGATGCCTTTCCCTATGGTTGATGGTTCCCAGGTCATGGGCTACTACCTTGCCTACTTCTGGGCTTACAAACCAGTGCTTCATTTAGCATATCCACTTGGATATATAAAAGGAAAACCCAAATGCAACATGTCTCAAATTCATTCATCCCATCATTTTTTTTTTTGTTTTCTTCTCTCTTCAGCACTTGTTTTCTACTTGGATTTTTTTTTTTATTTCAGTTAATGACAATGTGATCAAACCCCCTGTGTACCCAGAACTCTATGAGTTACTCTTGATATTTCATCTCCTTCACCCACTCTGTCAGTCAAGGGACCAGCAAGAAACAAATGGCACACTTAATAGAAAAATTCTACACTATTTTAAATTATGCAGTTTTTCTGAAAGGAATGACCATACAAGGCTAGCCTAAGGAACAGTATGAGATCCTGGGGCTCTTTACCAGATTGACCATGGAAGGGTCGTGGAATCTAGAAAGAGAAGGCCCTGGAGATATTTTCCTTTTAGAGAAACAGTGATTTGGGCTGAAAACACAGCCATCCAAGGTGACATTGTGGGGAGGTAGCCAGGGAATAAATACCCCTATCTCACTGTTTCACTGTTTTCAATCCTCTGTTTTCCTGTTTGATGTTTCCCATTAGCTGGACCCAACTGGAAGCCAAAGACAAGGAAGCCACTGATGTGGTCTATACAGGTCAGCCCCCCACGGGCAAAAGGTGTGTGGGGAGATGGGACAGTGTAGCTCAAGGAGGAAACCAAGTAAGCATAGTGCTGGCTACTCTCTCGGCCATCAAACCTTGTCAAGACATATATATAATCTGTCAGTTTCCCCCTAATTCCTTACCACCACCACTATCATAAAGTATTTCTTTTTAAAGTTGTTTCCTAATTAGTTTCCACGTATTACTCTGACGCCTCTAGATAGACCAGAATAAGCATCTCAAAATGCCTGTACAATCTCGTCCCCTCACACATTTAAAAAATACATCAGAAATTTCCTGGCAGCATTAGAAGGAAGGTCTGAATCCTTGACATGCCTCTCATTGGACAATCTTTTATTTCCACATTACCTACCACACTCCTCATTTTCCTTCAGATCCCTATTAAGTCTCCATTTCCTCTTCCCAGTCGTCCTGCTCTTTCTGACCAATTATCCTAATATAATCATGCCATACAAGAATAAATATTTTCATTCTTGTAACGTAACATCTATTTCTCTCATAATGGTAAAGCAGTAGCTGTGTTATTTTGGCCTAATATTGTATTCTTAGTGTCTAGTAGGGAGCTTGGCATATAGAATAGACATAACAATTTATTTTAAATGAATGAGTGCATTTTATAATATTTTCTAATTATTTCATTTGAACGTCTATAGAATCATAATTAGTGGTTATAAGGTGGATAAAATTAGGATAAAACTCTTAGATGGCATTATTGCAAATACTAAATAACATTTTATATTCCTCTTTTTAAAAAGTACTTAATTTTGTAGATATTACTTTGTTTTTTCATTTGGTGCATTTAAAATACTTTCATCCTTGTGCCTGTTTAGATGAAAATATTTTCTAGAGTGCAAAAACAATATCTAAAAATAAGTTAAACTTGTATAAAACATTTTTCAATGAGTAAGGATATTTTTATTTCATTTGAGAATTCCTGAAGATAAAAGACACCGTGTTTCCATCTGAACGGTTATTATCTACAAAGACTGTATTATTGAAATGGATTAAAGAGAATTCTTTGAGACCTCTTTTTCTATATACAAAGGAGAAAAGAACTGTACATACTGGAGCTCTCTATTATAGTTTAAAGGGGTAGTGACATCCCACAAAAAAAGAAGAAGAACCAAAAAGATCTGCTTCAGAATATTCAATGTGATGTTCAAGATTAGAACGGAGGACAAATACCTGCTTCCACATCTCAAATGTTTTAAATATAGTACATGGAAAAATACTACAAAATCAGAAGAGAAAAGTACATAGATTTGAACATATGGTGAATGGATGAACAGACACGTTATAACACTAGTATAGCAAAATATTAATAACAGAATCTAGGTAGTATGAACATGTGTTTATTATAAAATTCTTTCAAATTTTTCATATATTTATTTTTATAGTAAATTCTTAGAAAATAAAATATTTGAACCTGTTCTTTGGTTATAATTATATTAACTATCTGGAGACTATGTAAAAGAAGAAAATATAGAAAAATGAACAATTGGTTAGTCAGAATGATAAGATTGTAGAGTTCAATTTTTTAGTTCCATTTAATAATTTTTGCCATGTGGTTTGGGTTAAGCAATTTTATATTGCCACAGAGAACCCACATTGAATGCTGCAACAATGGAGTCTGGAAATATAGAATATTTTTGTTTAAAAACTTATTTATATAAAGAGAGCTGCATTTAAGAAAGTACATTTAAGCAACAAATAAAAACTCAATATAATTAATCATATAGAGAAAAGACAAATTACATTTATACACCTAGAATCAACATCTGAATTTAATCATTTTTATAATAAAACTCACAAATATGAGAAAACATAGAAACAAAATGGGAGCAGAAGATGCTTATTATTTTCAATGTTGTCTTTTTCCCTAACTCAGTTTTTTATTATATAAAAGACTCAAAGTATATTAGTTTAATAAACATTTATTGATCACGTAGTGTATTCCAGGCACTGTGCCCTTCAAACTTTGAATTGCATCTAAAATTCCCCATCTGCAGGTAACCAAGGGAAGAATGAAATTATTCAATAAGATTGAGTAGTGTAAAGTCCCCTCTGTCTATTATTATTCTTTTGTTTTTTTGACTACGAGACTGACATCCGGCCAGTATCAATTCTATTTAATTCTCTCCGGTCTATTTATTCACGATGGCAGGTATAACTTTGCACCTCAGAGCCAAGTATAGAATTTTCCGGCACCTGGGAAGCAGATGTGTCCAGCTAATGGCATCTCCTTTCTGCTCACCATGACCCCTCCAGTATGAAGGGCACATTTCTGCAGCTGAGACTCACCTCTGAGGTGAAAGCAAGCCCCTTCTGGTAGAGGAAATGAGATTGATAATGAGAAAGCGATTCCACTATGAAATTAGCGCCACAATGAACAGACTAATGACAGTGATGAAGGATTTGGCTTGCTCAGGAAATAGTGCAAAGGGGAGCAAGTTCCCTATGAATCCCACCTGTTCCTGACACCGGTACATTTCATTTTTTTTCTTCTTTATAATTTAAGCACCCTTTTTTGAATATGTATTGTTGTGTGTGTGTGTGTGTGTGTGTGTGTGTGTGTGTGTGTGTTTGGGATTGTAAATATAAATATATAAAAACATATAAGCATATATATGGGGGGGAGAGAGAGGCTGTTGCTGCTAATGGTGATAACAATTGTATTAGTTTTTGGTTGCTGCTGTAACAAAATACCACACATTTAATGGTATAAAACAATGTAGCATTGTTACCATGCAGTGGTGGACATCAGAAGGATGAAATGGGTCTCAGATTAAAAGTCAAAGTGTTGGCCAGGCTGCGTTCTTTCTGGGGCTGTAGAAGAAAATCTTTCTTCTTGCCTTTTCAAGCTGCCAGAGACTGCCCACCACCCTTGGCTCATGACCGATTCCCACCTTCAAAGCCAACAATGGTGGAGTCTCTCCCATTAGATCTGATATGGACTCTTCTGTCTCCCTCTTCCACGGTTAAAGAACTACCGTGATTACATTCCACCCACCTAGACCATCCAGAATAATCTTTTTATTTCGAGGTCAGCTGACTAGTAACCTGATTTCCCCCTTGCCGTGTAACACACACATTCACAGGTTCCACGGAGTAGGACAGGGACAGGCTGGGGTGGTGAGCCACCCCACCACAACGGTTGATACAGATTGTTAGTAAGTATCTTACTTTTTTTTCCCCTTCTCCACGGAAGGGACTTTGTTGAACATTGATTATATATCAGGTACCTTACTGAATGTCAGCCCTATTGTCACTTGTTTATAGTACTTTTTTCATGATATAAACACTTTTCTTTTTTTTACAGGGACAGACAGAGAGAGTCAGAGAGAGGGATAGATAGGGACAGACAGATAGGAACGGAGAGAGATGAGAAGCATCAATCATCAGTTTTATTTTATTTTTTTTATTTGTTCATTTTAGAGAGGAGACACAGAGAGAGAGAGAGAGAGAGAGAGAGAGAGAGAGAAAGGTGGGAAGAGCTAGAAGTATCAACTCCCATATGTGCCTTGACCAGACCAGTGCAGGGTTTTGAACTGGCGACCTCAGTGTTCCCAGGTCGATGCTTTATCCACTGCGCCACCACAGGTCAGGCTCAATCATCAGTTTTTCGTTGCCGTTGCGACACCTTAGTTGTTCATTGATTGCTTTCTCATATGTGCCTTGACTGTGGGCCTTCAGCAGACCGAGCAACCCCTTGCTGGAGCCAGCGACCTTGGGTCCAAACTGGCAAGCCTTTGCTCAAGCCAGATGAGCCCACACTCAAGCTGGCGACCTCAGGGTCTCGAACCTGGGTCCTCCGCATCCCAGTCCGACGCTCTATCCACTGCGCCACCGCCTGGTCAGGCATGATATAAACACTTTTAAAATAGAATTTTTCCTCATAACGTGTAAAGAAACTGGGATCCTGTGGACTAATATGTTTACAATGGGAGGATGATAACTTTTATCTAAATTCTCTAAGTATAAAACCGTCTCTTCTGCTTGAATCATTACATTATAATCCACAAACCTAGCAAAACAAGTAATTGATTTCTCAGACGATTTGAATTCAGATTTGAAAATAATAAGAGAAGCAATGCAAAACTATTTGAACATTCTCAATGGTAACAGAAAAGTGAAATTCTTGGAAGACAAGTATCTGAGAAAGGCACTCTCTGATTGGTGGACAGCCCAGTCGTGAATGTCTTTTGTTTGTTTCCCTGAATGCTCCTGGCAGGAGAACACTTTGGCAATTGAGCTAAGTATCCAAATTGTTAAGTCACTAATTGATGCAACAATATTAATTCAGCCTAAACTGTTTATCAAACAGAGCATCCGTCACACAAACACCAGAACCAAAACTGTTCTGGTTTCTGTCTTTGCGGTGCCTGTGATTGAATTGGGAAAATAAAAATTCATCAGCTAGCCAAAGTAGGTCTTCTCTTTTGACCCTGGTATGTGCTACAGACGGGATAAATCTGGCAGCTCATTAAAGTGGGGGTTGATCAACTGGGGCATTGAAGGCTTTCTGGATGTGAAAATAGAAGGCTGCGGGGAGAACCAGGCTAAGGTGGGTGGGTGGAGCTCTCCACGGGAGAGAATATACACTGGAGGCTACGGAGGGTGAGAATTTTGGATTCTCATTGGAAGACAAGTGTGAAGGTGGGACATGAAGGAGGCAGAATATAGTGCAAGGGGAGCAGGCACAGGTGTGTGTTAAGGACAGAACGGCGTTGAGCAGCCCATCACATGAGAGCATTTCAGGAAGGTCTTCGTTGAGCTCAGTGTCAGGTGAGACCCAGCCTCTGGGTCTCAGCGGTCTGGTGTGCCAGATTCAGAGCAAGGCTCTCATCATTTCCAACCAGTTTATTAGATTAGATCTTGAAAACACATGCTCTGCCCCATGATGCCGAGCTCTGGTTTGACATGGCTGCTCCCTGGGGAGAGCAGGCCTGCTGGGGCCTCAGAAAAACCTTATTAATCACCTGGGTAATTTACAGCTGTCCTAACATAATGGCACCCCAGAGCCTTACAGTGTCAGCTTTCACCACATTTAAATAGGGGAGTGATGGTAATTAAAAATGGCATTTCTAATTAGTAAGAGGTTAATTAGTGGGAGGCTGGAAGAACTGACGAGCCCTGGTCTCCCATTTCCCAATCCGATGCCCCCTTGCAATTGGCTACAGGGTTCTCTACTTGGAGATCCTTGAGGCAGATTTCTCCACTGTGCCTGACTGCAACTTAGCTTCCGATCAGGAGAGCAGCACACGTCATCTTAGGTCTTGGACTCTGTCTCAGGGTTTGGCATGACAAAGACTGAGTGACCTGTACGGGCAACTCCAGTTCAACACGTTTGCACCCAGCAAAGCAGGAGAGATCTAATCTGTCAATGCATTTCATGAGACTGTGCCCGCCTCTCTGAGAGCCCTCTATTCCTACCTCACAGACAGTCAAGGCTATTGTGATTAACTGTGAGAGGCAACATCAAAATAAGTAACACCAGATTAGTAAGGGGGATAAATGATTACTAGCAGATACTCTGACAGTAGAGAGAATTGACAGTTAAAAGACAAAAATCATTAAGAATAAACTTACAAAAATCAAAACAGAAAGTAATGTGGGTTTTTTTAAGAAAGCAGCAAAAACAGCCTGACCTGTGGTGGCACAGTGGATCAAGCCAGCATCAACCTGGAAATGCTGAGGTCGCCAGTTCAAAACCCTGGGCTGCCAGGTCAAGGCACATATGGGAGTTGATGCTTCCTGCTCCTCCCCCCTTCTCTCTTTCTCTCTATCTCTATCTCTCCTCTCTAAAATGAATAAATAAAAAAAAAATTTAAAAAAAGAAAGCAGCAAAAAATGTAAGAATTAATTAAGAATGGGATCTTATCCTTATTTTAAAATGGCAGTGAATGGCTATGAATATCTCTCTTGGCATCTAGTTTATAATAATCTTTACCTCTATTTTGTTTTTCAAGATGACTCAGGATGATCATTAAAGTTATTTTTATCTAATGAGGCTGAAAATTTTTCTATTATGGTTCACACACTTGAGTATCTTCTTAATCACTAAAAGTTTAACAAAGAGAAGGACCAGGGGTATGTGTGTTTGTGTTCATATTGTGTAACATAGCATTCCTTGCCTTCTGACTTATCAAAAATTTGTCATACAGAACAATGCCATGACCCCCTTTCTTAAAGTGAATTTTAGATAGAGTTTAAGTTGCTTTATACTATGTAATACATCTTCATATTTTCCAAAGGATATACTCTGTAAATTAAAAAAAATCATCATTTCAAGGGCCAACCGACATTTCTAGGGCTTGGGGTTTTTTTGTTTCTTGTCTGTTTGTTTTTGGACAGAATATTTTTTTGACATTGCACAGAACGTGTGGCAGTAACTCAAGAGCCAATGGGGAAGTGCTGTGGAGAGAGAGGAAGACCCCCACCCATTCATAAACCAAAGCCTTTTTGGCATTCTGTTTAGAGCTACTTGGGTGAAAGAGTTCAGATGCCTGTTTTAATATACTTGAATCACTTCTGAGAGAAGGAGAATTTTAGGTAAAGAACCTACTATGGCTCAGTTGCTTTATAGCCATTATCTTAGATGGCCATAACCCCAACCCTCGCCAGTAACCACCTATTTCACAGATGATAAAACTGAGGCACAGAGATGAAATGCTTTGTTGCAAGTCAGACTGCTCTAGCAGATACAGCCAGAATAAGAATCCATGATTGATGTGCCCTTGAACCCAAAAACTCCTCTCAAGGATTAAGCGAATTAATACCATCATGACTGTCTAACAGAGGTCAGTTCACCTGTCTTCAGATTGCTGGCCTTACTAACTTTCACTCCCCATGTTTTTGCTGAGCCTCAGAGTTGTCTTTGATGCTGGTGTTTCTGAGAGATTTATTCGAAGGTTAACATCTCTGTGTAGCCTTTGTAAATTGTTGGTAAAAGTCCATAGCTCTCCATTATAGATCCCTAATCATTGCTTATACAGTGATGTTATTTTTACAGTTCTGAAGATGATCCTGTAACCATCCACATAGAGGTATCAGCCCTCATTCTCTGAGCACCATCCTGATGTAGTTTCCCCTAGGCAAAATTGTCAAGTGTTAGTGACTCTGTTAATGTTCTGTTTGCTTGTCATATCCCATATCACAAATTTGGTGGCTTAAAACAACATATTCTTATCACTTACAGTTCTGTAGGTTGGAACTCTAAAACCTAGTGAGTCTCATTAGAATAAAATCAAGGTGTTGGCTAGACTGTGTTCTTTCCCATATTCTCAAGGGAAGAATTTATATTCTTCTTCCTAGCTCTAGAGGCTGTCCACACACCTTGGGCTTGGATGGACCTTTTCCTCCACCTCCCAAGTCAACAACACTGTATGTCCTTTAACGATAGCTCCCTCTGGTTATAGCCTGTAGCGGATTCTTTGCTTTTAAGGATTCATGATTAGAGTGAACCCACCTAGACCATCTAAGATCCTATCTCATCTCGTCTTAATTACATCAACAAAGCTCCTTTTTTCATGCAAAGTAACAGTTGTATAGGTTCTGGGATTAGGACATGGACATCTTGAGGATGTCCATTATGCTTTCCGCAGCTGGGGGGGGGGGCATGTCAGAGCATTCATCTGCAGGAAACTGTGTACTAGGGTAATAATGATGATTAAGTCTATAAAAACAATGAATATACCATAAATCAATAAAGAAGGAGTCAGGTGATTCCAAATTCATGCAGTAACTTAATCAAGGGCCTGGACCCTTCCATTACATTACTCTACCACACCCAGTCATGCTGTCATGCTTAGGGTCTTGTCTGGAAATCACAAGGAAGCTGCCTCACCTAACACCACCTTCTCTTATTGATTAATTCATCAGTTGAATATAGTGGGGTAATATTGGTTAATAAAGTTATATATGTTTCAGGTGTACAATTCCATAATATACTGCTCACAAAAGTTAGGGGATATTTCAAAATAAATATAAAGTGATAAAATATCTTCTAATTTTGTGAGCAGTGTATATCAGATTGAGCAAATACCAAAAGCCTCATAAACACAACAGTATGGTGTTTACCAAATGGAAGAGGGAGTGGGGGGAGGTATAAGAGGGAAAACTGGGGAGAAGTAGTGATAGAAGCCACCACTTTCTCAAACAGATATGTTCACACCAGGGACAAGGCAAAAAGGAAGAGGTCTCATATAGGTCTTTCCTTCCGCATGTGTTTTCTCGCCAAGATGAAACAACAACAACAAAAAATCTGTCTCAGAAATCCTCCTAGAAAATACCACCTTCCTTTTACTGAACCAAACTGTATCATCAGGCCACACCTGTCCTCTGGAAAGAACGGTGCACATGTACCACCAATCACGATTCATACCTACCTTCCTAGAATGCTCTTCTAGCTGTTCACTGATTCCTGTCAGTTTCTGCTGGCAAGATGTTAGGAGGGCAATGGTTGGAGGAGGCAGCCAGCAGCATCTGCCCCAAGGGCGTGTTGGGTATCGTGCCTATACCTCTCAAGGTTACTATGGCAGCAAAATAAATATGTCGAAGTTACCAAGTGTCAGGTATTATGCAAGAGGCAGGCGTTCACAAACAATTAATGTGATTCTAATTCACCTGCTAATACAGTGTCCTGTTGTTCTGCAGGAGTTAGCTACAATAACATCAAACATTCTGATGTAATGTTTTATCATATGATGTAGGATAACGCCATGTGTAACAATAATGATTATTATAAAACTTATTAAACCAGTTAATCATGTAGACACATATATATAGAGAGAGATGATACACTGAAATATACTTTTCACCTTGCCTTCGGTAGTCCAATAAAGATTCCCATTTCTTATATAACTGGCTCTCATATAATTGAACTAAAGCTTAAAATAAAACTGATATATTCACTTACTTTTTAATAGACTCTTAAATTTTCTTTGGTACAGTAGAAGGAGTCATTGTGTCGACTGTCATGAATTAGTGAATTCTCAGCATTCTGGAAGAAGGCAGTCAAGAATAGCTGTGAGGTGCTGTGTAGTCAGCCTGTTAGGTGGCCAGACTTGGGTCCACTGCCTAATAAACTCTTTTAACATCCACAAGCTTTTGCATCTGTCTTAGCCTTTGTTTTTCAGATTCAAATTGGGAATAGCCATAATACTTAGTCTCATTTTATGCTGATAAAATAATATCTAAAATGTCCTTAATAAAATGTCCTATCTTTTTTTAAAAAACGATCTCACAATATATATATATATATTAGTTTTATTTCCTAGAATATAAAACAGTTGTAAATGAACATCAATGGATGTTGGAAGGTAAAAAACAATTCAGGAAAGTGAGTCTGAGAAATATCTTGAGACTACTTACCCACCATTCAGTCACCCAATCTGTTAATTTGTTCAACTCAGTAGCCTTCATTAATTCACTCGAATTTGCAAAACCTCAGTTTTCAAATATATAGAATGGGTATAATGGCCATGTCTACTCCTTCAGATTATTCTGAGTGTTACATTAGTCCTTTTACATAGTATGTTTAATTAAAACAATGCCTGATATGGAAAAAAATATCACTCAGTATTAGGTGCTGTTATTTATATTAATGAAGGATGGAGATTAAAGAAAATATTTTATTAGAGAATATTATCATTGTATTTCCCCCTGGTCCAGGCCAAGTGGGGATCTTCTGAGAATAACTTAGTTGGAATTTGAGAGGCAAGTTATACTGGCTGAAACATCTAAGAAAACAACGCTAAATATGAAGAAGAAACAATAACAAAGAGAGGGAGGGGTCCATTTCAAGAGAGCTCCTCTACAAACCTTTCTTCACTTTAGGGTTTTTTGCATGAGCTGAATCTGTCTCACTTGAAATGGACCAAGTGCAAGCACACTATGGATAAACAGAGTGACTGAACATAGGGGTCCACATATGAGGTTAATAAGCATCCCTCGGAGCAATTGGAGTTGGGGTTCTCCATATGGGCTAGGGGAATGCTAAGGAACCCTTAGAATAATTCACCTTAATAACCAGTGTTTGGGCCCTAGCCAGCGTCTCAGTGGATGGACTTCAGCCCAGCATATGGACATACCAGGTTTGATCCCTGGTCAGGGCACATAGGAGAAGAAACCATCTGCTTATCCCCCCCCCATCCTTTCCCCCTTTTTCTCTCTCTTCCCCTCCCAAAGCCAGTAGCTCTATTGGTTCAAGTGTGGCTCCAGGCATTGAGGATAGCTTGTTTCGTCTTAACGTCAGCCTTGGGTGCCAAAAATAGCTTGGTACCTTGAGTATCAGCCCCAGATGGGGTTGCTGTTTGGATCCCATTTGGGGCACATTTGGGAGTCTGCTTCACTATCTCTGTTTCTCTCACCTTAAAACACACACACACACACACACACACACACAAAAAAAAAAAAAAAAAAAAAAAAAACCCAAAAAACCCCCAGCATTTGAATATTTACCAAATTAAGTTTGCAATAAAAATTACACTAGCTCATAGAAGGATATTGACACATTTCTCATAGCTCAGCCTTACAAAGAATGTGCTGCATAAAAGTAAAGATAGGAGCCTGACTAGGCGGTGGCGCAGTGGATAGAGCGTCGGACTGGGATGCGGAAGACCCAAGTTCGAGACCCCGAGCTCGCCAGCTTGAGCACGGGCCCATCTGGCTTGAGCAAAAGCTCGTCAGCTTGGACCCAAGGTCGCTGGCTCCAGCAAGGGGTGGCTTGGTCTGCTGAAGGCCCGCTGTCAAGGCACATGTGAGAAAGCAATCAGTGAACAACTAAGGTGTTGCAACGGCAATGAAAAACTAATGATTGATGCTTCTCACCTCTCTTCGCTCCTGTCTATCCCTATCTATCCCTCTCTCTGACTCTCTCTCTCTCTGTGCCTGTTAAAAAACAAAAAATAGTAAAGATAGGAGAAGGGGGTTGAAAGAAAATACAAGGCGGGCCCACAATTTAGAAAGAAAGAAAAGGAAAACAAAACAACAACAAAAAATGTAGCACATTGATTTTTTTCCTGAAGTTAGAAGCAGGGAGGCAGAGAGACACACTCCCGCATGCACCTGACCAGGATCCACCTGGCATACCCACTAGGGGGCGATGCTCTGCCAATCTGAGGCGACAACTCTCTTGCAACTGGAGCCATTCCAACGCCTGAGGTGGAGGCCATGGACCCATCCTCAGTGCCCGGGCCAACTTTGCTCCAATGGAGCCTTGGCTGTGGGAGGGGAAGAGAGAGACAGAGAGAAAGGGGAGGGGGAAGGGTGGAAAAGCAGATGGGTGCTTCTCCTGTGTGCCCTGACCAGGAATCAAACCAGGGATTTCCACAGACTAGGCCAACACTCTACCACTGAACCAACTGGTTAGGGCCTCAATGTGCTACTTTTAACATCCTCCCAAATGGCAGACTCTGGATTTGAGGCTAGATTTGAAAAAAATACAAAAATATAAGTTGGCCAATTCAAATTTATTTTATGGAATGTTGGTTTTTAAATAAATTAGCAGCAAAATATTCATTTTTAAAACATTGACTATACCAACCTTGCCTAGTTCAGCAAAGTAGGTCAATAACACACATCTGTGTTGCGATTGGTCTGCCAGGTTCCTGAATTAAAATTGCAGGTGGTGTGTTGACTTTCAGCGCCAAAGTACACAGGCCTTTCTTTGCAGGCTCTTTGTCAGAGCAAGGACTTGCTGATTGTGGGGAACTCTAACACTGGTCAATAGAATAGAAGGGCACCAGGGTTATGCTCCTTTTTCTGCTACGTTAACTTAGGCATTCTGAATCATCCCCCAATTGAAAAACCAGTCCTAAAATTTAATAGGCAGTATAACAATTTACTTGATTTATCTTTCTGAAATTGCAGTGGCATTTTTAGTCTTTTACAGAACCATTTCGCTTTGCCTTTGGGTGCCCACGCAATGTGTCCTTTAGATATATAAATTTGATGAACTGGTTGACGAGAACATTTCTTTCTCCATAAAATAATGGCTTCTATATTAACCACTTAAGCTTCCAGGCAAGTAACAGATCTTCATTTCTTTATTAATGCGGGGCTTCCCTATGGCAGATAGATGTCGAGTGTCCAACATCCATTGGGAACGCAACTCCTCATGTTGGGGAAGTCAGATGCCCAGTGATGCTGTCATTCCTACCTTTCCTCTTCGGGTGATTTTAAAACCAGGTCAATTTTACTTTGTGAAGGGGAGAGACAAGTAAGACCATTTGCAATACCCATAACTTTTCCTGGTCTTATCACAGCGCCAACAGGAAAGCTGAAAGAATGCTCGCCTGGGAACAAGTCGATTTTCAGTATGAATATTGCATTGAGTATTGAAAAGCTGTGTGGTTCTTGGCAGGCCACCCACCTTCCACTAGCTGGCTATGCATTTATATGAGGTTAATTATAAAAAAAAAAAAAAAGTGATGGTCTGGGTTGTAGTCACTGGCACGTATTAGGTTTCTAATAAGTTTCTTTAATATTTAACTTTCATGATCTCAACTCAGAGGCATCAGATTAAAAAGTTAAAAAAATAACTTGCGATGTTACAAGGCTCTTTGACCCATAAGGTTCCCTATTGTTGCCTCTTGAGCTTCCCCGTTGTCATGGCCCCTTCATTCTTTAAAAAAAATAAATTTAAATATTGCAGGAGGGAAAGGAGGGTGGAGAGGTGGGGGAGGGTCAAGGGAGGGTAAACGGTGATGGATGGACGGAGACTTGACTTGGGGTAGGGAACCCACAATGCAATATACAGATGCTGTATTGTAGAATTGTGCACCTGAAGCCTGTATTTTATTAACCAGTATCAGCTCAATAAATTCAGTAAAAAGTTAAAAATTAAAAATAAAGCTAGTTACTGATCCAGTACTACAGAGACCTCACAGCAGAGCAGGAGGAATATGGGTTTCTGTTGGTCCTCAGCTGCGTAAACAAAGAACATAAACCTTGTATTTTGTACTCATGGCATCTTGATTTATAGTATTAAAGTCAATATACTAAACAATATTTTTATAAGGATGAAAGAATGTAATAAAAGTAGGGGGTGGAGAACAGAACAAGTACTCAGTGATCATAGTAACTTCCCTTTATTAAATGCTAAGTCGTGTATTAAAAATAGTGAGCATTGTAAATGGATATTCATTTTGGTACCTGACAATTATGATTAAAATATGAGTGAAGTAAAAAGTAAGATAGTAAGTCACATTACAAGAAACGGAACATTTGCCATTGAAGTGAGTAAGTAGTTATACTCTAATTTTGTACTGTCCCTTTAACGTCTGACTTTTCTGAGTCCTCCTTTCTTTATCTATCAAAGAGGAAAGAGAAACCCACTAGTTAGTAGACAAAAATATCAAATAGGACTCATTAATAGACATGATGGAGAGGCATGACAAAGCAGCTACTTAATGAAAGATCCTCCTGGTGGGCATATCTTTTCACTTCTACTCCCATTCTTAAAGTCATCCCACACCTCCAGGAACAAGACCTTCACTTCTCTTTTTCATGTGTCCTGCCAGCCCACACTTTTCCTACATCTTTGTCAGTAGCTCACGTACACAAGCGGGAACTTGACAAGTTGACTCTCCATGTTTTAATGAAGCTTTTATCTCCTAATGGATTATTAAACTATTTTATAAAAGGCAGATCTCTCCATTGATAGAATGTGGAAGGATCCTGTTCTTGACAGTATTTTTGATTCATTTTGTTACTTAGGAATTTACTTTAAGAAGCTACTCTGACTGTGGATGCGTGTTTCTATAAAAGACTTTTTCTTTTTCTTTTTAGAAAGCAGGGAATTAAGTGTTCTAGAGGACCATAATAAGATTTAAACTTATAAATTAATGGCATAGCATATGATAAAAGACTAGGCAACCATTACAAGTGATATTTAGAATATATTTCACATATAAGAATAGAGGGATACTGACAAATGCTTTTATTATTGCTTTTTATGTCATCTGTGCCTGGAAATTTCAAGGTTAAATTTCTTCACTTTATGTATCATGATGTTGAGGGTGGATGATATATCTACCCAAATCCCAATTAAGAAAAAAGATAAACTGCATTTGAGTTATTTTTTTTTTTGACTTGGAGACCACTGGTTCCCTGTATGCTCATGTATGTATTGTGACTATGTTGCTGCTTCACCTACAATTTCCTTCTGTAGCCAATTGTGAAAATGCCCAGAGAGAGAGATCACTAACACATTAAAATTTTGGTAAGTTAGATTTTATTTTTTGTTCTAATATATCACACTGCTTGTTTCATTCCAATGATATTTAACTGGTTCTGCAATTTTTATATAATGGTGTGTGTGTGGGGGGGAATAACACATTCACAGAAACTGCTATATCTTTTGGGCTTTAATTTTATAGAAACTTTGAAATATAGTTCAAATCAGTATTTACACTATCATTAAATAAACCTAAATGTCAAAGTCATTCTGTCTAACTTGTAATGAAATCCAGCTTTAAATGAGGTGAAGGAGATCATTCAAGATGCCTGCAAACGGGTGCCATCATATAGATTCATACTGCTCTAATCATCAACAGGGAGGCTGAGGCCAGGGAGGTCAAGTGAGTGGCTGTTGTTGGGTAGCTGGGAGGAAATGCAAAGCCAGTGATTTCCATGCCAGTGCCCCTAGCAATTATACTTCCCGAGATTTTTCAAAATTGCATATGCATTTGCAGGAAAAAAAAAAAGAGAAAAGCAGCACATCAGAGATAACCAATCCCATTATCCATGGGCTCTATTTTCATAGGTCAATGTCTCGCACCTCATTTTTCTCTGAGCATCACAGTCTCCATATTAGTCCTGCTGTACAGGTCCTCTTATAGGACTTGAACAAAACTTGTGGAAAACATACTCACATTAGAAAAATAAAGATAATACATAAAGCAATAAATGAGATTTTATTTTTTAATAATCTGCCTTGGCCTGAAGATACTGTGTTTCTGTGGGAACTCAATCTAGAAAAATGTTTAAACCTTAACCCCAGATGTGTAAAAGAAAAACAAAAAGAGTAATTATGAAGGCAGGTAATCCTTGTAGTTATATATATTTTTAAATTGGTTAGCCTGTGACCATTTAATCTTTCAGATAAACTATTCAATCACTTTGGGAAAAACTCAAATTTCACAATGCCATGTATTACAGAAGTAATCATTTATTTAGGTTAACCTGTGAAGAGTTGGCTCCTTTATAATATATTGTTACACATTGAAAATCAGATGTTGTTTCTCCAAATAATAAAATTGACCTTTTGAATTGTTCCATAAAGTCTTCTTTTATTTTTAGAAACAGGTTATTTAATTAGGCTTATTATTACTAAACTTTATTTTCACATGTTTCTATTTTATATCTGAGAAAAAAAAAAACCTCATTATTATATAATCAAATTTTTATTTTTAATATGTCCAAATGTTATAATTAATGAACTATTTTTATTTGTGTACCATTCTTTCCCAAGTAGAATAGTGTGTTTATCAGGCAGACAATAATACAGGATGGAAGGAAGTAAATATTACAGTCGTGAATATGTGAAACACAGTTTAGTCTTGTATTATTATTCATTCATTATTGTGTTATTTTCCATACAAAGAACTGTAAACCTACTTTTGCCTACCATGTATCACTAGGAAATTGCATAGCTCGTTTTTGTCTTTCTCCTCTCCTCACTCATGCGGCAGAGTTAGTAAGCTCCACTTCTCCTGGAGACCATACCTTTGAGTGATGTCAAAGAGACCATCCTGAAACAGATGGATTGTTTTCTATCCAACACCTTGCCAGTCAAGGGAAGCTTGAGAGAAGGATTTTTATCACCCATTGAACATCTGCACGTAGTGAAAGATCTCTTTCACCCACTGAAACGTCATAATAAAGAAAGATTGTTTCCAAGGAAAAGTAAGTTTCCAAATTCACTTTCGCTGAATGAAGAACACATGTACACGTATCCACTCATTCATTTGCTAAACGGATCACTTGTAAACCAGATGCGGTTCAAGTAGTATAGCAGGTGTATGTTATACAGAAACAAAAACATGTTGTTGATCTGTGTGACCTTCAAGTTGTCGACCTCTGTGTCCTGTTATATATGTCTGCAAGGGTGATTCAAAATAAGGTTCACAACATAGCTGCTCAAAACATAACCCACACAGCTTTAAAATAGTATTACTGATTTGGGGGCCCTACCGTAAGAAGATAGGGTTTAATTGCTCTGAACTGGGACCTATATATCATAAGATTTAGTACCTTTTAAGAATAATACACTCTTTATTTTGGGGGAGCAATTTAGGGTTTATAGAAAAATTGCAGAGAAAGCAGACAGAGTTTCAAAAGCCTCCTTCCTCCCCCTACTATCCTCTCAGATTCATTACCCTTTTAGGGGTGGGTGCTCAGAATTAAATGTGAGCTTCTTAATCTAAAATTGAATGTTTCAGAAAGTTTCTTTCCTGTATGATGAAAACATACAGAAAAAGTGATGGTTTTTCAAGACCATTATTGTGTCCTTAACATGGGAAACGTCTCAGAGGGTTAAAGGAGGGGTTAATAAAACTCTACAATTCTGTTTCCTGCTTCCACTGCACACAGGGAAGAAAATATGTCAAGACACCAGCAAGTGCTTAGAATTTAGAACTTATAAATAAGGGTGTTGATTTTGTTTCTCTTTACTTTTCTAATTTTAAGAATCCTTCTGCTATTGAAAATACTGGTGGAAATTGGCACTTGTTACAGAAAGGCACTTAATGTTAAAATAGCCAATAGTTGGAGCTTAGCAGGGAAGAAATTGTGTTTAATCTTCTATTTTAAACTATTTAACTAGCTTTTCCATCTTAGAAAAAAAGTAATTTTCACTTTAGATCCAATAACCATCATAAGATCAAATGGAAGCTATTGCATATGAATTTTATAATCAGCACAAGGATAAGGATGTAAAGAACAGAGAAAACAGAGATAAGAATTGATATTATCCCTGTTAAATTTATGGCCAATGATCCACATACTTTTAATATGTGCCATACTGATAATATTGACATACATCAAATTTAGGGTCAGAATTAAGAGCCAACCCAGTTATGTCTGTATTTATTTCCTAAAGGGATGTAACAAATCGCTACTAACTGGATGGCTCAAAACTAAGGTACATTATTCTCGCACAATTCTGGAGGCCTGAAGTCTGAAATGAAGATGCCACCAAGGTCATACTGTCTCTGAAGAGTCTAGGGAAGAACTGATTCCATGCCTTTCTCTTAGCTTCTGGTGTGAGCCAGCAGCATTGATTTATAGAAGCATCACTCCAATCTCTGCCCCCGTTGCAATGTGGCGTTTGTCCTCTGTGTGGATGTCTGTCTCTCTGTCCTCTCAGCTCTCCTTGTAAAGACACTGGTTAGATTGGATTAAGGGTCCATCCTCTTCCAGTAGGGGCTCACCTTAACTAATTACATCTTTATGAGCACATTTTCAAATGAGATCACATTCTGAAGTCCCAGAAAGGACATGGAATTTGGGTACCCTCTCCAAACCAGTTCAGTGTCATTAGATCAATTTCGTACAGTTTTATACATTAGTTTAGACTGAATGTTGGTATCCTCCTCCCCTAACTTATATACTGAAGCCTTCATTCACCTCCAGTGTGAGAGTATTTTGGAGAGAGGCCTTAGGGAGGTAATTAGGGTCAGATGAGGTCAGGAGAGTAGGGCCACATGCATGCAATGAGGAAAGGCCATGTGACCATACAGTGAGAAGGTGCCCATCCCTTCTTGGGAGGAAGCCCACGAGAGAGCCATCAGCAGGACTGACCTTGGACCAGAATCCTAATCTCAGACTTTCAGCCTCCAGAACTGAGAGAAAATACATTATATTATCTAAATTACCCGTCTCTGACATTTTATTAGGGCTGCCTAGGCCAAAACATATATTATCCATATTTTATAAGTGAGAAAATCATCCTACCTACTTTTGTGATCATTGGGGACTGCGTGAAATAAACACATTGGTTAAACGGAAGCTATAAAAGTATTAAGGCACTGCTCTGTAAGTAGGTGTGGGGTGGATTCTAGGCATCTAAAGACAGGGAAGAACAAAGGCCTGCACGTAAAGTTGTTGAAGCTAGTGACTCATAATGTTCCCCAACCTCAGTTTCCCCTGTTATAAAGAAACACTGAATTGTTCCAAAAGGAAGGGATGAACATCAAGGAGACAATATATTACAAAATACCTGTCACCTACTTGGTGCTTCATTGAAGCTAATTTCCTCTGCTTCTTAAGTATTCATATTAACATAAATATTCATGTAATTAATTAGTGCTTCATATGTAGTTTTTAATTTTTTCCCATTCTATAGCCATCTATACTTCAAAATGTAGCATGTTTGTGATCTTATTTATTTATTTTTATCTTATTTTTTACAGGGACAGAGAGAAAGTCAGAGTTAGGGGTAGATAGAGATAGACAGAAAGGAACTGAGAGAGATGAGAAGCATCAATCATCAGTTTTTCGTTGCGACACCTTAGTTGTTCATTGATTGCTTTCTCACATGTAACTTGACCGCAGACCTTCAGCAGACCAAGCAACCCCTTGCTGGAGCCAGCGACCTTGGGTCCAAGCTAGTGAGCTTTTTGCTCAAGCCGGATGGGCCTGCACTCAAACTGGTGACCTCAGGGTCTCGAACCTGGGTCCTTCTGCATCCCAGTCCAACACTCTATCCACTATGCCACTGGCTAGTCAGGCTGTGATCTTATTTCTTGAATTTCAGAACACATTGCCCAGACTGATGGTATTCAATAGTATCCCACTACCTATAGGTTTAAGTTCAAAGGGTGTATATTGGCATTTGTGATACGCTATAATCTAACCCTCAAGTAAATTTTACACCTTGTGTATTAAAATCTTTCTGTCCAGAAAACCGAGGGATTTATTATTCCTCAGCACTTCCTATAACTCCCCATAGCCCACGGCTTTTATTATGTCTTCCCCTCCTCCAGAAATGCTTCCCCTTGGTGAAATGTGTAACAAACACAGTAGGATTTAACACTGAGCAAGGCAGCTAGCGTTTCTTTCTGGGGCTTTGGTAAACTCTGATAACACTGGGGAAAAAAATTTTTGTTGCATCTACAAAAACACTTGTTCATACCTAATTCAGGTGTGCTGATCTCAAATCTGACTTTAGTTTTTCTCTGTAAGCTACAGTTTATTTGCAATTCAAGATTTTAGATTTTCATTTTATTGTAAAATTTTCAACATTTGGTTTAACATAATAAAGTAAAATGTCTTCTTGGGCATCATCTTTGTGAAAATATAATAATTTATATAATTCAGTAAATACATTAATACGTTAAAAGATAGGATTGCACCAGAATTTATCTACAATTTTGAAATAGAACATAATAAAACACTTATTTTAATCATAAAATTTGCGTAAAACTTATTTAAATTCTACTAAGGCAAAAATTTGTTTGTAGCTCTTGAGTTTGTGTACTTGTTGAGGACAGTCTTGCTTGATGCTCCAGCAGTAGTCTGCCATCATATTTCTGTCCCATCTCCCTGATAACACTCTTCAATCATCTTCAGATCTTGATAAAAATGTTCTACCTGCTCATCACTAACAGTTCCAAGATTTTCGGGAAATTTATTAAAGTGACTGCTCAGGAAGTGAATCTTAACACTCATGTTACATCCAATGTTGTCGAAAGGCAACAGCAACCTTTGAACCAGAAGTTCATAGTTTTCTCCTTTTTTTGTTGCCAAGAAAGTTCTTTGTAACTGCCACAAAAGACTGCCATGCTGCTTCCTCCTCCTTATTCATCTTCCTGGAAAATTCTCCATCACATATGAGGGTTTGAATTGGAGGTCCATCACATACACTTTCTCAAAAGACAAGGCAAGAAGAGCAGAAATAATATGTTGAAACCATTCCCTTCCTCTATTCAAACCCTGAACAAACTGCTTCATTAAGCCAAGTTTGATGTGAAGCAGGGAGAAAACAATCCTATCTCCATTAAGTACAGGTTCATTCACAATATTTTGCATCCCTACTTCCAGAGCTTCACTTTTCGGACACTTTTTTGGTGTTCACTGTTTTCCCAAGCTTGGCTGTCCCACAAATATAGAAAGCAAGGATACTTCATGAAACATCTCTGTTGTCCTTGGAGGAAATTTACCATTTTAAGATTCACATAAATGATCCAGTTATGCTCCTCATACTTCAGAAAGTCAAGGACAATTTTTATGTCATTATAATCTTCTTTCAGATGAGTTGAATAACCAATTGGAACTGCTGCATAAACATTACCGTTGTGTAGGAGAACACATTTTAGACTCTGTTTAGAGCTGTCAAGAAATAGCTGCCATCCTGTTGGACTGTAGGTGGTAACACCTAGCTGGCTGAGAAGACTACTAATATCATGACAGTAAACAAAGTGTTTGTCTTTGGGAAAAAAGTCCACAAAAATTTGTTCATGCTTCCTGAAATGGGATACTTTAGCTGACCTGTGAAGTACATTCTTTACTTGAAGCCTGGAGGCTAATAACTCAGCTGCTTTCTTTGATAGTCCCAAATCTCTTACTAAGTCATTCAATTTGGGTTGGCTAAACTGCTGAGTGGTTAATGACTGCTTGGCATCAGAAGAAGACCCTTCAGATTCTACAACCATTTCCTCATGCATCTTATCAAAGTACACTTGATCACCATGTTCACTTTATTCATCCTTAGAAGAAATAAAACCATTGAAAACTGGAACTGGGAGTGTCTCAGAGTGTGGGATAGGTCGTATTGCTGAAGGAATATTAGGATATGTGATCATATGCTGTTTTTTCTTGCTGATGTCCTTTGTATGGATCAGACAGAAATAACAGTCACTGCTGTGGTCCTTAGGTTCACGCCAAACCATGGGAATACCAAAAGGCATTCCCTTGTGTTTTCCTTTTGTCCAGTCACGAAGCATTTCCTCACAATTATGACACACAATATGAGGAGCCCAATTCTTGTCTTGATTTCCAAGGGGAACTTGAAAATGGGCAATTTATGCACGTGTCACAAAGGATGTTATTGCACCTTTGACGTTGAAGTGTGTAAAGCCATGACTCAATCTCAAAACAAAATAAGAGGGTGTTTTTATCAGATGATAAGGTTTTTACATTTATAAACAACTAAAATTATGTAAAAGTGATGTTTGTAAAACATTAATTGCCTTGTGGTTATGTTCAATCCAAGAGTCGTTGCCCTTTAACTCCAATTTAAAAACCAATGGATGCCATTAACTGTAACAAAAAGAAATTAAAATTGCATAAAAACTAGAGCATGCACCAAAAAACAGATTTCAGATTTGAAATCACCCATACAGGAGTATATAGAAAACGTTCTAAAACCTCATGCATCAGAAAATGAAAAGGAGAATTGTTCTCCAGTGTAATTAAACATGGTATTCTAATGCTGGGAGGCCAGGATAGGGTAAGCGCTGCATCCTGGGAGTCAAAATGGGGCATGTGGTCAAGGCTATGTAGAGAGCATATTTCATCTCTATTCTGAAGGAAGGAGATATAGTGGGAGACAGATGAAAAAACACAGTGATCTATGCAGAATGCAACACATGTAAAGTCTTGCAGGTGGAAAGACAGTTGACTTTTCTTTTTTAATTGAAAGACATTTATTCTCAGTGGAGCATAGAGACTAAGGAAGAAGAAGTGGAGTATTCATGAGTGATGAGTGTGTGTTACATGCAGGTGAGTTGGCTCCTGTGAACGAGTGATATCCAAAGCCTCTTGCTTTCAGCAGGTCTGCACAGCTCCTGTAATTTAGAGCTTATTTTGTGAGTCAGCCCATCTCATATTTGGCCTTCCTGTTTTCCTGCTGCCTTCTATTTTTCCTAGTATGATTGTCTTTCCCAAAGAATCCTACTTTCTCATACTGTGCCCAAAGTACGACAGCTTCAGTGTTGTCATGTTTGCCTCCAGAGATGTTTCAGGCTTAGTTGACTCTAGGACTCACATACTTCTCTTTCTGGTGATTCAGGGAATCTGTAGAGCTCTTCTCTAAGAACATATACCCAATGCATCGACTTTTTCCTATCGGCTCTCTTTACCATCAAACTCTCACGTTTGTATGTAGTCGCTGGGAATGCGAGGGTATAGATCAGGGGTGCTCTTTACGTGATTGCGATCTACTGGTCAATCACAAAGAAAATGTGGGTAGATCGCATGACATTAAAAAGACATTTGTCTTTTGATTGGCATACAGGGTAGCCAATCTGACGTCTGAACTTTTGACACCCTACACATGCACGTTAAACCGCGCTAACTTGTTCAGTTACATTGCTGCGTAGTTAACCTTCAATTTATTTAAACTAAATACAACAGAGGGTATAAAAATGAGTGCCGTAGCTGGTCCGAGTAAGAAGCCTAAAACCTACCACTTTCATACAGAATGGGAGGGGATTTTTTCACTATGTCATATTCTAAGTGCGTTTGCCTCATCTGTCTGTGTGCCATTGCTATTCCAAAGAAGGCAAATGTGAAGCAGCTTTTTTGAACTGTTCATACAAACTATGACATTGACTTTCCTCTGAAAAGAGAGCTGAGAAGGAGAAAGGTGAAAGAAGAATACGCAATATTAAATAATAGTAGTAGTAACTTAAATAATGATAATATAGAAGAAATAAATTTATGTTTTGCATTTTTATTGTAGGTAGATCATTTTGACTTGGTCATCTTATGAGTAGCTCACAAGCTGAAAAAGTGTGGGCACCCCTGAGGTAGATGATCCTATCCTTGGTCTTTATTGGCACATCTTTGCTGTTGGTAATCTTCCCTAATTTCTTCCATTTCTTCCCTTCTGAGTTTCAATCTTCTCCTGATCTTTGGCGGCAATGTGCGTCAGAATTGATGACTGAACCAAAGTGAGCAAAATACTTCTCAATGTTGTTGTTTCCATTATCTATGTTCAAGTCGTGTATTTCTTTCATAGTCGTGATTTTTGTCTTCTTGGTTTTTAAATGTAGTCCTGCTTCTGCTTTTTCTTTTTCACTTTCATCAGCAGTCCCTTCAAATCTTTGCTACTCTCTGCAATAAGGTGGTGTCACCTGCATATCTTAAGTTATTAATTGTTTTTCTTCTACCAGTTTCCACTCCTTCTTCCTCTGACTCTAACCTAGTTTATATAATTTTGTGCATAAAAATCAAACCAGTCGGGAGATAGATTGCACCCTTGTCTGGCACCTTTGCCTATGGGAAACCAGCTTGTCTTTCTAAATTCTGTCCTTACAGTGGCTTCCACAATACAGGTTACAAATTCAGGTAATTAAGTGGGGAGACACACTCTTTGTTTTTCCGAGTAACCCATAGCCCTTTATGTTTCATGCAGTCAAAGGCTTTATCATAATCTAGTGGTTCTCAAACATTTTGAAGTCAGGGAGCATTTAGTATCCTACAAATAATTGTAGACACACTATATACAGATTTATGAGAAATGTCATAATAATTAAGTAAAATATTAAAGAAAAAATATGTAAAGTCCAATCGTGCTTTTATGGTAATTAAACAAAATAAATACAACAAAATTAAATTTATTCTGACATTAAAAAACATATTTATGTTACATTTTTTGAGTTATGCTTTTTAGAATTTGTAAAAAAGAGAGGTTAAAAAATTAAAAAGAAAACACCAAAAAGTTATCTCTCTCTCTCTCTCTCTCTCTCTCTATATATATATATATATATATATAGAGAGAGAGAGAGAGAGAGAGAGAGAGAGATACATTTTTAGTAAAATTTAGTAAATTTTGCAGGTCCTGGCACAAATGTGTTAAGTTTTTTCATTCTTGTGTTTATGAGAAACATGAGCCTGATGTGTCCTAGCAATTTCTTCAATGTTTGGGCATATTTGAAAGGCAAACTCTCATTTCCTCATCAACACATTGAAGAATTCCTCTCTTTTTACTCTTAATTGTGTTGATTGCAGAAAACCCCCACCATACATATCATCTTAACTTTACACCAAACAAAGGATAGAAGAAACTTGCCTCCAGTCTTTCCGGGGAACATGGAGGGTAGTGTAAACAATCCAGCACCACGGCTTAACAGCCTTTTGCAACCTAATCAGGCAAGTGAGGTGGAGGGTTTGGGCAGACTGTCAGCTTACAGCCAATTCCCCACACCTCTGTCCCCCAAAAATCTAAACTCCAAAACCCCTGTTGGTTTTTTGGTCCCCAACAGGTACATATTTCTCTGAAATAGCATAGGGTGCACCTGGAAATCTCCTAGAGCTCACCAGTGTACCCTGGTGCACACTTTGAGAACCACTGCCTTAATCTATACAATGTAAACTGAACTTCTTCTGAAATTCCTTAGAGCACTCTGGTATCCTAAGAATGTTCACAATTAGATCTCAAGTGCCTCTTCCTTTTCTAAACCTGGCTAAACCATTCTGCCTTTCCTGCTCCATAGAATGTAGAAGACTTCAAGTACATCACATTGAACTTGCTTAGTAAATTAGAGCAGGGTTGCTATGGTTACTGCACTCTGTGGCATCTCTCTTCTTGAAAATTGGGGTATATACAGTGTGTCCGTAAAGTCACGGTGCACTTTTGACCGGTCACAGGAAAGCAACAAAAGACGATAGAAATGTGAAATCTGCACCAAATCAAAGGAAAAGTCTCCCAGTTTCATACCTATTCAGTGCAGTTTGATGTGGGCTCCATTTGTTGCCCTACACACATCCAAACGATAGTGAAGTTTTTGCCACACACGGGGAAGGATGTCTGGTGTAACAGAGTGAATAACATCTGTGATTCTCTGTTTTAAGTGATTCATGTCATTGATACGTTCAATGTACACATGTTGCTTCACATAACCCCAAAAGTAAAAGTCAAAGGGCATCAGATCTGGGGATCATAGTGGCCATGGCTTGACAGAACCCCTGCCTATCCACCGCCAGGTGAGTGTTCTATCCAGAAACTCATGAACAATGGTGGCATAGTGTGGAGGAGCGCCGTCCTTGTGAAAGATGATACCTTCTGAAAATTGTGGCACTACATACAATTTCAACATGTCAAGATAGGTGTTTGCCGTCACAGACTGCTCCACGAAAAAAGTGGGCCTATCACCTTATCATGCATCAGGCCACACCACACGTTCACTTTAGGGGTGTTACGTTCGTACTCAGCATAGGCATGAGGATGTTCAGCAGTCCATATTCGGACATTATGGCGATGAACATGTCCACAGATATTCAAATTTAGCGAGCCACAGAACACACTGAACTTTCCTTTGTACCATCCACATCTCGACTGGCATGGTCATGGGCTGCTCCGCTGTATACACGGTGTTACGTCATCATCTGTGCATGTGCACAGGCTGCCACATCATCCTACAGGAACCGGGAAGGGTTTTCCTTTTATTTGGTGCAGATTTCACATTTATATCATCTTTTGTTGCTTTCCTGTGACCAGTCAAAAGTGCACCATGACTTTACGGACACACTGTATTGGATGTTCCCATTCTGTAAGTCATTCCTTTTCTGTTTTCCCTATTTGTGGGCATAGTTTTGTTAGGAGTTTGACAGATTTAGTTTCTGTGCCTTGAAGTAATCCTGTCAGTAGCCCGTTTACTGCTGGTGATTTATTTCTTCCCAATATGTTCGGGGTGGTTTTCATTTCACTTGCTAGAATTATAGGTTCTTCCTCACAGGTATCTTCCTCAAGGTTATCTGTCATCCTCTGGTCTCATCTATATAGATTTTCAGTATAATGTTCCTACCTTCCTTTACTTTTTCTTGGCCAGATAGTGTGCTTTCTTGTTGTTCATTCAGCCTTTTTGGTCTGGTTTTGAATTTCCCTTTAATTTTTTGAATCTTCTGGTAGAGATCTCTCAGTTTTTCCTTTCCTGTTGTTCTCTTCTATCTCCTTACATTGACTGTTGAAATAGTTCTTTTTATCTCGATGGGAGAGCCATTGAAAACTGCAATCAGGATCCTAACCCAACAATCGTCAATGTTACTTTTGCCTCTTGGCTATCTTTCACAATTGGTAGTGTTTTTTCTGCCATCCATCTTGTTTTTCTTTTTCTTTCCCACATTATCTTCAAAGCAAATAAACCACTAAATTATATAAAGTGTGGTAAGTCATTCAAGTTTATCACTCTGCATTCTAGATCCAGAGGAAGCTCTTGTTTCCCCCTCTGACTAATGAGTGTATAATTTAGCTGAGGACCTCCTTACTGAGGCTCTGAGCATGTTGTTAGTCCTTCCTTCAGTCTTCTGCTTTGAGTAACCTGCTGACTTCTACATTACTTGCTAGCTGCTCTTACAGTATTAATGACTGCCAAAGATATTTTTAAAAATCAACACTATTTACCTTTTAGTCAATTGCTAGGTGATCATTCTCCAAAGACTTAGGAGAGAAAAGCCAAAGTCATCACACCCTCTGAAAGAAGTAAGAACAATCTTTTAGAAATCTGATGAGGGGTCCAATTGAATCAGCTAGATATATTTGTCTGTCTTCTCAACGAAGAAAGGCAGGTAAACATGCAATGCTGTTCACCTTTCAATTAAAATTTCCATTTGATAAATGGAAACACATTATCTGATTTGCAACAAAGAGAAATCCATAAATCTCTGTGATATGGACACCAGTGCGTCAACACTGAGAACAAAGTATTTGCATAAATAGACTAATATCTAAGACCCTAATAATATTTCATTTGGGAGGATAAGCCTCAACAAACAAACACAAAATAGATGAAAGATAATCAAATGTAATTTCCCATTCCTCAGAGAAAAGAAAAAGTGCTAGACTGAATTAAAAAGAAGGGTATGATTGAGGGTTTGGGTTAGAATTAATAAAAGGAAAACACCAATATCCAAAGTAGTATATGCTATCATAAACTTTATATCTGCGGTACTTAGATTTTATTTGCTCTCTATGCCTGAATTCTTCCTGAGATATTTTCCCTGAGTTCAGTTATATTGGAAAGTAAGATTATATTGCTACTGAGTTCATTTTCCTAGTATATAATACCAAACTGGGTTGCAATATCTTGACAGATTTATGACTATTTGCTGAGCCATATTTTATAAAACAGCAGAATAGAAGGCTTTTTTTCCCCAATCTGCTCTTTGTAGCAAACCTTCATAGAAAAAAAAATAACATAGTTTTTAAGGAGGAATATATTACATTTTTTTCTCCCAAAGTCTTTTTTTGGTCTGTGGCAAAGGATATTTCTGAATAATATGTAGTAAAATATTGTGTTTCACGTGAAACACACAATTCATTGTTTATCCTACAGAGAAAGACGTCTTCCTGTCAGTGCTAAATGTGGGAGTTTATGGATATATAAAAATAGAATGCACTTGGCAATGAAAGTTACAGGCTGATTGATGACACTCATTGTCAAACAATTGATAGCTAGTGAGGAATTATAGCGACCTTGTAGAGAACCAAAAATTCAACAGCCCCTGAAATATGTTAAATGCACTGGTTTCCTTCCGAGAGGTACCTGGGTCACTTCCACAGAGGAAATGTATCTCTTTCCTTTCCTTGTGGGGGGAGAGGGGTGGGGAGGAACTGGACCCGTTTCCAGGCAAGTAAGAAATTTGGTCAT
Organism: Rhynchonycteris naso; assembly: GCA_037038555.1. Lineage (NCBI taxonomy): Eukaryota > Metazoa > Chordata > Mammalia > Chiroptera > Emballonuridae > Rhynchonycteris > Rhynchonycteris naso. The sequence continues at coordinate 11,844,443 of CM073001.1, forward strand.
TTCAAGGCAGTTCTTTAGGTCGCATAATGGATTTCACCAGCCGAGGTGTCATCCAGACTTGAGATGAAATTAGGAGTTTACTGCCCATTAGCTTAAGGGGCCCAGACACACTTCAGTTTACTCATTGATAAGGAATTAAAAAGCATCTTTTTCACTGATTTGTTGCAAGGATTGGACATAATATTATGTTTGTGTGAATGGCTAACAAAGCTCAGAGCTCTGTAATGTACTGTGGATGTAGGCCTACAGAACTCTGAGCCAAAGGAGCATCAGAATCAGATAAGAATGAGCCACCTAGGATCCTTTAAAGACAAACCTTTTTTTTTTTTTTTTTTTGCTATTTGTTGTTGCCCTTAAACACTTTTTCTTTTTTCAAATAGGAGTAAAGTGTATATTTAACCATTTTTGACTCCTGTGTGGTAAATGGTGAATTTGGAGATGGATTTTATGCAAATATGGGTCTTTTATTCAGGAGACAAGCAAGCCAGGCATAGAGGAAAGAAAAAAAAATATGTGAGTCATCACCTACCAGATGGGACTGAAAACTACTGGAGTCCTTAAGATCATTCTGGGTCAGAGATGAGATACTAGGAGAGGTGAACATAAGCTGGTGATTCTGTGTTGGAAGAGGCCGGGTCCTCTCCAAACTGGTGCTCAGTGGCCCTTTGGCAAGCTTCTTCGTAAGCAGAAGCCACATCTGCTTACCCAGAGCAGGCCGGACGAAAGGCTCAACGAGTGCAAACCACTGGGAAGGGACAGGTATGACACGACAGTAACAGAAATTCTTTTTGTTAAAAAGCTTCTTGGAAGGATGGTGTTTGCTCTAACAAGTCAGCAATTTTATATATTCTCTGAGAAATTTATGGTTTGTGTTTGCTTTGGACAATGGAAGGCATAATCTGCATTGTTGAAAACATCTCTAAGAGGTTGTCACCAACACAGACTGGGTAATTGGGAATACTTGATCATACCAAGCTTGACAGCAGAAAGGGAATAGTGAAGCCCAAGTTAGAGCTCAGTGCAGAATATTGGGGGCGTTTCAGCTTCTATGGCTTCTAAGAGTCATGATATGAAGTTTTAAGAAAGTGACTTTAGGTCTAATCTTCTAGTTTCTCTAAAGGAAAGGCTTTATTAAGCATCTATGATAAGAACTCTGCCCAATTCTGAAAATACAGATATTTGTAAGATTCTTTAAGAAGGAAAACATATGCTTTCAATAAAACTCAACCAAGATCAACACATACTCTGATGGCAATACTACCACTGAGGAAATTGAAAGGTAAAAGTAATATTGCCATAAAAATGATTGCCGAAAAAAATAAATCCCATTGGCATCACCAAAGTACTCTTCAAAGAAAATAGTTTACATGCTTAGTTTTTTTTTTCCTTTTCTCTACATAGTTTGCTATCTCTTTCATGAAGAAAATATCTTTTTGCAGTTAATTTTTTTCAATAATCCATCCAAATCCTTTGCTTCTATAAGAGCAAAGGATAGCCAATGGTTATTTAATTGATGATGGTATTATTATTTACTTTTATTGTACTCAGAAATATTTTGTCTTGCTCAAAGTATCCTAAGTAGGAGCTCAAACCATATGGTAATGACCATAGTAATTAAAATACGAGCTAACATTTACTGGGCACTTAGATATCACTGCTCTACATGGTATGTGCATTGTCTTCTGGGTGGGTTGTTGCAGGGTTGAGCTGGGATTTAATAACCATCCCCATTTTATAAAGAAAAATATATAGGCTCAGAGTGTATAGGTGACTCACCCATAAACCTATAGTGTGTAAAGAGAGGCCTGGGACTTATGCCACTCAAAGATTCTTTCCATAATAGGATGTCAACTCTTACTTGGAAATAAGCTTACTTGGCTAATTTTAATATTTTATCAGAAGATTATTTTAAATAGCATGTACCATCCTTGGGTGCATATTCTCAAAGGGCAGTATTCACTAGAATACTTTTTTATTTTTCAATGAACTATTTCCCAAATATTTTCTATTGTTGTGTCAGATATTATTTTCAGAGACAGCCATTTACAGAAAGTGATAAGTGTTCCCCTGGGCTCTGGGAAACTTGACATCCCTAAACTACCATTTCCTCATCTATAAAAAGATGAGGCTAGAAGTAATCTCTTAGAGCTGTAGTTGAGATTGAGTTGACAAATGTAATGTCCCTAGGACAGTGCTGGGGACATTATATATGCCTAATAATGTTAGATTCATTATTTTTTTAATGTGGTAGGAGGTAAAAGATGGAACATTTAAGCAGCTTAATTAATATTAACCAACATTAATAATATTGTTTGATGAGTGTTTAATGGATGTTATTATATCTCATGTTCATAGCATCCAATTTAGGTAGAAATGCAGTCGCATTTAATACGAAGCTGTTGAGATCCAGTGAGGTTAAAGACAAAGCTGATGATGGGTGTGTGCTAGAGTGAGTGTGAATTTCATTTCTGCAAGCACGTCAATTAGGGTGCTTTCTGCATCAAGTATTAGACAACCCAAGTCAGTGGGCTTCAATTGTAAGAAACTGTAGACATTGTAATTCTAGACATACCTTTTCATGCCTCACCTAATCCAGGTGCTCTGACTATAGTTGGCTGCCATTTCTCTTCTTAGTTATCTTCCTGGTATCAGTGGCACATATTGTCAGGAAGTATGTGACTACATCAGTTCACATGTTTGGATATGACAACACGTAAAGAGGAAAACATGCCTCTCCTAGCCTTTCAAGCAATGTTCCCTTATGTTAGACCTGTTGGTCCTTGTCCATTCCTATACTATATCTGTATCCTAGAGAATGGAATTTATTGATGAGCTTTAAGCTTTGACTGAACCTTAAGAAGAAATCCCTGATTAACATACATACACATACATACACAGACACACACGCACAGAAATGAGAAATCAAAGACAAAAATTATGAGATATTGGCCCTGTCCAGTGGCTCAGTAGATAGGGTGTTGGCCCAGTGTATGGATGTCCTTGGATCAATTCCCAGTCAGGGCACACAGGAGAAGAGACCAAAGGCTTCTCCTTCCTCCCCCTCCCCCTCCCTCTCCCTCTCTCTCCTTCTCTCTCCCTCCTTCCCTCCTGCAGCCAGTGGCTCAGTTGGTTTGAGTGTGGCCCAGGCACTGAGGATAGCTCTGCTGAAGCGCTTCAGCCTCAGGCACTAAAAATAGCTTGGTACTTGAGCATCAGTCTAAGATGGGGTTACCAGGTGAATCCTGGTTGGGGCACATGCAGGAGTCTGCCTCACTTTCTTTTCTCCTTTTATCTAGAATAAAAATTACGAGATATCAATGTTTTTTCCCCAAGAAGAGGTATTTTATCATCATTCTAAAATGGATTTTAAATAAATAGGAAGCAACCAAATGGGTTTCTGGGAGGACTGACTCAGATGATCAAAGTTGCCCTTGTCATTGAGGTAGAATATTTGTGTGTGCCTTTACAAATATACATCTTTCTTCTTCCCTATTTTGTGATAGCTCTTGATTTACATATGCAATAAAGCTGGGTTTTCTTTTTTTTTCAGAGAAAAGACATGCTGCTTAGCAAATGTACATTATCAGGGATCAGAAATAGAACTCAGAGGTAAAGAGAGAAGGCTTTTGTAATTTGTTGGACCGGAATTAAGTCTAGACTCTTATCACCTAGAGGCTACATAAGCTTGCACACATTCCTAAAGTTCTCTATGCCATTTGTTTTACAAACAAACAAATAACACAAAGAAGTAAAACAAATAAAAACAAAAACCACCTCGAGTTTGCTGTGAGGATTCTATGACTTAATGCACAAGAAGCATTTAGTCTAGTGTCTGGCCCAGAGAATTCAGTTTATAGATATTTTCGTTGTTATTACTATTAATATTACTACCGAGGTGCAGTTCCTGTCATCCAAAAATTTACTGTCCAATAGGAAAAAAGAGATAGAAGCAACAAACAGAATGCATTGCAAGAATATCACAAGCATTAAGAGGTGTAGTTTTGCAGTATTTTCTCCTTGAGGGATCAAATACTTCACAGAGGAGGTAAAATAAGTTGCACAGGCACATACACAAGCCCCGCCCCTTTCAGAGGGAGCTGCGTGCCGCAAGCCTCAGGGGTGTGGGAAAGACGATTAAGTTAGACAAGTTATGGCAAGGCTGAGAACACCGGCTTTTCACAGCGAGTCTGTTCCAAAGCAAAGATGTTCAGGGGCAGACCCAGCCTGAGAAAGGGAAGGTGACAGAGAAAACAGATTTTCTCCTTATAATGTGTCAGGGAACTCGGAGTAGATTAAAGCCTCGTCGGAAGGCAATAGAGAGGCTCGACAGCTACTTTGACAGAGCTGAAATGGAGCCAGGAGCCCATTACTTGAATGCTCGGGGAAACCAGACTGATCGGCCTCAGAACCATTCAGGAAAGGTCGGCAGATTGATGTTATGGTCCCAGGTGACATCTTAGAGCAACAGCAGGCTTTCAATCCTGGGCAGACTTCCAAATGACACCCACCGTATCTCCACCTCCTGCAAACTCCTCTGGTTCCTGCCCTAGACAGATGGTCAACAGGGAAGCACACAGTAGGCATGCTGATCTACTCACTTCACCCGTATCTATCTATCAGATGTGTTTATTTACTGCATCCATACTTACCGAGTCACTTACTGTATAAAGGGTAATGCAAGGTGGGCTGTGCAGGATGCTTACTGAAGAACAGGTTATTGACTAGGGTCTGCTGCAGTACAATAGTGTCCGGGCAGATTTATATACTGCCCCCAAGTTACCTGGCTTCTGTTTCCTCTTTGTTATCCCCCACCCCATTGCATGAGGAACAGACTAGACAGGAGTCCGGGGGACTTCATCAAAGAGGACAAGAATCTAGGACGGAAAAGGAGTTGGAATTCAAGTAACGGTAAAGCTGAACCATATGCAGCGATCTATATCCTACGGAGTGAGCAGGAAGACTGAAGCCGGGCTCTGAAATTTTAAAATGCAGCCACACCAGCGCAGATGGATGGCTGTTGAAAAGCAGTAGAGGCCCTGGCTGACTGCCCACCCCGCCCCATTACTATTCCAGAAGAGCACACGTCCACTCACAATGGTAGAGTCCTTGGGAAAATAGGAGTCTTTCTGATTTAAGCACGCCAATGCCGTCCCCTGTTAAAAATATCTCGTGACACCTGTGACCTTCAGGATAGAAATATGCCTTCCTCGGCAAGATGTACATCTTTCCAACTTTTCATCTTTCTCCCGAGGAATATCCCCGCTACCCCTCACCAAATACACTGCATCCTCCGCTCCAGTCCTGCCGAACTTCTTACAGTTGCTCCAGAGAATCCTGTAATTTTCCACTTATTCCTGCATAGGCGCCTTTACCTGGAATAGTGATCCTCCTCCTCACCTGCTTAATTATTTGCCTGGATCTCTGAGAACCATCCTTTCTGACCTCTTTCTGATATCGGCGGTGCTAAAATACCTCCCCACAGTGAGGATGATGCGGGATTGACTCCTCCTTTGCGTTCACTCATTGATTGCCTTCCTTATTCATTCAGAGGTCTGCTCACTGAGTACTTGTAAGTCGCTGTCCTTTTCCCAGCTGAGAGAGCCTTTTAGTAAGTCAGGTATTTCCTTATGGTCTAGTGCCCTCTGCTTTACTCTCTACAGCATTATCAATGACTCTTTCAGTTGGCTATGGGCACTGGGGAAAAGAAAACTCATTGGGAAATCTTATACACACACACACACACACACACACACACATATATATATATATATACTAAATATATATATTATAGTTCACAAATGATATTATTTTGCATTATCACAGTGGTTAGACAATCACGTACTTTACAGAAGGGGTCCCTCTGATATTTCAAGCACCCACCTGGCACCATACAGAGTTATCACAATACTATCAACTGTATTTCCTATGCTGTACTTGACCTCATCATGACTATTCCATAATCACCAATCTGTACTTCTCAATCCCTTCGCCTTTTTCACCCAGCCCCCCAACGCCCCTCCCCTCTGACAACCATCAGTCTGTTCTCTGAATCTAGGAGTCTGTTTCTGTTTTGTTTGTTTATTTTGTACTCTAGATTCCACATATAAGTGAAATCATATGATACTTTCTTCCTCTGTTTGAATTCTTGAGAAAAGAAGCCTTGTATTATCCATTTGGGTCCTTATAATGCCCCATGCCTGGAGTATAGGAGTAGAATTCCTAACAATTTGTTGAGAAAATCAGTATATGAATGAATACAAGAAAATAGACTCTGTTGCTTTGCTAGGGCGGCCAGAACAAAGTGTCACAAATGGTGTAGCTTCAAACCTTTCTGGTGTAAGCTGAATGTATTATTTCACAGTTCTGCAAGCTCGATGTCCAAAATGAGGGTGGTGTGAGGGCCATGCTCTGTCTTACCAGCTCAGGGGAAAAGGCTGTTCCTTGCCCCCCTCTTAACGTCCAGAGTGTGCTGGCAGTCTTTGGTGGTCTTAGACTTGCAGCTACGTAACTCCAGTCTCTGCCCCCAATGTCACATGGTGTTCCTCATCCTGAGTGTGTTTTTTTCTCTGTCTCTTTACCTCTTCCTGTAAGGACACCAGTCTTAATGAATTAAGAGCCCACCCTCCTCCAGTATGGGATTTGCATTCTTTAGGTTTTGCACAGAGAGTATACACACACACACACACACACACACACACACACACACACAAGGTGAGCAATCTATATTAATTTTATTCTAATATATAATGAAAAGTTAAAATTAGGAGTCATTATCCTGCTTTCCAGATTACCTAAATCTGAGCAAAAGAGAAGGAATCCTGAGAAAGTGCTTTGGATGGGAAGATGGTAAATGAATTTCACATAATAACAATGATGCATAAAATGTATTCTTTGAGATACTTCATTGCAAAGTATGCTATGAAGTATGCAACCTTAAATCACTTACTTTATACACATAATTGGTATACATGTATGCACACACACATAGATTAAAAGACAAGTTATATATATTTTTTCAGGCAGGTACTGGGTATAATTTTCTTCTTATTGCCACATTTCTCCCTCTCTCTAGTTTTTATGCATGCTAGTCAGCATTTGCTCCACAAGGGCACTAGGAGCTGTTTGTGATACTTTAATAGTGAATTGGAATTTGTTGCATGAAGATCATGGTGAGGGACCATGAGAAACAAGGCCAATAGTGAATTGCACATTTTTGTGGGGTCTAGACAGTAAACTTCAAATGCTTTATAACAGGGGTGCCCACACTTCTTCAGCTTGCAAGCTACTTATAAGATGACCAAGTCAAAATGATCTACCTACAATAAAAATGCAAAACATAAATTTATTTCTTCTATAGTATCATTATTTAAGTTACTATTATTACTATTTAATATTGTGTATTCTTCTTTCACCTTTCTCCTTCTCAGCTCTCTTTTCCAAGGAAAGTCAATGTCATAGTTTTTATGAACAGTCCGAAAAAGCCGCTCCACATTTCCCTTCTTTGGAATAGCAATGGCACACAGACAGATGAGGCAAACGCACTTAGAATATGACATAGTGAAAAAAATCCCCTCCCATTCTGTATGAAAGTGGTAGGTTTTAGGCTTCTTACTCGGACCAGCTAAGGCACTCATTTTTATACCCTTTGTTGTATTTAGTTTAAATAAATTGAAGGGTAACTACGCAGCAATGTAACTAAACATGTTAGCGCGGTTTAATGCGCATGCGTAGGGTGTCAAAAGTTCAGACGTCAGATTGGCTACCCTGTATGCCAATCAAAAGGCAAATGTCTTTTTAATGTCATGCGATCTACCCACACTTCCTTTGCAATCAACCAGTAGATCGCGATGATGTATTGAGCACCCCTGCTTTATAAAGGAGGTAAAGGAGATCATTAACTTTCCTGGAATGATTAATTTATTCACTTCTGGCTCCAATTTAATTTGATTACAAGTCATAGCATGGGGTCCTTTTATTGGTAAGAATCCTATGATTGTAACCAATCTCAATGTGGGTCCTTATTAATTAGCACTGTCTGGCATGATCCTTGGGTGCAAGTAACAGAAATTGCTTCTGGCTGAAAAGGAGTAGAGAGGATCTTGCAGAATGGAAAGTCAGGAACCAGGGTGATTGTAAGAATCCAGGTAGCAGAAAGTAAATGGCAGAATAGTGACAGTTCTGGGACAGTAAAACAAAAGACTCTGGCATAGATAATTGTTCTCGAGATTCAAAATTCTAGAAAGAGACATTGAATGTCTATGCTTTTTGTTACCTACTCAATCCTTCTTTGAGGGAAACATAAAACTTAAGAGCAGCATCTCATAATGGGGGTGAAGTAGACCCCCAAAAAGAAACAGGGTGTTGTTACCAGCGTAGAGAGGAAGGGGTAATGTGAGATCAAAAACCAGGTAATGTCCAGTAGATAGAATGGAACAAAGAAACAGAAGACACTTCCCATTACCTCCTTCCCCAGCCACCTTATAATTGAAGAGTTAAGCCCAAGAAAGAGGAATTGTAATTAGTGGAAACAAAACTGAAAGCTGGTTCACTCTTCTGTTAAAGTCACAGATATACATGACAAGTCCTCTCCCCAAATACAGCCATGCCCCAAGAGGACTATTGTAGCCCAGGACTAACTTAGGTAATAGGGGAATTTGATTCAATACACTTAATTCAATAATTTGCAAGGTAGCATTTGAAATCAATAAACACTTAGACTCTTCTATCAAGTGCTAAGATTTTTCAATGATATTCTATCTCAAACAAACTCACAATGAAGAATATTAAGGTGAGCCCTTGAGCCATGCTCAGGCTTAAATTATATTGCTTGTTAGTATTAGAATCAAAGCTATAAAACTAATCCAAGTAGAGATAATAGTGCCCATTGCAAAGCTGAGTTAGAAGCAGCTATCATTTAGAAATGTTCCCTAAAGTCAGGCCCAAATTTAATCATCTTCCCTTGTATATGACTGGTTTGAACACGCACACAAAATATACTTTTTATTTTATGTGAGAAAGATGCAGACCATTTCCTCTTCCTGCTATCAAAGGCCAAATGTTATATTTGACATGGCAATATTTTTCATATTATACTGAGAATTGGGCATTAACAAATACTGTCGATGTTTCGCTTTCAATTTTTGACCTCGTATTTTTTGTCCAGAATGCCAATTATGCTTCTTTCAGATACAAAGTCCTAAAAATGTGGAATTAAATCTGAGTTATAATGCAGCAGGATTCACCGAAAATTGTCTCAATCCTGGGAAGCAGAAGTTTGTCTTATCATATCCTCACTGTTCTGAATTTCCTCACTGCTCTGTTAGTCCCCTCATTCAAGTGCGCTTTAAAAATATACATGTATATTGTTAGAGAATAATGAGAAAACTTTGCTCCTATCAATTGGCCTGAAAATTAGAAAAAATATGGATACAAAAGTACATTTTTCAGTTTATAAAACCCTCTCTAATGAGACAGATGAAAATATGAATTGTTTCTAATGAGCTCAGAATTGCATATACTTTCCTTGGTTTAATTTTCTAAGTGTTCATAGATATTATTTTGTTGTGCTTATTATAAAACAAGAAGTGGCCACTAGGCTGTGATAAACCAATTTGTGAGATTAAAGTGCTGAACTTGAACGGTTTCATTAAATTCCAAGTCATGAGTTGGAATCAGAATTTAAAAAGCTTCTTTTTCTTCTTTGCACAAGACCCGCAGCATTTGTGCAGGCAGAAAGGAGCACCAATTAATGCCAGCTCTGTTGATGAGGTCTGGACGTACCTCTTAGGATCACTGTCCAGTCTCAAACACCCTCTACACAAAAAATGCAAAACTCCAGCTCTAATGACATTGAATCCAGACACCCCATAATACCCCACGCATGATTTCTGGCCAGTGCTCATTGATGCATGTTTAAAAATAAGCTCTTAAATGCTTTATTTAATATGTTACTCCAGGGCAGTCTTAGAAAACCAGTTTATCCAATGGAAAGGGAATTGATCACGACAATGCACTTTGTTTCTTACAAAACTGTGAACAGAATTACAGTAACTATTATTTGTATGCAAACAGCAACATCTAGTTAATTAGTGGTGCTACTTCGAAATTATGGGTGTCTCACAAAAACTGCAGGGTGTAATAAAATAGAAGATCTTTAGCTTTCAGTAATGAAGTTCAAGGAAAATAAGCACAGCCCTGCCTTTCAGAAACCCACAATATCCAAATTAATATATATATATAATCTGAATATAAGCATATAAAACATCATCGCATTAAGTACAATACAAATTTCACCATATATTTTAAGCATATGAAAACAGGGTATGACTCAAGTAGGGTTACAGTTGTGAGTACGTGAAACACAGAGTTTATTCTTGTATTATTTATTATCTATTGCATTATTTTTCATGTGGACAACTATAAACCTACTTTTGCCCCTCCCTGTATATTTAAATCTGCTATCAAACACACCATCCAACTCTCTTAGCATTCTCAATTTTCATCTGTCACCCTATGTGTAATTGGTGGCCATCAGTGTTGTTAAGGGAAAGTTACTTATGTGACTTAAAAGAATTGAACTGTCTAGACGTACTACTTACCAAGAGCCCTCTAAGCCCATCTTTGCACAGATATAATTGCACATGGTGCATGCACATGTGTAATAGTGTCATATATGTGTATGTCTCTTTAAATCTACTCCCCTGGGGGAACAGAGGACATTGACTCTGGGTCTTTCTTTCTTTATGTTTTTGAAGTCTGTTCTCTTTCCATATACTCATCAGAAGAAATTGTAAAAGAGCCCCAGGATTTTGGAAGCCAGTACTTGGTAGGCACGTTTTGTTGACCTTGTTTGTGATTCCTCATGTCGTAGGTGGGTAACCCGGCAGCATACTACTTACTTTCTATATGGCTTAGACTTCTTACCCTCCAAATGGCACACCTGCCATCCAGAGATGAAATGAGTGTGGAATGAGAGGGGGCATGCGAGGTAATGAGTGCAGCGCCTGACAGGTCACAGGCACTCGAGCAAGTTAGTCACTGTCCTTTTCCTTGCTTAACCTGACAGTGTCTACAAGCCACAGGCTCCTGCTGTACACGGCTAGTGAGAAAAGAAATACTCAGGCAGTTTGTCCTTCAGTTGAGCCACAAAGTGTACCCACTGTGTCCTGATGGGTTGCACACTAATAAGAGTCTACCAAAATATCAACTAGACAATCTTTTCAGGAATGTCAGCGACCCCAAAACACACCCTTGGAAGTGTTATTTCTGTTTTGTTTTAGCTTTGCCTTATAAAGGCTGATGGTGCTATTTGGATCCCTCAGCATCCTTTCAATACATACCTCAAGCAATCATACAATTTGGAAAGAGATTCCAGAGGTGACACCAAGGGGTTGAATAGTAAATACACTCTCTTGGCAGGAGGCTGGGATCCTTTGCCAAGTGCAAAAGCACCTTTGTTCCCAGCTGGGGCTTCTGCCACCGTTGCTAAGCCAAAGGCCCTTCACATAATTTCTATACTTGAGGAAGGACCCTCCCACCTGGAGATCACTAAGAAGCATAAAAGACGAGAACAATGTATTTCCAAATCCCACTCTGCAGCACTCCATTGGTTTATCTTGGAATAAGCTCCTGTTACCAAAACAGTTACAGTGGGAAAACATGTTCTGAGTGAAAATGTGGACAGCAGAGAGGAAAAAATAGACTACTGAACAACATAAGAGAAAATGATTAAAAGAAAAAGTAAATACATAGTGGACCTGAAAAATAAATGGAAAAATGTCATATATATATGTATATTTTTTGTTTCTAGTAAGTTTATACAAGACACACATGGCCCTAGCCAGTTGGCTCAGTGGTAGAGCATCATCTTAGCATGTGAATGTCCTGGGTTTGATTCCCCATGAGAGCACACAGGAGAAGCACCCTCTGCTTCACCACTTCTCCTCCTCCCCCTTTTCTGTTTCTTCCCTTCCCACAACCATGGCTCGATTGGTTCGAATGCATCGGCCCCAGAATGGCTCTGTGGAGCCTCTGCCCCAGGCACTAAAAATAGTTCAGTTACTACCATGGTCCCAGATGGGCAGATCGTCAACCCCAGGCAGGGTTGCCAGGTAGATCTCGGTCAGTCAGGGCACATGTGGGAGTCTGTCTTTCTATCTCACCTGTTCTCATTTGGAAAAGAAAGAAAGAAAAAGAAAAAACAAAGGCACACATGCATGGGAAGAGCTTTAGGACATTAACTGACATGTGAATCTTCGGAGTAGAGCAAGGTTCTCATTCGTCGAAAAGAAAGGGTCGGGGAAAGAAACAGAAACAGGCCCTGGGCTGGCACTACTTTTCAACCCGCTTTTCCATATCCATGCAATGCAATACTCTTCACTCACTCTCCGCAGTTTATTTCAGCACCTTTAGGTCTTGTTTTCTTTGTCTCATGATATCTTAATTTGGATATTTAATTAATGAGGGTATGTCTGGCTCTTGCACTAAATAGTACGTAAGCTTGGCCTTTGCTCTGTTTTTGTGAACAAAGACTTTTGGCAGAACAATTAGCATTTAAAGGCTAGAATGACCTTAGCTCTGTGTACCATCATGATTAGCGTGGACTTTGGTATCAGGTACATCACCGAGCTGCCTTAGATGCCGAGATAAAAAGCTTCTATAGCTTTCGCCCAAAGGACGCTGGGTAATAGAGTGACACTTGGGCAGTGAAACATAAAGGACAAACTAAGTGTGATTATGTTTGATTTGTGTTGACTTCGAAACTGAGAAAGGTCCCGCAGACCTGAGAGTCCAGGCAAATGAGGATAGAAATGACCTGTCGGGTTCATCTCCTTTGTAACTGCTGTGCTGTTTACAAAACTGATTCCAGCACAGCCTGTCTCTCCCGTGAGATTATTTTTTCCATTTTGTCAGCTACAAGTCTCATCTATTAACAACAGCAATGAAATAGAATGCGTGGAAAGAAATATCTGCTTTTGTTGTTAAATAGGCTCTTTTGGTTTTAATTCAAAGCATACATCACAAGATTCATAGCTTTGCTAGGCTCTCTCTTTCTCTCTCTCTCTCTCTCTCTCTCTCTCCGTGTGAGTGTGTGTGTGTGTAAACAATACTGGATCAAAATATGCCATAACCAACCACAGAATAAAACTGATTCCTGACCAGGCAGTGGCACAGTGGATAGAGCTTCGAACTGGGGTGTAGAAGACCCAGGTTCGAAACCCCGAGGTCGGCAGCTTGGGCGCGGGCTCATCTGGTTTGAGTAAGGCTCACCAGCTTGAGCCCAAGGTCCCTGCCTTGAAGCCCAAGGTCGCTAGCTTGAGCCCAAGGTTGCTGGCTTGAGCAAAGGGTCACTCTCTCTGCTATAGCCCCTGGTCAAGGCACATGTGAGAAAGTAACCAATGAACAACTAAGGAGCTGAAATGAAGAACTGATGCTTCTTATCTCCTTCCTTTCTTGTCTGTCTGTCCCTATCTGTCCCTCTCTCTGTTTCTCTGTCTCTGTCTCATCAGAAAAAATAAAAAAATAAAATTGATAGGACATATTTAACCTATGTGCATATGTGTGATAATATATGTATATCTTATGAGTTTGCACAGTTTAAAATCTTATATTAAATCTTACATTAAAATCTTACATAAATGGCCCTGCTGGTTAGCTCAATAGATAGAGCATTGGCCTGGCGTGCGAATGTCCTGGGTTCAATCCCCCTGTCAAAGGACACAGGAGAAGCGACCATCTGCTCTGTCGCCCTTCCTCTCCCTTTTCTCTCTCTCTTTTCTTCCCGCAGCCAGTGGCTCAGTTGGTTCGAGTTTCAACCCCTAGGTGCTGAAGATAGCTCAGTTGGTCAGGAGTAATCCTAATATGAACAGTGGACTGTGGGTGGTAATGATGTGTCAGTGTAAATCCATCAACCGTAACACATGAACCACTATGGTGGGGGTTGTTGGCAATGGGGGCAGGCTGTGCGCGTGTAGGGACAGAGATATTTATGTCACTACTATTGTTGTAATTGTTACTAGCTTAAAGTTTTCAGTAACTTGTTGATCAGCAGTAATTTCTTGTTTTTATATGTATATTCAAAATCAAGAAATATATCACTTAAAAAGAAAAACCAGTATTTCATAAAAGCAAGTGTTTCAGATTTCTAACAGAAATATAGTTAAATCATATTAATTACAAAAACAGTTTTTACATATTTAATTAGCATTAATTTTGTCTACTTATAATTACAAGTAAGGCCCTAAGAATTGCTTTATTCAAATGTACTGAGGTCCTGGCCAGGTGGCTTAGCTGGTTAGAGGGTCATCCCAATATACTAAGGTTGTGGGTTTGATCCACAGTCAGGGCACATACAAGAATTAACCAATTAATGCAGAAATAAGTGAAACAACAAATCAATCTCTCTCTCTCTCTTTCTTTCTCTCTTTCTTTGTCTCTCCCCCGCCACACACAAATAAATTAATTAGATAACAAATACACTTATAAAAACAAGAGTGTGGTGGTTACGGGGTGGGGGGAGGGAGGGGAGGGTGGGAAAGGGAGAAGGGTAGGGGCACAGGGAAAACCAGATAGAAGGTGACAGAGGACAATTTGACTTTGAGTGATGGGTATGCAACACAATTGAATGATAAGATAATCTGGAGATGTTTTCATTGTACATATGTACCCTGATTTATTGGTGTCACCCCATTAAAGTTAATAAAAAAACAACTCTCTTAAAGTTCAAAATTAGTGGAATTTGGTTACCTACTGCATGAACATTGAAGAAAGAGAGAAAGACCAGTCATATGTCAAAGGAGCTCACAGAGGGAAGGAAGACAGGAAGAGAGGGAGAGGAAGAAAAAGAGAGAGAGAATTATAATACATTGTAATAACTGCTATTAAAAATTTCCGCAGAAGATGCTATTAAAGCAAAGAGGAAGGATGTTTTCTTGTTGTTGTTTTTGTGACAGAGACAGAGAGAGTTAGAGAGAGGGACAGATAGGGACGAACAGACAGACAGGAAGGGAGAGAGATGAGGAACATCAATTCTTCATTGCAGCTCCTTAGTTGTTCATTGATTACTTTCTCATTTATATGTGCCTTGACCGGGGCCTACAGCAGACCAAGTCACCCTTTGCTTGAGCCAGTGACCTTGGGCTCAAGCTGGTGACCCTTGCTCAAACCTGATGAGCCAGAGCTCAAGCTGGCGACCCCAGGGTCTCAAACCTGGGTCCTCCACATCCCACTTTGACGCTCTATCCACTGTGCCACCAGCTGGTCAGGCAAAGAGGAAGGATGTTTAACTTGGTTGATGAAGGACAGGCAGTGAAGGCTTTTTTATTTGGCCGATCTCGCAGCACGTCCCATCAACATACAAGAAAATGAATTTAAGCTGGGTAATATCATTGTGCAATTAAAATAAAGTAACAAAATAAACAACCACAATAGGTCCTGACAGCAGATCCTTGCTTTAAGACAAGAGCTCTGTGGTATATGCTTTGAATACTTACATGTCTTACATTTTCTAAATTTTAGTTGGCATCCTCCTGGTGGGTATGGTTGCTAAGGAGTACAAAGCTGCATATGTAGTGTTTTTCTGCATTATGTATTTTTCATAAACCATCAGACTAGTGGAGGTCTTATAAGGACTTGGATAAGTAGGAAAGAAAACCCCACAAAAGTGTACAGGTAAGTGCTCCCATTTGATTTCTTGGAACAAACAAATACGAGAGTTTATGTATTAAACCACTGACCTATGATATCCAAAAAATGTTGCTGAATAGAAAAACTTCCTAAAGTCTCACACGCAATGAATTTAACTCTAATATACTGATTGGTTTTGAATCCCCAAATCAAAGTGCACATGTACAACTCTTTAAGCAAATGTCTACGTCAATGAGAAATAATTATTTTAATTTTATGGTTATTTAAATCAGCCAATAATGTGTCCTGACCAAAGAGTAATTTCCACTAATGATTGTACCAATGATTTTCATATCCTGGAACCATTAGACCAAGAAGTCACATATTTATCAAGCAAAAAGTGGGGATTTTATTTACTCTCGTGAGAATTTCATGAATTTGACAAATATTACTTAGGTTTCTTTTTTCACCCAAATTCATGCAAAGCAAATTCATGATTCCAGCCAGCTGGAAACTTAATAAAATGTCTGCAAAGTTCTAAGTTAGGAATGAGTCCAACTTGGACACTATTTAATAGGAATTTATATTGATGAGGTCAGCACAAATGGGTGTGTGTATAAATGGGTGTGTATATTTCTGGACTAGTTTTTGGGGGGACATTTGAGGGGACTTAGGGGTTTTAATTTATTTTATGTAAACCTACTATTGACAAAAACAGGACTAAATACCACTTTACGTACTTTCAAAAAAGTTACCAGTGTTTCCTACTCCACAAATCATTGCACTATATTTGGAAGTTTAGGAGCATTTAGCAAGAAGTGGGGGAGAACTTGGGAGTCCTATATCTAGCCTTAAATAGACTTTAATTTTGAGAATCAAATCTGTATATTGAAACAAGTATGTTTTGAAACAATGACAACAAAAGGCTGTCTCTGTGGGTTTTCTGAAGCAATCACTGGTGATATTGGAGATCGTGTTTAAGATCAGGATGAAAGTACGTGATGAAAGGAAGTGGTAATTGGCACACACATTCAGGCCTGTGGAATTCTCTAACAACATCAAACTTTACGGGGCATGTGGTATGTCATTTATTCAATTAAGTCTGTTCTTTCTCCTACATGATAAACAATTCAACTGATGCTATGATGGGTTAAGTAACGTGCCCAAAGACACATGTTACCTACACTCGTTAAGGAAATCCACACTTAAGTAGCAGAGTCGTGCTTAGAAGAGAACCAGTGCATGGGGGTGGACTCTGTACTCTCCCTATCTCATACAAACCACATCAGGGAGAATCTTTCATTTTAAAGCTTTGCAATCAGCAAAGGAAGTCTTGCTCCAGAATTAAAAGAGAGGTAGCAATGCGTACAGTGGACATGGGCCAAAGATTTCACATGAATTTTAGAGAGTGTATCATGGTAGAAAATAAAGAGAAAATAATAGATTTCTGTCCTTCAGTGACTCTAGGGACACTCTGAATATTCAATCTGTCCACCCAGACCCTTCGCTCCTACAGCCCTGTCTTCATGAAAGTGAATGCTCACCAATTCAAATGAATACATTTTGAGATAATTTAAATAGAAAGTTTTTATGTTAATAGAAGTTCTTAGAGAAACCCCAAGTTGAATTCTTCTTATAACTTTAGATGGGAAATCAGTGAAGCTTACAAATAAAAATGGTTTCTAAGCTCTACTTGGGCGAGGAGAGCACGTGCAGAGGATGGAGGAGGTAGGAGCGTGCCCCCTCGCTCCCTGCTTTCTTCATTAGCAGCAGTGGTGTCTTTCTGAATGGCGAGCCCAAGGTCAGGGCCTCACCAGCCAGGCATGTCCCGGAGCTGCCCTCTGGCTCCTTGATGCAGGGTCGGGCTGCAGGACCAGGAGGACCCTTGTCGCTTTTGGAATACTTGCTAAATTCTGAGTATATGTGAACTGCGGGAGTCCTCTATATTCTTGGGGAGAAAATTACTTGGTAAAGAGGATGTAGAGAACAGAATGGAGAGAATGCAGGAGGCAGACGGTCCAGAGGTTCAGCCCTGGCTGTACGCACTTATTCTGGGTGAGAGCTATGCATTAGAACCCCTCTCTATAAAACTTGGTGTAACAAAGGCCATCACAGTCCCCTCCCCTTATTCCTTTGGCTGATGGCATCTTAATGTCGTCCCGTGCTGTTCCCACCTTGAGGACATTCCCTGGTGAAACCCTGAGGAGCGCATTTCAATCAATGACCAATGAGAATTCATCCATAACTACCATTCTTCTTATCTGTGGTTTCATATAACATAACAAGGATCTCAGCAGGATTTGACCAGGTCCGGCAGGTTAAGACCTGCCTGCCTGCTATAGAAATCTGTTTATTAACATATCCCAATTTGGTTCTCTTTCCTTTTCTACCTCATGTTTCTGCTCCCATACCAGAACTTTCTGGAAGCAACTCCTGTATACATTATTTAAATATGATTTCTTAGTCTCTGCTTCAAGTGAAATAGAACCTCAGACCGTTCAATTTTCCTACCTAAAAATTACACTAATCTGAGAGGTCTCAGTTTGGGGCTCCAACATGTAAAATGTTAGGAATTTGTCAGTCCCAACCTTATAACAAGAGAAAAGCTGAAATTACTGAATTTTACGTACTTTTTTGAGGGCGGAAGGGGCTTCAGAGGTTAGAAGTCACAAGGCAAATCATCACCCCAAAATCCAGATCGGTAGTCCCATTGACTGAGTCTGCTTATTGGAACAGAAATTTCTGTAACTGAAGAGAACACTCAAGTGTTGATTTTGAAGGTCACTGGAGGTTGCATGTGACACAGCAGGAATGTGCAGAGCTCCTGGGTGCTGCCACTTCAGGAGGGTGACCACACCTTTGTGTCACCTCCAAGACCTCAACAGGTCCTCATGGAGAAGAACCAAGAAAGAGCCCCTTACGGAAAGATGACAAAAGAGTTATCCTTGTGAAATAAGCCCATGAGTTTTCCATTAGAAAGGTCTACGCTCTTTGGTTAAGAGCTACTTTACTACAGCCTCATTCTACCTGGGAGAAGGCATTTCTCCAACGCCAAGCCATTCTCACCTTCCTGTCTTATTCAAGGGCAGAGGAAGCTATAAAACACCTATAGAGTTTATATCGCAGGGAGACAAGCTTATATCAAGTCAAAGTCTGTTACCTAAAATATATATAGAACCTTTGAAACTCAACAATATAAAAACAACCCAACTTGAAAAAAAAAATAGACAATGATATGAACAGGCATCTCACAAAATAATATGTACAGATGGCAAATAAACATGAAAATATGCTCCGCATCATTTGTCTTCAGGAAATGCACACTAAAAGAACAATAAGGCACCACTACACCCTGTTAGAATTGCTAAAATCTAACAAATTTACACCATCAGACTGGTGAGGGGATGGAATAACAGGCAAGTGACAATGTAAAATAGAACAGACATTTGGAAACAGTTTGGCAGCTTCTTTACAAAGCTAAACATAGTTTTAGCATATGATCCAGCAACTGCCCTCGGAGCTATATGCGTAACTGATTTGAAAACTTCTATGTACACAGCAACTTGCATGTAAAGTTCTATAGCCGTTTTAGGCATAATCAGCAAAGACTGGAAGCAACCAATATATCCTTTAATAACTGAGCGGATAAACAAACTTTAGTACATTCTTACAATGGAATGTTATTCAGTTGTAAGAAATGAGTTAAAATGCATGCAGCCCCCATAGATCAACATATATGCAGCTTGCTAAATCAAAGAAGCCAGTCCGATAAAGCTCCGTAATATACGATTACAATTATATGACATTCTGGGAAAGGTGAATATTTAGATGAATGTGAAAAGACAGTGGTTGCCAGGACTTCAAGTGGAGGGAGAAGAAGGTAGACTAGGTGGAGCACGGGGAACTTCCAGGGCAAGAAAACTATTCTGTATGACACCATCACAGAAGACCCGTGACTACGTACTTGTTATAACCCAAACAGCTTGATAACCCCAAAAATAGGAAAATCAAAAGTTAGTCATAGTAGTAAGCAAATTAATATAGACCAATAAAAATATGATTTAGGAAGTGGGAGGGATTTGTGACGGAATGCAGTTTATGCTAAAATAACAGAGAACTGCGTTAAACATGTATGAAACCGCCTTAACGAAGGATGCTGGAAACAGTTCTCATTTGGAAACGAGTGACGTTGGCACCAAGTGGAATCTATAAAACCAAAGGTGACAACAGTGTCCGTAAGCATTGTATTTTAGTTAATAAAGACATTTGCCACCTGGGTATGCATTAACAATTTGGAAACACCTATACACATATACTGAGATCAAACAATTAAGTACACGGCGGTACAAACCAAGTTTCTCACTGTTTGAGTGATGATGGTTTACAGATAAGCAAGGGGAGGAATCCGGAGTGATCTATGTTGTAATGGGTTAGAGTTGGCGACATCAGTATGAACCCATGTTTAGCTTAATATAAATACAGATGTTTAATATAAAACTGTTTATAGATATGTGTATATACCCAGGTCAAAATGGACTCATATTTTCCTGCTCTGTCAGAGGGCCTAGAAAAAATGTCTCTCAGTAACAATGAGCAAACCTACACCCAGATGGAATCCTTCTTGGATGAAACAAACCAGAACTTCTTGGAAAAACGCCTGCCCTAGGACTGAGGTAGGAACTATATGAGATTAAGCCTCACAGTACTTCGAACATCAGCTGTGTGGAGGTTTTCTCCACACCCAGTGATGCTCTCCACGTGAATCTGACCTCACAACAGATCCTACCAGTTAAGTGCTCAGACAGGCAGGACTGCCCTTCCCTCCACCCCCCAAGAGCTTTTTACCTCCCAAGCTATAGAACAGGGGTTCCAATGACCCCTTAATTCTTAATTAACCTGCTGGAGTGGCTCACCGAACTCAGATCAACAACACACTTCCTAAATGCCCAGTTTACTGTATGTGAAAGAATAGCACCCATGGACAGCCGATGGAAGAGACGCATGGAGGAAAGCACAGGGAAGGAGGCACAGAGCTTCTCTCCCTCCCTGGCTGTGACACTCTCAGAACCCCCATGTGTTCACCAACAGGGAAGCTCTCCTAACTGCATCCTTTGGGGTTTCACTGAGGCTTCATTTAATAAGCATGATTAATGAACTCATTGGCCATTGGGGATTGATTCAACTTCCCTCCCCCTGTCCCTCCCCAGAGGTCCGTGGGTGGGAATGAAAGTTCAAGCCCTCACATCATAGGGTTGGCTCCCCCGGCAACCAGCAGTCATCCATAAGTATTTCCTAAAAGTCACCTCATTAAAGTAACAAAAGGTAATTTTTATCACTTTCAGCTCTTAAGAAACTCTAAGGGTTTTAAGATCTCTATGGCGGGAACAGGGACAAACACCAAATATACATGTATATTTTATTTAAAAAAATAATCACAATATCACAATGAGCCTGCAGTATCTTATTTTATAAGTGCCAGGAAATAAGGAAGTAGACACCCATGCACAATAATGGCGGAGGTCAAAGCACATAGGCCCATTGAAAGTACTCCCAATAACCAAAGCTGCACAAATTTGAGCAGCAAAGTGGTTCTAGATCATCAGCTAAATTATAAAGTGGAAATATTCACTGAGTTTATATCGATATGAAAAGACAATTGATTGAATCAATAAATAAATGGAGGAAGGGCAATAGAAGCATCTCCCCTGCAGAGGAATTCCAAATATCTTGGGTAGGTACTTCTTCCTCAAGGAGGTGGGACATAACCCTACACTCTTAGTGTGGACTGCTTGCAGTGACTTCTCTCTGAAGAATACAGTACTAAAGGTGGAGGGATGGAAAGTTTTCCATTGGAAAAACCTGATGAACATGACTGCAGTCAAATGATCAAGGTCAGTATCAACAGTGATATGTCATGTTAATAGTATGTACCTTTGTTAGGATGTGATAAAAATAGAAGTTTACCTCTGTGGAGTTCTTTCCAAAACATTCATTTAAAAACAAACGAACAACTCCAGCCTCTCATGTTTCCGTGAGAGCAACATAAGGCAAATCCCAATTGAGGAAGATTCTACAAAATAACTTGACCAGAACCCCTCAAACTGTCACAGAAGCTTTTAAGTCTAAGAAACTGTTACACTCAAAATAAACCTAAGAAGATATGGCACCTTAATGCAATGTGGCTACCCTAGATGGGGTCCTGGAGCAGGAAAGGGACATTAGATTAAAAAAAAATTAAGGAAATATGAGTAAAATATGAACTTATGCTCTTCGTGGTATGTCAGACAGTTCATTAATTGTAACAACACTATCTACATTTTAATGTAAGGGTTTTAATAGTAAGGGAACGTGGCTGTGGGGTATATGAAAACTGTTTATACTATCTTCACAATTTTACTATAAATCTAAATTGTTCTAAAATATTTTGAAGTTTATTTTAAAATGTGTTAATAATCCGACCTTTGGCAAACACATTTCCATATTATCAGTTTAATATGCTTAAGCCTCCAATAGTCTCCTCAAATTAAATCCCTTACCCTCATGGCTCCCTCATTCCTGCCTACCTTCCCTGCTTGGCATTGGATAAATAATATCTATTTTTCCTTCTAGAAAAATTCCTCACTTAGTCATGGCATGAAAGTTCCATCTGTTTGTATTAGAAATATCATTTAATAGGACTGAATGAAGCTATATATGTGTTGAAATTTCTAGAGATTTGACACGCTCTGGTATAATGTTTTCAGTAAAATCTTAGTTATTACCTAAAAGTGTTGTCTATTACAGAAATTATAAAATTTCTTTATCGATTGCATTTTACAAAATTCTCATCAGATCTTGACCTCTTTTGCAAGGGACATCTGAGGGATATATTTATGATTATTTAACCTATAATCACTCTCTAATTTGTGTTGTTCTTAGGTAGAGGTATTAGTGCATATTGAATGAGGACAGATGGGACAGTGGCTGGTTGAGCCATGGGAACCAATGATACCACCCTCCCTTTGTGATGGCTTGCTTGAAAGAGGCTTTGTTGGAGGTATTTAACATTATTATAGAAGTGGTGTTCAATCCCTCCTAAGTTCTCTCTTTCTCACTCTCTCTCTTCTTTTTAAAACACATCCTTCTCTCAAAGAAATCCATTATTGAAATTATCTGTGCATTTCTTAATCAGAAACTTACATAATATTTTCACAGTATAGATAGATGAATAAATGGATGAATACACATTCCAGAACAGTGTGATGGCATAAGACCAACTCACTGATTTGGCCAGCAATTTGCTAGTTTGGGCAATGAATGTCTAACATACTAGGAAAGCCCTTTGTCCTAGACAGATAGGCTGGCTGTTCACCTTAGCGGTAAGCATCACCACCGTGTGGGGAATGGCCTTTTAAGTCTCAATGGGAAAAATAATGGGACCAAGGAAAGAAAAGCAACAAGCAAAAAGCTAGCTGCTCAGTTGCTGAGAATTCTGTCTCATGCAGCCCATGGGGTCTTATTTCATAATGCTGTTCAGAGTACCTAGCCTAAACAAAAATTTGAAACTTTCTAGAAAAACAATAAGTACAACACAAACTGGCAGTGTTAATTTAGCTGCCTCTCACATCAATAACTGAATAAGTAAATTGAAAATGTTATTATACAATGTATTTGTCAGTTAGATGGATTTACTTATTCAGACTGTTTTCATGGATGAGAATAAAGTCAGTGGAGCCTCAGCATTATATTCTAATATACTCTATATTTGTAAATATAGTTTAACCTTAGCAAATTTCAGAGACTATATTCTGATTCCAGAATTTCATGGTTTATTTTAATTATCTGAAGCTAAAGGCAACATCACTGAGAAATACATCAAAAAATATCAGGCACTACAAAATTCTTACAATTAAATCATCCTAAGAAAAATTTCTTTTAGAAAAGGATCACAGAAAATGTAAAATTTTAGTTTTCCTTATCAAACAACCTTATGCATAAGTACTTGTTTTTCTTGAAACACACATACTATTACAGAAATTGCTGCTCGAATTTAGCAACCTGATGAAAATTAACTCATAAAAATTTAATGCTGTAAAACCTAAATGCAGAATACAGGATCTAGCTTTTCGGAAAAACCACATTAAGCCTCAAAAAGAAATTACATTTATTTTGCCCACTAATTTTAAATAGGCAGATTTTTTTTTCCAGTTTTGAGCAAAAATATAGTTCTTCTGCTCTCAGGGCCACAGTAAAAATAATTCTGTTATTAAAATACCAGGACATGCTTAAGGTCACCAGGAAGGATGGGGTGAAGGTTCTGGAGAGAATTGAGATAACTAAGCAGTTTCCTCCATGGCAACGCTATTGTGCAACCTCATTTTGGATGTTCGATGTGGAGTCATGCAGAACGGGCAGAAAACTGACAGATTTGGGGGAATAGGATCTTTTGTGATGAAGGAGACCAAGACAGTTAAGTTTTACAAAAGTGGACTTTTTTCTTTCTCACATACAAATAGAAAAAAAAATGTGTGAGAAGTAAAATTCTTGCTACGCTTACTATTTTGCAATCAAATACGACTAGATGACTTGATTCAGCAGCCCAGCTGGGAGAAGCTATGCAAAAGGTTATTTAAGTAACTATTAAGTGATGTTGTACCCTCCATTCCATTAGAGGTGCTAAAATTATGGATAAATAATATTCTCATCACCATCATCATCACTATGAGGTTTTGAGGAAAGAGATACTGTAATAAGAGAAAAAGAAAACAAAGATATGTCCTATGAGGATATCACTGGAATGAAAGATTTTAATACTTAAACTGCTTAAATATGTCCTCTCCCGTGAAAGGGACACAATTTTTATACATTCATTTGATACCATCCATCAGAACCTATGCTAAGCATATTATACAGTGAGCTTGTGCAGCATTCACAATAGCATCTAGATAAAAATATGGATATTCTCATTTCTTAGATTAGGGAAGTTTTTTTTTTTAAATGTATTTCTCAAAAGCTGTGAATGCAGATACAGTATTTAAAGTAAAGTCTACTATTTCCAGTGCAGATATTTAACTCCTTTTCTGGCTAAATCAAGGCAATGAAAATCAGGGATAAAGATAAAACTATTCTTTCTTGACATAAAAAGTGGGATTTTGTTGACCTTCCAAGTTGCCTCCATGTTTTTCTTTCTATTCGATTCTGTACCTATGGCATTGAATGGTTCAAGTTTAATATGAAATAGTATTTATTATATAGAATTGTCCTAAATTAATTCTTTGGCCAAGGTGTGTTCTCTACAAACCCTGAACTTTCTGAGAGCATGACAGCCTCTTAAGTTTATATCCACAAAGTCTAGCACAATGCCATGTATAATGATGACATGTTCTACACTGCACTTCAGGTATGAAAAGTATAACCCCAAAATTCAGAGCTCAGGCTCTGAAGTTAGACAGACTTGTATTTCAAACTAGGTGCTATCACATGGTAGCCCTTAGATAAATTACTTTAATACTCTGAGCCTTGATCTCTTCATCCAATCTTCTTTCTTCATATGGTTATTTTGAGGATGAAACACCATAGAACATGCTGATAGCTAGTTAGCTGGAAATCCTGGGGGCAGTGATAGCTATACATTGAGTATCTGAACTCCAGCCCAAATCTTAACTAAAAGCTTCTAATTCAAGTTTCCAGTAGCACATTCTATGATGCTAGGTATATCTTCTGTGATCGATGTTGTCCACATTAACCACTGTGGCTGGTGTGCACTTTAAAGATGGCTAAAGAAGACTAAAGAACTGAATATATAATTTTATTTAATTAATGTATCTTTAAATAGCTACACATGTCTAGTGGCTACTATGCTAGACAGTATACCTCTAGAGGACAAGGAATTGTCTATATTACTTTTTATTCCTGGAGCCTGACACCATGTTACTTGTTACAGAGCTAACTCTCTAGCATCCTCTGTGGACTATGGAATGAAATAATATGTGTGATGGTGAAAAAACTATAATATATAATAAACTGGATGTTTCATCTTTTCTGTCAGGAGTATCCGTGATGGTCATTCATCCTCAATAAGTTGACACTTACCTACTATTAACACCTTTCCCCACTGTCTGTGTTCTCTAAGTATCCTCTTTTAGAAATTCATCACAGGTTCATAAACAAATTTCATGACCTATTATATTGGGCACTCTAATAGTATGGAAATATAGAAGACCTAAAATGATTAGCTTCCCAAGAGGAAGGTATATGGTATAGTGGCAGGGTGCTTGCAATTAGCTGGACTTGGCTTGGAATTCAACTTAGGAGCATTTTAGATGAACAGTCTGAATTCAGTTGCTTAATGTGCCAAAACCTCGTCCCCTCAAACATAAAGTAGACACAATACCTCACTTATAGCAAGGAGTCTCAGTGAGCATTAGTAAATCAGCTAAGAATGCCAGCCTGCTGAGGACAGCACAGAAGGTAGCTGAGGTGTGATCTCTCTCTTTATTATTTGCATCATGTAGCCCTCTGTTAATAAATACTTAAACAATTTTATGTTTTATCACCCTTTTCTCTAATTGGCATCTCCATTCCAGTTCTCTCCAAAGTCAACCACAACACCTGTTGAGAAGTATAATGCCCTCCTTTGCTGTATCCCTAAACTTTTGACTATTGTATTAACTTGCTTACCAGTAAAGGTAAATTTTTCTTTTGTATACACTGCTCATGAAAATTAAGGGATATTTTTATCACTTCGTATTCATTTTGAAATACCCCCTAATTTTTGTGAGCAGTATATATTAATCTGTCTTACCTTTTTCCTCCACTGCCAGTTCCCTTTTCCCTGATCTTGCTGTCTTTGCTTATTTTCTGAGGTGGGTTCTTTCCTTGCAATAGACAGAGACAGCAGGGAAGAAAGAGGCTAATATACCTAAAGTTTGTCATGAGTTAGAATGGTACATGTAATCCATGCAATGTTAGTTAAGCTTTTCAACAACCTAATAGTTTACATTTCAAAAGTGTTGGAGCCATTTCCCCAAGTAGGGAGTGGAGCTGGGATCTGAACGTCATCTGTATTACTCTCAAGTCTGTGTCGTTTTCACTTGAACACATTACCATTTACCCTAAACCGTCCCTTTACTCGGGCTACTGGTCAACCTCCCATTCAGAGTGATACAGCCACAGCCATTCAGGGGAAGGAAATGAAACAAAACCAAGCAGCTCAGCATAAAGATGGATAATAACCTGACTTAGATTTAAATAATGATAACCCCTCGGGGACAGGTTGCTAGCCTGGAGAGTGATTATGCAAATGAACTCTCTGTGTATTTCCGAAGGTAACATTTTGAATGGAAACAAAACACATTTCACGGAGCCTTCCGTGTTGATGACTGCTTTAAGCAGGCTTTATTAAACAGCATTCTACCAAGCCTGCCTTTCCTGCCTTGTTTCAAAAACACACAGCCAAGGGGAGAGGGCAAGTGAGCTAGCATTTAATGAATCTTCTCATGTACCCAACACTGCCTGAGGCCCTTCACTCACACTATTGTATTTAATCCTAGCAAACACCATGAGCAGGGTTTGCTCACCCCATTCTTTTACGTTAACAAGCTACATAAGAAAGAAAGCATAAGAGCAGTATAGAGTGCCTAATCATGTACCAAACACTAGAAATTTTATGTTGGCATTATTTAACATTGTTTAGTGTTAAGATAGTATCCTCATCTTAATGAAACTCAGTAAACTTAAGTAAAACTAAGTAGAAGTCAAGATGAGCAAAGGAAACTTATACAACCTGACTTAGAAATATAAATTCAAAATTCCTTTAAAGGGGATTTTTAATACATCTATAAAGTTGGTTTGATACGTGAATAGGTACACCAGCTCTATGGATGCATTGAAAATTCTAGTGGCCCTGGCCAGTCAGGGTATGTATGAGAAGCAATCAATGAGTAAACAAGTAAATGGAACAACTTAGTGGAAGGGCCAGTAGATGTTTCTCTCCCTTCTCCCCACCTACAAATCAATGAAAAAATTGAAAAGAATTCTAGTATATTATGATTAGTGTTTATTGTAAGGATGAGACGGCACTTGATTGCCAGGAATACAGGCTTTATTAGAAAAGAGAAAGACCTGCCAGGCACTTCTCCGGGAGAAGAGCATTGAAACAGTTTTTGAGGTAAAATTATATAGGGTTTAAGCAAGTGGGCGTTGAGCAAGTGGGTGTTGAGGCAGAAGTTCTGGGATGCTCCCTTCTGCGGTTTTGTGATTTCGGCTTCCAGGAACTCTCCTCTTTGGGGCTGTTGACCAGCTTCCTGGAACTTTTCTGCCTCGGGGTGATAGTCCAGTAAGTAAGGGTGGGGTCAGATGGACAAGCAGAACAGCAAAAGGGAAGTTAGAAGTTCTGGTCAATTCATGTATATATCATTTCTCAACTCTTGTGGTATGATAAAAAGAAAAGGAGGTGAAGGGAAGGGAAGGGCATGAGGTCCAGGAAGGTTTATCTCGGGCCGGCCATCTTCTGGAGCTACTTCCTACTGTGATCCCTACTGGGGCCTCTTTCATGGACCTCTCCCGGGGCAGTTGGAGTAGGGGTTTATTTATAGGGTTCCAGATTTTTTTGCTTCGCGAAGGCAGGTTTCAGTGTTGGTGTGTAGGGTTAGGTAGATTTTTCCAATTTTCTGGTTGGCAAAGGTCTGCATGTGGTTCTGAAAGAAGCTAGTGAACAAATGTAAGAGGCAGGGTCTAAAAGTTAGAAAAATAAATAGGAGAGTGAGTGGGCCAATGAAAAACAATAGTCAAGACATCCAGTTTGTGCGAAACCACTGATTTCATGACTTGGTTTGTTTTTATGAATTCGCTGGGCTTTAGACAGAGAGAGAGAGAGAATAAAACAGGGCAGTGGCCAGTCCCCCTGCCCCTAGACCTATTTTTATAGAAATTCTTAAGGCAACAAGAAGAGGAATTACCTGTATAGCTTGTTTGGTCCTTAGATTGACGGGTAGTGTACTAAGAACTGGAAGAGGCTTATGGGGTGAGATTAGATTTGGGATATATTTCTCTCTGTGAGGTGCAAAGAGTACAGATGTGGCGGGCCGATGTGATGTGTTTTAGGGCAGGTGCTTGGAGGAGAGCCTGTTTGAGTTTGGTGAAGGGTATTTGTATTGGGAATTTAGGAAAGTCCACGAGACACTGGAGTTGTGTTCACATTTCTACACTTTGCAGCTAGAGTTTAAGTCCTAGTGACCACTGTTTCTAGCTGGAATTAGAAGCAGGTTCCAGCCTACAATAGGCATGGGGCATTGAGATAAGAGGATTAAAGGAGATACTATACATTAAATAAAGCAACAAAATTAGATTGCCAATACCCACAGTAGAGATTTCTGAGGGATAAATAAAACTCAAATATTCAGGTAAGGCATAGTAGATGGCCCCTGTGTTTACAAACACTGAGATTAGTTTATTTGCTACTTGGAAGAAATACCTTAGACTCGTGAATGATGTACTTGGGCCTTCAGTGGCAATACCAGCATGCTTGGCAAGGTCAGGTCACTGGTAGCTGGAGCAGGGCTAGAAGAGACTGAACCCTCCCTCCGTGGAGCAAGGGGGCAGCTTACCTTCTCATGTCCCTCTTTCCACAGCAAAGATGTGTCCCTTGCAGGCTTCAGTTTAGTGATCTTTATTTTCATTCTTGAAGCAGGGCCCTGATGGAATTCTATGAGTGCTGGAGTTTTTATGAGCATATGCAAAAAGCTGGTATTTCCTGATCTTTTTTGGGCCTTATTTACCTTTTCTGTTACTTCATTGGCCATTATAGACCTTAAAAGCCATGCTCAGAAGATCTCACTGAGGGGCTTGACTAAGAGAGCAAAATTGGGAATCCAGTGTGTAAAGAAGCCTATTAGACAGAGGAAAGAAAATATTTGATTTGCGGGGATAGGTGGTTGGAGACTGCAGAGAGTCAGTTCGATTTAGAAAGAGAACTCAGGTGGTGGGGATTAAGGCAATGTCCAGATAGACTATGGACTGAGAGTGAAGTTGAGCCTTAGTAGAGAAGACACAATATCTCTTTCATGGTGAGGAAGTTAAGAAGGGTGGTGGTGTGTCTCCTTGAGGCAGGCAGGGAGGGGCTGCAGAGAAGTCGGTTATTTACATATTGTAAGAGAGTACTAGTTTTGAGATTGCATGCTGCTAAATCCTGAGCTAGTGCCTGCCCAAACAGGTGTGGGCTGTTTCTGAACCCCTGGGGTAAGACAGTCCATGTATGTTGCTGGTTTGTATTAGTGTACGGGTCAGTTCAAGTAAAAGCAAACAGAAAGTAAAAGTCATTGTGTATAGGGATGGTAAAGAAGCCATTTTTCAGGTCTAGGATCGTGAAGTGAGTGGTGTTTGAGGGAATGTGTGACAGTAACCTGTAGAGATTAGGGACTACTGGTTGGAGGAGAATTATTGCCTCATTGATTAGGCAGAAGTTTTTTATGAGGTGATAAGACCCTGAAGGTTTTTGAACAGGGAGGGTGGGGGTATTGGAGGGAGAGTCCATGGGGATGAGAAATTCTTGGTTTGAGACATGGTTAATTATTGGTTTAAGACCTTAGAAACAGACACAGTTACACATTAAACAAAATCTTACATAGCACACATTTTCTGACAGAGACAAAACAGATTACTTACTCACACAACCTAATAGATAACTCTGCCTTTTGAGCTTTTCAAAATGGTAGGGAGTTGTCAGCATAGAGGGGAGGAAAAGAGAAAGCAGACAGATGGACAGCGTGAACAGCTGGATGGAAGACAGAGGGTCAGAATCTGGAGGAGGGGGATGAGGGGATTTAAGTGCTTATGGTGGCACCACGTGGTTAGAGGAGTCAAAAACATTTAAAGCTCTGAGAAGAGGGGGAGGTGACAAGGGGACAAGGGGGAGGAAGGCACCATTGCCTGTGGGGAGAGGGGATGGGTTGAGAAAGATACAGGCAGAGCTGCAGTCTGTGAGGAGGGAGGAGAGGTCAAAGAGGAAAAAGGCAGAGCCTGTGAGGAGGGGGGTTGGGGTGAAGGAGAGACAGGCGCCCCCCCCCCTGCAGCCTGTAAGGAGGAAGAAGGGGTCGAAGAGGAGAGGAACAGAGCATAGCTTGTAAGGAGGGGGGAAGGGGTTTAAGAATGCAGTGAAGAAGGGAGGGGCCCCTGGCCTGCAGGGGAGGAAAAAGAGAGAGACTGGTATTTGCAAGTGAATAAGAAATAGAATTCTGTGAAGGAAGGGGGCTCTCTGGAGGAAAGAGACCCGAGCGAGAGGGATCTGCAGAGGGACCAGAGAGAGAGGTTCAGAGAGAGGGTCAAAGCTATAAGATGGAGGGTCAGAGAGAGGAGAGTGAGTAGAAGGTGAGGTAGAAGTTCTGGCCAGAAGAACTTGATAGGTAGAACATAAAGAGTAAAGAGAAGGAGATAGAAGAAGGCCTGCATGTAAGGAATTTCTGAGGCCCCTTCGGGTGGCAAAAATTGTTAAGATCTCTTCGGATATTGTAATCAAAGTTTCCATTTTCTGGCCACTAAGAGTCATTGTCTAATTTATATTGAGGCCAGGCTGTGTTACAGAAGAAGATGAGTTTTTAGGTTTGAGGTCAGACAGACCGAGTTTGGTGAGATTTTTTATGACACAACTGAGGGGAGTCTGGCTGGACTGTTTGGATTGAGAGGAGGCCACAGTAGAGGAGAATGGTGAGAGAAGGGGGCATCCCCACCTTCAGTCACAGTCCCGGGAGGAGAAAATCTCTGTAGAAAGAGAGTCTCAGACAGGAGGTCGTCACCCCAAAGCCGAGATCTCAGGACGTAGGAGAGGGCCTGGCTAGGCACGCCTAGACTTTCATAGAAGTCCAGTAGAGGAATAGAGGCAGACCACTCGTAGATATGGGGTCCAAAGTCAAAACCATCCAACCAGGAAGGGATGTTTTCGGAGAGAAATTTGGAGGCCAACTGGGGAAGGGGAGGGAGAAACTTCTTACCTCCTGGTCCCGAAGGTGTTCAGGACAGAGTCAGACTGCTGGCTGCTCAACCGCACTCACACAGCCAAACAGAATCAGGGAGTTAGCCTGGACAAGCTGCCACTGTCCACTGCTTCCCTGGCTGTAAGTTCAGCCAGCAAGGGGATTGTCCAGGCAGCTTGTACCTCAACCCTGTTTCGGCACCA
The DNA here is from genome assembly GCA_037038555.1 of Rhynchonycteris naso. Lineage (NCBI taxonomy): Eukaryota > Metazoa > Chordata > Mammalia > Chiroptera > Emballonuridae > Rhynchonycteris > Rhynchonycteris naso. Next base: position 11,876,217 of record CM073001.1, read on the forward strand.
GATATAAGGATGAGACGGCGCTTGATTACCAGGAGTACAGGCTTTATTAGAAGAGAGAAAGACCTGCCAGGCACTTCTCTGGGAGAAGAGCATTGAAACAGATTTTGAGGTAAAATTATATAGGGTTTCAGCAAGTGGGCGTTGAGGCAGAAGTTCTGGGATGCTCCCTTCTGCGGTTTTGTGATTTCGGCTTCCTGGAACTCTTCTCTTTGGGGCTGTTGACCAGCTTCCTGGAACTTTTCTGCCTCGGGGTGATAGTCCAGTAAGTAAGGGTGGGGTCAGATGGAAAAGCAGAACAGCAAAAGGACAGTTCTGGTCAATTCATGTATCTATCATTTATTCCCACAAAAATTTAAATATGACATTTCAAAGACAATGTATTAATGTGATACATCATATTGACCTCTTAATAGGATAGTAAATGATATTCTAAATAGATTTAGAAAGAATACTTGATAAATTTCAACATGCATTTAGGATTTTAGGATAGAAGAGCCTATCTTTAACCAGAATAATATATACAAGAAATTATTCTTATGGGTTAGAAACATTTTCTTCATAACATATTTAACCAAGAATGCCCACTTCACTGCTTCTATTCAGTGTTGAGCTGAAAGTTCTAAGCAACAAAATAAGACAAAAGAAAGTAGTATAAAGACTGAGAAGAAAGTAACAAAATTTTCACTTATCACATATTGCACAAACAAACACACATGCACACAAAATTTTCTAAAGCACATTTGATTTCCACTACCCTAAAAATTATTCTTTTTAGTTTGATAATTTGATTAAGTGGCTAGTACCTCCTCTATTTAGAATCCCAAGAATTCTAAATTATTGAAACTAATTATGGATTTCAGAAAGATTACTAGATACATCAATATAAAATAACCATTTCCATGTTATATTTTGCAGCACAATTATAATTTTAAAAAGGTATCTAAATGTTGACAAAAACAATAAGAAACTAGGAATAAATTTATAGGAGATGGTTAGATTCTTATGTAAAACATTAAAAACTTTTCACAAATGGCATTAAAAATATTGAAAAATATACTATGTTTATGGATGGGAAGATGAGAGTATTCCTCAAAATAATACATTTAATTATAATGCCAATCAGTATCTCAAAACAGATCTTTATATGGACCTGACAGAAAGTCCCAGGTCATCAAAAATAGCTAAGATACTTTAAAGTAATAAAAGTGAATATTATCTCAATAAGTCTCAATAATGTCTGTAAGCTATATTATTTACATATAAAGATTTAGGCACAATAGATGAGGGAAAAGAATTGGATCTAGACACGGGTCCAAGCACATTTGGAGCCTCACTAAATATCAGAGGAAAATAGTGAGACACCCACTACACATGAATTGGGGCTTAAGTATAGAGTCTAAAAAAGTATAGAGTCTAATAAAGGCTTAGGACAAGGAAAAGGAGGGAGAAGAGGAAAAAAATCAGAAGAAAGAAGTAAAAGGAGGAGAAGATGATAGGGAAAGAGAGGGAAAGGGAGGAGGAGGGAGAGAAAAAAAGGACAAAATTGATTTGGTAAGATGTCTCAGTTATCTGGAACAATATGGGTAGGAGTTCACTCCTTAGATTTTTCAGTATTTTAGTTACACAACAGGGTAATTATTTTCTTATTAAAGGACCGTCAATACAAAAATATTGAAATAAGGAGAAAATAGGAGCTTCATCCCCAGGGATGATGTGAAAATAGATATTTAGAGAAATGAAGAAAATATGAAACAGTAGGATACACATCTTAAGAGAAATATATACATATACATGCAAATATACACATATATGATGCATATACCTATGGTGTGCATACAGTTTTTATTAGCAGAGATAATAAAGAGTAAAATTGGAATTTTGGGTTACAAGGTATTTATAAGTAATTTAACAACCTGATTCTAATTATAGCAGTCCTAGAATTTCAACATTAATAGTCCTAATAGCTAATTAAGAATATATTATGTGTTAAGTTTTTTGCTAAGGGATATATCTCAAAGAACACTTAGAAAAAATTTAATATAGGTGAAATTACCATTTTACAGATGAGATATTAATTTCAAAATTACCCAATGCAAATAAAATGGCTAAAGGTACCTAACTGAATTAAAATTTTAGGCTATTGAAGCTACACAACTCTTAACTCCTCTTAATGCCTATGGGGTGCTTGGAGGTTCTTTGTGAGCAATTTAGTTAATTATTTTACCCTTCTTCCAGAAATTAAGTATTCTTTTCGGCCACACAGATTAAGAGATACTGTAAGATATTCCCCCTTCCCCCCAATCAAGGAAGAAAGAAGGGCGTAGCCACAAAGTGTGGAATAGCAAAAGCTTTATTTAGTAGAGCACATCCCAGACAAGGTTCTCTGGTCCACAAGCTGGGCCAGAGAAGTCCTGCAGATTCTCCCAAGGGGGGGCGGGGCGGGGGGGGTCAGGTAATTTATAGGGTTATAGGGTGACAGACAGTCGTTCTTTTTCAAAGGGCTTCTGGGAAGTTTCTTTTGGCGCACATGGGTGTGGGCAGTTTCAGCCTAAATTCCATGACCTGTTTCCTCATGTGACCCTCCTCCATTGCTAACCGACCTCACAGATACATCAAATATATTTGCTTTGTGCTAGAAAATATCAACACTGCATAAAACACTGGTAAGTTAAACTGAGCATGATATCATTATTAATCATATCTTTCTTTTGTTAGAAAAAACTCTGAAGTACCTATTTTTTAAGAGATGAAGTCAATGATCTTAACTTTTCACTGTCAGGGACTCTTATTAATCCCCTCATCCTAGTCACCATATTTGTGATTTTTTTTTCTTGCAGAGAGTCTGTTACCTTCCTAGTTCAGGTAACACCTATGTTTCAGTAACAAAGAATAAGCCACAAAACTATGGTCTTTAAAGAAAAAATTAACACTGAATCTCAAGCTCATCCAAATAATAAAAGCCAGTGTTTTTCTCTTGATGTCAGATTTCTTCTGAGCATTTTCTACCCTTGGGCAGTTGTCTCTCTGACCTAATTATATAACACATCTTAATACCCTCAGGTCTGTCTTAACATCATTGTTTTCTAATTATTTCTCTTCCACTAAAGTAGTTTCTGGTGGTATTAGTTCAAATGCTTGCTGTTGATCTCTGTGTGGCCCCACCTGAAAATTTGATTACTGTACTGTTTACTCAGATATCTCAGGTCATTAATAAAGAAAGAAAAGAAAGCAAACAGGCTGACACTGGTTCTACAACCCCCGCTCCCCCCAGGACCCATCAAGTGCGGACATAGTCATTTATTATTATTAACCTGTATCTATGTCTCAGGAACCAACCTTGCTCTGTGAATTACCAGTTAATGTCATGGGAAGAACCATATGCGACACTTCAGTTAATCCAACACTAACAATCCCTCACTATTTTATGGTATTTAAAATCAACAATCATACTACTCCATATGAATATTCAAAATGTTCCAGACCCCCCTGCATCCTCCACACACACACTTGAAGAAGTGAAGAAGAGTTTCATGTTTCTTCTGCCAGATTCTGAGTTGAATCTGTATCTCCTTCCTTTGTGTAATATTGGTGCCGAGCCCACCACCATGAATGGGGTTAACCACCTAATCAATTAATTGATTAGCTCTAGGGTTAGAGCTAATCTTTATGTCTCTGTGAGTCCAGGACTCTCTCTGTCATACCACAGTTGTCATTTCTTCTCCATCTTAATAATCTACAGCAAGTGTGTAGTCATGTCCTTTTATGCCTCTTGGATTTGTTCTTATTTTATCAGTGTTTGGCTTAGGTGTTAAACTATTTGTGAAATGTGTATTTTTAACTACCTTTTAAAGTTATTCTGAAGTTAACCAGCATGTGTTTGCTATGCATTGTTGTTGGGCAGATAAAATATGGTATGCTCACTTTGTTAAAGATGGCGCTGCCCACATGGAAGCCCGTCACCCAGGTGATATTATTTGCCCTTATGCTTGGGATGGGTGTGGGGAAAAGGCTGTAATGTAAGCAGGCCAGGTTGTTATGGCCTAAGGCTTGGCTTTAAGAGTAAGCTTTTCCCCACACCCTTGACTGATTGGATAATGTAGGGTGGTGATGTAGGGAGGAATCCCATTATGCCTCAGATGGGTGGCTTTGTATCAGAGACTTTCTTAAATGTATAATTGGATTAAAGGGTTGGATTTTCTATGCTATAAACTGGGGCAATCCGGGAGCTTGCTCTCTCTCTCGGTTCCTGGGTTCCTGAGATCAGTATTAGAGAGGAGAGCAGATTAAGGCCATGTGGAGGAGAAGTAGCCAAGATGCATGAGTGCTGAGGAAGAAGCCAGTTTGTTAAGAGTTTGTGCAGGAGGAGATGGGAAACAGAGGTGAATAAGTCTGGTGAGCTGGAAAGCTTTGATGCTAGGAAACTCGGATAAGTCAGTAGCTTTGTGAGCACTGAATGTGTGGGTTTTGGAGCCCAGTGTGTGTTTTTGCTTGCCTGCCGGGTGCAAGCTAGAATTAAAGCTGATGGCTCACCAGTTCTTGGCTCCAGTGTTTCATTACCGACTGTTCGAATCTAATGTGAACCTGCGTGGGTCAGGCTGCTGTGATGGTGGCCGCGGCCACTGGCTTTACATTTGGCGTAGTCTGTGGCAGGATTCGATACAGTTCGGCATGGAGCCACCACCATTTTTGGGTGGTGGAGTAGAGGACTGGTTGCTGTTTTGGTTTCCCATAGCTGTTTTTTGGGGGACTGTTGGATGGCTGACTTTTACAGCCATGCGTGAGGAAACCGAGAGCTCTATGGAAGAGGCTGCCCAGGACCTGCAGGACGAGCAGCGGAAGGAGCTGGAGGAAATGTGGGAGAAACAGATGCTGACCCTGGAGCTGAAGGAAGCGCTGGAGGAGGAGGCTGACCAGGTTTGCAAGATTCACCTGGAAATGGAGCAGATGCTGGAGAAGGAATCACAGGTTCGTGAGTTGGAGATTGCCCTGGATGTTGTGGAGAGCCAGCAGCGGCATGAGGCTGGGCCTGAGGCCGGGGCCGGAGCTGAGGCCAGGACCGGGGCTGAGGCCGGGGTTGGAGCTGCAAGGCCTGCTGAGCAGAAGGAAACGGTGGCCCGGGGCTCAAGCCCAGCAGCAGGAGCTGATGTTTCCAGTTCCTCTTTGGAGGATGAGGAGAATCCAGCTGGAATTGTGATCCGCAGCCTCCAGAAGGTGAGAGCCCAGCAGCAAGGAGTAGCTACGCTGCTGGTAGGTCTGCGATTTTGGGACATAGGGGTGGAAGCCGTCATGCTCCCCAGAGCAGAGATGGAAATTCTGATTGCCATGGCCACGTGCTCCTTTTTGGGACATTGTATGAGCTGCCAGGATGGCAGAGATGAGGGGGGAGGCTAACACCCCATGTGTGTGGACTGATTTCCTGGACTATGACCTGAGTGAGCACTGGCTCCTTTGTTGAATGGACTTACGGATTTTGGACAATGTGAAATATCCTGATGGGGGTGGGGGTGGCTTTGCTGGAGGCCCTCCTGCCCCGGGAAGCTTTTCCCATGGCTAGAGAAAAGGCCGAGGACATTTTGCGCTTTTGGCAAAGTGCTCAGAGACTGGTGAAATGTATCTTTGTAATTGTTGAAACTGTATGATTTGGGCTATTGCTGTAATTTGTGTAATGTACTTAATTTCCTTGTACAGGGATGCCGGTGGTGTAGATTGTGGGTAGTAAAGTGAGCATAAGGGTGGATTGTTGGGCAGATAAAATATGGTATGCTCACTTTGTTAAAGATGGCGCTGCCCACATGGAAGCCCGTCACCCAGGTGATATTATTTGCCCTTATGCTTGGGATGGGTGTGGGGAAAAGGCTGTAATGTAAGCAGGCCAGGTTGTTATGGCCTAAGGCTTGGCTTTAAGAGTAAGCTTTTCCCCACACCCTTGACTGATTGGATAATGTAGGGTGGTGATGTAGGGAGGAATCCCATTATGCCTCAGATGGGTGGCTTTGTATCAGAGACTTTCTTAAATGTATAATTGGATTAAAGGGTTGGATTTTCTATGCTATAAACTGGGGCAATCCGGGAGCTTGCTCTCTCTCTCGGTTCCTGGGTTCCTGAGATCAGTATTAGAGAGGAGAGCAGATTAAGGCCATGTGGAGGAGAAGTAGCCAAGATGCATGAGTGCTGAGGAAGAAGCCAGTTTGTTAAGAGTTTGTGCAGGAGGAGATGGGAAACAGAGGTGAATAAGTCTGGTGAGCTGGAAAGCTTTGATGCTAGGAAACTCGGATAAGTCAGTAGCTTTGTGAGCACTGAATGTGTGGGTTTTGGAGCCCAGTGTGTGTTTTTGCTTGCCTGCCGGGTGCAAGCTAGAATTAAAGCTGATGGCTCACCAGTTCTTGGCTCCAGTGTTTCATTACCGACTGTTCGAATCTAATGTGAACCTGCGTGGGTCAGGCTGCTGTGATGGTGGCCGCGGCCACTGGCTTTACAATTGTGTACTTCTGATGCATTGATGCCTCACAGTTTAAGGAACTTCTGTGGTGAGAGCATGCGTGTTAGTCAAGTTCATGTCATGGGTTCTGGCTTAGATATAATGCTCTAAACATTGGTCCTTCAGTCTTGTAGTCTGTCCCCTGGTCACAAATAAGAAGAGAAAATATACCTAACAAACAGATTTCCACCTTTGTATTTAAATTATTGACAAATAATACTTGACGTGTGACAAATTAGAACACAGAGGACTTTCATAAACTGATGTAGAATTGAATGAAAACACATCAGTCAGAGATAATTTTTATGTCACAGGTATATTCTATGTTAGAGTGCTGACATTACTCAACATAGGTCATTTTTCAGTATTCATTTATTACCTAGATTTTAAGTGTTTGCTTTATAGGTATCTCAGTTGGATAGACCTTCATGATAAGGAATCCAAGATTATTACATATTAAACTCAAGGTTAGGCTACTATAAACATAATCTGGGATTGTATACAGTTTCAGATCCTAACTCCTAGAGATTCTAGTTTTAAATACTTTCAAATGATTCTATTAGTCACAACTGGGAGTTCATCATCAATCTAAGTGTCCTTCAATTATAAATTGGACGACTGGGACTAAGAGAGTAGGGTGAGACATTCAAGGACAGACCTTGAGTTTAAAGTGGAGCTGTTAACCGAAGACGCACCACTAAGTCTCTAAGACCAGGAGTATAAGTAGAAGGAAAAGTTTATTACAGACAAAAGAAAAAGAGTTTAGTACACTCGCCAGCGGGCGCTAGGCAAGTATGCTGCCAGGCACCTTATACAGCGTTCTCACAGCAGTTTTATACTTTACTTTTTAGGGAAGGTCGGGGGCAGGGGATTTAGGTATTTGCCTTGAGCAAGCTGTTTCCCATAAGGTGGGTTTGAGCAACGTCTTTATCTGTTTACAGCAGGGTGCAGTTTATCTAGTTCCTGTCACACAAGACCTTTAGGGTGCAGTTTATCTAGTTCTTGTCACACAAGCCCTAAAGGTCATATGGAATTTTCCCTTGTTCTTGTTTTTCCCTTACAGAGCTACAACCAGATCTGTTGGAACTTTAAAACAATGACAAAGACACAATCCAACAAGAGCAGTTGAATCACTATTTCCTAGGGGAAGGGTAGCCAGGACAGTTCTACATTTTGGAATTTTTCTAGGTGATTCTAATTATCAGTGAGGATTTAGACCCACTAAATAAGACTAACATCTACTGGCTGTCATTCCAGTACTCTCGCCATGAGTAATATCTCCTTTAACCTCAGCCACATATATACTTGGCATTTTCAGTCACCAAACCCTACAGAGAAAGAGATAGATAGTAGGTCTATATTTGTCACAAACTAGAAACGTGGTATTTTGTGAGATGGTATTGGTAAGACACAAATTGAAAATCAAATAACATTGATAAACACAGCAAGAAAATAACTTCCCTTTTAAATCTTTCCCAATTTTTTTTTGATAGTGTTAAAGATCAAGAATGCTTTAAGGCAGTGGTTCTCAAAGGGTGTGCCCTAAAAGATTTCCAGGTGCACCCTATGCTATTCCAGAGAAATATGTGCCTGTTGGGAACCAAATAAAAAAACACCAACGGGGTTTTTGGAACTTAGATTTTTGAGGGTAGAGGTGTGGGGAATTGGCTGTAAGCTGACAATCTGCCCAACCATCCACCTCACTTGCCTGATTAGGTTGCTGTAAAGCCAGTAGTCAAGGCCACTATCACAGCAGCCCGACCCACGCAGGTTCACATTGTATTCGGACAGATGGCAATGAAGCAACGGAGCCACAAACTGGTGAGCCATCAGCTTTAATTCTAGCTTGCACCCGGCGGGCAAGCAAAAACACACACTGGGCTCCAAACCCACACATTCAGAGCTCACAAAGCTACTGACTTATCCGAGTTTCCTAGCATCAAAGCTTTCCAGCTCACCAGACTTATTCACCTCTGTTCCCCATCTCCTCCTGCACAAACTCTTAACAAACTGGCTTCTTCCTCAGCACTCTGCCATCTCGGCTACTTCTCCTCCACATGGCCTTAATCTGCTCTGCTCTCTATACTTCAGGAACCAAGAGAGAGAGAGATCTAGCTACCGGTCCGCCCACTTTATAGCATAGATAATCCAAACCTTTAATCCAATTATACATACAAGAAAGTCTCTGTATAATGGGATTCTTCAGGAGAGTGCACCACCCTACATAATCCAATCAGTCAAGGGTGTGGGGAAGAGCTTACTCTTAAACTAAGCCTTAGGCTATAACGACCTGGCCTGCCCACAGCCTGTTCCAGAACACACATTAATATCAACGAACTTCCATGTGGGCAGCACCATCTTTAACAAAGTGAGCATAATATATTTTATCTGCCCAACAGTTGCAAAGGCTGTTAAGCTGTGGTGCTGGATTGTTTACACTACCCCCCATGTTCCCCAGAAAGACTGGAGGCAAGTTTCTTCTATCCTTTGTTTGGTGTAAGTTAAAATAATATGTATGGTAGGAGTTTTATGCACTCAACACAATTAAGAGTAAAAAGAGAGGAATTCTTCAATGTATTGACAAGAAAATGAGAGCTTGCCTTTCAAATATGCCCAAACATTGAAGAAATTGATAGGACACATCAGGCTCATGTTTCTCATATAAATGAGAATGAAAAAACTTAACACATTTGTGCTGGGACCTGCCAAATTTACCAAATCTTGTTAAGAATGTATCTATATATATTAAAAAGATAACTTTTTTTGTCATATTTTTATTCTTTAACCCCTCTCTTTTATGAATTCTAAAAAGCATAACAAAAATGTAACATTAAAATGTTTTTTGATGTCAGAATAAATTTAATTTTGTCGTATTTCTCTCATTTAATTACCATAAAAGCACACTTGGACTTTATATTTTTTCTTTAATATTTGACTTAATTATTATAACATTTTTCATAAATTTGTATATAGTGTGCCTACAATTATTTTTAGGGTTTTAAATGTGCCCTGACTTCAAAAAGTTTGAGAACCACTGCTCTAAAGTAATAATATGATGCTAAGTATCTTTCTTGCCAATCTATCTTTGACTGAAGGAGCAAAAGGAAAGGGAAATCAAGAAGAAGAGCAAATAAATAAATAAATAAATAAAACCCAAGAAGAAGAAAGAAGAGGTTGGAGGAGAAAAGGAAAAGCATCAGATTCAGCACATACAGGAGAAGTGACCATCTGCTTCTCCACCCTTCCCCCTCTTCTTTCTCTCTCTCTCTCTTCTCTTCCTGCCCCCAAGGTTCCATTGGAGCAAAATTGGCCCAGGCACTGAGGATGGCTTCATGGCTTCCACCTTAGGCACTAGAATGGCTCAGGTTGCAATGGAGCAACACCCCAGATAGGCAGAGGATCACCCCCCAGTGGGCATGCTAGGTGGATCCTGGTTGAGTGCATGTGAAAGTCTGTCTCTCTGCCTCCCTGCTTCTCAATTCAGAAAATTACAACAACAACAATAAAAAATACTATTAACTCAGTACTTTGGGAAATGTATTAATTGTCTTACATAGTGCCTAGCTTATATGCTTTCAAAGAATCATTGCAAGAATAACAATGATGATTGTTATTATTGACATGCTTATCCCTACAGAGTCTATGACACTTAGTTCAAGGACTGTTTTGTTTGTAATACCAACGGTCATGTGCAAGACTCTTAAAGGGAATCTTCTGTTCCAGTGAATCTTTTGTGATAATCCCACCATATGTTACTATTTTGGAAAACTTGGTAGAGGGATGAAAATATCAAAGCAGACATATGTTTTTATGGAAGTTTCAGAAAAGTGTGTTTATTTTTACTCATGTCTAAATTAGATTCCTAACTACTGAATGAAATGTAAATTGGTTGTTTTTGTAGCAGAAGACAGACATCCCATAAAACATGGCATCCATCATCTCGGAAGTGCCTGTTTTTCATTTCGAACCTGGTTGTGGTGACCATCATGAGCACTTATAGCGGGAAGGCATGGACACCAATAAATACTGAAACAGAGCAGAAGTGTGTGGGGATTAGTCTTGCCCTTTACTCTTCATGGCTTACATACCTACCACTTTCTCTGATTAGAATTCTCTCTCCTCTTCATGGCTCTTGTCCTATGAACATGCATTACTGAAAAGCTCCTTGGGTAATTGTGATCATTAGGCAGGTGGGTCTAGTCCAAACCCTCTCACCTATAAAAAAAATATCAATTAGCTCCCCCCACACACATTCATACCAGAATTGGAGCCTTCCTGAGGCTGTGATATCAGTTCTCATGTATAGACAGAGCAACCTGTATTCTTTTACTTTCATAAGATTGATGATAATGTAATAAATCACAAAGTAACAAGTGCCTATACTCCTATTTCAGTAACTTAGATTACCTTTTTGGCTGAATTTTAAGATCTTTGAGGACAAGAACTGGGTTTGAATGTCCCAACAGCCTTCCTAGAACAGTGTGTGATTAGACCACAGACATGCAGTGAATTCTACGGAGATTGTGAAAGAAAAGTACCCTCTGTTGGCAAATGCTTTGGACTTCCAAAATGTTAGAAGAATGCAAGTGTGATATGAAGCCTAACAGGCAGTGCTACTCTGTGCCTTCAGGAGACCGGCGAGAACCATTGATGAGAGATGGTTAAATGGTGACAGATACTGACATTTCAGACTATTAGCGAGAGCCAGATTTGTGTGCAAAATCTCAACATTTTTAAGTAGTGACATAAACACAACTGTTCCCATTTGTTTTGTTGTGTTTTTAATATTGTGAGGTCAACACGGTACGATGGCCAATCTAGAGCCAAAAGAGTTGACGTTGGTCCAAAATCCACAGTGTGAGACCATAACACTGTTGAGCTGAGCAGACCTGGCCTTTTTCTTTTTTTTTTAATTATTATTATTATTATTTGCCTCAACCTGCAGAGGAAGTGTGGACTGACTCTAGGCCCCTTTAGAAACCCCATCCTAGGATGTGGCTACTGAATAACCTGAGAATGGGACAGTCACATTTATCTCCAGCCTCTGGTATGGATAGCAATAGAGATTTCATTTGCAATGGTTTTTCTAATAATAAAAATCAGTGTAGCCAAGTTGAGTAAGCCTTTTGGACAGTGTTCTTTTAATGTAATGAAAAAGGCTTAACTGAGCAATCATATCAGAGAAAGAGCCTATTTCTTGTGAATAGTAAGTATTCAGTGAAAATACTTTCTAACAAAATGATGTGATTTCTGTTTGAAATTATATTGTTTGCTTTCCTCATTCCTCTATGGACACAAAGTGCAGACATTCTGTGATTTATTTTTTCTTTTTGGAAGGTGTTCTGCAGACAATGAGACATGGGCAAAGTTATTTTTTAGCATGGACTAACACCAATTCTAGTGTACGTACTTCACCTTGAGAATAATTACCAATTCAGTTGTTTTTAGGAGGGGTGCACCTGTCCTTTTAAGGAGAAATGCCAGAAAAAAGTCATGGAGCAATTACTAAAAAGTATTACTTCCTATTTTCTTACTACTTCTGTTTCTTAACCAACACAGTAAGACAGGAAATACACTGGTCAAAAGTGCACCATGACTTTACAGACACACTATATAATCCCTTGTTTCTGGTATAAAAAATAAAATTTAACCCATGCATTTAAAAGAGGGTGAAAGGATCCAAGGGATCACAAATAGAAAATTAGGTACAAGACTAATTTAGTGTAAGAAAACTTGTCACAAGAAAATACAAAATAAAACTTTAAAAAAACTTACACAAACTCAAACATCACAAACTCTATGAAATAAAGAACATACTATATATTTTTGAAATAACTGATGTACCGCTATAAAGCTTTTATGTTCCTACAATTTTTACTACATATCCTTTGCCCTTTTTTGACTATAATTTTTGTGGGATGATTTTTATTAGACCAGAAAAATTAAATCAATCTTTTCTGTACAAAGGTTAATAATTGTTTAAAGTTACAACATAGAAAGTTTATGCTTTACAATTATTATCAGTAAGATCATGTCAATAGTAAGGATTGTTATTGTTTGGGAAACTCTTATTTTGTCTTTAAAGGTAAACTTTAAATATTCAGGGCATTTTTAGTGTAGTTACTAATTTAAATATTTTAATTAAAAATCATGGTTCACATGTAAATATATAGACTGTGTTATTTATCTACTCCTGGCATGAAAGGGCTTCTTTTTGACTAGATACTAATAAAAAATGAAATCCTTTGCCTTTAATTGGTCATATCTGATGGTTGAAAATGCTTCCACAGACTATCTTCTATTGCAGAATCTTTCAACCTTGCTTTATCCATAATACGTGTGCCACCTGGCATTTTGCATGGTAATAGGACCTCTGAATTGTCACTTTCTTGTCACAAACCCTGGCTGAGTTAGGACAGCAGACAGAGACGTTTCAGCAGCTACTCCAATATGAGGACAGCCAGCAATAATTAAACCAGACAAAGAAGCAATGGAAAAATCACATAAATATAGCCAATTATGCCCAAATTCAGTCTATTCCCAACTTAATTTCCCCTTAATCAGATTCCCACTTCAAATGCTAGATTTATGAAAAGACCATCAAAACAATCTGTTAATAAGGCTAAGGGAGAAAAGTGTGTATAGATAAGGTTTTGAAGTCTAAGGTGAATCTTTCTATGTGTGGTTTAATTAAGATTAAATAAGGATCATTATATAGTAGTTTTGGATTGATGGAGAGCAAGGTGATACATTTGAAATGAAATCCAAAGAATCTTGAAAAACTACCCTTACCTCCTAAACGGAATAGTTTGATGTTCACCAAAATGGTCTGTGTGGGATGATCTTGCAACTAACAACAGAGTAATTCATAATTTTTACTTTTCTAAGCAAGAGTTACCTAGAATAAAAAAAAAAAAAACAATGTTACTGAAGAGAAAAGTCACAATTGTGCAAACATCCAAGTAATAACTTCCTGGTAATGTCATTAGTAAGCTGTGTCCGGGTCTATGGTTTGGGTTCTTACCCCAGACCCCTCACCACGGTCCCTCCCGTAACACCTGCAGCCAAGAAGTCAGTCTGGAAAGAGAGAGTACTCCTCACCTTTGTGTCTTAAATTTTTTACTTTTGAAAATTTAACAAGAAAGATCTGGTCATGTGAACATATGGTCCAAGGCCAAGCAAACGAAATGTGCTCAGGCGTAAACTTCTTTAGCTTCCTAGCAAATGCCCTTCTTAGGGAGAAAATGCCTGGACCACCACATCCTCTCTTCCCTCATCCTGATTAAATATTAAGCTCTCACTCTACTCTAACGCAGGTATGATGGGTAGGAACGAGCAAGATTGCTCTGACCCCGGGCAAGGGTCCAAGGGGAGCCTACCCTGCTGAGTTCTGTGACGCTAACGCAGATGCTAACACAGAAGCATCTCCCAAGACTCTCTTCCTTCTCATTCTTTCTCTGCTCCCCACCCCCTGCAATGAATGTATTCTTTTTCTTGTAGCATGAGCACTTCAGTAATCAATGCCATTTAGCATGCTGAATAGACATGAGTAATTCTATTACTTATTAATGATGAAAAATTGCTATGATGAAACATCTTTTCCAGCACATTTTCTGATGGTTTGTGGAAAGATTTATTTGGCTACTAAAGCACTCTATTCATTTTCTTTGCAGCAATAGAAGGGGCTAATATTACATATATAATATGTAATGTATATTGCACATAAGTGTGTATATATATTTATGATATGTATATAAACATACATGTATAGATGTATACATAATAAACATAAATATATATATATATATATTTCTCTCTTTTGAATTGTATGACTTTTACTGAATTAATACTGTGTTAACCCAAGTCAATCAACACATATGAATAAATATCTGTGCTGTGCAGTGTGTTAAATCATTCCTATATAAATTTATTTAAATTGATATTCACAGGTTCTTATAGCGTTATCATGATTTTTTATATTTTATAATTGAAGACATTACAGTTTCAAGAGTTTAAGTCATTTGTCCAAGGCAGATATAGAACTCAAAATATCTGATTTCAAACCTTAAGTCTAAATGCATTGCATTTCCTAACATGCTATGACTTCTAAAAAAAATAGTTTGACATATTTTGTAAAATTAAAAATAAAGCTAGGTGGTATACTTTATTTAATGAATTAGTTTATTTGTTGGAAAGTATGATAATTTTTATCTCTAAGCAGTAGAGATAAACTAATTTGTATTAAAAGTAGACTCTACCTCCCTGAGTGCTTTTAACTCATCCAGCTTCCTGGGCTCACTTTATCTTGAAAGATATAAGTAAAACCAGCTTAACTATACATCTGTCCTACAGCTGGACTATCTGTGGCATTCTCAGAGGGCCTACAGTTGCACTTTGTCACCTTCTGCTCCAATTCCATTTTATCTTACATTCTTAAACTCAGTCAAGCCATAACCCCTCCTGCTCCTTTTGTGCCTTCCAGTGACTTCTCAAATGAGCAAGTCATACCATCCATGTTTTTATAAAGGTCACAGCATTTACAGCATGAGTCATGCCATTAATGGTCGTAGGTATTGTATATGCTGTGCGTGTGTGTGTGCATACTTGTGAACACAGAATTGGGAATGGTGAATGGTAAATGGGTGTTACAGTTTGGTGTTGCAGAGAATGTTAGACAAGTAGGTGACTGGATCTAAAATTTTACATGTGTTGGCTCTTTTGCTCTCCTGTCACTCAACGCTAACTCACCAGCCATGTTGTCAGACTCTTCGCTACTCTTGTTCATTTCCTTCTCACGCTAGGTGCCTGCCTCCAACTCCAACTCTGGTTATACTGTATGTCCTCATGTCCTCTTCCTTCACATGAAGACATGAGGTGGGGCTTAGAGGAATATTTCTAGTGAGCAAAGAGAGCACTTTATAAAGAAGTTTCTCTAAATAAAATTCAATTTCCTTCATAGAGAAATTGCCACTTCTTTAGGGAAGAAGGAGCACAAATAGGTTGTTATTTAAAGAAACACACACACACACACACTCACACACTCACACACACTCACTTTGCACCGCAGGAAGGTAGAGAAAGAAGTACAGGGCAAAGGCAGCCTCCAGCTTCCCTGTCCTTGGTCCTGAATTACCCTAGGATTCCCTGGAGCAAGTCAAGACCAGTTTCCTTCTTTTATATTAAAAAAAACAACTTGAGCCTGACCAGGCAGTGACGCAGTGGATAGAGCGTTGGACTGGGATGTGGAGGACCCAGGTTCGAGACCCTGAGCTTGCCAGCTTGAGCACGAGTCCATCTGGCTTGAGCAAAAGCTCCTCAGCTTGGACCCAAGGTCGCTGTCTCCAGCAGGGGATGGCTCGGTCTGCTGAAGGCCTGCGGTCAAGGCACATGTGAAAAAGCAATCAATGAACAACTAAGGTGTTGCGATGGCAACGAAAAGCTGATGATTGGTGCTTCTCACCTCTCTCCGTTCCTATCTGTCTGTCCCTATCTATCCCTCTCTCTGACTCTCACTGTCCCTGTAAAAAAAAAAAAAAAAACTACTTGAATATCATGTAGGTTTAACATTTATATAATAAACTTGAGCACATTATAAATAGTTACCTCTACTCCTGTAAGGAATATATTCACGACTATCACAATTATCTCCATATCTGTGAAGCACTAGCTTTGACTGAAACGCTCTTGTTTTTGCACATGCGTTTAATTTTCAGCACAAGAACTTATTGGCTACAAGGAAACATATGGTGATCCAGGTGTAAGCTTTCCTGGAAAACTGCCCAAGCAGCTGAATCCCCACCTGGCATTCTGCTTCTGGCCTGTAATCAAACTCTTCCCAAACAGGACCACTTCTGAAGTTGAAGAATACATAATTGTGTTAAGGCTCTTAATATTTCTTGGATCTGGATAATGATAAGAATCACTCAAGCTGTGAAGGAGAGGACTAAAAACACAATAAACAAGAAGTAAGAACTAGTGGTTTCTACTCTTAGAGATTTCTGGGCTCTACACTTGTTCTGTTTAGTCAGAGTCAGTTTCAACCCAAATCTGCCAGTGATTTAACACCTACATAGCAAGCACTTAACTAGGCACCCAGAATCATATGGTTCCTACTCTGTGGATACTTTTTAAGTAACCAGTGCCCTTTTCATAATTTTATTCCAGGGAAATAATATATTATTTCCTCAGTGTTTTGTTTCTTCAAGTTTTCCTCCAAAACTGTTTTATAGTAGCCACTTGCGTTGTGTTCTACAATTTAATTTTACAGTAAAGAGAATAAAAAGGGTGGTCTTTGAGGGTCAGTCAGGGTGCAGCCTTGGAAGGTGTCTCAATTATTTGTACCCTCACTGTTTTCAGCTATAAAATGGGGTGAAAGTAATCCTCACAGGATATTTGAGGATTCAATGTGAATGCATAATCCCCTGTTTACCTACAACAGACATGTTGATAAATAATAGTCTCTTTTCTCTGTTGGCAGGGTTTTAGACAGTAACCTGTTTCAGTGACTCTAATAAAAGAGTTAGTGAGTATAGTATCCCAGCTGCCTTTGATCTAAAAATTGTAGAATAGTAAAGTTACAGGACATTAAATATCCAGTCTTCCTGCAATTCTGCACTGTACTCTTGAATTTACTTAATGTTCTAAGAATGTTAAGAATTTTATTCCCAGCTATCTAAATAAGGTACTAAAATGTAATAATAGCTACATTTTATAAACATGTATTATTCTTATATCTATAATGTAAATTGACCAAATATGAAAATTATAAAATCTCAGTTTCAGAAATACCCCCAAAGGTTAATGTGCCAAAAATTCTCAGGGTGGAAGAAAGGCTGTTTCACCCTAGGTAGTATGGAAACAAACAAAACTATAGATTAAACAACAGCAACAAAATAATGATTTAGAGAACACAAGTAAAAACTAATAAATAAATTGGTCTTCCCTCAAATTAAATGAGACCATCGGAGCACCAAATGCTGTATCTATTATTTTGACACATTTCAAACAGGAAATACTGAGTAAAGTGCAATTGATTCTCTTCTCATATTCTTTGATAGCTAGAAAGTTCCCAGAATCATAACATCAATGCAGTGGTTAGAGAAATTCTAAGTTAATACTGTTGTCTTACAAATTATAAGGAAGTGAGGAGATTAAGTTGTTGTTGCTGAAGAGCTGGTCAACCAATGCTTGGATGTGGAGTTCCTGTCATTCTCCTTACCTCATGACTCACACTAGACATATATATATATATATATATATATATATATATATATATATATATATATATAAATTTCTGTCTTCTTAGTTACCCTAAACACATAAAAATAAAAATAATCTATTACCACAAAGAAATTATTAAAAAAAATTGAACACATCAGGAGGGCAGAGCATATTTCACCCATCAGGTCATCTCTTTGTTCAAGGATTTTACTTCCTCTGCGTATCTAAGATCCTGCTGTTCCAGGGTTTCCTCTCTCCTGCTTACAACAGCTTGGCATTTCTCCCACTCTGCCATTTCTCCCTCCAGAGTCCTATCTACATCTAATCTTGATGCCCCTATAAGGTTGTTCCTGTATTATCTCAGGAATCAATAAAGCATTCATATATATATATATATAGTTGCTAGAGAACTCATAGGTTTCTCTGTCTTTTTCTAGACTGACATACAGGATGATTGAACCTTTTCCCTGCTAATACTGCTCAGGAGACCCTTCTGAGGTAATAGCTTCAATATAGAAAGAGAAACACTGTGATTGTTTATCTTATCAGTGGCCTCCATGGAGAATGACAGTTGGGGTAGTGGAAGACAGATTAATTAAGGAATAGCACTTTCTTGTTGCCAAACACCTCTACTTGATTTGAAATTCTCATAATAGAAATTTCTCATGAAATTTATTTACTATTTATGAAAGATTTTACATACGCACACACACACACATCCTTTAAAGTATTTAAGAAGTGATCTAGCCTAACCAGGCGGTGGCATTGTGGATAGAATTTCGGACTGGGATGAGGAAGACCCAAGTTTGAGACCCCGAGCTTGCCAGATTGAGCGCAGGCTCATCTGGCTTGAGCAAAAGCTCGCCAGCTTGGACCCAAAGTCGCTGGCTCCAGCAAGGGGTTGCTTGGTCTGCTGAAGGCCCACGGTCAAGGCACATGTGAGAAAGCAATCAATGAACAACTAAGGTGTTGCTATGGCAACGAAAAAACTAATGATTGATGCTTCTCACCTCTCTCCGTTCCTGTCTGTCTGTCCCTATCTATCCCTCTCGCTTACTCTCTCTAAAAAAAAAAAAAAGTGATCTAGTTGGAACAATTAATTTGGTAAAAAGCTTAGACACTTTGCCACAAGGTGGGGCAAAAAGAAAAAAATTCAGAAGAAGGAGTAAGAAATGCCAATAGAGCTCTTGCTTTCTGCTTGTAATACAGATACCATAAATATTTTATTTGATGGTTTGTTTCTGATAAATAAAACACTCATTTGGAATGACACTTTATCTCAGGTCCTCGAGCATTTGCCCAGAGTCCCTGTTTTCTGCCCCAGTGAGTACAGAAACGCCTCCAAGGTCTGTGACTCGATTTGCATAACAAAAGGAAAATCACCTCCCAGTCCTCCACTCCCAGGGGGCTTTGCTTAGGAAAGAAGGGCTGTTCATTCATAAACTTCCCAGGCAAAGCAAAAGATAAGTAACCGAACAGGGATGTTCTATAAAGCTCATCAGCTCCCCGTGTTTGATAGGCTGTGTCACCTTTGCCAACACAGCTGCTGGAGAAGGCCGACAAACAAGACCAGAACAAACCAAGACGTGACTATAATGGGGGAAAATATTTCACAGGACTTGGCACCATCTGCACTTCTCTTAATCTGGGTTCAGAAAAGAGGGGGTCAAATATGGACGTTGACAGTGGCTCAGACAGTCAAGTTTATTTTTTTTTATTTGTATATGTATGATCATAAGGTGACCAACTATTTTACAATGAAAAGGACAAAAATAAATTGAAGAAAACAATATCATAAATAAAAAAACATTTTATTTATTGTAACAATAATACACTATAGTATGATAAATGCATAATAAAAGCATTGGTAATATTTTATATTGTATTTATGCTTCCATGCCTATTAATTTTTAATAATTGTTAGAAAAAAGTAGTCATTTAGATACAGATATGTCACATCACATGCAATGGATCAACTCTGCATTGATCGAATATGGACATTTGCAGATTAGTCTTCCAATACCAAAAAGGAGGACATGTAGGAGGTCACTTTTCAAGGGAGGACAGAACTTACAAAAGAAGGATTGTCCTCCCTAAAGCAGGACGATTGGTCACCTTAATGATCATAGAAACATGCTGATCCTGTTTTACTAAAAATATGGTAAGTTGGTAGAAAACATTCCATATATGTTTAAAAAATTTTTTAATTTTACATTAAAGCGTGGTTGGCACACAATATTCTATCAGTTTCAGATGTACATAGTGGTTCTACATTTATATAAATACCCTACAATGTGATTACTATAATGAGACCTATAACCATCTGTCACTGTACAAAGATATTACAAGATGATTAACTACATTTGCTGTACTTGACATCCCTGTGTCTTATTTAACGGGAAGTTGTACCTCTTTATCCCCTGCACCTTTTCACACATTTTTTGCCTGTGACCTATCTGGCAACCATCAATTTGTTCTCTATATCTATGAGTCTGCTTCCATTCTATTTTATTTATTTATTTGTTTTTGTGACAGAGAGAGAGAGAGAGAGAGAAAATAAAAGAGAGAGAGAGAGAGAGAGAGAGAGAGAGAGAGATAGGGACAGACAGGAAGGGAGTGAGATGAGAAGCATCAATTCTCTATTGCAGCTCCTCAGTTGTTCATTGATAGCTTTCTCATATGTGCCTTGACCGGGGCGTTCCAGTGGAGCAAGTGACCCCTTGCTCAAGCCAGCAACCTTGGGCTTGCCAGCACTCTTTGGGCTCAAGCTAATGATCGTAGGGCCATGTCTATGATCCCACGTTCAAACCAGCTTCCCTGCCCTCAGGCTGGTGAGCCTACACTCAAGTCAAATGAGCCCAGCCTCAGGACAGTTACCTCAGGGTTTTGAACCTGGGTCCTCAGTGTCCCAGTCTGATGTTCCCTCCACTGTGCCACTGCCTGGTCAAGCTGCTTCTGTTTTCTTTTTTATTTTTTTTCAATTAATTTGTTTTGTTTTTTAGATCCCACAAATAAATGAAATCACAGTATGCAGTACTTGTCATTCTCTGTCTGACTTATTTCACTAGCACAATGCTCTCTAGGTCTATCCATGTTGCCAAAAATGGCAAGATTTCATTCTTTTTCATTGCTGCATAATATTATTTTTATATTCACCATATCTTCTTTATCCATTCATCTACTGATGGCCATATTTGTTTTTTTTTAACTGTTTGCTTTTCAGGGCTTTTAAACTAGATGAAAAGACTAGCTTCTCTTACTTTAGTTACACCATGGTAAGTTATGTGGTTGAAGGAGTATGCCAGGACCATGGAGAACTTCTTGGTGGGCAGAGGGGTCTGAGTAATGCAATTGATTCTATATATGAATCTTCTGTGTGAGTATGTGTGTATGTGTAAAGGCAGAGGGAGACAGGGTGGGAGGCAGATTCTACTGACAAATTAGGACATGTTTTTGGCTTCTCATTTCTCTTCAATTATGTTAATGAAAATTATAAATGATGCTTCTTGTATATGTGCTTCTTTATGTTCTGACATTCTTGCTACTTTTCTTCCAGAAGGGGAAGTGAGTTAGAGTTAGCAAAGACAACTTGCTAGGGGATGGACATATATACACTTTGAAGGGGATAGATTTGAGGTTATGGAAAGAATGAAAATGGGGATTAGAGAACATTTTTGGACAGTAGATGAAGGGAGATGGAAGGATTCGGGGAGAAAGAATATTTTCTTCCTCTCCCTCATTCCTTCTGTCCTTCAGTGAACATTTACTGAGCATGTCTGGTCTTGATTTTCAGGTTGAATACTCAACCTGCCAGGCTGACAATTGGAAAAGGAGACATGTCTCCTTCTACCGAGAAACCAATATCCAGCACTATATGGAAGTCAGTGGTCCCTCAATGTTGTGGTTCCACATCTGAGAGCATTTCCTGATTCAGACAGGTATGCATGAGAGAGAGAGAGAGAGAGAGAGAGAGAGAGAGAACAAACTACTAAGTATATATAAGATAAACTCCAGAAAGCATTTATTTGAAGCCCTCAAAGCATTTCATTTAATTCTATTACAGTATCCTGATAAAAGTAACTACCTTGTTTTCCTGAAATTAAGACAGCGTCTTATATTAATTTTTGCCCCTAAAGACACACTAGGTCTTATTTTCAAGGGAGGCCTTATATTTCTAAGCCTGAAAAACATTACACCACATCTTATTTTGGGGGGATGTCTTATTTTCAGGGGAACAGGGTAGTTACTAACTAGCTTGCCTCCCTCCTCACTCTTTCCTTCTTGTCTTTCCTTTTTCAAAAGGGAATTAATTACCCACTCACCATTTTAAAGAATTGTATGAGTTTTATAGAAAACAGTATACCATAAAAATCTCACCAACTCTGATTTCTGAGTAGTAGTTGGTCCAATTTATTTTAGGAATAAATCAGAAAAGCACAAATAAAATTGAACAGTAACTCGAGTTTAAGTAGTTTACAAAGACGCTTTCTTGAACTCTAACATAGAGGCGTTCAGTCATTTTGCCTTGATTACAAAATAATTCTGAAGCAAAAACTCTCATATTTTTATATAACCTGAGATGAAATTGTTTTCCCTCTTTAGCTATTACATTTAATTGATCTATTCATAATATTTAAATGCTTTATTAACATCTTCAACCTTTTGTTTTTAACAATTTTAAGACATTTTAAAATTTAATGCAGTGAAGCCAAAATTAACACTAACTTTTTTTCTTAGCTTATTTATTTTCCAGGACTGTTGATACACACAGTATGGTTCAAATGAATAGATCGCAGCAACACCTTTTTGTTTGATGATAATATTATTTCAGTTCATGTCGTTCTGAACAGTTAATTGGTTATGTCATCAACTGTCAAATTAGTATGTCTTATGGAGCTTTTATGTTGATTAAAATTTTCTTCTGAAGATAATTAAAACCTCATTCACTAGTCTTTGTAGTAATGAATTATCCAACAGTCAAAGTTACAAAAACATCTCCAAACATTTCTGGTTTGATTGGCTTTCTTTATTTATTAAATGCCACAGTGACTTAATCTAGTACATACTGAATACCGAGTCTGTGATTATTATTTTATCCATCTACTGGAAATCTGAATGAAGAACTATGAACAAAATATCTTTTGTAATTTTCCCCCTATTTCATGTTACGACTTTATAAATGTCATTTGAAATGAAAAAAAAAATATTCATTATCCAAATCTTAATTTTTGCTTGATTTTGAAGGGATATGTATACATCCACATGGACGTTACACTGTAGAAAGTTTTATAAATAGGATTAAGTTATTTTGTTTGTTCTTATATTGTAGTATAATTCTTCATCCGTGTCATCCTGCCTTCCACACTCTTTGGCAACATAGAGCTATTGCCTACCATGATGTGAGATTGTTACATGAGGTGGTTTTACTGCTGGTGATAGTAAATATGAACATCGGTATGCCCGTGTATGGCACTTATAAGGTGATGAATATGTTGCATACACCACCACACTTTGTTCTGTTTTCTTCTCTCCACTCTGCTTTGTTCAGGGCATAGGGTGCAGGCCTTTTAAATGTTATTCTTTCTATTCATATCCCTGGGACATCTCTCCCTAAGTCTATTTCCATTGGTTTCAGATCGGAGCAAACTTCAAAAAGACTGTTTCTATCTCGGATATTTTGCATTTACTTCTAGTTTCCTAGAACTAAGCTTTGTATAGTGTGCTGTGGTTAACACTATTCTAGACTGGAGGAGACATTCCTTCCCGCCCCCCCACCCAGTCCTCACCCCTGCCTTCCTCTCATTTCTCTCTAACAAAAGAAGGTTTCATTCTTCTAGCAATAGTTCCTGCAGTATGGTTGAACTTGTCCAGTATCTCCTCTTCAATTTGGAGCTCACTGACAAACAATCTCCTCTGCTGAAGCTCTTAAAGTGTGCCATCTATCAAAGCCCTGCTATGTGCCATCTTTACAAGCTCCCCTCTGAAGAAATTTCTTCTTCTTTTTTTTTTTTTTTACAGGGATAGAGAGAGAACCAGAGAGAGGGATAAATAGAGACAGACAGACAGGAACAGAGAGAGATGAGAAGCATCAATCATCAGTTTTTCGTTGCAACATCATAGCTGTTCATTGATTGCTTTCTCACATGTGCCTTGACCGCGGGCCTTCAGCAGACCCAGCAACCCCTTGCTGGAGCCAGCGACCTCCAAGCTGGTGAGCTTTTACTCAAGCCAGATGGGCCCGTGCTCAAGCTGGCGAGCTCAGGGACATGAACCTGGGTCTTCTGCATGCAAGTCCGACGCTCTATCCACTGCGCCACCACCTGGTAAGGCAGGAATTTCTTAATGTAGGGAAGAAACATACATTTTTAGGGCCCTTAAGAAACAGCTCAGTCCTCAGACAAAAAAGGATATTATAAAAATAAGTTGGCCATTATTTCTTTCTGTGTGTGTATGTGCGTGTGTGTGTGTGTGTGTGTGTGTGTGTGTGTGTGTGTCTATACATACACATAGAGCTATATTTTGAGCTTGGGAGATGCAAAAAAAAAATATTTCAAGACTGTTACTGATGATCATAAAAGCCTAAATAATTAACATGCAAACTGGGGTAATAAAAGCTTTAACATGCAACACTGTCAACAAGTTCGCTAAGACCACTCCAACCAAAACTGATTCATCTTTTTTTTTTTTAGCAGCTTCATTGAGACACAATTCACATAACATACATTTCACCTATGGCATGTAAAATTTTATGAGCTTTATTTTATTTACAGGGTGGTACAACTATCAGTAAAATCAATTTAAGAGCATTTCTGCACCCCAAAGAGAAACTCCCATACCCCTAAGCAGTGAAGAATTACCTTTATCTAAAAAAGAGGTCTGGCCTTTTTTTTGTCAGCTTGCTAACAGAAAGTGATCTCTAGGTCCTGATAATGTTCTAGCTGACCGAAGTGTCTTTGTTTGCCTGGGTACTTTGACCATAGGACAATCTAACGGGGTGCCCACACTTTTTCAGCTTGCGAGCTACTTATAAGATGACCAAGTCAAAATGATCTACCTACAATAAAAATGCAAAACATAAATTTATTTCTTCTATATTATCATTATTTAAGTTACTAATATTACTCTTTAATATTGTGTATTCTTTTTTCACCTTTCTCCTTCTCAGCTCTCTTTTCGGAGGAAAGTCAATATCATAGTTTTTATGAACAGTCCGAAAAAGTCGCTCCACATTTCCCTTCTTTGGAATAGCAATGGCACAAAGACAGATGAGGCCAACACACTTAGAATATGACATAGTGAAAAAAAATTCCCTCCCATTCTGTATGAAAGTGGTAGGTTTTAGGCTTCTTACTCGGATCAGCTATGGCACTCATTTTTATACCCTTTGTTGTATTTAGTTTAAATAAATTGAAGGCTAACTACGCAGCAATGTAACTGAACAAGTTAGCACGGTTTAACATGCATGAGTAGGGTGTCAAAAGTTCAGACGTCAGATTGGCTACCCTGTATGCCAATCAAAAGACAAATGTCTTTTTAATGTCATGCGATCTACCCACACTTCCTTCATGATCGACCAGTAGATCGCGATCAACATATTGAGCACCCCTGGTCTATCAGTTTGATTTATGATGGGGATTAGGGCATGCCATATTAGTTCCAACTTCCAGAGGGCATGGAGACTTAGGGGAGAAGCCAGAACCTTCAGGAGGGTCTGGTAAATGAGGTCAGCATCCAGTAGTATGAGGTCAAGCCCCAGTAGGAACTTTTGGCACCGAAGTCTTGGATATGCTTTCCTGGTTGGCACTATTACCCCAGTCTTGTTGTAGACCATCGCCAGGAAGCAGTAACACAAACTAGGAATCCAAGGAGAGGATGGGGAAGAGCTGTGACTTTGGATCAATCCCAGACTTCACCATGTGCATCTCTTGCTTTGACTACTGATAATGTGTATCTCATCATTATTATACAACCATAATGCTAAGCGTAGTGTTTCCGGAGCTCTGTGATTCATTTGAGCAAACTATCAAACCCGAGGGTGGTGATGGGAACCTCCAAATTTATAGCCGGCTGTTTCGGCCGGTTGTTTAGATCCTGGTGTTAGAATCAATTGGAGTCCGAAAAGATCAGTGTACAGGCTTTAATGAGAGGAACCTGCCGGGCTGGCTCACAAAGGGAGTCACACCAGGTACTGGGTTGAACAAAGCTATAAGGGTCTTTATTTGGGGTGGGGGGGAGTGAGAAGGGTTGTGGGCATCATCTAATTGGCTGCTGGACAAAGGATTGTCTTTTGTGGAAGTTTGCCAGGACTTCTTGGCTTGTGACATCAGACATTCCTTTGTGGTTGGTCATCTGTTGCAAGCCCTGAAACAAGACTTATGCAGGCAAGGTTTAAGAAATGAAACCTAAGACCTGGCATATTTGAAGATGGTATCTGACTTGAGGGCACTCCTCCTGGAACTACACTGCTCACAAAAATTAGGGGAGGTGAGAGCGTGCAGATACTCCAGTGCTTTTAGCCTTTTGTATATTTTCACCAGTGAAATAAAAGTTGGTTTTGCATCTCATTTGCATAATCAAACAACTTTCTTTGACTTGTCATTTGCTTTTCTGATGTTCTTGTTTAATTTTAAAAAATCAAATGCTTTTTTTATCACTTTATATTCATTTTAAAATATCCCCTAAGTTTTGTGAGCAGTATATTCCCTCAGACTGTGAAGTGTGTCTTTCTTCATTATACTTTATCTTTTCCCCTGAAGCCCTCTCAACCCCTCAGGCTGTGAAAACCACTAATTTATCATTTGTCTTTATAGATTGGTAATTGAAATCATATACTAGGTGGTCCCTTGTGACTGGCTTCTCTTAAGTAGCATAATATCCATGTTTATCCATGTTGAAGCATACATTGGTTTTTCAGCTCTTTTCATCACTGACTAATAGTCCATTGTAAACATATACCACATTTTGTTTATCTATTCATTACCTTATGGGCATTTAAGTTGTTTACATATTGTAATTATTATAAATAGTGCTGGTGTAAACATTTCTGTATAAGGATTTATTTGAATAAATCCTGTCTTCACGTCTTTGGGGTTTATGCCTAGACATGGAATTTCTGGGTCTTAGAAATCTATGTCTAGCCTATTGAGGAACTTTCAAACACTTTTGCGTAGTAGTAGCTGCACCATTTTTTCCCCACCAGGAATGTATGCTGGTTCCAATTCCTCCCGAATTTTGACAACACTTACTAATTATTATCATTTTCATATTGCCATCTTTTGTGTGTTCAGTAGTATCTTGTGTTTTTGGTTTACATTTTTCTGGTGACTAATGATGTTTGGCATCATTTTATGTACTTGTTGGCATTTGTGTTTCTTCTTTGGAGAAATGTTTATGTACATCCTTGCTCCTGTGGAAATTGGGTATTTTTGCTTCTGTTGTAAGAATTCTTTATCTGTGATTGAAACACTAGACCCTTATCAGACCTTTGATTTGCAAATGTTTTCTCACATGTTGTGGTGTCATCTTTTCTTCATGGTGTCTTCAGAAGCAGAAAAATTTTTAATTATGATGAAGTCCATATTTTTTTTCCTTTGGTCCTTTGGGACTTGTACTTTTATTGTCATTGATAAGAAGGCTTTGCCAAACTAAGATCCCAAACATTTACTCTTATGTTTTCTTTTAAACATCATATAGTTTTAGCTTCTACCTTCATAACTCCGATCTATTTTCTATTTATATTTGTGTAAGGTGTAAGGACGTCATTCTTTTGTATGTAGAAAGCTAGTCATCCCAGCACTATTGGTTGAAGAGCTTATTCTCTCCTCGTTAGATTGTCTTGGCATCATTGTTGAAAATCAATTGACTATAAATATAAAGATTTATTTCTGGATTCTCAGTTCTATTCCATTGATTTAAATGTCTCTCTTTATTCCAGTACCATGCTATCTTGATTACTCGAGCTTTGCAGTGAGTTTTAAAACAGGGATATGTGAGTCCAACTTTGTTCTCTTTTTAAAGAGTGTTTGGCTATTTAAAATCCCTAAATTTGAACAGTTATGGAGAATGTTCTCTGTGAACACATCGGTGGACACTAGATGCAAAGGATGTCTTGATCAACCACAGATATGATAGTTATTTCACTCACCCTCCACACTTGTATAGTTCCATCTAGATTGTAGTTACAAGGAGAAACAGATGATATACAGATTTCACCTAAACCTTTCTATGATACCGACTTGTTTTCCTGCGTTCAAAGGGAAACACATGTTACAGCTGAGTGACAGATTACTGAAGAGTTTTTAGATGTACCGATATGTCATCTGTATGCAAAAAAACAAAACAAAACAAAACAACAAAAAATAAAAAACCCACTAAGATATTGGTGGAATGAAAAAATAACCTGGGCCACAATATGGGTGAAAAAGACTATCCTAAAGGGAAAAAATGCCAAAAATATTTCCTCTATGCACACACTTTGCTGTTGACACCAAAATGTGTGGGTTTTTCTGCACCAGGCAATTCTTCAGTTCCTGGAAGACACCAATAGTATGCCCTACCATTTAATTCATTCTGACACTAATGACCTTAGCTGGAGCTAAGGTCCACCCCACAGGTTAAGGGCTTGGTCTCACAAGATTACCTTCAACTACAGATAACAATCACAGTCCCAGTTTGTCATGTGGTTCTTCAAACCAAGGGGCTATAAATGGCAGGAAACCCTTCTCAGATTGAATAGTTTGTTAAAATTACTCACGGAACTTAAGGAAGCACTTACTATTACTGATTTTTTTATACATGCTATTATAAAAGATACAAGTAAACAGCCTGATGAAGAGGTCCATGCCATGAGGTGCAGAAGGGTCTGAGTGCAGGAAATTTTTTATGCATATAATTTGAAGTGTGTCACAATCTTGGTATGTGGAGGTATACGCTGACTTGGAAACTCTCTGAGCTTAGTCATCTGGGTATTTTCTTTCTTTCTTTCTTTCTTTCTTTCTTTCTTTCTTTCTTTCTTTCTTTCTTTCTTTCTTTCCTTCCTTCCTTCCTTCCTTCCTTCCTTCCTTCCTTCCTTCCTTCCTTCCTTCTTTCTTTCTTTCTTTTTTGATTCCATTATGTAGGTATGCATGATTAAATCATTTTCCATTAGTGATTGAACTTTTTTTGTTTTTTACAGAGACAGAGAAAGAGTCAGAGAGAGGGATAGATAGGGACAGACAGACAGGAATGAAGAGAGATGAGAAGCATCAATTATTAATTTTTTGTTGTGACACCTTAGTTGTTCATTGATTGTTTTCTCATATGTGCCCTGATCATGGAGCTACAGCAGACTGAATAACCCCTTGCTCAAGCCAGCGACCTTGGGTCCAAGCTGGCGAGCTTTGCTCAAACCAGATGAGACGGCGCTCAAGCTGGTGACCTCAGGGTCTTGAACCTTGGTCCTTCACATCCCAGTCCGATGCTCTATCCACTGCGCCACCGCCTGGTCAGGCCATTAGTGATTGAACTTAATCTCCAGGTCCTCTTTATTCTCAGGGTGTCAGGAGTGGGGCTGTTGAAGTCCAACCCTCCAATCATTTGAATGGTTCCTCTGTTAACCAGACCCCATTGACCAAGGAGGAGTTACTTCATTAACATAAACTCAGGTGTGGTTGAAAAATGCTTATTATGATTAGTAAAAGAAGACTCCTCTTATGCCCATCACTGAAGAAATTGCAAGGGCTTTAGTAGCTCCATGCCAGAAACCAGGGATGAAGTCAAATATATATTATATATTATTATATCTCAATATTAAACTATCCAAGAATGATAAAGTATCTGAAGCTAGGATGTCCATCAGAACAGATATGACATAAAAGAAGTATGGCTTTGGCCTGACCTGTGGTGGCGCAGTGGATGGGGCATCGACCTGGGAGCGCTAAGGTCACCAGTTCGAAACCCTGCACTGGTCTGGTCGGGGCACATGTGGGAGTTGGTGCTTCCAGCTCCTCCCCCCTTTCTCTCTTTCTCTCTCTCTCTCTCACTCTGTGTCTCCTCTCTAAAATGAATAAATAAATTTTAAAAAGGAAGGGAAAAGAAAAAGAGGAAGGAAAAGAAGGAAAAAAAAAAGAAGTATGGCTTTACCATTGGTGGTGCAGTAGATAGGACAGTGATGGGCAATCTTTTGAGCTTGGTATGTCAAAATTTGCCAAAAAACTGAACGTAACTCGGCTGGTATGTCACTTCCGAGAAAAACGGCCTAACCTGAAGTTCCAAAACTAGATGCTCTGTGCCGGAATTCAGTTGTTTTGGCCTACAGACCTCCGGCACAGAGTGTCTACACTACAGCAAATGTTTTATCCTCGGCTACTGCACCTGGCCGTGCAGGAGCCGAGGATGAAACATCCTTCTCGGTATGCGGCCCCATACTTCTCTGGTCTGCAGCCGCATGCGGCCACATGTCATTGAAAATGACTACGTGTGTCAGTGCTGACACGCGTGTCATAGGTTCACCATCACGGGGATAGGTCATAGGAATGCTGAGGTCCCAGGTTGAAGTCCCCAAGGTGAATAGCTTAAACACAGGCTAGCCAACTTGAACATGGAGTCACTGGCTTGAATGTGGGATCATTGAAATGGTCCCATAGTTGCTGGCTTGACCTCCAAGGTTACTGGCTTGAGCAAGGCAACACTGGCTCAGCTGAGTCCCCGGTCAAGGCGCATATGAAAAGCAATCAGTGGACAACTAAAGTGTCGCACCTGCAAGTTGATCCTTCTCATGTCTCTCTCTCTCTCTCTCTCTCTCTCTCTCTCTCTCTCTCTCTCTATCAAAAAAAAAAAAAGAATTATCTTGAAAGTTAAACTGTTCATTTCACTGAGGAAGCGTTGCATAACAGCAGACCTATTTAATATATGCAAACAGCACACGGGAAAGGTAACTGTATCATTGAGGTCCTACTATTATGACAGAAATGCTTTACACATGTGTTTTGTTAATCAATAGCTTAACAAATAGACTGTGAGATAAATGTGAAGAACTTTGAATATTTGAGGATGACAAGGTCAGACACTGTAAAAATGCCTGAATTACCTAAAGGTCAAGTTTTTTCAAATAAACTGTGGCATTTGGAATGACAAAATGTCGTAAAATAGTTGTACAGAATTTAATGTGGAAGCATGGGTTACTGACCAAAAAAATCCATTTCTTTAATGGGACACCATATGGTAGGATCTGTTAATAGAACTTGAAATTTTTAATAAATAAAAATGGAATTAACCACATTTCAAAATTAGGCCATTCAACACAGTTTGCATTTAAGTAGTTCATTAGAAATTACCAACATTCGTTCCACTTCACACATCAGATCACATACTTCTGCTCTTCTATACACCTCCTCTTTCAATAGTGGGCATTCATGAAAATAATTGAGTGACTAGAAAACATCTAATTTTAACATTAAAATGTCTTCTATTGCCTGACCAGGCAGTGGCGCAGTGGATAGAGCATCGGACTGGGATGTGGAAGACCCAGGTTTGAGACCCCGAGCTCGCCAGCTTGAGCACGGGCCCATCTGGCTTGAGCAAAAGCTCGCCAGCTTGGACCCAAGGTCGCTGGCTCCAGCAAGTGGTGGCTCGGTCTGCTGAAGGCCTGCGGTCAAGGCACATGTGAGAAAGCAATCAATGAACAACTATGGTGTCCCAACGGCAACGAAAAACTAATGACTGATGCTTCTCACCTCTCTCCGTTCCCGTCTGTCTGTCCCTATCTATCCCTCTCTCTGACTCTGTCTCTGTCCCTGTAAATAAATAAATAAATAAATAAATAAATAAATAAATAAATAAATAAATAAATAAATAAAATGTCTTCTATTGCTGGAGAAAAAAAAATAGTTGAAAAGATCAGGAAGATATTCTGAAACCTGAAGATATTCAGAAAGTATTAAAAAATATACTCGGTTAATTACTACATTGTTGATTGCAAGGTAAAGGATAATCTATTTTATTTTTCAAAAATTAAATAGAGCTCATGACACATATTCCATAGATTTTGTCACTTAGGGGCACCCAGTAATTGTCAAGAGACTAAAAGAAAAATGGATAGTGTGTTTTGCCATTTTTCTTCCAAGAAGGGGAACATTATTAATCACCCCTGTAGGTATTTTGATACTTTGTGGACTAAGAAAGCCTTCAGCAATTGTGTGTAATTTGGGGCACACCCTAAATTCACAGTAATCTATTTGTGGATACTCCTTTGTACTAAGGTGATTTCTCATTTCCTCAGTTATTTAATTGTCCTTTGAACGGTGTTGGCAGGAAACTCATTATGTATTCTCCTTGCTGTATTTTATTTTTATTGTACAAAGTCACATTGAAATGAAATGGATACATGCACCATTGATTTTAATAGGATTTTTCATTGTAAGGATAATATACAGGTACAGCATGCTGCAGAGAAATATCTCGTGGTGTAAGAATCACAGGATTATTGTGGGATTCTACTGCCATATAACTCAACAGGCAGTCATCCTACAGGTTGTGGTTTTCTTTAAAGGGAAGTAGGAAACTGAAGGACAAGTGGTTGTAACAGCCCACATATGTAGAATTCATTTTAGAAAGTACTCCTGGAATACTTTGTAAATGTGAAATTGAATTTATATAATGCAAAGGAGTTAGAGAAACCATAAAAAAACTGTGTACTGTATCCAAAGGCATTTCCTGAGAAGTGAGAAACCCATTTAACAAAGATTTCTTTGTAACTACAGTTTCTATGTGATTTTGTAATAACGCTCAGACCTCGATAAAGAATTAAGTAGAAATCTGAGCCCGTTGACTTTCTTATGAAGCTAAAAATGAGCAAAAAAATAAAATAAAATAAAAGCCCACAATAGAGCAAATCTGTTATTCTGGGAATTAGCACTGATTGAGAAACTTTTCAACATCAGTCAGGAAGAACACATGAGAGGTGGTAATGAATGATAGTTAAGCATAGGTGCTTCTGAGGCAGGTCTCGCTGGCCCCGTCTACCTGCTTGGCATTGGGCAAATGAATTAACCTTTTAGGTTCTTTAACCACAAAACGGGGATAAAAATAGCATATATGTACAGTAAGTTGTAGTGTTCTTAGAAGGAATAAATAAACCATGATATGAAAAGTGATTAGCACAGAGTCTGGTGGATAGTAGGCAGCTGGTCAAACCATGCAGCTGATTAGATTAAGTGGTCGATTAAATTAGGGGTTGAGTTGATTAAGTGGCCAATTAGATTAAGAGGATGATCAGGTTGCGCAGTTGATTAGATTAGTGGTTGGTTAGATTAGCTGCTCAGTGGATTAGGGGCCGGACTGTGTGCCATGCTGGTTTCTGGAAGTAACCACTGTGGCAACATGCTTGGGGAGCTGTATTTGATTAGGACCACTGGTGAGGATGACGAGGTGCTCGTGGTGCCTGAGCCTGACTCCAGAAATGAGGAGGAGGAGGTATTAGCTCATGAGGGTTGAGGTGCAGCAGTGGACAGTCAGGTCTCCTTGACTAGCTCCTTTCCCATGATTCCTCTGCTCCCACCCCTTCCCCTGCCCCTAAATCCTCAGCATCCCCTAGCCAGGCCACCTTGGGTCCCTTGAAGAGTCTCACCAGGGCTCCAAGATCCTCTTCAGTTTGCTCACCACTACGTTTTTCTCCCCTCCGCACTGTGCCCGTGCCGTTCTGTGTCCCTTTGATGAACTCAGTACACATTGACTGAACTGATATTTAATCCGGGCCATGTAATAGAGATCTTCAGGTGAAGCCAGCCTTGGTTCCTGTTCAAGGAGCTGTGATTAGCCATTCGTTTGTGATGCCAGTGTTTATTTAAATTTTACATTTGTTAAACTTAGTATAGAGCATGTAGTACATAGCCATGAACAAGATGGGCAGGACACCACTCTCCTGAAGTTCATGTCGGGGTGGTGGTGGAGGTAGAGTTACAGACTTTAAGCAGTATGCAGTTAAAAAGAGATCAGTTTCATTAAAAACAGTATTCTCCCTTCAAAGATCCAGCCACGATAATTTCTACTCTGTGACCTCCTCTGTCTGCTAACACCTCCATTTGAGTGACTCATGGCCTCCACAAATTCAACAGCTCCAAAGATAAACTCTAGTCTCTCTCACTGTCCTGACCTGCTGCATCTCAAGTCAGAAAACTTGGGGTCATCCTTGACACCTTCTTTCTCTTCTCTCCCCTCCAGTGTTCTGAAGACTAGATTAGGAATTCCTGTTGAGCTTCTCCCTTTCTTTCCATGCACACTGCTTCCATCCTAGTCCAGGCCACTGCCATTTTATGCTGGGATATCTAGAATGCTGACATAGCTGGATGGATAGATGAATGGATGGAAGAAAGGAAGAAAGGAAGAAAGGAAGGAAGGAAGGAAAGAAGGAAGGAAGGAAGGAAGGAAGGAAGGAAGGAAGGAAGGAAGGAAGAAAGGAAGGAAGGAAAGAATAAAGGATGAATGGAAGGAAGGAAGGAAGGAAGGAAGGAAGGAAGGAAGGAAGGAAGGATGAATGGAAGGAAGGAAGGATGAATGGAAGGAAGGAAGGAAGGAAGGAAGGAAGGAAGGAAGGAAGGAAGGAAGAAAGGATGAATGGAAGGAAGGAAGGAAGGAAGGAAGGAAGGAAGGAAGGAAGGAAGAATAGATTAGAATATAGATAAGATTAGATAGATCAGATGGGCTGATTAGATTAGGAAGGCCAGATAAATTGTGTTGGATGATTAGGTTAGGCATCAGTTAGATTAGGGAGTTGATTAGTTAAAATGGCTGATTAAATTAAATGTTGGTTGAATGGGGCTGGCTGGATTAAATTAGTGGTTGACTGGATTAAGCTGTTGATTTGGAATGATTGAATTAAGCATTTGATTAGGTTGGAGTTGATAGACTTTACACAGTGTGCTGGCTTCCTAAAACAGGGGTGCCTATATCTCAGGACTACACTTCTATTGTTAGCCTCTAAGATTCTCCATTATTTACCATCTTCTTCACATTATGCGTCATTACACAGTACCATAACAATTAGTTATTTATTTGCTGTTGGGAGTTGCTTTCCTTTTCTGTTCGATTGCAAATTAGGTTTTAACGAAGAAAAAAACAAAATGTTAGCTCTTTGAGAGAAACCATGAAAAATCTATTTCCATTGCTTTTGGCAAAACATAAACAAACTCTGAATTAAGGAGGCATTATTTGGTTGAAAAAAATCATGAAGATGGAAAATTGGTGTTTCTTATGTTTTTGTTGTCTAAAGTCCTCATTGGTCAGGGAGAAAAACCATCTCGTTTACAAATGAATGGTATGAACTTTTAAGACAAGTGCCAGCACACTATGAACTATCAAAGTCAAAAAGGATATTGTCCTCAGAGAATAGTGAAGACAAGCAGAGAACTTTAAAGGCATGTAGCCAGCCTGCTGTTCTATGTGTTGTCATAAACTCAGTGATACAAAGGAAGCAGAAGCATAAACCTAGGATAAAAGAAGAAAACAAGCAGACTATAATAACAAGGTGAAGACGCAAAGAATCTACTGTCACAGAAAACCTCACATTGCTTAATTTCAGCTTAAGCGGTTACTTAAATGCATGGCCTGTGAAAATGGAATGGAATGTTATGGTTCACCTAAACTTGTCAGTTGGATCCAGTCTGTGATAATCAACTTTTCAATGTCAGACTCATTAACTCTTCGAAGAGATATAACTTTGAAGTTTCCTTTTCTTGAAATGTTTGTCTGGTTTTTGGCACCCATTCAATATTGGCCTTAATAGAGTGAGTCAAGATATATTTCCTCCTCCTCTACCCTGTAGAAAAGATTATGAAGGATTGGTGTTAATTTCTTTTTAAATGTTTGATCAAATTTACAAATGAAGTCTGAGTCTGGACTTTTCTTTGTGATAGGTCTTAAATTACTAATTCATTCTTATTTGTTATAAGATTACAAAAAGTTTCCCCTTTTTTTAAAAAACATATTGGTATTGGTAGTATATTCCTAAAGATTTTCCATTTCATCCAGGTTCTCTAATTTGTTGACATATTAGTCCCTTGCGATACGTTCTTATAGTCCTTTGGTGGTAATGCTGTCTTTTTCATTCTTGAAAATGGTTATTTGAGCGTTTCTGCCTCTCTCTTCCTTTCTCCCTTACTTTTCTCTCTCTCCTCCTTTCCACCTTCCTTCCTCTCTCTTTTCTCATCAATCTAGCTAAAAGTTTATGGATTTTGTTATTCTATTCAGTGAACCAACTTTTCTTTTTTTCCTAAATGTTTTCTCCTCAGGAAAACCTAGTGCTATTGAGTGTCTATTACATCCTATGGAGAACGTCAGTCTTAGGTCACAGCGTTAAGAGCTCCTGGTTTGGGACCCATAAGCTCTCTTTGAAATGACCTATCAATGAAACAACTTTTAATTTATTTCTTTGTTTCTCTGCTCTTTTATTATTCATATTCTAATATTTATGATTTTCTTCTTTGTGCTTGTTTTGAATTTAATTTGCTTTTCTTTATCTTCGAAGTTTGAAGATTAGATTATTGATTTGAAATCATTCCTTTTATTTACTAAAGATATTTAGTGCTATAAATTTTCCTGCAAGCCCTTCTTTGACTGAATCTTATATGTTATGATATATATTATATTTTTGTTTTTATTCATTTTACAGCATTTTCAAATTTTTCTCTGATTTCTCCTTCAAGCCATTTTCCACTTAGGAGTGTGTTACTTAATTATCATATATTGTAGATTTTCCAAGTTTTCCTTGATATTGATTCTGAGTTTAATTTTTGTAGAAGGACATGCTTTGTATACAATTTTAGTAACTCTAATATGTGATCTTTCTGGAGTTTTTATTCCATACTAACTTGAGGAAAATGTGCTGTTGTTGTGAGAAGTGTTCTATAGAGTCTGTGAGGTTTAGTTGTGCTTTGTTTTATTCTTAAATTTTATTGAGGGGACATTGGTTAATAACAGTATATAAAATTTAGGTATACAACATTAGAATTTAATATCTGTATACTCCACTGTGTGCTCATCACTACAAGTCTAGTTACTGTCCATCACCATATTTTTTAATTTAATTTTATTATTATTAATTTTAATGGGGTGACACCAATAAATCAGGGTACATATGTACAATGAAAACATCTCCAGGTTGTCTTATCATTCAGTTGTGTTGCATACCCGTCACCCAAAGTCAAAATGTGCTCTGTCACCATCACCATATTTTTAACCTCATTTATCCAGTTCTGCCAGCCCCTCAACTCCCCTCTTATAACCACCATTTTATTGTCTAAGTCTCAGTTCATTTTTGTTTTGTTTAGTTAGTTTCTTTGGTACATTCTTTTGTTTTATTTCTCACATCTGAGTGAAATAATAGTGTCACAATAGCCAAGATATGCAAACAACCTAAATGTCTATCAAAACATGAATGGATAAAGAGTACCACTCAGGCATAAGAAACTACAAAACTATCGCCATGTGTAAGAACATGGATAGATCTTGAGGGTATTATGCTAATGGAAATAAATTACATGCAGAAGGTCTTTTTTAGTGTCATTTCAGTCTTCT
Organism: Rhynchonycteris naso; assembly: GCA_037038555.1. Lineage (NCBI taxonomy): Eukaryota > Metazoa > Chordata > Mammalia > Chiroptera > Emballonuridae > Rhynchonycteris > Rhynchonycteris naso. Next base: position 11,913,463 of record CM073001.1, read on the forward strand.
ATTTCTAATTGTTCTATTTACTATTGAAAGTGAGGTATTAAAATATCCTTCTACTATGATTGAATTATTTCTGTTTTCAGATACATATATCAGTTTTGCGTCGTATATTTTGGGACTCGGTTTTTAGGTTTAATTATTATTAAAATTTTATGAGAGAGATGTAATTTATTACCACAAGTTCTAATGATACGTCATCTGTATAATGTGTTGTGTGTTTACCCCAATTTAAGTCTCCTTCCATCATCATCTATCCCCGTTTTACCCTCTTCTATCTCCCCCAACCCCCTTTTCCCTAGGATAATCACCATACCATTGTCTGTGTCTATGAGGTGTTTTTCTTTATTTTGCCTAATCCCTTCACCTTTTGCACCCAGGCCCACAACCTTGAATATCCAGGGCCAAGTACAAATACTGTACTTATACAAGTGGGTGATTTTCATTGTTTTTTTCCCAATAAACAAGTAGGTGATTCTTTACTAAAACGATTGAAAGGATACATTAGATTATTCTCATCCTATGTACCTTCCTATAAATACATTTGAGTTCCCCTAGGGAGATTTTTTTATACCAATTTTACCATGTTGATCTTAGAAATGAGAGTCTTCCAAGCACTAAAGCTTACTAAGGATGCTTCAAATATGTTTTTGAGTTCAACTAAGCATGAGATAGGTGACTCTACTGCATTGCAAATAGATGTTTATGTCCTTTTAGCTTTTTTGAGGCAGAATGAAGAATCAAGGCCAGAACATCTGTATGGGTTTAGTTAGCTAGACTACACATAAGATCTCTCTCTGTACTTGTTAGATTGGAACTGTTTTCTGAAAGTCAGGTAAAGAATAAATACTGAACTTGAAGGTCAAATTCACTGGTAACTAGGGAACCAAAAATTGATTTACTTTACAAAAGAGGCATTTTTTTTTTTCTTTGCTGAGCAGACTTTTCTTGTATCTTGAGATATATGATTAAGAAAAAAATATGAGGACTTGAGTTTTGCACTGCTTTTGAAAAAAACATCTTTGATGTGTTTACCGAGATAATGGAAAAATATAATAATGAATTCTAATGAGCAGTGTTATTCTACTGTTTATTTGTAAGATTTTTATTTGTGAAGGTGTTTACCATGGCTAACAAATATTTGCTTTGGATGATGTTTCCCTGATAGGGAATGTTAACTGCACTTATTCTCAGAAGAATTTTAAAACACAGATTTTGTGAAGGAGTGTGACTCTCAGAAAAGCTCTGCTTTATCTCTAGCAATTCTTCCTCTGTTTTATTCATTTACGATCATTTTATTTCCATCACAGCTTATGTGCTGTTTAACAGAAGATTGCATGTTCTAAAATGTGTGGTGGTCCCTGGTGCTATTCACAAATATTTTCTAGTTCTTTTCCTCTTGCGGGTGGTACATATCAGAGATGCACTTTGGCATCCGTCTGATATCATACATGACCACATGGCTTACTTTGATAATAAAATGCGTGTTGTTTCTGAATGGATGTATCAATAGTCTGTGGCATGAAATACTGTATACTGTATCCCATTGTAAGATCAGAAAAAGCACCTGCTGAGAGAAAGTTTATGATGCTTATAATGTATTGCCATGTACTTATTGACTTACCACACATTTATTATCTCAGTTTCTGTGGATCACGGGTCTGAAATAAACAAAGTTGAGTTATCTGCTTAAGACCTCCATGGTTTGCAATCAAGGTTGCAGCTGCACTGCATTCTCCTGTGGAGACCTGAACTGGGAAGACTCTATTTCCAAGGTCATTTAGGTGGTTGGCAGAAGTTCTGTCCTTTGCAGCCATAGCACTGAAAGTTCAAGTTTCTTCTGGCTGTCCATAGAGATCATCTTCAGCTTCTGCAGCTATCTGTGATTTCTAGATGTTGTCCCAAATTCCTGGTCCCGTGTGCTTTTGCTACATGGACACTTATTTCATCATACCAGCAGAGATTCTCTAGAAAGCAATCTGTAAGCAAAATGGAGTCTTTTTATAATATAGTCAAACAGTGGAAGTGACATACTATCGCCTTTTCCACATTCTGTAGATTAGGTGAAAATCACAGTTCTCTCACCTACTCAAGAGCAGAGGATCACAGAGGTGTGAACCCCAGGAGGCAGGGGTCCTCAGGATCCCACAAGAGTCTAGAGACCATCCAGAACACCCTACATGAAAACCAGTGCCTCCTATCAGACTCTGTGGGACAATGGAACTTAAGTGAGAAAAAGTTTTATTGCATAAAACTGGAGATTGGAGTGGGAGAGTGTTTGTTGCAGAAGTAAAACCTTGTTTATCCTGACATTGTTTTTTCTAAACTGTCATTTTTTTATCTGTGAAATGAGGATATTATCTACTTAAAAGTTTTATTTTGAGAAAGGAATGTATTGACATGCCTAAAGCAGCTAGTATTCTGTCTGAAACTATTAGTTAATAAAAGGTAGCTAGTTAGCTCTACTGACTACCGTAGTCAACTTGTTTACTATAGCATAAATAGCAGACAAAATTTTTAGCAAAAATTACATTTTTTGGAGGATTATCCCAATTGTAATTAAAATAAATAGATAATTATTTATTTAATAATCTGGATTTTGTCATTGCAAAGATAAGGGAAAAAATTATCCCTGATTAATAGAAGCTTGCATTTTCAATGAGGATAATTGGATATAAATAAGAGAGATTTCACAGACTGTTTAGTCTATTAATGGCATATGATAATCTTCAATTCTTTTTATAATGGAAACAAAATATATTTGACAATAAAAATGACATTCTTAGTTCTTGGCCAATCTAAACACATTATACAAAACACGTTAAGATTAATAAACAGATTTTTCTGTTGCATTTCCACATTGTTTCTTCCTTCTTTTTTTTTCCTTTCTTTCTTCCTCTCCCCTTCCTTCTTTGCCCTCCTGTCTTCTTTTCTTCCTTTTTCCCCCTCTATCTTTTTCTTCCTTCTCTCATTCTGCAAAGATTTAGAAGGAAAGACTTTACATTTTCTGGTCTCTTTCAGCTTACATTGCCTGGGAAGGTAAAGACTGTTGCTGAGAGAGACAGAAAATAAACGGGAAAATAACATATACTATCTCAAGTGGCAAGAAATGCACATATTAATGAAAATGAAACAGGATCAGGGAGAAAGAGTGGTGGCAGAACCCAAAATGAAATATTAATTGCTAAGTGTTAATTTTTTTTTCCGAAAAATAGCAAAATTCCGTAGCTAGAACAAACTGAGGAAGTAAGAGAGTGTCAGGCAACAGAATTAGAGAGATTGGGAATGAATGATGAGTTCAATTACAACATCCCAGAATAATCCTGATGCCACTGCCATCGGTGATTCTGATCAGAGCCTGGCAGACTCTCCAGGGCTTCTGATGCTCCACGCTGGCTGAACCCCTGCAGCACTGTGGTTAAGGAACTTCTTCACTGTTCCTGGGCATTGTCGAGGCCAGTAGAAGAGGGGTGTCACTAAGATCTTGGTGAGATTGATGGATACTTCCTGTCAAGTCTATTGATATGACATTAGACGACATTCCTACACGTGCTCTGGTCCTCACTCTAAATGAGAACGTCAGCCTAAATTTTGCACATAGAGCAAAAAATAATCACTAAAGTGTCTTGATCAATTCCACGCCCCTTCTCAAGTCATATGAATTGTATCTATCATGACCCTATTTGAAGTCACTGTATTGACTCACTTGAAACACTGCCACACCCCCTAAAATGATGTTTTAGTCAGCCTTGGCCTTCTCTGACAATGTGATCATATTTGTGTTTGCAGAATTTTAGATTACTTAAAAATCCTTTTATGGCTTTTCATTTCCCATCTGTAGAGAAGACCAGAAATTAGGGATCTGACCATGGAGGGGCTTTGATATGAATATCCCCCTCCCCAAATCTACGTAAGTCCTCATCATTGTTATCTCACACTTCGATTATACTGAATTCCTTCAGTTCTCAGTCCTGCCTTTCCTTCTGAGTGGAGAGGTCAGCATATATATGTTCTTCTGTCCTTAAATCCTACAGATATCCTCATTTTTCTTGAAATTCCCAGAATATCTTCTTTACCTCGCCAACACCTAAATTTCATGTCTGTCCTCAAATTTCTTCTGCTATCATGCATTTTATGATGCATTGTAATTTATTATTATTATTATTATTAGGGCTTTATTATTTTCTCCACTAGACTGGAAACTCATTGTATACAGTGACCTTATGATGTTCAGAGGCTAAGATAAGTCGTGGCATCTAAACCACTCGAGAAATATTATAGAAGTAATGGAAGTGATTAATGATGGATTCAAACTTCAGTTAGATCACTGATATGACAGGATATTTGGGTTTATTGACTTTTATTTATTTTTTTGCTCTGATGTCGGTTGAAGAGAAAATAGCATGAGATTCTAACAAACAGTGTGTATGGCTGAATTTTTATTTCCTCTGTGGCTTTGGACCAAAGAGCTCAGGAGAGAATCATGATTCCATACCACGCAAATGAATACTGCCAATGAGCTTTGTCTCCTGATAATATGCTCATGCCTTGTTTTGCTATCAGGAATATTACTGCAGTCTTTTCTTGTTTGCTTGTTTCAACATATGACCACACTGTTTTCTGTTGAAGAAAAACTTCAGGGTATTTAGCTAATAGTGCATAGCCCTGTGACAGCATTTCTCGGTTGAAGCTAAATTTTAAATTGAGTATGAAGGAAGACTGCCATTCAGAAGAATTATTCTGTTTAGAAAAAAAGAAAAGAAAAGAAAAAGACCTTGCCACGTCAGTATATGAAGAAGATAAACAAGTTTTTGGGAAATAATTTGGAAAAGTCCAACTTTGGAGATTTTCCAGAGAGAATTTAATTATGCTTAAACCATATTTCCAAAGAAAATATCTCCTTTAGATACAGAACTTCCGAGGCATTAACCAGGTCGTATTAAATAAAGGCCAGTACAACTTTATCCTGTGAAAGTGACAGTGTGTTGTATATAACTGTTCAGGTTTAATCTGTTTGATAGATTATTTATCTGTTTGGTTTCCCAGATGAGTTCTTCAACTCAGAATATTAATACTAAAATAATTTGTTAACACCTGCCAAAACAATGAATAAGTTTTCCTCGCTATCTGAAAGTAGAATGGTCCTAGGACACCTTTTCTAAGCTGAAATGACATAAAGCAAAGAAGTAATTAACATTAACGTATATAAAAAAAATGTTTTGAGAATTTCCAGAACCCCAGATAACCGATCCAGTCAGACCAAATAGCATATAAAATCTAAAACAACACTAACATACAGTAAAAATAGAAACTGTCTGATAAGTGCACACCATGCCTTGTACACCCATCAATCCACTGAAGCTGTAGATTTCCCTTTTTTTTTTTTTTATTCATTTCTGGATGCCGGCTTAAAGAGACCCACTTTGCTACTAGCAGAACCAATAGTAACTTTGGCAAGCTTTCAGAATTCATTCTTATGGTGTGTAAATGGTAGGAACAGTGAATGCAGGTAAGTTCAGTGCTCATAGAAGGTCTTTACTTCACTCACCATGAAGGAGATGCTTAGTTACGTCCAGTTTTGTGCTAAGCGTAGCGCCCTTATGAGCTCCTATAGGCTTTTCTGATAACTTAGAACAGTGCTTTTCAACCACAAGACCACTGACTGGTCCACCAGACATTTCATGCTGATCTGCAAAAGAGTTACCACTGTGATGTCCTATGACAGTTACAGACCCAAGGATCTTAGTCGAATTTTCTTATCCTCAGGGTGATTTCTGCCTTAGAGGTCCCTGAAATAATTCTCCTATTTTCACGAGTCCACGGTGTGAAAAGGTTGAAAACAAGTGCCTTAGGACACTTCTTGCTAACAAACCCACAGAGTAAGTCAAGATAAAGCACAGTGGCTCCTGATGCTGCTCAAAGCTACAGCGCAGCCTGATGCAGGGATGCTGCGTGTGGCTTCCAGGGAAGGAGCATGGTGGGATGACCTGCCGCTGGGGGAGCTGCTGCCTCTGGAGTAGCTTCTGTAAAGCAAACGCTGAACATGATTTTCATTTCTTGTCTCTTTTTTTATTTAAAAGTGAAAATTCTTCTAGGATTTCCTTCCATTAGAGAAAATTGGTAGTTTTTATGTTTTGTTATTGTTTTACAATTTTCTGGGGTTTTATTTTGGTGTGTGTGTGTGTGTGTGTGTGTGTGTGTGTGTGTGTGTGTGTGAGAGAGAGAGAGAGAGAGAGAGAGAGAGAGAGAGAGAGATGAGAAGTATCATCAATTTGTAGTTGTGTCACTTTAGTTGTTCATTGATTGCTTCTCATATGTGCCTTGACTGGGGGGCTCCAGCTGAGCCAGTGACACCTTGCTCAAGCCAATGACCTTGGGCTCAAGCCAGCAACTTTGGGCTCAAGCCAGCAACTTTGGGCTTAAGCCAACAACCTTTGGGCTCAAGCCAGTGACCATGGGATCTTGTTGATAATCTCATGCTCAAGGTGACACCCTGTGCTTATGCCAGATGAGCCCGCACTCAAGTCAGCCACTTTGGAGTTTCAAACTTGGGTCCTCAGCATCCCAGGTCAATGCTCGGTCCACTGCACCAACCCCTGTCAGGCAAACAGGTAGTATTAATGTAGGTCTTGCATAAAAATCAAAATGGCTAGAAAGCGAACTTTTGAAAACTAGGGGATACCTGTGTATAGAAGCCTATGCTTCATACTTTACAGTTATCTTATACATATAATTGTCTTAACACATTTTAAATTATGTGACTTGATTCTGATCCGGCCTTCTAATTCCCTTGCAACTAAAAGAAAGGTCAGAAACTTGAACTAATTTCAGTTTGCAGAGTGACCTGCTCTGGCTCGTGCTTTTTCTTACAGTGCCCAGGTTTTCATCCTCTTTGCAGCCCTGAGCTTTCCATGTCCCCTGAGTGTGTACATTAGTGTTCCACATTCTTGTCAGGACTTATTGAGGGAAAGGTCGGCCTTCACTAATGTTGCTCCAAATATCTCTTATCTTTCCTCCTGCAACCATGCTGTTCCCCAGGTTTTGCCTTTCCTTACCATGTAGTTTTAAAATGGCAGCTGGTCATTACATTTTTTTTTAAACATTTTTTATAGACTTTTTATTTATTTTATTTTATTCATTTTTTTTTATAGAGGGGAGAGAGAGAGAGAGAGAGAGAGAGAGAGAGAGAGAGAGAGAGAGAAAGGGGGGAGGAGCTGGAATCATCAACTCCCATATGTGCCTTGACCAAACCAGTACAGGGTTTTGAACTGGCGACCTCAGTGTTCCCAGGTCGACGGCTTTATCCACTGCGCCACCACAGGTCAGGCTGGTCATTACATTTTTGCAGGGACAGGTGTTTGTCCCCTATGCAAAGCTCTTGATTTTCTACTCTACTGTATTTTGAATGCTCTTTGTTTTTCTATTTTCTAGTCCAATGCTGCAGACAGTTGAAGTCTTTTCTTTTGGTCATGGACACTCCCTTCCTGGATGACTTTCTATCTTAAAGTTTTGGGCAGAAATATAGCAATGGTACCACTTCCTGTGTGACACCAGGCCGTTTCCCGTGTATTCATACCATTCGTAGGGTGATATCGTGACACTTTTCCCAACTACTGGAGTATCACAGCTCAGAAGAATTTCTTCCAATCATATTATGCCCAGCACTCTGTGAACTGCCCTTCTCTAGCTTTTGTTAAGAAAGCTCTTAAAAATATCATACACACAGCCAATTAAATTTTTTTTTAGAAAAGGTCAAACTAAATCTGTGCATAAGCTGAACTACCTACTTTAAAATTATTGAATGTAATTTATTTACAAAGCATCAGACCTCCAGAGTTAATGCCACCTTGACTTTAAAAGCATTTTTTAAAAAAAAAGAATGGTAGTTTTCTTCAGTCTCAGATGCACTTTTAATTTCTGGCGCAAGTTTGTCGTTCTTGTTCTTATTTTGATTTGTTTTCTAACATCTCAAACTTCTAAAATATTATCAGTAAAACAAGAAATAAATATGTATAATAGCATCTATTTGGGGCCTACTTTGTATTAAACACTGTGCTGGGCATTTAAGTACATTGACTTATATAATCATCACAAAACTCTGAAAGGTAGAAATTGTCTCTTTTTTTATAGTTCAAAACTTGATACTGAAAAATATTAAGTGACTTTTCCCTTAAGTATCTAAATATCCAGGGACAAAACCAATTTAAACTCTGACTACAGACTTCAAACCCCAATTGTTCCCAGAGTGCCTTTTAAAATAATACTACATAAAATGAATATTATTTTTTTCTATGATAATAGAGCACAGAAAGCTGTTATGGAACTCAAACCAAAATACTGCAACACCTAGATATCCTACCAATCTATAGTGTGTCCAGGGTTGTATTATGTAATTTTCCTAAAAATCGCTTATTTCTTATATGAAAGGGGGAAAATAACTTACCAAATATGCTAGACAAAGAAAAATGAGGTACCATGCACTAAATAATGTGCTAGCATAGCATTTTATATACTTTAAATGTTTGATCAAAGGTAACTACTAATAGTATAATTTTAGTCATTCAACTATCATTATTGAGCATCTTCAAAGTTCTAGAGATCGTGGGTGGGGGTATTAGGAATATAAACTTGAATAATACACACACGCTGTCCTCAAGAAATTAAAGTATAGAAGAGAGAATGCATCCTCAATTTATGTTGGTAACATAAATGGTCAGAAAGGTTATTTTGTTGTTGTGATTGTTATTGTTTATTTGTTTTCACTATACCTAGAAGCATACCAACCAAGTTTTATAATGGAGGACTCTCAAAAGAGAAATTTGGGACACTTTCTAGAATCAAAGGAGCAATATTTTAGGGAAAGGAAACTTGAATATTCAATGTCTGGCATCTACCATTCTCTGCTAGGACTTCGGATTACCTAGCCAGGGCTCACTATGTCCAACATCCAGGTAACCCTCTTGCCGGGGGATGCTAGCCTTCAGAGATGGCCTGGATTTGCTACTTACTTTCTGAAGCCTTGCATTGGTCCCTCTCTCCACATTTCTAATCCATCCTACATGCTATCTACATTTCAGCATCTATTATAGTACCTGCCAGTCACCATGTTCGGTAAGCAACAATACACAAGAATATGGACATTTTCTAGTCTACGTGTTCTCTTAAACAGAGTCAAGTGTATCATTGTATCAAGTGCTCAAGGTCCTTTTCCACATTTTTTTTTTTTTGAGGAAGAGGGCTATTATTTTACTGATTTGAAATACATACAAAAAGAAAAATGGTGTGAAAGCCACAGAACCCAAAGTATAAGATTTGCATATTCTTCTATTTAATGTGATACACTACATAATTATAAAATAAAATAAAAAAAAACTTTTGTGCTCAACACAATGCCTAGGAAATTTTAAGAACTGATAATTGCTTAACTTCACTTAATTTGAATCCATTAGAAAATGTCCTTTAAACAAGCATAAGACTGTTATGTAAATTAACCAGAGAAAGTTGAGTGAGGGCCGTGGCTGGGTAGCTCAGTTGGTTAGAGTGTCATTCCAATATGTCAAGGTTTTGGATTCAATTCCCAGTCAGGGCACATATAAGGATAAACCAATAAATGCATAAATAAGTGGAACAACAAATTGATGTTTCTCTCTCTCTCTATTTCCCTGAGTGAGGCAGTTATGCTATGATTGTATAAAAATCTTTGCAGTTGAAGGGAACTGTTACTTCCTGGTCCCTCATTGAACATCCATTTATTAAGAATTTTTTAACTCTGTCAGGCATTGCACTGGGCACATTGAAGCTACGATGGGCACGTATATATTTTCAACCCAGATTTCCAACACTTTTTTGCAACATTTCCATTTACACTTTAGCTGAAAAACTTTCTGAAGGACAGGGTGTGTTATACATTGGACAGGTGCTATTCATAGTCTGGGAATAGTGAAAATAAAAACTTACAATGGGGACATATACTTTACATTTCTACTCAGTGACAAAGCATTTGTCTCAAATACAACTAAATATTAATAATCCCCAATCTGAATAGAAAATCAAAGAGGAAGAAGATTCTATTATTCAAAAAATAAAATAAAAAACAGTAATTTATTGTGCAGTTAGAAAATAATGATCTCTAAAAATAAATGTTTGTAACAAACTATGTCATGCGTAAAAGTAGACCAGCAATTCATTCCATATTCCTTTGAAGCTTGCTGGCAGATATAAGACACAGATAAGATTTCTTCTTCGAGACTTAACCTGTTTGTTTTATTTTGTGTTTGTGCTGAGGTCATTACAGAAATAACATTTATGTCTGGGATTCTGGTAATATGTATTTTCTTTATTTATAAAGCAGATTCAGAAAACTGAATATCCCCAAACTTTCTGATAGGGTAGCAAATCAGTTTCCTAGAGGTGAATGGTACAATGAATTCATGTATTTTAGATTCAGAAATATCTCCGATACTGACATTAATTTCCCAGCCTCTTTCGCTCATTTACTGCATATTTATTAGACACTTTTGATTTGCCAGGGCTTATACTGAGCATTATAAATATAATATTGAGTAAAAACAGGTATAATCTCATGAAGGTATAGTCTGGTGGGGAAAGCAGGCTTTAATAAAATATTTATGTACATAGAGTTAATTCTCAATTGGGGCAAGTGCGCTGAAGGAGGGGAATGTGATGATGTAACAGGTGTCTTTCTTAGTTGGGAAAGCCAATAACGACTTCCCTGAGGATGAGATGGTTTGAGTCGGAAGCTATCCACTAGAGGGTGTTGTATGCACCCCCAGCCCCTAAATAATTAAAGTAAGAATTTCCAAGAATAGTGGCATGAATTTCTACCCTTAGAGAACAACCAGGTTAAGGTTAAGGAATTAACTGTGACAATAGCGAACTGTGAGCATCATGCCCCCAAATCTTAGCATCCCGCACCTTCAGAAGGGTTTCTTCACTCACACGGAGGGCAGCCCACATTTCTATATCCCTTTCCCAAATAGATGATCTTTTTCCAACATCTCAAGCTCAATAAGGCCAAAGTATGAAGACTATGATGACGAAATCCGATAATGGAAGCCTGATGCATAGTTCAACTAGAATTTAGAATGGCAGAGACCATTAAAGGCTAACCCAAAAACAATTTTTGAGAGGATAAAATGGAAGCTGAGCAATTATGCTCAGCCTTCACTGCAGATAGAATAAAAAGGAAATGAGTCCAAATGACATCACTTTTATTTAAAGATAGCAGCATGCATTACCAAAGCGCGTATGCAGGACCTTGGAAAGTCATTAAGAATATGTACCCAGAATGGAAGGATCTTATCTCCCCAGGACTAGTCTTTTCTTCCTTCCTCCTCCTTTGTTTTTGTTTTTGTTTTTTTTTTTATTATGCCATGATCCCCTAGCCTCAGGATTACTAAAGGTCAAACATATAGCCACTATCTATGGCATTGCTATACCTAATAGTGGCCAAGTCCTACCTTAGAAGTATTGGTCATACTTCACCACCATTCTCCTAATTTAGGTCTGCAGTACATCTCATCTGGAGTATTTTAAGAGACTCTTAAGTGGTCTGCTGGAGCTCAGACTCGCACTTCCTGCCATCCATTTAGCATGTGGTAACCAGTGCTCTTATCTTAAAGCACAGGCACCTGCCTGAGATGTCCTTCCACATACTTGACTGGGTGGGCAACAGGGAATTGTCTCAAGTTTTTAAACCCATTAGCATATAATTCACAGCTTCTCTCAAGAACAGCTCCTAACAACTTGTATTGTTTTATGTCGATTCAGATCTATGCTTCTAATGCATTTTAGTAAATATTTAACAAATATTTATTGAGCATTTACTGCGTGGTGGGAATTAAAGATACAAAAATAGAAAATGCCAGAAAGGTCTTTCTCCATAGCCAGTGAACTTATCTGAGTAAATTGTGCGTATTAGCATTTAGCAAGCTGCAAAAACATAAAAAATTAGTGACGTGTAGTGGGGAGGCGAAGGACAGAAGAGAGAGTCAGGGCCAATCTATTCTGGTATTCCTTTCTTCGAGTTTCATGCTATGACTAGTGCAGCAGAAAAGGCTTTATTTCTTCAAGGTGAGTTTGGCTATGAGGGTAATAACTCCAGTAGTTTGGGACTGCTTTTGCTTCCTTGTGTTGTTTCTGTTTTAGCACAGGATTTAATTATGTTATTGACAAATAACTCCATTGTTGTTATTCTCCTTGCAGGAGGGAAGGGGGGCTGGAGGAGGGTGGGGGGAGGAGGGTAGAGGGAGGCTGATGGTGATGGAAGAAGACTTGACTTGGGGTGGTGAGCACACAATATCATATATAGATGATGTCTTGTAGAATTGAGCACCTGAATCATGTATAACTTTATTAACCAAGGTCACCCCAATAAATTCAATACAATATTTTTTAAAAAGAGAAAAGAAAAAAACAATGCCTTTTAATTATGCTTATTTTGAAGACCTTGAGGGATTTTTAAATGTTGTTATTTAATACAACTTATATTTAGCCCATTTTATATATGTATTTTGGAAAGGAAGAGGTGACATTGTTCCTTGTCTTGCTTTTGTTCTCATTTGAGTCTGTTTTGAATTTGCTATGCTAGTTATTTGATATAGGTGATATTCGATTTGTAGTTAAGCAATTTAGCTTAGTTTTTAGTACATTAGTGATCATATTTAAGTATAAAGACAGAGACATATGTTGATACTCATAGCCACATGATTGTTTGAAAAGGTGCTGAAATTCAGAGTGATTGAATTTGATCTTTCTTTAATGTGACTGTTTATAAATAGGCCTATGAATGAGTGATTTGTGGAACTTTCTGTACAAGTTAGAATTCAAGTTCAAATATTCTGCTTTTAAGGCTTTCTGTATTACTGAGGAGGATCTCGAAGCAAAGACATGACAGAATCTCATCTGCCACCTTCTCCCTACTCTTCAAAATGACTTGAAAAAATGGATTGCGCCTGACCAGGCGGTGGCACAGTGGATAGAGCATTGGACTGGGATGTGGAAGACCCAGGTTTGAGACCCTGAGCTCGCCAGCTTGAGCACAGGGCCCATCTGGCTTGAGCAAAAGCTCGTCAGCTTTGACCCAAGATCACTGGCTCCAGTAAGGGGTGGCTCGGTCTGCTGAAGGCTAGCGGTCAAGGCACGTGTGAGAAAGCATCAATGAACAATTAAGGAGTTGCGAGGACAATGAAAAACTAATGATTGATGCTTCTCACCTCTCTCTGTTCCTGTGCGTCGGTCCCTATCTGTCTCTCTCTCTGACTCTCTATCTGTCCCTGTTAAAAAAAACAACAACAAAAAAATGGATTACATGACTAGCAATAGCAACAACATGCTTTAATACAGAAAGTATCAATTTCAAACTAGGCAGAACTGAATTTCAACCTACTGTCTCTGTTCCTTGAAATTGTGACCTATATTCTGTGGTTTACTGTCTCTTAGTCTTAAATACACTTGAAAAGTAGTCATGCTTGACCCACAGTGGTGCAGTGGATAAAGCATGGACCTCGGACAATGACATCAACCGTTCTGACAACCTGGACTTGCTTGGTCAAGGTACATATGGGAGTTGATGCTTCCTGCTCCCCTTCTTCTTTCTGTCTCTGTCTCTCTCTCTCCTCTCTCCTCTCTAAAATGAGCAGATAACAAATCTTAAAGCACACATACACACACACTTGTTTAAAAAGAAAAAGAAAAAAAGTAGTCACAATATCCACTTCAAAGTTCTAATGTGATAAGCACTTTATATGCAAAGCACTTAGCATATAGCTTTCTTTCTATCTGGTCTATTTATGTAAACCAGAGTTATGTTGAAATACTTATCCATCTAATATTTTATCTAAATGAAATATTCTCTTGTTTTCCCCAGCCTCTAAGACAGTGATGGGCAATTTTTTGAGCTTGGTGTGTCAAATTCGCCAAAATACCGAGCATAACTCGGGTGGTGTGTCACTTCGAAAAAAACGGCCTAACCGGAAGTCCCAGAACTAGACGCTCTGTGCCGGAGTTCTGTTGTTTTGGCCTACAGACCTCCGGTACAGAGTGTCTACACTACAGCAAGTGTTTTATCCTCGGCTACTGTACCTGGCTGTACAGGAGCCGAGGATGAAATGTCCTTCTCGGTATGCGGCCCATACTTCTCTGGTGCTGACACGTGTGTCATAGGTTCGCCATCACGGCTCTAAGAGTTTTAAATTCGAGCTGAGATATGTGAATGGAAATGCAGTAGGGCAAAGGTCAAGATCAGATCTACAGTCATAAGGACAGAATAAAAATCTAAACACCCAGCTCCTTTTCCTGTTCCCCAGAGAAAGTGTGAACTGGATCAGGCAGTTACACGGACTTCTTTGGCCATCGGAGTGTCATCCAGGTCTCCTAAAACAGAAATGCCCAAGTGAGGCAAGCTGGTATGTGATATTAATACAGATTTTAAAAAACACCTAAGGAATTTCTTTAGAGCAGCTCACATGCTGGGAGGATCTGGTACAGATTTAACACCCGAAGAAAACTAGGACATAGCTCATTTAATTCTGTGATTGCTTTGAGGTTCACTGGCAAACTTTGATCATGTCACAAAACATACTTTGTTTTGTCTTCTTCCTAAGCCGCTCCCTCTCTCTCTCTTTCCCCCTTCCCCCTCGATTTTTCTGATAGATTGAAGATACGGAAATAGTAATAATTCTGACAAAGTTGAATTTGAATACTTTATTTTCTCTTATTTGCTGAAGTTCTGACACAGCCAAGTGTTTTACTATTATTATTATTATAATTATTATTATTATTATTTACTTATATATCTTTAGGTGGTTTAATTGATTTGAATCTCAGGAAAATGTGGTTGGCAAATCCAGGATCATATTGAGGATTTACTTAGTGTTAGGCACTGAAGAAATAAGAGATGTGGTCTATGTGTCGGGGAAAAATCATAAATTCATTGAGACTAGAATAACAAATCTTAAAGAAGCAGTGGAATTTGGTATAATGAATGTTGCCATGCAGTTAGTTTACTATGGGATCTTAAAGACAATAGTTACTATGTTTTAAGGGTGGATTAGATCAGTGAATCTGACACCTCCAATCTCTTCTGAGTGCTGATAGCTAGAGACTTGCTAGGAAAGCACTCTAGTGTAAAGTAGAGGGTGCTTAGCAAATAAAAAGAAAAGAATGACATTTCATGAAAAATATGCATGTGACTGTTAGGCTACTGGAAGTCTGAAACAGTTAGTGGGGAGTGGTGAAGAGGCATTTCTGTGAACCTTTTGAAACAAAGTTTCACGAAAACTATGTACATATACTATTAGCTCTATTCCCTTGTTCTCTTAATCCACTCCTGTCAGGCTCACATACAAAGCCCTCAGTGAGATTACCCCTGTTGAGTATACCAATGACCTTCTGATGGCCAGACCTTCTTGTTAGCTCTCCTCATCCAGCCTCTCATCAGTATTTGAACAAAACTCTTCCTCTTTTGATTTTTCTCTTGGCTTTTGGGGTATACCTGCTCCAGTTTTCTTCCTGCATCCCTGGCCTCTGCATTTCCATCCTTCTGTCTGGCTCCCCCAGGATTTCCTGGTCTCCAAACATTGGAATTCCCCAAAGCTAGTCCCTGGTTCTCTTCTCTACTCTGTCCGCACTCCTTACCTAGGAAAGCTCGTTCTGTTTTAGATACTAATGAATCACATATTGACCCATCAGTTCCTAACTCCACACCTACCCAGGTTTGTCCATGTAAATACCTACAACTGATCATAATTAGGATACGTAATAGACATGCCAACGTTAGCATGCCAAAAAGGCAAGTATTGATATTCCCCAGCCTGGTGTATACACGTGAGTGGGAACATTCATATATGCATGTGTACATGTGAGTGGGAACATTCATACGTGCATGTGTGCACATGTGTGGAAACATGCATACAGGGATGTACACACATGCCCACACCAACAAAAACATGTTCCTGCCGTGGTTAAAACAATTTTTGTAAAAGATGCTAGATCAACTCAGCTTCTTAGGAGTCACCTCTGCTGCTTTATCCTTTACACACTAACTGGTATCCATTCATAATGTTGTGGAAGAGAGAGCAAAAGGCAAGGTAGGGGGGTGAGGACTGGGAGCATCAACTCATCGTTGCTTCTGGTCTGTGCCTTGACTCAGTAAGCCCAGGGTTTCGAACTGTTGACTTCACCTTTCCAGGTCGATGCTTAATCCACTGCATCACCACAGGTCAGGCATGAATTGAAAATTTATTATCAAACCTGACCTGTGGTGACGCAATGGATAAAGCATCGACCTGGAAAGCTGAGGTTGCTGGTCAAAACCCTGGGCTTGCCTGGTCAAGGCACATTTGGGAGTTGATGCTTCCTGCTCCTCCCACTTCTTTCTCTCTCTCTCTTGCTCTCCCCTCTCTATAAAAATGAATAAATAAAATCTTTTTAAAAATAAAGAATTTATCATCACCTCCACTGTTGCCAACTTAGTCATACTAAGATCAACATTTTGACCACATATGTCCCCCAGTAAAAACAAAAAAGCAGCATAGACTCTCATCTCTATATAAATATGTATATTTCTGATTATTTATACCTGCTATATTATTCCATCAACAATGAAATGAACAGGATTTGCACTATTTTGAGTTATTTTATTAAAGTAGTATAGAAAAATATTTCTGCGCCCAGTGAAAGGATTATTAATATTTTAATGGTGGTCATTTCACTAAAATGGTGGCATTTCTTTTAAAAATCTAAGTTTAATCATTTGAATTTAGAACTGGACATCAAACCACAGATTATCCGGATACTATTTTTAGTGGCTCCCATAACTCCCAAGATTTTTTTTTTTTTAATATTCAAATTGTGGCAGTGCATTTTTGACTGAGTTTTCTTCATTGTGGTCTGTAGGTTTGCAATTCTACCCACCAGTTGTGAGCTCTTTGCTGAAACTAAAGCAAAAAATACTAACTTTCCCGATGAAATCACTTAGCTTGCAAACTAATCACCAAGTAGCGCATCTTCATGTTTTTGACACCCAAACTCAACACAGGCTAACTCAGGGAAGAGTTGTAAGGTGGTTAGAAAATTCTATTTTCCAAGGTTTTTAGTGGTAAAGGTAACAGAGTTTTCATAACACATTTAAGATAGTTTTCAGTAACAAAAACCTACAAAATAGAAAATTTTAAATACTGACTTTCCGGATGGTCTCTCTGAAGCACACACATTATTTTTTAAGCTCTCTCACTTTTAGTCCACCTTCACCCTGCGGGGAGGGGAGAAGAGGAATTAATAGCCAATAGTCTTCCATAAAAAAAAAAAAAGGAAAAAAGGGAGGCGCGAGTTGGAAGAATTATTCTCTCCTAGGATGTGTGAAGGTGCCCAGAGAGTGGCCTGCTGGAGGGCACATGGAAGCCCCGCCCCCTTTCCACCTACCTTTTCCTGTGCATTGGGGTATTCATCTGTATCCTTCATATTTTTATAATAAACCCAATAAATGTAAGTGAACTGTTTTCCTGAGTTCTGTGAGCTGTTCTAACAAATTAATCAAGCTCACAGAGGGGATCATTGAAATCTCCGATCTATAGCCAGTTAGCCAAAAGCTCAGCTGATATCCTGGGGTTGCAAACAGCTCTGAAGTGGGAGGTCCTTTGACCGGGATCAGATGCTATCTATGTCGTGTGAGTGAATTCTCCAGCTGTGTCCTGGAGAATTGCTTGGTAGAGGGACTACCTCCACCTCCTCACCTTTGGTGACCAGAAGTGTCAAAAGTGAAGTGTTGTGAATGTATGGGTCTGAATAGTCAATGAAACAGTCACAGGAAAGGAATACTTTGTGGATGGAAAGTTGAGCTTTTCCAGCTGAGCCTGGTTTGAAATGAGCGTTTAATACACAGTGAATCAATGGGATGACAGGAGGCTAGAGGTTAGCTTGGGCCCAGTAACAGAGTCCTGATTTCCTTGCTCTTCCGTTTGAATTTTAGCTCTCCAAATAAAGTTCCCCAAATTCTTCTATGATGTTTCTTTGCCAAGAAGACAGTGAGGCTAGGAACTTATTTGTTATTTATGAAGGTCAATGTCAGTGATAAAAAGTAAATATTTAATTTAGTGTTTTAGTTTAATTTTACTTTAAGCAGAGAGGGAATTTTTTTTTTTTTTAAAGGGAGAATAAAATGGCATTTTTAACTATTTTCCCTCATATGCCTATATAGGACACTGTTGATAAGGTTTCTTAAAGCTTTGTGTGTTTTGTCTAACGTAAGGAACATACTTTTACCTCATTAAGAAATATTGGATTGGGATTTTTATTGTATTCAAACTGAGATTCAGTAGCATGAAATAATGAC
This sequence comes from Rhynchonycteris naso, assembly GCA_037038555.1. Taxonomy (NCBI): domain Eukaryota; kingdom Metazoa; phylum Chordata; class Mammalia; order Chiroptera; family Emballonuridae; genus Rhynchonycteris; species Rhynchonycteris naso. The sequence goes on from CM073001.1 coordinate 11,931,809, forward strand.
AAGCACATTGTAAGGGTATTCTGCTAGTGATTGTTCTTTTGTACACAGACCTAGACGTTTCCAATAGGCATGTCTTGAGAATATAATTAAAAGAACATCTATGGAGAAAAGTGACTTTTCCAATAAAATGAGGCTGTCTTTCATTGGCCATATGCTCCCATAGCTAGGTAACTTCAGGACGTTGAAATGGTACAAGTTTAGTGTACAGTAAGGAAAAAAATAATAAAAGAAGTTAGGTAAGAAACTTTTCTTTTCAAGGCAATCATTGCCCACAGTTCTGCCCCTTTGCTTTGCAGAAGCACAAGAAGTCATCTGCCATATTCTAGGGGAGGAATGTGGTTCTGAGGGCAGGGGTGCTGAGTCTGGCGCAGCTCAGCGCCATCTGCTCGCTCTGGGAGCCCACAGATGTTCCATACCAAAAATCTGTGTAAGTTAAGGATTAACACGCTCAATGGGCACTCAGAGCCCCACTCAGTGGAATGTCTCTGTGGGTAGGCTGTGGCTGAGTGACAAGGAAGGTAGCCCCCCTGCTGGACCAGATACAGGGTAGACTTTGAGAAATAAAGAAGTGTCTGCCTTCTTGAGTAGCCCACTTTGCCAAGAGCCCATGTGAGTGGCATGAGCTAAGAAGCAAATTGCGCACCATGGAGTGAGTAAAGTATGGTGGATTGAGCATTGGACAATGAGTCCAAAGCATTTGGCCACTGTTCCTGGCTCTGTCACTAACTCCCTTTGTGACCTTGAGGAGGTCATACTAACTTCGCTTTGTCTTAGCTTTTCTCTTTCTAAACACCACCAGACATTTGTAAGTCTTCTGTACTTTCTAGAATGACTTTTGTGTGTGTGTCTATTTGAGTTTTAAATGTTTATACTCTTCCAGAGTGGCTTGGAGGTTTAATAAGTGCAGTACATCATCATAAGAAATAAATAGAAATAGCTAGCTTTATAATTCGGTTCAATTTTTTTTTTTTTTTTTTACAGGGACAGAGAGTTAGAGAGAGGGATAGATAGGAACAGACAGGAACGAAGAGAGGTGAGAAGCATCAATCATTAGTTTTTCATTGCCGTTGTGACACCTTAGTTGTTCATTGATTGCTTTCTCACATGTGCCCTGACCGCGGGCCTTCAGCAGACCGAGTAACCCCTTGCTGGAGCCAGCGACCTTGGGTCCAATCTGACGAGCTTTTGCTCAAGCCAGATGGGCCTACGCTCAGCTTGCAACCTCGGGGTCTCGAACCTGGGTCTTCCGCATCCCAGCCTGACGCTCCATCCACTGTGCCACCGCCTGGTCAGGCCAAACTGGTTTTGAAGTGATCTCTCTTCAAAAGGCTTTTTAAAAAAGAAATATAGCAAACCATCTATGATGCTTTGATCATACCAAATGCTTGAATTTTTGGTGTCCTAAAATATGAATTTATAGATATCATGAAAATAATTTACTTTTTATTTTCATTACAAATAAAATCATTTTATTAGTTTTTCATCATTTTCTAAGTCTTACTATTTACAACAATGGCATAAAACATAAAGAAAGCTGTATTGCCTCTTCTCTTAACTGGTCATCTTGGGGTCCTGTACTGAAACAGGTACATCATGAGGGAATACCCGGGCCATTCTTGGTTGTTCAATTTACATTTTCTTACCTGAATATGCCAGCACTGTAGTTATTGATTTAGCCATGTTTCAATATTTAAAGGGAGGCCAAGGTTTGTGAACCACCATCTTGTCTTAACTGGCATTGTGAAGGAGACGTGAGCTTCCTACTGGAAGTCCTTCCTGCATCATTGCAGCGGGGTTCCTAGGAAATGGAATAAAACTGCCGGGAGAGAGAGAAGCAACTCAGGAAAGGGTAACGCTCGTTCTGATTTCCGGTGAGATCAGGCATCTGACTGATAGGTTGGCGAGTCTGTACAGAACTAGTGTTATCGGCTAGCAGTAGGAGAAGTCACGGGAGAAGGTGTGCAGGGTGCGTGTCAAGGGCGGATGTTGGAATACACGGAGTTTAAATCCTGACACTGTCATGTAGTAGCTATGTGACACTGGCAGTTTGGCTAACATCTCTTTGTGCGTTGCATTATTTGTAAAATGGGAGTACATAGTATACCTTCCCCATAAAACTTTTTGTGGTGATTAAATTAGATCATGTAGGAAGAGGCTTAGCACAGAGCTACCTGGAGATAAGCTTTGTGGCACTTGTTGTTGGTGAGGTTGCTGAAGGATTCCTCCACTGACACCCTATAAGGTATTGTCTAAGTGTGACTCATCGTTTGATTAAGCACTTATTGCATCGTCGTAGGATGGGTTCCCGCAGAAGTAGATGCTGAGCTTCAGATTGGATGCGAGCCATTGATTTGGTAAATGGTCCTGAAGCCCCAGTAGGAGAGGGAGGAAATTAAGAAAGAGAAGGGAGTTGATGGCAAGGTGTTAATGAGCAGGTTATCATTCTGGGCAGTTGGGGCTCATTTTTACTGCTGACCTCTGGTACAACTATGGAATGCCCCTCAGAGGCAGCCCTCTCAAGAAATAGGATATTAAGGTATTTGCACTTGGGTTTCCTTCTCTCCGTGTCTGAGGGCTAATGCCTGGAGGGTAGTAACTTCCAGGCCCTCCAATACTCCCAGGAAAAAATTATTGGAGGATACTTTGCCAAGCTGAGGAGGTAGGACTGAGCACCACGGGGCCATGCCAAGGCTGGCACATACTATCGTGATCTGTGTGTTAATTAACTGGATGGGAGGAAATCCTGTCATGATGCATATGTATATGCAATCATCACATTGTGCACTTTAAATATCTTTTCATTTTATATGTCAGCTATACCTCACCAAAGATGAAATATCATTTAAAAGATTCTCATTTTGTATTTGTAATAGATTTAGTTTTTAGAGAAGTTTTAGGTCCACAGTAAAATTGAATAGAAAGTTTAGAGATTTTCCTTATACTCTCTGCTCCCACACCTGTATAACCACCCCCAGTAACAACATCCCCCAGTGTGAGGCCTTTGCTACAATTGATGAATCTCCACTAAAAAGCCCATATCACCTAACATCTGTAGTTTATATTAGGGTTCACTCTTGGTGTTGCACATCCTGTGGATTTTGACAAATGTGTGATAACACATATACTTTATTATGGCGTCACACCAAATAACTTTACTGGCCTAAGACTCCTTTGTGCTCTGCCATTTTGTCCCTCCCAGCCCACCCACCCACCCAGACAATCACTGATTTGTTTTTTACTGTCAATGGTTTGCCTTTTCCAGATTCTCATATAGTTGATGCAGTCTTTTAAGATTGGTGTTTTCCCCTTAGTAGCATACATTTAAGCTTTGTCACGTGTTTTCCATAGTCTGAGAGGTATTGTTGTGTTAGTGTTGAATATTATTCCATTGTGAGTAAGTACAACAGTTTATCCACACCCCTACAGGACATCTTGATCATTTCCAAGTTTGGGCCATTTTGAAAAAAAAGCTGTTACAAACATGTGTGGTTTATGATTGAAGCATATGTTTTCAACTTTTTGAGGTAAATATCAAGGAGGAATATTCATGTGAATCATATGGGTAAAATATGTTTAATTTTGTAAGAGACCACCAGACTCTTCCAAACTGGCTGCATCCTTTTGTATTCCATCACCAATGAATGAGTGATCCTGCTTCTCCTAATCCTTGTCAGCATTTGATGCTGTCTTGTCCTAAATTTTGGCCATTCTGATAGGTGTGTAGTGGTATCTCATTGTTATTTTAATTTGCATTTCCCTGATGACATATGCTGTGGAGAATCTTTTCACATGCATATTTCCCACCTGTGCACCTTCTTTAGGGAGGTATCTATTGAGGTCTTTGGCTCCCTTTCTAATTCAGTTGCTTAAGCCAGTGAGTGACCTCAGGGTTTCTAACCTGGGTCCTCAGCATCCCAGGTCGATGCTCTGTCCACTGTGCCACCAATTGGTCAGGCACATTTTTAATATGTGAAAATCTGCCTCTTGATAGAGATATACTTTTAAAATAGATGCTATACAATCAGATATAAAATCTTAAAAACAAACTTATAAAAAGCCTTGGAAGGAGGAATAAAAAACAAGTCGCATCTATGAACTAAAAGTTCTGAAAATGGAGAAACACAACTTTATGGGCTTATAGCAATTAACAGAAGCTAACAGAATGGCATTTAAATGCAGAATCACATTTTAATATGACTGGAGGGGAATGTGTCTGGGCGAGTGGGAGCCCACGGCGATTCATAGATGATGCCGTGAACCTTGAATGTCCCACTTCAGGGCAGCAGACATCAAGGTCCAATATCAGAGCTTAATTTCCTTTAAAAAAACACAAAATACAAAAATGACCTAATTAGATTCACAGAATAAGCAGCTTAGTGTTAGAGCCTGAGATGTGTAAGAGAAACCCCTGGAGGAGGTGCGGCACCACTACTGTGAGCCGCTCAGCTCTCTTGGTTCAATCTGGAGAACCAATCAGGGGCCACTATGTCTATGGATGTGATGGAGTATTCAATTTACAAAGAAGAAAGTGTAGGATGATCTCTTCCTACAGGTGCTCGTTGATAGGGACTCTCAAATACCAGGATCACAAGGTCTAGGGGTCAGACAGATGGGGGTGACGGCACCCCTGACTCTCTGAGACCCTTCTGCAGGTTATGGGGTGTCTACAAAGGACTGAGGAATGTTCCTCTAGTGCGGCATGTGGAAGAACCTCAAAGAGACTCCCGTGGGGGCTGGAAGGACAGCGAGGGAGTTGTTCTGCCGGGATGGGTGTTTCTCGCATTTTCCCTTTTGGGAACAAGAGTGCCTAGCCCAGCTCTGCACTTATTCCCTGCCTGCCTCGCCACTCTGTGGCAATCTAAAGGACAAGCAGCATCTCTTTCCTTCTCAGGTCTGTCAGTCCTTTGAGGCCATCACCAAGGAGGTACCATGAAGAACTTCGTCTACTCCCGGACCTTCTTCCGGTAAGTCCTATTCTGGACCTTGCGCCTTAGTGACATTATAATGGGATGATAATTTGTGAGGCCTTCCTCGAAGTAAATGTATTTTGCATGTGGTGAGAATATAGATAATTTGTGACCACACAGGGCAATGCTGTGGACTAAAGATGGATGCTTTTATTTATTTTTTTCTGCTAATTCTTCCATTGATGTGTGGTATCAAATCCTTCTACCCTTAAATATGAGCTGGCCCTGTCACTTGCTTTACCAAGGTCATACGGCAGAAGTGACACTCTGGGACATCCTAGGTTAGGTCACAAAAAGCCTTGTGGCTTTTGTCCAGAACACTTGAACATTTTTACAGTACTGAGACTTATGCTGTGGCCCGGGGGTGACGCCGCCAGGAGCACAGCTGAGTCAGCGTTTCCAAGAATCCCCGGCAGAGGGCTAGGTGCTGAGTGATGTAGTCTCTGAATCTCCTGACCGTTCATCTACCAGCCCCGAGTGCGCTCAGCTGGTGCATGGGAAGTAAACGAGTCACCTCCGAGTCCCGTATGAATTCTTGAACATTTGCGATATAGTGAAGTTATAGTGGTTGTTTTAGTCCATTAAGCTTTGGAGTGGCTTTTTCCACTGCAGTAGGTAGCAGGAATGATCGTGACTTTTCCATTCTGCACTGCTCCTCCTTTGGGAACAGGGGAGATAGTAGACACCCCCTGACTCTCGGTGCAGGTGTTCAGTGGGTGTGAGTTTGGTGCAGGATAGTGTGTCTTTGGGCACAGTCAAAATAAATAAAAAGATAGATAGATGACAGGTAGGTTGATGATAGATAGATAGATAGATAGATAGATAGATAGGCAGGCAGATGTTAGATAAAGTAAGTGGTGGAATTAAACATTAGAATCATCTGGATTCAAGTTTCAATTCTGACACTAGCTAGTTGTGACCACTGGCTTAATGAGTAAAATTGGACCATATAGCAAGGTTTAATATAACCCTCTGGGCATCCTGATCACATCACAAGCTCTCCTTTGTTCTGTGAACAGAGAACCTGGGGTTAGTTAAATAAGGAACAGTATTTTGGTTTGGCAGCAGCAGGAGAGAAAAAGGAAGGCATTTATCTATCATGTATCATCTGGTTCTTTCTACTCATTTACATTTTGAGCCTCTTTGCCAAATCCTAGAGGGTGGATACTAGTGGGACCCTTGAGCCCTGCGAGCCTATATGGGGACCTGCACAGTTCCCCATTTTACCTCTGGGATTGATCACAGGCCGACTGATAGTCAGCACGCTCATCTTGTTAATAAAATCGTAGTCTGCCACCCAAGCAGACACATAGGTCTCTCAGATCCCTTCTCCACGAATCCACATTCTGAAGACCTCCCCTTTCTGACCTCTCTTTACGAGGAACTTCCCGGTCCCTGTAAATGTGGGAGTGGGGCTGGCTCACTGTGGAGCTTTTGCCAGGAGTTAGACAGGACCCACCTCTGACTTCAAGTTTCTTATCCGACTTTCCCAGTCCAGGTGATGCTCCCCCTTCCTGCTGGTCCGCAGGGACCCACGTGGGCTGATCAGCGTAGTTGGGTCCCTCTGTGTAAACGCCAAATTACTTAACTTCTTCGGTTTCAGTTTTCCTTCTCCCACTAAAATATGTAGATCTAATCCAACTAAGAGAATTCTTAGAGCATTAACTAAGAGTAGAAAGCAGTTCCTGCAGTGTCAGGTGTGCATGTTGCTTATTCTCACTGACTAGGACTGTGGGGTGGGAGCAGTGGAAATGGTGGTTGTGATAAAGAATGCAGTCATAACGACACACTGACAACATCCCTGCTGTGTATCAGGCACTGTTCTCAGCACCGGGTGGACATTGACTCACTCAGACCTCACAGTTATGCTATGATGTTGCTCTTATTACTGTCTTTAGCTTAAGATAAAAAAGAAATCTCATGCACATATGAATTAAACAGCATATGTAAATTCACACAGCCACTGCTGCTGCTGGTTATTATGACGAAGGTGAAGGGGGTGGGCCAGAGGGAGAGAAAGGGGAAGAAAATGGATATGAAGAAGAAATGAAATATGGGAGGGGGAGGGCACTACATGTCCGTTATCAGCTGTATTTCCAGGCTTATGCAGCAGGAGTACCTAGTTTCGATATGCAATGAGACTGGAAAAGGAATAGAAGTCCATTGCAACTTCTAGTTTGGAAAACAAGAATGAGGGGTAGATATCTATCTATAGGGTCAGAGGTCTTGCTTTTAGCTATCTGAGCATGCTCACATTGTGCTGTTTTAACCAGCATTCATGTGGACAAACGGAAAATGTAACCAAGCAATGATGGGAAACCAGAGGTCACATTTAGCAGTTGGTACCAAGTCGAATGAATTTGAATGTTCTTGACTGCCGGAGCTGTAATTATAGGTTTTAACTACCTGCTGGAGGTTACAAAGGTAAAGAAAATGGAATTGTTCAGTAGAAGTCACCATCAAGTGGGTTGCTGGAAAATGTTAAGAAATAATTATTCTTATTAACTTGAAGTTCATAAATTATCTAAAATAAAAGTGATAAAATAGTGTTTGCCCTTTTCATAGAAGGTCCTCTTTAAGAAGAGTGGTATCTGTACTTTGTTCTGAAAAATCTCTCCTCCCTACCTTCATTCCCTCACTGCACACCTTCAAAAAAAAAAAAAAAAAAACACAAAAGGAGTTATACACATTACGAGAGAGATCCGTCTCTGTTAGAACAACATTTCTCTAAATTAAGAGGACAGGTTAATTATGTCAGAATCTCTTAGGGATGGAGAGATCACAGTGCAGCTGACCCTTGAACAATGCAAGTTTGAAATGCACGGTGCCACTTATACGTGGAAAAATTTCCAATAAATACCTGTACTGTTTTGTGTTCTTAGTTAGGACTCCGCAGATATGATGGGCTGATTGTATACCTTCTCTACGTTTTATATAGTGGGTTTGAGCATCTGTGGATTTGGGTATCCATGAAAGCCCAGTTTCCCACAAATACTAAGGGACAAATTAAGGTATTTGGAACTCAAAATTTATACCCAAATTTCAGACAGTGTGGACATCAACATTCCTAACCCTGCATTGCTTATGGGTCACCTGGAAATAAAAAAGATTCCTGTACTTCAACAAAGATGTACTACACCAGAATCACTGATTGTTAGCCGCAGAAATTTGTGTAATACACTCAGATGATTATACTTTTTTTCAGTAAAGATTGAGAATGAAATTAACACCATGTTTTTTTCCAGAATAACCAAGAACTTAATTTCAGTACATCTTTCTGAGCATAATTTGGGGTCTTCCGGTAGTCATTCCCAATGTACTAAGTAAGATTCTTCTCTCATCTTAGTAACACTGTCTTCCTCCTACAAAGTAGTTTTTATGCTTGCAGAACACAAGTGCACAAGTCAGTTTTCTGAACTTCGTAGCACTGGAACAGGAACAAGTTAACAGGAGTGTAGGCACTTTTAGATTTGGGTGCAAAGAAAATTTTGAGTAGCTTGTTGACCACCAGCAAGAGCCTACTTCACCCCAAGGCAGTAGAAGGGAATCAGGGAGGATCAATATACAAAGATCTGGTTCAATCACCCTTTTTTTTTCTGAATCAGAACTCTATTTTTTCTCAATTACTAAATCTGTAACAGAATTAGTCTTGAATATTGGAGGAGGAGGAAAACAGGATGAATGAGTTACAGTTACTGGAACATGGATTTTTGATTGCATATAAGAAGGAAAAGTTCATAGGGCTAAGATAACGAATAGTAGAGTAGTTTGTCATAACAGTTACTAAAGTTATAGGCCATTCAGAGGATCCAAGCAGAAACCGCATAGAATCTATTCCCCATTGAGGAAAAGGAGATGAATGATTGGGCTAGTTAGGATAACAACTGAATGAATACCCATTTTTCCTTCATATAATTGTCTAATGGCACTTCTTTGTTCTATAGTTGTCTTTTTTTTTTTTTTTTAATTCCCCAATTCTTTGCCATCTTTCTTCTACTTTAGAAGTGTCCGTTGTTTAAAGGATGAGTTTCAGAGACATGAAAACACACGGGGGCAGAGGTGAGAAGTGTTTGTTATATGTATTTCCCAGCAGATTGTGCGCTGTCACCAGCTGTGGCATATTAATCATCCTAATCCCTCTACAGTCTGTCATTAGCTACCCAGAAAAATGAGACTGTCCTAAAAACTAAAAAGTAAAGATGTGTGAAATCGATGTAATTATGATCATTTTTCTCATCTACATCAATGCCAGTCTAATTCACCTGACCAAACAAGATATTCACATTCACAAGACTTGAGGAATCTTACCCAGCATGGACTGATTCAAGGAGAGAAAACAAAGTTTTAGCAGGGCATCATCAAATGTGCCTCTTCAGAGAAGCCTCGTATCAGTTCTCACAGCGGGTTAGGGGCGGTTCTTGGTACCCCACCTAAGTATCATCTGAAATATGAGTGTAGGAAGTCACACAAGTGGAGGTTGGAGCCTCCCTGGCTTAGGAGCCCTACCCAAAGCTCTGGTTTCCTACAGAGTATTTCTGGTTTATTTCCTGTCCTTTTCAGTGAGATGGAATCTACCAACCTCAGGGTGACTTTGCTGTTAAACAGTATTGTCAGGGAGACAGTTGACATCTCATTTTTACCAGGCTTCTAGGAGAATAGCACTAGCATCCTGAGTCAAGGTCTGTTATGATGCAAAAGGGGGAAAGGATTTTGTGACCCTTTACTCCAAGTTTACCTCAAAACACTAACACCTTTGACACAGAGAAAGTAAGTCAATGCACAACTGACCACCAGGATTTGAGTCATCTAATGGATATTAGTATCTCCTCCATTCTTGAATCAGTTGGATTATTTGTGGAGGAAGGGCTATTACTTTTATAGGTCTCACAATATCTTTTATATCCTGATAGGCGTAAGGCAAATTTACATCAAAACATTAAATGAAAATGTAGCAACAAGCAGAGAGCAGCTAATCTTTTGTTTTATCCCTTTTACTGTGACTAATACATGTCAGCAAGTCTGGTATTTCAACAAATCTGCAGGTATAGTTGTAGCCCCATCAGAAAAGAAGAGTGTTAGTCCTCTGGCCTGGCATTTGAAACTCAAATTGTGATCACAACTTTTGTGCTGGGCGCAGGCTACAGTCAGTGCGCAAACTCAGGATTATGAATCACTGCAGGTGCAGTGTTGGCACTCCCGATTTAACAGTAGAAGTTTCCTCACTGCTGCAGATGTGCCTCTATACTACTGTCACCACCATCCTGAAGACATTGCTTGGGACACAGTTGGGCACACCCTGCATGTCAGACTGCTCTTTGGCTTTCCTGGCATGATGCTTCAACATATGGCACTTTTCCTGTTTCCTCTTACTTGTGTCATTACCACGGGGCTCAGAGGCACTTGTCAGTACAGTGTGGAGCCTAAGTGTAATCACAACCAACATGACAGCTCCAACCTCTTAGACTGACTGCAGTCATGGTCACAAAAATAGAGGGTCTGTAAGTCTGAGTGCCCACTTTGGCCCCCAGTTGAGGTATCAGTGCATGGCGGGATCTAAGTCTACTATAATCTCCACAGATGGTACTAGCTTCTTTGCATCAGTCTAATAACAAAATCACACCTGCCCGCCAAACTGCTGCTGGATTGCTGGTCAGGGCAGCGGGTTGTATTTCTTCTGAACACAAATTTGTTTCGCTCCAGTTTCTCTTCAGTACCCAAAACAGGAAGATAGGCCCCTTGTCATGTGCTGCAGAATTCTACCATCAAACTTAGAAGGGTGGAAGCACACTTAGGTATCAGTGCTTTACCATCGTAAGGTTCCCAATGTGTTCTTCCTGATGACAGGATGCCTTGGTTGAATTCAGCACAGTGTCTAAGCCCAGCTCACTTGCTGATATTTCTCTGTAGGATTCCCTCTGGGTGGCTGTGGGCTCAACTGCACAATGAAACTCAGATCTACATAGACCACGGAGGGCAGGAGCTTTACTAGTAGGGCATGGAGCAGAAACCCAGTATAAAGCCACAGAAGCCAGGACAGCAGGGAAGCATGAGGGGTACTCCCTCAGCGCTTGGTCCCCGGAGTAATGCCCAAAGTAGTGGCACTTCATATGTAATAACAATGCGAGGATGCATCTTGGGAGGAAAGTTGGACAGATAATTATAAGGGAAGTGCAGTGTTTGGAAAATATATTAAAAATAGAATTTTTAGGAATTCCATGATTATTTTTTAGTCTGCAGTATGCTATCAAAAAATTTAGCCAAATCCCATTTTTGAAAACTCTGAATGGTTCCAGTGAAATGTATTTGTGAGCCATGCTTGCTGTATTTCTTTAGGATGTTTAGATAACTATATTTTATCTGAGTATATTGTCATGAAAGACAATAAGGAAATGGTAATCAAATAAAAGGATCAGTTTTGGCTTTTCAAAATGGATTGCCATTCACATAAATAATGAAAAAGATGAATGATTTTGAATGATAAAATATAAATCTATTAGTATTTTGCTCAAATGTCACCCTCTGATTTTTCTTTCCCTCCCCATCTTCCCCACTCTAGTTATAAATACTCTTCTTTTAACTTAATTGCACTCAGTGCAAATTAAAACATAAATGCAAATAATAGTTAACATATTATTTTTTTCATTTTGAATACTGACCTATGTGAGAACAAGTTGTTTATTTATTATGTCATTGATATAACAATGAGCACAGAGGTAATTAAATTTGTAGGTTTTCAAAGTTGTGTTTAAGTTAAATTAGAAAAAAATTCTTTGTTTAGTCTGTAAAGTGTTTATTCTTTTTTTAATATTTTGTAATTAAATGAAAGGAAAGAAGGCAGAGAAGACAGACTTTCACATGTGCCCAGACTAGTATCCATTTGGCAAGCCCCCTATGGGGGATGCCCTGTCCATCTGGGGCTGTTGCTTCATTGCTGAACAACCATGCTATTTTTAGTGCCTGAGGTGGAGAGCATGAGCCATTCTCAGTGCTGGGAGTCAACTCACTTGACCCAATTGAGCCATGGCTGTGAGAGGGGAAGAGAGAGAGGAGAGGGAGAAGGTTGGTAAAATGGGTGGTTGCTACATCTGTGCCCTGATCAGGAATTGAACCTGGAACATCTGCACACTGGGCTGATGCTCTACCACTGAGCCAACTGGACAGAGCCTATTCTTCCCTTTTTTAAATTACATTTTTAATATGAACGAGTTGGTAACTATCAAAATATATTTTAGATTTGTCCTCCAGTGTGTGATACAATTCAAATTTAAACTATTATTTCATTCTCATCCTGCATCTACTTTTTAAGGGCTATTTTTTTTGAATGGGAGCTGTAGAGAATTAGTCAATCTCATTTTACATATTAAGAATGTAAGACCCAGAAAAATATTATAACTTTCTAAAGGTCAGACAATTTGTTAACAAGTGCAGTTTATAAACTTTTTTTTTCTATATCTTCCACAGTAAGTAATATCATATTTTAATTATACTTCTTGCTGAGTAAGTACATCAACTGATTACTAAAATAATCCCTGCTTTTAAATTACTCGGATTATATCATAGGTTTGTGATATTGTCCTGGTTATTTCTGGTGTGATGTAATGAGATTAATTAGTGTTATGTTTTCAGAGAAAGAGAAATTGCTAGATGAATTTAGTTGAAAAGCACATCATATTTTAAGCTAGTTATTAAATCAGTGTTCATTTTATACTTATTTTTCAGTTTATTTTTCCTCCAAATAAATTCTGTAATTGAGGGCTTAAAAATAAAATAATGAGGGCTCAGTGTATTTACTACTTTTCTATAAGTAATTATTGACATAAACTGCTTACTTGAAATGCCTACATTCCATTTATCTTTTAATAACTTACAACAGATGGCAGACTCCCTAATACATCCACCACATAACTCATTGTGCTGCTTCGACCACCTGCCACCTTTATGTGAAATCAAAGTATCTTTTAGACAATTATTTTTCATAGTAAGTCAGGCTAAAAATTTGTTATTGTGGATAGATTCTTTTTTTATTGATTGACTTTAAAGAGACAAAGAGAGGAAGGAGGAGAGACAGAGAAAAAGAGAGAGATGGGGGGCATTCATTTGTTGTTTCACTTAGTTGTGCATTCATTGGTTACTTCCTACATGTGCCCTGACCGGGGATTGAACCAGTGCAAATGGATTCTTGATGCAAAGTCAGGTGCTGATGGAGTGAAGGATGAAAAAGAAAGGACATTCACAGAGTAGAGTATTTGTGTGTGTGTGTGTTTGAGACGAGTACAAGAATTGTTGAATCTTTTTCCGTAAGTAAGGGGGAGGGTTTTCTGTTTGTTTTATTTCTGTGTAGAATTGTCATTCTCTTTAGTATTATTTTTAAATAATACAATATTGTTAAAGTTAAAAGTAAATTAATTAACTTGGAAATTAACATAAAATATATTTTCTATATGCAATATGAACTTATTTATTTTTTAGTGTTCCCACTTAGTACCCATCAGTAGATTTCTTTTCTAATTTTTTTTTTTTTTTTTTTGTGTGTGTGTGTGTGTGTGTGTGTGTGTGTGTGTGTGTGTGTGTGATAGAGACAGAGACAGCAAGAGACGGATAGGGACAGACAGAAAGAAACGGAGAGAGAGGAGAAGCATCAATTCTTTCTTGTAGCACCTAGTTGTTCATTGATTGCTTTCTCATATGTGCCCTGACCGGGGTGGGGGAGCTACAGCAGACTGAGGTACACCTTGCTCAAGCCATTGACCTTGGGCTCAAACTGGTGAGCCTTGCTCAAACTAGATGAGCCCGTGCTCAAGCAAGCAACCTCGGCGTTTTGAACCTGGGTCCTCCGCATCCCAATCTGATGCTCTATCCTCTGTGACACCATCTGCTCGGGCTCTAATTTTTTTTTTTTTAATTTAGAACTTAAATGTAATAGAGTGGCATTGGTCCATGAGAACCGTTAGGTTTCAGATAAAGATCTCTACAGTGCTTGAACTGTTGACTGCATTGTGTGCCCATCACCCAAATTCAAATTATTTTCTCTCACCATATATTTGTCCCTCTTTACTCCCTTCCACCTCAACCCCTCCCTCTGGTAACCACTTCACTTATGTTTACGTCCATGAGAGCCAGTTTTATAGAAAGGTCAATTGCATCTGTGAATTTATATGAAATTTTTATTGATGCTTAATTTTTTTTTTTTTTACAGGGACAGAGAGAGAGTCAGAGAGAGGGATAGATAGGGACAGACAGACAGGAACAGAGAGAGGTGAGAAGCATCAATCATTAGTTTTTCATTGCCATTGCGACACATAGTTGTTCATTGATTGCTTTCTCACATGTGCCTTGACCGCGGGCCTTCAGCAGACCGAGCAACCGCTTGCTGGAGCCAGCGACCTTGGGTCCAAGCTGGCGAGCTTTTGCTCAAGCCAGATGGGCCCGCGCTTAAGCTGGCGAGTTCGGGGTCTCGAACCTGGATCTTCTGCATCCCAGTCCAATGCTCTATCCACTGTGCCACTACCTGGTCAGGCAAAAAAAAAAAAAAAATGTTTAAGTAATATTCACCACATAATAAATGGAGCCTTTGTATTAAACACATAAGTATTTTATTTACTTTTATGAAAATAAGACATGTCTAAATTGGGAAATATTTAATTTAAAAAATATAAAAAAGCAATCACGACTTGGGAAAATATAACAATGATACACAATTCATTGTGATCTCGTATTTTATCAGGAGTTTCTAGTGGCAGAAGCACAAAAAGAACAACATTGAGATGGGTACATTGTCATTGCTAAGTAGGAACCATAGCATTACTTTGGTTTAGGCTTCTTCTTGACTCAATTGCTCATATATAACTGCAATTAAAAAGTGATTCTTTGGACTAACCCAGTGGTGGCACAGTGGATAGAGTGTTCACCTGGGAGGCTGAGGACCCTGGTTCGAAACTCCGAGGTTACAGGCTTGAGTATGGGATCCTAGACATGACTCAATGGTAACTGGCTTGAGCTCAAGTTCATTGGCTTCAGTAAGGGGTCACTGGCTCAGCTGGAGCCCCCTGGTCAAGGCACATATGAGAAAGCAATCAATGAGCAACTAAGATGCCGCAACTATGAGTTGATGCTTATCATCTCTTTCTGTCTCTCTTTCTCTCTCAAAAAAAAATTAAAAAAAAAACCCTGATTATTTGTAAACTACATTGTTTGTTTTTTATTAAATTTTTTTGACAACCCAAGTACCGGTTTTAAATAACAACAATTACAAAAGGTGGAAATATCAGCTCAGAAAGGCAAATTACTTCTTTAATAGATCAGGTTTTCACATAATAACTAACTCCCATCAATTTTAAATACTATCACATAAAGCATGGTAGAGAAAAGAAAGTTTGCTTCATAATTAGAAACTTTCACTAAAACTTGCCAGAAAAAAAACAAAACAAAACAAAAAGCCATTTTTGAAAATCAATACTGGACTGTCTTGTTTAGCACTGTCACATTGATCTACCGTGGATTCAGAAGTGGCGCTGATGCCATCATCTTCCTCTGCTCTCATAACTCCTTGGGCATCTCTATGATTAATCATAATTACATCAGATTCTAATTGCTTGTTTTTGATTCATTTCTCTCTTAGATATGAGCAACTCTAACTTATGTATCTTTCATGAAACTGAACCTATTTCTTGGCATAGATGAGTATAATTAGCATTTAGTAAATAAATTATATAGAAGGTATGGAGGGAGAAAAAGGGAGGGGGGATGGGTGAAGAAGGGCAGAAGTAGACTATAGATTTAGTATATATAAATGTTATATAGTCTAACATATATATGGTATATATTCATGTAGTATAAATTATTTTATATAGTGCATCTAGTATATAGTATATGCTATATACAGTATATATATTGTATATTCTATAATATACTGTATAGAGCATATAACCTATATCTTTGCATATGTATGCATAACCATAGTATTATATATGTATAAATATGTATAATATATATATATATATATGCCTAGATATGATATGTATGTATGTGTCTATTTCCTTCCAATACTCTAAATTTCTTTTTATTTTATTCATTTTAGAGAGGAGACAGAGAGTGAGTGAGAGAGAGAGAGAGAAAGAGAGAAAGGGGAGGAGCTGGAAGCATCAACTCCCATATGTGCCTTGACCAGACCAGTGCAGGGTTTTGAACTGGCGACTTCAGTGTTCCCAGGTCGTCGCTTTATCCACTGCGCCACCACAGGTCAGGCTCCTTCCAATACTCTAAACGTGTCCGGTTAGCTACCCTGTCCACTCTGCTCCCCTAGCCTCAACATCTGAGGAGGGAGCATCGGCCCCCGGGCAAGTGGGTTAGAATCTTACTGACAGGAATCAAAGACCATTGCCACTCATTGTGAGGATAAATCATCCTCCTAAAGACACAAGCCTCTGCTCCATAATTGCCTAGTTTTTATCCTTCCAGTTATTCATTTATCCTTGTTAGTCTCTAAAATATTTCAAATCCTTCAGATGACATTTCTTGAGTTTTTATATTAATGCTGCCGGGTAGATTCCTCTTACCTATAAATCAAATGCTAGGGTTGATACACAGGTCAACTAACACTGTGTCTGAAACATGGGCGATATTCACAAAATATCAGTAGGGTGAATGAGTGATTTAATGACAGAATGGTTGGATGGATGAATGAATGAATGAGTGAATGGATAGATGAAGAAATGGCTTTTCTCTTACCAGTCTGCACACTATTCTATGGAAGACCAAGACTTCTAACAAACCTGATCCTGAAAATTCAAACTCCCTGGCATGTCCAGGGACAAGAAACTTTCTCGTGGAGAAACCAGTAAACATATTTCTGTCCGCATGAACCTCACTTGGGTAAAATAATATGAAATCACCTCTAGCTAAGTGTTGATAGTGGAGTACAAGAGACACCTTACCTCAGTGAGTTCACTCTGGAAGCACATGTGTAACTCCAGCATTTTCTCTACCCTGCTCTTGGGAAAGGACTGCTTCAGCTACTAGCAGGCACTGAGTTACAAGTCCTGTCCCTGTGGGGACGTAATGCTATCTCAGCGCCTCTTTTTTCCACCATATCATTCTCTCATTTTTAGGGAAGTTATAATACTTACACCTGGGCTAATCTTTGGCTCACATTTTATTCAAAATTTATGAGTCTTATAATTTTTTACATTTTTAAGGGGCTCTCTATCACCCTAATTCCTCTCTAATTGATTATTATCAGTATCACGAAGATGAAATGAGTATGACTTCCTTCCTAAAGAAATGCTCCTCCAATGAAAGCAAATTTTAATATGTTTAATAGTCAAGAAAAATACCAGAAGCATTTTTATTTTATAGCCCTTTTGAGGATATATATTTAAAGTTTGCACTGCATTGGTTTTCTTTTCCATGTAATGATCTCATTTTGACATTACAGCATTATGTCTGTGAAGAGTGCAAGTATTCTCTGTTCAGTGAGGAGTGTTACATAAAATGTAAATACAAGCTTATCTAAATGCAGCAATTAGCATAACTATGGTTCACTGTAGTATGCGTTGGGGAAAAGTAAACATATAAAGAAGTAAATTTACATTGATTGGCTCTGAGGTACCTCTTGTAATGTGAAAACAATTCAGAAATGTTTCCCCTATAATTCAAGGGTTGAGAACGTGATTAGGTGCTATTGAATTAATGTAATGTACACGGCTTTCTAAATTCATTTCAAGGCGGCAGTATGCATTATATGGACTGCCACAAAAACAGCCAGCCACAAAATTTCCTAATATTTCTATGTATGAAAAGATTTAATATTACTGAATCCTTGGCTAGTGAATTAGTCCCAAATTATGCAATGAAAAAATAAAAATATATATATATTGAACAATTAAAGGCTAACACCACATCAGAAACATAGGCGATGTTCACTAAATATTAGTTGGGTGAATGAATGATGGAATGGATGGATGGATGGATGGATGGATGGATGGATGAACATATAGCTTTTCTCTTATCAGTCAGCACTCTGTCCTAAGAAAGACCAAGACTACTAAAAGCCTGAACACACAATACAATATAGATCAGGGGTGCCCACACTTTTTCAGCTTGCGAGCTACTTATAAGATGACAAGTCAAAATGATCTACCTACAATAAAAATGCAAAACGTAAATTTATTTCTTCTATATTATCATTATTTAAGTTACTATTGTTACTATTTAATATTGTGTATTCTTCTTTCACCTTTCTCTTTCTCAGCTCTCTTTTCGGAGGAAAGTCAATGTCATAGTTTTTATGAACAGTCCGAAAAAGCCGCTCCACATTTCCCTTCTTTGGAATAGCAATGGCACACAGACAGATGAGGCAAACACACTTAGAATATGACATAGTGAAAAAAATCCCCTCCCATTCTGTATGAAAGTGGTAGGTTTTAGGCTTCTTACTTGGACCAGCTATGGCACTCATTTTTATACCCTTTGTTGTATTTAGTTTAAATAAATTGAAGGCTAACTACGCAGCGATGTAACTAAACAAGTTAGCGTGGTTTAATGCGCATGCGTAGGGTGTCAAAAGTTCAGACGTCAGATTGTCTACCTGTATGCCAATCAAAAGACAAATGTCTTTTTAATGTCATGCAATCTATCCACACTTCCTTCACGATTGACCAGTATATTGCGATCGACGTATTGAGCACCCCTGATATAGATGATGCATTATAGAATTGTATACCTGAAATCTATATAATTTTATTAATCAATGTGACCCCAATAAATTCAATAAAAAATAAAAGCTAATATATACTTATGCATTAGTGAATATTTTGTGCTCCGGTGTAAGAAACCCAGGAAGTTATAAACAAATATTTACCTCTGTTGAGTAAAATGTAAGCCAAACATTAGGCTCAGCCAGACTAGAGACAGAAACCCATTAAAGAAAATTTGCAGCTTACTCATTCCAGCTGCAAATCTCAGTGCTGGAAATGAGATGCTGGACACTGTCAAGGCTTGATTGTAAAGGTTATTTGGTCAAAGCCCTTGCAATGTGTCTTATCTTTGATTAAAAAACTATTTCTAAATATGTCACAACAGTTCTTACCTAGCCCTTCTTTCCTTCCTTCCTTCCTTCCTTTCTTCCTTCCTCCCTTCCTTCCTTCTGATCTTCCTTCCTCCCTTCCTTCCTTCTGATCTTCCTTCCTTCCTTCTTTCCTTCTCTCTCTCTCTTTCTCTCTCTCTCTCTCTCTGCATTAAGAGAATTTGTCTTACAGGACAGGGTGGGTTATACTGGGATATATTTATTATTAAAATGTTGTTGGGGTATTTATTTATTTATTTATTTATTTATTTATTGAGTCAGTGCAGGTTGTCTGGGTCTTTACTCAGACTCTGAGCCTTTACTCAGAGGTGCTGCCATTTTGACTTTGCTGACTATCTCAGGATGGGAAGAATGAGAGGGAGGGCAGGGTATCAGGTCCTGAGTGCTAGAAAACCAAGAGGCAACACTTGCCATACTCACTTGCATGGAGTTGACCACTATGTCCATTACACTTGGCATTTTTAACACATGCTTTATGGGGTTTTAACACTGATCACCTAAGGTTTGTTTGCATGTTGTATTTTTATTATTAAATTCCAATTGTGTTACATTGTGGTTAGGTTTGACATTTACTGGCAGACTTTTAGTATTTGCTGAGATTGTGGCCTTGTACATGCAGATCTGTACATCTCTGTTTTTAAAATTTAGGTGCATTCTCTAATTATTGGTCAATGCGTCTGTTGAAGACTTGTGTTCAAACTTGTTAATTGTTTTGTTATAATTTTTTTTTACTGGAAAGGTGAATTCTCTCTATTAATGTTTCTTGTCCATTGCTCTGATTCTGGATGTATGATTATTTCCTACTTTCAAGAAAAATATTCAATCTTTAGTTTACTAAGACCTCTATATAGTTAAATATTAAAACATATTCCTCTTTATATTAGAAATTTTTATCTTAAATATACAAATGAGGTAACTGAATCTCAGAGGAGGTAGACATACTGATTAATATACAACTAGATTTGTTTGGCTCCAAATGTCTACACTAATAATACATAAAAATTAATAAATATGACAATATGACAGTCATTAAATTTTCCTAAAATTTCAAACTCAGAAGGAAATTAATATTGATTTTCTTTAATAACCTTTTAATATATGTCTCAATTTGAGTATGCATGTTTGCGTTGGCCAATTTAACTTCACCATCCATTTCATTTTAACTCAGTAATAAACATGATTGAATTTACTGTACTCTATGGATTGTCATAAACCAAGCAATTCAGTCAAATTAATGTGACAAGGATGCAAAAGAGACTACCAAATAAAATCAAAATATGCCATAATATTTCATCATTTTCTAAATATTACATGTTGCCAGATATGTTAGTGTGAGGATTAATATCTCAATATCACTGCCATATTCCAAATTTCTTTGTATTTCTTTATTAAATCTAGGGCAGTGATAAAATTGCATAATCAAAATCATTTTAATTGTAGAAAAAATATTACTATTAAATTCAAATGATTTATCTTTTGTAACTTTTAAAAAGTTAACATAAGAAGAATTTTTCAGGGAATTATATTTACCTGATGTGTAAATATTTAATATGATTTCAAAAATGTGTTTTTCTTTGTCAAAACAGACACACACACATATCAAATTCTTAATGTTTATACTTGGGTAATGAAACCAGGATCCTTTGTTTAAAGGATTTATACCTGGTGCACTTAGATTTCATCAAAATCATTTTTATTCTGATTTCATATATCTCTAAAACTTTATGCTTTGAAACAATGAAGTCTAAGGTTTATGTAATTACTTTTGTTAAAATGAGTAATACAAAAAATAGATGGCATGTTTTCTAAAATTTACTTTCAAAGTAATATCTAAAAAAGGCATTGCTATAATAAAAAATATATATAGCCATATAAAGTCATTATAAGTATATACAAAAATATATTTTTAAATTTGAATTACTTTGTCTATATGGTGTACTCTTCAACAGTAAGTAGTTCATGAATGTGACAGGCAGCCCCAGGCAATTGAATATGGTTAAGGTAGAATAGTAAATATTTACTTGCAATTTCTCAACTGTTCTTAGGGATAAACACCTTGACATAGTGTAAGACTTTGGCTCATTTTTGCTGCTATTTTCTTATTTCTGTGCCATTCCTATACTTTTAATATCTTACGTGGAAACACAGTGTCTAATATTTTCCTCTCATCTTTTCTAATAAGGCCTTGACTTTCATATCCATGATAAAAATAAATCTATACATGAGGATAAACAGATACGAGAATCCTTCAGGCTATCTTTGTGACCCTTCTGTAAATATAAATTTAAAACTGAAATGGTTGGAAATATCTAAAGGATACTGATGTCAGAAAATAGTGAGGAAGGCAGGCCCAAGGCCCCATTTGCCCATAGAAACATAAAAAAAAAAACCAAATCCAGAAAACTGTCAGAACCAACTTTGTCAAATGTTTGGTAAACAGCTAAAGGTTTATAGCTACTGAATCAAAAAAGAAAAAACCTAAGAAGGGTGGAAAGCTTTGTGGAAGTTTCACTTATCCCGACTTCCACCTGGCCCCACTGGAATGGTGTCAGTCTTGAAAATGCCAGCCCACATCCCCAGTGTGGGACCCTGATTCGTGGTTCTGGAGGGAGCAGAGTAAACCTTACCCTGGGATTATTGTGACTCTACCAACCTCTCAGGATTGGGGTTCCCTGAAATATGGCAGCAAGGCTCTTCTTGCCTTTGTTTCGGTTGTCTTGAAACTCACGTGAGAAGAGCAGTAGACATTTCTGAAACACTGTAGGATGAACTAACAACTCATAGGTGCTGGGCAACAGATAATGAAGGAGACATGCAATAGACCGCACAAGGCACAGAGGGAAAGCTGGAGGGTTCTTTGGGATTCCAGGACACTCAAAAGCCCCTGTGTGTATAGAAGAAGCTCTGAGGAGTCCCTTTGCTTTCACATGAGGTCAACTTCTATAGGCTCCTAACAAGCCTAACTAATTGTTAAGTGTTGAAGACGGACCCCAGCACGAAGCCGGCTGCAGGTGCTGGCAGGGGCGCCTCTTGTTGGTTTATTTGTTTAACTCCTCACATTTGAGAAAAGCTAGTTAAAATGCCATTAAGACACCAGCAAAAATAAATAAATAAATAAAACAGAACTCAGTGACCTCAAATGACAAAATATTGTCTTTGACAAAAATAGTTTTAAAAGAAAATCACTAACCAGACTAGATAGACTTCTGTAATGCAGATTTTGAGTTGACTTCTTTGAAAAGATAACTGGTAAACCTTTAACTACACTAAAGAAAAGGAGAAGAGAGGATTCAAAATCATAAACAAAAGAGGAGACAGGAAAGTGGGTCTTCAGAAACACAAAGGATCATAGGGACTATTATGAATAATTACATGCCAGCAAACTGGATAAACTGGAATAAAAGAGAAAAATTCCTGGAAATATACAACCTCCCAGAATGGAATTAGGAAGAAATAAAAAGCCTTGAATAGATCAATAAACAAATAAGGAGATGAAATCAGTAATAAAAATTTTCCAAACACAAAAATATCCCAGGACCAGAGGCTTCATGGGTAAATTTTATGGAACATTGAGAAGAAAAATTAATACCGATTCTTCTTAAACTCTCCAAAAAAATATAAGAGGAGGGTTCACTTTGAAACTCAAACAGCTACTTACGTCAACATTCTTTATAACAAATAAATGGAGAAGCAAAATGGTGTATCAACTACTTTAGATGGTTCAGATCGCTCTAACAAAACTACCATAGACTGGGTGGGTCAAATAACAAATATAGTAGTCCCCTTCTTATCCACAGCGGGTGCATTCCAAGACTCTCGGTAGCTATCTGAAACCATGGATAGTACCAAACCCTAGATATACTATGTTGCTTTCCTCTACATATATACCTACAACAAAATTTAAGGTATAAATTAGATAGTGCAAGATTAACAATAACTAATCATAAAATAAAATAGCTATAAAAATATACTGTAATAACTCTTAGGTGAATGTGCTGTTGTTAAGTGAAATAAGGGCTATTGAACACAAGCACAGTAATATTGTGTCAATCTGATTGGAAAAGGGCTAAGCGACTAAAGGGCAGGTATCCTATATGGGATGGGTGTGCTGGCCCTGGGGATGACTCACGTCTCAGGAATGAGGCAGAGGATGGTGCAGGATGTTATCCCACTCAGAAGGGTGTGCAGTTCACAAGAAGTGAAGTCAAGAGTCAATTATGGTGTAAATTCAGTGCAATGCTGGGCAGAGACTTATAAGCCATCTTGCTTAATTCCAGTGAGAGGCTTCAAGATCTGTGTGATCAGGACTGCAGTTCTCGGAGCTCATTCGTAGTGAGTTTTTTTTCTTGTGCATTGGTGTGTGTGGAGGAAGCAGACAGGGCCAAAATTTTAATAGCTCAGTGCAGTGAGTGCTGTCTTTGTCTCAAGTGTGAAATCAAAGAGAGAGAGAGAGAAAAGAGAGAGGAATTCAATCATCTCCTAATTGCTTGTTCATGCATTTTATTAATTTTATACTTTCTCTAAAAGAGTTCACAGAGTTCCAGCTATTCTTATAACTTTGCAACCCATGGAGAAAACTTTCAGCGCTATCTTGCCTTGTGTTACCACCAAACACACATACACGCACGCACATGTGTGAACACACACACGCTTATACATTGTTTTATTTTTCCCTTGAGATGTAACTGGGAGTGCTAACATGTACTCTTGATTGAATTATGCCTACTTGATGCACCACTGACCAAAATAAACCAAACAAGGGCACAAAAATGTGGTGTAAGGCATGGGTTTTGCACGATCTAGAACAGAAGAAGCAAGAGGTGTTATCCTAGTGCCTCTGATGTGCACACAGCAATAACCACGACCATAGTGTTCCTTCATCCCATACTAATTACTAAAGGAAACATAACAGTGATCAGCTCCCTCCACATGACTCAGAATACACTCTCTTGCCAGGGATGACCCCTGTAACACATTAGTAATCAAGGGAGGGAGTTGGTAATAGAGTCTACTGAAACAATGAAACCAAAGCAAACAAGCACAAAAATCCACCCAAATAAACAAAAACCTCATAATCTTTAGTGATTGAAAACCTTTCTAGAGTTCAAGGATTATGCAAAGGACTCTCGTGTAAGGTGCTGTGGTGTTAGAGAGTTTATATCCAAATTCTCTATCTACTATTCTGTATTAATGACCTGTAGCTCTATGACACTCAGAGCCTCCTGCTGGCGGACAGAAAGACCAATTCTTTTTGGTTCCTCTGGTTTTTGTTTGTTTGCTTGTGTGTTTGTTGCCATGTCTTCTTCAATCTCTTGACAATTTTAAATTTTTTCTCCAGTGCAATATTTTTCTCATTTTTTCTTAAGTCTCTGAAAATGGCATTTCAGCACTTTCATTTATTAAGTATCTCTATATAGAATTTCAGGAATAGATGATTCAAACGTATATGAATTAGTCATAAATGGTGAAGAAGTATTTCCGTGTCCCCTTTGTCTTCTTTGCACAGTGTGCCTATTGATTCAGGAAACAAACAATCAAAAATGTTAGATCAATATTTTTTATGAGTATCTTTATAAAGCTGTGTGAGAGAAAGAAAAAGAAACAAAACTCAGTGCAGAACTTTCTACCAAGGATAACTCTCCTATCGAAAAAAATGATACTTCAGTTTCAGCTCCAACAGGTTTAAAAAATATGGGTGTCTTCATTCTCATTCTATAACAAAAAGAAAACCTGGCCACATGAATGTAATGACCTTTACTGGACCCATAAGTCAACTGAAGTCACAAGGCAAGCCACTGAAATATGGAGGGATGTGATATCCGGAGAGACACAGCAACTGCTACCCATTTAATGGGAGCGGAAGTTGCTGGAACCATCCAATGGTAGGAACCCCGAAGTCATAATTTTGCACAATTGCTGGAGTCTGAATGTGGGCTAGGGTAATAGTGAGAGCGTCCCTAGCAGCCACAGTTTAAGAAAGCCCTTCACATTTTTGTGAATTTCAACTCCAGTTTCTCACTGTCCACAACCAAGAAAGAGTCCCCCTGTGACTCCAGCTGGTGGTGAGAAGAGTAACATTTGTAACATATGCTCAGAGACTTCTTGTCATCAAAGCATACTGTTCAGGTCAAAGATGTCCAGAGTTGGGTCGCTGCTGGAGGAAGAGATTCCCACCTAGTCCAGACTCCTCTGGCTTTTTTTTTTTTGTTCTATCTAATAGGGACATTTTTCAGCTAGTGGCAGGGCCTCAGGAAACTATGAGTGAAACACCACAGCCAGAGACAGGAGTAGGAACAAGGGAAAAAACATACACACATCTATGTCCCCTAGAGAACCATTTGTGAAGGTCATACCTGAGACGCAGGCTCATGGAAGAACTGAGATTTCATTGGAAGGTTATAGAATGTGACCGATTCCTCCACTTTGCCATCATACTGGCCTGACTCAAGGCTAGTCGTGGTGGGTTATATTTGATAGACCTGTACAACCCAGAACATCTCTGAGGAAGAGTATTTAGGCAGAATGAGTAACTTCACTGTTGAGGTCCAACCTGTGAACGAATCCAGTCATATGAAAGAGTCAGCGAAAGGAAGACCTCCCTTGTCCTTTCTGTGCCTTACGACTTCCTGAGGTGGCTCAGAACTGAATTTTGGGCAGCCTTTGTGGGTATATACAATTGAATAGATCAAATGATTTTAACACTGACAGCCAATAAGACCACCTGGTTCCATTTGAATACAGAGAAGAAAAAGCCATGCACAAACTGTGCTCCTTCCCGTTATCTATCCAATTTTAGTCTGTCTTCACTGTCTTCAGGAGACTTCAGCTTGGAGGCCTTATTCAGGGTCATGCTCCCCAAAGGGAAGTTCGAAGCAGAGATTCACCAGGTCTGCCTTCGATTCTTCTAAGTCTCAGTTTTGCGCTGAGAGACTCTGAGGTATTAGAGGAATCCTTTAAACTCCTCTGTGACACCATAGGTGATAACACTTTCTCCCTGACCTTATTTTTCCCCTTGAGATTGTATGACTTTGCTTCACATCCCTGAATAGTTAGCAGCCGAGGCTAGAGCTGAACTCAGCCGGGATCCCAGTTTCCTGGATTTGCCTTTGACAGCTTCTGACAGCTCATAAATACGCTTGGTGTTAAAACTCTCCTTAGAGCCCCCTCCCCCTTTTTTTCTCCAAAGGATCAATTGTAGATGTTTGATGAACTCTTATTACTGCAGCTTTCTTTCTCCCCGATGTGTTGCGCCATCACGCACTCAACAGTGAAATGTATAAGTGCACATAAATGATCCTTGTGTTGTGCAAATTGCAGCAGAAGAGAAGCAATTATGTGGGGGAGCGCATTAAGTGATAACGTGGTGCTCATTTTCAGAGTCTCGGTTTTATTAGGAGTGGTGAACTCAATTTCCATTTTATTCCAAAGACTCATTGATCATCCCTAGCCTCTGTAAATGTTTGTTTTGATTGTCTCAGCAGGCAACCTTGGTGGTCATATTTTAACTCCTCATTCAGGCGAAAGGGAGCCTCTGATAGGTAGGTGTTCAGGCTTGTCTCTGCCATGAGAAAATATACCTGCGCAGATGTAGGATAATCCTAGCGTCTGAGAAAGGGCCTTGCACACGGTAAATCACATCACGGAAGTAATGAGGTCGGTTTTTCTCATGCGATCACCCAAAAAGTAGAGAGAAGGACGATTGTTATATTCCCATGAGGGGACAGGAAAGGAGAGCACAGGGAATGGGAGACTTGTCTGCATTTTTATGGCTGAGAAGCTCGGTGGCACCTTGAACTCAGACACCTGCTGTGCTTGGTTCAGTGATGATCCAAGTATAAATGAGGTGTTATCTATTCAATCTCTGTGCTGTCTCTCTCGTTCTCTCTCTCTTTCTTTCTCTCTCTCCCTCTCTCTTTTTCTCTCTCTCCCTTTCTCTTTCCTGCTCTCTAATTCTCTCTCTCTCCCTCTCTCCTTCTCTCTCTACCTTTCTCTCTCCCTCTTTCTCTCTTGTTCTTACTGAGCAGAGGAGGAGACACCTACAAAAAACAAAACCACATAACAAGCTTCTTTTGTTTTTAATTTTTAATACAACCTTCCTACTGTTTTCTCTAATGCCTGCTCTATTTCACAGTTTATCCACAATGGCCAAGATTTGTAAACAACCTTAATATCTTTCAACGAATAAATGGATCAAGATAGGTATTATATATGTATACATATATATGTATAATATATATGTAATATGTATTATATACATACAATTAAATAGTATTCAGTCTTAAAAAGGACATTCTGCCATCAGCCATGGCATAGGTAAATATTTAGGACTTTGTGCAGTGAAATAAGCCAGCCACAGAAGGACAAACGTGACATGGCTCCACTTATATGAGATATTGGCAATAATCAAACTAATGGCAGCCAGGAGTAGAATGGTGGATGCCAGGGTTTGGGAGGTGGAGGAGAGAAATGAGATGTTGTGCCATGGGTATAAGGTTTCATTTATGCAGGGTAAGTTCTAGAGATCTGTACAACATGGCACCCGCAGTTTAACAATCCTGTGCTGTCTGGGATCTCCTCATAAATCCTGAACTTCTATGAGGCAGCCACAACCTCTATTGGACCTTTCGTGTAGCTTCTGGTGTATGTGTTAAACGCCTTCTCTGTTTCAGGAGGGGATTCCCTACTCATGAACTCGCTCACAGACAAGTGTGAAATCCTCCAGAGTTATGGGACAGTTTCTGGAAAATAGAGACATTTAGAATGGCAATAGCATATACATCAATCACTCCACACGCAAGTATAAAATTAGATAGCTAGTATTGGTATGTTCATTGTTCACATGGGGAAAATCTGGCCTTAGAGAAATAATCTAAGGTGCTCTATTTACCCAATTTATATTTAGTAAGAAAAATGAAGACCACATAGGCTGATTAAGACTAATATACATATTCATACATATATATGTGTTTATACATATATATATGTATATAAGTTTCATCTTTAAGCATATTTTATGTACTGCATTAAATATAAAACTTATTAAAATAGACTGTGCCATCCCTCTTCCCCCTTCTTATTACCAAAAACTATCAGACTTTTACAAATCAAGACCCATATAAACTAGACTTAATATGATAACCATTTCAC
The DNA here is from genome assembly GCA_037038555.1 of Rhynchonycteris naso. Taxonomy (NCBI): domain Eukaryota; kingdom Metazoa; phylum Chordata; class Mammalia; order Chiroptera; family Emballonuridae; genus Rhynchonycteris; species Rhynchonycteris naso. The sequence goes on from CM073001.1 coordinate 11,960,006, forward strand.
AATATATACATATATCTGATCACTATGTTGTATTCCTGACACTAATATAATGTTATATGTCAATTATATCTCAATGAAAAAATACCCAAAGAAATGACTTGCCCAAAGCCATAGTCCTAGTGTGAGTGGAAGAACCACAATTTTAATTTTTCTTTTTCTGGATCAAAAGCCTGGATTTTTTGCACATGTCATATCCTCAGTGACAAGCATATTATTGTCAAAAGCATCATCATGAATAGATATGCAAATATAATACAGTACTTACTCTTGGAGAACTCAGTGTAGTATGTCTGCATACAATCACTTTTATAAGTGAATATGCTGAGAGAGAGTGTGTGTGTGTGATTGTTTACAATGATAATTATTCTCCTTCTTGTTTTTTTATTCTTGAGAGAAAGTGACAGAGAGAGAGAGAGAGAGAGAGAGGGAGACAGAAACATTGAACTGTTCCTATATGCATCCTGACCCAGGGATCGATTTTCTTTTCTCTTATGTGGGAGGTTGATGCCTTTAATGTGCTCATACTGAAGGGACAACAAATTGTTACCTCTGTATTTATAAATCATTTCTTGTCCCCCCTTGTCCCCTTTCCACATGGCTTCCTGACTCCGATCAGAATACATGTCCTTTGATGAAACAATATTCTCTTGGTGTTTCTGCTCTGTGAGTTATTATTCCGAGCGGCCATCCAAACAATTCCACCAGTGTCACATTTCACTAAATTGATACTAAAGCCGTTTAGCATAAGCTAATTAAAATTTGGATGTCCTTCATGAACACGCCACATGACTGATGGCAATGAGCTCCATCATCATTACAGAGTACATTACTTCTGTAGATGGGCTTTATAAAGCATTCCAAAGCTATTTATTATGTTTTCATGACCATGGAGTCTAATACGTTTATTCTATTTAAGAAGAATAATGATTTTAACAATATTAGCGTAACAAGATTTTAAAGTCCCGTCTATATCTCTAACTTTTAGTCTCGTCCCCCATATCTTCATTTTCTCTATTTTCTTGTTCGTACAGATAGAGTATAGAAAACCACATATCATTTCCTGGAAATCAGATAGACATATATCCAACCAAATCCACTGTGTCTGAAAGACTAAATGACACTTGGAAGTCAATCTCACATTTAGTTCAGATTTTGAAGGAAGATTTCAAACATTATATTAATTAACCTCTGTGAAAGATATCATAGATTAATCAAATGAGATGTTGGCTAGTGATTGTATCTGAAAATACGGACTGGAGAAAAGGCTATGGAGTTTCGAGTCGAAGTTTTTTTCCTTTTTATATTAGTTTCTCTCCTCCCATCTCTGCAAGTACATGATTGGCCAGTACCCATAAAAGTGAGTTGAAGAGAAAATTGGCCTTTGGCACCTAGTTATAACTACCCTGAGATTAATAAATTGAGTCTTCCTAGAGCAATTGAGTGATTTGTCATCTTAGATGAAAATGTAATATCTCTCTCTATATATTTCTTTCTATTGATGAGAGAGAAAGAGAGGGAGAAGGGAAAGAGAAAGAAAGGGAAACATTAACTCATTCTGCTTATTTGTTCCATTTCATTGTGTACTCATTGGTTGCTTCTTATATATACCCTGACTGGGGATCACACCCGCAACCTAGGTATGCCTGGATGATGCTTTACTCACTGTGCCACCTAGCCTGGGCCATAATTTCTTTTTAAAACATAGGCTATAAAGTTAAACTTGACTTCAGTTTAGTCATACTTAAAATGCAGGCATTAATAATATCAACTCCTAGGAATATTTTGAGGCTTCTCCAAGATAATGCATATAAAGGTCTTAGCACAATTCTCATACCTTGGTAAGTGTTAACTAAGTGAAAAGGATGATGCTGAAGATGAGAGAAGAGGTTGGAAATATTTCACAGCATATTTGCTATAGTTCTTGGCTGGTGCTAATGGGCTACCTAATAGGGCCAAGAACAGGCTAGGCCAGTCCTCACTAATGGTCTGTCTGCTTTGTGCGTGGTTCAAATATCTGAGCAAGTCTTTTTTTTAGGTTTCTGCAGTCCTTTGGAATACAATCACTTCCTTTTTATTCTAAAAGCCTCCTCTGTCTCTTCCTTTGTTCACCATTGCCTGCACAGTAGACAAGGTGGTTGAGATTCTGCCCATCAAATCTGTGAGGAGTAACTGGATTCATTGGCAATGGTTGGGGGTAGAGAAAAATGCAAGGTGCTTCACTGCATAGGCTGGGCCAAGTTCCGGACTTGCTCTCCATCGAGCTGGCAGTGGAAGCTCTCGGCAGACACCATCTGACGTGGTAGGTTGGTTTTCTAGCTGTCTGTTTACTTATTTATCTTCCCTTCACTGCGCAGCAGCATAAATGTTGCATTGGACAGTTAACCTGTCTCCAAGATTCTTTTCCCACATGGTTGCCCCTTGCTCTCCAGTTAAACCTCCCAGCTTGCCAAGTGTACATCTGTTTACAATGACATAGTTCTTAGCATTTCCTGGAGAGCCAAGCACCACTCTTTCTACCAGAAAATAGATGCAGGGAGCAAGAATCTGTGTTGGGGAAACACACACACAGAGCGCAGTGAAGAATCCCGTCACAAGCAATGGTGTCCTTTATCTATAGAGGTCCCACTAAATGTAGAGGAGCAAGGAGAACACAATAAATAAAGCCAGGTAAAGTTTCTAGAATGAAGTAAGCATCACGCGTTATGCATGTAACACTCCCAGCTAGCCATGTCATCTGGTCTATTTTATTCTGAACCTGTGCCTCAGATATTGCCTCCGCTCTATATTTCCACTGCTTTGCATTGGACTCTCATTTGCTCCTGGCTCAAAGTTGCGAGCAATGGAAAACAGTATTAGCCTCGTTAAGAAAAAAATTAGAGTAATGGTGCTTGTTGCTCCAAAACTGGTAAGAAGCATGGGGCCAAGCCTGGGAAGGTTCGGAGGCAGAACAATGATCTTCCCCAGACCAGAAGGCTTCCAAGATTTCTGCCAATAGAGCTGCAGGCACCCCCTGTGGGAAGTGCCATCACCGCCTCCATGATTCTGCATTAGATGAGAGAGGATCTCAACTATGCCTTTGACTTTATGACTCATTTCAGGTCCAAAGTCCAGGTTGGAGTATCCTGATGACTACGCTTAAATTAAAGGTTGAACTTTGACTGATCTGGGATAAGAAGGAGAAAGATATCTCTCCCTTATCAGATTCTAGATCAGAGACTGGCATAAGCTACATCTCTGGGTATTCACGGAATGGGAAGCCCTCTGAATAGAGGGTGGGAAATATTGAATACTGGAAGGCTTAAGTCACTAAAAACCTCCACTCACAGTGCCCATTTTATCATTCTGATTATTCTCTCTCCTTTATGAGTTCTTCCTGCTGTAGTCACAGTGGGTTTGAATTGTATCCATCAGGGGTACAAAGTCTTCAGGTTGGCTTGCAAAATCTTTTTCCATTTGACCCTTTAATAAAATGGCTGCCCCCTAATCCCGCCACTCCCGGCTCTAAAGCACCCCTTCCATGGTGTAAATAAAATTTCACTTTTTCTCAAGCATGCTGATCCTTTTTCTGTGCTTTGCATGTGCTGCTGTTTCCCTGATTAACAAAATTTAAAACATTTGCTTATTCAAACCATAGCTCAGAGGTCTCTTTCTACATCAGTGCTTTTCTTGACTTACAGAGATAGAAACTGTTATTCTCTCCTCAGGGGTCTGAAAGAAATGGGAACAGGTGTCTATAGTAACCCTTATATAGACAAATAAATAGAGAAAAATACATCCACCTGTAAAATTGCTCTACTAGATCTTGGTAACAAAGACAGACACTGTATCTTCATTGGTTTTTACCCCTATTACTATATGGAATATTTGGGACAGTAGCTCATAAGGGCCATAAGGTATTATGTGGCATTGCTATACAAATGAATGGCATGAAAACATTTTTAATTTTAGCAAAAAAGAAAAAGTAGTAAATGCATTGGTAAATATAGAAGCAGAAAAGTAATTTCGGAAGCTGCTAAGTCGTCCAGTGGTAGATGAGTAGCAGTGATGTGAATGAAGACAAAGGGACAGTTTACTGAGAGCTTGGATTGAGAAAGCTGAAAGGACATCTGATTTAGTCCACTATCTAGCGTGTTTGCGTTAAAAATATCTTTTATGTCACAGTTAAAAATTTTGGCTTGTGTTGGACTTTTCACTGGAATTTCTCCGCCTCTATCCCAAATTGGTCATTAAGGTGAGTTATGTCAAGAAAAGCCAGAGGGTGTGAAAATACCAATGTCCATTTCTAGGAATTGACAACTAAGAGTAACAACAAATAAGTTTAGAGATCTTTGGATGACCCCCATCGTTGGGCATTGGCATGGAAGTATCAATTTTTGAATCTTATTTCAAAATAATTCTTAGCTGGGGGTCTTTGAGCACAGCGATCCATCCTGGAGATAATTGCAGGGAACTAGAGTTGTACTTTGGAAGATAAGATCCTATCATCAGTGTGGTGATTGACAGGAAATTATAGTGGTGTTGATGACAGATCTATAATTACATTACAAATATTTATCTCTAGGAAATCCTCTCAGAATTGCTTCTTGGATGGTATAACTCCTCTTCCCCTCCTCCCTTTGCTGAGATCTCTTGTGATTGACATCAAATTGCCAGTCTAAATAAGAAAAAAACTAATTTGATTAAAACTTGGATAATAAATGATCACCTGATCTGAAGGCAGATCTTCTTTCTGTTCTTATAAAGTTCCTACCCAAGAAAAGCAGAAGTGCAGATAGGAGTGGCATCTTGCTGAAATTCATAGCTATGTAAAGGAATGTGCTTAGATGGGTCTCTGGCTGAAACACTTACTGACCAGACATCTATGAAGCACTTTCACAAGTTAGCATGCATTTGAGTTCCTGGTGCCAGTGGAGTTACTGAGGACATAACAATATACTGAAGTTAATTTTCAAGCTTCGTTGATTCTATGAAAGTTATCATAGTCTTGCAAATAAGCTCTTCACTTTGTCCTCTTTTTGATATCCAATTGTGTCACTCAAACCAGGTTCTTAACTGTTTGCCTGAATTATTGCAATGACCCCTCGACTGGCCTGTATGCCTCCAGTTGTTACTATAGTTAGATCCTATTATGGTTGTTTGGGTATCAATATCTATGTTTAGGAGGTAAGATGGCTTTTCACTGTCTAACAGGGTAAAATCCAAATGTCCCACTCTGACTTCTAGCAAAGATGGAATGAGACTCGATGTCATGCCCATCTTGCAGTTTATGATAGAAAACATGACTGTCCCACACAAGGTAACCATTCTCAACCCAGGTGCAGAAAAAATGCTTATAGTTTACACTTCTCAACTCATGTTCCATCCCTACAACAATATTATGATCTGGCATGGATGAGAAAACTGAGGTGCGCGCACGCACACACACACACACACACACACACACGCACACACACACACACGCAACACACACACACACACACACATCATCCCAAATCATGCTGCTCACTGTCGCTATTTAGATGCAGGCCAGCAGATTCCTAAAGCCGGTTGCTATATGCTTGAGACATCTGTACTTAGAGGACAGAAAATCAGGGAACAAGCAAAAATAAATTTTGTTGTTTGTTTTTAATGGACATTTAAGATTCAAACACTCTTTTTCTTTGTCTGTTTGAAAAAAGATCTGAGCAAATATAAAATCCCAATAAATCCCCCGGTGGCATTTATGGTATTGAGTCTACCCATGGAAAGTGACAGGAAAGAAGTTACTAATAACAAGTAGTCGAGTTTACGCTTTAAGCTGGCTTCTCTATGTTTTGGCAAAATACCTTCTCAAGCGTTTTGCTTGGTTATTGTCATTTCTTTCAAGAAATCAATGCTGTTGGAGAGGGATGACAGCAGTGACCTGGCAGACATTGTTGCACTGTGAGTAGCAAACTCTTTAAAAGATGTGCTTTTATAAACTGCAATTTCCTCTCCCAGAACAAAGGTCATGCAATTCTCTGAATGGCCAGGGAAGAGCCAGGGTACCCTGGCTGATGCTGGCCCCCCTTACACACTTGGAAAAATTAGGAAGTTGTTGGAGACAGGTGTTGTTGGAGGCTTAGCGACCCCTTTGCTGGGACAAGTTCCTTTAAATTAGAAACTAATGTGACGCCTTCTGCAGCATTGTTTAGAGTTGTCTGCTGGTGGAGAAAGATTGGGCCACGAAAGGAATTTGATTTCACTTGTTATTAATTTTTCATTTGCTTTACTGCCATCTTCAAAGATCTCTTTGTAGTTTTAGTAATTCTTCTTTGTGTGGAAGTTGACATTCCCTCTTGATTACCAGTCCAACAATAAAAAATAGTGATTATTTATTTTAGATGTTATCAATCCCAGCACACTTTAAAGCAGACTTCCTGTAAGTCTGTGACGAGAGAGAAATCTGTGCTTTGTGCCCACCAGTCTGAAATGCTGAGTTTCTAAAGCTCGGCAGTAATAATGCAACTTAACGTAAAGGACCTTCCCGGACTTGTTCTCTTAGAATATGACCTTGGGAATATATGGATCAAACTCAAAGTAAAATCTACCTGGCTGGATCTATCTGGTCTACCGGAGTGGCTTACCATTTCTAGTCACCTCTTTTCTATTTCCTATGGTAATCAATAATTCCAGCCTTCACTGTCTCTGCAATAACTGTTATTATAGGTTCCAAACTGGAAAGTTGCTTGTGGTTTTGCTGCATACAAACACAATTTCTCCACACCTCCGATGGGGTGTTGCTTCTAGAAACACAAAATGATCTGGCCAATCCTGGGCTGAAAGTCTATCAGAATTTCTGTGCCAGTCCCAGGCTACAGTTCTCATTGCTAATAATGACAAGCAAAATCCTTTGACATCTGGGAACATCTCTCTAGTTTTGTCTCTTAGCATCCTCTCCTGGTCTACAGTCAATATACATATCTCGGCCCATTCCAGGAACAAGGTTATCTTTTGCATATTTTCTTCATGGTTCCTTTTTTTTTTTTTTTTTTTTTTTGATCAAATTGTAAGGTCACGAGAGTCAAGGCAGTTTAAGGAAACAGAGCTTCTCATCAGAAAAACAGTGAAGTTTCTGACTGAATTGAAAGCTCAGTAACCGCTTACTACAAAGGGCAAAGGTGGTCCCTTCCATGGAGAGGATACCCCTGCCAGATCGGCCCCCTAGCCCGAGTGCCTGCCTCCCACTGTCTGCTGGCTCCAGCCTCTTTGACTGAGCACTGGCTTCTCCCCAGTGCTGTGCTGAGCAGCAGCGTTGGCAACACACACAGAATGTCATGGTCTTCAGCTTCTGTCATTTGAAACAGTGATTGCCTTTTCAGTCTTATATTTCAAAACCTGGAAAGTACTTGAATTGACCCATTGGGATCTGTGGTCTTTTAACTGCCAGGTTGGTTGTCAGTGGGGGAGGGCCAGTTCTTAAGAAATGCGGGAGATCTAGCTGAAACCTTTCGGTTGACATGAGGAAGGAAAAATTGACCAAAGTCAAGAGAGAGTGAGTAGGGACAGAGAGAGAATGGGTTCTGTATGGAAGAGATATACAGTCCTCTTACTCCTCAGGACCCTCTGTGGCTATCACCTGTACAGGTGCCTTCACATATCCAAACCCATCAGGCTAGCTTAAGTTCCTCCTCTTATAGTCATCGATAATCCTCTACTTCATCACCACTTGGTAACTTCTATTTTCTTTCTCTCTGTCTTTTTTTTTTTAATTTTAACGGGGTGACACCAATAAATCAGGGTACATATGTTCAAAGAAAACATCTCCAGGTTATCTTATCATTTAATTATGTTGTATACCCATCACCCAAAGTCAAATTGTCCTCTGTCCACTTCTATCTGGTTTTCCCTGTGCCCATCCCCTCCTCCCTATCCCACTCTTCCCTCCCTCCCCCCACCCCGTAACCACCACTCTCTTGTCCATGTCTCATAGTCTCACTTTTATGTCCCATCTATGTATGAAATCATGCTGTTCTCAGTTTTTTTCTGATTTACTTATTTCACTCTGTATAATGTTATCAAGGTCCATCCATTTTGTTGTAAATGACCTGATGTCATCATTTCTTATGGCTGAGTAGTATTCCATAGTATATATGTACCAAAGCTTTTTAATTCACTCGTCCTCTGACGGAAAATTTATGAAGTACTTATAAAGCTCAACACCAGGAAGACAAACAATCCAATCAAAAAATGGGCAAAAGAAATGAATAGAAATTTCTCCAAAGAGGACATACAGATGGCCAGTAGGCATATGAAAAAATGCTCAACATCACTACTCATTAGAGAAATGCAAATTAAAACCACAATGAGATACCACCTCACACCAGTCAGAATGGCACTTATCAGCAAAACAACACAGAATAAGTGCTGGGGAGGATGCGGAGAAAAGGGAACCCTCCTGCACTGCTGGTGGGAATGCAGACTGGTGCAGCCACTGTGGAAAACAGTATGGAGATTCCTCAAAAAATTAAAAATTGAACTGCCTTTTGTCCCAGCTATCCCACTTTAAGGAATATACCCTAAGAACACCATAGCACTGTTCGAAAAGAAGAAATGCGCCCCCATGTTCATGGCAGCATTGTTCTCTCTGTCTTTTTTAAGGTGTTACATTTTAAAATTATTTTTTCATTTCTTTGGGTGACATGGTTCACCGACCCATACAGGTTTCAAGTATACAACTCAAGGTGACAACATCTATACGCTGCATCACGCACACTGTGCCCCAAGCTACACATCTTTCTGCCCCCATTCCCCTTCTTTGCCCTGCTCCCCTGACCAGGACTCCCCTTTCCCTCTGGCTGTTGCCACACTGTTGTCCTTGTCTATGTGTTCTGTGTATGTGACTTCTGGCTGATTCCTTCAGCTTCTTTCATCCATTCCCCCATCCACCATCCCACCTGACAGCTGTCCATCCGTTTCATGTGTCCAGGCCTCAGTTTCTGTTTTGTTCCTTAGTTTATTGTGGTCATTAGATTCTACATATAAGTGAGATCATATCCCACTTCTGGGAATATATCCTAAGAATCCCAATAACTTCTGTTTTCTAAGAATAGAATGATTTTCTGGAACAGAGTGAGAAAAAGAAACTGGGTTACAATATTTCTTTTTTTTTTTAAATTTATATATATATATATATTGAATGGTCTTGCTCTGGGAAAAGGATGATACCAAATTTATAGCAGTGTAGTTAGGAAGATTGATTTTTTTTTTGTATCTTTTAGTAATGTGTTTAAATATGCATAGTTTAGCTATTACAATTTTATTTTTACCCTTCCTTGTTATACTTGGTGTCATAACTTAAACATTCTAAGCTATTAAAAATATTTATGAATATTTTAATGGGCACATGGTATCCTATAGTATACTTAAAAATTCTCCTGTTGCTAAAAATGTATTTATACTTAATCACATTTTTAAAATAATAGGTAAACATTTTTGGGTCAAGGAATTATAATATTACAGTATTTTCTCTGGACATATATTTATTGAGCTAGAATTGCAGGGTCACAATATGTGCATATTTTAATGTTCTTAATTCATGTTGACAAATTTTGTAATGTACAGTCTTATTCATAGTAGATAAAATTATTTGTTTTCCCATAGATTTGCTTAAATTTGTGTATTATTCTTTTAAGCAACGATCTGATGGCAGAAAAATGAGTATTATTTAATTTGCATTTATTTTTATACAAGCTTTCTCACACATATTTCTGATTTGTACCTTCCAATTACCATGTCAAATGGTATTTCAGTAGATTCTTTATACAAGTCATTGACACAAGGAATATTAATTTTATCTGGCATTATAGTTTTATGAATTTATTAACAGCTTTAGTGACTAAAGTTTCTTTTTTGTTGTTGTTTTTTTTATTATTTTTATTTTTTTTATTTATTCATTTTAGAAAGGAGAGAGAGAGAGAGAGAAATGGGGGAGGAGCAGTAAGCATCAACTCCCATATGTGCCTTGACCAGACAAGTGCAGGGTTTTGAACCGGCAACCTCAGCATTCCAGGTCGACGCTTTATCCACTGTGCCACCACAGGTCAGGCTTGTTGTTGGTTTTTATATAAATGTTTCACTTATAAAAATTTGAAAATCTTACTGTATGAAAGTAATCTATTTTAAAGTCAACATTGCCAAATTTATTCTTCCTGGCATTACAATTTTTTTTTTTACCCATGAATCATTTAGAAGTGTTTGGAGGTTGTTTGTGGAGAACTATGTAAAACAATACGTATTTGTATACGACTGTGAGGGACACATGCGTATTGCATAAACTGGGGCAGTGTTTCCCTTTCCCACCCAGCCTCCTTTGACAACCGTCAGATTGTATTCTACATCTTTGAGTCTGTTTCCTTTTTTAAAATTTATTTATAATAGATTCCACTCATAAGTGAAATATTGCAGTTATTTGTCTTTCTCCGGCTGACTTATTTCACTTAGCATCATATTGTCTAGGTCCCTCTAAGTTGTCACAAGTGGCAAGGGTTCATTACTTTTTATTGCCAAGGAATATTCCATCACATATATGTACCATGTCTTCTTTATCCATTCATCTATAAGTAGATACCTAGGTTGTTTCCATATCTTGGCTATTGTAAGTAATGCTGCAATGAACATAGGGGTGCATATATCTTTTCAAATTAATGTTTTTGTTTTCTTGGGATAAATACCCAGAAGTGGGATTGTTGTGTTGTATAAGAGCTCTGTTTTTAATATTTTGAAGATTCCCCGTATGTTTTCCATAGAGGCCACACCTGTTTATAATCCTACCAACAGAATACAATGGTTCCCTTTTCTACATGTCCTTGCCGGCACTTGCTATTTGTTGGAATTTTTGATGATAGCCATTTTGACAAGTGTGAGGTGACATCTCATTGTGGTTTTAATTTGTATTTCTTTGACAATGAGTGACATTGAACACCTTTTCATATGTTCATTGGCTGTGCCTGTATGCTCTTTAGAGAAGTATCTATGTCCTTAGGCCCTCTTCCCATTTTTTAATTCGATTGTTAGCTATTGTGATGTTAAGTTGTATGAGTTCCTATTATATTTGGATATTAACCCCTTATTGATGCATTATATGCTCTCATTCAGTAGGTTGCTTTTTCTTTTTTTATTATTGATGATTTCCTTCATTGTGAAAAAAATGTTTAGTTAAAGGTAGCCCCATTTATTTATTTATTTTTCTTTGCCTTGCCTTAGGAGACATGCAAAAAGATTGCTAAGACCAAGGTCAAAGAGTTTACTGCCTAAGATCTCTTCTAGAAGTTTTATGGTTTCAGGTCTTCCATTTAAGTCTTTAATCCACTTTGATTTTAGTGCTGTATATGGTATAATAAAGCGGAATTATAACATTTTACTCAGGAATCATTTTATGTATTTGTAGAATGAAATAGTTTCATGCCTCGTTTGGACTTTGACCACATAATTCTATTTTAAGAACAGGAGGGATTAGAAGCACTAAATAAACAACATGATGAAGGAAAGAACACAGGCATGGGAGGAGGAAGAACCAAAACCTTTCCCTGTTCTGATGCTTAAGCAGTCACTTCTTTTCTCGGCATCAAAATTTCTTCATTGTGCCTGACCTGTGGTGGCGCAGTGGATAAAGCGTTGACCTGGGAACACTGAGGTCGCCAGTTCAAAACCCTGCACTGGTCTGGTCAAGGCACATATGGGAGTTGATGCTTCCAGCTCCTCCCCCCCTTTCTCTCTTTCTCTTTCTCTCTCTCTCTCACTCTGTGTCTCCTCTCTAAAAATAAGAAAAAAAAAATGAATAAAATAAAAAAAAAAAAGGAAACCCAAGGGGAAAAAACAAAATTAATTACAAAAAAAAAAAAAATTTCTTCATTGCTAATACAATTTAATTATGACGCAGACTAACGTGTTGCTTTCTGCCCAAATAGTCTGTGGTTCTGTAGTGACAGTACTTCTTGGCAAATGATATGCAGCAGTAAAAGGCTCAAGAAGACAAAGAACAAATATGGTAGTTGCCCAAAGTGATCACCATTTCAGGAACTAGGACAAAGCAATAGTTTTCTTAAGAAGTCTTTGAGAGCTATGGCTTTAGTGTCCTAGGGCTGCCATCACAAATTACCACCAACTGGGTGGCTGAAAACAACAGAAATTCATTCTTTCACTGTTCCAGAGGTGACATGTCTGAAGTCAAAGTGCCTGCAGGGTTATGGTCCCTCTGAGACTCTGGGTGAAATTTCTTTTTTGCCTCTTCCTGCCATCTTGTGGTAGCCATGGGTCTTTGACGTTCCTGGTCTTGTATCTGCTTAACATGGTGTTCTCCCTCTGCGTCTCTGTTCTTATATGGCCTTTCCCTCTCCTTTTAAGAACACTAAATCATATTGGCTTAGGGTCCACCTTAATGACCTCATTTTAACTGGAATGCAGCTCCAAAGACCAAATTAAAGCCACAGTTTCTGATTCCAGTTATTAGGACTTCCATACCTCTTTGGCTGGTATAGTAAGATAAAGATGCTTGATAGCCTCACACCGAGAAGGAAGAGCAGGAACTGAGCCTGAATGACTATGCACAATGACACCTGCTTGAGACGGCAAATTTCCCGACACACAAGTGGCTATTCTTGGTCTGTGAACCATACACAGAGAACGTCATTCCTAAGTGAGGGGGGGGGACAGATGATAGAACTGAGGAGAGAGAACATGTCCAAAGGGAAATTGAGAGGTTAAGGATGGACTTCAAATTCTGTTCCTATCATTGTAATGGAGATAAATGAACTCCTTTATGAAAAGAAACGGAATGAATTGGTCAATGTCTTACAGCTTCTAAAAGGTAGAGAAGGATTTAAATTTCTTCAACATTGCAACACTTTAAGTTCATATTATTAATTGAAGCACTCTACCTGAATATTTAATATCTCTGCACCTTGGGTGTCTTATCTATAAAATGAAATAGTAATCTCCTGCTTCAAAAGGTCACTGGGAAACAATGGAATGCCTGGCACATGATGAAATCTCCATAAATATAATTTCTACTCGGGAGTTCTTCTGCTATTTTCCAAACGTGACTTCTTTAAACTTTTCTCATCAGACTAGTGGCTCTTTGAGGGTCAGGACATTAATAACTGTGCCTCTGACATATAACTCAGTATCTGAAATATGGTCAGCACCAAGTTAGAACTAATTAAATGACTGAAAAAAGAATGGAAAATTTAACAAACTATTCACAGAGTTTCCAGGTGACCAGAAACACAATTACAGCCACAGTCAAGGAGAATCCAAAGTGCCTGTTCCATTGCCTGTCCCAGGAAAGGACTGAAGGCAAAGACGAGAAGAAGGTAAATGACTTAAAAAGTTGCATGGATAGCCTGACCTGTGGTGGCGCAGTGGATAAAGCATCGACCTGGGAACACTGAGGTCGCCAGTTCAAAACCCTGCACATATGGGAGTTGATGCTTCCAGCGCCTCCCCCCTTTCTCTCTTTCTCTCTTTCTCTCTTTCTCTCTTTCTCTCTCTCTCTCTCACTCTGTGTCTCCTCTCTATAATGAATAAAAGCGAAAAAAAAAACATTAAAAAAAAGTTGCATGGATACCAGGAAACAGAAAACTAGTGCATAAACCACAGAGAGACATGGCTGGGCTTTGGGAAGACTCGTAAATTCAATGTCTATTTGTAGAACAGGGCAAAGGTATAATGGTAGCATTTTACTTCCGTTGTGAAGCTTAATTAGATGTAATGCCAGGAATCACCACCCAGTTGGACCCTCTGGAGTATTTATGATGCCACTTGCCCCTCTTCCATTAATGTCTGTGCACATGAACTAAGTCTGCAGATGCACCACAAGGTTATTAAGGAGGAAAAAGGTGTAGAGTTTTTCAGTGTTCTGTCTCCATCCCCAAAGCTCATATTTTGAGCAAAATATGAGGAATCGACAGTTATTAAACGCAGAAGAGGCTGCTAGAGCAGGGCACTGGAGGTCAGCTGCCCACTGGGCCTGGCAAAGGGGCTTCAAGGTTGGGGGGAATCAATACACATAAGAACAACTGCAAGTTCAATGCTCTCCTGTGACCCAGTCTAATGATGCCAGCTGGCTTTGCTCAAAAGATCATTCCTCCCTTTCACCTGTCTTACATACTTATTTTTTTAAAGTCAGTAGCTGATATAGCTTTTTAGGATGTTCTTATAAGAGAAAATTCTGTTGCTGGAATAGGGTCAGAAGGAAACGTTGGTATCCCAGAAACTGTGTGTGTGTGCGCGCGTGTGCACCTAAGAAGTAGATGGAAGCAAGAAAAAGCCATTCCACAATCGAGGGGGAACTGCCCCTGGGAGCCTGGAGGGCAACTAATATATGTTGAGTTCCATCTTATTTATTATATCAGTGAATCTTCACATCAACTCCACAATGTAAATTTTATTATCTCCGCATTAGAAATCAGTACTATGAGACTCAGAAATGGAAAGACTCATGCTCTCAGTCACAAAATGTGATCTGACAGAGCCTGGTTTTGACCCGGGTCTCATGACTCTGTGTGACGTCTCCCTGCCTAGAGAGAAGTAGGAAAAATATATGAGTTGCTAAATTGATTATTTATGCACATGTAACCATGGTTTGTGGATAATCTGAATAATATTAGCATAAAAGCCATTTAGCCACTATTTTGTTTATCATACCTTCCCTATTTAGCACAGTATCTGACATATAATACAGTAGTTACCTTATATAGTATTCCTGAACGAATTTATGAAGGCTCTGAACCAGCCCCTAGGGTTCATTTTCTAAATAGACAGTGGTGGTATGACTCAATCTTGATGTTAATGAGAATTTGTCTTTAGAAAGAAGAAGTCGGTGTGAATCAGGCGTTCATGGGAAAATATCACTTCTGGGTGACTTTCCAGGGAATGCTTCATGGAATGGGTAGGAAATAAACTGGCTGTGAAAGGTAAACCTCCAAAGAGTAGAGGAAAAGATTTGATGGCAAGGTCTTCCAGCTGATTGACAGAGAGGAGCCTCTTGGTGAGTAGCCCTCAGATGACTGGAATTGCAGTCATGTAACAATGGCTAACTCTAGTCCAAGTGATCTAGTTTCCCCTGTGTTCACACCCTTCATCTGCTGTTCAGAGTAGTACAAAACAAGTGCTTGAGACAATAGGAATGCATTCTCACACAGTTCCAGAGCTCAAAAGTCTAAAAAGAAGGTGTGGGCAGAGCCATCCTCTCTTTGAAGGCTCTAAGGGAGAAAGACTCCTTCCTTGCCTCTTCTCAGCTTCTGATAGCCCCCAGCAGTCCTTGTAGATGAATAATACCAGGACTTCCATCCCCATGTGGCCTTCTCCCCCCGTGTCTCTGTCCACATTTCCCTCATCTTACAAGGACAAGAGTCATTAGGTTAGACCCCACCCTGGTTCAGTATGACTTCATTTGAACTTGATTGTATCTACAAAGACCCTATTTCCAAACAAGGCCACTTTCACAGTGCCCAGGTGAACAAATTTGGGAGAAAGAGGACACTCTTCTACCCAGTACAACAACGTGTATGGTATATCAGGGCAATAATACCATATTTCCCCATGTATAAGACGCACCTTAATTTGGGGGCCCGAAATCTGAAATAAAAATGTATTTCATAAAGTTATTGAACTCAAGTTTTATTCATCATAAAATTCATACAACTTTTCATCGCTGTCAAAACTCCCATCCATTAGCTTGTCCTCATCTGTGTTTGATGATGAATCACTGTCATATGAAGACATGTATATGTATTGCCTCGTCCTCAGTTCCATCTGTGAATTTGAAATGCCACACTTCTACAACTACTCTATAAGGTGCACCCAGTTTTTAGACCCCAAATTTTTCGAAAAAGGTTGCATCTTATAAATGGGGAAATACGGTAATGCGAGGATTTGAATGAGATCACGGTGATCTTCCTTTCAAGTGACCTGTGTTTATTGGGATGTCTGTGTCCTGACTAGTAGGAATTTAAGGTCTGTCAAAACCTTGTGATAGGTCAGCTTAACCCTGAAGTGCGACCTGCCAGTCACCTCAGCAGACACCTTTCTGGTTCTCTCTGCCAGCCTCCCCTCCTCCCTGGCTGCGTTAATGGATATGAGAGACTCTCTGCCCTGTAGTCACTAAATCGAGCTTTTAATAGTATCCTCTTAATCGTATAAATAAGGATTTGAAGCAAATCAAACACAGTTTTTTCTTTTTCTTTCTTTCTTTCTTTTTTTTGTATTTTAATTAAATTCACATTGATTTAGAAAAACTCATTGAGACCTTAACCACCACACAATGCATATAACCATGCTAAGTCTCGACAAAGGTTTTGTGTTTTTTTTTTAATAAATTGACTTTTGATTAACGACAAAGACATGTTTTAATAAATCTCAGTGAAGTAAACTGGTGAGTGTAGGTGGACATTTTAATGAAACTGAGCTGCCTCATTGTTATACATCACTACCTTGACCCAGATTAGCTTATCCCAGATTTCATCTTTGGGAAAAGGGGGAAAAAATCAAGGCATGTCTGTTCATCTGTTTTAACAGAATGGTTGGTTAAAGCAATGTCGTTCCTGGGTGACCTGAGGGTTGACTGACTGCCTCGGATGGTCACTTAGGATCTTCGTTTTCTCAAAGAACCCTTCCAGGACCACCCTATAGTGTGGTGCCTCGGTTTTCCTCGACAGTCAGTCAGAAAACAATCGGCAAAATCCAAACGGATGAAAACCGAGGCAATGATTTCCATACGAATCAATGTAAATCCAACTACTGTCCGCAGTAATCTCTTGCATGTAATTGTAGTATCAACACTTGCAATCAATAAAAAAAAGCAGGAAACCACTGGAAAGCAATGGAATTGTTTGGCTAGACATGCGGGTTGATGCTCACACAGTGAGAAACAAGCCCACACTGAGCAGGAGAATGTGTGGGCGGCCTGTTTTCACAAAATTAGCAGCGAGGTCACGTGGGCACGCCGACGAAATCTGAGACAAATTTTTCGCAGAAAAGATCAGTGAAAACCAAAACCAATGATAACTGAAGTCAACAAAATCCGAGGTATTACTGTACTGCACATTTAGACCATGTGTGGTCTCTTCACGAACTTTCAATTATTCAGGATTCTGTCAATTAATTAATCGTGTACTTACTTGTTTGATACCAGGCCTCACTCCCAGTCATAAACTCTAGGACAGCAGCCAGGCTAACTGATGTGACAGCTGTGTCATTGTGCTTCTCGCACCAGGAACAGGGCCTGGAGGAGATCTGTCCTTCTTCCTCTCCATCTGCTTTTCCTCCTGCCTGCCTTTATTCAGTACTCAATGCCCCAATCAATTAGCAGCTCAGAGGTCTCTCGGCTTTGCTACAATAGGAGTTACGTGATGTTTGAGGTCACGTCATATCCCCTCAGTTGTCCCAGCCACCAACACTAGCCTTATGCTCAAACTCAGGTAAACATCCCTAAACGCTGTCAAATAACATGGTACGTATGAAATATCGGGGCCCCATGTGCAGTCACAGAGCTCCTCAAGTCTCTGCCATTCAACCAGAAGGGGGCTTCTTCTGCACCCCTTAAACTCTTCATACAAGCTGTGTTCACCTTGGGAATACACAGCTGCATTTCCTAAAAGATTGATCTATATCCTTTTGTTTGATATTGATAAACTGTTGACACCTCATTTCATTGAACATCTAAAAATAAACCGTGCCCAGCACACCATAAATTACTACCTTGGAATCATTTGTACGATGTCAGCACTCTGCAGTAGGCTGAGACAATATCTGCTAGAGACAGAGAGAGAAAACAGAAATAGTTGGAAAGGGGTTGCGGCCACATAATCTGCAGAGCTCTTGTAGGAAAGACCAGGCAGGCAAGAAGAGGAGGTTTCTTTTCACCTGAGTTAATAAAATTTAAACGTCTTAGCTCTTGGGGGGAAACTATGGATTGTTATTTTAAAGGCATAGAAGTGCCAGAAAGATACTGAGGTGACAATCTTGAGCATATATTTCTGGGACTGTGCTCACCAATGATTCTATGGTATTCCCTTTTTTATTGTACAGAAACCCTGGTGAGGAAATATTAAATATTATCTTTTTTTGTTTGTTTGTTTTTACATTGAGGAAACTAGACTCAGACAAGTTGTGTGACCTAATGTCATACAGGGAATAATGGGTAGAATCAGGCTTGGAACTTATACCTTCTGGCTCTCAATATGTATCTTTTGCTTTAAACTCTTTTTGTGAATGTGATCATGTGGGCTGAACTTGCAAGCAGATTCTGAACTAGGTGTCAACCAGACCTACAAAGACATGATAGATAGTCACAGGGTAAGTGGAGTTCAGCTCAGGAGGGACAAAGGTCCAGGCCAACCATCTGACATCTACTAGGTAGATCAACAAATTGTATGAAACGAAAACAAACAAACGGGCAAGCAAAGACAGTCTGCAGAATTTATACACAGCACAGAGACAAGCAAAGCTATGTCTTGTCCCCATTAAGCAAATGGTGTTCTAAGAGGTTGAGTAACTTGCCCAACATCAAACAACCAATACATAGAAGGCCTGAGATTCTGGTTGGAAATAGACATTTTAGAATTATCTCCCAAACACTGGTCATTTATACCTAGAACAGCGCGGTTAGCTGAGATCCCAGTTCCCAGTCTCAGTTCCTTGGGTAGATAACTGGGCTTGTCAGTTGGTTACAGTTTTCCCTCTGATGTTTCTATCCCCCATTCCCTTATCACCGCCATCTTTTTATTGACAACCCCAAAAAGATTGTGGAAACATCTCCCCCCGAAATTTCCTAGTGCTGTCGACTGCCTGCCTGAAATATGTGTCCGTTCGAAGTGTGCCTGCCACAAACATTTGCTTAAAGATAATGACCCAGTCTGAAAATGACTGTGATAAAAATGTCATGTAATTTCCCAGGGTGACTTTAAAGTAAGGTTTACCGTGTACATGTTGGGGATTGAGAGATCTAGCTATGATTTTCATCCCGGATGACTACTGAATTAGAGATTTCCTCAACACCGATGTAGTGGGCATTCTCCATGTTGTTAATATCCCTCCTCCTGTCTTTCTGTTGTGTTCAAGCAATAACCAAGTCCCACCCCCAGCTGTCATTCCCAGAGTAGTGTATTTTTTTTTCCACAACTCACTGATTCACATAGTTGAAAGGTCACAGGGTTTTGTTTTATTTTTAAATTTTATTTAGAAAATTAACTTTAACAGGGTGACATTGATCAATAAGAGTACATAGGTTTCAGGTAAACATTTCTATTGTATTTGAACTGTTGATTATGTCGTGTACCCATCACCCAAAGTCAACTCATTTTTTGTCACCTTATCTTTGTCTCTCTTTAAACCTTTCCTCTCACCCCTTCCCCCTCCCCATTCACTCAAGACCTCCTCCCCTCCCCACTCCCTCCCCCTCCCCCACATTCCCTTCCCCCTGGTAAGCAGGGTCGGCCCTGGTTAGTACTTAGATGGGAGACATAGGGTTTGAAATTGAGCAGAACTGTGTTGCAATATCAGTTTTATATGGCTTTCCAAGAACTAACTATTCAAGTCCCCATTTTCTCTCCTATAAAACCAGATTTTTTTTTCTTTCTTTTGGCCAGGATTAAATGAAACAAACAAAATTTGTTGCCTGGCATATAAAAGAATGCTTCTCCATTGCTCATTTGCATCGGTGTTGTATTTCTTAAAAATATAGATGCTTGGGTCTTTCTCAGTGAGATCTGGATTTAATATGTAGTGATTGGGGGCCAGGAATCTACATTTATAACAAGCCTTCTAGGTCTTTCTAATGAAGGCTAGGCAGGACCATGCCTTGAGGAACACTGTTAGAGAAAGGTATAATAATTATAATACCAATAATAGCAATGTAATTATCACTTATTGTGTGCCGTGTCCAAGGCACTACATACTGATACTCTCTGCACTTGACATAAAACATGACATGATACTCAATGATACTGGCATTTTCCATTTTCCTAACCCTCATTAGTTTCTCACTCAGTGCTTACTGAACTCCGTGGTGTCCTTGGAGAAACAGTGGATGCAAAGGAGGTTCAGTTATAGGAAGCAGAGTTGGTCAGTCTGAAGCTAACTTAACATTGAGACTGAATCTCCTATTCTGGACTTTGAGGAGGGAGTTTCTTTTCAAGCTGGGCCTGATCTTTAGAGGTGACCCTGTCTTCATGAACTGTTGAGAGTCTCCCTCCCCAAGAACTTGTCATGGTGTCATCGACTTGCCCACCTTCTGTTGGAATAGCCAAAACCATGAGGTACCCATTTTCCTGGAAATATGGTACCGTTTTCCCCATGTCTTATCTGTGGAGAATACAAAATAACCTCACTACACCTCTATCTGTCTTGGACCATGTCATATGCATGTTTCTGATTTTTCTTGACTTTTTTGTGGCCTTGCAGCATTTGAGATGGTATATATATATTTCTATAACTCAAGTCTTTCTATTCTTTCTAAAGGTGAGAAATTTGAGGATCAGGGCCTTCCTAATGGACTAGACCTCATAATGTTTGTAAAATTACTATGCAAATTTAAAGAACCAAAAAAAATTTTCTATTAATATTAACAGACTATTATGAAGATTACTATAATTTACCCTAGCCTTTCATTGTATAAAATAGGCAATGACTGAGTCAAAAGTATTCACAGGCCACATGCTATGTATGAATAATTTACTTTCCTTTCTTGATACATTATATACAGTAAGAAATGTATATGGTTGACTGAAGACAGTAACCATGTTCTGTGTGAAGGTCAAAACTTCTGACGAGTGACTCAGTCTAATTAAGTTAAATTTAAGGTGATAACGTGTGGATGGCCAACAGCTAGGGCATTTATTCTTATTTTTTCCCTAAATTAGTGTCCTTTGAAACAGTCAATTAACATGCAGCAGAGAAGAGTTTCCAGATAACTCGAGATTGGATGGAAAGGTTTTTCTTCACCCGACAGAGCAGAAAGAGAGGCTGAGTACCCGACTGCCTTTTAAAGTCAGTGACCCGTGCAGCACTTGTGATTGGAGAGATGTGAACCTTTCCAACCCTTCGTGTACATAAAAATGGCGATGCTAAGGAAATCAGAGTCTGCCCAACAAGAACTGAAGGACAGAAGAAGCCTAATCACCTTCCAGTATACCCAGCGGTCCCTGGGCTGGTAGGATTTCCATGTTTTGTTTAAATTCCTATATAAAGAAACTGAAAAGGGATAATAATGTCTAAAGGAAAGGCCACAGCAGAAAAAGACAGCTACAAATTAAAATCATTCTTATATTATTTAACATTTTGACTGAAATATGCAATGGCAGGCTTTTTAACTTTGGGAGCTTTCATGGTGTTGGGCAGATAAAATATATTATGCTCACTTTGTTAAAGATGGCGCTGCCCACGTGCAAGTTTTAAGAGTAAGCTTTTCCCCACACCCTTGACTGATTGGATGATGTGGGGTGGTGCACTCTCATGAGGAATCCTCCCAGTATGCCTCAGATAAGTGACTTTGTATCAGAGACTTCCTTGTTTGTAGATTGGATTAAAGGTTGGATTTCTACACTATAAAGTGTGGCAGGCTGGGAGCTTGCTCTCTCTTGGTTCCTGAGGTTAGTATTGGAGACGAGAGCACATAAAGGCCATGTGGAGGAGAGGAGAAGCAGGCAAGATGGCAGAATGCTGAGGAAGAAGCCAGTTTGTGCAGAGAGAAGGAGATGGGAAACAGAGGTGAATAAGTCTGGTGAGCTAGAAACCTTTGATTCTAGGAAACTCAGATAAGTCAGTAGCTTTGTGAGCACTGAATGAGTGGGTTTTGGAGCCCATTGTGTGTTTTTACTTGCCCGCTGGGTGCAAGCTAGAATTAAAGCTGATGGCTCACCAGTTCTTGGCTCCATTGTTTCATTACCGTTTGTTCGAATCTAATGTGAACCTGCACGGGCCAGGCAACCCTGATGGTGAC
Source organism: Rhynchonycteris naso (assembly GCA_037038555.1). NCBI lineage: Eukaryota > Metazoa > Chordata > Mammalia > Chiroptera > Emballonuridae > Rhynchonycteris > Rhynchonycteris naso. The sequence goes on from CM073001.1 coordinate 11,981,964, forward strand.
CATGGCCACTGGCTTTACACATGGGAACCCAGAAGATGTGATCAAGAACTTCTCTTGATATTAATAACTACCAGTCACCCATATTTCTTGATTGGGTTAGGAGTTGAAATACACCAAATACTTAAACTTCTTTCCTTCTGAGACTCCATCCTTTTTAAGCATTTTGCCAACTTTTCTTCCAAATCCTGTAGTTGGCCCCTGATTGTTGACCTAGGATAATCCCCTTTTAGGAATTAACTGTGTGCTTCAAGGGTTACTGTGCATTTTGTGATGTGATGGGTAGGCAGGCTCTGATCTCCCCGGCGCTGGAGAGAGACCCTGAGAGTCCTAAGATCAGGAAGAAACTGAAGTCAGTAAAGCATGCAGTCACGGTCTTCCTTTACCATAGATCTCATTTTCTGGGACACTCCTGGGTCTGCATTTCAGTCAGCAGCGTGCGCCCATGTGTTAATCAGCATCGCAGGAGAGTGCGTGCAAAGCTCAGACCATCACTCCCTCTCGTTAGCACGCATCACGCTGGACCCCTTGATTTATTTTCCTAATTATTCTTTTGGTAAAGGAACATCAGAGCCTAATTTCTCTACTAATATGGATATGTTCAAGTTCTTGAAGCCAATTACTATAGATAGTTAAAGCAGTTAACCAGGGCTTAGAGAAACCTCCAGGATGCTTAGATAAGGCTCTGGGAGAGTGTTGTCAAATAAGTTTGTAAATATGATATATATGTTTGGTTGCTTGTAGTTTGTATTGGGTGTGGGAGACAGGCTGTAAGTAGGCTGGGTTATTATAGCCTAAGGCTTAGTTTTAAGACTAAGCTTTTCCCCACACCCTTGACTGATTGCATGATGTGGGGTGGTGCACTCTCATGAGGAATCCCATTATACCTCAGATAAGTGACTTCGTATCAGAGACTTCCTTGTTTGTATATTGGATTAAGGTTTTGATTTCTGTACTATAAAGTGCTCTCTCTCGGTTCCTGCTATCACCATTGCAGGGGCCTCCCCGATCTCTTGCCTCTCATGGGAAAAGCAGATTTTCTGCTTTTCCCCTGTCTTCTCTTGTGGCTTGCCTGTCTTGGTGAGACACCAATAAACAGAATGGCCCCCCCATCCTCCGACTCCACCATTTCTTTACCGTCTGCCCAAATCCAATGGGAACCTGCATGTGAATGGCCACGATGGCGGCTCTTGGCCTTACAGAGAGTGATTACAGGAGGCTCGGTGTGAGGCATCATGCTCACTTACCAATGGTAAGGAGAGAGATGTGTCTTAGTTGTTACTGGTACACTTTGAGGAAACCAACTCAAGAAATATTTGACTTTGGTTAAAAGCCACAAACACTCAAATAGTTCCCTTTCCCTTTTAAAAATAAGGGGCAGAGAATGGGTCTGTTCTTGTCCCGTGTAGTGTCAGCTCCAACCTAGCTGTTCTGAATGTTCTCTATTCTCATCCTGTCACTGTGCCCCCTGCCTTATGGCAGGTTATCTCTGCTCAACATACAATCAGGGACAACATTTTATGTAATCTCACCACTCAGAAACACACTCAACCCTAAAGGTATGCTTCCGGCTGAGAGATTCACTTGGATCCCAAAACAGCAGAAGCATGTCAGGGCACAAGAAGAGACTTTGGGGTACTATAGAATAATTATCAAGGGGATGAGATGCAGAGATGGGGACAGAAATAGAGGTCAGTGGGTGAATTGTTTTAGAAGTCATATGAAGGAGCAGGAGATAGGGTAGTGTGATCATTGCAATGACTTCTCTGGATTACCATCCAGTGCCTATAGACCAGCTTCAAGGGAAGTCGTATTACAATCAGAAGCCTCCCCGGTACGTCTGGGAGCATCAGGCTCTCAAAATGGTACCCTAAATCTCCAGTTGACTCAACTGGAACTCCATGCGTCATCTGTCCATCCATCCTTTCCTTAGATAACGGTGAGAGCATTCATGATACAGCAGCACTTGTCATGCAAATTCAACAAAACTCTCCTTGAAAAAAATTTTGAAATCAGCCATTTTATGGGGAAATGTTTCTTAGTTTCCCCCTAAAAATGATCCCTGATATACAGGATGGGAGCAAAAGTTGTCTTCAGTTGTGAATATAAGAAACAGTTTATTCTCGTATTATTATTTACTATTGTCTGATTTTTCCACATGAACAAGTATAAACTGACTTTAGCCCCACCTTCTACATGGTCTAGTATTGTGTTAAAGTGAACCCCTTTGCCTGACCAGGCGGTGGCGCCATGAATAGAGTGTCAGACTGGGACGCAGAGGACCCAGGTTTGAAACTTTGAGGTTGCCGGCTTGAGCACAGGCTCATCTGCTTGAACCCAAGGTCACTGGCTTGAGCAAGGGGTCACTCATTCTGCTGTAGCCCCCGGTCAAGGCACATATGAGAAAACAATCAATGAACAACTAAGGTGCTGCAAGGAAGACTTGATGCTTCTCATCTCTCTCTCTCTTCCTGTCTGTCTGCCCCTCTTTCTGTCTCTGTCACAAAAAAAAAAAAAAGAAAAAAAAGTGAGCCCTTTCAAATGTACAACCTTTCTACTGTCACGTAAATATATCACCCAGCCCTGGCCACCCAGTGGAGATGGATTCTGTGTAATGATTGAGGGAGGGATGAGGCATCAACATTCTGAAAGTTAAAATAAATAATGCAGAATATAAAGTAACTGTCAGAGAAAAAGGTAGAATAGATACAACCAGGCAGCTCTTGATAGATTACGATGTGAGTGGCAGTGACAATAATTACAATAGTATTTGTATAGGGGTCAGAGGAGGCTTTTTAAAAGAAATGGAATTTGGCGCTGGTCTGAAAATATAGGCAGAATTTCAGAGAAGAGGGGGCACCCTTGGTAGTGGGTCTGTGTGCTGACCTGTGTTAAACAGATAACAAATTGTATTTCATATGCCATAAGATTTTCTCTCCACTGAATTATACAGCCTGTCCTACCAATGGGACTTCCCTGGCCGTCAGGGGATTCCCCACACGGCACAGTGATGGGCAGATTAGAGGCGACAACAGTGAAAGGCCTTTTTTCTTGTTAAACTCAAGAACGCCATCAGGTTGGAAATCTTCAAGGGTAAGGTGTCATTAGAATGGGGATGAGCTGTGTATGGGGCTGCCTAACACGGTCTTCTCACTTCCCACTTTCCTTCAGTATTTAGCAGATACTTACTGAGTGACTGCTGTGTGTCAAACTGGGGCGTTGTTCTTTAGTGGCATCTGAACATCCCCTGCTATTCTTGACGCTGAACTCCGACATGTTTCCTTACATTACTTTCCCAGTGCAGATTCTAGCCTACTTTAAAACACAAGAAGGAATGAAAGCCAAATTTTTGTAAACAGACTGTGACTTGAATCCTAGCCTCTCATCTTGTTACCTCGGTTACGTCTGTCAATTACTTCATCACCTCTCTGAATTACAGTTTCCTCTTCTCTAAAACAGAAATTAAAAAACAAACCAATAAAAACACTGCTCTCATTCATCCTACCAGCGACGTTGATGCGTAAGGCAGATTCTCAACCATGAGCGTACATAAAAATGCATAGGGAAAAAAAAAGACATAGATCCTTGCATCATCATTAGAGATTCTGACCTACGTGAACTGAGTGGGTACTGGGCATCAGTATATTTTACATTTTCTCCAGGTGGTTGTAATTTTTCACCAGGGACAAGAACAACAGAGAGAAAGTATATAAAGGGGTGAGTATACTGCTTGAGCTCAGGCACTTAGAAAACACTAGCTAGTGCTTCTTACTTTTTCTCCAGTTTCGATCCAGTAACTAGAGAAAAAGAATATTTGAAAGATATATATTCACGCCTGACCTGTGGTGGCGCAGTGGATAAAGCGTCGACCTGGGAACACTGAGGTCGCCAGTTCAAAACCCTGCACTGGTCTGGTCAAGGCACATATGGGAGTTGATGCTTCTAGCTCCTCCCCCCTTTTTCTTTCTCTCTCTCTCTCTCTCTCTCTCTTTCTCTCTCTCACCCTCTCTCTCTCACTCTGTGTCTCCTCTCTAAAATAAATAAGTAAAAAGAAATAATAATAAAAAAACCCAGATTTTATATATTCACAAAAGGGTTGTACAGCTGGAATGTATAAACAACACTTACAATTCAATAAGACAAACAACCCAATTAAAAATGGTTAAAATGTTTGAATTGATATAAGGACACAGATATGAAACACAAAATATATGGACAAAAAAGCACCATCAGTGGATGCACAAAATAATGAGCAATTAGAGAAATGCAAATTAAAAGCCACTGTGCACTGTCTGAAGAGGCTGGAATTGGGAAGACCGACCATCCTGACTGTTGATGAGAATATGGAACAATAGCAACTCTCATGCCGTGCTGGTTGGAATGTAAAATGGCACCACTACCTTGCAGAACATTTTGTCAGTTTCTCGAGCTATTAAACATTTGTCTACTATAAGATCTAGCTGTTTTAATCTCAGGTATTTACCCAAGAAGAAACAAAAATACATGCTTGCATAAAGACCTCGTACTACACAAATGTTTGAAGTGGTTCTATTTGTAATAGCCCCAAACTCAAAGCAACCCAAATTTCCATCAACAGATGAATAGATAAAAAAAAAATTGTGCTGTATATCCACAAAGAAATGCTACTCAGCAATAAGAATAAACTATTGGTACACACAGCAATATCAATTGATTTAAAAATAATAGTGCTGAGTGAAAGAAGCCAACAAAAAATAACACATAATATCTGATTTCACTTACATAAAACTAAAATAGCAAGTTAATATGAAGTGACAGTATCTCAATAGTCTATGTATAGAGCAGTGGTTCTTAACCTGGGTTCTATCGAACCCTAGGGGTTCGATGAGTCAGTCTCAGGGGTTCGGAGAAGCCTCTGCCGCGGAGGCCAGAATAAAGTAATACCGTAATTTGTTGTGAGTTCATGCACTTTGTTGGTTTTGTTCTTTGAGCAAGGTGATGTTCACACATGGCTCATTTTGTGCACCAGTAAGAAAACATATACCTATGTCTTGAATTTGGAAAAAAAAATCATATTTTATTTATCACTAAAGAAGGGTTCGGTGAATGCGCATATGAAACTGGTGGGTTCGGTACCTCAAAAAAGGTTAAGAACCACTGGTATAGAGCAAGGCAAGAAAGGGTGGGGGAGGGATTGCAATGAGGAATTTTGGAAGAGATGATTGATTTAGTCATTATCGATTATGTAGATGGTTTCACGGATGTATTCAAATATTAAAACTGATCAGATTATACATTTCAAAGATGTGAAGCTTGTGGTACGTCAATTATATTTCAATAAACCTGTACCAAAAGAAAAAATGCATGTCTGTGGATAAAAAGCTGGGGTAGAAATGTAGGTAAAAGACTTATCTAACTACTCTGCCTGTCTTGCTAAGTATAACAGTTTTTAAACCATATTTTGAGACTATGTTGCTCCTTCACAATTATGTTATTAAGAGAAATAGCTGTATTTTTCACAACACATTTATCTACTACTACATAGGAAATTACCCTAAAGTATACATGCTGAATGTAACAAGAGTTCTTATCTCAACTCAAAGACTGAGGCTGGAATCCTCTACCCTGGAGGTCTGGAAGCTCCAGGCAGGAAGGCTGGCTCTCCTGAAGTGTGCCGTCGCTGGAGAGATCCCATAGAAGTCTTTCTTAGAGACTGAGGAACATGCACAGGGAAGCCCTCTATTCCGATGTCAATCCCTTGCGTCTGTCTGGACTGGCAGCCCATACACAAGTGAGAAGGTCTTCTGATGATTCTCACCCCAGCTGGGGAGTTGTTCCAGCCAATATCTCACGGAGCAGAGATGCGTGATCTCTGCAAACTCGGTCCCAGGGAGAGATTCTCAAACAAAACAAGTGTTGCTTGTGTTCTAAGCCAGCATATCTCACGGTAATATAATACATTACACAGCATTAGGTAACAGAAAGGTGTTTTGGTACCTGAAGGAAGAAGGATGCCACTAATAACAAAGCTTAAAACAGATGGTTTGGGAGCTGGATGGTAGGTAGAAGTGGAAGAACCTTAAGGGAGTTGAGTGAGTATGTACAAGGCCTAGAAAGGACTATGAGCGGATTTCTGAAGGAGCCCTAGAGAAGCTAGAGACAAAGCAAGGAGCATTCATTAGGTCAAGAGCCATATACATGCATGTGCCCATGAACTTCAGATCCGACCCATCAATAGACCCGTATTAGGAATACAGATTTTATTCTTAAGGTTAATGGGGAGCCACTCTAGTTTAAACAATGACTGAAAAAAAATGAAAAAGATGTGGTATAATTAATACTGTAGCATTACTCTGGCTTGTATGTGGAGAACAGGCTTCACTGGTTCAGACTGAAAAAGACCTGTTAGAAGACTATTGTGGTGTTCCGGGAGAGCCGTGTTGGAGCTTTGACTCAGGTGGTCTTAAAAAAAAAAAACACCAACTGGCTGGTCTCAAGATATATTCTAAAGATCTAGGTAACAGTCAGGACTTGATCAAATGAATGTGTAGCAAAGAAAAGCACCCACTTTTATCTGAGTGAAATCTTAAGAAGGTCAAATGAAATAATGGGTGTCTAAGTGCTTTATAAATATAAAGCTTTTTAAAGATGATCATGAAATATCAAGTCTACTGACATAGCAAGAGCTCCCAGCAAATTTGCTTGACGCTACCTCCGACCCTGTGTTCTCCAGCACAATGCCTCTGTTCAATAGCCTTAATGCATACATGAATGCTATATAATGTTTTGCCCACTTTATGGATGAATACTGACTCTATCTAAATGGTATCTATATTTCCTTTGAATACTGCAAACTGGTATTTGATCATTTCATTTTCCTCCAGAAGATGAAACATTATGATTTTCAATAATCCATAAAGACAGACATTTGTTTCCTTTGTGAAACTGTACCCTCCAATGATTATTCCTCACATTAATCATACTAAAAGCAACGCTTAAGGTAATCTCTTTTTTCCTGCAGATAATAAATGTCGGCTGTTGACAGGCAAAGTGTGGAGAGATGAAAGGCCGGGTGAGCTCTGTGTGTTTGTGAGATAAACAATCGTCAGCCTCTCCTGGCTGCGCTGTGATATTGTGAGGCCAGAGTTGCCTCTTTCTATAACAATGACAATAAAGCCAATTTTTTTCTGAAGGGTGATTCAAACAATTTCACTGGGGATATCTACCCCATAATTTCTGTCGAGAAATCTAACATTATTAAATGCCTATAATTTCATACTTCCTGTTGTTAAACACTGAAGCAATTAGCATCTGGAATAGCTTTAACAGCTACTCTCCTTAAAATCATTGGTGACACAGTGGTCCACTGACATCACAAATAACCCAATAGTCTCCCAAGCAGAAAGTATAAAGATCTTAACCAAATGTGAGCTCTTGAATGTGAGTTTAATCTAGGATGTAAAAGGTACACCCTGGATTTGCGTGAGAAAAACAGGTGTTTGCCAGTAACATTCCTCAGGACGTACTTTAATGGCTTTGTAGCATAAAGTTCCAGTGGGTATTGCTTCTATGTGAGGAGGAGAAGTGAACTAACATTTATTTCATGCTCATTTTGACATTGAACTTCACTTAATTATCATGAAAGCTAAGCAAGTTTGGTGTCACTTCAATCTTTTAGTCATATTTTTTTATAAATGAGGTTTTGATGGGGGACCTGTGACTCACATAGGTCATGAAAGTTCTCAGTTCTTACCAATGTTGCCATTGGTGAATTGGGTGGTAAAAAGCTGAGATAGGAGGGTTTTATAGAAGTTCAAGTGAAACAAATAGGAAAAAATAATGCAGATGTGAACTATGGCAGTACTTGCGGGACACAGGGAGGACAAAGGGAAATAGCTTTAGGAGGTGACTTATGTATGACTTAATAATCTGTTTTATGTGGTTGAGGAACAGAAGACATTTAGGTATACCCCAAGTTTCCACATGGATTGTAGTGACAACCCTCATTATCAGAAAGAAGTACATAGGTCAAAAGTTAAAATGTCCTAGCATTTAAATCATGATTACAAAGTGCATCTTTCAATTTTAAAATGTCTAAGATATGTTAACCATTTGGTCAATTGTTATCAGATATGTTTGCTACATAAAGAGAAGAAACTGGACGTCTTTCTAGCTCTTGTCATTTATTCTGTACCTTAAACACTGTGAACTTAATTTTTTCTCCTAAGTGAATTTTATATTCAACCTGTTTGAATTGACAGTCTGAATTATGTACAAAAAAGATGCTTTTTTCCTTCTAAGATTATTTTGGTTATTTTGCAATCTATTTGTAATTCATTGGCTATCTTGATCTGTTTCCCATGATTTAGTTCATCTGTCTTTTAAAAACAGCCCCTGGCCTAACTAGGCGGTGGTGCAGTGGATAGAACATCGGACTGGGATGCGGAAGGACCCAGGTTTGAGACCCCGAGGTCGCCAGCTTGAGCGCGGGTTTGAGCAAAAGCTCGCCAGCTTGGACCCAAAGTTGCTGGCTCCAGCAAGGGGTTGCTTGGTCTGCTGAAGGCCCGCGGTCAAGGCACATGTGAGAAAGCAATCAATGAACAACTAAGGTGTCGCAACAGTGACAAAAAACTGATGATTGATGCTTCTCATCTCTCTCCATTCCTGTCTGTCTTTCCCTCTCTCTGACTCTCTCTCTGTCTCTGTAAAATAATAATAATAATAATTAATAAATAAAAATGGCCCCTGTCTCTATCAATCTCTAAAAATATATTCAAGTTCAGATACTAAAATATTTCTCAACATAGAGTTTTGAACAGACAACACTTTTATTACTGTTGAAGAATTTGCAATGAAAGAAAGAACAAGGAATGAGAAAAAGGTTAAGACCTCTAGAGTCTCATGAAGCAGCTATCAGCAGCTGTTTATTTCAGTAGATTTTTCAGTCTTTAGCTTTACTTTATGTTTTCCATTATATATTCTTCAATCATCAATGGCTGGGAGATGATATATTTGGGTGTAGTTATTTCCTTTGCTGCTTTAAGTTTTTAAATACCGGTACTTTATGGTAAGCACCCCTGGTTGCTGGTACAGTTTTGAGTGCGGTTGCTGCTTTAGATGTAGGTCATTTGACTATGTCCCTACAATCAACACTCTGCTTGCAGTAGGATGCTCTTAGTTGTTAAGGTCTGGGGACTTGATGGATAGAGAGAACGTAGGAGACAGCTTTCAGCTGTCACACTTTATGAAACAAGCAAGGATATTAATTGAAAATCTAACACATTATACTTAGTTGTGTAAACTATACAAACGTTCTTTACATCTTTGACATTTTAGTAATCACTTAAGGAAAATAAAAAAGATCTCGGGCAAATCATACAGGAAGATAGTTATCTTCCATCCTTAACAAATCTGACTGCTTTGGAAATAATCAACTCATAAATATTTAGCTAATATACACCCAGAGCAATGGATTGTGCAAAATTAAATGCCTCATTGAAACAATTAATTTCAAATGCTGTGATTTATTCAGCATACTTTACGGGAAATTTAATAGAAATATGGACTCAAAGTAATTTGAGCAGAGGATGTTGGCTGTGTCTTTGATTTCTCGCCAACATATATATGCTTCCTTACCCTGCAGGTGAAGCTCAAAGGAAGAGCAAACTTCCAGTAAATCTCTCTAATTGAATGTGTGGGGCAGAGTTTGATAAGAGGAGCAATGGCCACAGGTTGTGAAAACAACTAACTAAATAAATAAATGAAATGAAGTAACCCTTTCATTTCTCACATACCTCCTGCAGTTAAGCCCCAAGGGAAGGAAATGCCACTTCAGTAAAAGCTTGCTGGCACCATCAGTCCATTTCAAAAGAGTACATACAGCTCATGCTCCTCTGAGCATCAGTAAGCAAATACATCCCCCAGGCATCTTGGAAACCATCGTCCTGCAATTTCCCGTAAGCCTAAAGGCTGTGCTTGGGCTTTAAGGAAGTGTTTCACAGGGCAGCGGAGGCAGCATGGGTAGGCAAAACTTGATGGGAAGGTGGAAGGGGGAGGAGGAAGTGGGGGTGATGGATCAGCAGAGGGTGATGGGAAGGTGCCTGCTTCCTGTCTCAGGTCTATTCAATTTATTTGGTGTACCAGAAAGGACGCTGAGTGGAACTCTAAAGATCTGAGTTCTAGTCCCAATCTGGGTGTTGTTGACCTTGGCAAAGGTCACTCTGTTAGACTTGTTTTCTCATTTTTAACATGTGTGGATGGAAAAAAAAAGGAGTACTACAGAAAGTAACTTTACAGGGTGATTTGATCATAAATTCTTAACTGAGCAGGTCATGACCCCAGACAATAACTTCTTTAGTGAGCCAACCCTTTCTGTTGTTCTCATGCATCTAGGTTAACAGGCCTTTGAAACGCCCCTTGAAGGGGGTAGGAACCCTCAGGAGAACACAAAATCTTGTTAACTCTCCTGTAATCCAATCTGTTCCTTGCTCTCTCCATTCTTGCTTACCTCCCCTCCTTAAGTGTGAATACATTAAAGAAGCTGCAAACCTCTGATTCTCTAGAGCATTTGAAACCTTTGCTCCCCAGCATATGCCATCAATTTGACTCAGATGAACTCGCACAAAAATTCTCTATAGGTTAGAACATTTCTCATGTCACCAAAGAAGCAAGACAAATGGGCCACATAATTAAGATGTCCTCCAATTCAGATACTAATTCTCTGACTTTATTTTACAACATTCTTTCTTCAATGTTGCAAAAGTCAGCATTCTTTTAAAAATTTTAGTCTTAAACACAGCTGATGTTCAATTTCCAAATATTTATTAATGATCAGTGAAGACCGCATGAGTTCTTCTTTGGTTGATTTCTCTTTTGTGCTCTTAAATCAAATTAAGCTTTCTGATTTTTATTACGACTTATTGTTGGTTGTTGGGCAGATAGAATATATTATGCTCACTTAGTTAAAGATGGCCCTGCCCACGTGCAAGTTTTAAGAGTAAGCTTTTCCCCACACCCGTGACTGATTTGATGATGTGGGGTGGTGCACTCTCATGAGGAATCCTCCCAGTATGTCTCAGATAAGTGACTTTGTATCAGAGACTTTCTGGTTTGTAGATTGGATTAAAGGTTTGGATTTCTACACTATAAAGTGGGGCAGACTGGGAGCTTGCTCTCTCTTGGTTCCTGAGGTTAGCATTAGAGAGGAGAGCAGATTAAGGCCACGTGGAGGAGAAGAGAAGCAGCCAAGATGGCAGAATGCTGAGTGAGAAGCCAGTTTGAGCAGAGTTTGTGCTGGAGAAGGAGATGGGGAACAGAGGTAAATAAGTCTGGTGAGCTAGAAGCCTTTGATTCTAGGAAACTCGGATAAGTCAGTAGCTTTGTGAGCACTGAATGAATGGTTTTTGAAGCCCAGTGTGTGTTTTTGCTTGCTTGCCAGGTACAAGCTAGGATTAAATCTGATGGCTCACCAGTTTTTGGCTCTGTTGTTTCATTACCGACTATCCGAATGTAATGTGAACCAGCAAGAGCCAGGCGGCTGTGATGGTGGCCGTGGCCACTGGCCTTACATTTGGCGTAGTCTGTGGCAGGATTCAATACAGATTGGTATGGAGCCACCACCCTTGAGGTGCATGATAGAGGACTGGCTGCTGTTATGGTTCCCCATGGATATTCTTTTGGAGGGGCATAGGCAGGCTGACTTCTACAGCCATGTGTGAGGAAACTGAGAGCTCTGTGGAAGAGGCTACCCATGACCTGCAAACTGAGCAGTGCAAGGAGCTGGAGCAAACGTGGGAGAAAGAGATCCCGACCCTGGAGCTGGAGCAAGCACCAGAGGAGGCCGACCAGGTTCGTGAAATTCAATTGGAAATGGAGCAGCTGCTGGAGAAGGAATCACAGGTTCGTGAGTTGCAGATTGCCCTAGGTGTTGTGGAGATTTCAGAGAGCCAGCTGCGGCAGGAGGCCTGGGCTGAGGCTGGGGCTGGGGCAGCAAGACCCGCAGCAGTGGCAGCCTGGGGCTCAAGCCCGGCAGCAGGAGCTGGCATTTCCAGCTCCTATCCAGAAGATGAGGAGAATTAGGCTGGAGTAGTGATTTGCAGACTCCAGAAGGTAAATGGTAGCAGCTGCGGCGGGAGGAAGAACAGACATCCCAGAAGCCAAGCATGCATTGCCGAGTAGCCACTGAAATGGCAGGGAGTGCCTGCTAAGATGCTGGTGGCTTCGCTGAAATTTTGGGACATAGGGGTGAATGCCATCATGCTCTCCGGAGCAGAGATGGAAATGCTGACTGTCATTGATATGTGCTCCTTTTTGGGACAGCGTATGAGCTGCCAGGATGGCAGGGATGAGGGGAGAGGCTAAGGCTCATGTGTGGGGACTGATTTACTACTGGACTATGACCAGAGTGAACACTCGCTCCTTTGTTGAATGGACTTATGGATTTTGGACAATGTGAAATACCCTGATGGGGATGGGGGGCGGCTTTGATGGAGGCCCTCTTCTTTCCCTGGGAAGCCTTTCAAATGGCAAAAAAGAAGGCCGAGAACATTTTGTGCTTTTGGCAAAGTGCTCAGAGACTGGAGAAATGTACCTTTGTAATTGTTGAAATTGTATGATTTGTCATGTATTTGTAATTTGTGTAATGTGCCTAATTTCGTTGTACAGGGATGCCGGTGGTGTAGATTATAGGTAGTAAAGTGAGGATAGGGGTGGATTGTTGGGCAGATAAAATATATTATGCTCACTGTGTTAAAGATGGTACTGCCCACATGCAAGTTTTAAGAGTAAGTTTTTCCCACACCCTTGACTGATTGAATGATGTGGGGTGGTGCATTCTCATGAGGAATCCTCCCATTATGCCTCATATAAGTGACTTTGTATCAGAGACTTTCTTGTTTGTAGATTGGATTAAAGGTTTGGATTTCTACACTATAATGTGGGGAAGACTAGGAGCTTGCTCTCTCTCGGTTCCTGAGGTTAGCATTAGGCTACGTGGAGAGCAGATTAAGGCCATGTGGAGGAGAAGAGAAGCCGCCAAGATGGCATAGTGCTAAGGAAGTAACCAGTTTGAGCAGAGTTTGTGCTGAAGAAGGAGATGGAGAACAGAGGAGAATAAGTCTGGTGAGCTAGAAACCTTTGATGCTAGGAAACTTGAATAAGTCAGTAGCTTTTTGAGCACTGAATGAATGGTTTTGAATGGTTTTGGGAGCCCAATGTGTGTTTTTGCTTGCCCACTGGGTGCAACCTAGGATTAAAGCTGATGGTTCACCATTTTTTGGCTCCGTTGTTTCATTACCGACTGTCCGAATCTAATGTGAACCTGCATTGGCCAGGCTCCTGTGATTCTGACCGTGACTACTGGCTTTACATTGGTCAAAAATGTGTGTAAATATGATGTATATGTTTGCTCGCTTATAGTTTGCATTTGGTGTGGGGAACAGGCTGTAAGCAGGCAGGGTCATGATAGCCTAAGGCTTAGTTTTAAAACTAAGCTTTTCCCCACCCTCTTAACTGTTGCATGATAGGGGGTGGTACACTCTTATGAGGAATTCCATTATGCCTCAGATAAGTGACTTTGTATCAGAGACTTCCTTATTTGTGTATTGGATTAAATGTTTTGATTTCTACACTATAAAATGGGGCAGAGAAGCCCATGCTGGATGAGAGCAGAGAAAGGCCATGTGGAGGATAAGAGAAGCAGCCAAGATGGTGGAGTCCTGAACGAGAAGCCAGTTTGTGCATAGTTTGTGCAGAGAGAAGGAGATGGGAAACAGAGGTGTATAAGGCTGCTGAGGTAGAAACATTTGATTCCAGGGAACTCAAATAAATCAGTGTATTTCTTGCCTGCTGTGTGCAAGCTAGGATTAAAGCTAATGACCCACCAGTTCTTTGTTCCATTGTTTCACTACCATCTGTCCGAATCAAATGCGAACCTGTATGGGCAAGGCAGCTGTGAAGGTGGCCGTGGCTACTGGCTTTACATATGGCCTTACTGTTTATTTTATTTATTTATTTATTTGTTTGTTTGTGTATTTATTTATTTATTTATTTATTTATTTATTTATTTATTTATTTATTACAGGAACAGAGAGAGAGAGAGTCATAGAGAGGGATAGATAGGGACAGACAGACAGGAATGGAGATAGATGAGAAGCATCAATCATTAGTTTTTCATTGCCGTTGCGACACCTTAGTTGTTCATTGATTGCTTTCTCACAAGTGCCTTGACTGTGGGCCTTTAGCAGATCGAGCCACCCCTTACTGGAGCCAGCAACCTTGGGTCCAAGCTGATGAACTTTTGCTCAAGCCAGCTGGTCCCACGCTTGAGCTGGCAACCTCGGGGTCTTGAACCTGGGTCTTCCACATCCCAGTCCAATGCTCTATCCACTGCGCCACTTCCTGGTCAGGCTTTTGTTGTTTTTTTTTGAGAGAGAGAGACAGACAGAAAGTGAGAGAGGGGGATGAGAGAGAGGAGAAGCATCAACTCGTAGTTACTTCACTTTGCTGATTGCTTCTCAGACATGCCTTGATGGGGAGGGAGGCATGCTCAAGTGACCCTTGAGCTCAAGTCAGCAACCTTGGCCTTCAAGCTGACAACCCCACACTCAAGCTGGCAAGCCCATGGTATAGCCAGTTACCTTGGGATTTTGAACTTGGGGACCTCAGTGTTCCCAGTTGATGCACTATCCCCTGCGTCATCACTGGTCAGGCTGGCCTTACTTTTTTCTGAATGAATGACTGAATGTTAACACATGTTGGTTTCTAGTGACCTCTGAATTTCCTGAAAGTTAGTAAACATAAAAAAAAATATGGGTTCCTTCATGACTTAATGGTGCTGCTTTTCTATGTACCTAAGTAGAAACTTGCATTGTTAGCTCAACTTCTAGCATGGAGACTAGTAATGGTCTCCAATCTCTGTAGCAAGGAGGAAAATACACAATCACACAGAACTGACTGATACATGGAAAATTTGAGTTTTACCACTTGTTTACTGGTTGTATATACATGATATTTTTTGTTACACTGTTTCTTTTTTTATTTATGGAGATGAATCTATTCTAGGGGCAGAATCCAGGAGTTTTAAGTAATTAATGGCTTCTATTCTCTATTACTCAAACATTCTTCAAGGTTTATTTGAATTTC
Organism: Rhynchonycteris naso; assembly: GCA_037038555.1. Classification (NCBI taxonomy): domain Eukaryota; kingdom Metazoa; phylum Chordata; class Mammalia; order Chiroptera; family Emballonuridae; genus Rhynchonycteris; species Rhynchonycteris naso. The sequence continues at coordinate 11,997,081 of CM073001.1, forward strand.
TGGCATTTTTAGGTTGCTGGATGCTTCTGGCCATATCTAAGACTGGGATTAAAATGTTCCCCAAGAAGATGAGATCAGGCACAGTCCCATCAGTGTTTGACACACTGGCCATATTAAATGACTGAAAGTTTATGCTCAAAATGCATTCATTATTTTTATGTGCCAAAAACTGTGTTATGACTTTTAATAATGTTCTGAGGACTGAAGATTTTTAATCCCACTAAACAGATCATAAGCCCAAGTTAAAAATAAATAAATAAATGAGATGGAGGAAAAGGAGACAATAGATAATTAGTCATGAAGTTAGTAAGCAGTGGAGTCAAAATTAAAACTCAAGCAATCTGATTCCACAAGTCACCTGTGTCACCTGCTAAATCACAGCATGACATAATGGAAGAGAACATGACTGTCAGTCAGAAGTGTGTGTTTTGGGGTTGTGTCCTGGATAAGGCATGAGCCATCAAACTAGAATAGATTCAAGGTTAACTCTCATGATGGTCTTAATTCATATGTTAAATTTCTTCAGAGATACTCAAATTAACTTATTCAATAAATATTATGTCTATTCTGCATCATGCATTAAGTGAGACAATAGTTTTCCATCTCAAAACTCTTGGCATTTAGGTCCAGATAATGGTGTGGATGGGGCTATGTATCTTGTGCACTCAAGGATGTTTAACAATATCCCTGGTTTTTGCTTTCTAGATGCCAGTAGAACCACCGTCTTTAGTTGTGGCAACCAAAAATACTTCTAGAAATTGCCTTATGTCCCCAGGAGGCAAATACCATCCTCCCATCCCTAGCTGGAACTGCTAACCATTGAGCTAGGTGATACTCAAGGCACACCTTGGACTTATAAATTTCTTGTGAAGCATGTTCTTAAGAAAATTTAGTTTTCTGAAATAAAGTCTACAACCAGAGTTTGGGATAAGAGTTTATCTCATAAAATAGTAAAAATTAGATGGCTCTCCAGAGGTTCCTTATCACTCAATATTGGAATTAGCCAAGAAAATACCTTTTTTTTTTTTTTTTTTTTTTTGCTGTATTCAGATCTTGACCATTTAATTTTTTCATTATCCCACCCAAAGCTGCCTGAGCTTAAGTGTGTCATTTTATTTCATGATTAAACAAGTTGGAAAAATAATAATATTTTCTCAATTGCCCATTAAATAAAACACCTACCCGCCTGACCTGTGGTGGCGCAGTGGATAAAGTGTCGACCTGGGAACACGGAGGTCGCCAGTTCAAAACCCTGCACTGGTCTGGTCAAGGCACATATGGGAGTTGATGCTACCAGCTCCTCCCCCCTTTCTCTCTCTCTCTCTCTCTCTCTCTCTCTCTCTCTCTCTCAGTCTGTGTCTCCTCTCAAAAATGAATAAATAAAAAAAGAAATAAAAAAAAAAAAACACCTACCGGTAACTCTGTGATTAACGTACCACTCAAAAACTGATGACTACTGTCAATAAGAATTACTATGCTTCCTAAGAGAACAAAATACAATTTTGAAAGCAATGTCTTTGTAGAAGGATTTTAGATATCTTCTTACCTTCTCTCCGGTTTTGATGGAATGCTTGCAGTTTGTCTTTATTCCAGAATAAATCAAGTAAAGTCAATGTGATTGATACAACAAGTAACCGTTAGTTACTTTCTGTTGTAAAGATGAAATGAGCTTGTGTCAAGCACTAAGTAAATCTTGACAAATCGTGGCAGTGATGTTTTGCCTGCTTCTTCTCTGTTCCACTTCCATTCCAGGGTGAGGCACTTTGCTATATATTTTAGGACATTTGTCACTAAATCATATCTGAATTTTTTATGTAAAGTAGTTTATAGGATAGTAATACTTATCAAGTTTGAACTTGCACTCAGAAGATGGCTGAAATGGTTATTTTCCAAAGAGCTGATGAGGGAGGAGGGAGGACAGGTCTAGTGATGGTGGGACGGAAAGAGCCCCATATTCAGTAATAGAAACAGAGAGGGGTAGGCCCAAGGTCTGTGACTTTGATGAGTTGACTTCCTCTCTTTCAGCTTCTGTTTTTTGTCTTATAATACAGGTCCTTATTTTTCTATCCTCTAGAGAGGTTTTTTATGATTCCAAAGGCCTGGGGATAGTTTTATTGAGAAAACTATCTGAAACCAACCTTGCCCTTTGCCCTCGCCTCGCTCTTCCATTTTCTGATCCTCTGAATTTTGTCCCAATGCATAACTTAGCAATATAAATATACGCACTTATAAATTGTGTGTGTGTGTGTGTATAGCAGTTATCCCCTTTGAAATATCTAATTTTATTCATATTTTTTAGGCTATCACAATCCTCAATATCATCAAATAAAATGTAAATTCTCTACCAATCTGGGAGAAAGTCATGATTTATTGATAAAATTGCAGGCTCTGTATCTTTTTTCTTATTTATGTATCCTACACCTTTATTATTTATTGGTAAGTAAATAAGAGGACAAGTGTTGTTATCTTTGTTGTGTGCTATTTGCTTTGAGAGAAGACAGCGAACCATTTCCGATGCAGGGTTTAGTCTTAGGGGCTGTTAAAGCACTCCGCTCACTCAGTGGTCTGATGCCAGAGTCCTGACTTTGAATTTATCTACTTTTTGGTCTGTATGGAATTAATTTTTTTATGGGTCCTGTTTTTCAGCGTTTGTTGCTTCTTTTCTTTAGTGTGATCCATTTTATCTCCAGTACTCAGCAGGTTAGTTCCATATTCAGTAGGAATTCAGTAAATGAATATTGAATACGTGTATTAAATACTTACGACAGTCTTTGGGTTCAAAGGGCATGGCAGATTAGAGCACAGAAAATGTGTGATCATTCCTATGCTAGAGAGAAGTACCCTGGGAACATATTGAAAGAAAAATTGATCATGAGAGGAAGGAGAAGCTACCCGTTCTTTTCACAGTTTGTATCCTGAGAGCCACGACCCCAGAAAAATTAAAAGATACTTGGCACTAGGTCATCCAAAGTCAACACAAATAGATAATCCTTCTTCCACCATCTGAGATTTAAACAGTGGGTTAGAGTTAACAAGGAAAGAGAGGGGCAGGTCTCAGCAGATACTTGGAAGCACTATGTACGTGGGGAATAGCATCTACCAGCCTGGTTTGGTGAGTGATGGGGGGAAAAGTGAAGCATGAGATTGCAGGGGTAGCGGGAGATGTTACCTGTCACTGGGAAAGCCTTTGGACTATATTCCAGAGATAAAACGTTCTGCGAGAGGAATGACAAGCTCATAATTTGAATTCATGAAAAATCACTCTGTTATCCATGTGCAGAACGGAGGGAAGAGGTTAGACTCAGCCTGTGGTGTAGGAGGAGAAGCCTCATTCAGTGGGTCAGCTGATGAAGTTGGAGTTCAGGCAGCAGCATCGTGAGAGTGGAGAGAGTGAGTAGGTAGAACAGAAGGGAAATGGCTGACCAGACTCTAAGTAACATCCCCCGACACGCTGATGCAGCCCAGTCACAGCGACCTTGCCTTATCTCCGGAATACATTGTGAGGTCTCTTTTATTGCCTTATTAATTGCCTCTACTCACTTTTAGCAGCGTAAGGCAAAATGGTTTTCAAAATCCAGATGTGCGGAAGAAGTATTACTAACTAGAGCTTCGGCAAGTATTAAACTCCTACTAAACATATTTAATTTAGAATTAATAAGGTGACGGTATGGAAATTAAATCCCCTGTGATTGTTGAGGAAGAATACCTACTGAGGTATAAATATAAGAAAGATAAATCTACTTGCAATGTAATTAATTCAAATCTGCAGAACCAATAAGTGTGTGACAATGTTCCTATTATTACATTACACTTGTGAGGAATGCTCAGGAATTTAATTAGCATTTACCCCTACAACTAAAGAAAATGAGATATTAACATGCCATCTAATTAACTAGCTATAGATTGCCTGTTAAGTAAATATTAAATGTATAAACACTTGAGATGAAGTTGCAAATGTGGCCCTAACTAGATATCCATGTTCTCATGAGTCTTTTTTTTTAAGCAATTATAGTTAATTTCAGGAACAAAAAATACATATAGGGATCTGTATGCTTTGTCCCCATGGTTATTTATTTTTTATTTATAGCTCAACTAGACCTTGCAAAGTTAGACTAGAATTTGAACTATGAGACCACATGAATTCTCGGCGCTGGTCAATTCTGTCAGGATGTCAATATCCCCATTTTACAGATATGGCCACTGAAAACTGGACGTGTTAATTTTTCCAACATCACACAGCAAAGAAGTGCTATGTTCTTTGTCATTGAGTCAGTGCTAAACATCATTTGCCTCCTACAAAGCAACCATAATGATCTTGCTATGAGTCATACACCATGCCTCTCTTCAAAACTCCCCAGGGAGTTCCCATGCCATGAAGTGTGTATGCTTTAATCTTTAAGGTTTGACACGATGTATCTACTGCAAACCTTTATTCAGACCTCACATCCATTACACCTCTGACCTCCTCTCCTACAACTCTCCTCTTTATTCATTCTCCACCTGGCACTGGTATTTTTATAAAAGAGTGGTCTCCTTCACCACTCTCTCTCACATCATATGTGCATGCGTGCACATGCACACACACCAGGCATACGTGTACACACTGATTCCTGGTAGCATGGAGTTAAGGGCTTTCATTCAACGTAATAATGTATAAGAAGGAGCTACTGAAGTCGGAGAGGAAAGTTTCTTCATCATCATTAAGTAACACGGCCACTTAATTTCATCCGTATTGAAACTACTGATGCCAGTTTGTTGATGTAATCAGCACATTTTTGGCCCGCCGTGCTACATCAGAATTATTGACAGCGCCCTAATTTTGTCCTGTGCTTTGCTGTGGCCCCACTTCTCAGTATGAATAAAGCAAACATATCTTATTTATTTTTTAATTGTGGTGCTAAATGCTTGTCACTCATCTCACTGAATTACGGCATTTAATGCTCCAAGTGTGCACCCTGATTAGTTACTATTATGATGAGTATACATCCGTCCAAATACATTGAGCACCATCCTAAACACTGAGCCCCTAGTAACTGCTGGAGTAGGAATTCAGACTCAAGTCTGTTTGTACTTACAATTACTGTCCTCCTCACATGGGACTTGCCTGATTCCATAAGGGATAATTAATCATCCTCTCCTTAGAGATGTTTTTTTTTTCCTTCTCATGTGTCTTCTCATGTGGGTCCCCTACTTAGATTGAGAGTTCTAACAAACTCTTTGTTCACCATCATGAATCTAATACCTAACATGACACCTGAAACAGAGTTAGTAAATTCTTGTATTATTTGGAAGGATTATGCGAAGGAAATATGCAGAGTTAAAATTTGAAAGGTGACATAGGCGTGATTGATTTTTCTTTGCTGTGGGGCAAATGCGGGATGCTTTTCAAAGCAGGTGGCATTGGAAATGAGCCTTGAAGAAGGCATAATGTTAACAACAATAATTTGTAATGCTCAGGAAGGTGGCCTTGTGGTTCAATGGAAGAGAGGTAGCCAACGTTGCAAAGGGCATTTCAGTGCCCTTCTAAACCAATAAGCAAACAAAAGTATTCTCACAATGCTGAATTTACTGGTACTCTGTTACTGGGCCTCAGATCTTTTCAAGTTAGTATTTATAAAGTTAGAAAACAGAAATCAGAGAGCTGTCAGAAGTGAGGGAGAGGCGCAGGGACACCTCTCCTCACCCCGCCTGAACCAGAGCGCGCAGACGGGGAAAAGGACATGCCTGTTGTTGGCTCTGAATGGTGTGCAATGATCTGGAGAGAATGATCCGGTGTGGCAGCCTGGAATGTGTCAGAATGGATTCGGGATGCAGGTCAAAGGTCACTGCAAAGTGCCTCGCTAGCTGACAGTTCCCGAGCCAAAGTCCAGGGGAACAGCTCCAGGAGAGGCAAGGGAGGCAGTGGAACTGCAGGCTGGTCTGTGACTGCTGGAGCAGAAGACGGGGACACCCTGGTGGCACAGTCTCTAACATGCTTAGTGAGTTTGCCTGGGGATGAACCATGTTCTTATCAGAGGCTTTTTTATTTAAAAAAAGGGGGGGGTGATATCAGGTACCCTAATTAACTAGACCTATTTATACTTCTGAATTGTGACACCAGACTCCTTCCAGGATAACGTAGTGCCTTTAGGTTGCCTTTTAGTTGTTTGGGTTTTTTTTAGTGAGAGGAGAAGAGGCAGAGAAACTCCCGTGTGCTCCCTGATGGGGATCCACCTGGCATGCCCAGTAGGGGCCAACGCTCTGCCCATCTGGTGCCTTTGTTCTGTTACAACCTGAGCCATTTTTTTTTTTGTTTTTAACTCCTGAGGCGGAGGCCATGGAGCCATCCTCAGCTCCCTGGGCCAACTTGCTTAAGCCAATTGAGTCATCGCTGCGGAAGAAGAGAGAGAGAGAGAGAAAAGTGAGAGGGGGAGGGGTGGAGAAGCAGATGGGTGCTTCTCCTGTGTGCCCTGACCGGGAGTCGAACCCAGGACAGCCACACACTGGTGGACAGGATTTGGTTACCTTCTAAAAGGTCTTTCATAGTTTCAAATACGAATCATCTCACTTTCTACAGCCTAAGCTGTGGATAAACGGGGGAGAGTTTGCTGGAGGAGGACATGGAAATCTTGGCCAGTTCTGGAGGCAGCAAATGGTGCCTTTGGTTTGAATGCCACCATGGCAACCTGTCCCCATTTGGGAACTCGTCAGCGACTTCTCTTCGTCCACTGTGGGCTGGCCCAGAGGTGCAGCCCTCGCTCAAGGGTTCCGGAATTTGGGAGGTTCCTCCTTTCCACGCGCGTGCTCAGTGGGCTTCTCCACTGAGCAGGTGAGGGTAGAGAGCTCCAATGTGAGAGAAATGAAAGGAACCTCAAGTAGAGAGGTGCGAGCCTCCTCACACCAGGTGCCTTAACCCCGGGACAGACCGCATGGCACATCAGCCTCCCAGACTCTAGGTGACGGGTGGCCGCAGACACAAAGGTCGAAGCTCGCCCTTCCTTCCCAACGCAGTGCAGGGACCGGAGCACCCGCTTCTGAAGACTTTTGTTTTGATGGCTTCTGTTTTTGTTTTTAATTTTTTTTCTTTTATTCATTTTAGAGAGGAGACACACAGAGAGAGAGAGAGAGAAAGAGAGAGAGAGAGAGAGAGAGAGAGAGAAAGGGGGAGGAGCTGGAAGCATCAGCTCCCATATGTGCCTTGACCAGACCAGTGCAGGGTTTTGAACTGGCGACCTCAGTGTTCCCAGGTCAACGCTTTATCCACTGCGCCACCACAGCTCAGGCTGTTTTTGTTTTTAGAATGTGTATTTCTCTGTTTTGTTTTGTTTTTAACAAGGAAGAAAAGGCAATTAACTATTAAAAACCCATTAATCATTAAGTACTACGCTAGGTGTTTATATATATATATATATAAACTGGTTTGTTTGAGCACTTTCTGGTACTAGACTGCAGACGAGTTGCATAGAACGATTTGTGTGATTGATTGGTTATAAAATGCAATCTAGAATATGTATGACTTTGCACGGCACCTCAATTAATATTTAAAATGTTTAAAATGCCCATGTGCAGAGGCGGACTTAACGGAGGGCACACCGGGCGTGCGCCCTGGGGCCCAACTTCAGAAGGGCCCCAGAAAGCTCCAACTTGACAGCTTTTGTCTAAGGTAAGGGCCCAGTATTTTTTTCTGCACCTGGGGCCTCAGCCGACCTGAATCTGCCTCTGCCCATGTGTGCGCAATTTTATAGTTTGATGGGTAGTGTTGTCACTTATGGTGCCAGCATTTGACTTAACGATCATCTGGTTTGAGGGTTAGAACAGAATATAGAGATTTCTCCTTGAGCAATTTCATATGTATAGTTTTACTTTTTTTTTTTTTCAGGGACAGAGAGAGATCCAGAGAGAGGGATAGATAGGGACAGACAGACAGGAACGGAGAGAGATGAGAAGCATCAATCATCAGTTTTCGCTGCGACACCTTGGTTGTTCACTGATTGCCCTCTCATAGGTGCCTTGACCGCGGGCCTTCAGCAGACCGAGTAACCCCTTGCTTGAGCCAGAGACCTTGGGTCCAAGCTGGTGAGCTTTTTTGCTCAAGCCAGATGGACCTGCGCTCAAGCTGGTGACCTCAGGGTCTCGAACCTGGGTCCTCCGCATCCCAGTCCGACGCTCTATCCACTGTGCCATTGCCTGGTCAGGCCATATGTATATTTTAAGGGATGGATTAGGGACAGTGTTCTAGGCTTCATTTGGTCCCTAGCTCACTGTGTGACCTTTGACAGAGCTCTGAATCTACCTGCACTGCCTACTCTTGGGTAAAGTAAGTAGGCATTATGTAACTTGATGCAAGATCCCATCATGAACTGATATCTTAGAATCAAAAGCTCCAAACTCTCAAGGCATGCATTTTCGGTGTATAGTGCTAATGTGCTTAGAATGTAAGTAAACCGCCACAGGATCAGCATTTGCAGAAGTGTGAACGGAGAGCCAGGAGACAGAGGGGCAAACCAATGAGTCTTACCATCTGATTAATGTGTCATGGGCTCTCATATATTAGTTTTTTCTAATCCTCATCATGTGCCCCTTCTTGTATGTTTCATATACACAAACGTACTGTAATGTGGGGATTTGCATTAACCTGACCACACCCAATGTTTGTAGTGAACTGGACTCAAACCCCCATATCTGTGGCTCCATAAACCACACTATCATGGGATTATTCACCCATGCCTTCTTTCTAGTCCTTGGGAAAGTACTAAGGATACTTATGCTAATGAGAATTAGCCCCTGTGCATGAGAATTGTAACATTCTGCAGAGCCGAGGAAGCATCCTATTAACAGCAACTGTTTATACATGCCTTCATTATTAGACTTTGACAGGTAAAGTTCAGTGACAATCCAAATATGGTAGGAATTACTTTGGGGGAAGATACATGTGAAAAGGCAACGGACTTGGAAAGAGCAATGTAGGGAAAGAAGATATGTCAAAGTACAGAAAAGACAGCCTTCCGCCTTGGCGGTGGAGTTTTTCTCCGGATTCTTTCACTCAATGGAGAGGATGATAGAGTTCTTTTTCTCACTTTCCTGGGCATCTCTCCTGTCTCATTCTGCAGCCAAACTAGTGGAGTAATTAAGCCCACAGGACCCTACAGTGTGTTACACATGCACCCCTTCCAACATGGCACAGAGAGTGTTGCATTCCAGGCAGCCCGCAGTTCACGGCTCGAAAAAACGCGTGTCCATTGTGTTGCCTTGTGCTGGGCACGGGCAGGAGTCTGGCAGAGTGTAAACCCTAGTGTGTAATAGCTTATGTTCCATACATCAAATTACGAAGGACACAATTCTTTCTAAAGTTCTCTAAAGGGTGCCCTCTTATCATTTTTTATGTTTTCGGGGGCTATGGGAGATACACGTTTATCATTTGAAATTCAAATGGTTATAGTTAGGAGGAAGCTGCTGACTCATAAAAACAGGAAATCTGGCACATATCAGGATCTGAGCGCAACGCAGGATTTGCTGAACTTTTATGATCATTACAATAAATTATTGAATTAGCCCTGTAGTTTTACAAATATGCTTGAAAAATGTTCAAATGGTTATAGCAACGAGTAACAGTTTTTCAGTCTTGTGCCTTACTTGAAAAATAAATTTCAGCTGACAGCCAAGTTTGAGACATCGAAGCCGCTCATCAAAGAACAATAAAATTCAATTATTTAAATTTTGCAAGGTCCACTGGAAAGCTAACTTAAACTCTTATTACCAATCTGGCTCTTAACTGCTCTTCAATATTCAAAGCATTCATTGACTTCAGCGTTTTTCCACAAAAACACAATCTTTAAAATGAAATCTAAAGTTCATGCAAAATAGTTCAGGCTGATAGAATTTTAAAGGATTTAATTATAACTAGAAAGAGGCCCAGGATTCCAGTGACACCGCGATAGAAATGCATGGCAGAGATTATTTAATATTTTGCTGACATCGCACCATCCATTGGTTCTATTTATGTAAATACGGACCAATTGGATCACACCACAAAGATGATTTGAATCTGTCTGTTCCCTCTCATGTTAATGTCTAAGGAATATGATAGGGTTTGCTGACATATCTCTGGTTTTGGAAGACTCAGGAGCCTTGGATTAATTTTGTTTTCAAAAATTATTCCCTTTTAATAAAAAAAAATTATTCCCTTTTGCCCATGTTTTCATAGAAATACTGAGTTAATTCAGCATATCTGATTTAGGAACCACTATTTTTGTCACTTTACCCATAGGCTTGAGTGTATGTGGTCACTGCCCATACCCACATCACTGAACAAATCTCTCCCACAATCTCTTTTAGTTAACGCACTTATTTTTTACTGATATAACTGGACGTCATAAAACGAACTCCTATAAAGCACCTCCTCTGTTCAAGGAACTTTGTTAAAAAGTAGGGATAATTTGACCTGTCATTACCCCTTAGACTCATTGGCATTTGCTATACCTAAGGAGTGAATGTTTTTCTAAACCAATTTTCATCCTTTTATAAGTGTAGATGTATCTAAAAATAATATGTAAGTGAACTATGTAGAAACATTTAGTTTAATTAAATAGAAGGTTATTTCAGTGGGACAACAAATGTCATACTCAGAGGTGAGGATTAGTTAATGTGTTATTTAATGGAATGGCTTTATGTAAATAAGTTCAAATTTGCTGACCCAGCCCCTGATGTGAATGTTGAAAGATGATCCGTTACTTAATATTTTCAACAAGTCTGTGCAGTAGGCAATGATTAATTATTTATCTACATTATTCAATTCATAACATTTTAGTCTAGGAATTTTCTCAAACTCCCATTCAGCAAATAAAAACAGAAGGTGCCCATTTAAATTTTAATTTCAGCTCAATGATCAATAATTTCTAGTATAATTCTTTCCCATACCATATTTAGAATATTCTTATACAAAAACAAACCAAAAAATGTAATCTGGTGTTTATTTAAGGTTCAATTTTAATTGAGAGTCTGTATTTTATCCAGAAACCATAAACAAAGTCAAAGGAGAGTTATAAGCATCAAAGCAAATCTTTTGATTCCAAACCCAAGATATTTTCTACAATGCTATACTAGCTTAAAATGGTAACCTTAAGCCATAGCAATTTCCAGCCACAAGTTTATAGAAACTTTGTATCTACAATTTAGATAATCAGTGCAGTAGAAATCATTGGTACAGTTACCTAGCCAATATACCTGTGTCCAGTGAAGAATAATTAAAAAGTTTCAGAGCAGGATCTCTTTCAATATTGCTCCAAGCCAGATCAGGTGACATTTTTCATCTCTTTTGATCTTGAGTACATGTTCTATGTACTCTGTTGTTCTTAACCAATACACTTGATTACATTAGTACTGAATCTGACTAAGAGGTATTGCAACGTAGGAGGGAAAAACAATAAACTTGAACCCACAAAGTATCAATCATTATTTTATTATTATAAAGTATTAAATACATATATTTAGGAACTATTAATATAATCTATTGAATTTTAGGGAACCATGTTTCGATCTGAAAGAAAATATTATGTCCCAAGCTACTCAGCCAAAGTATTGTCTGTATTGGCATGCTGCATTAATACTAGTTCACCGCTGTTTCTCCTCTGTGAGAAAAAAAATTGTATAATTTGTTTGCAGTAAACACTCAATGCCCTGTTCATAGCATTCACTTTGATTATGTAATAAAGCCTTCCTCTCCATTGTTAATAAAATGTCCTCATCTTTTTCATGTCATTAACTTGAACATCAAGTTCTAACCCACTGTATTCTTAAAACATTCCATGATAAGAAAAATCAGCATTTGACAGGTATCAGTATTGTTGAATAATTCTAGATAGTGGCCTAGAAATCAGACTCCTTGGCAAATCTATGTTCCTTTGATTTCTCTCTTTGTCAAGTTATTTAGCATCTCTAAACCTTAGAAGCTTCTATATAAAATAGACCCAAAGACAATATTTAGGACACATTCTCTCTCACAATCAGTGTGAACAATCCTAGTGGGAAAGTCCCTCCCTCATGAACACTGTGACCGTGATTTTACCACCTACATCATACGGAGCAAGGTTTATTGCTGTTCTTGGAACTTCTCTGTCAAATTCACTCGTGAACAAAACATGTTATTTATGTATCCTTTTATTTTAGTGAAATAATTATCTTCTGGTTTTTTTCTTTATTCCTTTCTTCATGCTGATGTCATCCTCTCTGATTTTTATTAACAATGCTACCAACCATAGCCAGATACGGTGAGCAGGGTTCAGTGTTGGAGACAAGGAAAAGAAAAACTATTCTTTTATGTCTGAAGAGTTTTCGATCATCTCTGACATTGGGACATATATCTAAATCCTCATCTTCATTTGTAGACAGAGAAACTCTGTGTTATCTGGAAGAGCTGATGTGGGAACTAGAGATAAAGTGCCGAGGACATAGTGAGTTATCAATAAATAATAGAGGGGTCTGTTTCAAAGGGCAGCCTTGGAATCCCAGCCCTTCCACGAGCTTTCCTGAATCCCCCTCAGTAGCAGTCATTCAATACACCATGCCCCCAAGTACACATTTTGGTGATGTTCATGGAGCCATAAGATGAATTATTTATAGAAAGGTAAATGGTGCTGCCTCATGACTCAAATAGAATTTATTGGCATTCTTTGAAATAACAGTTTTTAAACGAGAATTCTAGGAAGATAAATTATCAATGAGATTTGCATTTTAGGATAAATAAGTTGACCACTTCTTATCATCTCTTAAAGAAAGGAGGACAATAAATCCTGTGGTGAGTACACAGGTACATTGCACAGTGTCATGCACTGCTTGGTTTCACAGGTTACAGGGAAAAAAGTCGTTCACAGGACTCTGTCTTTCTATCTTACAGATGAGTCAGGTAAAGTAATCCTCACAGACTTTGTCAGGTGGGTATAAAATAAGCTAATATATCATAAGTACCAAGCACAGAGGAAGGGATTCAAAAATGCCAGTCCCAACCCCAGCTACCTTCCAGATTTATACTGTGCACAGTCTTGATGGGATTACTGCTCCCCAAAGGGTGGCCATGGCTGAAATCAAGGAAAAGGGCTCTTGCTGGGAGCATGTCAGCAGCAGACCAGGTGTTTTCAGTACGCAGAGGGCACCATTGAGTGCGTGTGCCATGGAAACCTGAAGCTTGGCAGTGACAACAGTCACTCCTGCATTGGCATTTGGAGAGAAGAGTGCTTGTCGAGATCGAGATGCTAATCAGGGCTTGCTGGGACAGTTAGTCATTCTCTGCTGCAGCCAACACTGCAGTTTGTTTAAAGCAGCTGTACAGTATATTAGCACCTTATCTTACTGGCTTGTCTGTGCAAGAGTGATCAGAAAACGGTCAGAAAGAAAACCAAGGAAGTAGGTGTACATAAACATCAGAATTACCACAGTTAGTTCTAGAGAGCCCGACATCCCCAGAAGCCATTTGGGAGTCATAGAAAGAATTAGGAGCCAGACTGAGTGGGACTCGAAAGGGCTCAATAATAGTTTTGTCTTTGGGGGTCTTTGTCACTTCTATAAAATGGGGATGCTAGTATCTATGACACACAGTTATGAGGACAACATGAACTCACTCATGTGTGTGAGAGATTTATTGCTGCCTAACACGTTATCCCAAAACTTAGCACCTTCAACAACTGCACACGTTGGTTATTTCACCAAGTTTCTTAGGGGTCAGATATCCAGGAATTGCTTGGATGAGTGACTTTGATGGCTCACTCGTGAGGTTGGAGTTAAAACTGTGGGTGATGGTTGCAATCATCTGAAGATTTGACTGGGTCTAGACTGTCTGCTTCCAATCTTACTCAGGTGGCTGTTGGCAAGACTTCTTTCCTTGCTGACTGTTTAGAACGAAACTCCAGTTCTTCATCATGTGGGTTTCTCCCTAGAGCAAACTCACAACTGGGTCACTCACTTCTCCCAGAGTGAATAATCAAGGAGAGAGAGAAGGGCTGAAGAGTGGGAAGCAGCATTCACAGAGTACCCTAGACAGAAGCAACAGTCTTCATATAACCCCATCTCAGATGTGAAAGACCATCACTTCTTCTACATTCTATTCATTATAAGAGTCACTGAGCCTAGATCCCACTTGTGGGGAAGAGACCACAGAAGAACGTGTATCCCCTGGACAGAGCGATTACTGTTCTATTTTAGAGGCTGCCTACCATAGCATGTAAAGTACCTAACATGTAAAACATAATAAAAGTCAGTTAAAGTCAGAAAGCACTTTAAAAATGGTTTTCTATAGTTTTGTTTCAATAAGCAATTTTTTAGGGTTTTTCTTTTCTTTTTTTTTTTTTTAGTTTATGTAAGTTTTCTATGTAAAGTTGAAGTCTACAGGGGGTACCTAATAAATATTAGTTGTCTTCCATCTCCTCGCCCTTAAATTTCAATATTCCTTGATCTTGAAATATTTTTATAATGCATCTGTTAGAATTTTCAAGCATCCGTCCAACAGCCTGAACTAATTCACTCATTTTCTGCATCCAAAGAAAAAAAATATTATTCTTTATATTATAAGAGAGAGATTAATTTTGTGCTAATGCACAATGTTAAGGTTCAAAGGAGTGAGGATTATTGCAAAAATGATTATCTTGGCATTTACTTCTTATTTTTATCTGTAAATAAATCATTGCCTTAGTACACGGCTTTTTTGATCCATGCAAAAGTGTCATATTTATTACACTCAGTCATCATCAGTTTCAAATTTAGAGGGATGTCTCCATCCAATGTGAATCCTTGTGGAAGAGTTGTGGCTATGAAGAAGAGGACCACGGGATATTGATGCTGAAGACCTTAATGTCAACACACAGGCTCTTCCCTTGACCCCCAAGCGCCCAAACCCCAACCCTCATATCTCTTTTTTGAAAGAACAACAACATCATTTTGCCTAGTCACTCAAACCAGTCCAGAGCCTTATTTAAGGACTCCTGTCCCATTTTTATTCCTGATAACCAATCACATCAAGGTCTGCTGACATTACTTTCTGCAGATGACTTAAACCCTTCACTTTTCTCCCCATTCCCAGTGCTGCCTTTGCACAAGAGAAATGATGGTAATGTGAATTATATACAAAATGTCTCTAATGATTCCTTCTTTCTCTAATTCCTTTAATTCCTTAACCCAACCTCCATTGAGCTGTCAATTAGATCATTCTGTTGGATAAACTCTCTATTTGAATTAAGGGGATTTTTACAGCCCCAACTAAATCAAGCTCCATAATATGGCATTTGAAACATTACACTATCTAGTCCTAGATAGTCTCTCCAGTTTTCTATTGCACAAGTTTAAATTGAATTCATGTGCACATGCGCGCGCGCGCGCGCGCACACACACACACACACACACACACACACACACACACCTTGGCCTTTTTGCTATAGCAAAACTAAACTACTTTTAGTTTTCTGATTCCACCTCACTGCCTTTTATGCTTTACTTGATTTGTACATGCAGTTTACTTTGCTGGTTCTCTAGTAAACTTGTCTTCCTTCTCCAAAGCCCAGTATGTGGTTATACCTTTTCCAAAACTGAGAGAGTCAACATCTCCTTCCTTGCTCTCATCCTACACCTTGTGAACAGTGTAGTCTTGTTCTTCTAAGCAGACTCAGTGATAATGTATTGGCTCTAATGCCATCATTTATACAAAAAATAGCCATCTTGGAATTAATAGCGCACTTAGTCTGCCTTTAGTATTTGAATGTAACAGATGACTGTACATGTTAACAATAGTTATGTTGAGTCATGAACAATTGTTGTCTTTGAAAGTAAAAAAACAAAACAAAAAAAACATACACTAGCAATTTCATATAATTTAACATATTTGAGAGACCTATCTTTTCTTATGCACTGGAGGTATGTGATCTAAAGGGCAGAGGGAACATGATTTAGTAAAGACTTGAGAGGTGTTGTTAATATTTTATGTGTTATCTTCTGGAAGAAAACATGACTTTTTAAAAATAAAATTAAAAAGCAAAGCATTAAGATCAATAGACATGGGTGTTATCCAGTAATAGATTTTAGCTACATATATATAATTGAAGGCTTTAAAGAAAATGAATAGAAAATCTAAAAATATGGTGTGTGTTTATTTGCTGCATTGGTGGCTGTGTCTTGTGTTTAAAATGAGATTATTTGGCCACATCCAAGGCATATTCAAGAGGAAAATGAAAGGTAAAAGTCTCCATGAATTATAATGCTTATGCTCTATAAAGGTATTAAACACCGATGTAAGATTCTTCTTCAGAATGCTCCTTTTTTGGACCTCGGATACCCATTATCTGAATAATGTCTATATTGAAAACTTTATGACAGATCCTAACAAACCTCAGTTTATGTATATTTATCACTGGTCTAGAGATAACCAGATGATATCTATAGTATCTATAGCCATGGTTATAGCTTGACCCATCTACATCTATATTTATAACTATATCAATATATTAAAGGTAATTCTAATCTTGGCATGAATACCTTTTTCATTCAGGAATCAGGAGACATGCAGTCCAGTAAACCAGTTACTGAAAAGTAGCCCAGTCTGTCACGTAGGTGGGAACATTTATCAGAGGTGAGGAGGAGGGTGCCCTTAGAATTATGCCTTCTTATCCCATCAAGCTATTTGGATGCCCATCCATCCAGAACCTGCCTAACAAGCATGGTTTTCTCTTTGTTTCCCTTCCTGAGGTGACTCTCATGCTGATCCAAATCTCCTTAAAGTCCGCAGCTCCTCCTACCTTGCAGGGAAGCCTGACTTGGCCAGGCACTCAAATCAATTTGCCTTTTCTTAATCATCCAGAGCAGATATCATACAGTGAGGAAGTTACCATCTTGGTGCCTGAGATTTATCCAAATGTGTGACACAGATGCAATATTCCTGAAAGTGAGCATGTGTTTTGGCCACAGTTTGCAGTGGATCTGAGTGGTTCACTTTCTGTCAAGAGGCCTCTTGGGTTGCTCCTGGCACAAGTGTCACTTTGAAGTTGATGGATCATGCTTTTGTTTACTTAATAAACATTGAGCTCCTAATACATTTTTAGAATGGCATTAGAAGCTGTGGGCAATAAAAACCAAATGAGTTAGATGTGCTCCATGGCCTTTAGGAGTTTATAAGATCGAATGGGTAAAATATTGCTTATCGGTAACAACAGTAATAAGGCTTAATGATGAATTAATCTAGCACGTAGTAGGTATTTAATAACTGTTGAATAAATTAACAAGATTCTAGAACAGGGCTGTCCTCATGCTATAGTATAAAGCTAGAGGAAGTCTAATTTGAGTGTTGTGGGAAAGACCACACTTCTCTCTTTCATTTCTCTAGAAGTTGATATCTAACATTCCTTACAGGCTCACCTTAACCGGAAATGTGGAAATGAAAATTCTAAGCAGAAGGTTTTGCCTGAATAAAGTTCATAAGTGTAAAAATATATCATATATTTATGAAATGATGAGTAGATGGTGGGATTAGGGGTTTGGGGACCATCAGGCAAGTTAGTCCAATGCTAGAGTCATCAGGTAAAGACAGATTGGGGACAGTAGTTTGTAACAAATCACACATTTTCTAACAAAACAAAAGAACAACAACAAAAAAACTCAACTACCAGTCTTTTCACTTCCTCTCTAGTATGTGTTTCCTCACCATCTGCTCTGACTGCCTCCTGGGGCCCTTACATCTTTCACAATATTAGAGGCATTACCTTAGTGCAGTGATTTTTAGCTGGTGTGCTGCAAGAATTTTTAAAACATGCATTACCTCACTATTTAGTCAGGAACACTGCCCTCTTTTCCCTTAGACTGTCAAATTAAAAAAATGACAACAGCCAGCACAACAATAGCTGTCCAATTTGAATGAATCAAAATTAGATGTATTTTTCTTTGTCAAAGTGACCAAAAATACATTTTTTGGTGTGCCACAGAACTTTAGTAATTAGTTTATGTGTGCCATGAGATAAAAAAGACTGAAAATTGCTACCTTAGTGATCTTATAGAGCTAATGCTCCCTTAGGAGAAAATGTAGCAGAATTTATTTCTGTTTCTAAGTAGCTAGAGGAGACCATCTTTTTCTTCCTCCAAATGTAGTCAGTTCTACCCTATATCATGTTAGAGTTGGATGGACCAATGGAATTGCCACTTCTTCTCTAGAATGTATCCACCTTGAAGAAGGATGCCTTGTTTAGTAAGTCAAGTGAATGGAATAAAAATCAATTTCCTCTTCACACAAAATCATCAGAAAGTGAAACCTGAACAGTTAGCGGCTCAGGTGGGAGGATCTTTGTATTATGCACATGAAAATTAGATCTGTAAGTCATTCTTCCTCAACATATTTATGTTTTCTTCTTAGATGATAGTTTGAGTTTTCTTGCTATATCTCATATGTATAAATAGTCAACACAGGTATTATTTGTATTAAAACTATTTAAGTGTGCTTTGTAGTCTATCTAATGAGCTTGGCTATTTCACAGTTGTGTATGAAAACTAATACACAAAATTTTCAGTGGCTCAAAAAGGTAAAATAACTTACCCAACAAATCAGAGCTTTTATGTGTAATCATATAGAATTACACCTTTACAAGAAAAGAGTTTTATAGAAAATTTCAATGACCTGCTCATTGTGTGCTGTTTTCCCTATAGTGTTGTCCATTTAATAGCTCTCATTTGGACTGCAAAATTCAACTTTATCTTGTAAATAGGCTCCACGATCAACTGGCTAGACTTGGGCTCTTCAGCTCAGGTCATATCTGGGTCAAGTGTGTGACAGGAGGAACCATGTAGACATGATATGAACAGATGAGTCAGAAACTAAGTGTAGGCAATTCATGCAAAGTAGATACTAACTAGGTTACTCTTGACATTTGTTCCACTTCTACTTCCTTAACAATGGCTAGATTTTATGTTTCATAAAGTTTCCAACAGCTGCATTGGCTAGGGAGTACAGAGAAATAGCTACACACTACTACTTGTTAAACATGAAATGAGTGCTAAATGTTGCCTAAGAAACTTTCTCATCTGTAAAACAAAGGTGTTATTATTACCTCCTTCAGAAGAAAATTGTGAGAATAATCTAATGCATCTAAAATATTAGTGGCTTAGAGAGGTGTTCTGCATTTAAAATTCTAGAACTGCTATCTTAGCCAGACAATTTACTAGGCACCTGAGGAGTTAGCATAGAATAAAAGGTATAAAAACCCTGCTTTCATAGTGATTGTATTATTATGGATAAAGAGAAACAATAATCAAGGAAATAAATGAATAATCATAATTAACAAGTAATGATAAAGGCTATATAAAGAAATACAGATGCTAGAATATAAGCAAGTAGTCTTGCAGGGTCTCCCAGGAGACATTAATCTTAATTAAGATTTGATTGAGCCTGACCTGTGGTGGCGCAGTGGATAAAGCATCGACCTGGAATGCTGAGGTCATGGTTCCAAACCCTGGACTTGCCTTGTCAAGGCACATATGGGAGATGATACTTCCTGCTCCTCCCCTTTCTCTCTCTCTCTCTCTCTCGCTCTCTCTCTCCTCTCTAAAATGAATAAATAAATTAAAAAATTAAAGATTTGATTGAAAACAAAGAGAAGTAAATCATATGACCACAGAGAGAAATAGCATTTGTAGCGATGGGAATTTCTAGGTAAAATCCCGTCAGTGTTGGAGCATTCAAAGACCAGAAAGAAGCCGTTGCAGCTTGACAGTAGTAGGGGGCAATAGTGTGGAGCATTTGGATGTGGATTCATAGGACAGGAAATGGGAAAGATACAGATGAACCATGATATGCAAAGTTTAGTAGGCGATTGCAAAGAGCTTGGATTTCATTCTACTATAACTATGGAAGAGGATAGTGTGATCTGACTTAAATTTGAAAATGATGTCAGTGGCTTCTGAGTGAGGATGAAATTATAGCAGGGCAATGCAGAAGAAGAAAGGCTACTGCTGTGCCGCAGACGGGCAGTGAAGATGGGCTGAATTAGAACGTCAGCAGTGCAAATGAAAAATGATGGCTGTAGACTAGCACTGATCAGTAGAACTCTCTGTGACAATGATAATGTTCAGGGTCTGAGCACTTGAAATGGGACTTATATGACTACAGGACTGACTCACTTTTAAGATTTCATTTTATTTCAGTTAATTTGAATTTAAATATCCACACGTGGCCTGTGGTTTCTCCACTGAGCACTGCAGCTCAAGAATGTGATTGGGATCACATTCACACGCCTTTGAAATCAAACTCATATGTCTTTGAAAGCCCATGCTCTTCACCACTGCCCTGTGGTCCATGACTTAAAAGATGTGAGAGTAATTCCTGAGCTGTTCCACTTGCAACTTTCTCTGTGTTCTCTGACACAGTAAGGGCTGTTACCAGCATAGAGAGAGCTCAGACAGTGTCACCCAATACTTTCCCAGTGTTGGCACTTCTGTCCGGGTCACGCTGCCACACATTCATCCCTTGGATAGCCATGTGTGGTGTCAAGTAAGGAGAGACGCATGCGCTCTCTCAGAACACTGAATTGTCCCACTAACGTGTTTTGTACCACAGCCTTGCTTTACTTTCTGAAGAAACCTCTTTATGTTTAAAACCATCTCTTTCCATTTGATGGTTAATGTATGGTATCATTATTAGGGATGGCAAATAGCTTCTCTGGGATGGCAGATATGCAATTAGATTGTCACAGACTGTCAGTTGTTGTAGTTGGGTGTGATTTATTTTTTAAATTTTAGTTTGTTGTGTTTATATAGTTACAAGTGTTCCCCCGAATATATTTCCCTCCCTCCCCCCACTGTGTTCTCCTTGATACCTCCTTTGCTCCCCCCACCGCCTTCCCCTTTCCCTCCAAGATTTACTGTCATGCCCTCTATCTCTCTGTGTTATGTGTATATACTTTCCCTAATGTCTTTCCTTTCTTTTAAAATGCATCCTTATATAAGCCTCTGATGCTGATAATAACAGAAACAGAACTTGCTGTGTTTCATTTAAGACAGGATGAGGAGTGATGAGCACATACCATTACATTCAGGGTGAGAGTTGCAGCAAGGAAGTCGCAGGAAATAGTGGGGTTCCCAGGATTCTCCTTGCTTAGTGCTTACGTTTAAGAAGAGCTCAGTAAAGATTTTTAAAAATCTTTAAAAATAAAACTCCAGAAGGAGTATATCCAAGTTGTTCCCTTTTTCTGAAGTAATTCCATTGGTTGGTGTATACTTGTTTCAGTATTTGTCATGAAACGTGTTTAATCTACTTTTGGAAATGTTCCAGCATCCTCTAGGGCAGTGGCTTTGAACTTTTTTACACTTGGGGACTCATGAAAACAGGGGAATTATTTTGGGGACCGCTAAGACATGAATCACTGTAAGCATCAACAAATTCGACTAAGATCATTGAGTCTACAGTCTTCATACAACATCATGTTAACTCTTTCCCAAACTCGCAGGGAATTTCTGGTGGAGCAGTTCTCCCATGGTTGACAAACACTGCTCTAGGGGACTAGGTAAGGACAGACACAATTGCCCACCCAGATCTTAGGCACTCCGGAAACTTAGAATATCAGTACTGGAAAACCTCTGACGTCTCGTCCTGTGTGCTGTAACTCTCCCCCGCTGCAGGTGAGCCAACTAAGGAGTGTGGTAAGGATCACACTCCTTACCACACTCCTTAGAGTGTGGGGTCTTTGGGGTCTTAAAGGTCTTAAAGGTCTTTGGGGTCTCTCATCCTATTCTCACGAGCATCTTCTCAGACGTAACCTCTGCAAACGGTACAAACCCAGCTTCATCGTTTGGGTGAATAGTGCAGTTGATCAAATTAGAAGAGGTTTGCATTATTGTTGTATTGTATGTTTATTTGTTAGCTTGAAGATGCGGTAGGATTATAAACACATCAAAGAAGCTCATAAACAGAAATGAAAAGGGCTTTCCCATGTATCCTCTGAGTTGAAGCAGTGCTGTTGGGCTACGTGAACATCCCTTTGAAGGAACTACTCAAAAGGGGGAGAAGGCCCTTTAACTTTGGTATCTGAAAAGGAGACACATTGAGGAAGAGGAAACATCCTGAAGAATCTCAGCAGAAACCAGCCATATCTGAGCCGAGCCCATTCAGCTGTTCTCTTCCGAGTTGCTTTCAGGAGATCTCTACCTCCCTGGTCCAAGGGAACAGCTTTCGGTGAGATTAGCTTATAATCAGCAATATCTATCTTATTGATTTCTTTTCCAGACTCTGATGTTACTTCAAATAACCTTTATCATTGGAGGAGAAGGAAGATGAGAAATAGGTCATTTAATTTCTATAGGCTTCGATCCTAAATTCTTCTCCAGGAAAAAGAGAGAAATTTGATGGTCCAGATATCCCTCTCTGAGATAGCCTGCATTCACATAATTTATTCCATGAATATCTGCTGAGCAGCTCTGAGGCTCCAGGTCCTTAACAAGGGTTCAATATAGCATCAGTACCTGGGAGAAATGTGGTTCCTACCCACATATAGATTTTTATAGATATATTGCTTGTAAGGGGAGATTCTGTCTCATTTCCAATGTTGTCCCTGGAAAGTATGGGACACATACTGCCCTAAAAAGTTCTGTTGCTCATAAATAGTTCAGTATTTATTAGGCACTCAAGACTTATCATGCCCTGAATTCTACCCACACAGGTAACCATTGTCAGGTAACACTGACTACCAAGAAATGTGTTCTGTTCTAGTGAAGAACATGAACCATCTCCAAGTCCTCCATCTCTGATGAAAAACTCCTTTCCCAATGGATATCCAGTAGGAAGTTGAACAGTTATCTCAAAATTAATATGTCCACAATGGCATTTGATTTTGATTCTCTAAGACTCTTCTTCCTACAGTCTTTACCCAGAGAATGCTGCCACCACTTCTCAGGTTGCTCATCACGATACCCAGCAGTCATTTTCACTTCCTTCCTCCTTTTACCCTCCATTCCAGTTTCCCCTCTGTTTGTTGCAACCCCATGTGGAAACATCCAGTCTGCTCCAACTTCACGGCCACTGCCCCAGTCCAAGCTGCCACCTGTCTGGATTACTACAATAGACAACTCGGGGAACTTTCTCTCCACTCTTGTCTTATTACAAGCCATTCAACACATGGTAGATGGAAGAATGATACTAAAATCAAATCTCTATGCAAAAAAAAGAAACCCAAAATAAAACAAAACAAACAAAAAAACATTATTTAATTACCATCTATTGGATTTTTATTTAAATTTTAGCTTCAGAGCAGGGCCTGAAGTGATCCTCTTCCTTCTGATTATCAATTACACAAAGCTTTTTTTGACCTCAGTGACTGTGTGGGTTCCCTGTGGGTAACACTCTTTGCTGAGCTTCTCATCTGATTGACTGGTTTCTTAATAATAATATTGAGGTTTCTCTTGCAAAACCTAAACTGACTAACCCTATCAAAAGTATAAAGCCTTCAGTAAAAACAGCCAGTCACAGAAGGCAAATACTCTATTATTCCACTTAGATGAGGTTCCTAAATAAAAGTAAAAGAAAGAGTAGGGCAGCGGTTGCCAGGGCCCAGGGGGCGGGGAAGTGGGGATTGATCTTCAATAGCCATACACATTCACTCACTTATGCACGATGAATAAGTTCTGGAGGTCTGTTGCACAACATTGTGCCTTTGGTTAACAATACTGTATTATACACTTAAAGTTCTGTTGGTGGTAGATTTCATATTAAGCACTCTGAGCATAATAAAACATAAGAGAAGAATAGAACCTTTCTCATGGCTCTATTGCATTACCTGTTTATTTCCTTCTCTGTAATTTTCACTGAAAATTATTTTATACATTTGCATACCTATTCGAATACAAATTCAATGGAGATGGCATGAGATATTTTGATTCTCCTCTTTTCCTGGAGTCTAGCATATGGACCAGCATGCAATGGATGAATATTGAGTATATATTAAAATTACAAATGAAGGGATCTTTGATTCTGACTGTGAAGACCATGGTAGGACCTCTCTTTGATCTACCACTGAGGATGGTAGATCATTATTACTCAGGGATCTTCTCACCTCTTTTTCCCACGGAACTCCACAAGAAGGCAGTCCTCCCTTCAGAAATTGGTTCATCATGGCTATTGAGATTTCCGACACAGCACACCTTCAGAATACAGTGCCTTCTGTTCAGTGATTTCAAAATAGCTCTCCTGAGGGTGTTTAAAGGCCTTCACTCAAACAAGACACCTCATAAATTAATTTGGTAGTTTTAGATCTTTATTAATGCAAATTGACTCAATACTGTAAACATATACAGATGCAAGCTCAGGTTTCCCCTTGTGCTCTCTGCACACCGAGGCAGGGTTCATAACAAGCTCTGCAGATAAAGAATGTGGTTGAGCCTTGCTTCCAAGCTGCACAATTTCCCGTTGCAAAAGGAATCTCACACTCATGTCAAAAGGTAATGTTGATATCTCCGCAGACGTTTTTACCCCAGAAAGAAAGAAATTGACATGATATTTAAGCAACAAGAAATTTTGGAATAATCAGGTCTCAGCACAGATCAGCTCAGGATATGTGGTAGTCAAGTTGTTTAGTAGTATCGGTTGCTGCGAGTTTTACACACACAAGTAGTATCTTGTGTGTGTAAAACTCACACAAGAAGGAGGGAAACCACTTTCTTACTGTTCTTCTTGCATGAAATAGATACATGACTTCATGAATTCCTAGTCTGAGATAGGTGCCTCATGGAAGGCAAACTAAAGATAAAGACAGAATTTTCTTCGTCTCCAAACTGTAGAACTCAGTTGTTTTTTTTTTACAAAAATAATCCTCACATTTGCATAGCATTACGCATGTCTAAAAGAGTTTTCTATTACTTCTTTTCATTAAATCCTCATACCAAATTCGTCCAGCCATTACCAGGATGAAGTGTCATTCTGTCAGTTTGTTTCAACTATATTCAGTTTATTTCTTTTCGGGGGCAGGGATTTATAAATCACTTATTTTCGATTATGAATTTTTATTTGATGGATAGTAGCTAAGCAGGAAATTGTCCATAGACCACTAAGCTATTTCAGTTTATTTCAAGTATAGATAAAGATAATGAGGGAAGTTCTGAATTTTAGGGGAAAAAATTAAGTTATAAAATAGAGCTGAGGTGTGACATCTTGAATTTAGTTTAAATCTTTAGTTAAGGTTTTAATGGACACTTAGTCAAACCAAATAAATGGTTGACTCAAGAATGCGATCTTAGTACTTTGTAGAGAAAGAAACTGAAGCTCAGAGAGATGCAGATAGGTATAGAATAAGTAAATATAAGTTTATCATTATAGAGGGAAAAGCAAAAGTTGGTTTACAATTGTAATGCAAGTAAGTGATACGATAATTTATAAATACTAATACAAGAATAAACTGTGATTTGTATACTCACAGCTGTACGCGTACTTTGTCCACCTCGGTTTACATCATTCTCCAGCTGCCCTGTCAGTTACACAGATGTCATTGATGTGAGGAAAATAAGGCTCAGAGAACATTTTTAGGGGGTAGGTAATATAGTGAGAATATGCTTAGTTATCAAACTTTAAAACTATATAATAAATAGTGCTTCGTAAGGTCTAGTATTATCTTCTGTTCAAATTCCTTATTCTCCCCAATTAAAAGAAAAAAACAGAAAAGCACAAGCTCTCTCTTTCCTTCCTTGTATGTCTTTATTCTAATATATTTCAGTAAAAATAATCCTCAAAAGATGGTGGCACAGTGGATAAAGCGTCAACCTAGAACGCTGAGGTTGAGGGTTCGAAACCCTGGGCTTGCCCGGTCAAGGCACATATGGAAGTTGATGCCTCCTGCTTTTCCCCTTCTCTTTCTCTCTCTCTCTTCCCTCCCTAAAATAAATAAATAAAATCTTAAAAATAAAGATGGTGATATCTGGTATGGCTTATTTGCTTTTGACATTTATTTAGTGTTGGTAAGTAGCTAAACATCACTTTTATAGTGATTCAAGGTTGTCTTTGACCTTAACATTTTTTCGTATTTTACTTCACAGATCTGTATGGTTTTAGTAATACAAAATATTTTCTGAATTCAGCAGTGATCTCTTTTTAATAATGAGCATTAACTCTTAAAATCTAAAGAGTAACATTACAAAGAAAAGCGTACAGCAGATAGGTATGTGTTAAAGATAAATTAGTTGTTGGTCAAGTAAGTGTGTAAATATGGTGTATATGTTTGCTTGCTTATAGTTTGCATTGGGTGTGGGGGACAGGCTGGAAGCCTTAGGTTGTTATAGCCTAAGACTTAGTTTCAAAACTAAGCCTTTCCCCACACCCTTGACTGCTGCCTGATGTGGGATGGTACACTCTCATGAGGAATCCCATTATGCCTCAGATAACTGACTTTGTATCAGAGACTTCCTTGTTTGTATATTAGATTAAAGGTGTTGATATCTACAGTATAAAGTGGGGCTGAGGAGCCCATGCTGAAGAGAGCAGAGAAAGGCCACGTGAAAGAGAGGAGAAGCAGCCAAGATGGCAGAGTGCTGAAGGAGAAGCCAGTTTGTGTAGAGTTGGTGCAGACAGAAGGAGATGGGGAACAGAGGTGAATAAGCCTGGTGAGGTAGAAACCTTTGATTCTAGGAAACTCAGATAAGTCAGTGGCTTTGGGAGCCCTGAATGGAAAGGGAAGTGTTTTCCCACTGTGTGTATCTCTTGCCCGCCGGGTGCAAGGTAGGATTAAAGCTAATGGTCCACCAGTTCTTGGTTCTTTTGTTTCACTATCGTCTGTCCGAATCACATGCAAACCTGCATGGGACAGGCAGCTGTGATGGTGGCCATGGCTACTGGCTTTATATTAGTTTAGTCAGATATTATCTAATTGGTTTAAAGGGCCACTATGAACACTTGGACACTTAGCAGAGAAAGGACTCCCCCTTGGGTAAAAATGGGAGATACCAAAAGTATTTTTGTTTTTCAAACCTCAAATTTTATTTTGTAAACAGAAGCTAATTTTTTTTTTGCCATCACATCAGTTTTTCCATATAAAATAAAAATGTTTATACTGTTCAATACGGTAGCTGCTGGGCACATATGACTATCGAGCAATTACATCATGGAAAGTTAAAATAGAGATGTGTTATGTGAGTACAGTACACATTAGGTCTGAATGACTTCGTTAAAAAAGTATCTCTCTAATTTTAACACTGACTACATGTTAAAATACAGAATTTTTATGTATTGGGATTAAATATTTTAAAATTTTAATCAGAATTTTTTACTTTTTATATATAGACACGAAACATCTTAGACATTCATGTGTACTACATATAGTCCTTGCTGATTTAAATACTTTAGGAATATAGTTAGAGATACATTTATAATCCTGGCTGTATAGCTCGGATTGTTGGAGCACCATCTGGAAGTGCAAAGGTTGCCGAGTCGATCCCTGTTCGGGCACACACAAGAACAGATGGATGTTGCTGCATCTCTTTCCTCTCTCTCTCTCTCTCTCTTCCCCCCTCCCTTCTTCTCTCCCTTTCTCTTTTGCTAAAATCAAATAAATAAATAAAATACATATTTATGTAAAGGGAAACGGTATAAATACTTGTCCTCACCACATACCAAAAACCCTCTTTGCCTCACAATTATTAAACATTAATCATTAGTTTGCACTTAGAAATACTTATCCTGCAGTGTCTTTCCACAAGTTATCTTGGATATGCCATTTATTTAAATAGTTGTGGTAAAAAAAATGCTCGGAAATGCCATTTTTCTCTTTACATAGAATTCTAGTAGCAATAAAGATAATGGGTAAAGTCTTCTAAATTTTATAAATAATCAGGTTAAAAGGAAATTGGAAAGATATGGGTGAAGGATAAAGACTTTATACTTTAAGAATTTTTGAGGCCCCTTTATTTTTTGTTTCCTAATTCTGTGAGATATTTGATATAAAAAGGCTCACAAGGGACCTGACCTGTTGCCTCAGTGGTAGAGTGTTGACCCGGTGTGTGGATGTCCTGGGTTCAATTCCCAGTCAGGACACACAGGAGAAGTGCCTATCTGCCTCTCCACTCCTCCCCCTCTCACTTTTCTCTCTCTCTCTCTCTCTCTCCTCCTGCTTCCATGGCTCGATTGGAGCAAGTTGACGTGGGATGCTGAGGATAGCTCCATGGCTTCCGCCTTAGTCACTAAGATGAGCTTGGTTGCTGAGCCACGGAGCAATGCCCCAAATGGGAAGAGCATTGCCCCCCGGTGGGCTTGCTGGGTGGATCCTGGTCAGGGCTCATGGGAGAGTCTGTCTCTCTGCTTCTGCTCCTCTCACTGAATAATAATAATAATAAAAGATTCATAAGATATAATTCTTTTTTAAAAAAAAGTAAGTGCAAAAATATCAAAACATCTATAACATGGCCAGGGAGGAGAGAATAAAGAAGGCATTTAAGGCGATATACTTTTGTGTTTTAAACAGAGGCTATTTTGTTGTAATCAATATCGGTGGTTTGACAGATTACAGGTAATTTCTGTTTTCCTCTCATTTACATTTATCACTAAATATAGTTCTATTTTTCACATTATCAACAATCAGGATACGTGAACTTAATTCTAAAATAATTCCTTCAATAAAACACAAAGTATTTTCTTGACCCATTGCCTACAAAGTTTTTAATACTAGTCAGCAGTCAGCAGAAGTTGCAATGACTTCATTCTCAGAGCCCAGAGTCATTGAGGGAAGCCAGTTTCCCGATGATTACAGCCAAGGTAAATCACTAGTCAAATGTTCTCGGTAATTACATGCAAGGTTCAGTCTGTCTGACCAAGACAGACTATGGGGTCCTGAGACTCGGGTCACCCAAATTGACTTCCAGGTCATTTTTCAGCTATTTCCCAGGTTGCATGCAATAATACCTACGTAGATCCTTAGTATCACCTCCCCCGGGGAAATGAAATCTAAAACTTTGTATATTGGACTTTGACGCTTGACTATATTTTCCCCACCTACCAACAAACATAATCTTTTAACTTAAAATGCAAACCATGATCCAGGTAAATTTCAGTAAAAACAGACCTCAAAAGGGAGCAGAATGTCTTTTGTTACTTCCCAAGCAAGATAAAATGAATCTTTATACTTTTTTTTTTTTGCAAAAATGATTCAAGGCAAAAAATAATCTTCAAAAGCAAGCTAAAAGAAAATGGATGTGGTGCTTTCTGTGGGAGATAGGGAAAAGAATTTTTATCTAAATGGATAAAATACATTTCAAATAGAAAAATATAGATTTCCCTGAGCATTTGTGCAAGAAAATTGAAAGAGTAAATGAGGAGTCAAAGTCATTGCAAATAAGAAGGCGTTTCACCTGAAAAATATTAATAGAAGAAAAATGTGTGGAATAGATCAGGAATTGGCCTGCAGACTGACAAGAAGGTTCGAAAGAAAGATAGGCAGGTGCCTGTAAAGGTGTCAAACCTTGAAAGCCCTGGAAAAAGTACCTATTAAGGAATCAAGATGATCTTCAGTGAAGTTCAAAGGAAAGCATCTGAAAGGCCCTGACAATGCAAATAACTCTTAATTATTGTCCCAGTAGAAAATTCTTTATCAACGCAGAGTTTGTTTGGACCATTGACTTCAGAGCCCTCAGTCTTAAAGGTCTATAATTTTCTATTTGGAGATTGGAAGTATTTTATAAATCATTTCTGCTAACCAGTTTACCCACCTTCATTTTTGGTCATTCAGCAAATGCTTATAAAGCACCTACTATGTATTTGTTCTTATGTTGGCTCTAAAAATATAGTGATCAGCAGAGCATAGTTTTGTCTTCCCTTGCAGAACTTGTATGGAGAAATTCTATGTAAGTCGGTCATGATTACTTATTTAAGTAATTAGAGGAAGTCCCCAGGTTACCAACGAGGTTCTGTAGGTTTGTTCTTAAGTTGAATTTGTATGTCAGTTGAAACAGGTACATTTATCTATTGAATGCAACCTGGAAAGATTTTGTCTTAAAATAGTGTTTATTTTTTACCTTTCTGTGCATATAAATGCTCACATATATTCAAATACAAGCTTAAACAGTCTTGGGTGATGCAGAAGATGACGGACTTGTTGGAGAGGATGGGACTAGTGTGAGAGTCAGGGTCTGATTCTGCTGCTAGAGTCACTCTCTTGAAGTAGGCATCAGGGAAGCTTGTACGGAGTTCTTATTCCCATCATCAATGGCCCTGTAGCATCTCAGGTCTTTGGTAACTGTGTGGTAAACGTTGCTGAACCCCTCTGTATCAGGATCTTGCTCCTCTAACTTTGCCATTCCAGCTTCAAAGAGATGAAAAACATTAGCTAACTCCTATAGATTTTTTTTTTTTTTCAGTTCTGGAGTTCTCAGGTCCCTGTTTTCTTTCCTAAATGTTGTCATCTGCTGCTCTCGTTCCATAAGGACTACATTGGTTAGTTCTTTGCCATGGAAGTCAAGTAACACTATGATATCACTTTCACTGATGTCCAAATGCAGTTAGTAGTTACCAATAGCCTTTACGGCACTCTGTTCGCAAGTACGAGTTGTGCGTTAGGTTGGATGTTTGTAACTCGGGGACCTACTGTACTGGTATGATGACATGATGGATGAGTGCATGATGAATGACAAGTGATTGAGCGCTGAGGTTTAGGGACTTCCCTAAGAAGGAGACGTGGAGCTGAGATCCGAAGTCTGATAGGGATTAACCAGGCAAAGAGAGGATTTGGGACTGTAGGATGCACTAGGTTGAAAGAGCATGAGCATATTGTAGGGGTTCAAAGAAATGTATATGAATAGAAAGAAGACATAAAGGAAGCGGAGGCAAAAGGAGATGGAGGGGGAGGTGAGACCAAACCATTGTTAATTACCGTGCGCATTATGCTATGTGCAATCAGAACAATTAAACACGTTTCTGAAAAAGAACGAAGGCAAAAGATGTTTATCCTTTAATAATAACTAATAGCTATTGAGCACTTATTAAGTGATTTTGCATGTATCTCAATGAGTTGATTCATTAAGTGGAAGAGAATAAATTGGGACTTAATATCTTTAATATTAAGATGTTAAAATCTTTGGGGTATAAGACTTGAACACAGACCTACAAAGCTTTAAATGATGACCATTTTTCCCCTACATGTATTTCATTGCTTTCCTCTTAGCCATTCACAAGTTATATTACCATATTAAAAATTCTGAGAAGCTTATGTAAACACTTTAACCTTGTTAGTCCAACGCTTCCCAAATATCCCATGGATTTTACATTCTAAGAGGCATTCTTTCTGTAGTGATATAAGAAATCTTAAAACTATCCGCCATAGATATTGGATAGAATATCACTGGATCTATGGTTTATAAAGGAAGTTTGACAGTGTTGAGAGGATGACTTTCGATGAAAATGATTGGAACCAATAAAAATACAGTACTATAGGCAACATGAACCCTTAAAAATACAACTAAAATGCCACACTCTGCAATCCAAGGTTTTAGAAGCACTATCATTCCTTCCTCATAAACAACAGATTATGCAGTCTTAAATAAAACTCTGTTCTCTGCATGATGTATTTTATTTTTATGACAACTCGCCTCTTCATGTTATCTCAGGAGCAAGGCTCATCTTTGGAAGTAAGGATCTATTTTTCAATCCCTCTTGAAACCTGGTCGGGGGCAGATTCATCTGCCCATGCTCTGGCCATGGGCCCTCTGAAGATTTTTAGTTCCAAGAGTCTCTTGAGAGAGAGAGAAAAAAATAAAGAAATCCTTCTCCAGTCTGCCAAAATGCATCTCACTGTTTGAAAATCTGCAAGCACACATGGCTACTCGCCTCATTTTCACGTGGAAACCATTGGACGAGTGAAATTCATTGCTCCTCAAGGGATCCACAGGAATGCTAACTCACCAGGGTTCCTTGGGCTGCTGGCACTCCCCAGCTCTCCTGAGGGATCACCTTAAATTATGTCACAGAGGGCCCAGTAATTAAATGAATGAGTACCAGAGTTTGACAATGATCAATAAGCAAATAATCACAGTCATCGAAAAATATATGAATACAATTTTGCAATGCCTCGTATATCTGTATTTGCCTTGGCAGGCTCTAGCACTCCCTGTGTTGAGCTGGAAGTCATCTTTTATACCTATGTCATGAGAATAAGAGTATTTCCTTTTGTTTATTCTGATACCTACTTACTGCCAGAGTCCCCACCACTTCCCACTTCAGATGCTCCTGATGGGTTCTGAGAGCCCCACACATACCATTTGTATAAGGTTCTAGTCTATCAAATTTTACCTGGATTTTTAATGCTAAGGCTATTTTTCAGATACCATAAAACATCATGTCATGTAGTTTTGGTAACTGCGTAGATTTTAATAAAACAGAGATATCTGCAAATAGTACACTTCCCCATGGGACACTCTTAGAACACATACATGCCTTTTGAAAGATTTATTTATTCTTTAGACATGCTAATTACCTTTTTATACACATTTAGGTAGGGCTGGGTTCTGTGTGAAGAACGCCATTGCCACGGGGCTGATTTCTGCAGATGACGTCATTTCAACTTCCCATGACTCTATTTACTTGTTATATTTTATTTAACCCTATAAAAACTTTTTACGACATGTACTAATGTCAGAGCAGTGGACTGGTTCACCAGTAATAAGTAGTTGGCATTACTTATAGCTGCACATTTGAGAAACCCATAGGCACTCTCATGTTTTATTAACCCAACTCGAATAAATAAGATTCAAATGGATTCTAAATTAAGGCTGCACATCTCCTTAAAAGTTGGTGCAGAATACTACCAAGGTTTTTTTCCTCCCTTCTGTATTGAAAAATGAGCAAGGAAGACTCCTCACCTCACTGACATAGCCTTCTAGAGTCAATGTTATTGAGACAAGTTAATGAGAAAATCACAGACCATAGTCTTAGTCACGCTATGTTTTTTAATAAGCTTGCCTCTGTTCTCCGAGAATTCCCTAGAATTGTGTTTATTCTTCACATCAAGAGATAGTCTTTGAAAGCTTTAAAATGCTTTCTTTTGCAGTTTATAGATAAATATTTTCTCCTCTGTAACACTACTCCTAAAAATATGTTTTATTCTATAGTCTTCCAAACACTAGATTATGTTTCAAGACAAATGGCCGCCATAAACACCTTCAGAAATTTGGCATCACATATCAAAGGATTAAAAGTGGCTAAGCATTTTGAATGTTGGATTGTAAACATAACTTAAGTATAGGCAATTTAACAAAGGCATTCACAGCCTGAAAACCCTCCAGGTTTGATTTTATTTTGTATTGTTTTCATTGTTGTCTTTTTATTTCAGCTGCAATTCTCAATATTTGTCACTCTTTATAATTTCCAATTCAGTTTTAAATTTATAAGAGTTTAATTCTACACCGTAATTTATTTATCTTTCAAACTGGTTTGGAGTACGAGCCAGGTGCATTGAAGATGCTACAGTGGTCTGAGTGAGATGGGTGTATAGTACAGACAAGTGACATACATAGCCTCCTGCCTCTCCGGGAGCCTTCCCTACTTAGAGGAAAAGAGACCAGTCGCAGCCATGTGTTCCACTCTAGCATAAATACGCTAACACAAAGAAACTAGTTCCTGAATGGATGCTCAGAAAAACTTTCCTAGGAGGCATTTGCATTTGGTGGTTCAAAAAAGGGTAGTTTGTACATCTCAAGGGGGCGTTATATATCTCAGGGGATGGGGTAGCACTCATCAAGGCAGGGAGGATAGAAAGTGCGGAAAATCAAGCAATGTGCATGCCTCAAGGGATAAGGTCCTTGAAAGGCAACTAGGGAAGGGAGCTAAAAGGGATGGAGATTCTGAATGTGGTGATGATGACGCTTTTGAGTCCAAAGCTCTGACCACTCTCTCTTCTTCTCTAAGCCTTCAGTGGTCGCCATAGCCATGCAAGTAATCTGAGAATGGCATGGAAAGAGACAGTGAAAACCAGAGAATCAGAAGACAGCCAATGGCTCATTTAGGGGCTATTCTAAGACTTAAAGACTAGAGATGATGAGAATTTGGAAAGGAAATTAGAAAGAGGAGTATGGAGAAGCCACACTTCCCATCGAGCTGTTGCAGAGATGATGGTATAAGGTTATGGGTCCAGTTTGTCATTTGTAACATCTATTCTAAAATGAAGCTGAGGACCAGAATATGGATCACAGGAATTAATATATTCTGTTTAGTACAAACGATAAAGTTGGAAAGAAGGATCGGTTGTAGCAGAGGTAGAGGAGTTTAGTTTTGGATGTTAGACTTAAAGCTATCTGTAGGAATTTACTTATCGGTATGTTTTAATGGGAAAGCTGAAAACCAAAGGCTGGAGCATTTAGTAGAAAAATAATAAAAAACTTTAGCTCTAAGAGTCACTTGACCAGGTAAAAGAGTTAAGTCTAGTATATTAAATATGAAATATCATAAGGAGAGGTGGTGTCTCATGCATATAATATCACATATATTAAATGAGAAGTAAAAGAGTCAGAAAAAAATACTTTTTAGTTTCAGCTTTACCATGTTAAGGACTTAAGAGTTGTTGTTTCTGTCCCTACAACAAGAAAAAGATGGCCATATTGAAAATGCATAATTTTTTCTGCACCAATGGGAGCACCGACATTTCAGGGCGCACTGTCCAGTCAGAACCTGGAGAGCCAGGTGGACCCAGAGAAACCCAAAGGAGACCTGCTGACCCTGAGTAGAAGCCAGTGGAGCTCTAGCCTGGTAGGAACAATTGAGTAATGACATCTAACTGGTGGTGCAGGGCTGACGCGAACTAGCTTGCGAGTGAGCAATTCTGGGTGCCACAGCCTTAGGAGTCTCTGCCCTTTTCTAGCTTTGATCTCCAGCTTCCTACAGTGAAGGGGTCAAGAAAGACCCCTTGGTGACTCTCTGATGATGGGGAAGTACGGGAGTAGAGTATGGGGAAGGGAAAATAACTGATTGAGAAATATGTTCAGATCCTTCTTTGTATCAGAGGTCTACTGTCCAGGGGAAACCACACCAAACCAAAGCAAATTGAACAGAAGTTTGCCACACCCTTATCACAACTTGAAAGAAAGGGCTCTGTCTACAATTCAGCCACGGCTGTGCATCCAGGCAGTGTAAGGGGCAAACAGAACCTAGTCAACAGGAGTAAGGAGTAAAGAAATAGGCTGGGAATGCTGCCGCCAGGGAAGGGAATAAAGGTCAGAGTGATTACAATAGCTTTAGTAATGTCGAATCACTGAAGGCTACAGCCTGGAGTCACAGGCCTCCTGACAGATAGGGATTTAACTGGGCAACTGTAAGATGCTCCCCTCCCAGCACCTTACAACCACAGCGCAGAGAGCCAGCATACTGACAGTGGGTTGTGGATGACAGGACCGCTAGACGAGGACTTTCTGTGAGGAGAAGTACAAAGGGAAGCCCAGAAGACACAAACAAACAGAAGCCCGGCTCATTGGAGGAAGTGTAAGCCTTTGGCACCTATTGTTACAAAAGAACATTCTTCTCATCTCAGCACTTAGCCAGAAGAACATAACATACTAAAGGTCTATAGACCTCATTTCCAATTCCTTGATACAACATGTCAGTTTTCAACAGAACAACTAGTGTATGTAAAGACAGGCTAAAAGAAAGAGAAAATAAAATTTATAAGGACAAAGCAATGATCAGAACCAGACTCACACAGGACACCGTTTATGGAGTCATTGGAGAAAAGATTTAAAATGTCTGTTTGAAATATTAAGGGCTCCAATGAATACAATAAACTCTGAAAATGCAACAGTAAGAAATCAGGCGCTCAGTTTTTAAAATTGGAAACATGAAAGAGATGTCTTATCAAAGATTGCAAATAAACATATGAAAAGATGCTCCAGACTCATATTTCATGAGAGAAATGCAAATAAAATAATAATGAGATATCATTAGACACCAACTAGAATGACTAAACTCTTTTAATTTTAAATGGCAATACCAATGGCAAGGATGTGACCATGACTGATGGCAATACAAAATGGCGCAGTACCCTCGAACACACTGTGGTTGTTACCTGCAGAACTACCCGTGGATTTCAATACAACCCAGCAATCACACCCATAGGTCTTTCCTCATCTTCTTTGAAAAGTTCAGTTCAGCCTGACTAGGCGGTGGCACAGTGGATAGAGTGTCGGACTGGGATACGGAAGACCAAGGTTCGAGACCCCGAGCTTGCCAGCTTGAGCGCGGGCCCATCTGGCTTGAGCAAAGGCTTGTCAGCTTGGACCCAAGGTCGCTGGCTCCAGCAAGGGGTGGCTCAGTCTGCTGAAGGCCGCGGTCAAGGCACATGTGAGAAAGCAATCAATGACAACTAAGGTGTCGCAACGGCAACGAAAAACTAATGATTGATGCTTCTCGCCTCTCTCCATTCGTGTCTGTCTGTCCCTATCTATCCCTCTCTCTGAATCTCTCTCTGTCCCTGTAAAAAAAAAAAAAAAAAAAAAAAAAAAAAGTTCAGTTCACATGAGATCTGCATGTGCATGTTTTCCCCTAATCATCAGAAAATGGAAGTGATATCTTTGAATAGGTAAACGGGTAAACAACTTTGGTACACCCATATAGTGGAACAATATTTAGTAACAAAAATAAATTGACTTTGAGCCACATCAGGACATGAATAACCTTAATTGCACACTGCCCTTGTGAGAGGAGTCACTCTGAAAAGACTACATACTGTAAAGTGTCATTTTTATCATATTCCAAAACAAAGGGGCACTTTTGAGATAATAAACGTAGCACTGGGTGCAGTTGGTTGGGGAGGGTGTTGAATTTGTGATGCACAGAGGATTGTTCAGGTAATGAAATATTTTATGATACTAGTGAAAAAAGACTGTGTGTGTTTGTGTGTGTGTGTGTGTGTGTGTGTGTGTGTGTGTGAATCAAAACTCATAGAAGCCCTGGCTAAGTTGCTCATTGGTTAGAGCATTTTCCCAATTCTCTAAGGTTTCAGGTTCATTCCTAGGTCAGGGCATATACAAAAATCAACCAATGAATGTATAAATAAGTGGAAGAACAAATTGATATTTCTCTCTCTCCTTTACTCTCTCCCTCTCTTCCTTTCTCTCTCTCTTTTCCTCTTTCTCTCCCCCTCTCCTCCTCTCTCCTTCTCTCCTTCTCTTCCTCTCTCCTTCACTCCTTTCCTCTCTCACTCCTTCCATCTCCCTCTCTTTCCTTCTCTCTCTCCCCCTCTCTCCCTCTCTCCTCTCCTTCTCTCCCTTTTCCTCCTCTCCCCCTCTTTCCCTCTCTCACTCCCCCTCACTCCCTCACTCTCCATCTCATACCCTCTCTCTCTCCCTCTCTTTACCTCTTTCTCTCTCCCTTTCTTTCCCCCTCTCTCTCCTTTTCCCTCTCTATCTCTCCTTCTTTCCTTCTCTCCCCTCTCCCTCTCTCCCTCTCTCCCTCTCTTTCTCCCCCCCCTCTTGCCCTCTCTCTTTCTCTCCTTCCTTTCTCCCTTCCTCTCTCTCTAAAGTCAATTTTAAACAATAACATCATTTTTAAAAACTTAATGAACTTTATAGCACAGGGATTGATCCCTAATGCATGCAAATTTTAAAAAACAATTTAAGAGGTCAGAAGACACCAGGATATTAGGTACAAACTTAAAACTCTAAAAAAAGCGTGAACTTCATTTAAATAATAATGCATCAGTGTTGATTCATTATGATGAATGTACCATACTTTTACCAGATGTCAATCAGCAAGAGAAACAGAGTCTATCGGGTATATGGAAACTCTCTTTACTGTCTTCTCACTCTTCTCTAAATTTAAAACTATTGTAAAATAAAGAGAGAGAGAGAGGGAGATGTTGAGTAGGAGCTTGTTTTGTGTAAAAGTAGAAAAGGTCTTATGGAAGATTTTTGGACGCTAAGTACACAGGAGAAAACATTTAAGGGAGATAAGAGTTAGGCAACTGGGTCAAATTCCGCAGAATGATGAGCCTGCCATGGGCAAAACGATCTATAAAAATTAACACCCGGTAGAAAGACTGTTGCTACCACGAAATTTCTCTGTAGCTGGAGAGCAGGTCCGTGTTCCTGGTGAGCACCCCACCCGATGAAAGCTGCTTAGATCAATTAATAACAAATCCCCTGCTTCTTCAGTTCAATATGCCGCTTTTAACCATTTTCAACACACTGAATCATTGATTCCTCGCCACCCAGGCGAGGTGCATTTGTGTGGGTTGGGATGGGAGTCCAGCCACAAAGCCAGTTCCCCGCTGGGGGGGGGGGGGAAGCAGGAGACAGCACCGTCCCCTTCCAGCTGGCAGACCCCGGAGGAGCAGAGGGAGCGTATTGTTGGCAGTGGACGTGGGTGATCCCTGCCAAGTCTTTGGTTGCACAGTTGAAAACTCCATGTGCTTCCCTTCACACTGCAATATTTTCACACCTCTTGTGCCATTAATTAAGCTCTCTTTATCCTCCTGAATTCATAAAGGGGACTCACAGCCCTGAATGTGGAGATCCGTTTTTAATGGGGGCAAGCACGAGATGCGTTCGATTTTGGATGGTTTTCCCATACCCATTTCACGCAGAAGGGACGAGTGAGACTTGAAGCACGTTATCTATTTCCTATGGCGATTGGTCTTGTCACAGAGCTGAACCTTTTGGGAATAATCATTCGGACCATCTGTCTGGGAGTGAGTCATAAATTGCATGTTTTTCTCCATAGGATTTTATTTTGTAGCGTTAGACTGCATTGAATAATTATTAGCGGACAGTGACTTGAATAAACGAGTTCTACGAGAAGGCAGCCACACTGGGGAATTTAAAATACTGAAACTTGTAGACACAGACAACTCTATGGTTGTTACCAGAGGGAAGGGGGTAAGGAAGGGGGTGGGGAAGGGGTCAAGGGTGTCAAATATATGGCCATGGAAGATGATAGGACTTCAGGTGGCGGGAACATAGTATAATATACACATCGTGTATCATAGAGCTGTACACTTGAAACCTATATGATCTCATTAACCAATGTCACCCCAATACATTTAATTTAAAATTGATAGCATAAATAGGATTTCA
The DNA here is from genome assembly GCA_037038555.1 of Rhynchonycteris naso. Lineage (NCBI taxonomy): Eukaryota > Metazoa > Chordata > Mammalia > Chiroptera > Emballonuridae > Rhynchonycteris > Rhynchonycteris naso. The sequence continues at coordinate 12,036,090 of CM073001.1, forward strand.
TATAACAGTTTAATTTTGTCAGTGTGGACATAGTCTTTTAGCACCCTTTCAGTTGATTGTCTAGTCAAAGGAATTACAACTAACAGGTTTTGTCTTTAATACTTTTGCTTTATTATTTACTTCTTTTTCTAAAATTAGTATTTTTTTTTTTTTAGTGAGAGGAGGGGAGGCAGAGACAGACTCCCACATGCTCTCTGACCGGGATCTACCCCACAAGCCCACTAGGGGGCAGTGCTCTACACATTTGGGGTATTGCTCCATTGCTCAGCAACTGAGCTCTTCTTAGTGCCTGAGGAAGAGGCCATGGAGCCATCCTCAGTGCTCAGGGCTAACTCGCTCCAACTGAGCCATGTCTTTGGGAGGAAAAGAGAGAGAGAGAGAGAGAGAGAGAGAGAGAGAGAGAGAGAGAGAGAAAAGTGAGAGGGGGAAGGGTGGAGAAGCAGATGTGTGTTTTTCCTATGTACCCTGATCAGGAATCAAATCCAGGACATCTACATCCCAGGATGACACTCTGCCACTCAGCCAACCGGCCAGGGCTAAAATGAGTACTTTTTGAAACTTTTTTGTTTTGGAATAATTATGAATTCATGGAAAGTTGTAATAAAACGAATAAGAGGTCTCAGGAACCCTTTACTCAGAGGAAGCTGCACTTGCTACTATAATACAATATCACACCCAGAAAGTTAATATTAGCCCAGCTCAGGAAACTTATTCAAATTTCACCAGTTTTACTTGTATGGGAGTGTGTGTGTGTGTGTGTGTATGTGTGTGTGTGTAAGAGAGAGAGAGAACAAGAGACAGGGAATTGGTATTTTTATATTTCTATACAATTTTTAATGTTAATTTTTAGTTTTTATTGAATTTATTGGTTCACAAAATCATACGATTTTATTGTCTGTATTGACTCATGCCACTACCAACACAATTCACCTATAGAACTACGCCCTCACCAGCAGGATGCTCTGTGCTACCCTGGTGTTGCCACATCCAGCCCCACCCCGAGCGCTTGGCAACCACTGAGCTGTACTCCATTTCTATGATTTTGTCAGAATCTTACATTATATAACCTCATGAGATTGGTTTTTCTCTTACTCAATGTAATTCCCTTGAGATTATTTTTTAATTAACAATAAAGGGACACATCACAAATGATACTTAGAATTCCATAGGCCACTTTAAAATTTCATATCTCTGAGCCTTAACAGCAAAGAGTTTTGGAAATGAAGAATGTGCCTTCAGTTTGCATTGGCTAAAGATACTCATGCAGGCCTGGCCAGTTGGCTCAGTGGTAGAGCGTCAGCACAGTGTGTGGAAGTCCTGGGTTCAATTTTTGGCCAGGGCATACAGGAGAAGTGCCCATCTGCTTCTCCACCCTTCCCTCTTTCCTTCCTCTCTACCTCTCTCTTCCCCTCCTGCAGCCAAGGCTCCATTGGAGCGAAGATGGCCCGGGCGCTGAGGATGGCTCCATGGCCTCCACCTCAGGTGCTAGAATGGCTCTGGTTGCAGCCAAGCAATGCTGCAGATGGGCTGAGCATCGGCCCCTGGTGGACATGTCGGGTGGATCTCAGTCGGGTGCATGTAGGAGTCTGTCTGCCTCCCCCCACTTTTCACTTTGGAAAAATACAAAAAGAAAAAAAGATATCAGAAGATCAGCTTCTAAAGTAAGGAGGGAAACCTGGGATTCCCTGTGAAGAAAATCTATCTCAGCCTCTCTCCTATATATTTGTGTATGGAAGCAAAATGTAAGAGTTGGGTCTTTCAGGAGAGTTGATGATCAGGGCCAATGACTAAGCCACTGGGTCAGAACAGAAAGGTAATGACTATAATGTCACAGCACAGTGAGAACTGAGGAGTTGAACAGAATTACATCGTCTTGCTCTTCGTCCGGCTCAGCGCTATATCTTTTCTTATCTCCCTCTCTCTTTCCAGACAGGCCTAGGTCAGCAGGCCTCCAAATGACCAGTCTTCCATAGAAAGCATAGAAGGCAAATTTATTTACTGATTTCAAGTCGACGCTCGAAATATGATCTGTTTGATAACAGTCCATTGTCATTATTAAAAAAAAAAATGAGGAGGAATAGGAATCACAGAATGAAGGCATAATTTTTTAATGATTGCCATATACAATGTGTAATAAAGGTTTTCCTTTGTATCCACAAAAGAATGAGACATTATTTCCCCTTCAGGTGAGTCTTTCTTTAAGATGAAGAAATATGAAAAGCCTATTCATGTATAAAATATTTGCTAGTTCCAAAGAGGCACCCTACATGTACAATCATTAGACTATACTCTTTTGAGGGGAAGGAAACAATATAAATTTTATAACACAGTGCATCTCGGAGACTAGCACAGTGCCTGAGCCATGCAACGTGGTCATAACATGTTAAATAAACCACATGCTGAGTGAGTTGTCATCTCCATTTTATGGTAGAGGGTCAAAAGATTAGTATATTAAAACAAAAGGACCAATGTCACATAGTGTAGAGCAGAAAGGTTGAGAACTTCATTTGAATATACTCATAAACTCATCAGTAACTGTGTCACTGAGTGGTTTCCTAAGCTGCCATCCAGACTCACTTGAAATCCATAAAGAGCAAGCAGAGACTTTGGAAATGCTATTGGTACAGTTATTACAGATGTCATCAAATTCAAGACATGTGGCTTTTAGAAAAATACTGGAACAGGCTTTTGAGAAGTGTTTTGTGCATTGCTTACTATGAGAACATAAGTTATTTGATGGGCCAAAAAAAAAAAAATAAGCTTTTTATTATTTTTGGTCTCCTTACTAACTGATACATGGCACATAATAGGTTATGAATAAGAGTACTATACTGATTTGAGTTGTTTGCATCCAAACCAATCATGAGGACCTGATGGGGATGGCTTTTAGCATCATGTCAAATAAATTAAACAGTTTCTTTGAAGGGAGCACACTATGTTTGTTGTTGCTGTATTTTTTTTTTAAGTAACATGATGAAAAGCGATGATTGCATTGATCTTCCTTCCTCTTTCATATTTGGACTTTAACCAAGGGGATGACCTAAAAGAACTTTCCAGAAGACCATTTTTCTATCAATTAAATACAAATCACTGAGTCCTATAGTAGGCACTCAAAAATAAAGTCTCTTTGTATGGATAGCAATGAATTATCCCCACCGCACCCACAGGATTACAAATCGGAACAGTGGTGGGAATCTGGACTTGAATTGTCGTAGTACTAGTGATAGAAACATTTTCTTATACATCAGGGACATGAATTACTTTAAATTAAGGTGGGGCTTTAGGTGCCTAAGCCACTGTGGTTGTCCACTATAAGATTGTGACTGTGCTAATCAGGGTCACATACTCATTAACAGATTGAAACCTGTTGTAATTATTTAATGAAATGAAAAATGGTATAAGATCCTGTGAATGTTATGTTAAAGGGAGGGGACTCATTGTTATGGAGAGGAAAATGAATATACACAAGGGGAATTTGAGCAGCAGGTAGGCTGCAGAAACTCCTACTGAACAAACCCCCCTCAGACATGGGACCTTATGTTGTACCTGATGCTAAGAAGTTACCTGGGAAGCATGATCACAATGGCCATTGCTCTTTGTGATAGCATGAGGGAATGATTTTATGAGGCCACTTTTCTTGCATCGTTAACTTTTTTTTCCTTTTTATTGAATTTATTGAGGTGACATTGATTAACAAAATTATACAGGTTTCAGGTGCACAATTTCACATATCATCTGTGCACTGTATTGTGTGTTCACCACCCTAAGCCAAGTTTCCTTCTATTACCATTTATCCCCTCCACCCTCGTTCACCTTCCCCCCCTCCTCCCTGTATTATTAATTTAAGTAGAACTATACATAAAGAAATATTTTTAGGATCTGGTTAGCTGGCTCAGTAGTAGAGCATCGGCATGGCATGTGAAAGTCCCAGGTTTGATTCCCAGTTGGGGCATGCAGGAGAAGCAACTATCTGCTTCTCCACAGCTCCCCCTTTTTTTTTTCTCTCTCTCTCTCTCTCTCTCTCTTCTCCTCCCACAGCCATGGCTCAAATGGTTGAAGGAAGTTGGCCCCAGGTGTTGAGGATGGCTCCATGAACTCCCCTCAGGCACTAACATAGCTCAGTTGCTGAGCAACAGAGCAGCAGCCCCAAATGGGCAGAACATAACCGGGTAGTGAGTTTGCCAGGTAGATCCCGGTCCAGCGCATGTGGGAGTCTGTCTCTCTGCCTCCCTGCCTCTCAATAATAATAAAGAAGAAATATTTTTAGATATTGTATAATGCATAGCAAGACCTCTGAATCCTAAATAATAATGACAGTGTTATTCCTCATAGAGGAATGAATAAAGAACACTGACCTAAGATTTTAGCTAGTAATTTGGCATTAATCCCTTTACCAAACAAGGGCTTTACTGTCAACTTGAACACATTTTTTATTAGACAGAAACCATGTTAATATGTTTTGTCTTTAAAAAGCTGTTTTGAAGGCAAGGGAATAAGGGAAAGGATTTCTTATTTAAGAGAGTACAAATGAGTTCTTTATGATGAATCATTTTGTAGTATGAAGGAAAATTTATTCAGGTAACATCGAAAGAGATGATTGATCTAATTCTTTAGAAAAGAACCATCCACAACTCATATTTAGTAACTAGCACTTAAGGGAGGACAAGTTTGTAGCAGTGACATGCGAAAGAGTTCCACTAGATTGATCATATAAGATGCTTCAAATGAGAAGTCTGAAGCCTAAACTATGCATTTATAATATATGAGCTGCATTGCACAGTGAGGTTAGGAATGGTGGGGGATCAGTCCCTGTAAGTCTGACTCAGATGTTAACATTCTATTATCACAAGCTGGGGGCTTCTACTTAATTGGATGCTTCATGCTCAGAAAATAAATAAATAAATAAAAACCACTGTCTATTGGCTTTTGACCATATCTGTCAAGTTCCTAGATGGAAAAATTAAAAGGTATTGGCTTTATTCATGAATAGTTTAGTACCTCGTAAATAAATGTTCCCCTTCCATGTCTGTTTCTCCAGACTTGAAAATAAAAAGCATATGGATCTCTTGAAAATAATCCCATCTTTCCTACTCATCTGGTAGGAAACTCACCTTGTTTTCCCAAGGAATTTGTGCTCATTCGACCTCCAATTCATCTTCATGCTTCCAAGCATCTTTTCATGGGATCAGGAGTGGAGGAGATGAAAAATCAGATAGATGAGGGACTTGCAGGGGTCAGATTCATCTTGCCCTAACCTTTCCTGCTTTCAAGATTTCTCTCCTCATCCTTCCAGATGGATGTGGTTTTCTTGTTGTAGTCCTAAAAATTATGTGTATGTGTAATCATGCACATATATTCCTAAAAATCGTATACACACACACACACACACACACACACACACACATATACATGCATACTCCCTCTCACCATCAAGTCTCTCTTTCCTCAATGGCTCAGAATGTTTTATTAGCAGATCAATTACCTCCAATTCGAGCCTGAACTTTGGATGTGTAGTTTGTTATTTTTGAATTGTAGATCTGGCTCACTCCATTTTTTAGTAACCTATTGGGAATGATTCACATTACTCATCACTTTTTTACTCTTTTTAGTGAGTGATCACTGAATCAAGAGGTAGTCACCCAATCAAGAGAACCTACAAAATAAATAAATATGTTTGTTGTGTAAATTTCTAGTAAGAGCAGTTCAGACATAAACCGGTAGGATCATTACAACATTCTTGAGTTTGTAGATCTCAACTCAAAGGGCTCTCCTGGATGTCAAAAGTTAAAATGTAGTTCCTTCACAGCCCTGGCCGGATAGCTCAGTTGGCTAGAACATCTTTCCGAAGCACAGAGGTTGCCAGTTAGATTCCTGGTCAGGACACATATAGGAGCCAATCCGTGTTCCTGTCTGTGTCTCTCTTCCCCTCTCCCTTCCTCTCTCTTTAAAATTGATACAATAAATAATAATATATATATATATATACAATAAATAATATATATATATATATGTATATATATATGTGTGTGTGTGTGTGTGTGTGTGTATATATATATATATATATATATATATATATATATATATGGTCTATCACAGTATAAAAACATAATAGGTAATATACCACCATGCATATGAATTGATTTACTATAGTTTTACGTGGTCTCAAAGTGGCTCATGGATCTCTGTTAGTGTTTTGATGGCTATGGTAATACTGTATTTGGTATAGAAATCAGAAAAGCTCTGTGAAGCCAGGGAATAGTCCTGAAGAGCTTTGCTTTTAAAACCCACAGCACAAGGCCTAATAGGTATAGAATGTATGTTCAATGAATACATGTTGAATGAATTAATCAATAAGTTACTTGTTTCACAGCATTTCATCAATTAGCTAAATTTGGTGGCTGCACAATGACAAAATTAACACACTGAATCTTCAGAATTGCCCCATTTGGTAATATGCTCACTCTACAAATGAGATAATTGTCAAAATGAAGAGGCATCATTTGAACAGTTGTTTCTGTCTCTAAAACATGTTATAACCTTCAATTTAGTTCAACCAGACTATATTCATTATTCTGTACTGTTCTTAGAATGTCCAAAAGCTTACTCTATATTCATTCATTCATTCATTCATTTGTATCAATCTGTTGAGTAATCAGAATGTGCTGTGCTTTATGATAATCACTGGAACACATTGTTGAGCAGAAACAGAGATGGTCTTTGATCCCATAAAGCTCCCAGTCTAATGTGGGAGACACTTTAATCCTGTAGTCACACACATACACATAAAGTGATCATTCATTCTAATTGCTAGAAATGTGGTACACACACTTCTCAGAGGTTCATAATAAGAAAATCTGGAGTTATATAAATGGTTTTAAATGATTGAAAAGATAAATAAAGTGACTCACTGAGAATGGGGATTTCCCTGCAGAGGCACCATCAGTACAAATGCCCTGTGGCCAAAAGGAGTAGAATTGTGAATGAGAGTCTAAAAGAGTCTGTAAAAGGAAGGCATCAAGAGAGAGCATTAGCATAGAGAGGTAGGAAGGGGCTAGACTAGGCAGAGCCTCCGATGGAAACCGAACATTTTCAATTTCCTCTTCGGTGCAATGGTAAGACATTCAAAGGGTTTAAGCGAGGGAAAGGCATGAGCAGATACATACTTTAAAAAGAAAACAATGGCTGTCAGACTCCTCCTCCTCAATATAAATCAACTTAGAAGCAGCAGCTAATTAATGGTTAGGATCACTACTGGACTGTAATTATCTTTGTTTTCCTTTTTACCCATCAGAAAAGGGATAGAGAATTACCTTCACCGATGTTTTAATCTCTGGAGAAGTGTTCCACATGATCTATGCCCAAAGTTATTTTCATGCTATCTACTTTACAATAACTGAAAATCCCCCAGGGGTCATTCTTCTGCCCTGGGTACAAATTTCATAATTATTAACAATAACACCAAACAAACAAACAAAACCCAATCCAGAATTTGTTTCCCCAGACTGGAAGGTTGCTTTAAAAATACTTGAACAACATAGAGTTATCAATGGAATCAGTAATTAAATTACCTCATGACAAAATGTACAGATTGATTCCAAAAAATAATTAAAGTAATGAGACTAACAACATTGAGAAGATAATATAAGGAGAGTAATTCTGTGAAATGACAGTGGTCCCCTGAACACACTTAATAATTATGACCACTTAAATGCATTATTGGGTTCTAAAGTGGCCCCATGTGGGAGAGAGGGGAGGAAATATGTATTCTCCAGGTACTGCTCTGCCGAACTCCTTTGCAGAAATCAGCTCTGTCCACTAATTTATAAGTACATATTAAATTGGGATCATGCAGCTAAAGGCATGATTTTTTAAATGTAAAAGAGGTTGTTTTTTTTTTTTTAAACAAAGACAGGTAAATTTTTGGTCCTTGAACTTATCCTTAAACTGCATCTACTCACTGGATTGGTGAAAAATCTCCAACTTTTCAAATCATCTTTTTCCTTACTAGTAAAGATGGGTATGTTTTAAACTTGAACTTATGAAGCGTGTCAAGTCCTTGAGCTTTGGTGGGAACCATGCTTATGTTCAGATCTCAACTCTACGCATTTAAGCAGAAGGTGACCTTAGGTGCTTTACCTCACCTTTAAAAATGGTGACATCATTCAGATCTATATCATAGACCTTATTTGAGACTTAAATGAGATAAAACTCAAGGTGCCTACCCATAAAAACCATTAACATTCATTATTAACGTATTAAGTACTTCCAGGTACTCAAGAAAGCTATTTTAAAAGTTTCCATAGTATATTGTTTGATAAAGTCTTACCCACCCCCAGGATCTGTTTTATAATGTAATTTAAAATGTAAACATGTCTCCATCCATTCCCTTTATTTCATGACAAAAGCTCTGTGTTCCATCCTGTTTCCCTTGTGAATCTGCTGGCCGGTGTCTGCTAATGCCAAGCTACTATTCTTGGTCATTCTCCTGTAGTAAAGGAATCCTTCTTCCGGTGTTGATAATGAATAAACTCTATTGTTGGATTCCCATTTTGAACATATTTATTTACTATTTCTGGAAAGAATTCGATATGAACAAAGATAACATCCATAGATATGGAAATAAATATAAATACAGACAGACATGCTGTTGAAAAAAGCATGAATCTCAGCTGTATCTTTAAATGCCCCGCCGGTGTAATCTACACCCTCAGCCCCAGCGTCTATATAAATATATGTGATGTCCTGGCAGCCCTCATCCCTTCATGTGGTCAGCTCTCCTGCCAGCCTACTTGTAGATTGACCATATTTTTCTCTATTTAGTTTAACACACCTGTTATTGCTGTTCCTAAAGTTTGGTAACTGATATTGCTCTGTCACATCTATTTATACCTGAAACTCTTTGTTGGCACTTTTTTGAATTGTGTATCTCTGTAGTTGACCTGGGCCTAATTCTGGGGAGTAGGCTTACCTTAAATGAGGTTGGCATGGACGTGAGTCAACCCATCAATTCTGCAAGTTGAATTCTAAAGGAGTCCCTGGCCCAGCTCAGGGGCTAGCTCCCTGCCCCATGGAGAAATCTGACTCTTCCTACTCCGGCCTGACCTGTAGTCAGAACAGACATTCATTTACACTGATATTTTATAGAATGAGAGTTCTGAACAGTTGAACAGTCGCTTCCCATTCCTACCAACCAACAGTGTACTCTTTTGTATTATAATCTCCATAAATTAGAATGCTCAAATAATAGAAATCTATTTCAATAACAAATTCAGCCAATTATTAGGAAAGACAAAGGGACGCACTTTTGAATCAAGACATGACAGGATTAGAAACTAATAGAGAGCATCAGAAATTTCAAGGAGGAAAAAAAAGTGTCTTTTTTTTCCCCCCTTGGTTAGCAATTAGACAGCTGTATTTTGCTGAAATTGATACCAGGAATACAGTGCTCAAGTTGCTTGAGCTAGAAATAGATTTGAGTATAAGTTATGAGGATAAATTCTTCCTGAAAGTCCATAGACTGTCTCACCCTATCTGGCCTCTGTTGCCAGATTCATGACCGAATTTTTTTCTCTTTGCTTATCCGACTTTCTCACTTTCTTTTTGTTTTTCTTTTTCCATTTCTTTCTATTTTATCCTTCCTTCCTTCCTTCCTTCCTTCCTTCCTTCCTTCCTTCCTTTCTTCCTTCCTTCCTTCCTTTGTTTTTTTCTTCAACAAGACAGAATTTCAATAACAACAAAGAAAAATCCTAATGGTAACCACTAAGAGCAATTAGATGCATAAACCAATGAGTTGTGGGAAGAGAGCTACATAGTCAGAACCTGGGATATTCTCCTCTCTGTCACGCCCTCCATCCACCTACCTCCCTTTTAACCATCATGTCCACATTTTCCCTAAATAGAACATGCAAGGGCCATTTAATGGAAACAAGAGCCTTTGAAGGAACTTTCTTTGAACATGCTGAAGTAGTCTAGTTCATGTTTTACTAACTGCATTGAAAGAACATATTCACTTCTCTTTGGAGTCAATTAGTAAATTCAGGAGTTTTTTGTGGCAATCCACAATGCTCTCTGGAGCTTATACTTGATGTTATACTCTGTCTGGAAAAAAGTATTTGGGCCAGTTTTATTTCATCAACATATTAAATATTTAGAAAAATAAACTATTGTAATGGATACTTATACTAGTATTTGTCTTTCACTTCATGAGAGAGTTTTAAAAAGTAATGAATCAGTAGAGAAATAGAACCATCTACTGCCTTCTGAAGTGGCCCATATTTAGAAGAAAACTGAGACTATGATGGAAGAACTGAGGGTCTCTATCATGCATTAATCCGAAACCACTCTTTATAAAATCCTGCAGGGACAAAAAACACACACACACAACATGTTGTATGACAGAATTTCCATTAGCATTTTATTGTACCAAGGATATGGCAATTACTCCTACATTCTCAGCCCTTGAGTCGCTCCATTTTGAGCAAGATCTTAATAATCTATGTAAGAGCGTTTTACCTGTGGTAGTAATATTATTGATCCAACACCATTAACACTCGCAGCATTTTTAAGATGCAGCCCTGTATAGTAGCCCTGCCTGGCAAAAGCACATCGCTGTCTCTGTTCAAGTTTGTCAGACAACAACACAAGAAAAGCAATTGTATCTGCGGCAGTGTATGTCTGACTGCTTGATAATGTCAATCAATAAGTGAATTCACTTCCCTGTGTTCTCTGGTAAACAAGATGTCTGCCCCATTTCAGATGCAAACAAAGAGAAAGGACCCAAAGTACAGGTAGATCAAAATAGAGTGCTTTGAATGATATCTATTGGGCATTTGGGCGGAAGATAGAGGGTTTGGTGTTAGAATTACTAAAAATTATATCCCCTAAAGAAAACATTGACTGAATAACCCATGGCCACAGTAGTATAGTGTCCTGGAAAAAATTTTTTTGAACAAATAAGATATTTCTTAGTTCTTTCTTAATAGGGTTGTAATGGAAAGCCATGTGAATTGAAGTAAATTCTAAAATATTCAAGGAGAAATACTCGAGTTATTAGAATCTATCTTATTATCTAATAAGCTTGATAGCTAAATATTGTCAGATTATTTTTTGTCTGAATATCTATGCTCTAAAGGGCATTATGAAATAGTTACTATTTTTAATAAATTTTGGAGTGATTTAGGGCAATTAAAAAAAGGTTCAGCCTGACCTGTGGTGGTGCAGCGGATAAAGTGTCGACCTGGGAACACTGAGGTCGCCAGTTCAAAACCCTGCACTGGTCTGGTCAAGGCACATATGGGAGTTGATGCTTCCAGCTCCTCCCCCCTTTCTCTCTTTCTCTCTCTCTCTCTCTCTCTCTCTCTCTCTCTCTCTCTCTCACTCTGTGTCTCCTCTCTAAAATGAATAAAATAAAAATGAAAAAAAAAATTAAAAAAAAAAAAAAAAAAAAAAGGTTCAAAGAGATGGAAGGCATTTTAATGTTGTGAGCCAGTGAGTTACATGTAACCCTCACCAGTCTTGCCCACGGGTTGGCCTCCGTGTAACAGAGTTTGGCTCACGTGCCCCTGCTCAGATAACCAATTAAATATTGATATGAATAAAATGGTAACCTGGACCTGGTGTCAAACTATTATAATAATGCATTTTTATGATAGTCGTACATATGCACCGGTCACATCAGTCACCTGAGCTGTCCTGGATCAACCTCTCTGTCCAGTTCCTTGAAGACAAAGTCTGTCCCCTGACTTCTTTCTTACTCAGTTGTATCCCACAAATGGAATCCTCTATTTTTCTAATGATTTCACGTATCTGAAGTCCTCCCACCAAAAAAAAAGTAATAAAAATTAAAATTAATAAAAAAGTGTTAATAAGCCTGACCAGGCGGTGGTGCAGTGGATAGAATGTCAGACTGGGATGTGGAAGACCCAGGTTCGAGACCCCCGAGCTCGCCAGCTTGAGCGCAGGCCCATCTGGCTTGAGCAAAAGCTCACCAGCTTGGACCCAAGGTCACTGGCTCCAGCAAGGGGTAGCTCGGTCTGCTGAAGGCCCGCAGTCAAGGCACGTGTGAGAAAGCAATCAATGAACAACTACGGTGTCACAACGGCAACAAAAAACTAATTATTGATGCTTCTCACCTCTCTTCGTTCCTGTCTGTTTGTCCCTATCTATCCCTCTCTCTGACTCTCTCTCTGTCCCTGTACAAAAAAAAAAAAAAAAAAGTGTTAATAAGAATTAGAAAGAAAGGAAATAAAGGAAGATTCATTCATAAAGGTCAAACTTTTTTGTACTAAAAGTATTTCAATTATTATAATAATATATGCTAACAGTGTTTAGATATTTGTGACCCACACCTGGAAGTCTTGCCAGGAAAGAGGTGGAAAAGGTTTACAAATAATAAGAATTTCAAGAGTTGAAGAAATCGAGACAGAAATTGAGACACAGGAGTGTCAGTGGGACCCCTTACCACCGGGCAACCTGGGGAGCACAGGCAGGACTGAGAACCCATGAGAACCGGAACAGGGTGAAAGTAGCTCCCGGCCCAAGTCTCAGCCTTGGAGGGATCCAGCCACCACCAGCAGAGAAAGAAAGCAAAAACCTGACTTGTCTTTACACCCCATTCTACAGGCTTGTGTAATTGGTTCCCATCAACCTAACAGGAAGCCAGAGGACATGGGGGTCCCAGACTACTTGGTGCATAGAGGCCAGCCTGCTGGCCACAGAGTAGTGAAGTGAGAGCCGAGGAGGAATTATGGGTATTTAGGGAAATGCAGAATACCCTGCTGACTTATTTAGCTCAGTCACGTCCCACCACAGCCTGAAGATGATCCTATATTTCAGTTCGGGAAACCCTGAGCCAGAATGGAACTTGGGTTCAACCAGGAGTCAACTGGTGATGCTCAGGTTCAAGTCCAGCTCTGCCCATCACCTTCCCTAACACACACACACGCACAGTGTCCTCAAAAAAGATAAGAAAGGATTGGGATACCGTCAGTTAAACAAAAAACATTCTTTAGTTTGGGGCAAGTTTTGAACTAAAGAACTTTGCAGGTCACAAACCCTTTGAACAGCATCTCAGTTGATTTTCACAGCCTCACTATTGTTCGTCCTGCCGAGGAGACTTGTCCCTATATATAGACAAAGGAACTTAAACTCAGAGAGGCCAAGGCATTGGTTCCCAGTCATAGAATCAATGTGAGAACATGTGCTTCACTCCAGGTGGCCCTGGGCTTTCCTCCAGTGTCCCCACCCTGCACGTTCCTCAACATGGCCTGTGCCTCAAAAGAGGTAGTATTTTATTCTAGCAGCTCCTGCCTTATACGTTATTTACATTTACACATTATTCTGCTATAGTTACTGGCAGGCAACAAATCTAACAAAGAGCACACCCATCCCACATGAGTTGCTTCACCTAGCTATAAACTATTTTCATAATGTTTATGTGCATTGATTCGTCAATAATTCTTTTCCTTACAAAGCGAATATTGTGTATTATTAGCAGATCCTATAGTCCAACTGAAGATGACCTTTTCAAGACTGGAGATGAGTGAATGAGAGCAGCCCCCTGCAAAATAATAAAGGTCGCTCAGATTTTATCATGTAATTTCCATAATGCAGCTGTCAAACAAAGCCTACTTACTAAAGTGGGTATTTTGAAAAAGAAAATGACACCATGAATTATATTCAAATTATGACCACAAAGTGAGAGAGTTCCAATGAAGGAGGTTGGTGGGCAGGGTCTCAGCCATCATATGGGAAATGCCTCTGTTCCCACCCTCCCTCCTAGCCTGTGTCTGCCCCAGCTATGCCCTGAGAGTGAGAACAGCTCCACTGTCTCAGTTATTAATTGCTTCACAGTAAATCAAAATAATGATGCTTTATTATTTCTCATAACTCCATAGGTTGGCTGAATGCGACGAGAGGGTTCTGTACTACTAGCACTACATTTGAGTCATTTTTATGGTTTCATCCATCTATGAATTTGACCAGGGCTGCAATAGCCAAGATGGCCTCCCTCACATGTCTGTGGTGCTGTATCTCTTGTCCATGTGCCCTCTCTTTCTACATGGCTTCTCATCATTCAGGGGATGACACGGTGACTGGTTTCCAAGAAAGCAAAGCTAGAAGCACCCTAACATAATGGGCTAAACCAGAATTGCGACAATGTTACTGTGGCCACAGTCCACTGGTCAAACAAATTATAAAGCCAGAAATGGACCTCCTTGAAGCAAATAGTGGTAGGCCCACACATGGGTGGGAGGGTTGTTCATGGTCATCTTTGGAGGTCATCTTCTATATCTATTCTGGCCTAAGCACATTCTCAGACACAGAAATGTCTTTGGCAAAGGAACAAGGAATTGTATTGTCCAGGGCAACATTCCTTGTGATTTGAAGGAAGATGGCTTAGAAGGAAGGTGTCAGCATCACACCTGCAAGAGGAGGCCTGACTTTAAATGTCCTGGCCTATTTTACCTTGATATCTATGAGTCAGAAAATGAATTGATTATGTTTTTCCTGGCTCTTTTTTGTTCATTACCACTTATGAATTTTGCTTGTCATCACAAGATAGTCCAAGTACATGTACCCTTGGAGAACAGGGACAACTTTTAACGTTTATTTAACAACTGCCTGACCAGGCAGTAGCACAGTGGATTGAATGTTGGCCTGGGATGCAGAGGACCCAGGTTCACAACCTTGAAGTCTCCTGCTAGAGTGTGGGTTCATCTCACTTGAGAGTGGGCTCTCCAGCTTGAGTGTGGGGTCGCTGGCTTGAGCATAGGATCATAGACATGACCCCATGGTCACTGACTTGAGCCCAAAGGCCATTTTCACTACTTGCTCTTACACTATCATCCCATGACAGGGGACAGGTTTTAATTTTTCTGTCTCATCCCAAAGTCAGTATACAAAACTCAGTCTTTTTCTCTATTTTGACTTGTAAAGGCTTTGGTAAATTGGATTCAACCCTGGAATTGTTTATTTTATACACACACACACACACACACACACACACACACACACACACACACACAGAGCTTAAAATGCCTAAAGCACATCAGCTTTATTTCCAAATCTGAAGTTTAAAATAAATTAGAAAATCATTATTTATTGTCAGTGATAGCAGTCTTCTACTTTATTAGATACATTTTTCCTCTTTTTCAAAAACATGTACAAAACATGTTTCTGCAGTAGTCTTAGAAATTTTAAGGAATCAGTATAGTCAAGACATCTTCAAGTACGGTGAGTATGTGGTAACTTGTCTCTCAAACCTTGAGTGTCCCCGTATGTCAATGAAGCATGGATATTAAGCTCTTTGGCACAAAGTATAAGAGTGAGTTTTGTGACATAGTATGATATCAATGTGGTTTACAGTCATTATTTTTTCACACTTGCAATTTAAATGTAGAGCTAGAAGGTGGTGTTTTTTAGCTGCAAAGAGGCTGTCTAGTGTCTTTCTGGTTTAGATGTGAACTTGACCCCTGACCCTCTGGACATTTCTGCAAGAATTTTTACTTTTTTATATGTCACTCTCTGGGGTAACATAAGAAGAAAATTCAGCTGAAAGGTCACTTTCTGGGTGGACAGCTTGCCTCTGTCTAAAGGGACATTTTATCTGTTTCTACTTGATTCTGTTTTATTTAAAAAGGGATATCTAGGTGATATTTGCTTGCTTGTTATTCCTTTTAAAAAGACTCTTTTTTTATTTTTATTTTATTCCTTTTTAGAGAGGAGACACAGAGTGAGAGAGAGAGAGAGAGAGGGAAAGAGAGAAAGGGGGGAGGAGCTGGAAGCTCAATTCCCATATGTGCCTTGACCAGACCAGTGCAGGGTTTTGAACTGGCGACCTCAGCGTTCCCAGGTCGACGCTTTATCCACTGTGCCACCAAGGTCAGGCTCTTGTTGTTCCTTTTATGGGGAAAAAAATCACCATAGATAAGCATGTCAGCGGAAGGTGTTAAGGATTTTGAAATAATTTCCAAGTTTGTTGGTAAAAAAAAAAAAAAAAAAAAATTACGAGGCATTTAGTTTTTTTATGAAGAATTCCTTATGGATGAAATTATTCAATCAGTATTTCAATGGGATTTTCTTTTTGGAAATCTACAACAATTCTACTTTTTAAATTAAACCAACTAATATGATAGGTAGAAGGTGGGTGATGTTTAATATCTAGTGTTGCAGCAGGCAAGAAATAAATGACTCAACTTCAAACCCCCATTACACTCTGCTTTCCCCCCTATTTTTTCATTTCCCTAACTCAACCACAGTCTAGAGCATGAAGGAAGCAGCTGGTGCCCTACAGACGCTGAGCCTTCTGGGGCCGGGGGCAAGGTAAAGATGGATAGACAGTGAACCGGAAGGGATGACTCAGTACACCGCGTGTGTCATTTAAATATACAGATCTTCATGTGTTTCACATACATGCAGGCCGGCAGCGTCTTCTCCCTGCCCTCTCATCTCCACCCACACATCAGAGGTGTGTACAACAAACGAAAGTAAAAAAAGTGTTATTGATGTCTTTGAGTTGCATCAGTAGTAACTTGTTTTTCTTTCTCGCATAGTTATGTTTGTGATCCCTGATTGGAAAGGTTTGTCTCTGTTGTGTTGAAGCTTCCATAGGCATCTATTGAATTCCTTATTAACAGAGTTCACCCATTCATCCAGAGTGGTGCTTAGTGGAACAAAGCTGAGGGGAGAAAAGAGGGGGAAAAATGATGTGCTATGGGAGGAGGAGACTAGAGAGACTTGTGTTCTTTCATACAAGGAGGTGCGATTTTGTCTGCCAGTTAGTGATAAAGGCCAGTGACCCAGTCGAGGTAAGATAAGAGGACACATATTCATTGACAAGATGAGGATCGGTTGAATACTAAAATGGAAACTTGTCTTTCTCTTACGCAACATACCTTGATCCTGTGTTGGGTAGAATACAGGGGGTCCTCGGGTTATGACACATTTCCATTCCTACAACAGTGATATAACCCAAATTTTGGTGTAACTTGAAACACATCCTAGCCTAAGTGACTTACCTATCTTAGCACAGTTGTAAAATCATAATCTAGAACAGAAAAACACAACTAATCCACAGAAAAAGAAAAAGGGCATAAATATACTAAACTGTACACTGTACTGCAGTTATAGAAAAAATGAAAAAAAATTAGTATAAAAATATTTCTTACCTTTATTCCTGTGGTTGGCTTGCACACAGGAAGGGGTATTGCAAGGTGGGAGAGAGTGATCTATTGGGACGAGGAAGCTGGAGAGACAGGAGAACCTGCAGAAGGTGCTGGAGATACTGGGTCAGGAGAATCAGGATTGCCTAAGGAGCATGCAGGAGACGCTGGAGGTGATTCTACCTGTACTACAGGTGTTTCATCTCGAGAAGCAGCTGATGTAGCGGGAACAGGATCTGCTGCAGGCCTCTCTACCTTCTCAAAGAACTGTTCCAGGCTAGTCTGAAAGGTTGATGACTTCCCTCCCCAAATCTGCCTATAGCATTGCAAGGCATCCAGCAATGTAACAGCTCTGTAGACCTTACTGAGTCTGTCATCACTGGGATCCTCAGCCTAAAATTTTGCCAATCCATCCTCTACCATAGAAAAACCTTCTGCAAAATTCTTGGTAGTAAATCTCTGGGTTTCTAGGGTTTCTATCTCTTCCTGGAAGTGAGCGTCGTAAACTCAAAATGTCATATGTCAAGACTGTCATAACCCGAGGACCCCCTGCACCAGTCTTCTCCACTCTGATGTTTGTGTGTGTGAGTGTGCGCGCATGCGTGAGCACACATGTGATTGCTGAAAGTCAGAGTCTGACTTGCAGTAGTAGAAGTGTCATACTGGTGTTACCTTTAAAGTAGTTATTGTTATGTTAAAATAACTGAGTCAGAAGATAATTCTCCGATGTTAAGTGAGATGAAATGTGTGCAGCCTTTGTACCAGCAAACTATTAAATACTAGGGTCTAAGTGAGGGGCAGGGGAAAATGCACTAGTTTCTGTTTCCTCATCTAAACATGTTGGATTGAATTGCATCCAGTTTAAAGCATTTTGAGCCCTAAACTCACAAATTAGTAAAAATGTCAGGCTCCGTGCACTGCGTCTCTCACAGATACCCCTGTGAACAGAAAGTATGTTCATCTTATTTAAAGGGCAAACACCGTGCTTTAAGGAAAGGGCACTTATGTGCGCAAACCAAATACTCGGAGGCAATTCGGGCTAGCTGCAGGGGCAGGAGGGGGGCCTTCTGCACCGGCTCTATGAAACACTTGAATGATGATGAAGTTCGATATGGGTATCCGAAATGTCATTAAGATATTGTCTTTGTATTGGGACAGATGTGAACTCAAATACCAGCTTCATCAATCCTTAGCGCGTAACCTGGGGCAAGTCAATTAACATTTCTGAGCCGGCTTCCCAATCTATAACGTAAGTGCTTTTCTTTCCTCTCACCATTTTGTGGAAAGCTTGAGAGGTTTAGAGATAGTTTATTTCTGTGCTCACTGGCTTATATAGGTAACCATAGAATCACTAGCAGGTTCCTCTTCATTACAATTATTAGCTACTGATTGGAAATACTAACATTATGCGTCAAGCACAGCACTAATTATGATGGACATACTCAGGCACTTGACCTGCATATTGCTTTCTGTAGTATGCTTACATGTAATAATGCCTATGAAAAAAGCTAAACTTTTAAATAAGGTCTCTTTGGCCTGACTTCCAGGGTTAATAACTCCTGAGCTGCTCAGTAACTAACGTTCCATCCTGCAAAGTGTGCTTGACTCAAGTTCGTGCTGAAAATGTCACAGATACCAGGCCTTCCTGGAACGATTCCCTGGACTGCAGACCTACTAGCTGATACTCATAGTCTTCCAAGCTTCCTCTGGGACATGGAATATGTCGGGAATCCATGAAAATAATGTTCCTAATGGCTATCCATTCATGCTGATTCCCCAAGGTACAAAACTTACAGACCGACCTGAAAGGCCTGGTGAAGCCTGGGTACGCAGGGGTGTAGTGTGAAGAGAAAGCAAGCCTGGGTACGCAGGGGTGTAGTGTGAAGAGAAAGCAAGCCTGGGTACGCAGGGGTGTAGTGTGAAGAGAAAGCAAGCCTGGGTACGCAGGGGTGTAGTGTGAAGAGAAACCAAGCCTGGGTACGCAGGGGTGTAGTGTGAAGAGAAACCAAGCCTGGGTACGCAGGGGTGTAGTGTGAAGAGAAACCAAGCCTGGGTACGCAGGGGTGTAGTGTGAAGAGAAACCTGTAGCATAGGTAGCATAGGGCAGCCTGATCCTTTTTCTCTATAAGAAAGAAAACACTTTCTGTATTACTAAGATGTAATCAACAGAGAACTTTTAAATTATATCACACAATGGCCCATTGCACTCATCTTGTAAACTGATTAGCACAGGAGGGTTAGCTATTACTACCCCTACTAATATAATTACCATTTCTTTATTGTGCTAGGAACCTTTAAGGTCTACTCTCACAGCAACTCTCAGTGTGGTTAATGATGATCACCACGCTGTATTTGAGATGCCAGCACCTTATCCATCCTGTAACTGGAAGTGTGTGCCCTTGACTGTACCTCAGCATCCCCCTCCACCCACCACACACACACACACACACACACATACACACATACACACACATACACACATACTAACACACATACTAACACACACACATACACACACATACACACATACACACACAAATACACACACATACACACACATACACACACATACACACACATACACACATACACACACACACACACACGTTGCTGGCAGCCACCGTTATTCTACTTCCTGTTTCAGTGAGATTGGATTTTATAGATTTCTTGTATTTCACAGTATTATCCTTTTTCTGACTTATTTCACTTAGGATAATGTCCTCAGGTTTATCTGTGTTGTTGCAAATGACACAATTTCCATCTTTCTCAAGGCTGAATAACAGTTTAAGTAATGGAATAACTGTATGTATATATATAAAATATTTTTTCAGTTATTTTGTTATTAATGTATAGAAGGCGAAGGCATCTGATTTTGTATTCTGGAATGCACCAGCCTCCTTTTTGCTTTCCAAGTGTAAAGTTCAGCATCCAGTTTGTGATCTGTCCCTGGACCTCAGAATGGGGCCAGCTTTTGCGCATGCTCATTGGCCATCCCCCAAACTTGCTCTCACTGACGTCAGAAGCACACGAGGGGCGGGCCATAGATTGTGGGGTTTGTGGATGAGGCAGTGACAGTGCTAGGGTTGCCCATGGGCCAGTGGGAGGGATTGACAGGTGAGATGTCCTCCATGTAGTAGATGCCCATGTCCCTTTAATGCCATGCCCTCTGTGGGTCCTATCTGTCACTCTCCCTGCCACTTCCTGCCCGAGTCACGCCCCTCAGGACTCAGAATGGGGCGGGAGGGTTATGAGTCTCTTGGGCAGCATCTCACACAGCTAGGGAAGGCAGGCAACCCTCCCCTACACACACACATTCTTTTTTTTTTTTTTTTTTTTTTACAGGGACAGAGAGAGGGATAGACAGGGACAGACAGACAGGAACGGAGAGAGATGAGAAGCATCAATAATTAGTTTTTTGTTGCCGTTGTGACACCTTAGTTGTTCATTGATTATTTTCTCACATGTGCCTTGACGGGGGGCCTTCAACAGACCGAGCCACCCCTTGCTGGAGCCAGCGACCTTGGGTCCAAGCTGGCGAGCTTTTCCTCAAGCCAGATGGGTCCCCGCGCTCAAGCTGGCGACCTTGGGGTCTGGAACCTAGGTCTTCTGCATCCCAGTCGGAAGCTCTATCCACTGCGCCACCGCCTGGTCAGGCCACACACACATTCTTAACCCCACCCCAAGGGGGGAGAAATTACGAGGAAGAAGTTCCCTCTTAGCACTGAGTGGTGCCTCTTTGCAGAAGGGGTGATGCGGCCAAGTCAAATGGCTCCTCTTCCCCTGTCTTGTGTCCAACTTGACTTCTGTTTGTTTGTTTCAACAGCATGCCAGAATGTCTGCACTAGGTTCCTGGATGACCACAAAGGCTCTGAACTTCTGCATAACTCTCTCAGACTGCTCCCCTGTGGCTCCCAGACTGCAGCCTGGAGAGGCAGGGGTGATTCATGGACCACTGCAGGGTCCAGAGCCCGGACGGAGATCGGTCCGCGTTACCTGATGTACAGGTAGGTGAGACGCCTCCTGGGGCCCTTGGCCTGTGGTCTGGATCCCACTGTTCCAATAAATTTACTTTTGTCTGTGGATGGATGCAAAATCATCGTTGTTAAATGGGGGAAACCAGGGAGCGATGTCTTCCTTGGCCACCGTACTGACATCACTCCTTAGAAAGAAAACCGCTTCGTTGTTGAAGAAGCATGAAACCAAAGTGGGATGTACACTAAGACAGTGCCTCGCCAGAAAGAAGAAATCTCACCCTTTTATGTAGCCGGGGAGATTGCAACAGTTACATACTTGTTCTCAAGATGAATAATACTAAGTCCTCAACACCATTGATTACACCAAGGTTATCCCAAATTCACTTGGTAATTGGGATGACTGTCTGTATTAGCTAATTGGCTTTATTGGATGGAAAAACAAACTTCTCACATGTTTATGGCAAAAGGTAGTTTTGCCACTTGGATGGAGGGGCCCACCAAAGTTAGGGTCCTGCCCTACCTTAGAAATGGGAGGTAAAGATGCTATCTTCCTTGATAATTGCATTTCAAATAAATTGTTCCCAGGTCCTTGAGAAAGACATTTCTGGGTCACAAAACTGAAAAGAGGCAATTTAGCTTTTTGAAATATTTACATACATTTCAAAAAGACAGAAAGAAACTTACAAGTTTCTAAAATAAAGGCTGTTTTCACCAGGAGAATTAACGTCTTGTTTTTAATCTGAATTTGCCCTTACAATATGCACACATATAAATACACACACACAATGATAAATTTTATTCTGAACCATTTGAAAGTAAGTTTCAGATATCTAGCTATAATGTATTTAATTATTTGCTTAATTCTAGAATATACAGGAAGTAGTGTCAGAACTGTTCATTTATATCATTGTGAAATACAGAATCTAACTAGGGCTTCATATTTGTTTATTATTCTATAAATATTATGTTCAAACGTTATTTTCTGTTTTTCCTTTTCAGTGAGGTTATGTTGTTTATTTGAAATATGGTTTGATTCATTTGTTTTTGTGGTCTTCGGGTTTGCATTCAGCCTTGTTGATATTTTAAAAATGTATTATCCTTGAGTGTGCAAAGCATTAACTTGATTCCAAAACTACAAAATATATATTCAGAGATGAGTCTTTATTTCCTCCCTACATTTCTTCTATTATTTTCACTTTGTTCTCACCAACTCCTTGTACATAAATAATCTCACTAGTCTCTTTATATATTTTGCTTTTTTTTATAAAATCAAATAGATACCTGTATATTTTCTACTTCTTATTCTAAAGAGAATCTTATATGCTTTTTTTTTTTTACTTAATAATATATCCTAGTAATCTCTACATACTGTTTCATAGAATTTCCTTTTCTTACATGGAAGTGCATTGTGTGGACGTGCCAACATTTTGTCAACCGCTTCTTAATGTAAGGACCTAAAGGAGATTACAAACAATTCCAAATAATGCTAGAATGAATTACTTTGTGCATATAGATGTCTGTATTGTTGGGTGTGATATTTAGGGTCAAGTTTTTCTCCTTTTATAGCAAATATATGCAAGCATGTTATCTGTACAGAGCAAGACCGGGTGCCATGTAGGACCCCATAGTGCTTTCCTGCGTGTTGTCTCATCTTCAGAATTTACAAGTACATAATCAACCCTGGAAAGTGGGCCACATGGAACAACCAGCAGGCACAGGGTCATGCAGTTTTGACCAACTCACAAAGATTTGTAGGAATGTCAGTGGTTCATCAGGGATTGTCTCCCATGAGACAGTCTTTCTCTAAATGTTCCATGGAACTACTTCAGGCTTGATGAGGTCTCATCTTCTGTTCTACTTCTTCCACTAAAACACGTGATATTCTTTGTTATAATCACCGATTCTCTTGTCAGGCTCTCCTTCCTTAAGATGAGGAAATACATCTTATTGAACTCCTGACAAATGCCCGGAGCTCTGTTAGACACTGTGGGATACAGAGTTGAGTAAATGCAGGTGAATGAACTTATAGATAAGCACAGGAATTGAGGAGGACAGGGGACAGGTCATCTGCACCTTATTTGTCTGAGTTTTACTGTGTCTTATCCGTGATGCTTAATGCAAAGTCGTACTTGTTCAAATCCAGATCATGTCTCCTTTCTCCTCCTTGGATTTAGGAATAGTAGTTATACCCTCCTTGTTACCTATTCATCCAAGAAAGGTTGAAAACAAACAGTTCAGAAACTACTTGTAGAGATCGATTTTCACCTACCAAATTGGCCTTTCCATGCATTACACTGCACACTATAATGAGTATATAGAAAGATCTTGTGGGTAGAAGCAAGGTTTTCTGATGCTGCTCTTGTGGAAGGTGTATTGATAATGGTATTATAGGGAACTTTAATATGATCATTAGTACATGAAAGAATAGGCCAAATTTCCGTGGACAATATTAGGAAAAGTGATATGTTGTTAAGTTCCAGTTGCTTAAGGATGTGAAATATGTAGCCTTTGTTTTTAGGGGCAGTTTATCCTCAAGCAAAATGTAGTTTTTACTAAGTAGAGAGATTCTACTGGGGTGGTGATCGACATAATTTTTTTTGAGACTGCCAATCACAGTGCCACTTGTGGTTGTAAGTATAAATGAGTGTCATGGCCAACATGATACCTTCTGTATCCACAAATATTGGTCCAAGTGTTGGAAACGAGGCTAGAACAGTGCTCTTCAAAGTATATAGTCTACTACATCTAGGAAGGCAAGTTACAAGAGCCACTGAAATTTGGTGCTATTGTTGGTCATCTTCCAAACTGCATGAGTAAGGTCTGTATGTTCAGGAATGAATTCTGCTCAGAAGAAAGAATCTCCAAGAAATAGAGAAGGGGTGTACAGAACCCTGGAAACATTATTAGATCACCCAGGCCCAGCTGAGCTAGAAGCAAACTCCTTTAATGGTTGATGAATACAAGTCAATAAGCCTCTCACCTTCACTCTATTTCCATGCTATGCTATACACCTTTCTAAAATTAGTAGACTCTTTAATTCATTTGAGAAAGACATCTTATTTACACAGCCTTAAGCAAAGTGAGCAATAATAAATAGCTAGGCTTTCCTTTGTTAGTTATGACTTTTCTCTAGCACTCTGACCTCTTCTCTTAGATTTTCTACTATGACTTCCCAGAAAAAAAGAAAAATACACACACACACACACACACACACACGCACACAAAGTTTAAAGAAGTAAAATGACCTTAATGTTAGATAGTATTTGGGTCATAAACGCAGAGACAAAGGGACAGAGTCATGAAGTGTTGGACTTTGGTTTTAATTCTGACTCTGCCTTTTAATATGTTTTTTTTTATTTTTTCGTAAAAGTAATTTACTCAAGTAAGTAAACGGTGAACCAGCTATTGGTTACAAGTTAAGTTCCAGAATTCCTAAAAAAAAAATAAAGTCTATAATGAGGCTTTTTTTCTTTTTTAAAAATAGATTTTCAGGATCATAGCTATTACAGGGGAAATACGTGCCCGAGCCAAAGCATCCTCCTATTTTTGTTAATATGTGTAATCTTATTCGAACCAAGCCTGATAACTCTGGCTCTCTCGTGTAAACAAACTAATGTGTGGGTTATATAGGCTTTTGATTAATAATAGATTGGTAGTCAATTATTTAATAAACTCCATGGGTTTGGGAGAGCACAGCCAGCTGGTCCTGTGGCTCCTGACCTTTCTTTCCCCAACAAGGACCCTTTTATTATTTTCTTCTCGGTTTTAAAATAGTTCAAAATACCCCGAGGAAACGTGTGTGCTCTGGTGATCCAGCCATGGGAATGTCACTTCTCTTTTTAGAAAGAACCAGTGGAGTGTTCTTTTGAATCTTCGTTTTCTCACCTTTAAAATGGGGTTGCTGGTAACTATGGCACAGATTTGCTCTAAAGTACAGAGAAGATTTCTGTTCGGTCCACGGTTGTTGAAGTTTTGTAGGTGTTAGTTTCTCCCCAGCTCCAAGATTTTTTGATATGTTGTTCCTTTTTTTTTCTTTTTTTTTTGACAGAGAGAGGGACAGACAGACCAGAAGGGAGAGAGATGAGAAGCATCAATTCTTCATTGTGGCACCTTAGTTGTTCATTGATTGCTTTCTCATATGTACCTTGACCAGCGGCTGCACAGACTGAGTGACCCCTTGCACAAGCCAGCAACCTTGGGCTCAAGCTGGTGAGCTTTGTTAAAACCAGATCAGCCCATTCTCAAGCTGGTGAGCTCAGGGTCTCAAACCTGGGTCCTCTGCATCCCAGTCCAATGCTCTATCCACTGTGCCACCACCTGGTCAGGCCTGATATTTTGTTTCTAATTTGACTGCCCTATTTGGCATCTCATAGGAGGCTGTAGGAATCCAGAGGACTCAAAAATGAGAGCTGACGTATTGGAAATGATTTCATCAAAAACCTGTTTTATATTGTGTTAGAAGTGGGAACAGGTCTGTTTTTAATTATTGCATAAAATTCTTTTTGGAGAGCCAGAAATATTGCCAGGCATCACGCCAGGTGCTTTTTCTATACCAGGTGGTTTGCAACCAGGGGTGATGTTAATGTAGCCCTTCAAAGGGACCATTTGTCAATGTCTGGTGACATTTTTGTTGCTATTAGGGGGAGGGTGCTACGGACATCCACTGGGTTCGTATGGGACAGGGGAGTTGCGGAACAAACTAAGGTACACAGGACAACCTCTGGCAACGAATAATTTGCCAGCTCCAAATGTTAATGATGCTGATTTTGCCAAGACCTGGTCTGGGTTAATTAATTTCCAGTATTCTATAGATTGAGCATCTCGATATCTCCATATGTGTGAATTGGGCATATTAATTAAATCACTCAAGATTTTCTTTTTAAAGGCTAAGATTCTCTAAAAGATCTTTCTCACCCCACAGACAGCTCCCAGGTTTTAGCTTTTTCTGTGTCTCATACTTCATAAAGTACATTTTGCGAGTATCACTTTCATAGTTCTGGGGGTATCTCTTTGTTCTGTCTCCGAAACACCAATCTCTCGCCATCAAATTGGGAGACCTTCCCCACTCTGCCTCCCTCTGCACATCCATTTTGTCTTGCGTGAGGCCTGAGGATTTAGTTTCTATTATAGGCTGGGGCCTTGCAGTCTGTTTTTGAATCGAGTGCTGAAAACCTCAGCTTTAATTAAAATGATAGTATCGCCATTGAAAGGCTAAAATACGTACAAGGACACAAGGTAATAATGGCCCAGTGTTGTGTGGCTTAGCGGGCTGTTCAGTCACAAGAATGCTTCTTTTATGCACTTGGTTCGCTTGGAGAAAGGGGGACGTGGCTTTTCTAAAGAGATGAATCCTGGATCTGATTGCTTCTGTGAAGAATAGTTAAAGAAGGTTAGGCACCTCTGGCTGAAAAAAAAAAAAATCTCTTTGTGTTAAAAGTTTCACAGTGAGACTGCGATATAAGTCCCATTGACTTTTCCTGAGCAAATGCTACAGTGCTTGCATCCCGCTGAGGAATGCGGATACCCCAACGCTGTCACAGAAACAGGGCTGGTAGGGTCTGCTGGGCATCCTATGGAGTGTGGCCTGAGAGAGCTTGGACAAAAGAGAGGGCTGGAAGTGAAAATCTAGGTGACCTCCCTAGTCCTCATTCTCTGCTAATAACCTTGCTTCCTACATCGCCGAGAAAAACAAGAACTTGCCTGTGGCCAAACCGTGTGTATTCATCTCTGTGTATAGAGTCTGCATCCTCTCTCGCTGATTTAGATTAATGGTCTTGCTTCTCATGTAGATCAATCCTCTGGCCCATATATTAGATTCCAACCCTTTCCTTTTCTAATTTTCATCTGTGTAGTAATTCTCGGTTTTTTTTGTTTTTTTTTTCTGTATCCTAGAACCCAACCCCCACTCACCTCTGGGGGACTTTCTCCAAGCTCACATAAAAGTGCTCTTAATTTCCCCACCATAATAACTTGGATTTCCCCTTCCCCATCATATCTTCCACTTCATCTCTTTCTGGTCTGTTGATCAAACTCCTAGAAAGAATGATCCTATTAAAAACGTAAATGAAATCATGTAACTCCACTGTCTGATTGATTCTCCACCAAGTCTTTTTTCATCTCAGTTGGAGTAAAAGCAATGTATTTACAGTAATTAAATGCCCCCACAAGCTTGGCCTCCAGCTGCTTTCTGACCTTACCTCCCACGTTTTCTCCGGTCCCTTAATCACTTACACTCATGAACACTCTTTATTTTTGTCAGTGACCCAGAAATGCTCAGGCTCTTCCCCACCCACCGACCCACCCCTGTATCTGCTGTCCCCTCTGCTTGAGACATTCTTCCTTCAAACAGTGAGAAACGCCACTTCCTCTCTCCTTCACCGGTTGGTGAAGTCTTCCGTGATGACCCCATCGAAAGGAACAGCCCCTTGCACTTCAGCATTCTCACCCGACCACCCTTGCAATATTTCCTTGTTCTCCATTGCATGAGCCACCATCTAATGTTACATATTTATTTGTGGGTGGTTTGCTTTATTTATAAGAATGCCGGTTCCACGAAGGTAGGGACTCTGTGGTTGATCACATGCATCGCTGTGCCCTCTGCACCCAGAGGAGTACATAGCACGGGATTGGCAAGGGGGAGGATTCAGTCAGGGTGGCATGTGGTCACTAGACAGCATCTTGGCAGTGATGGAATCAGAACAAAGAGTGTGAGTTCAGGGTAATCATGTCAAGGAGGTGGCTCGCTGGCCCGGGCACTTTCATTTTTACTGTGGAGTTACAGCTGTTAAGCACTGTGGTATACTTGAGTCCATGGCCACGTGTCCTCTTCGAGGATAATGCTGGAAACATTGATATATGCATGTGCTCTGGAGACATTGTCTCTCATCTCTATGCATCTCTGCCTCCACTTATTTATACTGTATGCCCTTCGATGGAATCAGGAGGAAAAGGTGAGAGTGGCAGCTGCCTCAGTGCCTAGATAATTCCCAGAAGAGTCTGAATGGGACAGATGTATGATGGACCCGCCCCCGTTCAATCTGCATATGGAGTCAAGCCCCTTTGAGATGTGGAACTCATGATCCAGACAAAGAAGTCAGAGAGGCAAGGTTAACCTAGAAACGAAGCCTTGGTTTCTGATGTCACACTTTTCTCAGGGAAAGTAATCATGTTGCTCTGGCTAGCAAGGCTTTAAGACAGTTTGTGACAAAGCTGGGCAGGGGGGCACCTCTTCTTTTTGTATGACAGTCTGTGAATAGGCCGCCAGCACAAGCACTTCGTGAACAGAGTTGGTTGGTTAACTTGGGCTCCCGAAAGCCGGAAGGGCCCTCCTTGGCCCCGCCATGGAGGCCGCCTCTCTGAGCAGCATTCTGCAGCCTGAACAGCAGAGGCTTGGGGGGTCAGGGATTTCAGCCCAGGTCAGTGGAGGTCAGAGCTCCTCTTGCACTCTTACATCGGTTCCTACACCCTCCTAAGGTGCCTGTGAGCTCCGTGCCTATCCATTGCAAAGGTAACAAACTCCTCAAGAGCAGCGCAACAGTCCTTCCACATAGGCCCAGGGGCCCTTTGAAGACAAAAGTCCATCTGCATCTGCAGGGCACCCAGGCCCTCCTGAGACCTCCATACATGTCTTAGCAGCCAGCATGCAGCCCCTGGCCTCTTCCAGACATCCTCCCTCCATAGAGATTTATTTGGTATTTATCCATAGAGCCTTCAACTCTCAAGGACCCAGACCCTAGTCCAGGCAGTTCGTGACCACGTGCACGGACTTCAGTGCATGTGAGAGCATCCTGAGTTGACACAGCAGCAAGGCCAGAAGTGCAGGTGCCTGGACAGACACTGTGAATAAGTCTGTGCTTTTTGTTTCGTGTTGAATGTTAGTTTGCAGCAGTCAGGTACAAGCCGGTAATGCAGAAGAGAGGGCACAAATAAGAAGCAGGCACATTAGAAGGAGCTTTGGGGATTGCCCAGATATCCTTGGAATATGGACAACTTTATCTTGGCCTAGCATTAAAAAGTAGGGATCAGGTAGCACAGTTGATTAGAGTGTCGTCCTAATATACCAACGTTGTGGGTTCTATCACCAGTCAGGGTACATGCAAGAATCAGTCACTGAATACATAAATAAGCAGAACAACAAATCGATGTTTTTCTCTTTTCCCCTTTCTCTCTCTCTAAACTCAATCAATAAAAAAATTAAAAGTAGGGGCAATCAATGGAAAAACAAAATTTGCAAAAGTTGTGGGACACTCAAAGGAGGTTCCTTTAGCCCCAGTAATACCATCACGAACTAGATGCCAAAGCACACATTAAGAGCTTACATTGTTAGTGCCCCCTCCTGCAGAAAAACTCCATTATTACATTTCAATCCATTTCTATTTGTATGTGCATATTTTTAAAAACTTATTCATTTGTTATACTTTCTTCAGTAAATAATTAAACAGAGTAGATAAACTCACAATCAAAATTTTGCTTGAGGGGGGGTATTATCAGGAAAAGGGTACAGGGAGAACTCTAAGAGGGACTTGGCCTGAGCATCTGTGACATTGAAGGGACTGGGAGGGGAAGGAAGAGAGTTCACCTCTTGGCTGGGGACAGGCGGGAATACCCCTGGCCTCCGTCACTATAGACAGTGAGTATCTGTGAACGGAAGCCCCCTCCTCTCTCCTGGCTCACTGATGTAGGGAATGTGCTTCCAGCCCACCCTGTTCAGTGCCTTCTAGTCACAATTTCTAAAAGTCTCTATTTAATGTGACATGTCTCCTCCCGACACATCTGGGAATGCCTGCTATCTCTAGCATCTAGTTATGAATGTACACTTCTGATTAAGTCTTCTTCTTAACAATATTTCATGAGGATGACTCATGAAGGCAAAAGGCTTGCCTTGCTGTTTATTCTCATTGAAAATGGGAATACACATGGAAGGGTAGTTTAAAAAAGAATGGTAGACTGAAACTAAAAGTTTTTTACTTAGGTTTCCTTTTCTGACACCAGAAGCCTCTGTTTTCGTTTCTGTTGGACTGCCCCCTGTCCCCTGCAGATACTGTCCTTATTAATCCTTCTACAGCAACGGCTGCCAGTTCATTCCCTGGACTCTCAGGGTTCCTTCTTTCCTGAAGTTATTCCCTCTTTCTCTCCCTCTCCTTCCCTCCCGCCTTTTGTGCCATCTTAGTTCCTTTGATGCACATATCTCTTCTTCCACAGACTGTAGTAGTGGAAGGGAATAGGATTCCAAAATCCTTTGTAATCTGTAGAGTTCGGTTATGTGCTCCCAGGAAACAACTTTGGGATGGGTCTTCTGACCTAAAGAAAAAAAGTGTTCAACAAAAGAAATAAGCTCAGTTTTTCCCTTACATTCTGGGAGAAAACCAAGAAACCTATAAGAGAACAAAACTGCTTGATGTCAGATCAATTTAATTCTATTAAAACCCAATCATTTTGCATCTGTCTTTCCTTCCTTCCGAGTTCCATGAGTTCCATGAAGTAAGCTCTGATCACTCACTATTCCTCTTTTGGTCCGTGTTGGAAAGTATGGGATGGGATCATAAAAGAAAGGGGTTCTGTGTCCAGTGTCCAGCTTACCTGAGAAAACTCCTGGTGCCCTCATGTCTCCGGAAAGGAGACATGATGGAAACCCTGGATGGAAAGCACTGTCTGTTTCTGAATTTGAAGAGGCAAGAGATACTCGATGGCAACTCTTTTGTCCCATTTGAGCTTCATTCACATATAACCTTGAGCTAAGTATTTAACTTCTCTGGGTCTTACATTTTTAAACCTAGGAAATGGAAATTGGGAATACAATCACAGGATTGTCTGAGATTTAGGAAGGTAAATCAGGTCAAAGGCGCCTGTCACACAACTTCACACATAACAGGTGCTTGGTAACCCTTCAGTCCTATTACCCCACATTATAACACAGTATTTTGTGGCCTCTCTGTAAAGGGGGCTCCATGGTTCAAATGAACCCTTTGGACTGGTTTTATTATATTCTTGGGTTTTTTTTTGAGAACTGACTAAAATAAGTATCGATATAAATATAATTCCCAACATAAATTAAGTTCTCAATAAGTGATGGTTATTATATGCCGTGATATTATCATTCATTCTATAGCCACACATGTCACTCTTTTCTCCTGGATAAGTCTGTTTGAAGTGGTGAAGACTCTCCTTGAGCCAGCTGAGCCATCAGCTGATGAAACTTCCGGTGTTGTGATTGGCAGTTTGGGCTCAGATCGGGCAGAAAATAGGGGAATAAAGACATTATGGCATGGAGACAGGAAAGGTCAGTCACAGAAATCAAAATTTGCCCCAGTTTTCCTTATCATCACAGTCTCTACAACTCACTGGGAATGTTCTCAAAGGCTCGATGTGAAATGAACAGATGTCCTGCCTCTTAATTTAATTTCTGCTTCACTTTATGCAAGGACCAAGCTTTTTTTCTTAAGTCATTTTTATTACAGTTCATACAAGGAATACCTCTTGCAAGTAATTACTTCATGAAACGTAAAAGGATAAATCACAGAACTTCAGGATGAATGGGAAGTAAAGGTGTGACTCTTCCATGTGTGCCAGGAGAGAGCCCCCTGAGATCAACGAACGATAAACGAGAGGGAAAAGTACAATGAAATATCTTTTTTCCCCATGCCTTATTCTGTCTCCTGGAGAAACTGAGCCCCACATAAATTAAGGGAGCTACCAAGCCCACAGAGGATATATATCTTAAACTTGTGTCATTCTTAGGACCAAATCGTCACAAAAGCTCAAAATGAATAGCATTAAACTCTAGGAACGGAAGCTCTGGAACTTGCCAATGGAGATCAGTAGTCATTTGCTAAATGGAACTAAAGATATAAACCTCAAGAGTAATAATGAAGGTGATAAATATTAAATGAGGATATTTATATATACCCAGTTCTTAGTTAATTTGTGCCCAACCTTGTAGCAGGCACGTTGAAAGCATGTTTTTGTTTTTGTTCTGTTTTTTTTTTTCACCGCTGGTGGGCCATTTCTCCTGCCTTCCTCTTAGAAGCATCAAAGTATTCTAAAATGAGAATTGAACACCAGGGAGGGTCACTGTTATTAGATCCCTGCTCCGATACTGGGATTGACCCCTGGAGGAAACCAGGAAGAAGCAGGTAGTTATTAGCTTATTCCAAGCCTGTTTTTAAAATGTTTGCTGCAGTTCAACATTTAGGATTTAGCTCTGTCTCCTTAGAGACTACTATTTTCCTTCTAAGATAATTTCCCTCAGGCATACATGGGGGAAAAAGGAGTTTTTGAAAAAGTATATCAGCTCAGTTATATTTACTAGAGTACAAGTATTTGTTGAAAATAACTGAACTGTCAATACATTCTGAAAGAGGGCTATTAGGAATTAAAATATCAAGTTACATAAGGTTGTCAGAAGCACAATAAATCGCACAATAAATCTGACCAGAATTTACTTAGGAGACCTTCCCCTTTTGAGGACTTAGCTTCTTTAGGTTAGAAAGGTAGGAAAAATAATAATAAACTATTTAGCCAAAACCACCCTTCAAGTTAACCAAGTTCAATATTAAGTTCTATATTTGCAAAGACCCACACCAGTGATTCCCAAAGGTCTCAGGAAGGATTTGGAAACACATGTTGTCACCCCAAATCCAGTGGTACTTTCACTAAGCCATACTGTCTCCCCTTTTATTAGCTACAGGCAAGATCAATAGACAGATAGATGCGTCTTCCCAAAATAAAATTTATAAGAATGCCACTATTTAAGGTTGTAGTACCGGGATAAAAACAAGAAAAGAAAACTAATAAGTAATTTCAGTGATATATAAAAATTTAGAAAGAAAAGATGAAGTCAAGACATCTAAGGACAGTCAACTTGAAGAAGAACTAATTAACAATATAAATTTAGTTTTAAATTTTTTATCAAATTTATTGGGGTGACATTGGTTAATAACATGTAGGTTTCAGGTGTACAATTTTATTATACGTCATCTGTATACTGTATAATAGGTTCACTACCCCAAGGTCAGAGTCTCCTCCTTTACCCTCTTTATCTCCTTCTGCCCCCTTTCCTAAGTGCCCATCAGTAGATGAGTGCTTAGAAAAGCCATGGTACATTTACACAATGGAATACTACTCAGCTATAAAAAAGAAATAAATCTTACCTTTTGTAATAGCATGGGTAGATCTACTAAGTGAAATAAGCCAGTCAGAGAAAGACAAATACCATATGATTTCATTCAGATGTGGAATTTAATAAACTAACAATCAAAATAGAAAACAGACTCGTAGACACAGAGAACAAATGGAGAGCTGTCAGAAGTGTGATGAGTTAGAGGATTGGGTGAAACAGGTGAAAGGATTAAGCAAAAAATAAAAAACTCATAGACACAGACAACAGTATGGTGAACAATATTGAATATAATAGTAAAAATGATAGAAGAAGAGACAGAACAGGATCGGTTGATTAGAAGGTCGTTTTGCCTTCTACTACCAGTCTATTTAAAGTCTGAAGAAGGTGGTGTGGAGAAGGGTAGAAGCATCCGTGGGTAGAAAAGTGAATATATGGAATTATTTCAGGAGTTCACTGGCCTACAGATAGAAGGCAGTCACTCACTCGTAGCCAGTTGTGGTGTAGAGAAATGTTAGCCTTGTTGCCAGGTTGTCTTATTTTTCTTAAGAAACACAAAGTATGATTTGCTTTGTGATATATTCCATTTTCTCTGGAAGCATATGTGGATTTAAAAAAAAGTGTTTCTTTGTGGATTTAGCTTGCAAGTGACAAGTTCAAGTACTCTGCACATTGTTGTCTGCATGTGGCAGTTTACAATGAAATAGTTGGTAGACCAGATGATCTCTTTTTCTTGCCCCCTGTTTTCTAAGAAGGGATTTCTGGAAAAGTACAGAGGTTCAAGGGTGGAAACTTGGCCAATGCTAATAGGAGGCTAAAGAGAAGAGTCTGAAAGGAAACAAAGTGAGTGATGAGATAGAAATCAAAAGACTCATGGAGAGCAGAGTGGAGACTCGAGGAGCGTTTGAAGAAAAAGGTAGAGCCGCCTGCATCAAATGCAACCAACAGTTCACAAAAGCGGAAATTGAAAATAATCATTGGGTTTGTCAGTCTTTGGGATATTGATGGGCACTATGCTAGTACAGTAGTTTGATATTAACAAACGGAGAATACTTGACTCATAAATATCATCAAGAAAAAAGACCTTGGCCTTTTAATAGATTAATCTGGTTAGAGCAAAGATAACATTAAAGAGAACAGGAGGAGAAAAGGGAGGAAAAACAACCGATGTTAGCCAGCAGAGGAATTTAAATGCTTGTGCTTCAAACTACAAACTTATGGTGTTAACAAGTATCTGCTGAGCAGCCTTCATGTATTATTCATTCTGTGAACACTTGACACAAATCGCTTCTAATTCTCACAATGGTATAGAGCTTCTTATTACCTTTCCAATGGGTATGATATCAAGAGGCACAGTAGCGTTCACATTGAACAGTCTGTGTCACATCTCTCAGACCAATCTCTAAGTTCCAGTGACAGCCATGGCAGACAGTCCCATGCACTACAAGAAAGCTGCGTCTAAGGTTTCTGTCATATCTCTGTGGTGTCCTGCTTTGGGAATATTTGTCTAATTCTTGGGAGTTTGCTCAACTGATATATTGGGCAACCTAAACACATAAGGAAATTGGCATGCTGAGTGGTCAGCCTCCACCGGTGGAGAATGGGAATTATGCTCAAATGACTATATTGCATCCTTCAGAATGGCATTGTCCATGTGGTGCCTTAGAAGCAGCCAGTAGGGTGGAGCCCCTTTTGTCTAATGGCACTAGTCCTTATCTCAACTTCTACTTTCAGGAGAGCTCTAAGACACCCAAGGCATCTGGGTAATTTTTTTCTTAGGGTCATTAGGTAGAAACGACATCCAGCCTCCAAAACTTCTGTTCATTTCACTCAAATGTCTATCTTCTTTGCACGAGGACATCTTTCCCTGCAAAGGCAAGTGAAAATTTCTTAGGAAAGCCAAGCTGAGGCTTTCTGGACCCTTAGGGGAGAGATCCCTGGCAGAGGTGGACAGAACAGACTGGAATGGGGAATCCCCTAGAAACAGGGGACGTCACTCCAACACAGTTGTGTTCTGACAGTGTCTTCTTTCTGCCCACCACTGAGACATCAGTAGACTTTGTACAGAGAAGGTGGCTCTGCAACTTTGCCCTTTCAAAATTTACTTTCCTGCTTACAGGAAAAGAAGACTCCTGGGTCCTGCAGTTTATTGTGTTTTCCCAAGCTAGTCATTGTTTCCTTTGCAATTTCAGCAGTATTTTTTGATGGCTTTGACAGTTGAACTTGCCTGACATTTCTGAAGCAGTATACAGTGAGGAAACAGCTGAGTACTTGATTTTATAAGTATTTTCAAAGGAAAGATAGACATTCTCTTCTAGCTTTGTCATTCCTTATCTTAATGAGCCTTAAATTGATAGATTAACCAGGCCAAACTTATGAGATCTTGCTGTTATATTTAATAAAGGTTTTACAAATGGATTTGACATAGCATTTGAATGCCCATTTAAAATACTGAATCCTTTGAGATCTGGAAAGAAGGTTATTAAAAGAAACAATGGGGCACGGAAGGTCAAAGTACCTTTGGTAAACTATTTGAAACAAATGTTTAAATAATGGATAACACAAAATTGTACATGCTGGAAACATGACCTGTATAAAATACTATCCACATGACTGATGTGAATGGACTTCATCATTTATCAGTTTTCCTAAAAGAATTTAGTGTTAAAAAAAACAATAAAAACAACATAGTTATTTTCAAACCAGAATGTTCTGTAGAAGAGTACATCCTGTTAAATGGAAACTCTCTTTGTTCTGCTAACGTTGAATGTATCAATCTGGAGCAGATTATGGCAGAAAAAGTGCAGAAGGAAAGAATGATTGCTGTTTGTTGAGTAAGATGACTCTACTAACACCCTGGTCATCCATGTGGGAGGGAGGAAAGAAGAGAAATGGAAA
The DNA here is from genome assembly GCA_037038555.1 of Rhynchonycteris naso. NCBI lineage: Eukaryota > Metazoa > Chordata > Mammalia > Chiroptera > Emballonuridae > Rhynchonycteris > Rhynchonycteris naso. Next base: position 12,072,239 of record CM073001.1, read on the forward strand.
AGAAAGAGAGGGAGAACATCTCCAGAGGAAAGGTAGTAGGCAATTTTGACCAAGAAATAGATAGAATTATTTCATGGTGAGATTGCCAAAATCTATGTTAAGGGCCATATACTCAATGTGCACTTTGAAGTTGATATGGTTGTGACATAAGCCTGTGGTCTTTTTTGTCCCAACTTCCACAATTATAGAAGAAGCCCATTCTTCTATGCTCTCTAAAATATATGACACCATACAGTGACTTCTATGAAACAGGACTGTTAAGGGGTCTTAGGAAAAGATCTTGTTTCATTTGATATTTTTCAAGACTGAGACCAGCATACACAGATGTGGTAGAGAAGCAGAGTGTTCAAGGGCAGACAGACAGTTCACTACCCTTCCGTGCTCTCTACTCAACATCTGTTTGCTGAAATCTAGCTATGAAAGAGCTTTGGATTTCCATAGCCATTTAAAAAGGGAATTTAGCAGATATACCAACAAAAAGGGCCAAAAAGCCCCAGGTGACATGTAAGTTACATAGGTAATAATAGCGTATGTATTAGCAGTTAAAAAGAAAGAGAAAAGTCACCAGAAACTCATCCTTTTTTTTTTATTTCCTGTAACTATCATGTGCATTAGTTGCTAAATGTATTGAAAGATGGAAGGAAAAAGATACAGCCATAGACTTAGAGTTGGAAAAGATACTTAGTCTAGTAGTTTCCAAGTGTATTGCTTTTTGATTTTTAATTTACAGTTTATGGAATCTTACATGTAACACCTCTTGACCCTGAGAAAATATAATGACCTACTCTTCTGCAAAACCTTTTGTGACTTCACAGAACTCAGCTGGAGAATGAGGGATGCAGCTCAGTACGCACATTTTTATAAGGGGAGAAATAAAGGTCCACGAGAGAAAATGGTGTGCCCTGTGCTTGCATCCTGCTATAGGAGGAGTCAGGAGTGAACTTAGAAACTAAAGCACATTAGATTCTTTGCATCCTTTCTCCACCATCTTTGTCTGTCCCACCTAAAATGTACGTAGGTTATAAACAATCAGTTCTAAGTCTTCAATACCCGAATCTAACAGTTTCCAATAAAGTCTATTTGCATACAAACATTTTTTGCATAAAATTACCTTAGTTACATTTAGTCTTTAAACATATTTCTTTAATAATATAATCATTATCATTTCCCTACTGCCACCTCAACTATCACTGCCACCACCACCATGACTGTCATTGCCATAATGTATAATCTCTATCCCTCTCCCACAAAGGATGGGTGCCAGAAAGATATATTGTCTTGTTGGCACTGAGTGGTGGGTGATGGTACAAAACTAAGCCAAAAAAGGATTAGATTGCTTTGCATGAGAACAGAGAACAACATGCTCAAAAGGAGAATGATGGGTAAGAGAAGGAAGAACGAACCCTGGCCAGCTGGCTCAGTGGTAGAATGTCGGCCTGGTGTGTGGAAATCCTGGGTTCAATTCCTGGCCAGGGCACACAGGAGTGACACCCATCTGCTTCTCCACCCTTCCCCCTCTCCTTCCACTCTATCTCTCTTTTCCCCTCTCGCAACAAGGTTTCATTGGAGCAAAGTTGGCCTGGGCACTGAGGATGGCTCCATGGTCTCCGACTCAGGTGCTAGAATGGCTCTGGTTGCAAGGGAGCAATGATCCAGATGGGTAGGACATCACCCCCCGATGGGCATGCGGCAGTCTGTCTCTCTGCCTCCCAGCTTCTCGCTTCAGAAAAATAACAACAGCAATAACAAAAAAAGAAGAACAAGGATTAAACAATCAATGGTAGCCAGAGAAATTGGATAAAAGAAGAAGATACTTGAAAAAGAGATCTGGGTGAAGATGGACTAGGACAACAAGAAAACTGTCAAAGTAAAAGATTGGATATGATTGAGAAGTTGAACATAGTAAAGGCTGTGACTGTGGTCAGTGTCGTGGACACTATTGTGATTGTATCTTCCTTGTCTATTATTCTCATATGAGCTAAATATATTCATTATTCACAGAGGAATTCTAGACCAATAATAGTCTAAAGCAGTCCAATTCATGATTTCCTAGAAGGTGGATCCTATAATTATTATAAAACAATACAAATAAAGAATAAACTATTTTGGTCTTACCTCAAGCTCAAAAGAAGAGAGAAAGGAAAAGTTAATCGGTACAGGAAAGAACAGTGTGTCTGTTCCACTTGTCTTCTAATGCTTCTCTGTGTTTTTTGTTTGTTTGTTTTTGTAATGTTGTTTTTTTACTATATGCTGGAGGAAAAGAAGACCTAGTTATTTCATTAATATGACAGTTGTACTGAGATCCCCCAATATTCAATTAATACCAAAGTTTGTGAAGTTGAAAAGTCATTAGTAATCTGAATGTAACATTTTCTATGTTTAAAAGCATACACTTACTGGAAAGTGAAAAGAATCAACTCGACACTTTTGAGAGATCAAAAAGATAAAAGCATCTATCAAGCTCAGGGCACTTTTCAAGTAAGGGATGTTTTATGGTTCTCATTGGACAGATGAAAACACTGAGGCTTAGGTTGTTAAGAAATTTTTTTGCGGAAAGTTTTAGCTAGTATTTGTGGTGTTTACATAGGTAAATAGAGCTCCTCATTGTCTTGGCTGAAAACCAACAACTGCATAAGGCATTATGAAAATCAAGAGAAGGGTGAGATAGCCATGATTATTTTTAGAAACGTTATGAGATAGATTCTATTGTAGCATCACTAACTTGTCCACGGCAGTGTTTTAATTCCTCTCGTAATGCCACAGGGAACTCTAGAACAGCATTTGGAAGTGTGTTCCAAACATAAAAGTTTAAATCCTAAATTGCTAAAGAAAATCAATCAATAATACTCAGGTTCTCTGAAAGTTCTCAAAATTGCTTCAGAATCAATCTCTGTCTCTGGCTCTGTCCTGATTCAAGATTAGAGAGACTAAGAGACCATGGGATCATTGGAGAAGATATTAATCATTACTGTCTCTGGTCAGTGATAGGGTTGAGAAGTCTCTCAGCACTACATTTTCCCCATTATCAGAGTTAATAAAGCCAATTTACAAAGAGCAAAAGGCATCCTTTGAGGCAGAGTAAAATATTGGGACATCTCATCACTTCTCAAATTAGCAACTGTTTATATTTATTTATTTATTCTTAGTTTTTTACATAACACTCTTACCACTTCATCCTTACAGTGGAGGTAGCTATTTCTTTTACACCTGCTCATGGGAGTGTAAATTGGTACACCACTTCTGGAAAGCTGTTGCAAACATGAATCAAAAGCCTGTAAGATGTTCACTCATTGTAACTTGTATTGTAATTCTTCTCTTAGGAAATTTGTTTCTGAGGGGAAAATCAGAATTACAGTGGGGAACATTTTTTTCTTTCATTTTCTGATGCATGAGGTTTTAGAACTGTTTCTACATACTTCTGCATCACTGATTCCAAATCTAAAATCTGTTTTTTTGGTGCATGATCTAGTTTTTATGCAATTTTAATTTCTTTTTGTTACAGTTAATGGCATGCATTGGTTTTTCAATTGGAGTTAAAGGGCAATGACTCTTGGATTGAACATAGCCACAAGGCAATTAATGTTTTATAAACATCACTTTTACATAATTGTAGTTGTTTTTAAATGTAAAAAATTATCTGATAAAAACACCCTTTTATTTTGTTTTAAGAGTGAATCATGGCTTCTTAAGTAGGCGTAAATGTAAGAATAGTCCTGACAACTTCTGTTATATATGTGGCTGTTACACACTTCAATGTCAAAGGCGCAATATTTCATCATTTGTGACACGTGCATATATTGCCTATTTTCAAGTTCCCCTTGGCGATCAAGACAAGAATTAGGCTCCTCATATCATATGTCATAATTGTGAGGAAATGCTTCATGACTGGACAAAAGGAAAACTCAAAGGAATGCCTTTTAGTATTCCCATGATTTGGCGTGAACCTAAGGACCACAGCAGTGATTCTGAGACACTCCCGGGTCCAGTTTTCAATGGTTTTATATTTTCTAAGGACGAAGAAAGTGAACATGGTGATCCAGCATATTTTGATAAGATGCATGAGGAAATGGTTGTCGAATCTGACGGGTCTTCTGATGCCAAGCAGTCATTAACCCCTCAGCAGTTTAGCCAACCCAAATTGAATGATTTAGTAAGAGATTTGGGCCTATCAAAGAAAGCAACTGAATTATTAGCCTTCAGGCTTCAAGGAAAGAATGTACTTCACCAGTCAGTTAAAGTATCCCATTTCAGAAAGCGTGAACAAATTTTTGTGGGCTTTTTTTCTGAAGACAAACACTTTGTTTACTGTCATGACATCAGTAGTCTTCTCAGCCAGCCAGGTGTTACCACTTACAGTCCAACAGAATGGCGGCTATTTCTTGACAGCTCTAAACGGAGTCTGAAATGTGTTCTCCTACACAACGGTAATGTTTTTGCTGTGGTTCCAATTGGTTATTCAAGTCATCTGAAAGAAGATTATAATGACATAAAAATTGTCCTTGACTTTCTGAAGTATGAGGAACATAACTGGATCATTTGTGTGGATCTTAAAATGGTAAATTTCCTGCTAGGACAACAGAGAGGTTTTATGAAGTATTCTTGCTTTCTATGTTTGTGGGACAGCCGAGCTCAGAAGAAACACTGGACACAGAAGGAGTGGCCAAAACCTGAAACTCTGGAAGTAGGGATGCAAAATATTGTGAATGAACCTGCAGTTAATCGAGACAGGATCATTATTTCTCCACTTCATATCAAACTTGTCTTAATGAAGCAGTTTATTCAGGCTTTGAATAGAGAAAGTGAATGCTTTCAACATATTATTTCTGCTTTTCCTGCCTTGTCTTTCGAGAAAATAAAAGTAGGTGTTTTCAATGAACCTCCAATTCAAACCCTCATACGTGATGAAGAATTTGCCAGGAAGATGAATAAGGAGGAGGAAGCAGCATGGCAGTCTTTTGTGGCAGTTACAAAGAACTTCCTTGGCAACAAAAAAGCAGAAAACTATGAACTTCTGGTTCAAAGGATGTTGTTGGCTTTCTGTGATGGATTGGATGTAACATGAGCATTAAGATTCACTTCCTGAATAGTAACCTTGATAAGTTTCCCGAAAATCTTGGAGCTGTTAGTGATGAGCAGACTACTGCTGGAGCATCAAACGAGATTGTCCTCAACAAGTACACAAACACAAGAGCTACAAATGGAAATTTTTGCCTGAATAGAATTTAAATAAGTTTTGCACAAATTTTATAAATAAAATAAGTGTTTATCTATTTCAAAATTGTAGACAAATTCTGATGCAATCATATCTTTCAGTGTATTAGTGTATTTACTGCATTATATAAATTATTATATTTTCACAAAGATGATGTCCAAAAAGACATTCTACTTCATTATGTTAAACTAAATGTTGAAAATTTTACAATAAGATGTAAACTTTAAATCAATGGCAAAAAAACCTGTAGCTTACATAGAAAAACTAATGTCAGATTTGTGATCAGCTTACTTGAATTAGGTAAGAACAGGTGATTTTGTGGATGGAACAGAAATTTTGTTCCCCAGTGTTATAAATCAGTGCTTACGTGAAATGGTTTCGTTGCATCACTAAGTATAATAGAGAACATTATAAACAACCTAAGTTTAGCAATATGAGGCATAGAATATTAAGACAGTATTTCAAAGGTCTTGAATAGACACTTCTCCAAAGAAGATATACGAATGGGCAACAAGCATATAAAGATTCTCAATATCACTTAATCGCTATGGGGAAAGAAATTCATAATCCTAATGCGATATCACCTCATATCCACTAGAGCTGCCGTTATCACAAAAACAGAAAATAATAGGTGTTGGCAAGGATGCGAATAGACTGGAAATGGTGTCCACTGATGGTGGGAATGCCAAGTGGTGCAGTCACTATGGTAAACAGCATGACAGTTTCTGAAAAAAAATTAGAACTACCTCATGAACCAGTAACTCACTTTTGGGTGTAAAGAATGGAAAGCAAGTGTTCCAGTAGATATTTATACACGCCACGTTCAGAGCAGTTGTTCACAATAGCCAAAAGGTAGAATAACCCCAATATTTGCTGACACATGAAAGGATAAGCAAAGTGTGATATGTGCACACAATGGAATATTATTCAGCCACATAAAGGGAAGAAATTCTGGCACGTGCTACAAGAGGAACCTTGAGGACTACGGCTAAATGAAATAACCCAGCCACAGAGAGACCGGTGACTACATGATTCTGTTTACAGAAGGTATCTAGAGTCGTGAGATCCACAGAAACAGAAAGCAGCATGGTGATGGCCAGCACCTGAAGCAAGAGGGAAAGGGGAGTTGTTGTTTCATGGGTGTAGAAGTTTAGTTTGCAAAACAAAAAACTTCCGAAGGCTGTTTTCCACAACAGTGTGAATGTACTTACCCCTACTAAGGTGTGTACTTATAAATAGGAGTGAGATGACTTTTATATGTCAAGTGTACTTTATTAGTATTCTTTTAAGGGGAGGATGTGAGGTGAATAGGGGTGGACTCCTTGAACTTGGGAGTGGAGACCTGACCATGAGGAATCAGTGATGAAGAAATCTTGAAGGTTCTCCTTGAAGGAACGAGAGCAGGTGAGGGTCTCTGGGACAGGGCCATAGTGTGCTGAGTAAGAGAGGTCAGGTGCTTGGGCATGGGGAAGCAGACCACTGGATACAAGGTCTAGGAAGCGTTCAAGGGCCAAATAGCTGCACATTGTAGACCTTGCAAGAGTATGGATTTAACTTATTTTTGACATGACAAAAGATCAGCTTTATTTTTAAAATTTTTCAATGATAGTTTGCATTCAAAATTATTTTGTATTAATTTTAGGTGTACGGTTCAGTGGTTAGACAACCAAGTATTTTACAGAACGCCCCCCCCCATATTTTCAGTACCACCTGGCCCCGCACATAATGGTTACGATATTATTGACTATAGTTCCTATGCTGTACTTGACCTCTTTGTGGCTATTCTGTAACCAGCAGAGGGTTTTGAGAAGAAGGATAATTTGGTCCAATATGATATATATTTTTTAAAGCTTTTGCTTCTGTGCAGAGTTTTATGAGAGCAGAAGCAGAGCCTTTAGTTGGGTTTCCTTTCATCATCCAAAGCTAGAGACGTGACGTCTTATGTGATGTGGGTAAGCCACTCCCCTTTGAAGAGCCTGAGAGATCACAGCGCTGGGCTTTCCTTCTCTTTGGGAGTTAGGAAATTGATATTCATGAATCAAATAATACTGAAATTCTGTATGGGGGTAGAGGGCCCTGACAGATGTATAACACAGAATGAGGCTTAAGAAAATATTTGTCTTAATTGACTTTCCTGTCTTGTTCCTGCTCCTGGCATCCTTGTTCTGTGTAGAAATTCGCATTTGACCATTTCCATTGGGAAACACTCTGGAATCAGGACTCTCGGTTTTATTGTCTTTTCTCATCTTCATGAGTTTCTCATCAATTCCATGCATTGGTACGGTCACTGTGGGCATCTGGGAGGGACAACTTAGGGGGAGAAACTGAATTATTTGAGGCCCTCCCCTCCCCCAAAAAACATCTCTATGGAACTCCTGCTTTTCTTTTTCTCTTTTCTCAAACTCAGGGCAGATGTTGTTTAAGAGAAACAATATACGGTTTATATTTGGACAATGCTAATTCCAAAATCAAGCTCTGCCACTGAGGTGTGGGTTAGATCGGCAGGACCCTCAAGTAAAAGCTGTCAGGGTGGTTTTGGATTTCAAATCCCAGTTTCAATAGTCTCTTATTTCTCTAAGCGACGTGTGCAACAGGCTGTGCCCTGTGTCAGTAGTGACCTATTATCGATGGAGCAGCGTGGACTTTGCAGGCCTTAGGATTCTTTGTGACCCTAGCTGTTGTTCTTGAGCTTTGTGAAAGTAAGCAATTTTCTAAAACTGCCTGAGCCTTCCATTGCTCATCTAAAAATGTAATTAATGATGTCTCTACCTCAGATTATAGGTATCAATATTTCCCCCCTATTTTTCACTGCTCCATTCACCTTCTGTTTATAGGTGTGCAGAATCACGACCCCCAGGTCACATGGAGGAGATATGCAGGGGAGATATGCAAACAAGTTTCCAAATAGTCAGTTTTCCGTTGCTTCACAGGAAAGGAACCAGAGAGAAAGCTCTCCAAGGACCTCACCAGGCAGGTGCTCAATGGGATGGATTTGGGGCAGGTCGTCTGGAGACAGGGCAGTAATCCTGCTTCTGCCATCCCTTGACTCCATCACTGGGTCTAAATTCATTCAATGGTGAAGGTGACCTTGAAAATCACTGACCCAGCTGAGAGGTTCATATGAAAACAAATTTGTGGCTTATTCTCTCAGACTGAGAGCCATCAGCCATCTCCTCCTTCCACAAATTCAGCTGCTTTGGAGAGAAGCCAAGGAATCAATTTCTCTCTCTCCCCCTTCTTGCCTTTCTCCTTCCCTCCCTTCCTTCCTTCTTTTCTCTCCCCCACTCCCCCTCCCCATCCCCCTCTCTCCCTCTCCCTCTCCCCCTATCCCTCTCCCACTTACCCTTGCCTTCTCCTTTTCCCCCTCCCCCTCTCTCCCTCTCTCCTTCTCCCTCTCCCTCTCCCTTTCCCTCTCCCTCTCCCTCTCCCTCTCCCTCTCCCTCTCTCCCTCTCTCCCTCTCTCCCTGTTCCTATCCCTCTCCTCCTCTACCTCTACCCCTCCCTCTACCCCTCTCTCCCGCTCCCCCTCCCCTCTTTATTTCTCCCTCTCCCTCTCCCCCTCCCCCTCTCCTTCTCCTTCACCCCCACCCCCTCTCCCTCTCTCCCTCTCCCTCTCCCCCCCTTTCTCTCTCCCTTTCTCCCTCACAACCTGTCCCTGTCACTCTCCCCCTCTTTCCCTCTCCCTCCCCCCTCCCTCTCTCCCTTACCCTCTCTCTCTCCCTCTCCCCCTCTCCCTCTCCAACTCCATCTCTCCCCCTTACCCTCTCCCCCTCTCGCCCCCTCTCTCTCCCCCATCCCCATCCCCTTCTCCCCCACTGCCCCACTCACTCCCCCTCCCTCTTCCCCTTCCCCTCTCCCTCCCCCCTCTCCTTCTCCCCCATTCCCCTCTCCCCCTCCCCCTCTCCCTCTCTCCTTCTCCTTCTCCCTCTCCCCCTCCCCCCTCTCCCTCTTCCCCTCCCGCTCTTCCTCTCCCTCTCCTTCTCCCTCTCTTCCTCTCCTTCTCTCCATCCCTCCTCCTCTCCCTCTCCCCCTCCCCCTCTCTGTCTCACCCTCTCTTTCTCTCCCTCTCCCTCTCCCCCTCTCCCCTCTTTTTCTCTCCTTCTCCCTTTCTCTTCCTCTCTACCTCTCTCTTCTCCTGTTTTCCTTCCTAAAATAATCAGTGTGTAACCAGCTTTGGAAAAACCTGGATTAGATAATCACATAGGCCTTCCTTATATCAGACTCTAAGATTCTATGACCTGTTATTCAATAGTTCCTTATGGCACTGGGCCAACTCTGATGATATGCCCTGTGAAACTTTTTAGGTTTCAATGAATAAAGAATCAGATTAGTCATCTTATTTGGGCATTTTGAATTGACCAACAGGAAAGGGAGAGAAGCATCTTAATTGGCAGGCTTCAATGAGCAGATTGGACAATGTAAGAGGTAGGTCATGGGGACTGGAACTGGTTTATGGAACTGGCAATTTAGAGTCCAATACAACCCTAGTGAGGAAGCAAATCTGTTAGATATCTTTTCAACTTGGGGAAGTGGTGGCTTAAGGAACTAGAAGTCGTTGCTCTGACAACACACATTCTGAGGGCCAGTGTTCAGAGGCCAGCGAGGGCAGAATCAGCATATTGAGATTTTCCTCACTTTAGTTGAGCAAAGACAATGTGTTTTCCGGGCTTCATACCCACACTTCATATAGGGGGTAGGAAAAAGAGTGAAAGATGTTCTTTTAGAAAATCTTTTTTTTTTAAATATTTATACTATACATTTATTTCTCTTAAGAAAACACTATTTCTATTCAAAAGATCTCAAGTTCCAATGCCTTATGCATTTTTAAAAATATATATATTTTGATTATGCCATCTCGTTTAGCGTAGTCAAATTCACAGAACAATTTTTTTATTATTATTCAAGAAAAAGTTGAGAACATTTGTATCAGTGAGTATGACAAAGATAGGTGTGGCCACCAAATAGTCTAACCACATCCCACACCACAATCTTCCATTTAGTTAGGGGCATTTTATTTGTTTGCTTTTATTTTTTTGTTGTTTTGTTTTAATTAAGTACATTACTTTCTCTAAAACCTCAGGTACTGGTAATTCTAGAAGAAAGTATGAATATTTTAATAGTCTTGACTACAAGATAATATGGGCAAGAAGTTTGGGGGGAGAATTATAATCTCTGACTAAAAGAAATTTAAAATGATTAAGATATAGTGTGATGTGAAAACCAGCCTGAGATTTAGACTTACAAGGCTTGAGGTAAAGATTGGGAAGTGCTGAGCTAGATGACACAACTTGAGCGCTGTATTTGTCCGTCTGTTGGCAAGATATAATTTATCCCAGTTAGCAGGAAAAAGCTATCGCTTAGAGAAATTAGGTAATGTGTTTGTGTCACTACCCCATGAGATGAGCCCCACTTTGAGGAAGCCGTTTGCGGGTGCCAAGCGAATATTACTATCTTGCGTTTGCTTTCACGTTTGAACCTTGTCTAGTACTTAGCACACTGTACATACTACATACTCAATAGATGCTTCCTGATGACAAACCCAAACAGTCAAGTCAACTGATTCCACTTTAATAATGTACATAATAAATGTGGCTAATTGATCATTAATTATCAGGATGGCAGATAGTGGAGAACACTCCCCAAGCCCCTATATTATTAACACCATCAATTATGTTCACTAGTAGCTTAAATACTTTATTGACAATGTTAGAAATGCACACTAACTACTCTGCTGTGTTGATTTGGGTGGAAGAAAGATGCATGAGAATTTTTACTCTGTCTCTTTAAGAAGAACCCAGATAAAGATGTAAGCTGAACAAGTTTTAACAACTTTTTTTTTTGTCTTTTCAACGTCAGTTGTTTATAGTTGCCTCATAGACCAATTTGATGGGTTAAAAATAAGGCACTAAAAATACACGAGGTCTCTCATTCGCCAGGGTAACACATTTACATAAGTCGAAGTGGCAGGTCGCGCGAAGCTTTCTGTGATTCCTTGGGGTTTCTGTCTTATTTCACTGGCTAGCAAACAGCAGAACGGTAGGATATATATTTTTCAATTAGGTTGTCAATATTTGAACCCAACAACCTATTTATAACGATCAGGATTACTGTTAGCTAGAACCACAAGTGGCTGTGTGCTGAGAGTCAGCCCGGAGATTTCTAACAGTGGGACTGGGTGGGGTTGCTATGGAGCTTCCGAGTTTCAGCTGCCTGTCAGTCATGCGGTATAAACACTCATTATTGTGGCTGCTTATTGTGAGAAAACGCCCACCGCTCTTATTTTTTTTTATAAGTTCGTACAATATTAAATTTTCTACACTTATCATAAAAAATGTAACAAGAATAGATGAGACAAAAATTAGAAGTCCTGGGTCAATTTGGAATAAATATTTATTGATGAGATATTGGAATCAAGAGTCCTACAAAAACTTTGGATTAACTATGTTAATGCAAAATAGAAATGTATTTTTTCCAGAGTGAAGGAAGAGAAATTGGTTCATTGACAGCTCTTTTCTCTCCCCATGCTTCAGTCATCTCATTAATATTTGAATATTTAATATTTGCTAGATACAATTAACCCTTGAACTCCAAATGTTTAGAAGGAGATAGGCACATTTTCTGTTTTCAGAGAATACTTTCTAGTGAAATGAAATATCACATTCAAAAATCATCTTATTTGGTTAGTTACTAAAACATGTCTGATATGAATCAGATCAGTTGGCCAAAGGGTTGTCAGAGAAGAGGGTGCTGGTCTGATGAAATATCCATTATGTCCTGGATGCTGGGAGGTACCCAGTCAAGTGGACACGTGGAAGAAGACTCTCTGGAGGCGAGCAACAGGGGCAAATGTTCCCAGGTGAGGATATAACTTTGGTCTGTTTGAGGAATCGATATGGTGGGAACATTGTGGCGAACAGTAACCATGCTGGGGTATGAAGTTGAAGAGGAAACAGTGTGCTCATACCAGTGCACAGGACTTGAATCTATGCCAACTGTGAATGGATGTCACGAGGGGCTTTATAAGGGGTGGCCTGATCTGTTAGTCCTTCTAGAGATTCGCTTTGGATACTCTGCAGAGTAGAGGTTGAAGAATAATAGTTAAATTAGAAGCTTGAGAAATGATGGTGATGTGTAAGGGGGGAGATGTGGTCGAATTTAAAACACAGTTTTAGGAAAAACATGAAACCTGTTACAGGGTTTCTGTGTTACGTGCTGGAGATGCAGATGGAAACAAGTTTGATACCACCCTTGCCCTAACAAAATTGTCAGTGCGGTGGGAGAAGGTGAAACCAGAACATGCAATCTTGGATGGTTATCAGGAGAGTCTTGGTTGGGGGATGTTAAGGAGGATGTGAGCTGCATGTTCAGAAACCTGGAGAGTGGCAGTGGGGGTGCAGGAGGCATGTGACAGACTTATGTTTATGGCAACTATGGGTTAGAAATAAAAGCCTATTCCTGACCACTCACGATGACCTATGTCTATCCTCTCTCGGTCTTGACTCAGAGCAGAAGGAATCATATTGACCCATTGACAGTCTATGAAGTTTACAGTCACAGAATGCTTTATGGCAGAGGAAAGAAAAGAATCAGAACAAAACGTGTTTTCTATTAAAATAGCATTATTGATTGATAACCGTCTCATACACTGTAAAGTTAAACACATATTGTCATAAAAAGATGCTGGCTCATTTGGAAATGAGCACTTGGAATAGCCACCGAACACGTTTAATATGAGGGAAGGAGGCACGGATCATGAGGGCAGACGGCTTCTGTGACGTGCCCGGAGCGTAATAGAAGTTGATGATGAAAAACCTAGGTTCTAATATTAATCAGGATTGGGCTGGGATCCTGGATTTGCAACTGCCAGCTCTCTGACCCCTGGGCAAGTAATTTCATCTTTCATAATTTGTTTTGCTGTTTGTAAAATAAGTTTTAAAACGGTGCCTCCACCATAAAATGATAACGAGGATGAAACGTGCCAGCCGAAGCGAGCATTCGTGTAAGTGGCTCAGTACAGTTTAGTGGTGGTTGTTATTCCTGTTTTAGAAGTGGCAGCTTTGAGGCTGCAGAGTGGAGTGACTGAGGACATGAATCCCCAAGCACTCTGCCCGGGCTGACTGGGGGCTCCACCACCGTACACCATTGTCATATACACGTCCATTCTTCCCCCCTCTTCAGACTTCAAAATAACACCTTCTGGGCAAAACCTTTTCTTCCCTCCAATTCCCCACTCTCTTCCAAATTTCTCATCCAAAATTCCTCCTTTCTCCCGATTTACCTAGTGTAACAGTACAATAATGCTTCAATGCTTTTCTTCTCCCATCAGTTTTCCAAGTCTTTCATGGTGTCTGTATCTTTTGTGCTTCACACACTATCTGGGACCTAACCGATGCTCAGTGAGCGTTTGTTAATAAATGAGATCACAAACAGATGAACCTCTCTAACAGGTCACAGCAGCAGCCCTCCACGCTACTGTGGGATCAGTAAAGGCCAACAGCCTGGGTTACACAGGCGTCTCGAAATCTTCTCACCTTTTTCTTTTCCTCGGCTCTCAGCCTATGCCCATGCTGCATTTTGGCCGGAGGGAAGGGAGGCTTGGACTTGCATTGCATTGTGGGAAGATCCTAACTGAATTGTAGTGAATCATTTTATCAAATCACCTTTGTTTTTGTCCTTGGTCGAGTCAGCTATATCTCCTTGTGTCTGGATCCATTGAACCTCTGCTTGTCAGTGGCAACCCCATTGCTTAACATCTTCAATGTTCTCACAGAGTAGGGAGGACTGTTTTTCTGTGAACTTCGGACTTGGAGCTGATGTTGCCACAAAGCATGGAAGGCCCGATGCTGCCCACGCGAAGGGCAGTTTTCCTATACAGAGCATTACGGAGCCCTTCAGTTCTGCGTGGTTTATGGGACCTGCACTGGCCTTTTTGCCTCTATTCCTCCTCTCTTGGATGGTATAAATTAAAGGTTTTCCAATCTGTTTCTACACAAAAATAGAAAAACAAAACAACATGGCACATTGGAGTTTCTGAAACCTATTTCCTCTAATTCTGACATTTTAAAGGACAGTAAATTGAGATTGCAAGGGGACATTGATTTGTGCAAGGCCCAGGGGCAACTGAGAACCAGTAGTCATTGAAATCTGAGAACTGACAAAGCAAATTAGTCCCCTTTAGGGTGCAAGACCAGATAACTCAGAAATCACGGCATCTTTGCTTTTGGCTTTGCAAAAGCTGAATAAATAGATAAATATCTCCATTAAAATAAATCAGTAAATATTGATTAAATTCTCACTAAAAATATTTACATTCTGCCTTCAAAGGAAAATAGCACAGAGGCACATAAGCTTTGCACAAAACGCACACTTTCTCTCTGCCACTGTCTAGAATGTGTGATCGGCTTCAAAATACTATTTTTTTTAAAAAAAATTAATTTTCTTTTATGCTTCTCCTTCCCCATCAGTCAACGAGCAGAAGGAAATGCATCACCTAGCCATTGTATAGAATAATTGTCATTTTCTATGTTCTTTCAGACTGTTGTATATTATGTACATACACATATTTGCCCATCTATATTTGTACTGCATTTTAAGTAAAACTTTGACCACCCTCTTCACGCAGTGAGAATTGCTGTTTATTTTTACGTGGTGCTACCAAAGGCCAGACACTCCGCAAAATATTTTATAAATTATTTTACTGTGTTGTCAAAGAAACCATTTTAGTTGCTACGGTTCTCTTTAAATTAAAAAAAAAATTAAACAAACAATAATGCCCTTGAAATTCTATTTGGTTTATGGAATGGCATTCGAGGTGCTTGTGTTTAAGAATTTGGTCCCCTAACAAACAGTGGCATCTTAGGTGTGATCGTCAATGTGTTTACATACATAACACGGATGTCAGATGTATTACTGGAAGAGTGACACAGCGTGTTATAAAGTCTGTAAAGTGGGTTCTTTTGATTCGGTTGTCTTCTCTAAGTCTCTGTGAAAGAAGACTTATTCTGTGCCTTCTCCTAAGCCTCCGTGATGCTTGGGTGTTTATTTGGGGTGGAGATAACAGGACTGACTTTCCTGAGTTGCTCAGGACTGAGGGTACTTTCGGACATGGAGTACCAAACTGGGAAGATCCCAATGAACTAGGGCAAATTACTCACCTTATTTGGCACTTAATGACATGATAGCTATATAGATAGTCCGATTCCTATGACGTTCAACTTTTAATCTTAGACACGTGTAGCTATTATGTGACACCTGGCAACTCTGTGCTTGTCTTATCAGAGTGTGTCAAGAAGCGTCATGTGGGGTCATTTCCCCTCACAGTCTGACATGAAACCTTCTTATCTGGTCCTTATTGTGGGGAAATCTAAGCGAAATTCACTCATTCTTCTATTCACCAGCACTCTTAGATGTGGTGAAAAGAAGTTGGTCTCTTTTATCAACATTTTCAAATGAATTCTGACAGACTATCTAAACACTGTATATTTTAAAGCATACAAAATAGTTGTACTCTCTCTCGAGAACACATACAAAGAAACTGGAAGAGGCACCAGAGCTGAAATCCTACACTGAATACCGAAGCAGCCTTCACATCATATACCAGGTATTGACAGGTATCAGTGTAAAAGCTGAATTTCCTTGAAAATCAACAAAAGATATGCATTTGAAATCCCCAGGCTGTTGAGGAGTGTGTGGATTCATACTAGATCTGCATAATAATCCAGATCATACCACATTTATTAGGAAACCCTCATTTTTCATCTTTAAGTGACAATTCTACCAACTCCTTTCTATTCTGCATCATTAAATTGTCAAGAGACAACTTCTGCTTATTATGTTTGAGACACTTTAGAAATTAGTAATTGTGTTTCCATTATATTCTTCAATGGCACATCAGATCTCTTTTTCTTTTTTCCTTTAATCAATTCTTAGTTCAAAAAATAGGCAATATCTGGAATCAGGTCCACATCTAAAGTACAAGAAGATGCATCATGTTAGTTTCCAGGAATCCGGAAAATGGAAGTGAAATTTGATGTTTAGGAAAGACATTTCACAACAGATCATCTACTACCTCCAGGCCTTTAATCAATTGTCACAGAGCATGGCCACCGGAAAGAGAAGGGAAACAAGATTGAAATGTCTTTTAAGAAGACAAGTGGGCATCTTTATGCCAGTTTCACACAGCATTAATGAATGTAATTGTTTTCCTAAATGGCCACTGATGGAAGAGTGGATAAAGAAAGTGTTACATGCACACAATAAGATATCATTCAGCCTTAGCAGAAGAAAACAATCCTGACGCATATTACAACTTGGAGGAGCCTTGAGAATACTGTGCTAAGTGAAATAAGCCAGACACACACAGAGTAACACTGCATGGTTTCAGCAATAGTCGATATCTTAAGTAGTCCGAGTCATAGAAGCAGAGAATGAAAAGGGGGTTGCTCAGGGTTGGGCAGCTGCTGTTCAGTAAAGTTTCCATTACAAATAGTAAGTTCTAGAGATCTACTCTACCCCGTTGTGCCTGTACCGAACAACACTCTATGTGCACTTACAATTTTGTTAAAAAGGTAGATCTCACGTTCAGTGTTCTTACTGCAATAAAAAAAATTGATATGACTTTTTTAACACTGCCAAAAAATAAAGAAATAATGTAGTGACGCAAATGGAGAAGTCACAAAGCACGGAGAGTAGGAAAAGAGGAGGTTCAAGGAGTGCAGGTGTGGAAAATAGGAATTGGGAGAAGTATCATAAAAGTGACCCTCGTCCCTGGCCGGTTAGCTCAGTGGTAGAGCATCGGCCTGGTGTGTGGAAGTCCTGGGTTCAATTCCTTGTCTGGGCACAGGGAAGACGTGACCATTTGCTTCTCCACTACTCCTCTTCACCCTTCTCTCTTTCTCTCTCTCTCTCTCTCTCTCTCTCTCTCTTTCTTTCCCCCTCCTGAAGCCATGGCTTGGTTGGAGCATGTTGACCCCGGGTGCTAAGGATGGCTCCATGGCCTGCCTCAGGCACTAAAATAGCTCAGTTGCCAAGCAACAGAGTAGCGGCCCCAGATGGGCAAAGCATAGCCCAGTAGGGGGCTTGACAGGTGGAACCCGGTCAGAGGGCATGTGCGGGAGTCTGTTGCTTTGCTTTCCCACTTCTCACTTAAGAAAAAGAAAAAAATTAAAGAAAAAAGAAAGTGACCTTCACCAGCATGTGACTCCTGAACCCCCAGTAAACTTACCATCTGGGGTAGGTGACAGAGGACAGAAAGAATGGAAGTAGAGGACAAATTTCCAAAGAAAAGTTCCAGCTCTACAACTGTGTTGTTGTTAAACATTGGAGTTATTAGATTATTTTGACCTTAGCATTCCAATTTCTAAAATGGAAGTAGATGGAAACATATGAATGATACACATGGAATGTATATGGAATATGTATTCTTCTTCATGGGATGAGGATTGAGCCCCAGTTCTATTTTAAAAGATTTATACTGAAAAATATAAAAGAGAAGTAAGGGAATTTTAAAGGATAAAATAGAGTTATCATGCATATGATGTCAATTCTACCAACGAATGAGTTTCACTCTATCTCCTCGAACAGTAATATTAAGATAAATGAAGATGTTGGCTATTAAAATAAACCCAAGATATAGGGTATCATAAGCTAATCCTATTCTTGCTAATTTTGTAAACTGGATAATGTACACTTATCTTGAGAATTCCCCCCTCTCTCATTGCTTCAAGATTTTTTATTTTTTTATTTCACTTTTTATTAAGGGGGGTACAGTCAATGATATCTCTGAAAATCTGATGAAAGCTTTTGGGCCATTTAAAAAATGTGCACACATGTATGTACCCACACCATGTGCACCATAATTGTAGAGGGGACAGGTCTTCTTTCTCCATTAGAGACCACTGCTGTGTATGTTCTACCTTTTTGCCTTTACCCAGATTTCTCCACCTGCAGACCCTGTCTTCCATCCCTGGACTATTCCTTCTTCCAGGTCCAAATGAAATGCCACAACTTCCTGAAGCTTTTCCTATTTTATTTCTGGTTCCTGCCCTCTCATTGCCCCAACCCTGCCTCTTCTATCATTTATCACAGTTCACATTGTCATAGCTGTCTGAACGTGTCACTTTTTTTACCTACCAGTTACAAACTTATAAAAGACACAGACTACATATAATTTTTTTTCTCTGTATGACTATCTCTGAGTCTTACTGATAAGTGACCCTCAGCTATTTTTGGTAAATAATTACAAACAACCAAATATTATATATGTAGTGGCAAACTAAACCCTGAACTAACCCAAGGATAAGACTATTTAAGATAGAACTAACCATTAAGCTTACTATGTAACACTTCAACTTCACGAATAAATTGACAGCACATTGTTATAAGATAATATTACAGGTAGCATTAAGTGCAGATGAAGATATCCTCAAACATATCCTCATGTGCTACTGGAATCCCGTGTTAGCTGCTGCATTTTTTTTGGAGAGCAGTGTAGTCAATTTTATAAAATTAGGACTGGAAGAGAAGTTCTATATGCTCGCATGTAATTCTGATTCGCTGCTGGAGAATTCTTAGAAACATGCTCATTGCTCAGAACAAGTAACTGCAGTGAGCATCTTCATCTAAAAATAAAGGGACAAAAGCAATAAGCAAGATTTCCTTAAAATGTTCTTATTAGCAGTAAATGTGTGACACATTAACTATATGGAAAATTGTACTACACTGATAAAAACTTGAGTAATGGAGATTCTAAATAAAAGAGAAATGTTTTATATATATATATAAGAGAACAACTTAACAATAAGAAAATTAACCATGAATAATTAAATGACATGAAAAAAAGTAGAAACGTAGTTTATTAGAATGGTGTACTTGGAAACTAATATTTACTTTTGATTATTGTTATCATTCAGAATCACATTCAATTTAAAATTGATTGTGTGTGTGTATGTATGAGAAAGGCTGAGAGACAGAGAGAGAGAGAGAGAGAGAGAGAGAGAGAGATGGGGGTCATGGTGGTGGACAGGCTGTTGTGACCATATTGTTCAGGACTTTCAGTGACAGATGGTCGTGAGGATGAGATAGGTGTGCCTGTAATTGACCCATTGCTCATATTCACTGTTTTTTCAGTGTTACGAACATAGCCACATATCTGAGCCATAGCACAGGCCAAGATGGTGCACCATTTGCAGATGGTACACTTAAACAACAAAGTGACCAATGTCAGAGCAAAGGTTCCTTTAAATATGATCATGATTGCTTACTTACCCTGGAGACTTTGCTTCCTGGCAGTCTGCTTCATCAAGCGCTCCTTGGCTCTTCTACCTGTAAAGCTGAGAATGGCTTCACGGAGCCCAGCAAAATGTGTTTGTCGCCTTTTCTGTCACAATTAACATTTTCTGTTTATAGTTTCTCCTTTTCATGGGCAGAGGCTGTTCCTCTTGGGGTGGGTGTCAATTGAAAGTCCTGTTTTCTGGCATAGGGCCGTGACACTTCAAGCGCTACACAGTTAAATTGCCTTATTTGCAGAAGTCGTTAGTTCAGGGTCCTGGATGTTTTCTCTTGAGACATAATTTTGGTTGTGTAAACACTACCTATTTTTCTTACATTTAAGGCCTTTTATAATATCTAATTAACACTTCGAGACAAATGCGTGCTCTTCTACGAAAACAATTTCTAGGTTAAAAATACTAGCTGTTCTCCCTTTATTGCAAGGAATTTTCAATAAGTCATCATTTCATTTAAAGAAAAAATAATAATAAAACCCTGATATTTATTTTTCTGGGATCAATTACAAAGATATGACTATGTGAGAAGCAATTTGATCATAAAATACGTCCTCATCCGTCAATCCATGTAACACACTCAGAAAGGCAAGTGTGTTTAAAAAAGAAAAAAAAAATAACAGCTAACACACATTTATAAGGATGAGGCTCATCAATTAGCCATGGTACCAATGGGGAATTTCACAGTTCTGTAACTGATTAGGAAACATAAAAAGGTACGTTACTCTCCTGTAGTAAATTGTGCACAGTGTTTAATGCCTATTTTCTAATTAGTGTAATTAAAACCAAATTTTATACTTGGGCAAGGTGATCGTTTATGTCAACTGCTCCTTCTTCATCTTGGTTGCAATATTTAAATTGCACATTCATGATGTTCTCATAGTGAGTAAAGTCAGGAGTTGTGAGGCATTTGATAAAATGAAATTGAGCGTGTTCTAAAATGTTGTAAAGCAGCGTTTTGAAAGAAATAAACCTTATCTGATTAAGCTGCAGAATCTAATCTTACCTACTTATATAAAATGGACATAGTCTAAGTGTTTGCTCATTATATGACTTGACACATTTTCTTACCTCATGTTCTTATAAAGGATGAGAATGCATTAGTGAGAAAGTTTTAGTCTAAAATAAATAAATAAATAATAATACAGTTTGTAAGATACCATGTTACTTAAAGTGGTTGTGTTAGCTTGAGGTGTTTGGGAATTTCCTCCCTATGTTATAAAATCAAACTAGAGGCCCTGATCGGTTGGCTCAGCGGTAAATCATCAGCCTGATGTGAGGAAGTCCTGGGTTTGATTACCTACCAGGGAACACAGTAGAAGTGACCATCTGTTTCTCCATCCCTTCTCTTCTCCCTTCTCTATCTCACTTTCTCTCTCTTACTTCCCCTCCTGCAGCCATGGCTTAAATGGTCAAGCAAAATTGGCCCTGGGCACTGTGGATGGCTCCATGACCTGACCTCATCTCAGGTGTTAAAATAGCTTGGTTGCAGAGCAACAGAGCAGCAGCCCCAGATGGGCAGAGCATTTCCCAGTAAGGTGCTTGATGGGTGGATCCCAGTAGGAGCACATGCAGGAGTATGTCTCTCTGTCTCCCCACATCTCAATAAAAAAATAAATTAAATTAAATAAATAAATAAAATAAAAAACAAATTAGAATTATCTATTTTAAAAAAGCATGTATTATTTTTAAGATATCTTGCAGAATTCAAGAGCGGAAATGTAGACAGGTAAGTCAGAGACTAAAAATCATAGGACTATTTTTCCAATTCTCTGCTGTTGAGCCCACAAAAAATAATATCCCCAAAAGAAAACCTAAGTTCTGACTATCCTGGGGAAGCCATATTGTAATAGCTCATAGCCCCAAACTCATAACTTCTAGCTAGAAAAATGGCTTGGGTCAGAGGTGAAGACATACATTGGGTCTAGAGGTTGTGTGTGAACTTTAAGGTAGTGTGGTAAAGGGGACTCGCCCAAGGAGATGGAGGAAACTGGTATGAGAGAATGGAGAATTTCTGTAATCTGGGAAGATTCCCACAGCTATTTAGTATATAAAATGTCACTAATAGAATAGCCTGCAATTTGGAAGCATCAGTACTCCCAATGGCTTGTCCAAGGGTGACCCTTGTCTTTGTCTCATGCATAGGATGTTTCCTGCACAGCTGTGTGGAGGGTTGTCAATCCTTTGACTTTTTATTTTTTATGTTTCTTATAAACTATTTCCAGTCAATTTCATATTACAGACCATGGGCATCTACACGTAGGGGTAGAAAAGAAACCCAGTTCATTTTTCTGTTGAGTTTATTGGGGTGACAGTGGTAACAGGAACATATAGTTTTCAAGTGCACATTTCTATGATACATGATCTGTATATTGCATTGTGTGCCCACCACCCCAAGTCAAATCATCTTCTGTCACCATATATTTGGTCCTCATTACCGCCCCCTGCCCCCACCTCTTTCCTCTGGTAACCACCAAAGTACTGTCTGGGTCTGTAAGTTTCAGCTTTATATCCTATATAAGTGTGATGAAATCATATAGTTAGCTTTTTCTGACTTATTTTGTTTAGGATGATATTCTAAAGGTCCATCCATGTTGTTCTAAATGGCAGCATTTCATCATTTCTTATGGGTAATATTCCATTGTATATATGTACCACACTTTTTTTATCCAATCTTCTATTGAGGGACACGTTGGTTGTTTCCATGCCTCTGCCCCCATGAATAATGTTGCAATGAACACAGGGGTGCATATAACTTTGCACATAAATGTTTGCAAGTATTTTGGGTAGATACCCGCAAGAGAGATTTATATGGTAGCTCTAGTCTTAATGTTTTCTGAGAAAGTGCCACACTGTCTTCCACAGTGGCTGTACCAGTTTACATTCCCACCAGCAGTGCAGAAGGGTTCCTTTTTCTCCACAGCCTCTCCAACACTTGTTACTTGTCTTGTTGATAACAGCTATTCTAAAAGGAGTGAGGTGGCATTTCTTTGTAACCAAAATCATTTTTTTTTTTCATGGCAAATTAGAATTTAATTCAAGAAGAATTCAAGAGATTCTGACATGGGTGGAACAGAGCAAAGAACATCTTTAAGCAGCAGGGATGCTGGCAGTCGGGCCCATGGCAGGCTGGCTTACTGGGTCTGAGCAGGGTCCCCAGTCAGCAGCTGAATATTTCAGGGATGTGCCCTGGCTCCCAGGGAGGGAAACTGACAAGGCAGGCTAGGGTTCAGAATCAGTGCTTCAACCCCAGCAAACACGTGGGAGGCACTATGCAATGGGTGGCCTTTTCAGACTTAATGACAGCACAAGCTTGTCCAGGCGCCACCCACCTGTGGGTCTGTGATACGACCTCAGCGAAATGTCATCCACCTTGATGAGTACTCATCTTAGACCTGTCCAAGCTATGGGATTTATTTGCCTCAGTGTTTCCAGCCTCTAGCAACAGGCTGTGTCTTAGTAGAGTCTGATAAACATCTGTCAGTGAATGTGATTGGGGGGCCATGCCTGAGACATGGAAAATTTGTGACTCTCATTTTGGGTCACAAGCAGAGACAATAGCTAAGAGCTTCGGTCACCTCTGTCAGAGGCATGCCCATACTTTGTGTCTTGGTCTTTCAGTACAGTGGATGGTTCCTAGGGTGAAATTCTGGTGTGACAAGAGGTACCCTAGAATCACAGAAATGGGGTTGTTTTTTTTTTTATCTGTCACCAAGATTGGCTGATTAAGGACTATGCTCCCTATTTTGTGACCTCAGTCTCCTCATTGGTTCAAGTCAGTGCTGGGCTTCCAGTGCTCGATGGCCCTGATGTTAATTGTTGTCATGTATCCTAAAGAATAAACCCAATTTGTTTTTAATTTTATCTTCTCCGAATGACTCAAGCAGTTCCTCGCTGCAGTATCCTCTGCACTTTTTGACTTGGGTATGTATTTTTGTCTCACTCTTCTTATTGTGCTCCCTTCCCATTGAGAAAAAAGTCTTTGTTATGCCAGATATAAGTTCAGACACTGATTATGTGTCTTACTGGCTGTGTGGTCACGGGAAAGGATTTAATACCTTTAAGGGTCAGGTTTCAGATCTGTAAAATGGGCATGCCTGTTTCTATAGCATAGAGTTCAAGTAATGATTAAATGAAATTATCCACAAAAAGGACTCAATCTGGTACCTGGTACCATTTAACTACACTCCTCTTGTGATGTTAGCTATAGCTAGTGCCACTCATTCTAGTACTGTTACTAATCTTACCATTACTATCACCACCACCACCACCAATATTGCTACCACTACTGATTTTACTGACCTAGAAACCACTTAGGAAGGTCACTCTGATGATGGACTTTGATGACCCTACCAGGTTCTGATAGACATGAGATGCTCTATGCAAGCTCCAGGATATCGCTGGTTAAATCCATAGAATGCTCCCCCATCTATCTGTTCTGAGCTTTGGGAAGTGGGGAAGAAAGGTTTCAATAAATATAAGCAAACACTAAAGTAAATGTCTAATTTTAAGTTTCCTTCAAGGAGAGTACCACTTTGATCACTGTGCCCCAGGTAGAGTGAACCCATTGCCGGATCCTTGTGCCTGGACTCCCTTCTGCTCTGGCTCCACATGGGCTGCTATCACATGAATGAGAACAACTTTTCCATTCCCTTTATTGGTAAGGACATTGGCACCCTCTGTATTATGAGTGGCAGAAGCCTGGGTGTCATAATATGTCATGACACTTTGAAAAGTCAAACTATCCCTGGCCAGTGGTTCAGGGTTCAGTGGATAGAGCATTGGCCCAGCATATGGACATCCTGGGTTCGATTCCCGGTCAGGGCACACAGGAGAAGTGACCATCTGTTTCTCCCTCTCCCCCTCTTTCTCCCCCTCCCTCTCCCCCACCCTCTTTCCCTTCTCTCCCTTTTCCCCTCCTGCAGCCAGTGGCTAGATTGGTTTGAGTGTGGCCCTGGGCTCCGAGGATAGCTCAGTTGGTCTGAGTATGTCAGCCTAGGGTGCTAAAAAATTCTCAATACTCCAGTGTGTCCTCAGATGTGGTTGCCAGGTGGATCCCAGTTGGGGTGCGTGTGGGAGTCTGCCTCACTATTTCCCTTCCTTTCATGGAAAGAAAGAAAGAAAGGAAGGGAGGGAGGGAGAGAGGGAGGGAGGAAGGGAGGGAGGGAGGGAGGGGAGGAGGGAGGAAGGAAGAGAGAAAAAGGAAAGAAAGGAAAAAAGGGAAGAAAGAAAGAGAAAAGTCAAACTCTGTAAAGACCCAGAAGCAAATTACATGTTCATTTTGTGCGTTATGAAAGTAACAATGGCATGCCAGCTATTCCTGAGTTTAACAATAGAGGCATTCGTGCACATAATCACATTCCAAACCTCTGGATTAACTGAAAAAACAAAATAAGCGTCAGTACCAGAGACTTTTAAGAGTGTGTTTTTCTCCCAGGATGGGGTTCCGGTCAAGCTGGTCATCCTCTTGGATGGTGAAACTACTTATTCCAGCAACAAAAGTCTGTTCCTTCATGGTTTGCACACTATAAACTCTGACTTTTCAAGGGTCCCCTTCAACAGGGCAGAAAACGAGTTTATCATCGTGTTACTCTCTTTGGTGTCGTGCCTTCTGAAATGAGTGTTCTGAACATAGAAATAACTGATGACACAGAGTGGCATGCCCCCTGCAAATTGTATGTCCCTGTAGTTGGAGATGATCTTTCGGGGCATGTCCTTTCTTACCCCAGGTGCATGTTAAACCCGACGAGGCAAGAATCCTGCTTATTTTTTGGTGTATCTCGAGTCTGTCATTATTGATCATCAATTATAGATTTTACTTTAAGAATTGGATGTGACAGGTTGGCCAGTTTGATTTAGTAAAAAGCAAGAGAAGCAAAAGAATTTTTATTTTTTCCCAAACCAGGGTGATTTTCATTACACCACCCTGAAGGACAGTGAAGTTCTCATTGTGAGCCAACAATAGGCAGACATCTTGGTTCACCATTTATAATTTTCTTGAGTGTTTAAACAATAGTGTAGAGATATCAATAAAGTGCCAGAGGAAACCCGATAATGAACATTCAATTAACATTACATTCAAACATGCCTTTTTAAATGTGCTACTTATAAAAGCAGAGGGAACAACTCTATAGGCCTCTGCAGACAGGAGCCCGATGTGGCATTCTGTTTTGATGGAAAGGAACACACCACAGGTAGTTCGGCATAAGTGACCTAAGTCTGTTGTCTGTTTCAGCCTTTGCTCTAATTAGCATTACAAAAGAGAAACGTTGCATCTATTAGGCATAATTTCTAACCTCAGAAAGAAAATGTTACCTTAAATTTCACAGTTAGCATAAGCTGAATTACTGTTTCAGCTCAAGGGAGGATATATTTAGGCTTATTTGTAAAATGCAAATTAGAGGAGGTGTTATAGTGTCATAAATTAGTTGGATTACCTGCTTCAGAACCTGAAGCATCCCCTCTCTTTCTGAATCATTAGGAAATCCAGTTTAAAAGTATGCATTCAAAGGCCCTGGCCATTTGGCTCAGCGGTAGAGCGTCAGCCCGGTATGTGGAAGTCCCGGGTTCAATTCCTGGCCAGGGTACACAGGAGAAGCACCCATCTGCTTCTCTACCCTTCCCCCTCTACTTTCTCTCTTATCTCTCTCTTCCGCTCCATCAGCTGAGGCTCCATTGGAGCAAAGTTGGCCCTGGCACTGAGGATGACTTCATGCATGGCTCTACCTCAGGTGCTAGAATGGCTCCGGTTACAACAGAGCAAAGCCTTAGGTGGGCAGAGCATCACCCCCTGGTGGGCATGCTGGGTGGACCCCGGTCGGGCTCATGTGGGAGTCTGTCTCTCTGCCTCCCCGCTTCTCACTTCAGAAAATATATATATATATAAAGGTATGCATTCAAGTGTGTAATCCTACATGTGTGAGTGTGAATCTGGCATTCTGCGTACTTTGGGATTCACGTGTGTGTATAGATAGATGTACACGTTTAATAAATTCAAACTTTAACTTCTAGACCTAAAGGCCTGTCAAAAAATTTGATCTCTCAGTCTTTACTGGTTGGGATAAAATAGTAACAATAATAAGAATGAGCCCTTAAATAAAAAGTGTGGCCTTGTGAGTTGTTAGCAAAACGGCCCTCATTTTTCACGTCATCTACAATGGGTAATGCCTTTTATATGAATGTCTTCTTACTTCCTTCTCTCTATGATTGTAAGCAATCTCAGGGTATTAATCATTAACGCCTAAAGCTTTCCAGTGGATTTGGACGCAAGTGTTCAACTTTGAATGTGGTGACAATCCGTATAATGTGAGAAAGATACAAATTGCCACCTCATGGTATTTTTAAGAGAGTCCTCACCACCAGTAAAAAATAACTCGATTTATTCAATATTCATAGGTCAAAGTTGTAAAATGTTATTTGAAGTGGATGAGCATCATTTGCAAATGAAAGAAGGATCTGGGGGCTATTACAGCAATTTTTTGCAGGAAGCCTGTTGCATAAGTCTCTGCTCCTTGTTCCACTGTGCCCTCTGTTCTATCACACATGCCCCTGATTTACCCTCCAGCTCACCCATCACATTCCCATTCAGAAGACAAACTGCACCAGTGACTGCACTTAGAATACCACCAGATGTGCCAGGCGCTCCTGGGCAAGCATGAATTAACATCTTAAGTACTAGGTAGTGGAAATATTCGACTACCATCCGCAGTGCCTGATTTGTAGCGAGGTGATGGAATGGCTATCCTACACTTGCAGCGAACTGCGAAGCTCTGTAAGATGCAGAGATGGCCAGTGTGTGTCAAGCTAACAAACATTTTTTCAGCCTGAGGGCAACACTAAAGGGAATAGGTTGCTGTTGTTTTTCCAAGTCTTGCATATTGTATTGGTTTTACCTCCTGAGTCCATGAGACCATGGCAACATCCACTACAGTGGTGAACCCATCGTCTGTCTCACTGACAAGTGTCTTGACTTTATGGCGATTTAAGTGTCCAACTCAGTTTGGTCAAGTTGTACGAAGTTCATTACCCGATTGATAGCTTGTTTCATGAACAACCTTTAGACATAATAGCTGAGAATCCAAAGTCACTTAAAATGGTATCTTATGATAGAAGGTGACAGAGGACAATTTGACTTTGGGTGACGGGTATGCAACACAATTGAATGATAAGATAATCTGGAAATGTTTTCATTGTACATATGTACCCTGATTTATTGGTGTCACCCCATTAAAATTAATAATAAAAAATGGTATCTTATGAAAGAATATGGAAATTTAGAGCAAATACAAATCCTTAATGTTATGTTACATATATGCAATATCTGCACCTGTCAAATCATGGATAACAAGCCAGAAATTTTATCTTCTTCTTCTAGCCTTTTGGGACCACTTGTATATGATCACTGCATCCATTTTGTTTTTGTTTGTTTGTTTTTTGTGACAGAGACAGAGAGAGACAGAGAGAGGGACAGGAAGGAAGAGAGATGAGAAACATCAATTCTTCATTGTGGCACCTTAGTTGTTCATTGATTGCTTTCTCATATGTTCCTTGATGGAGGGGCTACAGCAGACCAAGTGACCCCTTGCTCAAACCAGTAACCTTGGGCTCAAGCTGGTGAGCCTTGCTCAAACCAGATGAGCCCACGCTCAAGCTGGCAACCTCGGGGATTCAGACCTGGGTCCTCTGCATCCCAAACCAATGCTCTATCCACTGCACCACCGCCTGGTCAGGCTGCATCCATTTTCTTAAAATTCAAATCCATTGCACATTTTTTTATTTTTCCACTGAATAGGATTTGAAACCAGTATCTTCCACCATCACTTTTTTTTTCCTGGATAAAATCAATTCCAAGATGAAGGCAAAGGAGACCCTGAGGGAAATGCCATGATGGCTGCTGGTCAGTGGTGAAGTTGTAAACAAGGTTTGACTGTGTAAAAAGTGTTGTATGTTTTATAGAAATCACTGCATGTGTGTGTGTGTGTGTGTGTGTGTGTGTGTGTGTGTGTGTGTGTGTGTGTTGACAGTACAGAAAGTGACATTCAAGACTCCTGAGTCAAGCCTTCTTCCTCCCATGCCTACAGCTAAAGTCCTACCTTTGTGCCCTACCTTGATGTCCAGATTACGTAAATGAACTCCTTTTTCTGTTTATATTGGTTTCAGTAATTAAGCCTCTGCTTTACAAACTTTCTAGAGCTCCATTACTTATATGGCATTCCACAGCAGGTCAGTACTCAAGCTAACATAGCTCCAATTTTAGCTAGTTTTGTATTGGATTACTTCACATTGGGATTTAAAATAAACATAATTTATTACCTATACATTTAGGCCTTTTACATGTAAGTCAAAATTGTGGTTTAAAACTACATCAACATAATATTGAGAAAACAGAATATCTGAGTTACTCACTGAAAAAAAACCCCACTTATTTGCACAAAAAGTTGTCATACTGAGACTAAAAGGTAAAAAGGAGTCACTGAAAGACAATACAATTTGTGAGCTATCAATTATGGTTCTCTTTCTCTTGTGATCCTTTGATACGTGATTTTATTGGTTGCCCTGCTTTAAATTAAACTGAAAGAACAGCCAGTGAAATGAATGATTGGAAGTGAGAAGCAGGTGCCCTTTTAACTCTGACAAGAAGACCAGAGGCCACTTACTATCCTGAGCCAACCATAGAAATGCTTGTTTCGGTACGGCTTTCAGATTTTCACTTATTTTTTTCTCATTTTTATTGACTTTATTAAGGTGGCACTGATTAATTAAATTGTATAGGTTTCAGGTGTACAATTCTATAATACATCATCTGTATGCTGTATTGTTTGTTCCCCATGCAAAGCCAAGGGTCCTTCCATCACCATTTCCCCCCATTCCTCTTCTACCTCCCCTCCACCAAATTAGCATTTCTTATTGATATGTTAAGATAAAACTTTATTTTCAAAGATTAAAGAAAAATTTGAGTACTAAATAAAAATTCATATAATTAGACTAAAATAATGTTATCATTAGAGCAAATTTAATTCCAAGTCTCTTCTGACAATGTCAAACCCTGAATACTTAAAACTTACTGGCAATATATAAAATGCCATTCCATTAAAAGTCTTCCATCTAATACTTGATTATAATTAACACAGGATTGCAAAACAAAACTAAAAAACTAATTTGTTTCATCTCTTTTATCTGTTTTCCTGTCTTCATGTATGTGCTATATTTTTATTAGGTACTTGGAAGTGCAGATATGGACAAATTAGCTATTCAAAAACATTTGCTAACATACAGTTTCTTCCGTGTTATAGTTTTAGTAAGTCCCCCACAACCAGCAAAAATACAATGTGATATATGGATATTGATGAGGAAATACATACAGAACACTATAGAAATTCATGGACTATATAATATTTACAAAATAAAGGTCCTGGAAGTACTTTATAGAGGGGTTGGTATTAGATGATTATATATTTTGAAAGTGGAGACAGAAAAGTCCTGAGCAACCGACAAGCAAAATATTAGAAACCACTTTGAGGAAACTGAGTTCTGCAGCTGTGGCATGGGCAATTAGAGATTATGTCATAGATGGAGGTGGAGGGCGGACCATGGGAGGCATTGAATACTGGGTCATAATTGTGTTGGGAAGAGTACAGACACTGAAGGGTCACCAGTGAAGAAATGTAATGATTTAACCTGTGCTCTTAGAAAAATCGATTTAAGGAGAATCACCCGAAGGGGACTTGAGGCAGGGAAATGCAAGAAGCCAGTGCTTCTACCCAAGTGAGAGGCAATGAGAGCTCACACCAAGGCCGTGGCAATGAAAACTGAGAGAAGGAGAGCGCTTCAAAAGAAACTGCAGGAGTGCAATTGACAGGATATTAAAACTGATGCTCTGTCCTGGGAGCGGAAAAAATTGATGATGGCCCTTAGATCTTGAAATCGTACGGGAGAATGATAGTACAATTAACAGACAGGGACCTCTCAACAGAGGGGTCAACTCCAATAATAAGATAGTGGCTTTCTGAACCCTTCTGATAAGGACTGTGTGGTCAGATCCAAACTCTTTGGCAAGGAGCACGATGATGGATTAGTTTTGTCTGCCATGGGCACAGGATGAAATTACATTTGTTTGGATATGAACTGTATTCTATCCTCGGTATCCTGCATGGGAAAAAAAAGAGAAACAAGAGGTTCACTAGTTTAGGGATTTATTTTTAATTGGTTTCTTCTTTATTTTTTCTTCCTAAGTTGTTATTATATTAGATTAGACTCCAGGAACAAAGATATTAAAGTTTTAATATACTCATTGGACACGATAAGGTTGATAATTAAGGTGGCGGCAAATAGTCAAAGCATCATTTAATTACCCACACAAGAAAAGAGCATGTTCTTTGAGTAAAGCAAATTCTACCTATGTGCATATGTGATTCTTAAGGTTTCCCATAGGGATTTTGCTTCATGAATCATATTCGCATTATATGGGATAATAGGCAGATTGGAGCAGATGATATACTGATAGCTACCACATATCTAAATGAACATAGGTCATTTTTCTGGCATATGTGTTCTTTATTAACTCACCAAATGCTCACAATAACCCAGTGAGCTTAGTAGTATAACCAACCCCATTTTATAGATGATAAAACTGAGGCAAGAGTTGTTAAAAAGTCTGTCCACCCTCGCACAACTAGGAAGTGCTAAAACTAGAATTTGAATCAAAGTAGTCTGACTCCAAAGCCCCCACTCTCAGCCACTGCAGAATAACATGGTGTACTACATGCACAAGCCTTCTGTGTGGAAAGGCAAAGTGAGTCCTGTCAAAGCAGCACCCATGTGACATGAAGGTGTTAATATGAAACCAAAGGGACTATCAAACGTCAGTGCTAGGCAAGTAATGGAGATGAATGAAGCTGGCTGGGGGCAGAGGGGGATTAGATCATGCCTTTCCCGTCTGAACGGAGTGGCTACACCTCAAAGCCTGCAATGCTGGCCCCCTGTTGACAATATTCATTCATCTTTGTGGGACCAGAAATCTAGGATTTTCAAGGCAATCCATCCATTTTTCAGTAACGGGACCAAGATGGCATGAGGCAAAACGAGAACAAAGCAGAAACAAAAACAGGTCGTGGGAGACAGGTTAGCCACAGACTTCTTACTGAGCAACTGGTGTTTTAAGCATGGCGCCCCTCAGTGACTGATCCCAACATGCGTGCCAAAGGGCGCCTGTGCTAGCTGTCAGGCTGGTTGGGTCCTCCACGTGCTCTTGCAGTCATCACACCATAAAACCGGACACCAGGCACTGGAGAGCTACTCAGTCACACAATTCATGGTGTAACCCTGGGGGGAAACGCCTTGCATTCTCTTAGGCTTCGGTCATTACTGACAGTGTTAAGGGGAAAGGGAGATACTTGAAAAAGTATCTTAAAAGTCCTTAAGGTTTTTCCAAGACTAGCATTTTTCCCCTAACATACTTTTCTTTCATTTATTTCAGTTTTTCATTGGTTTTCTTTTTCATTTTTTAATTTAAGCTGAGATGGTAAAACTGTCTCAGACTGTTCCAAATCGCCATGCCTTTCTGATGGTATAGACCCATGAGAAGCGTTAAAGGGCCTAGAATTTGAAGTCTTTAGTTGCCAGCTGATGGATGGTTGAGATATTCCAAAACTTTGATACATCTCAGATCCTGGCTGCACTGAATAGTGGAGTTCTGAATTAGTTGGTTCTCTGATCTTGCTTTTGAGAATTTGTCAAAGTTTTTGAACATTCACAATGATCAGAAGATGTTAGATGACACGAGAGCCTTTTCAATCCACAGTCATACCTCTACAAAGGATATGTGTTCGGGGTTTTTGTTTAGGACCTGACAGTGTGACAGTGGGGAAAACAATAAAATAAATAAATAAACATGAGTCTGTGGGTTTATAAATTTAGTCTCTTCTGGACCAAAACTCACAGAAAGGAATCTTGGGATCCAACATGTCATTAATGGAAGTCACTTCTGCTTTGTGTGGAAGAGTGTACAATGGGTGTTTTTTCTGGGGCTTCTGTTGTATACTTTAGAGCTCTCTAAACACTCAAATATTTTTATTAGAGGAATTCAACATGTAGTGTTACCAAAATTTGGGATGTGAGGGGAAAAATCATATGGGGACACAGAGAACTTCTCTATCTGTGAAATCTATTTGAACATCAAGCCTACGAACTCATGAAGCTTAGTCAATTATTTACGTGAGAATGCAGCTTCCCTAAAGACTCAGTTCTGTAGGAACAGAGGTACCACCAGGCTTCACGAGGACCAGAACCAGAATGCATTTGTAAGCTCCCTCCTTGGTCTCAAGTCTCCTCTGTCTCACAGGTAACTCAGCTGGACTGCTCTGTCCCCGCTGGGCTGGCTCTCTGTGCTCACATGTTCCACTCATGGCCCAGCACAGCAGACCTCCTCTGGCCCATTTCAACAATTTTACTTTTCCCCTGTAGCTTCTGATCCTGGGAAAAGCTTTGTAAAGTTCAGTTTTAACTCTCAAATAAGAGAGTCAGATTTTCTTAGCCAAACCACCTGAATTTTCTCATATGTGAAATGGTGGGGACTGAAGAGGGTGGGTTGGTAATTGGCAGTTTTTCCAGTTCGAGGAATTCTTTAATTTATTGTTATTATCCAAAATGACCATACTCTAGCAATGAAATAAGTCCATGTCACATGCTATTTGCTTGTGCCTATTTTTAAAGAAAGCTTATATCTTTTTATTTTGCTTTATGATGTAATCTGTTTATTTCTAACATAGTAACACATACACATATACATACATAGATATACAGTGTGTGTGTGTGTGTGTATTGTAACACTAGCCTAAGACAGTAGTCTAAAATCAATTCCACATATTTCTTTATATATCACTCCTGCATTTATTTAAAATAACCATCAATGGTCCCACAAAGAGGTATTCTGAAGGACTAACCACAAAAATGAATGCTTTTCTATAAATATGTAAATTCCTCAGTCGCGTTTATAGGAAGGTGCTTCATGAGTACTTGAGGAGAGAGGTGAGGCGGGCCAGACCAACGGCCTTTCTTTAGAATGAAGCGCGTTCCCTTCCGAGACCAACGTCTTTACAAGTCACTATTTTATTTGACACTTCCCCGTTTTAAAAATGAAGTGGTTAAAAGGCTTAATTCTCAGGGAATTTAAAGATCAAAGAAATCTCTGACCCTATTTTTCATGATATTGCCTTCCAACACAATGCAACATAAAACTACTTATCCATTTGGGTCAGTATATTCTTCTCACAGTAGATCACTAATATTCCTGGTGGAATCCAAATGAGAACTTGAATATACAAATTTGTGAATATACAATGTGATTATCTATCTATCTATCTATCTATCTATCTATCTATCTATCTATCTATCTATGTGCATATTTTTTTGGTCCCTCCTGATCTCTAATGTTTTCTACCCTTGTCCTGTGCCTCAGAAAGCTAGTCTCCGTCCACTGTATCAGCGGAGCTCCCTTGCTGTCTCTTTGCAGTTGGGTTTTGCACTTTGGCAAAGGTTTAGGAAAAGAAAAGTGAATCCAGGCTCCTGTCCCAGAGCAGCACCCTGGGAACGCTTGCCTCTACCCAGAGTCCTGTGCCAGACAGTGCTCTTGCCGATGGCTGAAATATAGGGTGTCGTGAATTTGCACCAGAAACCAATCTTATTCAGATACTATAGATAAATGTGTCAATTAGGACTCTGGCAGAAAAGCTGGCGCCTGACAAAGAGATGATGGAAGAGAAGTTAATAAAGCATTTGCTTCTTCCAGGACCCATATAGACGTGTGATATAATTTCATATAAGTCTCACTTGTTTCTTGTGCATATCTGTACATCCTGCGTTTAAATATTGGTCAGAGCTGGAGGGATAAACTGCCTGGCAAGGGTGTGGGAAAATAGACCATAATGGTAGAAAAATAAATTTGCACAATCTCCTTTGAGGTCGATTTGATGGGTTATCCAAAATAACAATACACATACAATGTTTTGTGAGTAAAACACTTGAATTTGTTCTACAGATATGTATGTCTGAGCTACATACCTTTACACATATTTTTAAGGAAAGGAAGTTTAAAAAGTGATACTGGAGTTCTATTCTGGGAAACAGACTTTTTTTTTTTTATTGCAATACATGGCTGGTAAGAATGACTGAAATAAGCTAAATATCCATTACTGGAGGGTAGTGTGTTTAAATAAAGGAGGAAAGGTTCATACAATAGAACACATTTATTTATAATTACATGCCGTGTACCCATCTTGTGAAAAGGCAGGAAAAAGTCAAGTTTTCTATGCATAGAATGGGAATATAAAAGAGCAGTTATATCTACAAAAGAAATACTGGGCTTCTATTCTGGGAAGTCGACTTATTTCATTGAATATACTTTTGTACTCTTTCTAATGTATATTTTATGCATGTTTTACTTCTGTTATTTTTAAAGCTTCTTAAAATTCACTGGAATAAACTAGAAAGCAATTTATAAATGGAAGGTTTAGTGTGCACTGTGACTGTTCAAGACAAAGAAATAAAACTGGTCAAGATGAAGATGCTATTTAGCTGGGTCCTCGTAATCAGCCAGACAAATTCTTCTTATCAAACCCATAGCTATTTACAATTTTACAGATAGGGTGTCGAGTTGACTCAAACTGGCTTTATATTATACATCTTTCAAGTCCCATCCCAAAGTAGAAATCGTGACCACTAAGTAGATGAATATTAAAGGTTTGCTATATTTTCATTTGAATGAGTATTTATTGAGGCACTGTGGACAAACCCAGTATGCACTAATTTCTATCAAGAATTTGGCCAAGTTGAGGCTCAAGTACAAGATTCTCCTTGAGGGCCTACAGAAGTGCTACGCTACAATGACTCGAACACAAAGCTGTAGTTGAGATTTAATCTTCTCCCTTTAGTCTGTAATGAACATTAATTGTACCTCCTGACCATTAAGTCCATATTGTGTGATTATCAAGTCCTCCTAGAATGAATAATCAGTCTTATTTTTCTACAGGAGTTGTGAATGCTCATATTCATTTCATTGTCAATGAATTTATTACCAGTCCTATGGAACCATTGATATATGTGACTACAATCCTCCCAAACCTTTGGAGCACTTATGTTTACAAACAAATAAGCTAGATAGTGTGATAATACCAAGACAGATAAGATACATCCCACTCATGAAATTTATGGCTGGTGCTGAGAGGCTGTGTGAGAGCATAAAATCTAATTGTCTGATGTTATAGAGAAAGTCCTGGATTCTTTTAGTGACTAGCATTTGCTTATAATTATCAAATAAAAATAGTCCTAAGAGGCCCTGGCTGTTTGGTTCAGTGGTAGAGTGTCAGCCCTGTGTGTGGACGTCCCAGGTTCAATTCTTGGTTAGGGCACCCAGGAGAAGCAACCATCTGCTTCTCCACCCTTCCGCTTCCTCTCTCTCTCTCTTTATCTCTCCCCCTTTCTGAAGCCATGGCTCAATTGCCTCAAGCAAGTTGGTCCCAGGCACTGAGAATGGCTCCTTAGCATCCACCACAGGTGCTAAAAATAGCTTGGTTGCCAAGCAATGTAGCAATACTTCAGATGGTCAGAGCATCGCCCCATATGGGGCTTGCAGGGTGCATGCAGAAGTTTGTCTCTCTGCCTCCCCTTCTCTCACTTAATAAAAAAAAAATAGACCAAAGAGATATATAACTTTTAAATAAAAATAAATTAAATTTAAGTTTTAAATTTAAGCAAATATGAAATAATAAAAGAGAAGTTCATGTACCTTATACCCTTTTCACTCTTATTAACATCTTATATGACTCTGACAAATTTGTCACAGTTATTAACATAGATATATCATTATCAACCAAAGTCTATAATTTATTCATATTTTATAATTTTTTTAACCTGATGTTCTTATCCTGTTCCAAAATCCTATCCAAGATATCACATTACATTTAGTTATCAGGTCTCCTTAGGCTCCTCTTGGCTGCAGGTTTCTGAGATTTTTCTTATTTTTGATAACCTTGAAAGTTGTGAGGAGAGCTAATCAGATATTGTGCAGAATGTTCTTCAGCCAAGATTTCTCTGTTATTTCTCAGCAGTGAACTGGAGACTGGTTTTGGAGGAAAATCATCTTTGTAAGTGTGATTCTCATCAGAGCATATCAAGTACACATACTATTAATGTGACTCATCACTGGTAATGCTAGCATGGGGCCGCTGGCTGATGCAGTGCTTTTCAGGGGAGTCCAATGTAAATCACCATTTTCCTTCATTTCCATACTGTTCTTTTTGCAAATAAAAGGTGCTATGCAAATAGGGCGTTATATTTCACTTTCTTTAGGATAGAATGTAACCATCCTTAGAATACTTCTACATGAGAAACTATTCTCTTCTCTCCTGTTTATTAATATTTTTACTCTATTATTTATTTATGGACTCATGGGTATTTCTTTTACACTTTGGGTTATAACCTAAAACTTTTATTTCCTTTGTTCAAAGTGTTTTCTCATTGCCATTGGGAGGTCTTTCAACTGGCGTCCCTTTGAGATACATGCATCCCCATGTGCATCATCTGTTTTGAACACTTCCTTTCTGGCACTGTAAGATTCCCCAAATTCATCTTCTGTATTTCCCTGTCTAGTCCTAAAATCAGCCATTTCCGAGGATACTCTGGGTTCTCTTTTGGAGAATGGTATTAGAAGCAAAGATCTGTACACTGGAGGTGCTCGTTGCTACTGGGTTGTTGTTGCTTCTAGGATCTCTCGGCTGACCTCTAGAGCAAGAAAATATGTGTGTTTATACTAACCCGCACTATCTAATCTGTCAATAAATATGTGTCTCTATAGAAGAATCTAAACAGGAGTTTATGCTGATATCTCCGACTTTTACCTCTTCCTACATGCATTATTGTAGCCCGCTTCCCTTGCTAATTGTAATCGCCAAGTCAAAGGGTTGAAAAACTGCATCTTGAAATTCACCAGCCATTTACTTATCTGTTCTATTCCAGTATACATGGACAGTGTATATACAGTGCTTTCAGAAATGTGAACACATACCACTGGAGAGAGGAGGGAAATGAATCAACTTGAGCGCAATGCTTATGGACAGTGTGGTATGTCTTTAGTCTTATGGACTCTATCTGCTTCCAGAGGTACTTAAGCCGGAGTCCTCTTCCTCACCCCTTCAGTTAGGTTGTTCAATACACTTCTACTACAGTTTGATTCCTTGGTCACCTTCTTCACTCCATCCTGGTGTCCCCCTACCTCCTAAATAATTTTCGTTTTCATTTACATACATTAAAGTTCACTCTTTTGCTGTAAATTTTGACAGATGTTACAAATATAGTGTCCCGTATCACCAATACAGCATCATATAAAAGAGTTTCTCCACCCTAAAAATATTCCCTGTGCATTAGCTACGTACTCTCCTCTCCTTCCTGATCCCTGGCAACCACTAATCTGTTGACCATCTCTACAGTTTTGCCTTTTTCAGGATGCCATATCAACGAAATCCTATAGTACATAGCCTTTTCACACTGGTGTCTTTCCCTTACTGTTATGAAGTTAAGGTGCATCCAAGTCTCTGTATGGCCTCATGGCTCCTTCCGTTGTATCACTGAATAGGATCTGTTGTATGGATGACCCCAAGTTTGTTTTATCCATTTACCTATGAAAAGCATCTCCTGTCTTCTATTTTTTTTGCTTATTCCAAACAAATCTATCAATATTTTCAGAGAGATTTTTTTAATGGACATTGTTTAACTATTTTTGTTCTTTTTTATGCTTAAGGAAAACACTGCACTTTAAGAAATTATCTTGGTATTTCAATGTATTTTACATTCTAATATAAGTGAGGTACATACAAGTACTAGTCTGGCTATGCAGACACTTTGATTTCTAAATTCTCCCTTCACAGGTGGCTGTTCTGATCTAGTTTTTGAATCTCATCCTCCATCTGATGGTGTCTATAGATGGACACTGGTAGTTTCAATCAGACAGGATGCTTCTAATTTCTCTATTAGATTTCCTTGCCCAACTCTTTTGAATGGTTTGCTAAATTCTAAACTAATTACCCCTTCTGAATTGGTTTCTAGCTATAGCAGGACTCGAGGAAGACTATCAGTTGTGTCTGACATGCTTAAATTTTATTATCAAATACTATACATCAGCCCCCAGAGACCTTGTCTCCAAAGAGAGGTCTTTGGTCCATTCATAGAAACAGCTAGGAATATTGACGTATTCTTAGCAAAAGAATAATTTTTTAAAATGTGCTTGGACAGATATTATTTGGGTATGAGTCATACTAGCCTTTATCTTCTCTCTTCTCTGAAGAAGATTCTGGCTTTCTCTACCTACACTGTTTTATCCCGTTAAATACTCTGCAGAGTATTTCGCCTGTTGTTGGTTGTTGGTATTTTATTGCAGAATCAGGAGACAGACCAGAGGGAGGGAGGGAAAGAATGTGATGGCTAGAGTGGGAGGCATGGACACATACATTGCCATGGATTGGAAGAAAGGGATGAGGAGGAAAAAGTGATTTTTTTAAAAAGATTCTCAAGAAATAGAAGTAAAACATTTGAGGTAACTTGGAATTATTTCTGCCTTCCTGATGTGTTTTCCAGAGTGTGACTCTGCGTTGAGTTTGCATCATGTGGGAAGATAAGTGTCTCTATATTTTATTCAATCATGGCAAGCACACACACACGCACACGCATGCACACACACGCACACACACACAAGCACATGCACACGTACACACATACAACAGTAGCCACCACAAATACAACCTAGGTTGTAAAAATTAGGTGTTAAGTGAAATAAAACACCGAGATCATTTTCTGAGTGATTTTATTTATTTATTTATTTATTTATGGAACTTTATTTATTTATTTATTTATTTTTTATATTTTATTATTATTAATTCTAATGGGGTGACACCAATAAATCAGGGTACATATGTACAATGAAAACATCTCCAGGTTATCTTATCATTCAATTGTGTTGCATACCCATCACCAAAAGTCAAATTGTCCTCTGTCACCTTCGATCTGGTTTTCCCTGTGTCCCTCCCCTCCTCCCTATCCCACTCTTCCCTCCCTCCCCCCAACCCATAACCACCACTCTCTTGTCCATGTCTCATATTCTCACTTTTATGTCCCACCTATGTATAGAATCATGCTGTTCTCAGTTTTTCTTTTTTTCTGATTTACTTATTTCACTCCGTATAATGTTATCAAGGTACATCCATTTTGTTATAAATGATCCGATGTCATCATTTCTTATGGCTGAGTAGTATTCCATAGTATATATGTACCATAGCTTTTTAATCCACTCGTCTTCTGACGGACACTTGGGCTGGTTCCAGATCTTCGCTATTGTGAACAATGCTGCCACGAACATGGGGGCGCATTTCTTCTTTTCGAACAGTGCTATGGTGTTCTTAGGGTATATTCCTAAAAGTGGGATAGCTGGGTCAAAAGGCAGTTCGATTTTTAATTTTCTGAGGAATCTCCAAACTGTTTTCCACAGTGGCTGCACCAGTCTGCATTCCCACCAGCAATGCAGAAGGGTTCCCTTTTCTCCACATCCTCGCCAGCACTTATTCTGTGTTGTTTTGCTGATGAGCGCCATTCTGACTGGTGTGAGGTGATATCTCATTGTGGTTTTAATTTGCATTTCTCTAATGATTAGTGATGTTGAGCATTTTTTCATATGCCTATTGGCCATCTGCATGTCCTCTTTGGAGAAATTTCTATTCATTTCTTTTGCCCATTTTTTGATTGGGTTGTTTGTCTTCCTGGTGTTGAGTTTTATAAGTTCTTTATAAATTTTAGCTATTAACCCCTTATCAGATGTGCTGTCGAATATGTTCTCCCATTGTGTGGTTTGTCTTTTTATTCTGTTCTTATTGTCTTTAGCTGTGCAAAAACTTTTTAGTTTGATATAGTCCCATTTGTTTATCTTGCCTTTTATTTCAGTTGCCCGTGGAGATAAATCGGCAAATATATTGCTGCTACAGATGTCAGAGAGCCTGCTGCCTATGTTTTCTTCTAAGATGTTTATGGTTTCACGGCTTACATTTAAGTCTTTTATCCATTTTGAGTTTGTTTTTGTGAATGGTGTAAGTTGATGGTCTAGTTTCATTTTTTTGCAGGTAGATGTCCAATTTTCCCAACACCATTTGTTAAAGAGGCTGTCTTTACTCCATTGTATGTTCTTTCCTCCTTTGTCAAATATCAGTTGTCCATAAAGCTGTGGGTTTAGTTATGGGTCCTCTGTTCTGTTCCATTGATCTATGTGCCTGTTTTTATGCCAGTAGTAGGCTGTCTTGAGTATAATGGCCTTATAGTAAACCTTGATATCTGGAAGAGTGATACCTCCTGCTTTATTTGTTCTTTTTAAGATTGCTGAGGCTATTCGTGTTCTTTTTTGGTTCCATATAAATTTTTGGAATATGTGTTCTATATCTTTGAAGTATGTCATTGGTATTTTAATTGGTATTGCATTGAATTTATAAATTGCTTAAATTACTTTGGGTAATATAGACATTTTAAAGATGTTTATTCTTCCTAGCCATGAGCACGGTATGTGCTTCCACTTGTTTGTATCTTCCTTGATTTCTTTTATC
Source organism: Rhynchonycteris naso (assembly GCA_037038555.1). Taxonomy (NCBI): domain Eukaryota; kingdom Metazoa; phylum Chordata; class Mammalia; order Chiroptera; family Emballonuridae; genus Rhynchonycteris; species Rhynchonycteris naso. The sequence continues at coordinate 12,113,362 of CM073001.1, forward strand.
AATGTTCTATAATTTTTCGAGTACAAGTCCTTAACCTCCTTGGTTAAATTTACTCCTAGGTACTTTATTTTTTTGGCTGCAATAGTGAAGGGGATTGTTTCCTTAATTTCTTTTGCTGACAGTTCATTGTTGGTATATAGAAATGCCTCTGATTTCTGAGTATTAATTTTATATCCTGCCACCTTGCTGAATTCATTTATAAGGTCTAGTAGTTTTTTGACTGAGACTTTAGGGTTTTCAATATACAATATCATATCATCTGCAAATAGTGACAGTTTTACTTCTTCTTTTCCAATTTGGATGCCTTTTATTTCTTCTTCTTGTCTGATTGCTGTAGCTAGGACTTCCAGAACTATGTTGAATAAGAGTGGTGAAAGGGGGCATCCCTGCCTGGTTCCGGATCTTAAGGGGATTGCTTTTAATCTTTGTCCATTTAGTATGATGTTTGCTGTCGGTTTATCGTAGATGGCCTTTATCATATTAAGGAATGATCCCTGTAAACCCACTTTACTGAGAGTTTTGAGTATGAATGGGTGCTGGATTTTATCAAATGCCTTTTCTGCATCTATTGAAATTATCATGTGATTTTTGTCCTCCCTTTTGTTTATGTGATGAATCACATTGATTGATTTGCGAGTATTGAACCAGCCTTGCCTCTCCAGAATAAATCCCACTTTATCGTGGTGTATGATTTTTTTCATATATTGCTGGATCCGGTTGGCTAATATTTTGTTGAGAATTTTAGCGTCTAAATTCATTAGGGATATAGGCCTATAGTTTTCTTTCTTTGTGTTGTCTTTGCCCGGTTTTGGGATCAGAATTATGCTCGCCTCATAAAAGGAGTTTGGAAGTCTTCCTTCTTCTTGAATTTTTTGAAATAGCTTGAGGAGGATAGGAGTTAGTTCTTCTTTGAATTTTTGATAGAATTCACTTGTGAAGCCATCAGGCCCAGGGCTTTTCTTTTTTGGGAGTTTTTTGATAACTGTTTCAATCTCATTTGCTGTAATTGGTCTGTTTAGGTGTTCTGATTCTTCCAGATTGATTTTTGGAAGGTTATATGATTCAAGAAATATGTCCATTTCACCAAGATTGTCTAATTTTTTGGCATATAGTTCTTTATAGTATTTTCTTACAATGCTTTGTATTTCTGTTGTGTCAGTTGTTATTTCTCCACTGTCCTTTCTAATTTTATTTATTTGAGTCCTCTCTCTTTTTTTCTTGGTGAGTCTAGTTAAAGGTTCATCAATCTTGTTTACCTTTTCAAAGAACCAGCTTCTGGTTTCATTGATCCTCACTATTGTTTCCTTCGCCTCTATGTCATTTATTTCTGCTCTGATCTTTATTATTTCCTTCCTTCTACTTGTCTTGGGTTTTATTTGTTGTTGTTTTTCTAGTTCTTTTAGATGCAGGGTCAAGTTGCTTATTTGAGCTTTTTCTAGCTTCTTATGATATGCCTGTAGTGCAATAAACTTCCCTCTCAGAACTGCTTTTGCTGTGTTCCATAAATTTTGAGTTGATGTATGCTCATTATCATTTGTTTCTAGAAACTTTTTTATTTCTTCTTTGATCTCATTGTTAATCCATTCATTATTCAATAACATGCTATTTAGTTTCCAAGTGTTTGAGTATTTTTCAGTTTTTCTTTTGTGGTTAATTTCTAGTTTCATGGCATTGTGATCAGAGAAAATGCTTGATATGATTTCAATCTTCTTAAATTTATTGAGACCATTTTTGTATCCTAACATGTGGTCTATCCTAGAAACCGTACCATGAGCGCTTGAGAAGAATGTATATTCTAGTGCTTTAGGGTGAAAAGTTCTGAAGATATCTATTAAATCAAGTTGATCTAGTGTCTCCTTTAAGTCTGCTGTTTCTTTATTAATTTTCTTTCTTGAGGATCTATCCAGTGTTGTCAGAGGGGTATTGAAATCCCCTACTATGATAGTATTGCTGTTAATCTCGCCCTTTATATCCATCAAAGTCTGCTTTATGTATGTCGGGGCTCCTATATTTGGTGCATAGATATTTATAATAGTTATATCTTCCTGTTGAATTGTTCCCTTTATCATTATGTAGTGTCCTTCTTTATCTTTTACTACAGCCTTTCTTTTAAAGTCCATTTTGTCTGATATAAGTATTGGTACCCCTGCTTTTTTTTCATTTCCATTTGCATGAAATATTTTTTTCCATCCTTTTACCTTCAGTCTATGAGCATCTTTTGTTTTAAGGTGTGTCTCTTGTAGACAGCATATGTATGGGTCCTGTTTCTTTATCCATGCAGCTACCCTCTTTCTTTTGATTGGATCATTTAATCCATTTACATTTAAGGTTATTATTGATATGTAGTTGTTTATTGCCATTTTATTCTTTAAAGCTGTATTCTTCTTTTGCTCTATTCATTCCTCCCTTTAAACTGTTCACAAGAGGCCCCTTAGTATCTCTTGCAGAATTGGTTTGGTTTTTATGAATTCCTTGAGGCTTTCTTTTTCTGGGAAGCTCTTTATTTCTCCTTCAATTTTAAATGTTAGCCTTGCTGGATAAAGTAGTCTTGGTTGTAGGTTCTTGTTCTGCATTACTTTGATTATATCTTGCCATTCCCTTCTGGCCTCAAGTGTTTCTGTTGAGAAGTCTGATGTCATCCTTATGGGGGCTCCTTTGTAGGTGATAGCCTTTTTTTCTCTAGCAGCTTTTAAAATTTTTTCTTTATCCATTAGCTTTGGTATTTTAACTATGATGTGTCTTGGTGTAGATCTTTTAGGGTTTCTCTTTAATGGAGTTCTGTGTGCTTCTTGAATGTGTGGAGTGTTTCCCAGCCTTAATTTAGGAAAGTTTTCTGCTATGATTTGATTGAACAAAGTTTCCATTTCCTGTCCTCTCTCCTCTTCTTCAGGCACCCCTATGATGTGAATGTTGTTTTTCTTCATGTTGTCACAGAGCTCTCTTAGAGTTTCCTCACATTTTTTAAGTCTCTTTTCCTTTTTCTTCTCTGCTTCTGTGCCTTTGTTTATTGTGTCCTCTAACTCGCTTATTCGATCCTCAGCGTGATTCATCCTGCTTTTAATTCCTTCCATTGTGGTCTTCAGTTCTGATACTGTATTTGTCATTTCTGTCTGATTCTTTTTTATTATTTCATTTTCGTTTTTTATACTTGTTATCTCTTTATTTAGATGTTCATAATGACTATCCATTGTTGCTCTAATTTCTTTGAACATCCTAACTATCATTATTCTAAATTCTGCTTCTGGTAATTTGGTTATATCTGGTTCATTCAGGTCCTTCTCTGGGGATTTCTCTTGATTCATTTGGTTTGCATTCCTCTGCCTGCCCATTTTTTCTGTGTATAAGCAAGTTGTGGCCACTGGAGTCCAGTAGGTGTTGCCTTTGTGTTCTCTAGGTGTGGTCTGTCTGTAGGCCCCTTCCCCCCTCTGCCAGTGCCTAGGGTGGTTGGGTATGAGCGTTACCAGCGCCGGCCCACTGTGGCTTTTGCTGTGATTTCTGCCTCTCCTCCGTGGGAGGGGCTGTCACTGAAGCCACAAGTCTTAGCACCAGGGGTAGAGGTGAGCACCTTTCCTCAGCTGCGGACCCAGCCTATTTCTGGACTTCCGCCCAGAGCCCTGAGTCAGAGCTTGCTCGCCACAGTTTCGCGGGTTGGGCGGGGCTTTTGACGTGCTCTCAGCTGTGAGCGTTTGCCCGTCCGGAGATTTAGCCCCGCCATCGAGGCCAGGGCCCTTCTGCGAAGGGTCGGAAACCAAGGTTTAATGGGGCGGGCGTGTTTGCTGGCTTCCGCTCAGCTGCGGACTTCCGCTCGTCCCGGACTCTACCCCGCCCCCGTGTTCGGAGCCCACTCGTGCATGTATGAATGCTATCCGCGGTTTCTCCGGCATGGGGGGGGGCTGGTAGCGTGAGCTCAGCCGCGAGCCCCTGCCCGTCCCTGGTCCTAGCCGGGTCCCCGCGGTCAGGGCCGGCCTGCGCAGGTTCGTAGGGCAGATTTCTGCCTGTTCCTGGCCTCCCGCTTTGTCCCCGTAAGTGGGGTTAAAGGCGGGCCCGCAGCTGCCGGTCCGATCTCGCGCTTCCCCTCCAACCCTCTGGGCTAGACCGAGCTCCCACCAACTTGGCCTCTGCCCTCGCCGACAGAACCGCGTTTCAGCATCCTGCTGCCCACCATACCCTTAAGCAGCCCTCAGCAGAGTAGGAAGGGACCTAATACTCCACACTGTAGGCCTGGGAGCTCCCTCACTTGTTTCACAGCTCAAAACTGTCCAAACGCCTCCTCTAGGCTCTGGGACTGCAGGCTGGGGCTTGGTTCCTGGGACCCAGGTCCTTCCCTCTCCGCCAAACTCTCCTCCCGCCCCAAGGGTCTCTCCAAGCTGCCGTTTGCTCCAGGGAGCTGGGCAGCCCTCTTCGCGTTTTCGCTATTCCTACCAGTCTCAATGTGGCTTCTTCTGTGTTCCTTGGTTGAAGAGTTCACTTAGTTTAGTTCATAGTTGGTTTATCCAGATGATGGTTCTTTAAATTGAGTTATAATCCACTTTGCTTCTGGGAGTTGGAAGTTGGTACGTTCGCCTACTCCGTCGCCATCTTGCTTCACCCTGAGTGATTTTATTTTAAAAAAATTAAAGAAAAGGAAAAGAGTAGCAGAATGAGGGATTTCAGAGCTGGAATGACCCATTTTGGGAACCCAGAGCAGTGAATAGTATCTTCATATTTCTTTTTTTTTTTCCTCTTCTTTTCCAAGTTGAGAGGAGGGAAGGTAGACAGACTCTCATGTGCACTCTGACCAGGATCCACCTGCTGAGCCCCATCTGGGGCCGATTCTCTGCCCATATGGGGCCATGTTTGCAACCAAGATATTTTTAGTGCATGAGACGGAGGCTCCATGAGACATCCTCAGTGCTGGGGGACCAACGTGCTCAAACCAATTGAGCCATGGCTGCAGGAAGGGAAGAGAAAGAAAGATAATGGGGAACAGAAAGGATGGAGAAGCAGATGGTCACTTCTCCTAAGTGCCCTGAGCAGGAATCAAACCTGCTACATCCACACGCTGGGCTGTGGGATACTCTACCACAGAACCAACCGGCCAGGGTCATGTTTCTTTCTTTAAAAAAATACACATATGGGGACATTGTCAGGTTACAATATATATTTGATGGATGACTGTTTTTTTTAGAACTTTAATATGTCCCCTTTCCTGAGATAAATCTTCATTTCCCCAAAAATTATTTAAAGCAGCTGAGCTATGTGAGTACTTTAAGTAATTGTTCAGCTTCCTGCTTCATATTGTCTTTTATGACAGTCTTCGGATTTCTTAATTATTGCATTTTGTCTTTCTCCGTGGTTCAGATAATAAAACTATCGTCTGGCTCACCATTCTTCAGACAGACTGAGAAATAAAAAAGCTCACTGTGCTATTTTGTGACATTGCCACATCACCATTTCTCTCTGTCTTTGGAAATAAATTGTTGGTTGATCTGCAATTTTTTCTGTCTGCTCCTCAGAACCCGTGGCAACGTGTCACCTGTTCCAGAAGATTTTTATATTCAGGGCACAGTTCGGAGCTCAGGAAGAATTCTTCGCTGATTTCTTTTCGTCATTAATCATTGCCTACTGCCTCACTATTAGGGAAACATCTCAGTCTACACATGTGCATTCAATTAAGGCTTGATTGTTTAGTTTATGGATTATCTATTGTATTTGTTTGTTTTTTCTCTGTGTTCCTCCTCAATCCTTAGTTACTAATGTATTTCTTCATGGGCTTCTTTATGGGCTTTTGTCACAGACAGGAGAATGGGAAATGGAAAAAGTAAATAAAAATAAAGTTGCTCTTTAGATCTCTTTTAGTAAATCTACTCAAAAATTTAGAAATAATCCAGTTTGTTTTGGAATGAACAGATGATATGATCATTGCATTTTCTTCTGTTCGTTTTCCTGTCTCTTTCTCCTAACTTCTGAAAAAGCTGCACAGAGGAACTGGCTGTTGCAATAACCTGAAAGACACCATGGCTTATGGTGTTAGCCAAATATCTGAGACTCGATCTGTGCATCGATGAAATCCACTAATGCTGCGACTTCCTGCCTGTGTTAGAGAAGTATTGGTGGATTATAATGAGATCACTGAATAGATTTCTATGTATATGAATAGATTTCTATGTAGATTCACAAAAGTTATGTTGCATCAACCTGTATGTCAGTAAGGTTGCCACAATATTGCTGCCTAAAAATCCAGCCCCAGCCTGGCCACTAACCATCATGAACTATCATGGATCACTGGGTTTGGCTGGAGAAGCTCACCTGGCCCGAGCCCAGCTGGTGAATCTAGTCCTTGTGTTGTTTTTCCTGTGGCCCAGATGAAAGGGGCAGACATTAGTCTAGGACATGTCTTCTCGTTGTAATGGCAGAAGTCAAGAAGACAAAGCTCAATAATGCACCAGCACTTTCCCGGCCCCCTCTTATGTTATGTGTGTTAATAGTTCATTAGCCAGGTAAAACTACAAATCCAAGTCCCCGTGCTGGAATGACCACACACGATCACTGCATTCTCAGGCTGCCTCTGCTCGAGGCCTCTATCAGAGCAGTGAGTTTCGATTGAAAAGCGGGACTCAATTTGCTGTCAGCCTCTCTAGATCTGTGCCTTGCAAGGTGTGCATGGCCAGGGTGCTTGAGCAGAGTCCACCCCCTGCAGAAGCATTAGCAAGAAAAGTTTGCTGGTGTGCATATCCATCCTAGATGAAACGGAGTGGGGTCTCTGTGTCCTGGAAAGAGGGCCACTTGAGAGAGATGGTATTCAGGTTTTTTTTCCCCTTTAATTTATAAATTCAAAAAATAGTTATGCAGTGCCTACTTCAAGGCTCTCTAATGAGGAGTCATTCAAATGTTGAGTAAACTGTTCAAACTAGGTTGTCTGTCTTTATATCACTTTGTAGTTCTAAATATATTCTGAGACAGGACCCCTTTCCTTGGTTTTGTATATTATAAACCTTTTCCCGCTCTGCAGTTGTCTTTGAATTCCCTTGTTGGATTCTTTGAATGAATAGACACTAATTATTTTAATACAGTTCAATTTATATTTGTTTTCCCTTGTGATTTAACACTGTTTTGGGTCCTGTTGGGAAGAAAACTACTTATCTCAAGGTCATAGAGATTATTCAGCCATGTTATCTAGGAGCTTTATTATTTTATATCTCAACTTCACCTACAATTCATTGTATGCTTGTGTGGGGCAGGCAATTTCATTTCTTTTTTACTTCGATAAATGATATAGTCCAACAATTATGAAAAATATCTTTTCCCCACTGTTTTTCATAGTAATTTTTGTCATGATAAAGCACCCAGGTATGCCGGTTTATTTATTTATCTCTATTCTTTTTCATTGATCTTATTCTTGGGCAAATACCACCCTGTCTTAATGCCATCACATTATATCAATTTCAATATCTGATAGTCTTAAATTCTATAACTTGGTTGTCTTCTTCAAGATTAGCTTTTCTATTTTTGACACTTCTTTACCTTGCTTGTATTTTATCTATGCAGAACACCCCTATAGGATAGCTCACAAGTCATAAGACAAAGTTCAAGCCTTTTTCACAAATGCATCATACCCGTCCCCACACCAAGCTCTCACAAATACCAGTGGTACCTCTCCAACTTACTCTTGTAACTCTTCCCAAAGTACTTGCTATTCTAGTATTGTAAAATATAATTTAGCTTTTTCTCAAGTTTGAATTTATGTAAGTAGAATCATATTGTATGATATTTTCTTTGTCTCTGGTTAATTCATAAATATGTTTATGACATTTATCCAAGATGGTATGTTTGCTTATTTTTATTATTATATACTATTTAATTATGCAAGCATGCCACAATTTAATTTTCCAAACTATAGTTCATGAGAGTTTGCATCGAAATGTTTGTCTATTATCAATACTACTAACGCAGTTATTCTTGTACATGATTTTATGTCTACATGTATGCCCATTTTGTGATGTGCATAACTAAGGGTAGAATTCCTAGCTTATACGGTATGCTTATGTTTAGCTTTAAGTAGCTAATAAAACTACATGGTTTCTAATGTTACATCTCTCCTGCTATATAGCTCTGCCTGACTTTCTTCTAAAGCCACTAAGTATCTTTTATCTGTGTCTTATCTACTGTTATATCTCTTTATCCTCTAAATGTCTGTTTTTATTAGTTTTTTGTTCTTCTTGGTTTTAGTGGTTCTTGTACTCTGTCATGTGGTCTGGTTTACTGAAAGAAATATATTTGCCTATTTCGAGATACATGCTGTACCTCAGATATGCTAATATTGTAAAAATAGTTTGATAACTGTGGATGATAACATGTTTTTTCTAGAGGGGATTGACGTTTGTTTCTGGCTAGCACTTGATCTGTGGGCTCCAGGAATTCCATATTATTCTATTCCAATTAGGATTTTTGGTGACAAAACAAGTTATCATACGTTTCCCAAACTGGCTTGTTCCTACTGTCTGTTGCGGATAGGGTCCCCTTGACGTTCCGTCTGCAAACATGCTGTCGGGATAGTGCTACCAGGTCCTCTCCTCTTCAGAGGGCCCAGGACTCTGGCATTCTCCATCCACATGAGGCTGTTGGAAGCTCAGCTCAGCTTTTCCTCTCAGCTGATGTTTGGAAATCCTCAGCACTGCAGTGAACTTGCAGTCCAGAATGCTAAATGTATGCCCTCGCCAGATAGCTTGGTTGATTAGAACATCATCCTGATAAACAAAGTTTGTGGGTTCGACGTCTGGTCAGGGGACATACAAAGACAGACCAATGTTTTTGTCTCGCTCTCTAAAATCAAGAAACAAAATTTTTTAAACGCTAGACTTAGCTCTCATAGACCAGCTATCCCATCTCTAAGTTGATCCCTTAATTCCTTCCTTTTCCAACTTGGTATTTTCCCAATGACTTCCTTTTTATTTTTAATTCAATTTTTCTTAGTTACTGAGTGAATAGGTTAGTCAGAATCACCTAGTCCTTTGCTGCCTTAAACATTTAAACATTACCTTAATCTACAAAATGTTTAAAGAAAAAAGCAACCATAACAATACTTTCTAGTTCCCCTCATACTGCCACCGTATTTTGCCTAAAGCTGTTAAGTAATAGAGTCAGTTAGACTTAATAGCGGACAAATTAGGTGAATTATTTGTTCCGAGCCCAGGAGATAATGCTGTATATTTTTCAAGACTTGTTATCATGTTTAAAGCTCAGGGGCTTTAATTATTACTTTAATTTGGTCTTTCAAAAAAAAAATCTACAGACTAATCCCATTACTTTTTGCCTTTAGACCCAGATGGAATTATTGATCTAAACACGGAGAATGGGTGGTATCATGCATTCAGCACAAAGTAGAGGAGATAGGTTATCACTCTGTAAAGACTGTAAACACATAAACCATTTGGCTTTGCTTTTTTTTTCCTTCTTCTTCTTGCATCTGATATAGAGGTGGTCAAGTTACACATCAGATACTGTTTTTCTTTGAGATAGTCCATTGACTATAAGCCTGTTATTTTGGTAGGGATTAGTTTAACCTTGGGTTTTGGGAAATGTTACACATTGCTTCTCTTCCCAGCAAACAAATGCCTGGTTAATGCTCCACTCTGCACTATGCCTTGGTGTCTTTCTTTTTATTCTCGTCATCAAAGAATACAGCACAACATATACTTCATGCTCCATTGGTATGAGAATTGCTTCATGTCTCTTCCTCTCTCTGTCTCTGTCTCAGACATACACACACACATACACACACACACACACACACACACACACACACACACACACTCTTTCTCTCTTGCTACCTTCCTTCCAAAATCAGTCAGTATATGTCACATGGGAAATACATTTTGGACGATGACACAATGAAACGGGTCATTTCTCACAGTAAGCTGCTCTCCCTCACAAGGCACCTGTTGACCAGAATTCTAGTTTCTTGATTCACAGTAAAACCCTTTACCATGCCCTGAACTAGGGAGCTTGCACATAAATAGTGTATTTTCTCTTTTATGAACAAGTTCTTTCATACTCTCCATCCTCAGGGACCTGTCACCTGGTTGGTCTCCTTCCTTCCTTCCCCATTTTTGTGCCTGGCACTGTGATTGGCATTTGACCATCACAGAATGAATATTGACTGAAATGGGTGATTGGGTAAAAGGAAGGGAATACACTACTGATTGCCAGGTGACTGTAGAATTAGAAAAAAAAGAATTAGATGTTTCAAATACTTGTTTCTTGGGGGAGGAAACAAGAGTTCCCTGCTGGGCCACTCAAAAGAACACTGGGATGGTCAGGAGGCGGGGGAGAGAGGGACCTGTGGAAAGGGACATTTGTTGTGCTTCTGCTGGGGCCCAAAGGGAGAGGCAGGACATGCAGGCTCAGGCTTGGTTAACTTCAATAACTCTGAAGGACAGTGGGACATACCCTGGAGTATACAGGGCTTGGGGAAAAGGAAGCTTCCAGTTGGGAGTACAGGAAACACAGTGTGTTCTTGCATTAGTACTTATCAGTTATTGTATTGACTATTTGTATTATGACTATAACCTGACTTTTGCTCACCCCTTTAGAGTGGCTCGAGTGTGAGAGCCAAATGAGGGAGGTGGTTGGGGGTGTGGCCTTACTCTTATGGCTCAAGATGGGGAGCTGACCAGCCTTTTAGCCAGGGCTTCATAAAATAGATGGAGAGGAGGGAGCAAGATGGCGACAGAGTAGGCGGACGTACCAACTTCCAACTCCCAGAACCAAAGTGGATTACAACTCAATTTTAAGAACCATCACCTGGATAAACCAACTTTGAACAAAACTAAGTGGACTCTTCAACCAAGGAACACAGAAGAAGCCACATTGAGACTGGTAGGAATAGCGAAAACGCGAAGAGGGCTGCCCAGCTCCCCGGAGCAAACGGCAGCCCGGAGAGACCTGTGTGGCGGGAGGAGAGTTTGGCGGAGAGGGAGGGACCTGGGTCCCAGGAACCAAGCCCCAGCCTGCAGTCCCAGAGCCAAGAAGAGGCGTTTGGACAGTTTTGAGCTGTGAAACAAGTGAGGGAGCTCCCAGGCCTACAGTGTAGAGTATTAGGTCCCTTCCTACTCTGCTGAGGGCTGCTTAAGGTTTTGGGGCGGCAGGACGCTGAAAGGCGGTTCTGTCGGCGTGGGCAGAGGCCAAGCCGGTGGGAGATCGGTCTAGCCCAGAGGGTCGGAGGGTAAGCGCGAGAGCAGTCCGGAAGCTGCGGGCCCGCCTTTAATCCCACTTACGGGGACAAAGCGGGAGGCCAGGAACGGGCAGGCCCTGCGCAAGCCGGGCCTGACCGCGGGGACCGGGCTAGGACCAGGGACGGGCAGGGGCTCGTGGCTGAGCTGACGCTACCAGTCCGCCCCCCCCCCCGCCGCCAGCCGGAGAAACCGCGGTTGGCCAGTATACGTGCGCGAGCGGGCTCCGAGCGCGGGAACGGGGTGGACCCCGAGACAAGTGGAGGCTCGCAGCTGAGCCCACGGCTGCTATCCCCATCCGGCCGGAGAAACCCCGGATAGCGTTAATACGTGCACGAGCGGGCTCCGAACGCGGGGGCGGGGTAGAGTCCGGGACGAGCGGAAGTACGCAGCTCGGCGGAAGCCAGCAAACACGCCCGCCCCAATAAATCTTGGTTTCCGACCCTGCGCAAAGGGCCCTGGCCTCGAGGGCGGGGCTAAAGCTCCTGACGGGCAAAAGCTTACAGCTGAGAGCACGTCAAAAGCCCCGCCTAACCCGCGGAACTGTAGCGAGCAGGCTCCGACTGCTGGTTCTGGGCGGAAGTCCGGAAATAGGCTGGGTCCGCAGCTGAGGAAAGGTGCTCGCCTCTACCCTTGGTGCTAATCTTGAGGCTTCAGTGACAGCCCCTCCCACGGAGGAGAGGCAGAAATCACAGCAAAAGCCACAGTGGGCCGGCGCTGGTAACGCTCATACCCAACCACCCTAGGCGCCGGCAGAGGGGGTGGGGGGCCTGCAGATAGACCACACCTAGAGAACACAAAGGCAACACCTACTGGACTCCAGTGGCCACAACTTGCTTATACACAGAAAAAATGGGCAGGCAGAGGAATGCAAACCAAATGAATCAAGAGAAATCCCCAGAGAAGGACCTGAATGAACCAGATATAACCAAATTACCAGAAGCAGAATTTAGAATAATGATAGTTAGGATGTTCAAAGAAATTAGAGCAACAATGGATAGTCATTATGAACACCTAAATAAAGAGATAACAAGTATAAAAAATGAAATTGAAATAATAAAAAAGAATCAGACAGAAATGACAAATACAGTATCAGAACTGAAGACCACAATGGAAGGAATTAAAAGCAGGATGGATGACGCTGAGGATCGAATAAGCGAGTTAGAGGACACAATAAACAAAGGCACAGAAGCAGAGAAGAAAAAGGAAAAGAGACTTAAAAAATGTGAGGAAACTCTAAGGGAGCTTTGTGACAACATGAAGAGAAACAACATTCGCATCATAGGGGTGCCTGAAGAAGAGGAGAGAGGACAGGAAATGGAAACTTTGTTCAATCAAATCATAGCAGAAAACTTTCCTAAATTAAGGCTGGGAAACACTCCACACATTCAAGAAGCACACAGAACTCCATTAAGGAGAAACCCAAAAAAATCTACACCAAGACACATCATAGTTAAAATACCAAAGCTAATGGATAAAGAAAAAATTTTAAAAGCTGCTAGAGAAAAAAAGACTATCACCTACAAAGGAGCCCCCATAAGGATGACATCGGACTTCTCAACAGAAACACTTGAGGCCAGAAGGGAATGGCAAGAAATAATCAAAGTAATGCAGAACAAGAACCTACAACCAAGACTACTTTATCCAGCAAGGCTAACGTTTAAAATTGAAGGAGAAATAAAGAGCTTCCCAGAAAAAGAAAGCCTCAAGGAATTCATAAAAACGAAACCAATTCTGCAAGAGATACTAAGGGGCCTCTTGTGAACAGTTTAAAGGGAGGAATGAATAGAGCAAAAGAAGAATACAGCTTTAAAGAATAAAATGGCAATAAACAACTACATATCAATAATAACCTTAAATGTAAATGGATTAAATGATCCAATCAAAAGAAAGAGGGTAGCTGCATGGATAAAGAAACAGGACCCATACATATGCTGTCTACAAGAGACACACCTTAAAACAAAAGATGCTCATAGACTGAAGGTAAAAGGATGGAAAAAAATATTTCATGCAAATGGAAATGAAAAAAAAGCAGGGGTAGCAATACTTATATCAGACAAAATGGACTTTAAAACAAAGGCTGTAGTAAGAGATAAAAGAGGACACTACATAATGATAAAGGGAACAATTCAACAGGAAGATATAACTATTGTAAATATCTATGCACCAAATATAGGAGCCCCGACATACATAAAGCAGACTTTGATGGATATAAAGGGCGAGATTAACAGCAATACTATCATAGTAGGGGATTTCAATACCCCTCTAACAACACTGGATAGATCCTCAAGAAAGAAAATTAATAAAGAAACAGCAGACTTAAAGGAGACACTAGATCAACTTGATTTAATAAATATCTTCCGAACTTTTCACCCTAAAGCAGTAGAATATACATTCTTCTCAAGCGCTCATGGTACGGTTTCTAGGATAGACCACATGTTAGGACACAAAAATGGTCTCAATAAATTTAAGAAGATTGAAATCATATCAAGCATTTTCTCTGATCACAATGCCATGAAACTAGAAATTAACCACAAAAGAAAAACTGAAAAATACTCAAACACTTGGAAACTAAATAGCTTGTTATTAAATAATTAATGGATTAACATTGAGATCAAAGAAGAAATAAAAAAGTTTCTAGAAACAAATGATAATGAGCATACATCAACTCAAAATTTATGGGACACAGCAAAAGCAGTTCTGAGAGGGAAGTTTATTGCACTACAGGTATATCATAAGAAGCTAGAAAAAGCTCAAATAAGCAACTTGCCCCTGCATCTAAAAGAACTAGAAAAACAACAACAAATAAAACCCAAGACAAGTAGAAGAAAGGAAATAATAAAGGTCAGAGCAGAAATAAATGACATAGAGGCTAAGGAAACAATACAGAGGATCAATGAAACAAGAAGCTGGTTCTTTGAAAAGGTAAACAAGATTGATGAAGCTTTAACTAGACTCACCAAGAAAAAAAGAGAGAGGACTCAAATAAATAAAATTAGAAAGGACAGTGGAGAAATAACAACTGACACAACAGAAATACAAAGCATTGTAAGAAAATACTATGAAGAACTATATGCCAAAAAATTAGACAATCTTGGTGAAATGCACAAATTTCTTGAATCATATAACCTTCCAAAAATCAATCTGGAAGAATCAGAACACCTAAACAGACCAATTACAGCAAATGAGATCGAAACAGTTATCAAAAAACTCCCAAAAAAGAAAAGTCCTGGGCCTGATGGCTTCACAAGTGAATTCTATCAAAAATTCAAAGAAGAACTAACTCCTATTCTCCTGAAGCTATTTCAAAAAATTCAAGAGGAAGGAAGAATTCCAAACTCCTTTTATGAGGCGAGCATAATTCTGATCCCAAAACCGGGCAAAGACAACACAAAGAAAGAAAATTATAGGCCTATATCCCTGATGAATTTAGACGCTAAAATTCTCAACAAAATATTAGCCAACCGGATCCAGCAATATATGAAAAAAATCATACACCACGATCAAGTGGGATTTATTCTGGAGAGGCAAGGCTGGTTCAATATTCGCAAATCAATCAATGTGATCACCACATAAACAAAAGGGAGGACAAAAATCACATGATAATTTCAATAGATGCAGAAAAGGCATTTGATTAAATCCAGCACCCATTCATGTTCAAAACTCTCAGTAAAGTGGGAATACAGGGATCATTCCTTAACATAATAAAGGCCATCTATGATAAACCGACAGCAAACATCATACTAAATGGACAAAGATTAAAAGCAATCCCCTTAAGATCAGGAACCAGGCAGGGTTGCCCACTTTCACCACTCTTATTCAACATAGTTCTGGAAGTCCTAGCTACAGCAATCAGACAAGAAGAAGAAATAAAAGGCATCCAAATTGGAAAAGAAGAAGTAAAACTGTCATTATTTGCAGATGATATGATATTGTATATTGAAAACCCTAAAGTCTCAGTCAAAAAACTACTGGACCTTATAAATGAATTCAGCAAGGTGGCAGGATATAAAATTAATACTCAGAAATCAGAGGCATTTCTATACACCAACAATGAAATATCAGCAAAAGAAATTAAGGAAACAATCCCCTTTACTATTGCAGCCAAAAAAATAAAGTACCTAGGAGTAAATTTAACCAAGGAGGTTAAGGACTTGTACTCGAAAAATTATAGAACATTGATAAAAGAAATCAAGGAAGATACAAACAAGTGGAAACACATACCGTGCTCATGGCTAGGAAGAATAAACATCATTAAAATGTCTATATTACCCAAAGCAATTTATAAATTCAATGCAATACCAATTAAAATACCAATGACATACTTCAAAGATATAGAACACATATTCCAAAAATTTATATGGAACCAAAAAAGAACACGAATAGCCTCAGCAATCTTAAAAAGAAAAAATAAAGCAGGAGGTATCACTCTTCCAGATATCAAGGTTTACTACAAGGCCATTATACTCAAGACAGCCTGGTACTGGCATAAGAACAGGCACATAGATCAATGGAACAGAACAGAGAACCCAGAAATAAACCCACAGCTTTATGGACAACTGATATTTGACAAAGGAGGAAAGAACATACAATGGAGTAAAGACAGCCTCTTTAACAAATGGTGTTGGGAAAATTGGACATCTACCTGCAAAAAAAATGAAACTAGACCATCAACTTACACCATTCACAAAAACAAACTCAAAATGGATAAAAGACTTAAATGTAAGCCGTGAAACCATAAACATCTTAGAAGAAAACATAGGCAGCAAGCTCTCCGACATCTGTAGCAGCGGTATATTTGCCGATTTATCTTCATGGGCAACTGAAATAAAAGGCAAGATAAACAAATGGGACTATATCAAACTAAAAAGTTTTTGCACAGCTAAAGACAATAGGAACAGAATAAAAAGACAAACCACACAATGGGAGAACATATTTGACAGCACATCTGATAAGGGGTTAATAACTAAAATTTATAAAGAACTTATAAAAAGCAACACCAGGAAGACAAACAACCCAATCAAAAAATGGGCAAAAGAAATGAATAGAAATTTCTCCAAAGAGGACATACAGATGGCCAATAGGCATATGAAAAAATGCTCAACATCACTAATCATTAGAGAAATGCAAATTAAAACCACAATGAGATATCACCTCACACCAGTCAGAATGGCACTTATCAGCAAAACAACACAGAATAAGTGCTGGCGAGGATGTGGAGAAAAGGGAACCCTTCTGCACTGCTGGTGGGAATGCAAACTGGTGCAGCCACTGTGGAAAACAGTTTGGAGATTCCTCAGAAAATTAAAAATCGAACTGCCTTTTGACCCAGCTATCCCACTTTTAGGAATATACCCTAAGAACACCATAGCACTGTTCGAAAAGAAGAAATGCGCCCCCATGTTCGTGGCAGCATTGTTCACAATAGCGAAGATCTGGAACCAGCCCAAGTGTCCGTCAGAAGACGAGTGGATTAAAAAGCTATGGTACATATATACTATGGAATACTACTCAGCCATAAGAAACGATGACACCGGATCATTTATAACAAAATGGATGTACCTTGATAACATTATACGGAGTGAAATAAGTAAATCAGAAAAAAAGAAAAACTGAGAACAGCACGATTACATACATAGGTGGGACATGAAAGTGAGGGTATGAGACATGGACAAGAGAGTGGTGGTTATGGGATGGGGGGAGGGAGGGAAGAATGGGATAGGGAGGAGGGGAGGGACGCAGGGAAAACCAGATTGAAGGTGACAGAGGACAATTTGACTTTTGGTGATGGGTATGCAACACAATTGAATGATAAGATAACCTGGAGATGTTTTCATTGTACATATGTACCCTGATTTATTGATGTCACCCCATTAGAATTAATAATAATAAAATATATAAAAAAATAAATAAATAAATTTAAAGAAAAAAAAAATAGATGGAGAGAGCACACACCCACATACATACCCCCCCACACACACACGTACAGTTCCTGCACTTCCCTTTCCACCTCTGTGAGAATTCTTCGTTGGCCTTGTCAATATATGCTCCACAGATTTGAAAGTCAAAACTCTTTAAAAGAAGAAGACCAGAAAGAAGAAGCTGTTCTCTCCCCCCTTCGCTAGCAAATTCTTCTTTTAGATACAGGCTCCAACATTTATTAGTCTGTCTGTAGTCAGTGCATTCCTTTGTACCTGGGTACAGCTTCATTCTTTTTTCAGTTATCTGATTTTGAGAGTGATAAAAAGGAACAGATAGGAGAAACTTTAAGGAAAGGACCCGACATTGTTATCACGTTGTTCAACACAGAGTCTTATCTCTTCTGGGAATAAAGAGACTGTGGAAGAACACTAAATGTCCCCACTATAGGCTGAATGTGTCCCCCAAGTTTATAGAGTATATTGAAATACTAGTCCCCAAGCTGAGGTTTCTTAGGAGCGGGGCCTTTGGGGGGTGACTACGTCATGAGAGCTGGAGCCGTCATAAATGGGATTAGTGCCCTTATAAAACAGGCGCGAGAAAGCCTCTTTGATCCTTCTTCCATGTGAGGTTACAGCAGAAACACAGTCATCTAGGAAGGAGCAGGCCCTTACCAGACATTAAATCTACCAAAGTCTTGATCTTAGTCTTCTCAGTCTCTGGCACTGTGAGTGTTGGGCAGATGCAATATATTATTCTCACTTTGTTGAAGATGGCGCTGCCCATGTGCAAGTCCGTTGATATTAATGTGTGTTGGGGGACAGGCTGTGGGCAGGCTGGGTTGTTATAGCCTAAGGCTTAGTTTTAAGAGTAAGCTTTTCCCCGACCCTTGACTGATTGGATGATGTGGGGTGGTGCACTCTCATGAGGAATCCTCCCATTATGCCTCAGATAAGTGACTTTGTATCAAAGACTTACTTGTTTGTAGATTGGATTAAAGGTTTGGATTTCTACACTATAAAGTGGGGCAGGCCGGGAGCTTGCTCTCTCTTGGTTCCTGAGGTTAGTATTGGAGAGGAGAACAGAGTAAGGCCATGTGGAGGAGGCCAGGAGAAGCAGCCAAGATGGCGGAGTGCTGAGGAAGAAGCCAGTTTGTGCAGAGAGAAGGAGATGGGAAACAGAGGTGAATAAGTCTGGTGAGCTAGAAAGCTTTGATTATAGGAAACTCGGATAAGTTGGTAGCTTTGTGAGCACTGAATGAGTGGGTTTTGGAGCCCAGTGTGTGTTTTTACTTGCCCGCCGGGTGCAAGCTAGAATTAAAACTGATGGCTCACCAGTTCTTGACTCCGTTGTTTCATTACCGACTGTCCGAATCTAATGAGAACCTGCACTGGCCAGGCGGCTCTGATGGTGGCCCTGACCACTGGCCCTACAGTCATCCTGATGCACCAACATTGTGGGTTCAGTTCTCATTCAGGGCACATGTAAGAATCAACCAATGACTGCATAAATAAGTGCACAAAAAATTGCTGTATTTATCTCTCTCAATAAAGTAAAAACAAATAAAATGAGGCTTATAACCTTTAATTGCAAGGTTTTCAATATCTATGTTGGGGACCCTAGCTTGGTGATTCAGTGGTTAGAGCATTGGCCTGACCATGCCGAGGTCACAGTTTGTTTGTTTTCTTTTTTATAATTTTATTTATTTATTTATTTATTTATTACAGGGACAGAGAGAGAGTCAGAGAGAGAGGTAGATAGGGACAGACAGGCAAGAATGGAGAGAGGTGAGAAGCATCCATCATCAGTTTTTCATTGCCGTCGCAACACCTTAGTTGTTCATTGATTGCTCTCTCACACGTGCCTTGACCGTGGGCCTTCAGCAAACTGAGCCACCCCTTACTGGAGCCAGCGACCTTGGGTCCAAGCTGACGAGCTTTTTTGCTCAAACCAGGTGAGCCCGCGCTCAAGCTGGCGACCTCGGGGTCTCGAACCTGGGTCTTCCGCATCCCAGTCCGACGCTCTATCCAC
The DNA here is from genome assembly GCA_037038555.1 of Rhynchonycteris naso. NCBI lineage: Eukaryota > Metazoa > Chordata > Mammalia > Chiroptera > Emballonuridae > Rhynchonycteris > Rhynchonycteris naso. The sequence goes on from CM073001.1 coordinate 12,132,522, forward strand.
TGCGCCACCGCCTGGTCAGGCGAGGTCACAGTTTTGATTCCCCCGCCCCCAGTCAGGGGACATACGAGAAGCAACCAATGAATGCAAAGCTAAGTAAAACAACAAAGTGATGCTTGTCTTTCTCTCTCTCTCTCTTTCAAATCAATGAAAAAATTATTTTAAATCTGTCTTAGGTTATTTATTCTTATAGAGAAAGTTGGTTTCAGTGTTGCCAGGATTTTTTCCCTGTCAACATTAGCCTGGGAAAAGGAGAACAGAGAAGGAAACATAAACACACAACCCAACAGTGACGATTATCTCCTTTGTTATTTTCTAGTGGAAAACAGGAACTTGTCACCTAAGGGGAACTTCTATCAGAAGGCGAAGACCCTGAGACAATTAAATTTGATGTTGAATCTGAAAAGTATTTTTTCTATAAATACTATGCCGTTATAAAAGCTGGTTGCTAATCACCTTACCTTTGAGGTGATTGACTTAAATGTCATCTTGGTCTCTTCCAAGTGTTTGCTTAAGCATATTATTGTTGAAGAGCTATTGAAACATAAACTGAAATTCTACATGGTATGTTGATATAAATTCCAGGTGGAGACATAAATATGAACATAAACCATGCATTTTTGCAGATAGTATTGGTCTTCACGGGGAAACAATGGGAGAGGAACAGCTGTGATGATCACCCACATTGAATTACTGCCTGGTAACCTATTGTAATCAAAAGAGCAATAGTTTTCAGATGGATATGTAATAATTTAGCATTCTTTTAAAGGAAACTTTCAAAAATACACTGGGATCCTGAAAATGCACTGTTTTTCTCTTATGATACCAATGATCAAGATTTCACCTATTGTACTGTAATTAGAACACAGCATGGAGGTGGAGAAAAAGAAGGCAAGTTATGAGATTTTGAAGAGAAGATTGCGAGGGCTTTCAAATGTATCCCTTGTTAACTTGATGATTTAGCTATTCATTCAACACATGTGCATTGAGTTGCCACAGGTCAATATAGCCTTAGGTGCAAGAAATCCTGAGATGAAACAGACAGCAGCTACCTACCTGTTTTGTCAGTCTCGCTGCAGGACACACTGACCATACACTGACCGTACAAAGTGCCAACTCACGAGGTGGGTGTTTTTTACAAGTGCCCTGCATTTTTATGGAACGGCCATGTTGGCTTATGGACTAAACATCGAGGGTGAGTCCTTTGAGATGAGACTGCAGGTTAGGATGATCTTTTGTGTACAGAATCCTGCCCACCTCAGTATGCAAACAGGATCTCTGATAATTGCACAATATTAGAAAAGCAAGTGTAGGAGTAATGTGGAGGTATAATTTGCAAAATGGGGACATGCAGGAGATAAGGACATCTATTAACTCTGAAAACAAAAAGCCATTGAAATTTTGACAGGATAATGTCAGGATCAAATTTAATCATTCTACAAATGACTATGCAACCTTCTAAAAGATGGACTAGAGAGCGTGACAGTATACTGTCTATGCTTTCCAAAGTGTTATCCCCCCTTTTGTTGTTGAGTATCCCTTTCTCAGGGTAAGGATATTTCCCAGAATCCCCTTTTCTCTGGCTTCTAGTATTTTTTATTCTGTAAGATACCTCAGTAGATGTTTGGAAGGGAGAGAGAAATTATGTAATTCTTATTTTTCCCTTGGCTTCCTATATCCAAATGTCTAACTTTGTTTTTCACATTGTCAGATCTTTATATTGACTTATCATTTTGGAATGGGCATTTAAAAATCAACAGTTGGTGGACTGGTGTGACCTCACTAATCAATAGTTCTGCTTGTCTATGTTTTTGTTTTCCATCGGTGATGCAGTCATTTGGAAGCTGTGACAAGTATTTCATGGAACTCCATACTATTATCATGATTCTGATCTGCTGTGGGGGTGAGAAGACTGCTGGCTTGGGTTTCATTTTCTCATTGCGTTGTTATGATTCATCCTCTGTGGACATGCAGGTCTCAAAAGTGACTCATCTGCCAATTCTCAACTCTGGTGTCCTTCAAAGTGCCTACAGTTTCATGCAGAAATAAACCTGCTTTATGGGAGGGCAGAGACCTGTCTTGACACACCTGTAGTCAGGGTCATTGGAGCCATGGTCCCTTGTTAATACTCGGAGGGGATTAATTATAGTAATTATACAGTACAAAACGAATGGTGTTCTCATCTTATTTTCATAACAGTAACATGAAGAGCTTTTGTAGTCATTCTAAATATGGCCCATCTATTTTACATTAGCCAGAAAATAGCAACCAAAATAAAGAGACACAGCATTTATTTAGCCTATAGCATGTGCCAGATGCTATGAAATGTGTTAAGTACAATAAATCCCATTGACTGAGTCTCCTAGTACAAACTCGGCTGTACCTTGCTTAGTCAATGACTGCACTCAGTTTTTCTTATGTTTTCTTCATGACCATGAGTGCCTGGTGAAGTATTATTATAAGTTTATAGATGAACAAACTCACCCTGGAGCTGCTCAGTTAAATGACAGAGGCAAAATCCAAACCCATATCTGACTGACTCCACATGTCTTCCCATTATATTATTATTTTTTGCCCACTTACTATATTTTTTCACCAAATACTCAATAAAGAAATCAAAGCATTTAGCAGATATAAGTTGAACTTAGGTTTTAGCCTAAACATCTGCATGGAATCAGGGTCCTTAAAGCCATGTCAAGAGACATGGTTACAAGGTGTCAAGAAGGAAAATTATGGAATGTTTATAATACTATCTGAAGATTATTATTATTATTATTTTAATGTTTAGTATCTACATTCTTACTGGATCCAGGAAGAGAGAGTTAAGAAAACATCGGATGATTCTCCATATGGATGACAGGAAATTGATTATTACGGAATACCTTCTATATCTCAGGCACTGTACAAAGGGTTGTGATAAATTATCCCTACTTAATCCACTGAGAGCTATATAATCTCATCTCACTTCATGAACAAAACTAGGGATCCCAGTGACTTGCTCTAGACCCCACTTCTAATGCCATACCAAGTAGGACTTTCTGATTTCCAAGCCTAAGCTCTTTACAAAACTGGGTGCTCATTGACTAAGATAAGGATGTGGATACCAGGAAGCTGTGCCGAAGGTTAAATCATTGTACTCCCCCCCCCCACTCCGGCCACCCACCGTTGCTATTGTGACAGCCATTGGAAACTGTTTGTAGGCTCTCGAGGAGTTGAGAAAGGCCATGGCAAGGATAAGTAGGGCTTGTCTGATGAATGCTGATCCCAGAACTCTGGGAACCTAGCAATGTGAACTGTCTACCTTGGCTCTATGAATAGCATTTTCGGTGGAGAGACACACTATCAACAGGCTGCAACAGTAGAATAACTAAAACATCATTGAATTGTCATCAAATGCGTGCAGTGCCTAGTAAGGAGTTGGAAATAGATTAAGCTACACACGATTATCAGCACAAATACGTGCCAAGAGACAGAATGTAAGATTTGAGTATAAAGTAAGTAGATGAATTGCAGTATCTAAAGCATTTGAACAAGACCAATTATTCAGGTTCTAAGATTAATAAAATTATGAAAGAGGAGGGAGTCATATATAAAGCTGTTGACACCACTTGTTGATGTCTTGTTTGCCTTGTCCACATGGAAGTCTTAGCAATGCCTGGTGTTTATGATGGATATGCTCCCTTCATGTGGAACATATAAATGTCTTCTCCTGATATCTTTGAATAATAAATGCCTATTAATAATTCTTTGGGTTCATAGTGCATGCCCATGAAGGAACCAGTTATTACATTTTTAACTGACTATATTCAGCTAATAGGAAGAGAATGTGCAAGTTATTTCCAATAAGCTTTCCAGAAAGCCAAAGGGCTAACTGTTGTTTGGTTAATCATCATCCCTGCTGTGTATGCTTACCGTGAGTTCATATCTTAACACGTCCCAGAAACAGTAGCACCCCAGTCACTGTGACTGCAGGGAAGTTCACCCCCTAGAGGATGATGCACTAAAAAATGTGTGTTATCCAGAGAGCTTCTTGTCTTGGCAGCTATTAGAAGACCCATAAATGGGGCCTGAGACACTCTGTTGTTGCATTTCATACCTGGTCACCTTCTCACTAACACAGATGACATTGAAAGATGTGACTGACATTCTTAAGTCCCAGTTCGTTATACACTTTCCACAACCAAGCTTTCCTCTCTCCAATGAGACCAAATATTGCCTCGATCACCTTTATTCATCCCTGCTGACCCAGTGGCCACCGGTCAGGTTCAGACAGCAAGTTAGTTTTGAATGGTACACTTTGGTCTTGCAAGGTGTGTATAACAAAACTCAACCCTCTGTCCTCCCCCAAAGAAGAGACCGAACAACAAACCTGTTACAGGTTAACGAAGCTTGATATCCATGTAAACTCATAAAAAAAAATATGCTAGCCTCACATCGATTCCATTTGTTCAAATGGTCAGCGACTGGACTGGCACTAAGAGAGAAGCAGTGGCCCAGAAAGAGGTTCAGATGTCATCAGAGCTAAGCAAAAGGGACTGTCTTGTCTGTCCATATATTGTATTTCGGCTGCTCCATATCTATTTTTGTTGAAATTCAATAAAGTTTTCATTTTTAGTGAACAAGCTTTGGACTTGTTATGTTTGTTTCCAGCAAATCACAAAGCATTGAAGTCAATTCACACAGCCTGAGGGGCATGAAATTTTCAAGTACACATTTCTGAAATGTTTAATGGGCCAAGGTGGTGACTTAGAATTTCATAATCACACGCTCCTCTCCCCACCCCTTCCCTACACACCCTTGCTTGTAAGCATCATATGGAATCAAGAAAAACCAATGAGGGGAATAGCATAAAGGATAAGGAGACTGAATTAAATGTGTGGAACTTCTATCCCTGCTTTTCAAGTTTCCATATGCCATAAAAGTCATTAGATGCTCCATTTCATGGGTGTTTACAAAATCACTGATTCCATAATACATTGATTGCTTCTCTGCTGCCTTCCTCATTATTACAAAAACCTATTTTTTTCCCAGGTATCTTTCTTTCTCTAAGCAGTCTGATTTTTCTCTAAGGAAGTTAGTCTTCATTAGTTGAAGTCAATTATGACGTTCTTGCTTGTTTTGCCAATGATTGGTCGAATAACATGCTCTCCAATGAGAAGAGATGCCAGAGGTTCCTGAGGAAGGATTTTATCCAGGACAGGACAGTGCTGCTTTTCTTCTGCTTGAATCTGTCACATTTTGATGTGACATTTAAAATGGCTGCATTCTTCTTGAAACAGTGAAAGCAACCATCCCCAAATCAAGTCAACAGTGAGTAAGTATGGCAGACGAGAAAGGCTTGTAAGGACCGTATCCTCAATAAGGCTGTTGGTTTCTTAATCAGCAAAGGGTGGGACTCATAACAGTTGGATACATGGGAACATGAATATGTTTAATCTTTGCTTTCTTCTTTACACTTACATTGAGTCTGGACTCAGGAATTTAGAATTTCCTATTGGTTGTGATTGATAAGATAATGGATTATACAATAAGAAGCACCTAGTACAGTGTCCAGTGCATGATAAGATTTTAGTAAGTCTTAATTTGCTCTTCTGCTTTCCCCACTAAATATCAGGCGACTCAAAGGCAAGTCGTATCATCACAGGACATGACAAAAGACCCAAAAGGGTATGTTTGAATAAATTACCTGGGGAATTATATTGCAGATACAAAAGGAATAGAACATAATTTTAAAAGACTTTTGTTTCTTCTTGTCAAGGAAAGGGGGGTTCCAATTTTCAGTGAGTCTTTATTATCTGTGAGGATTTAGTATCAATAGAGAGTGCAAGGACAAGAGAGAAAATAGTACAAACCTCAAAAAATCTCCAAAGGAGGCAATAACAAAGGGAAAGGGCACACCAGCCCCAAAAGAATGACAGTCCAGGGCATTTATTATATGCAATTACCTGTTCCCTGCTTCCAAACACCACTCCGAGAGCATCTCCATTTATTTCCACTTACTCACGTCAAAACTAAACTGTAATTTTCACTTGTCCTCTCCTCTTCTTTCATCAATGACCCCTTTTGCCTGGCTATTGACTTCCTTCTCCCTGTTGTCGCACTAATGGCATTCTATAGAATAGCTTGACAGAGCTACCTGGCAGGACTCAAAGCTAGTAGATTCACTGTGATTTCCAGTCTCTTTTAGCAATTTGCTCCTCAGCCTGCTGGTGACATGGCCAAACAAGGTCAGTCCTTATTTCCTTGCTTTGAGTGGAAGCACGTAAAGCTGTTTATTTGCCTACTGTCATTATTGGAACTAGATGTCTAATCCAGATGAAGGGGCGCAGTTATCTGCTGTGAACAAGGACCCTCTTGTTGGCGACACCCTATTTTGTTGATAATTTACTGTACTGACTCTGAGTACAGAATTTCCAAAGAACTAGTGTAGCCTGTGAACATATGTCACGATGATGCCCAAGCAAAACCACAATGAACAGAATTTGATTGTTTTCAAAGCAACAGGCTGTGTACGCTCCATCTTTTGGACCTTTGTGTAGGAGCGTGTGAATCAATTGTTTAACTGCCCAGGCTTCATTTTGGGAAGCTGATGAATTTAACCGATAAGACTCTAGATAAGCTGTGTTGGAAAAAACAGAAGCAATGAGATGGGATGACAAAACATTGTTTCAGACCACTTTCCCCCATATTTTCTGTTGGAGGTGTTTTGAGGATTCTGATATAAGATCTCAGAAAAAGACATCTTGGTGGGCCTAGCCTCTAGTATTCAGTTACCTCTAGCTGAATCCCGAAATTGGATGCAATGGGTTTCAACCTGTTCCATCAGCTGAGGAATTTAGGACTCTAAGTATTCGTGGCTCCAATTTAGATCATTTTTGGGGAATCGTAAAAGAAAAATATATGTATTTTGGGATTTATAGTTAAATTAGAGTTGTGTAAAAGTCCTGGGTCATTAGATTATTAGCGAAGAAATCTTGAACAAGCTTCAACATTTCAGCATCTCGTTTCCTGTTTTCCAGATAAAGAATCTAATTTTCCTGCAGTTTGTTGTTAGAAGTACATGACTTAAATGAGACTATCTAGCACTCACAATAAACAATGGACATTCAGTGTTACACATTGCATATAAAAGCACTTCTTTCAAATCAAAACTTCTTGAAAGACTGGCCCAGGCAATTAATATTTTCTTTGGAAGAACTTAACAGGAAAAAATGTAGCTATGGAGGATATCTTTATAAACAAGAATCTAGAAGAAGAATGATTTTTAAAAATAATAAAAGTATGTGTATAAAGTATGTGTATAACTCCTTTTCAATCTGTGAGTACTTATGTATGATAGAACCACCTTTTCTTGGTTAAAAGAAATTGAAAGGATAAGGTTCACAATTTTCATCATCCAGTATAACTGAGAATTATTTAGTTATACTTCAAATATATATGTTTAGATAAGATTATACATTATGTGTTACAATATTTTAACTGTATAATGACTACATTTTTGCAGAATTACTTTGGAAACTCTTAGTGTAGTATAATTTAAATACAGTAAAATTCACTCTTTGGGTTTTGATACCATTTTTATTGCTGAGTAGTATTCTACTCTATAGGCATGTTATTAGTTGAAGGATAGTTGGGTTATTTATAATTGTAGTAAAATTATGAATAAAATCATTATAAACTTTTACTTAAAATTTTTTTTGTTAAATGTGGCTTTCATTTTACTTATTTAAATGCCTCAGGGTAGGAAGAGTAAGTGTATGAGAACGACTGTAATATACAATTTTTTGAGTGAACCATGGTCAAACATTATTCTGGATGTTTCTGTGAGGTTGTTTTGGAATGAGAATTACATTGACATCTCTGGTGTTTGAGCAAACAGGTTGCACTCCATAATGTAGGGGAGGGACCAATCAATTGAGAGCCTCCTTAGAACAAAAGGCTGGCTTCCCCAGAGCAAGGAATTCTATAGCGCAGACTCAGACTTGAGCTGCAGCCTCTGCTTCTCTGGATTCAATGTGCAGGTTTCAGACTAGCCACTCCCCTGACTACAACTCCGTTCTATACATACACACACATCCTATTGGCTCTGTTTCCCCGCAGAGCCATGACTGATCTAGTTCTACACTGCCATGATTTCCCACTTGCCATGGATGGCTGTATGATTTATTACAAGTCGCTCAATACTTTTCTTATGGAGTCAACAACCATGTTAGTAGGTAGAGTAATTATCCCTACCTTATGCATGTGTACGTAGGTGTTCATAGATCTCATGTCCCTCACCAAAGCCAATAGAGTGTAGAATTAAGATTCAATTCCCGTTTTCTTCTCTTCAAAGACTGTAGCTTATATGTCTGTTGTTAAATCAAACTCTGTGTTGTAACATTTTTAAAGATGATCACATCTGTTTGTCATGGATTATCTATCAGAACACTGAGGTCTAGAAAGACTTTATTTATCAATTTATTTTTTAATAAAAGGTATGTAGTCAGTTTCTGTCATCAACATTTAAGAGGTGTACAGAATGTGGAAATGATTTCCAGGGGAGTAAGCGAGGTGGCTGAAGGCAAGTTTAAGTTCAAAGTCACCAAGGTCATTTTCCAGGAGACAGACTAAAGAAGAATAGAAAACTCATGTATCTCTCCACAGCTCTAAGGATTTGAACAGTAGAATGACTGAATAATGGAAGCACTGAATGATTCTGTCTAAATGAATGCAGCATTAGGGACCCAGCTCTGAATCGCTCTTTGAGAAGTGTTCTATTTGTTAATTTCATTAAAATAATGAAGTGTTCACTTTTGCAGATTAAAGCAGTAAAAATTGGCTATAGTGGAGGGCCATTTTATTGGGAATTGAGAAGGTCATTTTTCCCTCGGGAGTCTAAGAAAGTATCAGCCTGACTCCCTGTGGGATCTGACTTGTCCCCATCTTGAGCAGGGCATTCCCATGGAGCTTAGAAGCTGCTCTGCACTGGTAGATTTACAGAGAATGACATCTGAAGGCAGTGGTGTGGACAGCCACCTTTCCCCAAGCATGTCAGTCAACCAATGGCTCTGGTGACCTTGGGGCTCATCAGTGCACAGAATCCAACATTTTACAAGCTGGACAAAATTACTCTTGTTCTCCTTTTTTTGGAAAATTTCACAACTTCTTCCAAAGATGACAAAAAGAAATTCATTAATCTCTTTTAATAAAAAACCACGTATGAATTATTCAAATCTTTCTCATAAATTGTTTATGCTTTAATCTTGATCAAGGTTCCTCAACCTTGGCCTTATTGAAATTCTAGGCTGGGGAACTGTTTGTTTGGGGAGACTCGCCTGTGCATGGTTAGAATGTTTGATGCCTCTCATAATACTTCCTTGTATTCTCTAATTTATTTCAAAAGCTATTTACTGAGTATTTACTATGTGACTGGACTTGGGCTCAATTCTAGGGATAAGGCAAATACTCTTTCATTTCTCAAAGAACTCTTCAGTTCTGATAAAAATGTGTGTCCTTGCATGACTCTATCAAAGTTGATATGATAAAAGGCTATATAAGAATTATTTATTCCGTGAAGGTTGGGGACCCAAGAGGGGAAAATAGATATAAGAATATAAATACAAAAAACACATAAACTAGATGAATCATTACTCAAGTCACTTTAGTTGGGATCCAATTATTAACCAAGGCAATTTGGGAAGCAGATTAGGGTATCCCCTGCCTGTCCATATGACACATGGTAGGAGTTATACCACCTCAATTCGAACAATATAAAATTATGTATTAAGAATCCTAAGCCTTGGCCAGATATATCCATTGGTTTGAGCATTATCCCAAAGCTCCGAGGTTGCCAGTTTGATTCCTGGTCAGAGCACATACAGGAACAGACTGATGTTCCTGTCTCACTCTCCTCTCCCTTCCTCTCTCACTAAAATCGATAAATAATATATTTTTAAAAATCCTAAAAAATGTCATAGTCTAAAGCTAATAAATTGTTTTTAATACATGCATACCAATTATACACCATATAACCTGTGCACGCGCGTGCGTGTGCACACACACACTCACACACACCAAGAAAGTTTCTCGGTTAGTAATATATTTATAACAAAGTCTGTGGAACAATCATCTATTATTTGACTTATTGGTTAAATAGGTTTTTGTAAATCTAGGTGATGAATTGTATCACACAGTCTTTATTTAGGGTACAGTATTGTAAAACCATGCCCAAGAGAACCCAAAGGCCAAAGAGCACTATTCCTTTCATCATTCATGATCAAGGAAGGAGGGATTATAAGGAAAGAAAATCCTCCTATGTACTCTTGACCAATTTTAAGGGTAGTGAGGCTTTGGTTATTATCATTTTGTTTTGGAGATAGGAAATCCACTGAAATCAGCATGGAGGGCAAGGTTTAGCCTTGGGGAAAAACCAGGACTTCTGCTTCTGGGTCATTCCTTATTTTTTACTGATCTTAGAAAACACAAGCATCAAAATGCCTACTGTGACTCACTCCTAGTGTGGTCTTGCAAAGAAAATAATACATGTGAGTTTCCAAATGGTCAAGTGTTCCTCAGGCTGGGTTTTCCTGGACACTCCAATCTACAGCCCATCATCACGTGGTGGCAATGAGACCCTGTCTTGGCAAAGAGTTAACAAAAACCTTTGTTTAGAAGTGAGCCTTCAAGTACCATGGAAAGGTTTTAAATGGATCTGAAGTTGCCCAATGACAGCCTTTCAAATGAATCAAAGGTAAGGTCGGGTGATCTCAGGGCATGCATGAACCGAGGCTCTTGAGGAAGAGGAGAGAACAGAAAGCCGTCGTATCTCTCTATGGGTTATCAAATGAGAAACCACATGGCCACTTCCTAGGCATTGAGTAAGCAGGCTCTGCTAGCCTCTTGTCTTGATTAAGTCGTTTAGTTTTTGTTTTTTCTTTTTCCAAAATAAACCCAGAAAATACACAAAGGCTTTTCCTTCAAGGGAGCTGAAAAGATGCCCTTTTTCACTTTGTTGCATTTGGCCTTTGTTCAGTGGACAATTAAAGGAGCACAGATTTTTTTGTGTGTGTTAGATTTTACCTCTGTGAATTAACTATCAAAAATTTAACTCTGAAAATGTGTCTAAGGACGTTCACTGTTGTTTAATGAATAGGAATATAAATCTTAAATACCTGTTTTAATTGATTAAAGATATGGACACACTTTTCCCAATGCCCCAACAAAAAAATAGGCAGCTCGTTGACCATACCTGCAGTATGGGAACCGTAAGCTGAATTAGAAGATACAACTAACACACATTCAGGGATTGGCTATACACTAATTCTCAGCCAAACCTTCCATAAAACCCATCTCCCCAGAGTAACACTTCCAGCAGGAAGGACCTTACCTTCTTCTGAACTTCCCCATGACCTCATCTGTCTCCCAAAGAACCTCTCATCTGCTATGTGATCCAGAACTCAAATAACTATGATTTAATATTCCTTTGTGAGATGCATAAGAAAAGTAAGGGTGAAATAAAGAGTATTACTTCAGCATACATTATTCTTATTATCTTAATAGATCTTCTAATTCTCTTAATTGAGACATACAGAGTCTCTTAATTGTAATAACAACTTGTGAGACTTTTATTATCCCCTCTTTATCCCTAATGAAATCCCAGGATCACAGCATCTCACTCACACAAGATCACATGACCGGTAGCTGTCAGATGTGGGATTTGGACCTCACGCTAGCTGCATGTATACACGTGATAACCACCATTTCACGTTTCTAGACTGAAAATGGACGCCATGTCTTATATTCACAGAACATGTCATCTATATGCTAGTTCTGACAGGATCTTCACTGCAGAATAGGAGTGGGACCAGAGGGTGAAGTCCATACACTAAAACCACTAATAGGAGACGACTGAAGGGCACACCCATCAGCTAAGTGCATTTCTGTCCATGAGAGAAGGCTGCACCATCCAAGTGGATGGAGCCAAAACATAAACTTCTTTCATCCAATAACTTAGTAAATCACTTGAAAAAGATCATTGTCATTTGCTTGTTTTATTCTCTTCTACTATTTTCTTCTCTCCTTTTTAAAATGATTCTTAGTTTGAGGGTCTACTCAGTGAAGCGAGGGCATAGTAAAAGGAGCTCAGGATTTAGGTTGCATATGATTTGTACTTTTGCAAAAGTTACTGTATCATTTTTGTTGTTCACCTTACCTTTAAATGAGAATAACAGTTGCTTCATGAGGTTGTAGTGAGAATTGAATGCGCGAAAGTAGAGTGTGGGGCAGAAGTAGGTGTACAGTTGTGAGTACAGAAACACAGTTTCTTCTTGTATTATTACTTAATTGTTGTAATATCTTCCATGTGCACAACTGTAAACGTACTTTTTGCTCCACCCTGCATATTAAGTAAATTGTGCTCAATAAATGTGTTTTTCACACTTTATACATTGTAAGGACAATAGGTATTAATTTTTAAGTACAATATAAAATTCCAGTCTGTTTATTGTCAAATAACATGTTTCCTCTCGCAGTTTAAAAAATTGTCTTAAACGCTGCTATTTCCTGTTGCAATAAATATCACAGGAGAGTTATTCAGTTACTACTAAATCCATCTAAAAACACTAGACTTCACTCAATATGGACACAAAAGAAGGCATTTGTGAGATAATTCCTGTATTGTGACTAAAATAATTGTCTCCATTCTACAGTCACTTTTTCCCATCTACTTAAACAAACCCATGCTGGGATCCATATCTATCTAAGCTTCCCCAATTTAGTGGGGTTTGCCGAGGCAGACCCATAAAGGAGGACCATTTATTAAGAAAGTGTTCTTTAGAGCAACAGGTAAAATAGTGGGGGAAATATCAGAAGTGGGGAAATTCATCATAAAGAAAAAGGCACAGTTAAGAAGAAGACACAAAGGTAACAAATTAGACACCATCCCGGCTTCAGCCCAATACCTCGGTGAGCTCTGAAGTGTCCAAACTCTAGTAAATGATGGGATTTCATATTTCTGAGCTAGTCTCTTACTGGTTTTGAGCTGTCATTGATTGAGGGAATAGAATCCATCAGACAATTCTATTTTCTGTGCTTTCAGGCAAAAGCAGCGCCTATAGCTTTCCTGAAAGAAGGCTGCAGGTACGGGACAAGAGGAGACAAGGAGACTGCCGATGGTCAGATGGTCACACAGAACGGGTAAGAAGGCCTTGGTGTAGAGGGTTAGACAGAGCATTGCCAGTGCCTACCAGTAACTCCAAAACAGACCCATGCTTGTTCCAGTGCCTGTCTCGTGTGTATTTTGGAAATTTATCACCAAAGAGTCCTAGACGAGTCTAACACAACAATTATTTTTTCTAAAATTCATCCTTTCAGGAAAGAGAAGACCAAACTGTTAAGACAAGGGAAACTTTGGTGTGGGAATGCAGAGAGCTTTCTTTTGTTTTTGTATTTTTCTGAAGTGAGAAGCAGGGAGGCAGAGGCACAGAGATAGACTCCTGCATGTGCCTGACGGAGAACCACCTGGCATGCCCACCAGGGGTGATGCTCGGCCCCTCTGGGGCATTGCTCCATTGCAACTGGAGCCATTCTAGTGCCTGAGGTGAAAGCCATGGAGCTGCCTCAGCACCCAGGCCAACTTTGCTCCAATGGAGCCTTGGCTGCAGGAGGGGAAGAGAGAGATAGAGAGGAAAGAGATGGGGAAGGGTGAAGAAGCAGATGGGTGCTTCTTCTGTGTGCTTTGGCCAGGAATCGAACCTGGACTTCCACACACCGGGCCAACGCTGTACCGCTGAACCAACCAGCCAGGGTCACAGGGAGGTTTTGAAAGTTAGAAGTCCAGAAACATCCATCTGTTTAATCATATACATTTACACTAAGTCTTAACCTGCTCAGAACCAGATCTCCTAGGCTGGTTCACATAGCAACAGTATTAATAACAAAATGCACATAGCTCTTGATGGTCTACAGAGTATTTTTCTTCCCATTTATGGTTCTAGTTGAGTCTCTTATAGCCCTTAGAATCTGTCAAGTTAGGGATTAGTGCTTACATTGTACAGCCAGGACAACTCAAGTTCAGAGAGTTGATGTGATTTACTCAAGGTTATTCAATGGTAAAGTGGCAGAAATGGGTCTTCTATTTATCACTTTGTCTTCAAATCTAGTCTGTTTTCCTTCCATATGTAAACAAGTGGGAACATCAGGTCTAATTATGTAGGTGTCTACACAAAACCACTTTCTATATTTTATCTCATTCTTTTCCAGTCATGAAGCCAGTCCTTGGGTGCTGGTGGAATAACCCTAAAACTGAAGCAATTTCAGTCTTATGCATTCTTCTGTGTCTCTAGGATTTCCTTTTTCAAAGCATCAGTCAGCTTCCATGTATTAAGGAGTAAATTACCCGTCTTCCAGCTGCTCCACAGGCTCTGTGATGGCCAAGTCTAGACTGAATGTGTTTGGTTGACATTTTTTAAATTTATCAGGGTGACATTGGTTAACATAATTATACAGATTTCAGGTGCCCAATTCTACACTGTATTGTGGGTTCACCTCCCCAAGTCAAGCCTTTGTCCATCACCATTTATCCCCCTCCACCCTCCTCCACCTTCTCTCCCTCCTGGTACTCACCTCACTACTGTCTGTGCCCATGAGGTTTTTCTCTTTTTCTCTTTCTTGCTCTACCCCTCCACCTCCCTCACTGCCCCCCCACAGCTGTCAGCCTGCTCTATGTGTGAGTCTGTCTCTATCCTGCTTGTTACCCCGCCCTGTTAGGTTCCACATATGAGTGAGTCCCATGGCACTTGTCTCTCTGAGCCCCAGACTAGCTCCATGCCAGCACAGGTGGCTCACTTGGAAGCTGCTGCTCAAGGAAGATCAGAAAACATTAGCTCGGCTGCTTCTTCCCATTCCCAAGGTTCTAGCTTGTCCCCATGTCAGTCTCATCGTTACTGATAGAACGTTCACCATCGAAGATCGGCCCCAGGTATGAATCTTCCACTCTAAATGTCACTTCCTAAGTCACTTTTGTTTCTATCAGATAAGGAGCTTTGCCCTGGTAGGTCACCAGGTATGAATCTTCCACTCCAAATGTCACTTCTCAAAGTCACTTTTTGCAACTTTCTACCCCAATCAATTGAAAGAAAATAGTCTGTTCAGCAGTTCTTTTTCCCTCATACTGCCAGAGGGCAGGGTCAGAGGTTTAAAAGTAAGAAAGCATCCCAAGGAGGGGTTGTCTATGACAGGGGTAGCCATCAGTGAAACACACAGTAAGGCTCAGGTCTGTTACATATATGACAATAGATTATGTCCTGTGCATTACAACTATCTAGACAAGTGGTTGGCACAGAGCTGACCCAGAAACAAGCCTTCTCCTTGAGTAGGATGTGTTTTAAAAGGAATATAAGTATATACATGTGTGTATATATATTTATAAATGCAAATATGCAATCTTGATACAATGTGATATAATAGAAGGAGCCAGTATTTCAGTGTCTACACAGCAGAGGAGGGGTTCATACCTTTTCCCATGTGAACTGCATCTCAAAACTGTAGTGAATATTAGGCAGTAAGAGAGGTATGGAATGGCATCTCTACAAAATGGAACTGCATGAACAAGGATATTGGGAGCCTTTAAAAGGGGATGGCCAAGCTGCGTCTAACATGGTAAGTCAAAGTTAGCTGGTAAGTGAAGGTAGAATTGAAAGAGGAAAGAGCAGGTATAATGGTGTAAACTTGTGAAAAGGCAAGGTGTATAGTTCAAAGTAACAGGTTAAATGACTGGGACCAGCTGTGACTGTAGTTAAAGCTAGAGAGGAAGTTAGGTGCCAGGTCTGACAGTTTGCATGCCATGCTCAAGAGCCTGTTCTTTATCTTGGGTGGAGTGGAATGTTGTACTTAAGAACCAGATTTTTCAAAGGCTTGGTGAAGAGTCTATATCATTATGTTAGCCATAAAAAGTTAATGTACCAAATTACAAATACACACATACATACACACACACACATAATCATTGCCCAACACATGAAAGATTTTTAGTCTTGTTAAAGTCACAAATCATTTCAATATAGGTTCATTTCTTTTTTATTTTATTATTTTTTTATTTTCAGAGACAGAGAGAGGGTCAGTGAGAGGGATAGATAGGGACAGAAAGACAGGAATGGAGAGAGGTCAGAAGCATCAATCATTAGTTTTTTGTTGCCATTGCAACACCATAGTTGTTCATTGATTGCTTTTTCACACGTGCCTAGACCGCGGGCCTTCAGCAAACTGAACAACCTCTTACTGGAGCCAGCGACCTTGGGTCCAAGCTGACGAGCTTTTGCTCAAGCCAGATGGGCCCTCGCTCAAGCTGGCAAGCTCGGGGTCTCCAACCTGGGTCTTCCGCATCCCAGTCTGACGCTCTATCCACTGCGCCACTGCCTGGTCAGGCTTAGTTCATTTTTTAAGGGAAAATAAGAATCATGTTTAGTACATGTGCTAAAGAACTTGGGATAATGCACATTAAAGGGTTCAAAATGTAATTGTTTTGGGTTGTTTTTGTTTGGATTTTATTTATTGATTTTATAGGGTGGGGGGTTAGGGAATGAGAAGCTTCAACTCTTAGTTGCTTCCCTTTAGTTGGTCATTGATTGCTTGTTGCATGTGCCTTGACTGGGGAAGCCCAGGGTTTTTAACCAGTGACCTCAGTGCTCTACCCACTGTGCCACCACAGGCCAGGCTAAGTGTTTTGGATGTTCGCAGGAATACGAGGAAGGAGAGACTGTGCAGAAGTGGAGAGGAATAAAAAGTGAAGCATGGCTGAGGTCTGATCACCGTTTTGCTGTCACCAGAGCCCAGGGCCTGTTGTTGATCAGGCTCAGTTTGTGGGACGTTTATCTTAATGAGAAATGTTACACTTTCTTGAAGGACGATGTGTTTCAGCACTAGGAGAGGGATTCAGCAATATAAATAGAAGTAAGTAACCTCAGTCTTGCACATTCTTCCATGTTCAGATTTGAATTGTGCCTTAAAAGAGAATTTAGATGAGAAATAATCAGTTCTGAATTAAAAGAGGTGTGAGCAGTGATGAGGAAGAGGTAGAAGATCTTGCTTATGTTGCAGGAAAATCATCTATACAGTTGGAGATTGATTGAATATGGGGTTATTGAATGGGAACATATGGACAAAGCTTCAATTTGTGCCTGGCGTGTCTACATGGTATTCCTTGTCAAGAAGAATAAGGGCAGAATTCTCTAAGTTTTTAGGATATTCTAGGGTTTGTGACACAGTTTGGTACTGTTTAGTTTGTGTAAGGTTTAAGAGACCAGTGTATATGTCTTACCTTTGTCCATCTACTGCTGCTCCTTCTGAGACCCCCAAGGGTGAGCTGTCATGGCACATGTCCAGTGGGAAACATGGTAGCACTTTCTTAATATTGCTGAGAAACGGTCATTATAGAACTGAAGTAAATGGAGATGGCGGATAGAGTTTAGACTTGAGGCAGAAGGTGCATTGCCATTTTTCTGAAATTAAAGCAAAAAGCGCACTTCCCTGTAGAGCTTGGGGTAACACCATAGCCAGTGCACAGGATAAAGGAAGAGAGGTGGAGAAGAAGGGAGCGGGAGATTTGATGGCTGTGTGTGAGCTAAGACAGTACAGGGTGAGAGAGAGCCCCAGGTAAAACCAGCTTGGGTGAACTTAAAAAACAAATAAAAACAAACACAAAAAATTATCACAAATTGCAAATATACATAATGGCAGAGAGACTAGTTTAATGAATTCTAGTGTACTTATAAGAAGCTCCAGCAATTACCGTATTTCCGCATGGATAAGACAATCCCATGGATAAGAAACACCTTAATTTTAGGGCGTGAAATCTGAAAAAAAAATGTATTACATAAAGTTATTGAACTCCAGTTTTATTCATCATAAAATTCATACAACTCCTCAACAAGCGCGAAAAAGCGGGAAAAGCAAGTAAAAAATCTACAACCGCTATATAAGATGCACCCCGTTTTTAAACCTCAACTTTTAAGAGAAAAGATGCATCTTATACATGAGGAAATACGGCATCAAAGTAAGACCACTAATGTTTCATGGACGCACCAAACCCTGATAATTCTAATGAAGACCCAGAACACCTTCTCCACACATTTCTTAGCAGATGTACAGCTAGGAGATCACACCCAATCCCGTAGGAAGACTTCCATCTCTCAGAATTCTGATCCAAACAGATTAGCAGGACTCTTTTCTTTGACAAGGGTGGGCCCTGGGGGTAACATTTCCCTTCTCTCATCTACTGAGACACAGGACATCCTGTAGCACATTCTACATGAGTTTTGGTGTTTCCGCTTTGCCTGAAAGAATGTTAAGTCAGTGTCCAAGTCTCACATTCCAACTATAATGATGACAAAGAAAAAAAGGAACATGGGAATTTGTGTGGACATTTGTTTTCAGAATAGTTTTTAGGGTTTTTCAGTGCAATATTTTTTTCCAAAGTGAAAAATTAACCACAGTATATTGCCTTAAGATTCAAAACAAAACAAACCACATTATCAGTTCTCAAGCATGATAGGTTTTCTTCGGTCCTGTATCACAAGCAGGATATTGGCTTTCTCACAGCCACGGAGTGAAGGGGGTTGGGAGGTGGGGTCCGGGGGAGGCTGGCAGCAAAGAAATAAATGCAGAATGACCGACTATCAGGCACTTAGCTCTGCTGTTTTTGAAGACGGAGCGGAGGTAGACAGAGGGCGACCCCAAGACTCACAGAGCAATGTCATTTTTCTGCATGCTATGCCTATTTATGAACAATTGAGACGGTTCTGGGAAATAATAGACATTATGTTGGCAATTCTCATATTCATTATAAGGAAAACATTAATGCTATCTCCAGATTCATAGAACTCTATAGTGTTTTTTCATATTGTAAAATACATCACTCATGACAAATTTAATGATGACCACGGGAATAACTGCTGCCTTATTACAACGCTGAAAATTTCACCATTCTATACAGGGGCTGGTTGTACTTCAGTAACACATTGACTCTCTTCAGGACTTGAATGACAAAGTGACACAAACCCATCCTCCCGGGTATCAGCAAGAGGTGATGAACCTTCCTAAGTAGAGCTATTATTGAGAACTTTGTCCATGTGTCATCTCACTTGACTCCCACTCGTGCCCATGGGAGGGATTTTAATATCTACTTGCAGAGGCAGAAATACAGCCAAGGTGTACTATGCCAAGGTGTACAACCCCACAGTGAGTCCTGGTTTGCCATCTCCACTGACCTGACTCTTGTTCTACACCTGGTGTTTCCTTTTGCATGTCATCATCTTCACGTAATTCTCTCTAGGGGAATAGTCTTCTCTCTCTGCCGTAATAACTCCTACTCCTCCTTCAGGTGTGGATTAACTTTCACATTGTTTCTTTTGGAAACGCTTCC
The DNA here is from genome assembly GCA_037038555.1 of Rhynchonycteris naso. NCBI lineage: Eukaryota > Metazoa > Chordata > Mammalia > Chiroptera > Emballonuridae > Rhynchonycteris > Rhynchonycteris naso. The sequence goes on from CM073001.1 coordinate 12,151,918, forward strand.
TGGCTTCCCTTCCCCGGGCTGTTAGGTACACACTTTCATGCTTTCGTATTCTTAGTGATTTTATTTATAAGCATTCATATGAAACAGTAAAATCCTTATAATCCTCTTCTAATTAACTAAAAAAATTGGTTTAATCAACAACATACATTTCCGGGATAAAAGCACACATGCACAGCCAATGGGCGTCTCTATGAGGACTTGATGCTTTGACTTGGCTTCTGTTTGTGTTGTTTATTCAAATACATTTTATTTATTTAGAGCGTGGAAGAATGGCTGCATTTATGAAAACAAAATAGTATAGTTTATAAAGAGTATTGCCAAAAAATTTATATATATATATATATATATATATATATATATATATATATATATGGGGGGGGGGAGAAATTTCAAACGGAAGCTGTACTTATTTCACAAGTTTAAGTTCTCCTCTCCATGTGGTGACATCGACATGGGACATGGGACAGGATGCATTAGATGTAAGAATCATGTAATGAAGGCCAGTGAGGCTTCTAATCGCTAAGTACATATTTTCAGAAATATATTTCCGTTCAATTAAAAAACTAACAGGTGTATATTTAGGTGTTTAAATCAAAATTCTTATTTACCTTTGGCTACTCGTTTTGATTCCCCGTTTAACCATGTCAGTTTCGCTGACCGTATTGCCAGGTTCAGAAGATGGCACACTGAGATGGGTGAATTTGTGAGCATCTGAAGAGGGGATGTTGGCAGAGGTAGGAGCCAGGGTAAGGAAATGCACAGGGGTGGTAGAAGAGCTCCCTGCTGGCAGCTGCAAGGCTTTCCCACTCTCAGACCTAATGAGGAAAAGGAGGAGGTGATGTCAGTAGAGCCAGACTAGATCTGGAACTCTGAAAGAGAATTTGCTTCATAGGAGTTATGGCAGCAAGTACAAGATCCAGCCCTTGCCAGAAGCAAAGCTATGCAAGAAAAGGGATGAGAAAGAAACACCCTGACTTCTCTTCTTTGATGCTCCAGTCTCTGGCTGGGGCCTGCCTTTGCCCCAAAGTCAGCTGGTACCCAAAGGAGCCTGGATCCTGCAGTCAACAGCTACCACCCTCTACCACCCTTGCTGTGGGCCATCCCAGGGCCCACAGCAAGGCAGAAAATGACAAAAATGGTCATGGGTGGTAGAGTATCCAACCTACTGACTGAGTCCTGGTTTCTACCATGATGAGCAAATCATTTTCCCTGTAATTCATTTCCTATTACCTTCCCTGTTAGATTGTACGTTCTGTAGAAGGAACAACAGGCCCGTTTTGTTCTGTGCTTTGGCAATGAGTAAAATACCTGCCCATCAATGTTAGTTACCATAGTGATGACAAGAAAGGTCATGGTCACCTTTAAGGTTGAATTGATTTTTTCTCTTGATGATGGTTATTTTCATGCAAGAGCAGTGTATGAGTTGGTGACCACCATGGGCTTGTAGAGGTTGAAATTTGCCCGTGAATTAGTTTCTGCAAACATGGAAAGAAGGATCTGCTGGATTTGAACCAGGTACCCAGATGGAAGGACTGTGGCCACGGAGCTCAGCTCTATGGTCCCTCTAGGAGCAAAGTTAACTTAATTAGTTCTCAGGACAATACTAGATATTATTTTATTAATATTCATCTTTTTTATTTCCTTTCCTCTTCTACAACCTTATGCTAATTTGTTTTTTCCACACTCACAAAATAGCTTCAGAAAGTGAATTACATATTCTCACTATCCAGCTGATTTATAATACTTTTCTAGAAGAAAGCAACTCATGTAAAACTCTGAGAATTAGATATTTCTGCGGTCTCTCTCAGTTAACTGGATTTCTCTCCCCTTTGCAATAGTGCTCTGCCCATTCACATACATCTCTCTGTAAGCATCAAGACCTAGGAGAGTATTTGTATGCTGTAAATTAAGCAGAAAGTTAACATTCCTGATACACATGTTGAAAAAAAATGGAACAGGTTGCGAGAGAGATTTCAGTAGACAGTCTGTTAGATCATAAAGATATCTTAGCTATTTCTTGCCCAAATCCATTGTTTTTAAGGAAACTTTCTGAGGTCTGAAATGGAAAATTCAATGGTTTGTGAGGACACGGAACCCTATGTAGAAAATTTACCCCCTCTCCGGCATACTCATGGGTAGGATTTTAAAGCGCCTTCTTCCCTTTGGCTTCCTCCATGTCCGACTCTAACTCGCAGAACGCTAACCAAGGTACTGGGGTGGGCTGCCACCAGGCCACGTGCTATCTTACTGTGATGGGGAAATGTGCGAGCAGTGTGTTCCTGCCTCAAATGATGTGAGCATCTCTTTCTATATCATCTTTCACTTCGTATCGCCCATCTTATTTGTGTACCACTTATAGCCTCCCCAGGAGACTGTTTTAACAATCTATCCCCTCAACCGTGAGCAAAGGACTTAGTACAAGGTGCCAAACACATAGCATTTTATGGAAAACAGAAACAACAAAACACAAAAACCATATATCCTGGTTCCTTGACTATGCTTTTTCATCGACCTGTATTATTTTTAGCACCTTTCTAAAAATTAAATGATGTTTCACATTACATATTTTGAAGGGGAGGTACCCCAAGCCAATATGAAATGACTGGGTTCTTATCAAGTAGTCTGTCCATGATTAAATGAGGAAAATGCTGAAACCACGAACACATGACAACCAGAACCTCAGTCACATTCCACTTCAGTGTTATTCCCACAAAGTTAAATAAGTCAAAAGAGTCATGGCTTCTTTACGATTCCAGAGATGCGATCCGGGAGTTCTGACTCCCCCCTCGCTCCTCCACACTGTATTCAGAGCTATAGAAACACGTGTTTACAAATGGTTGTTTTTTGTTTTCTACTCATCTAAAGCCCCCAGCTGGGAGTTGGAGCAGAGGAAGTGCCGTAAACAACTAAAACAACGCACTCTGCCAGCTGAGCATGCAGCCAGAGCGTCTGGGCAGCCCAGCCCGGAAAGGGAACGGGAGGCTGCTGAATGCAGTGAGGGAAGGTCTGCTGTCACTATCAGCAGCCCTGGGCGGGCGGGTTGCACAGCAGAGAAAACTCAGGCGGACACCCTCACCCTAATGGGAGGGCTGGTCACGGGGGCGGGGAGTTGAGCAGTGGTAAACCAGCAGGAAAGACCTCAATCTAGAGGGGCATTGTTTGTTGTTGGGGGACAAGGTGGGGCTGGGGAAAGAGGCCAGACTTCCCTCTTCCCAAAGCTGTAAGAAAACCGAGGTTCTTACCTGTGCCGCCAGGTCCTAGATAATGACCCCTCTGAAGAGTTCACAATCTTCTTCAGTTGTCACTGCTTGAGAAACCGCTTGCGACAGACAGTACGTATGGACCTAGAGGGCATTATGCTAAGTGGAATAAGTCAGTCAGAGAAAGACAAGTATTGTTTGATTTCATTCCTAGGTGAAATCTGAAGGACAATAGAAATGAACAAACAAAACAGAAACAGACTCACAGACACAGACAACAGGCTGATGGTTGCCAGAGGCAAGGGGGTTGGCACTGGATGAAAAAGGTACAGGGATGGGGAAGTACAGATTGGCAGTTACGTGTGGTGCCAGGTGGGTACTGGAACTATCAGGGGGGACACTTTGTAAAGTATGTGACTGACTAACCAATACACCTGAAACTAATACAAAATAATAGTGAATGTAAACTGTAATTGAATAAAAACAGTTTTAAATTTAAAAATAGAAAAAAATCAAACTACTTTTAAAAATTAATGAAACACACACACACACACAATTGCACATGCAAGTGGAAAGATCTTATAGCAAAGACCTTCCATTTGGGGCGGTGGCATTGAACGGCTCAGTGGCAGCAAGCACAGCTGTGTTCAGACTCTGAAACTAACCCCAGGGTTTATGGGACAAATATCTCTCTCTCTCTCTCTCTCTCTCTCTCTCTCTCTCTCTCTCTCAGACACACACACACAGCACACACACACACAGCACACACACACACACACACACACACACGTGCAGTTAACACCTATACAATACTTGCTATATGCTTGGCATGATCCTAAACACTCCACATATATAAACTCTACTGAATTCTCAAAATAACTTGTCAGGTAGATATTATTTCATTTTAAAAATGAGAATACTACAGCATGCAAGCCTACAGAGTTAGGAAGAAGCAGAACCAACCTTTGGATCTGGGGAGTCCAGGCCCTGGTCTTACACTGTTGACTTAGACGGCCTCCCATGGCATAATCCACTTTTCCATCTTCCATGACATACATTTATTGAGCACATGCTTTGACCCAGGTTGACTTCTGGACACAAGAAGAATAACAAATCACTCAAATACTCAGGATACATAAGGGAACCAACACATGAAATAATTTTGAATAAAATATCAGACAAAATCCAGAGAAACAGTATGGGGTTAATAAGAATGGCCTTGAGGATATGGTGTATGAACTGAGTCCTGAAGGTCAGCAGCCAGCCTTGTGTGGGAGAACATTCCAGCCAAAGGCAGCAGCAGTACAAAGGCCTTGAGGCATGGACAAGCTCTGCCCGGTCCAGGAACAAGGAGAAGGGCTGTGTGGTTGGAAAGTTCCAGTGAAGGGCAGAAGAAGTTAGTGCAGAAAAGGTGTTTGAAGAACGGTCCAGGCGTGATGCAGTGGATCATATTAGGGAGCTGAATTGTGTCATCCATGAACACAGTAGAGTACACACCCAAGGCAAATCCTACTTGCCATCCTCAGCTTGTGTGTGAATGCTCGGTCCTTGATTCTAGCAGGTTCTTTCCCATGATGCAGCTTTCACATGCTTGGAGTGTTTGTTCATTCAGAGCTCCCCCTTATCTGCAGTGTAGCCTGTGCATTGTTTCAGTGACCTGCAGTTAACTGTGTCCTAAACTCCAGAAGCAAACAATTCCTGAGTTTTAAATTGAATGCCTTTCTCAGTAACAGCATGAAATCTCGCACAGCCCTGCTCCGTTCCACACAGGGAATGAATCATCCTTTTGTCCAGGGTACCCACGTTGTATCCACTACCCGTCTGTAGTAACTTTACAACCATCTAGATTACCAGATGACTATTGAGCTGTTACAGTACATGAGTTCAAATGACCCTTATTCCTTGATAAATTAAACTTTATCATAGGTTCTATCCACAGTTCCAGGAATCCACCAGGGGTCTTCAAATGTTTTCCCCACAGATAAAGGGAGTGGGGGCTACTGCCTAGTTGTTTATTTTTAGGGTGCCTTAACTATTGTCTGATTTAAAGTTCTGATAGATCACGCGGGAAAACACTCATCTAAAAAAAAAAAACATTCATCTCATCTAAATAACAATTCCAGAGCAACTTCTAAATGCAAAACTATGACAGATTCTGAAGCCCCTGTTCTTATCTTCATATTATTAATTAAAATGAGGGTGGTGTCAGTAATGGGAGAATGACCTCTTTGGAAAGTCCTAATGGTGCTTCCCCATCTTGAGCTCCATTTAATAATTTTATTCTTGAAAAAAATAAAAATAACAATAAAAGGAATCTCTGCACAGATTGCAGGTACTTTCTAGTTACAGTATTTAAACTAGATGGGGTTATTCTAAACAAATGAGAGAGTGCATTACAATTATGAAAGGAGGAACTTGGGCAGTTAAAAGGATTCATACTTTCAAGTTGCCTTTATATGGTTACTTAAAACATAAGGGGCACATATTGAATGATCTGCGGTCTGTGGTTTGGCTTATTAAAGTCAGAATGTAAGGGATATTTTCCTACTTATAATTTTTTTCCTAAAATGATACTCTGGGTTTCGTAAGAAACAATTATTTTATCCGTTTGATAAAAAGGAAAGCTGGGATGCCTGACCAGGTGGTGGCACAGTGAATCTAGTCCTGGCCTGGGATGCAGAGGGCCCAGGTTTGAAACTATCAGGTTGCCGGCTTGAGCACAGGGTCGCTGGCTTCAGTGTGGAACCACAGACATGATCCCATGGTCACTGACTTGAACTCAAAGGTTGCTGGCTTGAGCAAGGGGTCACTTACTCTGCTGGAGACCCCCACCCCCAGTCAAAGCACAAACAACTAAGGTGCCGCAATGAAGACTTGATACTTCTCATCTCTCTCCCTGCCTGTCCCTGTCTCAATAAAAAAATAAAATAAGAAAGAAGACAGGGAATGGGCAAGAGCCATCCAGCATTTTTAGATGAGGATGATCAGTTCTTAATGGTAAAATCCATTTAAGAGCCAGTCACTGAATTTGGAAAAGCACTAGTTTTGAGGTCAGGGACTTTGAGCTTTAGATTTTGCTTTATAAATTACCAACCATGTTATCATTTCATACTGAGCAAAATGAAAAAAACTGAACCAAAGGATGTTTACTTAGAGTTTAACAAGACTAAATTTATTGCTTTAACAGATCTCAAAAATTTCCCAATAGGTCGTGCTTCATTGACTCACACCTAATTGTGTCCCATTAAATGGCAAATGGCAGACACCATGTCCATTTTTACTGAGTCCTCGGGTTCTAAAATATAGTAGCTATTCAATAAATGTGCTATGGCCTGACCAGGCAGTGGCACAGTGAATAAAGCTTCGGAATGCGATGTGGAAGGGCACAGGTTCGAAACCCTGAGGTCACCAGCTTGAGCGTGGGCTCATCTGGTTTGAGCAAAAGCTCACCAGCTTGGACGCAAGGTCGCTGGTTCAAGCAAGGGGTCACTCGGTCTGCTGAAGGCCTGTGGTCAAGGCACATGTGAGAAAGCAATCAATAAACAACTAAGGTATCAAAAACGAAAAACTGATGATTGATGCTTCTCATCTCTCTCCGTTCCTGTCTGTCTGTCCCTATCTATCCCTCTCTCCGACTCCCTCTCTATCTCTGTAAAAATAAAATAAAAATAAATAAATGTGCTATGGATGTTTTGTTAAAATAATGTAGGCATAAATGAATAGATGAATACAAGCAAATAAGGAAAAAATACAAACTTACTTTAAAATTTTATTTTTAGGAAACTCATTGGGATTGCATTTGGACAGTCACTTTGTGGGCTTTATTCTCCAAAACATAAACTATTAAGTTTATATATCTTTCCAAGGTTTCCAAATGCTACATTTAAGATATGAAAATATTTTATAAGCTACGGAATATGCAGACATGACTACTGGCCTGTAGCAAAATGACCAATGTGCCAAACAGCTTTGTCTTGTTTCCCCAGATCTGCCTCCAGCCCTCTTCCCATTCACATTAATGCCAGAGGGTCACCTGTGGGTACCAGCGAGTTCCTCTTGGGCTTGTCCCTGTGGTTTTCGCTGTACTAGACTTGGGGACATCAGCAAGAAAACAGAATAAGGAGTTGATTAAGGTCAGAGTATATATTTCTAGGACTCATTTTTGCATGGTCCTTTTCAGATAAACATTCTTTAAAAATGCCCTATTTTGAGATTACCTTTTGTCTGGGTCCCTGAGTAATAAAGTTCCCAAAACCTCAATACCACTTGACCTGTCTCTGCAGGGACTCTGAGGAACTTTCATAATAGTCTTGTTCTTTGAGGAAGAATTGGAAGCTACTATATGTACAAGGTATGAGGTGTAATGGGGGCATTCAAAGCAGAAGAAATACACATATGCAGAACCACAGAGGTACAAATAGGGCAGCCATGGAAACTGGAAGGAGATGAATTGGAAGGAGCAGTTTGGACCACTAACTTGATGTACCTCATGTAAAACGGAATCATTTGGAGTCTCGTTTTATCAAAGATAAAGTAAATCTCGCCACTGTCGTACTGTACTGGACTTTATGTAAAGCAGGGAGCTTTTGAAAATTACTTTTATCGAGGGAACTTCAGCTTCACATCACTTAAGAAGAATTTTTACATAATTTGGAAAACAGGTCACTTGACCTTTTTGCTGCTTTTCAGTCTACTTCTCCATTGTTTACAGATGGTGCAAAAGGCGAGAGGGAGAGGGACACAGCCGTTGGAAACGTACCTGGTTGGCACAAGCAAAAATAAGTAAGTAAATAAAGAGAGGCAGGGGAAATAGAAACCTCCCAGTCACACGTGGTAGCAACTTTAGCGCAATTATATTACGCAGCTATTTTTAGAGAACTGAGTGGGCGGTTCCGTCCCTAACTTGAACACTAACGCTATTACTTCCCATGCACATACTTTCCGCAAATATCTGGGGAGCATAAACAACTTACAGATTTAAAAACTCTGAGGGTCGTTATATTGCATACGAACATCATTTTATCTATAATTGGTTGATTTTTTTTGCTGACAAGATTATTTTTAGATAGGTTCCCAGGGAAGAACGATTTGTGGGCTCACTAAACTTAAGCATGTCCAGAACCAATGTTTTTCAGAAGCATCAACCGTGTATAGTATCGAGCTGCATGTGGATTAGGGAATGGAGCGGTCCAACAGGGACCCTGTCTCGAGTCCGCAGACAGGTGCGTGCCTGTATGTGTGCACGTGCACTCAGGAGATGATTATTTTCCCTCTAGATTTTGTTCCCTAATCTGTAACTCTTAAGTACAGTACTAGATTATATTGTCTCAGACCAGTGTCTAGACCAGTGGTTCTTAATCTTTTTTGAGGTACCGAACCCACCAGTTTCATATGCGCATTCACCGAACCCTTCTTTAGTGATAAATAAAATATGATTTTTTTTCCAAATTCAAGACATAGGTATATGTTTTTTTACTGGTGCACAAAATGAGCCGTGCGTGAACATCACCTTGCTCAAAGAGCAAAACCAACAAAGTGCATGAACTCACAACAAATTACAGTATTACTTTATTCTGGCCTCTACGGCAGAGGCTTCTCCGAACCCCTGAGACCGACTCATTGAACCCCTAGGGTTTGATAGAACCCAGGTTAAGACAATTGTAAAAGACCATAAATCCTCTGCCACTTTGGGTGGGTATCAAGTCACTCTGAAAACACAGAGGAAGGCATACTCAGAATGGACTCCTGAAAATAAGATGAGAAGGGTTGACATTTTATAAAAAAATAAATATAGAGAAAGGGAAATGATAAATGAATTGTCATGCCATGTTCGGAGATCCCTACAAACCTATGGAGCTGTAACTTTCATTGCAAAGTAGAAAATGTGTGTGTTATCTGTTGGGTGTGTGTGTGTGTATGTGTGTGAAACTAAGTACAGGTTAGAGCCCATCTGCTGAAGTCCAAGAATTCTTGGTCCAAACTTTACTTTGGTTTTTACATCCTTTATCATTCTGTTGAACATTCTTATAGCCATTACTTTGGGCACTATATCTGATAAATTGCTTAACTCTATTTCATTTAGCTCTTTTTCCTGGAGATTTCTCCTATTCTGTCATTTGGGGCCTGTTTCTTTGTCACCCTATTCTGGCTATTTCTATGTATGAGGAAGATCTGCTATGACTCCCAGTCTTTGTGGGATGGCCTTATGTACTGGATGTTCTGTGGGGTCCAGTGGTGCTTTCTCTTTGATCATGTGAGCTGGGTGCTCCAGGAATGTCCCTTGTGTCGGTTACGTGGGCCCTCCTGTTGTAGTTGAGTCTTTATTGCTATTGGCTGTATGTGTGTGTGTTGGGGGTTGCCCTCAGGCTGGCTGGCTGGGAAGATCTCCCCTGACCACGGCTTGTGAGCTGCTGTGCAGGTGCTGACCTCAAGGAGCAGAATTCACCCCCTGGTGAGATCTCCCTTTGGATATGCCACTGGTGAGGCTAATAGTATCCTGCTCTGATGTCTGAATCTGGCCACTGGGTGTGTTGGTTCCGGGCTCTTTGGGAAGAACCCTAGGGCAGGCCAATGTAAGAAGCTGCCTGTGACTGGCCCTCAGCAACCTGTTTGGAGCTACAAGCGATCCATAGTTTCTGTCTGCCTCCGCTGGGCCTGTGTGTATGTGGGAAGGATCACACTGGGCATCAGGACTGGCATTTATCAGCACTGGACCCAAAGACAGATCAGAAAAGTCCCTAAACACCCCAAGATCTGCATCTGCCTGCTGGCTGGCTGCCTTTTAGGCTCAGACACTGAAGGAGCCTTTGGCTATACTCCTCAGGGTGGGGTGTCCCTCCCCACCCCAGGCTGATTCTGCAGGCAGGGGAGTGCCCCACCCAAGCAAGATGGTACCTGCAGTATGGGACAGTGACTTAGCACAGGGACCCTTGTGTTTGGTCCTTCAGCTCTGTCCCCAAAGCCACAAACCCCAGACTCTTCTCACGGGACCTGTGCACTCTGCCCTCCCTCTGCAAGACCCAGGGTGAGTGGATGCAAATGTAATTTTGTGCGTTCACCCTTTAAGAGGGTGTCTGCATCTCTGTCGACTCTTGTCTTTCTTTCCCTGCTGGATAGAATCCACGCTGCCTTTCACAGCAAAGGTTATGTAGGAGCCTTTCCCCGGCTCTGGGGCTCTGAGCTCAGGAGCCCGGCTTAGGGTTTAGATATCCGGAAGGAGCCTCCATTGCTGCCCGCAGGAACAGGGCCAGCCCTTCTCATGTCCCCGCCCTTCCGACCAGTCACCCTGTGGCTTCCTTTTTAAGTCGATGGTTATAAGACTTCTCTTCAGCTAGTCTTGTATTGGTTATTCTGGTTGCTTCTTCTATAATTTAGTTGTAATTGCAGTTCGGTCCTGGGAGGAAATGAGTGTAACAGCCACCTAGTCTGCTGCCATCTTGGATCCTCTGCAATTTATCTTTTATAGGTGCTTTAAGAAGGTAGAGTTTTATGCATAAGTGAATTCAGAGAGGTTTAAAGAAAACTGACACATTGATAAAAATAAGATTAACATTTAGTAAATATACATCTCAAGAACAGGACATTTTTAATATATTTATTGTCCATTTTCTTCATAACACTCTAAGTGCCTGGAAAGAAGATGTTACAGCTCTTTTGTTCAGTGATGCTACCCAATTGTGTAGAACAGTGCCTACCCCAGTAATTTCGATAATTCCAAAGCCTCTATTTTATATTTTACTACAAGAAGGGAAAGGAGCATGGTCAAGGACAGGCCTCTCCAAACACACCTTGAGGTGGTCTGATGGGAATGCCATGTGAACTGTGCCCACTGGCCTTTGACTTGGCCTGTCCCCCACTGGAGAGCTGGACAGTTCCCCTTCCCGGTTATGGATATAAGCTTATTCTTCTGCAGCTGGGGAGGAGACTCAGCAAGACTGTGGCTTGTCTAACCCTTTGAGAAATGAGGTTTTTCCATGCTCGCTGACCCCCGGGAGGGAGGTTGTTTTTTTTAAAAAAAAGTGAAATTAGTTCCAGTTACAATTTTATTAACTTAAAATCATGTTTGTTTGATAACCAATTTATGGAAACAAGAACATACGTTTGCCTTTTTTAAATGTTGCCTTACATATTTTTTAAATAAAATATTTTTTTGTTACGATCGTAGTCTAGGTGGTCAAGAGGCACGAGGATGAACGTGACGTTTGTACTATTCAAAGGGTTAATGAATTCAAAAAAGTACTCCCTGGGATGGGCCCAGATTTTTTGTTAAGTCGTGTCTCTATCAAACACAGTGCCACATGAGACCCAAATAAAAATCTCTCAAATCACTGGTCAATTCCTGGGGAGAAAGTCGGTTTGAATACTCTGTAAGGGAAGGCACTGAAAGTGACGGAAGAGGTCAAGGGGCTCTATGCTGTGACATGTATGTCCATGGACCCACCTGGAAGAGATCAAATTAGGCTCCCTTTGAAGAAAATTAGGGCTAAGCCTCTAAATAGGGCAGGATATTAGGACTGAGGTTTAATCTTAAGCCCAATTTAGAGAAGATGAGCCTAAATTCCTTGAGCCCACATCTCCAAACATGAAGTACAGAATTTCCTATTCATGAAGGCAAGGACTTCAAGCAGGGGTCATTTAAGATCTCCAGGAAGAGGAAGGAGGGGTCCTTTTCTGGCACCACCAGGAAGCTTTTGTTTGCCATACTGTTCCTAGGCCTGCTCGACAGCCATCTGTGTGAAACACTTACAGACCGTACAGTAGAAACTCGGGAGCACCCAGACACCTCGTTGCGGAATGTGCTGTGCTTTGTCAAGATCTGGAAACTGTCTGGGTATTTTCTTTCCTTCATAATGCTGAGATGTTCTTAATTGTGATAGACAAGAGAAAGACCAATTCACACAGAGAACCATGGCTCGAACACACTGATTGTGCAGGCACTGTGTCTACTGCGTTTACGTTCGGAAAGGATAGAGACACGGTTATGATGAATTGGGAAAGGGAAGGAGAATGTGTTGTAGTAGAGCCCTAGGCAAATGCTTGCCAGATACAATGAAAATGGGAACAGTCCTTGCTTCACCTACCGAGGTGACGTCAAGACTGGCTGATTTAACAAATGAAACTGAGATTGTTAAGATTCTAAGTACTTCAAAATGTATAAAATGGTCTCATCATCTCTTCCCACCATGGGAAGAAATATCTGTGATATTTTGAATAATATAGTTGAGAGAGAGAGGGAGGAAGAAAAAGAAAGACTGAGAGATATTTACGGAGTAAGACTTCCTGTAAACCTGTGAAAGTATTTTGCAAAACCTAAATTAGTAATAATTTCTATTAGATAATAATTTCCCTTTCACCAGCCCTGAGCACCTAGAAGAATTTTCGTATCTGGCTCTCCTATATTTCCCCTAAGATGCGTATAAATTCATTTTGCCTTATTATAGATAATATGCATGCCAGGAGGGAGTTTATTTTCTTACTGCGGTTGGTCTCCCATTCAAAATTATGAAGTCTTTCTGATTTTATGGGCCATGAAAAATCGTTTCCACAGCCACTGCCTGCCTCTCTCAGCCTCAAACTTTTGGTCCATATTCTCTTGTGGGCATCAAAGAGTATAATTCTAAGCCGTGCGTTCACCTCCTCTTAGTTCTTTTAAGGAAGATAAAAAAATATATGTATTATATACATACCCACATATCCTAAGCCTCGATTGCGTAAATCCTGCCTCCCTATTCTTCTCATCTGCAATGAACCATTTGTCTGGTATTTACAAGATACCAGGCAGCATGCAGAAAATTTACCAAATTACCTCTTTATATCAGTTCATCTCAGGGAAGTAAGTATTATGAGCCCTAACTTATAAATGAGAAAAACCAAGGGTGGGAGAACTACATTTAGAGAAAGTGGCAGATGCTGGGTTCTATTTCAGGTCTGTCTGTCTTGAACTCCGTAACCTCTGTGCTATGCTGCTTTCTCTTACAATAAACTCCCTTCCCATTAGAGTGTCAAAGCCAATTTCTCACTATGTGTGCGTGTGTATGTGTGTGTGTATGTATATATATGTGTGTGTATGTATGTATATTTATATATTTTCACTACTCATGATTACTGAAACTTAAGAAGTAAATTTATACATAAATTTATCTTTGTCTACACATGATTAATTGGCACCCAAATTTTTTCTTGTAGCCTAAAAATCTATATAACCACCCATTAATTCTCATTATAATTAATGTAAAAATTCACTGTTACTGTTAATGAGTGTAATTATATACTGTAGATAACTGTAAACTGTATCATTATACTAATGAAATGTAAAACATTCCTGAAGGAACCAGGAACTTTGTAAGCGGCTGAAACATCAGGTTACAGCATTTTCTCCCATTATTGGTGATGGGAATAATACTTGTCATAGATCAGAGGACAAGTTTTACAAACCATCCAGGTGATTTTCTGAAATAGTAAACAGAGTATAGAAACAGGGCATATCATTACAGGGATTTACTCAACATGCTCAGAAAATAATAAAGGGCATGAGGGGAAGCTATGTGTCAGTGCCTCTGGGTAGCTAGCTGTAGGATCCATCTTTGGATGTGGCCCTTCCCCTTCCATAGTGATGGGGAGCCATGGTCATGGATCCGGACCTTGGGCCATGAAATAAAGGGCAGTCAAACTGAAATAAGGTTTTATTAAGGCCAGTGGAAGGGGCAAAGGAACAGGTGTGTACCCTCTCCCTACCCTTGCTCGTCTGCTTGCTTGCACATCTGCACAGAGTTTTGAGTACCTGTGCGGCGCTTAGCTGTTTAAACTGTGACCCACCTTGCAGGGCACAGAGCCTTTACCGACCCACCACCACTGGGTGCTGCCCCGTACGTATGAAATGAAGGCTATGTCTGCTCCAGCCTGTCCTCCTGCTGGTGGCTTTGGGAGCCGCACCACCACCAGACCTATTTGCTGGGTCTGGACCTCCTGTGTTACAGCTGATGTAGCCAGCAGGGTTGCACAATCCCAAGGAACCCCCAAGATGGGTTGACCCCAAATGACATGCCGAGTCGTGGAATGCCGGGGGAAACCCCGGGCTGGCCAGCTAGCTTCACGTGGCATGCCATCACCATGTTGGTGGACTCTTGGGGTCCACTGAGAGAACAGGCGGACTCACCTGAAAGTCCCGTTAGTATCCAAGCCACCCAGAGGGGGTGGGGGACCATTCGGGGCTGAGCAAGAAGACTTAAGGAGAGCCCAGTGGCGCTTGCGTGGCCCCTCCCGGGCACCTTGCGGGCTGTCACAGAAACAGGCACCAAATCGAAGGTACAGCACTTGGAGGAGAAATTTAAAGCAGAAAGTGACATGTGGCTTAGGCAAACAGGTAAGAAGCAGGGGCTTTGGGTAAACAGCTGGGACAGAGCGGCGAGCAGTTATCAGAACTGGCCTGCAGCTTTGCTCGCAGTCAGGACCGCCCTGAGGTTCCAGACTAAGTCAGAGTGGTGGTCTCGCAAAGCGGGAGGACCCCATGGACGTGGGACCCAACCTCAGGGAGTGACTGATTCCAAAGGTGCCAGGGAAATAAAGGTTACTGATGAGGAGACAGAGATACCCTCTGAGAAGATTAAGCCTCAGCGACAAGGCTGCCGGGAGGGGGCAGCCCCCCACCCACCCGGCAGGTCATCCACCCTGTGGCTCTGCCTTATCCTCAGGCTGTGCTGGTTTAACAGGCAGCTAAATTCCACCCGAAAGGCTCTGAGAGCACCCCTGCCTGGCTTTTACTCCTGTGGCATAGGTCCCCACGGTACTTCTCCAATGGGGGACGTGCCATATGTGTGTGAGCCGTTACTCGCACCCCTGGGTAGGGTGGCTCCCCCCGCCTGTCCTTTCCGACTCCACGTCTCCCCCACTCCTGAGTATATTCTTGGAACTGATGTACTGGGGGGGAGCATGCATCTGCAAACTACCATTGGGGAATTTTGCTTAAGAGCAAAGATAGTGAAGACTGTCTTAGGGAGTCACACTCAGCACAGCCCCGTGCAGCTACCATGTCCTCAGCAGGTGGTGAATGTCTGCCAGTAGTGCCTGCCAGGGGGCACAACAGCCACCATACAGGAACTGGCCAAGGTAAGTATACCTTGTGCAGTGCATAGTCCCTACAACACACCTGTGTGGCCCATCCACACCCAGACGGCACCTGGCACGAGACCGTGGACTGTGGAGAGTCAAACAAGGTAGTGCCTCCCTTGCACATGGCCCTTCCCACTATCACACACTTGCTAGATGCTGTGTCACCAGCTCGGGAAGTATCACTATGTTCTCAACCTAGCTACCGCCTCTTTTCTGTAGCTGTTACTGAAGATAGTCAAGACCAATTTGCTTTTACTTGTAGGGTTGACAATGGACCTTCACTCTGTTGCCTCTGGAGTATCTGCACAGAGACCTACCTGCCACGGGCTCGCGGCAGCTGATTTGTCAGCCTGATCCAGGCGGGCAGAAGCGCTGTTGTATCATTGCATTGCTGATGTCATGCTAACCTCTGACTGTTCCCGCCCCAGAGAAAGCAGTTCCATCTTTGCTTACCCGCTTTCTGACTGCGATGATGGGAGGTCAGCGGACACACAGCGCAAGGCCCTGGCTTATCTGTTTAGTTCTTGAGTGTCTTCTCGTCAAGTAAGACAAAGGTGACATCGGCTGTAGTCATAGAGAATGTACAGCCTTATCCGCGACCACAGCGGGCCAAGCAATGGTAGTTTTTAGGTTCCTGTGGTCTGCAAACTCGTTAGTCAACAGAGACAAATATCAACAGTACAACGACTGAAATTTCTATTGAGAGCCAAATTTTTTAAACTTAAACTACATAGGTAGGTACATTCCTTATCGAGGTAGCACCCACACCGGGTGTTTTGTGGAAGAGCCGCACTCAAGGGGCCAAAGAGCCGCATGTGGCTCACGAGCCAGTTTGCCGACCAGGGGTTAGGCTATTGGAGGGTCTTTGTTCCCCATTTGGCCCAACTGGTGTGGACCCCTTATGCACTGCTGTGGAAAGGGGTTCCCTGGGACTGGACAGAGCACCACGAGGCAGCTTTTCAGGCGGCTAAGCGAGCTGTAGTCACTGTCCAGGCTCTGGGCTTAGGCAACCTAAGCCAAATGTGGGAACTAGATGGACAGTTGTCACCTGAGTGGTGTGGCTGGGGGTTATGTGTTGTAGACTGGAAGTAGCAAAAAGCCTTTGTAAAGTCAAGGCTTAGCAAAAGGCTAAGTTCTCCCCCCTGCACCTCTATATTGGCTATGAAGCTGAGCATTTGCACCCACTTCACTTGCTTGCTTAAGTTGCTGGAAGCAATTTACACGCCCTTCCTCTCACTCTTTGTTCAGATGTTGGTTGATTTCGCTTATGCATGGTGGGGGGATTCCTGTTTATGCCTTGGGAGAGTTCCTGTTCTTGCCTCAGATGTGTAACTTTGTATCAAGGACTTCCTTGATTTGCATATGGCTATATACTAAGCAAACTGGGGTTATGGGGCACTTGGATATTGTCATCAGCATTGAAGACCGCTCTGGATCCCATCCTTTTTTCTCAATGAGTCTGTTTTCTTAATTCCGCACCGTTCTCCCTTGAGACCCAGAATTATGAGCCGCGCTGGTTTGCAGCAATTATGGCAATGTCAAGGCAGGGTGAAGATACCACTAGGCTCTGGTCCCAACTGTGGCGTGGGGTTGAGAGTCATTATGGTCCCACTGAACGAGTGAGTGCAGTGTACTGAGCCCTGTTAGCCACAGAAGACATAACAGGACTGGCCCCAGTTCAAGTCTTCACCCTAAGCCCCTGCCAGCTGGGTGTCCTCAGTCAACTGACGGCCCAAGAGGAAGGTGGCACAGACACCACCCTGACCAAGTGGAGGGCGCATCTCCAACAAAGAAGCCACCAGCCTACTAGTTCATTAGGCAGAGCACTGCAGGCTGCTCCAGGGCCAGTGATGTATTAGGGTGCAGGACAACCAACGCTTGAGCCAGAGGTCCTGCAGCCATCACAGTCCATGAGGGGAAGCCACCCGTCCCTGAGGAGGCATGGTACACAGGTGACTCCTATCGGGACATCCCACCCAGGTGGCACAACGTTGCATTATCAACCTGAGACCGAGAACATGTGACTAGAGCACAGGGAAGGACAAAGCAGCCAATGGGCTGAACTCCAGGCTGTGTGGGTCGTTGCAATGGAGGAACAGACCCTGACCGTGTGTACTTCCGGTCAGGCTGTATAGCAAGGACTGCCACTTTGGCTACCTGCCTGGGAACGCCCAAGATGGTCATACATCAGAAACCCTCTGGGGGCAGGCCATGTGGGCTGACCTGTGTGGCTCACGTGCCATGGAAAGACTGTGACTGTATTCCACGTCAGAGGTGACGGACCCTTGCATAGTCCTGGCATGGGGCGGTTGTCTTGGTGCAAGTCCTCTGGCTAGAAGACGCGCAGGTGACAGACACTGCCAAGTGGCTATACCGGGAACCATGACATGCCGATCAAAGGACCAGGTGAGAGACGGTTAAGGCCTGGGGTCTCCCATAAGATACACCGAAGTAGTGACCGCCAGTCAGCAATGTCCGGTATGTGCTGAGAGACATGTCCGCACCCCTAGTGACAGTGGGAAGATATGCTGGGGTTGGGACACCGCTGACCCGATGGCAGGCAGACGACACTGGACCAGTGCTGAGCAGCAAGGGGACCCAGTTTGCCTTAACCTGCGTGTATACCATCATACGTGTTCACAGGCCTACCCGGGTGGCACGGTAACCACAGAGCAACCATTCGTGGGCTCAAGCAATGGTGTGCTACGTACAGGACCCCAGAAGTCACCGAGAGTGACCAGGGCTCTGACTTCAGGGGCACTTAGCACAAGAATGGGTTAAAGCCTCCACGTTGACTGGCGTTTCCACCTCCCATACAACCCAGCAGGGGCTGGAATCACAGATGTTACAATGGCCCCTTGAAGGACGCCTTAGGGACCCACTCACTCTTCCAGGGTTGGACAACACGACTGGCAGACGCCATTCAGGGGCTACATGAACAGCTGCGGGGAGGACAGGCAGCCCCAGGAACGCTGCTGCTCCGACTGTGGGTGGTGCCCATTTGCCTTCAGATCCACGCCAGCCCAGACCTCACACCGGGCCAGGGCCAGAACCAACAGAACAGCATGCTCCTGCCAGCCCCTCAGGATGTTTCCCTGGGCGGCCCACCCTGACTCGGAATGGGGCGGTGCAGGTTAGCCCCAAGTAGTGCTCTCTCCTCTCCCCTGGGGAAGGCTTTAGAGCAACACCTGCAGTCACAGCCAACTGGCTCAGGGACATGGCCTGCCAAGGTCATAATCCCGGGGGCACTTACACTGCCTCTCTATTGAAAATCAGAACATTCTCTTTTTCTGTCTACCAGGGCTGAGAAAGGGCGGGACAAACACGGGTCCGGTGCCTTAAGCCGGTTCCAACCTACAGAGCGTGACCCTTCTAACACAGGACCCCTGGTGCCGTAAGCCAGGCCCCACCCTACAGAGCGTGACCCTTCTGACACAGGACCCCTGGTGCCGTAAGCCAGGCCCCACCCTACAGAGCGTGACCCTTCTGACACAGGACCCTGGTGCGGTAAGCCAGGCCCCACCCTACAGAGCGTGACCCTTCTGACGCAGGACCCCTGGTGCCGTAAGCCAGGCCCCACCCTACAGAGCGTGACCCTTCTGACGCAGGACCCCTGGTGCCGTAAGCCAGGCCCCACCCTACAGAGCGTGACCCTTCTGACGCAGGACCCTGGTGCGGTAAGCCAGGCCCCACCCTACAGAGCGTGACCCTTCTGACGCAGGACCCCTGGTGCCGTAAGCCAGGCCCCACCCTACAGAGCGTGACCCTTCTGACGCAGGACCCTGGTGCCGTAAGCCAGGCCCCACCCTACAGAGCGTGACCCTTCTGACGCAGGACCCCTGGTGCCGTAAGCCAGGCCCCACCCTACAGAGCGTGACCCTTCTGACGCAGGACCCCTGGTGCCGTAAGCCAGGCCCCACCCTACAGAGCGTGGCCCTTCTAACGCAGGACCCCTGGTGCCGTAAGCCAGGCCCCACCCTACAGAGCGTGACCCTTCTGACGCAGGACCCCTGGTGCCGTAAGCCAGGCCCCACCCTACAGAGCGTGGCCCTTCTGACGCAGGACCCCTGGTGCCGTAAGCCAGGCCCCACCCTACAGAGCGTGACCCTTCTGACGCAGGACCCCTGGTGCCGTAAGCCAGGCCCCACCCTACAGAGCGTGACCCTTCTAACACAGGACCAGCCACCAGCGTGCATCCTGCCAGAGGTAAAGCTCTCCCACACCACTGTCCCTTTGCCCCGTGTCTCACTGCCCTCAGTCTAGGGGCAACTGCTTTCTGCAGCGGACAGGTCATTCGCGGACGTCCGGAACTGAAGCCCTTGCCGGGTATCGGGGATGCTCTGAATTCCCCATGTCCACTGGTGACCGCCCGCCCTGGAAGAGGCACCCCACGAATCCCACCGACTGGTCCTAGGTTAGTCATCGGAGCGCCGCTGACCCACTTTCTCCTTTTGCTTGATGTGCCTGTGGCTTGTACTTCACTTGTGGCGTCAGGGTGCCCGCTGCTACTCGTGCTCTGTGGGCACTCTGGGGAGAATCGCGTGTGGACTGTGAGGGGGAAGAGCCATGTCAAGGTGGAGTGTGGGGTCATGCTGGGCCCCCCAGGGCCACAAGATAAAGGGCAGTCGAACTGACACTAATATTTTACTAAGAACAGCGGGACGGGGTCTCCGAATACGGATCAAGGAGGGGCGATACAGAACAGGTGAGGACCCTAGGCACTGCCCACCTGCTTGCTTGCACACTGGCTGACTTCCCTTGAGGAACCGCCTGGTGCTTAGCTTTCAAACGGCTACCCACCCTGCGGGAGGGGAGCTGTCACCGGTGCTGTCCCTGTATGTAAGTAATAAAGGCCGTGTCCACTCCATCTGGTCCTCCTCGTGGGTTCTCTGGGACCTGCAACCCCACCAGACTGATTCTCTGGGTCTGGACCACGTGCGTTACAGTGACTGGCTGGCAGGTTTTTGTCCTTAAATAAACTACTGACATCAGAGTTTTCTTTGAAATGCTGTGCAACCCTAAGGGCTGTACCAGCAGCTTGCTCCTGCTGGGGTGCAGACATGCCTGCCTCCTATTGGCCACATTCCTCCCTCAGACTCCACTC
Source organism: Rhynchonycteris naso (assembly GCA_037038555.1). Classification (NCBI taxonomy): domain Eukaryota; kingdom Metazoa; phylum Chordata; class Mammalia; order Chiroptera; family Emballonuridae; genus Rhynchonycteris; species Rhynchonycteris naso. The sequence continues at coordinate 12,172,330 of CM073001.1, forward strand.
AGCGGACACAGCCACTCGGGCTCTCTGCACACACGCCTCTCCTCAGAGGTGGCTCCCCGACCTGCTCTCCCTGAGCCCTCCGGCTCCGATCAACCTGCCCTCTTTCGTGTTTCTTTCTCATTTAATTTATTAACTGATTTGATGATGTTTCTATGTTGCCTCTGTAGGGGAGGAGCCAGTTTTCCCTCTAGTTCTATCCCGGTAAGAAACGTCTAAACCTGTAGAGAATTTTTATGAGTTTTTTGCACCAAACTGATGACATGTACCCGGGAGCCAGATCTCAAATGCTCCCGAGAATAACAGTTTTGCAGCTTCTTTTCTGCATTTGAAATTGAGGAGGGAACATGAGGAAGATTGCTTGCAATAAAAATTCTCTACAGGTTTGAACGTTTCTTACGTTGACGGCTGAAGAACTTGTGTCCCTCCAGACACCTGGGAGAGACACGGGAAGACTGAGTAACTCTCCCAAATGACCACATCGTCACCTTTAGTATCATTCCCAGCTAAAGATGAAAGAAAGATGTTGGAGGTGGGAACGATAAGAGAGGTTTCCAGGAAAAGCACCATAAACAAGGATGTGGTTTTCCTCCCCCACTGCATTGAGTCTCTGGAGATTTAGTCAATGTCTCTGCTTCCTATTGAGAGGAAGACACCCTGGGATATTCCCTCATCAATGGGAATGTCTCTTCTAAACGGTAACTTGTATTCAGGTTTTAGAGGTTTATTTTGGTTTCTACTATTTGTTAAAAATAATCAGCCTAAAATAATCCTTATTCCATAAGGGTGTATTTGGGGTGGCAGACTCTGCACCTCTTCATTTGTCCCCCGCGAGTGAATGGGAGCTCCAGAGGGCGGTGGCCTCGCTCCTGTCGCTAACCTGCACACGCTCAGATCTAACACAGTGGCTGCAAGCATTGTGAGAGTTTAGCAAATCCTTTTTTATTTTGTATTTTTTGGAAGTGAGAATTGGCGGGGGGGGGGGGGGGTAGAAAGACAGACTCCCACATGTGCCTGACAGGGATCCACCCAGCATGCCCACCTGTGGGGAATGCCTGGCGCCTCTGGGGCGTTGCTCCGCTGCAATCTCAGCCTGAGGTGGAGGCCATGGAGCCATCCTCAGCTCCTGGGCCAACTTTGCTCCAATGGAGCTTTGGCTGCAGAGGGGGAGAGAGAGAGAGAGAGAGAGAGAGAGAAGTGAGGGGGGAAGGGTGGAGAAGCAGATGGGCTCTTCCCTGTGTGCCCTGGCCGGGAATCGGACCCGGGATTTCCACACGCCGGGCCAACGCTCTACCGCTAAGTCTACCAGCCAGGGCTAATCCTCTTTTTTATTTTTTTAGAATGACTGAATGTTTAGGTCACTTGTGTTCCCTGTTTTTTTTTTTTTTTTTTTTTTTTTTTTGTTTTGTTTTGTTTTGTTTTTTTGTGTGTGTGTGTTCCCTGTTTTTGCAAGTGAGAAATGGTACCACTCTCTCAGAAGACCGATTCTTTTATATCTTTTCTGGATTAGAGACTTGTTGGGGAGGGAAATTTTTCTTCTTTCAGGTGGTCTAATAATTAAATTGGCTTGGGAGAGATGAACAGTGCCTAACCCACGTCACGAGCTTTGCTTGCTTACAGGAACTGAAAAGGATTCCCAACCAGAGACCATGGTGCTGAGCTCAAACTCCAAGCTGCGGAAGGGCCATCGTGTGCAACAGAAGAATAACCATACATTCCTAAGAGAACCGAACCACTCCACGCCACTGGTTCAGCCGGAAGGAGCCTCCCCAGTGGGGTCGTCAGTGCCGCAGACAGAACATGCGTGCATATTAAAGTTTCTGCTCTGCTCTACCCAACTCAGTCTCCTTCTATCGGCACTCCAGGGCACTGGGCAGAGGGGCTGTGGTTTGGGCCCCTGACATGAGAGGGGCCAGTAAATTCTAGCAACAAAAATCAGCCCGGAACACTCCCATGCTCCCAATATTGTAGAATATTGGGGGATACAGGACTTAAGGGCGATAAGTTAGGTCACCAAAGACATATACCCAGTGGTTGCCTTATGCCTTACTAGCCACCCACCACTGTAACCATCCGGACCCCACACCAGGACAGAATGATTGTCACCTAGCTGCAATCCTGATACTTCGCTAGCCACCCACCATCCAATAGCAGTCGGTACTCCGAGCTCTGAAAGATGCCACTTTTGGTTTACCTTTGCATCCAGGAGCCCAAGAGAGCTTTGCCTTAGAATGGCAGGACCCCACTGCCCATCAAAATGGGCAGTTCTGCTGCAGGGTCTGGCCCCAAGAATGGAAGCACTCCCCCACCCTTTCTCTGGCGGCCCTGGTTGGGGCACTCCTTCAGTGTGTAGATGATGCAGTGATTGCTAGGCCTTCTACGATGTTATCAAACGGGAATACCACAACCACCCTGGACCACGTGGCTGAGAAAGGATACAGGCCTCAGGGAAAAAGACTCAGATAACCCCAACAAAAGTTACTTACCTGGCATTTATTATAACTGAGGGAGAGAGAAGCCTATCTGCAACCCCGCTTGCCCCCACTCAGAGAAGGCAACCTGGAGGGTGCTTGGGAAGGTTGGGCCACCTTGTATTTGGCCACACCTCTCCAGAAGGCCTGAAAGGGAAGGATGGTGGCGATGGGAATGGAACCCAAAATGGGAACCGGCTTGCTGGGAACTCAAGGGGCAGCTGCTTTAAGCCCTAGCTGTGGGTCTCCCAGATGAAACAAAGCCTTTTGATGAGCCTGGGGGGTGGAGATTGGTTCTTAACTCAGAAGTTCAAACCTATGACATAGCATGGATAATTGGTCATTTTTTCTGAACAATTATGTCAGACCGCTCAAAAGATGCCCCCCGCCCCCCGCTTTCAGGGAAGTTGCCACTGCAGCCACTCTTAAACAGAAAAATTGACTTTTGGACAACCATCTGGACCCACACCACATTCAAGCCCTGACAAACGCCAAGGGGACAGAATGATTGTCACCTGGGCAATCAATCCCAGTTCAGGCCATGCTTCTAGACAACCCAGTTGGCACCATAGAAACAAGCCACACTATAAACTTGGCCACTCTAATCTGGAACATCACTGCATAGAAACAATGGCTACAATATATTCCAGCCAGCCTGGCCTAGAAAGTAAAGCCATCCTGGATGTGAGGGAAGCCCTGTTTACTGATAGAATTATCTTCATAAAGGAAGGTACAAGACCGTAGGCTAGGGGATTGTCCCCCTAAATAAAACTACTCAAGCGGAGTCCCCACCGCCTTGGACTGTCACTCAAAATGCTACATTAATAGCCCTCCTTCTGGCCCTAGAATTGGGAAAAGAGGACCCTGAACAATTATACTGGCCCTTGGTCTGCTTTATCCATTCCCCACACCCACGGGGCCATCTGGAAGGAGAGAGACATGGCAACCTCAGAAACCAAATAGCTTAGGCATGGCCCAAACACATCCTAACTCTTATAAAACTGTCCAGCTTCCTTAAAAAGGTCTCTGTCACCTGCTGTCAGGGACACGAAAAGGAAGGCGCTGAAATACTAAAGGGAAATAACGAGGAGGATGTGGTAGCCAAAAGAGCTGCCCAAAACCAGGATATCCAGCAGCCTTACCTGGAAAGCCTAATCTGTCACATTACTCCCCAATATATCCAGAAGATGACCTCGACAACACGGGGGCTTCAAACAGGACCCGGTCAATAGTGGGTGGGTGCCTAACCAACCAACACGGGCAGCACTTCTTTCCTAAAGCTGCAGTTGTACACGCAACAGGAGACCCACCAGGGAACCCACGGTGGGAGGGAAGCCTTATGTAATTGACTAACAGACACCATGGCAACTCCAGGATCTAACTGACCGGGTGATGAAAGCTTGCCCAACCTGCAATGGCAATAACTGAAGAGTTGGCCTCCCCTGACCTCCAGAGTGAGGCCACATAACAAGGGGAATGCACCTAGGGAGGACGGACAAGTGGACTTCACCGTGATTCGGACCCCTCTTAGTGCGTTTGCTGCCTGGGTAGAAGCCTTCCCCACCAGGACTGCGAGGTCAACAGAAGTGACAAAGTCCCTAGAGAAGGAAATAATTCCGAGGTTCAGGTTCCCAAAATCTTTACAGAGTGACAAAGGGCCAACATTTCTCTCTCTGATTACAAAGGATGTTCCCAAAGCCTTAGGAGTCAGATGAATATTACACTCTACTTGATGAGTCTTCAATCATCAAGAAAGGTGAAAAGGGCGAATCAGACCCTTAGGAGAACTTGATCCAAGTTGTGCCAGGAAACACACGAGAATGGGTAGGGCTCTCTTCAGTCACCTTACTGCACATATGCCCAGCTCCAAACAAAAAGCGAACATAAAGTGCCTTCAAGTTAATGTGTGGAAGGTCACTTCCCTACATCCGACATCCAGGAGCAGGAACCACTCAAACCCCGCGAGCAGAGCAATTTAAATGTATTCTCCAAGGAGTGAAACCCGCCTTCAGGGTTCATGAAAATCAAACCGTAAAGTCTTCCTTTCACAAACTTACTTCTCCATCCCTTCCAACCTAGGGACTGGGTATTTCCCACGACACGAACACGAGGAGCCCTCTGGACCAGCTTACACCAAAATGGTAGCGACCCTACCTAGTAGCTTGACCTCTTCATTTCACTCTCAAGTTACGGGGGCATCCCATGGATACATCAACCTTGGATAAAACCAGCTCCAGGACTGGAATGAGCGGAGCTTCACAGACTCTAAGGCCCCACAATGTCCCGTGAGCCAGGATGGGATCTGAAGCTGCTGTTCCACAGGACGTTGTGCAAGACAAGTAGCGACCGTGAGCCTGCTCGGACCCTGGGCTTCTGCCTGCTAGTAGGGGCTTCTGTAATCTGTCTCTTCTCCCTCACCTGCGCACCTCTGGGAACGCCCACAGCTCCTTCTTTAACTTCACCCATTCCTCCAGGGAATGTGGTGTCAGTTTATGGCTACAGCTCCTTCTTTAACTGCACCCATTCCTCCAGGGAATGCAGTGTCAGTTTATGGCTACCCTCCTGGCAGTCCTCCCTCTCCTAACAACTGCTTGCCATGGACTCACCTGGCAAACCAATTTCTTTTACACTGTCGCCCAAAATATGCTGAAAGAATGGCCCACTACTGACTGTTGGATCTGGCACCAACAACCTAAACTGAACAGGGACACTCTTACATGCCTCCCCTTCACCAGAAGAGGGAATATCCAACAGCGTCCCCAACCGGGGACATCAAACCATAATGCGCTGCCAGCCCTCTAAGTGGCACCTGCCCAATGGTGCTTCCCAGCAATAGATTTGTCCCGGCATTCCAATACAGACACTAACTCTAATGACCCTGTCTGTAATTTCACATCCCATCCCTGTTATGTAACAGACTGCACGGAATGCACAAAATGCCAACCACTAGTAGTCAGGAAGGCACGACTCAGTGAATATTGCAAAATAAGTACGGGAATGAGTTGCGATTTTGAGAAACAGGAAAGACAAGCTAGACAGGAAGCCTAGCACTGTGGGAGCACTGGGTTTGGAGTTAATCCTGGGGGGTGCCATGCATGTTTAATACCCAACCCAGACCAGTCTGATAGCCGACCTGAGATAGTATGCTTACAAGAAGGTGGCACATCCCTAGGGAGTAGGGATGGGTCCAATAAGGAGGGACAGGCAGCCCAACACCTAAATCATAAGCAGGCTTCAGGCAGGGGGTGTCTGGACAATATCAGGAGAATGCCCAGGCAGTCAATATGCACAGATTGATAACCATACTATCTCAGCTCTCTGGTAGACCAGGGAAAAGGACAGCAGGGCTTCTCATTGCTTGGGCCATCACTTTAATTGGATCATTAGTAGCATTAGCTGGGGACACCATTTATAATACAGTAACAATTAAATAAGTCACTGCCACAATGGCCACGCAGTCACCAATGAGGAAGACCTGGCTTTCAGAATATTACAAATTTCCATCAATGTCTTAGCCAAAATGGTTCCTGATGTCCTAGACAGCAAAGCAATTTTCAGCCGGTGTGCTGCAGGAATTTTTAAAATATGCATTACCTAACTATTTAGTCAGGGGCAGTAACATCTCTTCCCTTAAAAAAAAAAAAAAAAATGACAACAGCCAACACAACAATAGCTGTACAGTGTGAACGATTCAAAATTATACCTATTTTTTTTTTTTGTCAGATCGGCAAAAAAACATATATTTTTTGGAGTGCTGCAGAATTTTAGTAATTGGTTTATGTGTGCCATGAGATGATAAAGGTTGAAAATCGCTGTCTTAGAGGACCTCAGCTAACACATCTTGCTGCTTTTATGTTAACACTAGTGGTATAATTGAGGAAAGGTCAACTGAGCTGTTAGATAAAGGTCAACTTGATCTCACCAAACAGACCTGGAATGGAGTTATATGGACTCTCTCTGAGCTCATGTGGTCTCTGCCCCTTTCGGGCCTCTTCACAGCAACTCTACTTCTAACTTTTGGACCCTGCATTTATTTATTTTTTAGTTTTTATTTTTTGATTACAGCTGACATTCAATATTATTCTGTATTAGTGTCAGGTGTACAGACCAGTGGTTAGACAATCATATGCTTTACAGAGTGTTTCCCCCGAATACTTTCAGGACCCACCTGGCACCTACATACTTATTACAATATTATTGACTATATTCCCTGTGCTGTAGTTTATCTCCCAGAGACTTATTTTGTAACGACCAATCTGTACATCTCAATCATTTCAGCTTTTTCACCCAGTAACCCCCGCCAACTTCCCTGGCATCTAGCAACTGTCAGTCTGTTCTCTGTCTCTATAAGTCTGTTTCTGTTGTTTGTTTATATTGTTCTTGAGATTCCACATATAAGTAAAATCATATAGTATTTGTCTTTCTCTGATTTATTTCACTCAGCATAATACACTCTAGATTGGCCCCTGCCTTTCAAATTGCTTGCTAGCTTCTATTAGAGACTAGAACCCATCAAACTATAGGTGACAGGCAACAAACATTTTGACTTAGACCTGGTGACAACCAAACTGATCTTAGACTAGTCAGAGAAAGTTCTGCCTGTATGGGGCCCCATGATGATGTCCAGGTTCAACACAAAGCGGTTACGGAAGACTAACTGTCACCCCTTAGCCTTTAAAAATGATGAATGGGAAACAGAGGAGCGATTTGTCACTGGGGTATCATCCCAAAGACCCTAACGTTTCTCAATACCTAAACTATGTCAAAACTGTGACTGTTTACAGGAACGGAAAAGGATTCCTGACTTCAAAACAAGATGGCGCTACGGCACTGTGTGCTGAAAAAGGGCCAAGTGCAACAGAAGAGTACTCATTCCGAAGGGGATGCAATCACTGCACACTGCAGCCTATCAATACGGAAACCTCCTTCCCAGTTGGGGAGAAGTGCCATTAGAGCATGCGCCCTTATCCATGCCTTGATCAGAGAATAAAGTTTCTGTTCTGCTTTACCAAACTCAGTCTCATTCTGTTGGTGCCAACAGTACTGGGAGGGATCTGGGTTTGGGTTCCTGGCTTGGAAGGGTCAGTAAGAATGATACCACAGAAGACTAGGAACTCTCAAGGAGAGGGACTGAATCTTACCGTTTTTGGTCAACCTCCATGACATGTATTCTAAGGCCTATAGCAATAATAGCTGCATAATAAGTTCATATAAGAATGTCTTTACTTATTTTGTATAAGAATGCTTGCATCCAGACTGACATCACTTTTGTTCTTTGCACGCAGCATTTACTAAATACTAATTTTCTCAATTGCCAGGAAACCAGATGAATTGTATGGGAAAAAGTTTCTTACCAGTTCTGTTCCTTGGTGGGGCCCTGTGATGGTGTCCAGGTTGAGCAGGAAGCAGTTACGGAAAACTGTCCCCCTCTTTTCCCTCAAGAATGAGTTATAGGACAGAGGGGAGGGATTTGTCACTGGGCTATCACCCAAAAAACCCTAACATGTCAATAAACAAATAAATAAAGATTTGCTTGTGTATTTTTATTCTCACTTTTTTTTTTTATCGTAGCTGAACCATAAAGACCAAAATGCTTCTTTCCCTGAAAATCAGCATTTAGTACAAAGAGAAAGGACATACCTGAGGAATGCTTCCTGGATAACATATTATTTTTATATAAAATGTTACATACACCTTTCTTCCATGATTTAAGATAATCATAGATAAATATTTCAGAGTATCAGTCCTCATTTCCATTAAGAAACTTTTTTTTTTTTTTGTATTTTTCTGAAGTGAGAAGCAAAGAGGCAGGCAGACAGACTCCCACATGCAACCAACCGAGATCCACCCGGCATGTCCACTAGGGGGCAATGTTCTGCCCATCTGGGCTGTTGTTCCAATGTGACTGGAGCCGTTCTAGTGCCTGAGGCAGAGGCCATGGAGCCATCCTCAGCATGTGGACCAACTTTGCTCCAATGGAGCCTTGGCTGCAGGAGGGGAAGAGAGAGATAGAGAGAAAGAAGAGGGAGAAGAGTGGAGAAGCAAGTTGACGCTTCTCCTGTGTGCCCTGGCCGGGGATCAAACCTGGGACTTCCACCTGCCGGGCCAATGCTCTACCACTGAGCCAACTGGCCAGGGCCACGAAACCTTTTCAATAAATGAATTCATCATACTCCAACCAAAAATAAACCCACGAATATGGAGCCTTTCTTTTCCATTTCTAGAAAGCCAAGATAGGTAAAATTGATCAGTCTGGCTGGACATTTTCTGCATGAGACTAAACCTGTCATTTGTGACCTTTATTGATTCAGCTGTTGATGTAATGAAGAATCAAAGTGTAGTAATGTATTCTAGAGGGTTCTTCAAATGCTGCACATGGAAGTGTTGACAGGACTCTAATTTCTGGACCCCTTCTGTTGTGGATCATTAGAGGAGTCAGGATTCTGATTTTGGTCACTAGATCCTGTTACCCAATCCCTGTAAATGGCTCCACCAGTGACATAGTCACTCAAATCAAAAACTCCGTGGGTCCCCTTTAAATACCATGCTTTCTTCATCTGGCTTCAACGCAATGGCCAGTCCTGCCAGATTTACATCCAAACTAAGTCTGGGTCCTGTATATATTTTTTCCATTTCTCTTTCCACCTCAGTAGCCACAGCCAAGATAGTCTCTCGCTTGGGCGCTACTGCAACAATCTCCTACCTGGGTTTCTTGCATTTACTCTGGTCTGCCGTAACCCATTTGCATACCGGAACCAGAGCTATCTCTTTAAAAACGTGAGCCAAGTTACTCCTCAGCCAACCGGTCCTTTCATTCTCCTCCACTTTGACCTAACGGGAATCTGAGCTTCTGATCCTGGCTGACAAGACTTGTATCAAGTTATCCTGCCCAGCTCTCCACATCAGATTGTGCTACTTTCCACCCTCATTCACTGCAATCCAGATTATGTTTTCATTTTCTTTTTTGTATCTGTCCATTTGTTCAGTGCACAAGAACGACTAACACAAACTCTCCCAAGAACTTTGCACTGGCTTGCTAATATCATGGCAGCTTCACATGGCAACATAAATAGTACGCTGTGCACTCTGGTTAAAACAGTCTCCCATCCATCCATTTTATGTGGTATGTACCATCGCTTCTTTTTTCTTCATCCTACTCACTTACATTTCTTCCGCACCAGCAGGTCCTTAAAAAAACAGCTCCTCCTGTCCTATTTATTGCTGTATTGCCAGTCCCGTAGTTTAGTGGAAAAAATCCTCAGCGCACATTTGTGAAATAGATAAGGGTATTAGAACTTTTGTCACGTGCAGCATCTCCTATGGTAAGAAGCACTAGCAATGAGGCCCACAGAGAGATCCTGACCCCAGCAGCACAAGCCATTTTCCAGATTTGGATCCTCACCTATCCTTACTGAGTCTCCCAGACTACTGAGATGCTCCCGCCAACACCGACGGTGACGCAGCCTCTAGAAGAATCCCGTGCCTTGGACGCTTCGATATTGTTTCTCTGTACGTGCATAAAACTGTCTTCTCATCTCTTCCATAACATAGACACAGCTCATGTTTTGCCCGGAATTTGCTTTTCTAATGTATCCAGTTAGACTGTATGTCTCGGAAAGGCAAGACAAGTATATCTCTATCCTAGATCACATCTAGCACACATATTTTAGGAAAGAAATATACAAAGGTCTTTCCTTTTTTTAACTTTACTTACAACCTGGTTATTGATAGCTCCGTCCTTGAGCGTAGATAAACCAGTCACTTACGCCACAGTCGGACACCACACATACAGAACGTTCTTTAACTTTGAAGGCTGAAGGAAAGAAGGTCTAGGAAAGCCTTAGATAAAGCTGTCGTCAGGGGGTGCATCTATTAGGAAGGGGGAATGGCCCATGACTCCAAAGTGTTGGAGTCAATCGGGACAGAGCATTAAAATCTCGCTCATATTCATGAGGAGACGGGGGATGGCCCTGAACACCTTTGCATGTATGGAGACAATCTGAAAGAAGTGAATTTTTTTTTACCTTCCATGACTTCTTTCTTCCTGTTGAGGCCTGAGCCGGTCAGTTCAGCGAAGGCTTTGTTTTCCGCAGATTTTTTCCTCAGACAGCACTGTTGATGGAAGAACTTCCAAACCTGCAGAGAATTTTATTTTTGATAAATCTTTGAGCCAAAGACAGGATCCACCTGGAAGCACTTTGGTTCCTGCACTTGCCATTGAGGGAGGCAGGTAAGAAAGGCTGCATGATGGCGGGGGAAGCAAGACAGCGAGCCGGTGACAGGAGAGTTAAGATTGCCTGTTCTGTCGCAGGCTTTAGAAGGAGGGTCTGAAAGGGGACACATCAAAGGTGTATTAACCTAGACGCACAGAAACAAGGCAAAGATAAGCCTTCTACTGAAAGTGTTATATGCCTGGGGCATGACTACTGATCACAGCCTGTCCAGTTAGAAATTTATGAACAGATTACACTGTGAAGTTACTTTTCAAAGGATGCTGCCCCCCCCTTTTTTTTGTCCATCACATCCTGCATTATTTCTCCTAACAACCCTTCTTGTGTCATCTGTCGATGATAATAAAGATAACTTGCCATTAGTAAAGATTCTCACAAGAGACAACCCATCCATTCAAGATGTGAGTCAGGTAACGGCAGGTAACTCAAGTTCGGGCAACAGTGCCACAGACGACAATTCCTCCAGGTGACACTTTTATAAGTAAAGGAGCGGAAGCACACACACAAGAATACTGACAATGACCCTGGCTGTGAGCTAGAAGACCCAAGTCCAGTATCTGTCTCTCTCACTTATAAGATGTGTAATTTAACTATAAAAATTCCTTAAGACATCTCTGAACATTTCTTTTTAATTTTACAAAACCGGCACAATTTAGGTAAACCTATGTGAGTCCTATGAGCACCCACTTTCTGGATCTTTCTGAATGTTCAGAAAGGTGTCACTAATCTTTATAGGTGGTGTTTTTTATCGTTTTCTCCTCTTAGTCTGGGTGTTGTAAAGCTCTGGTTTCTACTACACCCAATGTTCAGTTCCCATCTTTTAAAAACTTCATGAAAGCTTCTGGGTCGTCCCATTTAATCTCACGCACTTCCTCCTTGTTTCTTTTATAATACTGTAGACAAGTTAGCTTGCATTTCTTCCCATTACCAGTCTTACATTATAATTATAGAGAGTAATCCCTTAGTCAGAAGTGAAGAGACTCTAATGTCAGACCAACATAAGTTTAAGCCTAGATTGGAATGCTATATATTTTCAAGACCACTGACAAAGAATCTTTCAAGAATTAGTTTTAGATGAGATTCTTTAGCTCCTTTTATGAATAAAAATGGGTTTGGGCTGTTGGGATACAAGATGGCAATAGAGTAGGCTGACGGTGGTTCCACTCACCTCCTCCCAGAACCAGACTGGAGTTATAACTAAATTTAAGAGGCATCATCCTGAAAAACCAACTTAGGACTAAATGAAGAGAAGTCTATAACCAAGGAGTTACAGAAGAAGTCATTTCGAGACTAGTAGGAAGGGCGGAGACTAAAAAAGAGCTGCCCCTGCTCCCAGGAGCAAGCAGCCAGCAGATGGTTTGCCCTGAGAATTGTGGGTCCTAAGCCCCAGGCAGGACACCCCAGACTACAGCACCAGAGCCTCGAAGAAGTTCCCACACAGCATTTGGTGGAGAGTAGAAATATATTGTTGCTGATATATCTCCCTGGACAAGTGAAATAAGGGACAAAATAAACAAATGAGACTATATCAAACTAAAAAGGTTTTGCACAGCTAAAGACAATAAGAACAGAATAAAAAGACAAACCACACAATGGGAGAACATATTCAACAACACGTCTGATAAGGGGTTAATAACCAAAATTTATAAAGAACTTATAAAACTCAACACCAGGAAGACAAACAATCCAATCAAAAAATGGGCAAAAGAAATTTCTTCAGGGAGGACATACAGATGGCCAATAGGCATATGAAAAAATGCTCAACATCACTAATCATTAGAGAAATGCAAATTAAAACCACAATGAGATATCACCTCACACCAGTCAGAATGGCGCTCATCAACAAAACAACACAGAACAAGTGCTGGCGAGGATGTGGAGAAAGGGGAACCCTCCTGCACTGCTGGTGGGAATGCAGACTGGTGCAGCCACTGTGGAAAACAGTATGGAGATTCCTCAACAAATTAAAAATCGAACTGCCTTTTGACCCAGTGGGTCTGGCTACGTGCCACAACAACAATGAGAGCCCCACCAAAACAAACAAAAAAACTCGTGAAACAGGTGCTAGCAAAAGTAAAGAGGTCTATTGGGGTGCCAGGATGTGAGAGAATGGTGGACCCCTGTCCCAAAGACCATCTCTCTTTCTGCTTCAGTTTATGGTTCCTTCAAGGACAAGAAGGGGAGGTTTTTTCCCTCATTATCTTGCTAGCTTTGTGCATACTCAGGCTCCATCCATTCATCATTGTAGCCTTGGGCAGGCTCAGCATGAACCTCCTTCTGCACCATACTGGACAATGGAGGAGACTCCCTGGCGCTCCCTGTCTATGGTAACAAATCCTCCCTTCAAAATTCTGGAGCCTTGTATTCTTACGAGGGTAAGTGGAAGGAAGTCTCATCTTCTGTGGATTCTTCCTGCTACCAAGGGGCACAGTTCTTTCTATCCCCGGGACCAGAGATTCTTGCTAGCTACTAAAGGAAGAAGGATGTCAAGAATGGAGGACAACCTTCATGCCAGGGAGAACTGTCATCTTTGGAAGGTGGCATACGTGATGTCTCGTAGATGGCACTGTGGAACAAGCGAAGCTGGTATAGACTGCTTCATATGTTGAGAGGTAGTGTTGAAAACAGGCTTCCAATGTGAACCCGATGGTGTAGTCAAGCGATCAAGTACTTAGTGAGGGGTACGCCTAGTCAGTGATTTCTAAACAGTCATGTTGGAGGGCTGAGCTTCCCTCCGAGTCTAAGTCCAGCAGCCAGGTTTAAGGTGGTGGTAGTTTGTAAGGTGCTATTTGGGCTGTCGAATAAAATGGCCTGATACTTTCCCATGCACCCTGCCATCAGCCAATACCCTCCTTTCTGCCTTTTTAATTTTTCTTTTTGAGTTTCAGGAAGTCCTTTTTCCAATGGCCTTCCACTCTGTTTTAGGTGCATTGCTTGGATCCAGTGGGCGTTTCCTCCTTCCTTTTGGGTCCCACCTCTCCTTCTGGTTTTCACGCAGTGTTTCTAAGAAAATGGTGACCTGCCTGACCTGTGGTGGCGCAGTGTCCACCTGGAATGCTGAGGTTGCTGGTTCAAAACGCCGGGTGTGCCCAGTCAGGGCACATACGAGAAACTACTATGAGTTGATGCTTCCCACTTCTCCCCCACCTGCCTTTTTTTCACTCTATCCTCTCTCTAAAATCAATAAATAAAATCTTTTAAAAAGAAAAACAAATGCTGGATTACTTTAATTCCCTTGTTTCCCAGGCATGACATACTTTAATGGCTATGCCCACGAGCTGAGGGTGGGTAGGGGGGAGATTATTCTTAATGGCCCGTCTTCATGTTGGAGCTTCCTTCTGACATTGGGGCATGCTGCCCAGTGAAGGTCACGTTGACCATCCGGACACTTTCTGGTGCCTATGGGTCAGCATCAGTGTGTTTCCAGCAGGCGTAACAGAGCCTTTCTAAGCACTCAGGAGGGTCTTCGTCTGGTTTCTACTGAATGACCCATATTCATATTCAGGCTCTTTTCTTTAGGCCCCTCTTTCTTTCCTTTTCATTTTATTTGTTTTTAATTTTATTTATTTTTTACTTATTTTTTTTGAGAGAGAGAGACAGGAACATGGAGCTGCACCTGTATGTGCCCTGACTGGGGAATTGAACCAGCAATAATTACGCTCCGGAATGATGCTCCAACCAACCAAGCTATCCTGCCAGAGCTTATTTTTTAGAGGGGGGGGGAGAGAGAGAGTGAGAGAGAGAGGGAGAGGGAGAGAGAGAGAGAGAGAGAGGGGAAGAAGGAGGGAGTGGAAAGGAGTGGGAGGGAGAGGGAGGGCGAGGGAGGGAGAGAGACAGGAAGCATTTGTTGTTCCACTCAGTTGTGCGTTCTTTGTGCATTCTCTGGTTGCTTTCTGTGTGTGCCCTGACTGGGTATCAAACCCACAACCTTGTCCTTTCGGGACAAGGCTCTTAAACGATGGAGTTAACAGGCTGGGGCCAGCACCCCTTTCTTAAGTGCTTCCAAAATGCACCTTTAGTGATGCCCTAGGAAGGCTAGGTCCCTACGAGTTGGTCCCCAGTTGGGCTCTGTCAAGGGATTTGTCCTGGCTGGGATAGGGTACCATTGGGATTCTCCTGATGGAGCTGATGAGCCTCTTCATTAGCGGGATCTACAACTAGCCGTCTGTCTTCCATCACCGTGAGTAGGATGTCAAGGACAGCCTGTGTCTGCCCAGTTTGGGTGGTGAGTGGCAAAAATGAACGTGATAAGGGCTGTGATTTTTCTGAGGATCCTCCCTGTATGAGGGCTTGGAATTCTTCCAGTTCAGTCAAGTCTGAACTGGAAAATCAAGTATGGGCAGTAGCCAGTGGTCTGACCCCTCTGGTTTATTCCAGCTACAGGGTATTATTACCTCAGAAGAAACTGTCCTGCCCCTGATAGGGATGCTGCCTGGCCAAATTGGGTGCCCTGCTGGGTTTCTGAGGGGTCAGGCTGTCACCTCTCTGGGCCATTTCAGGGGTATCTAGCAGTGAGGGTGATGACAGGGGAAATCTTCATTCATGCTGCTACTTCAGGCTCCCCCAAGTTTAGGGCATTAAAGAGACACATCTCATTTTTCTTCTCTTCCTCTGTCTTACTGTCAGGGAGGGGTTTTAAAGCCCAGTCCCTCCTCTGTGTCTTTAGTCCATTCCCTTTTCTTGCCAAGTACTCATTGCGTAAAGACATAAACAACTGGATGTAGGGCAGTGTTTCCCAACCACTGGTCCACAAATGATTTAACCACCCTTACGTTGCATCAAGATTAGACCAGTGGTTGAAAAACACTGACAGAAGTGATTTTGTCCCGTTTCCCTGACTGTTGGCAAAACAATGCCAACTGTACAATGGTGTAGTAATTGAAGGAAACATTTGGGGCATTTTCCCATAGTCTAAAATATACATAGGCCAGGCAGTGTTACAACAGAAAACCGAGTCCTCCTTAGCCGTTAAATTATAGTTGTACACAGACCAAGCTGCTAAATTACAGCCCCGAGGGGTCCTCTTTAAGGGTCAGAACAGAACCCCGGATGGCACACAAGTACAAACCCAAACCATAATCGTAGAGAGAACCCAGACGAAGTGGGAACATAGAAACAAAACTTGGCCCCATCATACCCTTATTCCAAACACGTGTTCACAGAGAGTCCTCGCGTCTTACCTCCTGTCAACCCTTACCGCAAGCGGTCCTAACCAGACCCGCGTGGCACGAAGCCCAAGTGGTAAGGACAACCTGCCAACCGGACCAAGTGCCACAAACCCCAAATGGCGCAAAGCCCAAGCAGCAGGGAGAGATGGCCGGCTAAGTAACGAAAACATTGCCCGCAGCTGTCTAGGATCTCTCAGCTGCCGCACCTTCCAGCAGTTAGCAGAGTCCTCATTGCCTACACGTGCTGGATCATCACAATTTGTGCGCAGCTGTCAGTGGCATGGACCCCACACCGCAGGGATAGAGAATGCTCAGGTACCCGCTGGTTCGACCCACCCAGGCTTGGGGTCCATCTACTGCCCCCACACCCATCTCCTTTCCGCAGCCCAGAGGAAAGTTTCCTTGAGGAGGACTGCAGGGAAAGTCCCTGAAGAAAGCTCCCGCAGCGGCTGAGAAGGCCCCCCAGTCCTGCTCCAGGATGGGCCTGCCACACGCCACGGGGACCGAGCAGGCCCTCCAGGACTTACCGAGGTCCGCGCCCTCTGAGCTGGCTCTCCAAAACCTGTCACTCAACAAGTGGGTCCCAGTGCAGCAACCTGGGAGAATAGCAGGCTCACGTTTCAAACACCAAATGACCCTCCTGCGCAAGCCCGGTTCCTATAAGAATAGGGAGGAGCAGACTTTTCTTCCTATCCAATTATCTTTCTAGCTTTTGACGTGCAGCGGCCCTGTCCATTCATCTTTCTAACCTTTCGTGGGCTTGGTGTAAGAATCATCCCCTGTGCTCTCTTGGCCAATGGGGGAGACTCCCCAGCATCCCCTATCTACCCCTAACCAAAGTCAGGGGGATTTTAAATTGCATGAGTCCATAATTCTAGGATTGAGTCAAAATTACTCGAACTAAAGTATCTTTAATGTCAAGAGTATATTCACATATATTTTAAAAAAAGGTATACCATGCAATATATAAACGTGTGTTGGCTAAGAAGAAAATTATAAAAATGAATGTCTAGACCTGATAGACTCCCTGTCCTTTACAATCCTTGACAACAAGGACTGCAGTTACAATACATGCCACTTTGTCTGGCCAACCGAGTCACCTTGCAAAGAAACTTTGGACAGCAAATAAAACAGAACTCTCCTTGAGGAAAATAAAAATACATTGGAAACGACACCTTGCAAAATACAGTCCACAATTATTTTCTCCACAAAAACACAAGAACATAAAAACATCTAAGTCCGGTTTCACAATTTCCCAATGTGATACATTTCATTCTAATCCCGGTATCATGGGCCATTATTTTGTCCTCAAAGAGAAACCTGCACTTAAAACCTTTTACCCTCCATCCAATTTCTTTCAAATTCAAGGTTAGAGTCAGAAAAACAAAAAAGCCACCATGCTAGGTTTTGGATAATGTGTGAGATTGTGAGACCAAAAACAACAACAACAGAAATTACAAATATAAATTAATCTCTGGTAATTTAATTGGGTATATATGTGTGTACATAAAGAGATATGCATGTGTGTCTATATTTATTTTTCAATGTTGATATTCCCGTTTAAATTGTGCATTTATATAGATAGCTTTTATAGTGATGCCCACTGTTACCTTACCTTTTTGACTGACAATAAGGGGATTTCAGTCATGCTCAGCCTTTCCTACAGTGCCAGTGATGGGATTTTTTGAAATCTTATTACTGGTTGCATTGCCCTGATTTCAGATGAAACTTTCAATCGAAAAGGCAATCAGGAGGTTATACATTCGTGAGATTCCCTGCAAAGCCAGTGATCGCATAATACAACTTGTTGGAAGGGCCTACTTGCCTCCAGTCCTTATGTGGCTATAAAAAGTAATTGGCTACTTAGCTCTCAGCACCTGCACTTCCTTCTCCAGAATACAGCAGAGCTCAGAACTCTATGGAGACTCAGTGTGAAGCCTGGCTGCTCCTAGGAGATTTCCAAGTCTCATGCAGAGACTTGTCTTCCTTAAGCATTTGATTCAACAAACTCTCCCAAAGACTCATTTGCCTCTTTCTAAGCATTCTTGTTTCACTGGTGATGCCAGGGAATCTAAGTGTTCTTTTAGTTCGTATACACAAACACTTACCCATACATTATTTTTTCGCAAAACGTTTTTATCATAAAGTTCATATTCTAGAAATCACAATTCTGTAGGGTGAGTTTAACACATAAACTTACTTTCTAGCATAATTTAACCGCCCTATTATGAATTATTTTTAATCTTAAAATAACTGTATTCATCAAGGATAATTGTAAGGAATGGGCTCTTAATACTATAGAATTTACGTATATGGGTGTTTCAGAGATATTTTTGTAATTTGATGTGATCAATTAGGGGACAGGGTGAAGGCTGAATGGATGCCATACTATGTCCAGTCTCCCCGAATGCATCATTTACCCCGTCAGGAGCCCTGAAGAGTGAGGCAGGCGGAGGAAAATAGTTTTAATTTTGTCTCACCTGGCTCCAACCCAAGTCTGCTTCTTTTCCATTTGGCAGAGAACCCTTGGGTATGGATGAGTTTCAAGAATGAAAAAAACACTAATTGTGAGGACATAGTAAAAACCTACAGACATTATAATGACCTATAGGTTGAATAGCATTTTATTTGAAAAATAACCATACACATATATGTAAGGCATGTCTGTATATTGCTGCAACAGAAAGGAATGCACAGAAATAGTCCCTTGGATAAAGTTTAAAAGGCTCATTGTTTAAAAAGTTGAATATGGGGTGCTTAAATTCAAAATGTTTGGGAACCTCAGGGACCTCTTTTGGCTAAAGAAATCCCGGAAAGTCTATTGCTAATGTAAAAAGTAGTTAAGTCAAGGTGTGTGTGTGTGTGTGTGTGTGTGTGTGTGTGTGTGTATGTTTCTTGGACCTTTATTGAAAATCAGAGTACTCTGAAAGTATAGCTCAGCCCTACTTTAAGCATGATGTCATTACTTGATTCCATATTATAACACCTTAAATGTTTTTTTTAAGTACAAAGTGCTAGCATGAGCGTAATACAATTATTCAGAAAGATCTGCACTTTCACGCTCCCTTTATTAGCAACTGGTATACCAGAAATTATCTCCTGCCCATGAAAACTACCACATGGTGATTATCCCATTGATTTCCCAGATTAGAGGATATGGATTCCATACTCCTGAAGTTTGTGTAACATTTGGTAAACATGTTTATATATCTGCAATCTAAGGCACCTCAATGAGAAATATACTAGAAATGAGTCTGGTATATAAGACATAAGTAAAACAATAATCTCACCTTGGTTTAGAATAGAGGTCCCCAAACTATGGCCCGCGGGCCAAATTGTGGCCCCCTGAGGCCATTTATCCGCCCCTGCTGCCCCTCCGGAAGGGGCACCTCTTTCATTGGTGGTCAGCGTATGGAGTACTGTATGTGGCGGCCCTCCAACGGTCTGAGGGACAGTAAACTGGCCCCTGTGTAAAAAGTGTGGGGACCCCTGGGTTAGAATAATATCACTTGTAAGGCAGTCATAATGTCACTAGTGATTACTACTATTACTACTACTCAAAAATCTACATACACCAAGTATTTGCTTCTGAAACACTGTTTCAAGTCCTGGTGTATTTTGAAGTCATTTTGGCCAATGACTTTTACCTCAAAAAAAAAAAAAAAAAAAAAAGCATTCAATATCCATAGTGATAAGCAGAAAAGACCAACTATGAGTGATTATCAGGCAACCAAAACTCAGTAAGACCTCACTTAAGTCACTGGATAGTTGTACATTCTAAGTATGATATTTAAATGTTTTTGTTTCTCTCATGGCGGAAGCAGCCTCCAGAAGTTGGTACCTTCATTTTTCTACCCAAAGTCATGTTCTTCTCAGGTAGTCCAAGCCAATGCCTGAGATGGTAGGGGAACTACCTTAGGCTATATTTCACCAATGCATGACTTCTCTGACAGGTAGCATCTCACTTGCAAACCCCTAGCTGGCTGGCAGAAATTTGCCAGGTCCATATTGCAGTCTAAGGCTGGCGTGCCAAAGTCTGCTTTCGAATCTCATTTTTTTTTTTACATTTTAGTTCCCCGATACTTTTCCCTGCTCCATCCTACTTCTTCTCTCTTTTATCCTTTACTCCTAACTCTGCTTCAGTGTCTGCTCCCAGGGGAACCCCTGGAAATCACAGCTAGCCTAGCCTTTACACTCAGCATGTTCCTTTCAGATCCCTGTTGGTTTCTTGCTGTGTGATCATTGCCAAGCCCTTTCACTTCCCTGGTTCTTTCTATAAAGGCTTACAAATAAAGGCGATTCTCGCAATAATTTAGTTGAACGTTTTAGAATTCTAGTTAGACTCGAAGACTCTGTTAGTCGGGCTTTCTCTGACTGGGGTAAAGAAACGTGAAGACAACAAAGGTATTTATAAAAATATATTTCACAAAGTAGGAAACAATACAGGAGTTTCTCTGAATACAATACATGGAGTAAATAAACAATATTGCATTAAAGCAAAGTAGAAAATTAAAATGATCTGCATGTAGTAGTTCAGTTTTTATCATACAGTTTCTACTCCTAAATGTCGGGTTTGCATTACAAATTGAATATGCTCACATCTCCTAGGGCTGTTCTCTTTTTGAGTCTAAGATCTTCTGTGTGTCACCATGAGGATCAGGGAGAGAAGTGCTAAAAACAGAAGCAGTAAAATTATGTACAAATCAGATCCTGCTCTGAAATGGTGGGGGCAACTTGAAGCATGTTTATTGGATGGGGCATGAAGTAGGTATATCTAAAAGTCTAGAGCTTCAATATTCACATGAAATCAATACACTTCTGGATGTTTGTGCTTGTAGTAAAAACACCAAATACTAGGATTAGGAACAAAATAGAAAAACATTCCAAAACTTCTCTGGGAAAATGCTGTTCCTGCCATCACCAGTCACAATTACACTTTCTACGCTAAAGAGACTATTAGCTCCCCTTCAGATAATATTGCCTGCCATACTCATCTCACCAAATGTACATGTATTAAACATTCATTGTATATATATATATATATATATATATTTATATAAAACAATCTAAAGGATTATTAATGGATATAATTTAGCTTTCTTCCCCATATAGTCCCTTAATCTATAGATTACCCATCTTAATAAATAAAAGCATTAATGGACATCAATAAAATATTTATTTCGAGGATTAAACAAATAAAGCCATCTGTCTCTCATGTAGTCCACTGTGTGACCCAGTTTATCTCTCTGTGTCCATGTGGAAGAAGATGGAGTGGAGGGAAGGAGTAATCCTGCTTCCAAAAAACAAGCCCGTCCACTGGGATTCCTCTCCTCCCACCACTGCGCCGACAGTCCCCACCCTGGAATGGATTGCGAACATATGAATATTTTAAGGCTCGACACAATATTTAAAGATGCTCTTCAGTCTCTGATGAGTGGGGCCGACAGTTATGTACAATGGGTGGTCACCGTACCGTGTGATCTACGAGGCTTCCCAAACTCCCCAAGTCAGAAGGTACAGCCGACCAAGTATTGCTTTAGCTTGTGTGGCGGGATCCTTATTGGAGCAGGGGCAATAACCACTTGCATTTATAAAAATCCTCGCAGAAGACATATCAGCAGCAAATTCCTCGCAGGTCCGTTTTTCTAAGAAAGCACCTTTTAATTTTGATTTTTTTCCCCTCTTTTTAAACCATTTTTTTCCCCCTAAAGCATGAGATAGGATCCCAATCTTTGTCTGTGGTGATCAGGTATATATCAAATATCCAAAGACTTCTAGACACTCCACATAGTTTAATTCACACTCCACGAAGATTTATAACCTCCTAACATATACTTCTTATTTTTAGTATCGATTTTTTTTGGTTCAACATTAAAATGTGGTTGAGTTTATAGGTGAACTGGTGCTAAACTTGCCTCTAAAACAAATAGCCACGTTGGTTGTATCTAAGGGGAACGACCCCAGAATATTACAGAATGCTCAGTTTCATTGGCTTACTTATAATCCACTGTCAAGTTTCTTTGTCACTTTCACCGACGGAGTAAAGTTCACCCAGTCTCTTAAAGCGGGGACCCCAGTCACTGAGGTAGTCAAAATTCTGGTCTGAGTCTGAGGTGGTGGACTCCAGGGAGCTGAGGGAGCCTGCCACAGACCCCCGGCCTTCATAGCCATAAATCTGGATGGAGTCATACGGCGGGGCCGTCGGGTCATTATCGGCCTCGTGTAGCCGCACATTTATGAATTCATCCACGTCAACGCCATTCGGAACTGGAGCAAGTCCTTGCCTTGGCATAAACTGCAAGTCAGGTTTAATATCCTTACGGGGCAAGAACCCATTAATTCCGTCTGGGTTTTGTAAAGTTGCAATATCAAAAGCCTCCGTGTCTTCCTCCCCTCCTCCTTCGTCATCGTAGCGAATGATGTTTTCCCGGACGTCCTCATCGTCTTTGATAATTAATGGCTCATTTTTGTGTCGCCGCAGAGTTACAAACAACACCACGATGACTGTAGAAAACACATGAAATAACAATTAGTCAAACTCACATATAATTTTACAAGCAACACACCATCTAGATTCAGAGAGAGCATCATTATTTTAAACTTTTGAGCATACAGAGCTTTAATAACGTTAACTTGGGAATTAAGCAAAACACCTTTATAAAAGGTGGTGCATTGACTTTTTAGCAAATACTATTTGATTTTAATATCACAAAAAATATCTAAAGAAGACGATGCAATTTGGAAGAAAACATATTTCTGTTTGCTTTCTTTTATTTTTAATCCTCACCCGACTTTGTGATCAGATGGAGTCAACAACCCAACGTACTAACTGTTTAGATGGAAGGTTATTTTGGACACATGTAAGCCCCTTACTGCAGAAAACTGGTGTACATTGGAAGCTCTGGAGGTTTTGTTCATAATAGATGCTGTTGTAACCACATGAAGGCACATCCCTCTTCTGCCACCATTGTGCTTAGTCTATTTTTTTCACTGGTGATGGGACTGAAAAAGGTACTGGATAATCTTCTCCCATTAGATATCTACTGTCACAACCCTCTTTCTCTTCACCTCCTCTAAGCGCCCTCAAAGCCTGGAGAAGTACCAGAAAATTCCTATTTCCAAAAGAATGCCAATGCCTGGCTTGGTCAGGGTATGCTGTCCTTATTTACAGTCATTTATGAACCAGAAAAAATGGTGACCATTAGGCTGTGAAGGAAATACGTACCCAGCAGCAAAATGATGCATGCTAATATGGCAATTAAGGCGCCCATGCTGAGTCCAATCGGAAGGACATATGCTTCCACATTACAAGACTGGACAACGCCATCACGGCTACAGCCACAGACCCGGATGGTCAGGGTACTCGTGCTGCTCAGAGGGGGGTTCCCACTGTCGCTGATTATGATTGGTAAAAGATAGACTTCTTGCTTCTGACGGTTGAATCCATTATGCTTTGCCAAAATGCTGAGGGAATTATCTGGAAAAAGTGAAAATTACAATAGTTTGCATCATTTCAAAAATGGCTGTCCAAACAACACTTGTTTTTCTAGTTCATAAATCCCCCGCAAGCCTCAAGACCATCCCGACTCCACTGAGCCACTCTGCGTCTTTGCCCCTCCCCCTTCCTGTTTTCCCATCTGGCATGGACCACAACATCCGTAGCCCGGCAGGTGCAATGAATGGGACACCGCCACAACCTAATGGAGTTGTACCATCATTTTGCAAATGCAAAATATTTCTTTTATAAATAAAAGTGTCCTTGCAGAAGACAAAAATCACCCCAAGTCCCGTGACTAAATTCGCTTTTCTTTCATTTGTCCTGATCATGCACAATTGGCCACACGGAATTTCGCCACATTTGAAAGACAAGTTGGAGAAGTTCTATATTAAAAGATAAACTACATGACAATGTGGCAAACACAACAATGTACTTTGCTGACTCCCACGGGACCTAAAAAGTCATTCATGCCCTGGAGCATTTATACTAAGATAGCGAAGTCCCAATTACTGCCAATTGGAGGAAATATGCCACATATATTGAAATTTTGTAGAGAAGGCCTGTAGTGGTTACATGTACCATAGTTCAAAACAGAAGAAGATGAGGGTTGTTCTTCAAGATGCAATTAATAAAATTACAGTGAGGCATCTGGCATCTTTTTTCTTTTCTTTTCTTTTTTTGCAGTTGACATTATTTCGTGAGAAACTATCTGTGTATATTCTCTCTTTAAAACAGTCTATAATGATAATTTAGAGAGTGTAGCAGGGATGTTACTCTTACAGAACAAAGCTACCTCCTTTTTTAAATACACTGCCCACAAAAATTAGGGGATATTTTGAAATGAATGTGAAGCGATAAAGAAAAAGCATTTGATTATTTTTTATTAAACAAGAACATCAGAAAAGCAAAACAAGTCAAAGAAAGTTGTTCAATTATACAAATGAGATGCAAAACCAACTTTTATTTCATTAGTGAAAATGCACTGTACAAAAGGCTGAAAGCACTGGAGTGTATGCACATTCCCTGATCCCCTAATTTTTGTGAGCAGTAGAAAAGCATTGGTAGGTTTAACACTAAACTCATGCCCATCCATATATGTCTCTTACTACTCCTATCATCTGAATATGTGGTTCTCCTAGACACGGAAAATTACTGACTGTGTACAGGTCATCTATAAAACATTTTTGTTAAATTTTACCTGATACCTCCAGGAAAATTCAATTCTCTATTTGCGAACTCACTTTTCTTTTTAAAATCATTTTGATTGGTGTTTGTGTGTATTAATTATCAAGTTATTTTATCAGACCAAATAAAATTATCATATTGTACACATAAAAAACCATCACATATCAGCACATTTCAAATTCATGTATTTAAAAACCTGTTTTTAAAATCTACATGTGACAAATATCTTCTATGAAGTTCTGGTTTGTTTGTTTAAAACATCCTCCTAGGCCTGACCAGGTGGTGGCACAGTGGATAGAGTGTTGGCCTGGGAGGCTGAAGACCCAGGTTTGAAACTCCAAGGTTGGTGGCTTGAGCATGGGATCATAGACATGACCCCATGATCACTGGCTTGAGGCCAAAGGTCTTTGCCTTGAGCCCATGATCACTGGCTTGAGACCGAGATTGCTGACTTGAGCAAGGGGTCATTGGCTCAATTGTAGCCCCTGGATTAAAGTACATATGGGAAAGCAGTCAATGAACAACTAAGAAACTGCAACAAAGAACGGATGCTTTTCATCTCTCTCTCTTCCTGTCTGTCTGTCCCTATCTGTCCCCCACCTTCTCTCGTGCATTGGGTGCTAAAAAAAAATCCTCTTAGGGGCTCTCCATTATGTTCCAATGCTCTGTTTCTCTAGTTGTGCATCAATATCATGCTTTTATGAATAAAACTTTATAATAAATTTTGATTTTTCCCCTATCATTTTCTTCAACAGTTTCTTGTTATTCTTGCTCCTTTGCTAACCTCTAACAAATACAATATCAGATTATTAAATCCCATGGTAATTCCTGTAAGAACTTAAGTAGAAATTACATTAAAATATAAACAAAGTTTGAGAGAACTGACATCATTATGGTTTTCAATCTTCTGTATCAAGATTGTTGTTTTATTATTTTCTTTAATATATGTTAGTACAATGTCTTATTTTAGCTACAGGCGTTTTTACATCTTTTGTTAGATTTATTATTGGTGCTGTATTTATTTTGTTGCTCTAGTCCAGTGATTTTCCAACAGTGTGTTGCAAAAAATTTTAAAACATACAATACCTGACTATTCAGTCAGGGGCACTGACCTCTTTTCCTTTAGATTGTCTAATTAAAAAAAAAAAAAGACAACAGCCAACACAACAATAATTATCCAGAGTAAATGAATCAAACTATACATATTTTTTGTCAGATTGTCAAGAAATATATTTTTTGGTGGGCTGTAAAATTTAAGTTATTAGTTTATAAGTGCCATGAGATGAAAACAGTTGAATATTGTTGCTGTAGTAAATATAATTGTTTTAGATGCTGATTTTAATTCTAGTAATCTTATAAACCTTTATTTTTACTTATATACGTATATCACACCAGAGTTCCACTTCAGCATGATGGTCTGAGAGGCACCACAGAATTGTTCCCCAGTGAAACGGGTGAGAATTATCAAAGGAAAACCATTTAGCATCCTTGGAAGTTGTTCTGGAGGCAAGCAGCAAATTAAGAAACACTTACTCAGGAAAAACTACTAATGTTTGGTAAGAGTGATGAGACTGGTGTGTGGGTCGGAGCCCAACCCTTCTATCCTTTCTCCAGCTCTGTTAGCTGGTAACTCCACCCCAAACTGGTTTGGCCAAGAACCCAGGGTTTCCTATCCCCCCAGCTAGCAGCTGGGGGACTTTCTTAACAGGAGATGAGGGATGTCAGTAGGTGTCATCCCACTCCTAGCTACCTGCTGCTGAAACTAAACTGTGGGTCAGTGTGGCCAAGAGGTGGCACTCCTTATTTCTTCACAGCCTCTACCTGGGCACCAGGGGCTCCACGGGAGCACAGCTTGGCTTGGACTGTAAAGGAAGAACATAGGTACACAACCACCCTTGCCCTGGTCTGTAAGGTACTTGTTCTGCACTGAGAGGAAGAGGCTAAAAGACTGGACACTACTGTCCCCTAGGACTTAGTGTTTAGCTCTTAAAGTAGAGGTGTCTCCCAAAGAAACACGCCATAGTCTTGAATTCAGCTCCAGAGCCAATGGTTTAGAGTTATGCAGAGTACCTGGAAAGGATACACGGAGTCAGCCTGCATCAGAACACATTTGAAACACCAATCAAGGGAAACACTCTTGTGAATGAGTCTAAATCTGATTGCATTCAAATGTAGGATAATGTAGGCTCCCAAATTAAAAATAATTCAGAAATAATCTGGTAATTAGTAAAGTTGAACCACTGGGGCGTGGTCAGGGAATGAGACA
This sequence comes from Rhynchonycteris naso, assembly GCA_037038555.1. Lineage (NCBI taxonomy): Eukaryota > Metazoa > Chordata > Mammalia > Chiroptera > Emballonuridae > Rhynchonycteris > Rhynchonycteris naso. The sequence goes on from CM073001.1 coordinate 12,199,146, forward strand.
TAGAGAATCCTGCCTAAATCACCTTCATTCCAGGATGATGGTGGGAGTGCCCAAGGCTGGAATCCTCAGAGGTGAGATATCAGAGGCTGAGCACTGCAGCGGGGAAACAGACCTCTCTAAAACTATCCAACCAGTCAGTAAACAAATAATCAAAGAACAATAAGAAGCTCTGAGTTGGGGGGTGTTTAATACCCAGATTTGCTGTAATATATTATCTCTAATACCCAACAAAAGGTTACAAGACATATGAAGAAACAGGAAAATATGACCTATACACCAGAAAAAAAAGGAAAAAATGAGACAAAATGAAACTGTCCATGAGGACAACTAAACACCAAATTAAACACAAACTTCTCAGGAGCCATTATAAACGTGCTCAATGAACTAAAGCAAACTATGATTAATTAGGGGAGGTTTGATGACTATGTCACATCCAATAGAGGATATCAATAACTAGATAATTTTTTTTTAAAAGATCATGATGTAAGTTCTGGAGTTGAGAAATATAATAAAAAAAAATGAAAAATTAATTGAGCGGTTAAACAGTAAATTAGAATTGACAAAAGAAAGCAATAGTGAATGTGAAGATAGAGCAAAAGAAAATATGGAAGATACAGAATATAGAGAAAAAACGAATGAAGAAAAATAAACAAAGCCTCTTAAAAATATGGAACACTATTAAGTACACCAGCCTGTATGCAAGGAGAGTATTGAGAGGGAAAGAGAAAAAAAATATGGTGGAAAATTTCAAAAAATTTTGAAATTTTTGTCTATAGAGTCAGAATGTTTTAAGAACTCCAAGATGAAAAACACAAAGAGATTCACAAACAGATATAGTTTACAGTAAAATATCTGAAAGTCAAAGACAAGAAGAAAATCTTAAAAGCAAGAGGTAATTGACTCATCACATCTAGGGGAACCCCAATAAGATTGACACATGAACTTTTATAAAAACAATAAAGGCCAGAAGGAAGTGAGATAACATATTCAAAATGTGTTGAAAGCCAAAGCTTTCAACCAAGAACCATATATCCAACAAGCTATCTTTAAAAAAACAAACAAACAAACAGCCTGACCAGGAGGTGGTGCAGTGGGTAGAGCGTCGGACTGGGATGGGGAAGACCCAGGTTTGAGACCCCGAGCTCGCCAGCTTGAGCATGGGCCCATCTTGCTTGAGCAAAAGCTCGCCAGCTTGGACCCAAGGTCGCTGGCTCCAGCAAGGAGTTGCTCAGTCTTCTGAAGGCCCGCAGTCAAGGCACATGTGAGAAAGCAATCAATGAACAACTAAGGTGTCACAACGGCAACGAAGAACTAATGATTGATGCTTCTCACCTCTCTCTGTTCCTGTCTGTCTGTCCCTATCTATCCCTCTCTCTGACTCTCTCTCTGTCCCTGTAAAAAACAAACAAACAAACAAAAAACAAAAAGAAACCATTCTCCGATTTAAAAAAAAAAGAAAAAAGAAAGTAAGAAAATTTGTCCCTAGCAGAAATGCAATGCCTTATAAGAAACACTAAAAGAAGTTCTTCAGACTGAAAGCAAATAACCCCAGATGGTAATTTAAAATCACATAAAAAACAAAGAACTTCCAGAAAAGTAATTATGTAGTTATAAAAGATAGTATAAATACATGTTTTTTATCCTGTTCTTAACTCTTTTAAAAACAATTGTAAAAACAATATCAACATAATATATTGTTGAGCATAAAATGTCTAAAAATTCCAAATAATCCTATATCCCACTTTCAATAATGGATAAAACAATGAGACAGTAAAAAACAAGAAAATAGAAGACTGGAACACTTGAACAATGATATAAATCAACTATATATAACAGATGTCTATAGAACATTGAACCCAATAAAATTTTCTTCTCAAGTACACATGGAAAATTCTGCAGTATAGACCATATGTTAAGGCATAAAATAACTTCAATAAATTTAAAAGAACAAAAATAATATAAAGTATATTCTCTGACCATGTGAAATAAAAAGATTTATTGATATTAAAACATTTGGAAAGTCATAAAAATTAAACACTGAATTTCTCAAAAACCAATGCATCAAAGGTGAGATTAAAAGGAAATTAGAAAATATTATGAGAGAAGATAAGTGAAAATACAGCAAATCAAAATATCAGAGGTGCTCCTAAAGCAGTGCTTAGAGGGAAATTTATAGCTGTAAGTGCCTGTTTTAATTATTCTTTTTTTCATCTTACTAGAACAGCTAATACAATTTTGAGTATAATAAGTTATGGGAGACATCTGTACTTCGTTCTTGATATTAAAAAAGAGAAAACAAACTTTGAACATTAAGATGGTTGATCGTGTTTGTTAAAAGGCACTTTTTGAATTGTTTACATGCACTCTCATCTTTTTCTCTTTAATTTGTTTGTTTGTTTGTTTGTTTTAATTTGCTTTCCAATTACTCAAGGGGAAGAGGAAGTTATATAAAGGACAGTAACTTAGCTCGTCACTGTCTGTAACTCTGGCTTCAATTGTATTATTGCATTATTTTAAAAGCTTCTTTTCATTCATTCATGCTTTCATACATTTCCATTTATATCATCTTATTATCTCTGTATCTTAACCTGCTTAACCTTACGGCATCTGTTCTAGCTTATTGTAATTATTGCAACTTTATTTTTTAATATAGTGAACAGAAGAACATATACTGATAATAATCTGCTAGAGAAAATACAGCAATTTTCTTTTTTTATTACTCAAATAAAAAATATTTATTGATTTTTTTAGAGAAGAAAGAGAGAGAAATATAGATTTGTTGTTCCACTTATCTATGCATTCATTGGTTGATTCCTGTATGTGTCCAAAAGGTTGTATGTGCAACCCTGGCCATACATTGGAACAATGTTCCTACCAATTGAGCTACCTGGCCAGAGCCACAATTATTTTCTAAAATTGTGAAATATATGAGAAAATACAAAGGTAAAATAATCATAGGCATCTCATTGACATATATATACACATGACGATTTTTAAAGTAAACAACACTATTTGATAAAAGATAGAGAAATGTGTGCCAAGACCCATTTTAGAAGAGGGTAGACCAAACCCTGGCATTCTCTAGGGTGACTTATATCCAGATGACTCATGTCCTCTTGGTGCCCATCTAATGCATTTGTGTTGCACTGAGATGAAAACATGTCTTAACCTCATCACCTGGCTTTCTGATAGTCTTAATAGGTGAAATATTCAAATACCTGTATTCCCATTATGTGCCTCTAGAGATTTTTCCTCTTTTCTCATTCTTCTGGGATGTTTATGTATGAGTGCTATGCCAAGGAGGATGAATGACTTTGTTTTTAGAACCTTGCTTCATATTCCTCATTCATGTGTTTCTGTTTATGACCGATGATGGAAGGAAAGATCTTGATGGGCAATTTAAGTGGACTAATAGAACGAGGTATACTTCAAATGACAATGGTTCTAAAATAATGGTGCACTTGGATTCCTTACTCCTTGGCTGATTAATACAAAGTATATACCAAATCGATAGTAAACAAGAGACCAGATACACAATAGGTACACAGACTTGCTTCCTTTCAAGGGCATAGTCTTGTTTCATTTCAGAGAGCACTTTACAGTTATGCCTTTGTCAATAGAGTTTCTTTCACAGTCTGACAGCAGATTATGATAAAAGACATTCATGTTTTTAGTTTTTGTAATTTTGTTTCTCAAGAGCACTTGTTAGAATTTTAATGGAGGTTGTTAGAATTTTAATAAGAGTCAGTATGAAAGGTATAGCCACCTTAAAATGAAACTCTTAGAGACAGGTAACAAGATAACAGTGGAGATGGTTGGGCTCCATAGGCTAAAAAGCACTTCTTAACCTTTTGGAAGTCAGATATATCTTTGAGACTCTGATGAAACAGAGGGGTCATGGAGGTGCTGAGAAGACCACTGAATGAGCCAGAGACCTGGGGTTAGGAACTGGAGGCTAAGATTTCAGTGGTCAAAGGCAATGCTTGCTGAATGTCTTGCTTGTGGTTTGGAGACCAAAGGGATAAAAGAAGACCTCATCAACAGGCTCCAGGTCTGTCCTGAAGAGCATACTGAAGAGGCAAATGAAGATGTTCTGGGAGATGAAATAGGGGAAGAAGCATCAAAGCTCACAGAACAAGCTGCCAAAGAGGAAGAGCCCCCTGAGGAAACTGCTGGCCCTGGCTGGTAGCTCAGTTGGTTAGAGCATCATCCCGAAGGTTGTGAGTTTGATCCTGGGTAGGGTCTAGTCATACCAGCTTCAAGTCCTGCCACTGTCTCTCTGTTCTAGCCAATCTGGCCTCTTCTGAGCCAAGGATCCTCTCTCTTCAGGGCTTTCATATTTGCTTTTTCTTCTTCCTGATAATCCCGCTACTCCTCTTTAGCCTTAATTTACATTGTTAATATTTATGCATTCTTTATATCTTTGCTTAATGCTGTTTCTTTGTGGATAATTTCCTTCACTGGTTGTCCCCAACTTCCCAAGATAAATTAGCTATATAATCTTATAAAAACCTTTATTTTTTATCACAGCTCTTCTTACAAAGAAATGACATAGCAATGGGGATACAATAGACACTAGGAATATGAAAAAAAACTAAGAAACGTCTAAGTAACAAATAGCCAATTTTAAATGCATAACAAGCACTTAGCCAATACTTGCTGAATAAATAAATGACTATGATCAGTTGCCATATTTTGTGGGACTCATTTATACTCTTATGTTATTCTGTCATAGAGAATTATCTGTGGTTCAAAACAAGTTATCAAGGAAGTTCAATTTCAGGCTATTGGAAACAATATATACAGCCAGGGTCCTACGTGGAAATTTAAAAGAAATATTGATAGTTCCCAAGTCTTTCGCTAGACATGCTTCATATTATGTAACATGAGCAAGAAAATGAAGATGATTAGATTCAAAAAGAGAAAGCTCAGAGAGGAAAAACTTGTTCTAAAATAACTGAAATATCATCATATTAAAGAGGTGCACACCAGAATTCTCCATACTGAGCTGAAACAGAATGACTTACGTTCAGAAGGGGATACATAGTCTGAATGAGTATCTCCTATGGTTAGTCCAGGGAGAATGTCTTCTTTGATTATTGATATTCAGCTTTGGAATCATTTAAAGTTGGGAATCAAAGGACCTTCTTTCATACAACATTAATATCCTTATAAGGAAAGTTCCCTTTAGTAAATATGCCAGTAAGTATTTGCTATAGACTGAATGTTGACTGTGTGCCATTGCCCTCAAGTTCACGTGGAAGCCATAACCCCAGGATGCTTAATTTGAAGACAGAGCCTCTAAAGTAGTAAATAAGATTAAATGAATTCATGAAAGTAGCGTCTGACCCTAAACAATTAGTGTCCTTAGAAGAAGATATACCAGAGAGGTCTCTCTCTCTTCACCCATGGATTCACAAAGAAGAGGTCGTGGAGGCACGGAGCAACCTGATAGCCACTTACAGGCCAAGAGAAGAGGCTTCAGAATGAAAAATACCTCGCCTGCACCTTGATCTTGGACTTCCTCACCTCCAGAACTCTGAGAAATAATTGTTTGTTGTTTAAGCCACCTGTCGTAACTATTTTGTAATAGCAACCTGTGCCAACAAAAATAGTCCTGTTGTATTCACTAGCTAGTTTGATATGCATAGTCCATGAAAAAGTAACAGTTTGTCTAAAGAGACAGACTGTGCCTACCTGGATAACATCAACTTTATTTGCATATTTCCACCCCCTCGACCCCCCCCCATAGACTGCCCCCCTTTCAGTCCCTTCCTCATTCTCTCCCTATCCCCTCCCTTCTTCTCTTTTTCCTTTCTCCTCTTTTTCTCTCCTTCCTTCTCCCCACCCTTCCTTCCATTTATTTACTTTGTATCTTAATAAAACAAGAATTATCATTATTATTATTATTCAAATATCCCATGTTCTTTCCACATTGTTCATTTTCTTTTTTCAGATAAAAGTGAGAACATCAGCATTCTCTGTTTGTCTCTGTGTAGCTCGTCTGCTGCGCTTGCCCTGATGCAGATCTTTTCCTTCAGTCTTGGTCCCACTGTTTGAAATCATGGAGCTATGGCTTTTGTTTATCCTTTGAGATGTAAGTGGGAGTAACCTGGAGCCAGAGTTAATGAAGGTACTTGCCAGACACATATTTATGACAAAAAATAATAGATGAAGAGAAGATCAGTGGACAGTCTGCCTTTTTAAGAAATGCCTTCTGGCATTTGACTTGCAAATTTAATTCAAATTTTCTTGGTCAAGTCAAATGAAATGAAAATGGCAAAAAGGTCAAAACAAAGAGAAAATGGTACTCTGTTCAGTGGACAAGAGATTTAATTAAGTTCTTATCATTGTGTGTCTACTGTTTATTTAGAAAAACCTGGCAAAGCACTAAAGATACTAAAATCCATGTGCTTTCAACATATCAGATACATGTATGCACAGAACCCAATATCTAAATGTGAAGCAAAGATCATAACACCTACACTTCCTTTATATATGCTTATTACTCCTGACACTAAGTCTTATTAGAAACAATCAGGCTGCAATGAATTAATAAAAACTAAGAGTCTGGGCCTGGCCAGTTAGCTCAGTTGATTAGAATGTCGTCCTGAAACACCAAGGTTTGTAGTTTCGATTACCAGTCAGGACACATGAAAATCAACCAGTGAATGCATAAATAAGTGGAACATCAAGCATCTATTTATTTCTCTCTCTCTCTCTCTAATCAATTAAAAACATCTAAGAATCTTGAAGCCAGATTCTTCCAGCACCATTAGAGCTTCCTACAAAGTCCACTGAAAGCATACCAATACGCTAACCCTGGAACAAGCACCTGGCTCTGTGGAGCCACCTAGTTAGAGCATCTGTCACTCTTTTCCCTCTCTTCTGAATTGGATCGTCCACCATGCCTCCTGAAGTCAATATTCTCAATATTTTTCTGAGTGTTGACTCATTACCAAATCTCCTCATATTTAATAAGAAAAGTATATCTAGCCATAAAATATTGACCAAGGTTTACTCTGGCCTTAGAAAAAATAAACATTATTGCAAATTCCTCCAGAAGTTCCTACATGAAAGTCTGACTTAGGTTTAGTCAACAATTTATAAGTACATAGAATGAACTAGCACGTTTTTAACAGAAAATGTTATTTCACAATAGCTCTGCAACACAATAGTTCTATAAATACCCGAGTGATTGCCGTTTTGCAGAGGAAATGTGCAGGGGCTGGGCTGTGCTTTGTGCCTCATGAAGCTTAGGACTCATTAAGGCACCCGTGGAACCTAAGCATCTTCTAAAATTCTCAAAGCAGCTACATATCCTGGTTCTGAATCGTTAATATAAAATAAAATATAAATTTAAGATTATATAAAAATGGTGCTTAGTGCAGAGGTCTGAATGCTGACCTCCAAAGGGTGTGTCTACATCTTCACAGCCCCAAACTGTGAATGCTGCCTTATTTGGAAAAGGGTCTGTGTCAATGTAGTCAAAAACCTAAAGAAGAGGAGTTCATCTGAGAGCACCTGGTGGACCCTAAGTTCCATGACCTGTGTCCTTGTCTGAGTGCAGCAGAGGGAGGTCAGACACAGAGTAAAGGATGAGGACATAGAACCGCAGAAGCAGACATTGGCCTGGTGCACCATCCATGATTGGCATGGGAAGCCTACAGCCAGACGAAGTGGGAAGAGACAAAGATGAGTCCTCCTCTGGGAGCCCTTGGAGGGGCTGTGGCCCTGCCAGCACCTCGATTTCAGATTCTGGCCTCCAGCGCAATGAGAAAATAAACTCCTGTTGCTTAAAGCCTCTGGGTGTGTGATACTTTGTTAGGGCAGCTCTAGGAAATGAATACAATCAGTAAATCTACTTACACAGATTTACAGAGGCAGGGGAAGGGCCTCTTCCCTCTCATTTTATGTATAGGAACAGTGCTTTTGGAAGATCAAGTGACTGGCTCAATGATCCTCAGCTGGTGGCTGAAAATGACAACCAACTCCAATCTATTTTCTCTGTCCTCTAAACAAGTGACCTCAAAGAACCAGGGAACATGGGATCTTGAGAGTCAACAGAACGGTGTAGCATAGCATATCATAGCCAGATGGCACAGTGTTCAACTTGACTCTGGACCCTCCGGTACCATAGCACGAAATAACCTTAAATTAGTTGTCAAAATGTGGTCATTTGGGATGTAGGAGAACAACTCAAGCATCACAGAGTACAAGTTCTGTGGTAGATACAATCACACCATCCCAGGTCTGCCGCATTTGATTCTTTACCCCCGGCACTTAATTTGCATGCATGCTCTTACTCAAAATGTTCCATGCACCTTATGCAGATCCTTGGTGCTCAGAGAAAGGCCGATTCACCACCAACTCCAGGCACTGGGGAGTGAAAGATGAAGCTTAATATAACCTTCATTTTATCTGAAGAACACCTGCAATGAACTAACCCAAGAAACTGGAAACTATACCAAGAACTAATTTCTATTTTGTTTGAATGAAAAATTTAAAGCTTTTATAAATAGCCACAGAGCTGAAAAAGACTATTTCTATCTATTGGGATTTATCCAGATGTGAAAAGAATGCATTATTTTTTTAAGTGTGCAAGCGACTAAGGAGAAAAACAAAACAAAGAAACACAAAGACCCTTAGTAAAATTTCTTGTGAGAATTTCAGAAATCCTAAGAGCAGTTAAAAATCCAGACACTGGAAAATTAGCACTGTTCCGAGAAGGACTCTTCCACAAACCTCTAAATATTTAAGAGACTGGCAGTCAGAGATGAATTCATTTCACAGTGGAGCTGATAAATCTGTGTATTAACACACTTGCTATATACTGTAGCTGGAACAGAGGGGAACACTGTTTTACAATAGAGTTTATTTGAAGTATACATTGTGTAGAAGATGGTGAAGTCATTAAATGTAGTGAACAGAGAGCGAAGAGTATGAAAGTTAAGGTACCAAAAATAGTTTGTTATCTCAATAACCTGTTGTGACTCGAAGGAAGTCAAGTATCCCTGGAAATCATCAGTTTGTTAGATATCATTATCTCCCTGGTGATTTTTTAATTTGAACATGTGAAAATAAGCCATAAAGTGAAAACTGTTAAAAAGTCACACATCCATTCCCCCTCGCCATCACACAGGCCCTCATCTTCTTTCAAACCCACGCTGACACACTCGGTTAATCCTGCCCTTGGTGGCTCTGTACCTATTGTCTACGAGATGTCACTGTCCAGGGGAAGTCCTCAGCAAACATCGCACCCGGCATGCTGCCACAGAGTCAGATAGGATGGTTATCTGTCTCACCAACTGAAAGATCTTTATATGCTGAGATTTTGTGTTCTTCAGTGAATACATCTCATTGTCTGTCATATGTGTCATGCTACACAGAAGTCTTCCCAGGTAGATTTCAATGAGCCTTGGTGGGATGAACAAATGGAGGGCTAGGAACTAAAGATATAATTACTGATCTTCTTCTGACCCAGATGATGAAAGAAGACATCCTGTAGCCTAATGGTCCATCCTCAAATTGTGGCCCGTGTCCTTCGGTCCCAGGTCCTATACCCCGTGGCCCACTATGCCACCTTGTATCCTGATTTAAACTTCTGTCATCATAGACACAGACAGGAGAAGGCCTTAAGGAAGGAGTGGCATGTGAACTGGATTCAGAGGAGAAGGTTGGTTTGTTGAAGGACGGGAATGACATTCCTCTCCCCTCCTCCTCGTTTCTGTTCTATAACATCTGTTCAGCCTTTTCTCTACCCTCATTATGAACTGTTTGAATCTGACTCACTATTTTTATTTCAAATGCTGGACAATATATATATTTTTTGCACTAAAATTTTAGCCGTGTCTCTTCCACTTACCTATTGGGCATATCCACCTGGATGGTAAATGCCACAAACTCAATCTTTCCATAATGGAATTAATAATATTTAATTCCTGTTCTTCTCCATTTCCAAAACTCTTTCTTGGCTCGACTTCGTGCCTTGGTGGCTGTTCAGTCCTGTACATCTCTCCCCTGTGTCCACTAACCATACATCTGCCTTTTCAACGTGGCGAGGTCCCGTCGTCCTTTAGCAATAGGCTGAGAATTAACTGCTTCCTTTATGAAGGAGGTAAGAGGAACACGCAGCCTTAGGACTTTGGAGTATCCAATTCAGAGATGAAGTGAAGATTTAATTATGAAGTAAATGTAAAATAAATATAATGATTTTAATTAGTTTGTTAAATAAATTGCACAACAGACACCAGTGCGTAGGAGTTAATGTGCATCAAGAGACTCAAAATGGGAATCAATCCCTCAGGAAGTCCAAAATATATCGAACCCGAAACAAACTGAAAGCGATGAGAGAACATATGCCAAGTTTACATTTATTATTCCGTTAATTTTAAAAATAAATTGCACATTATACACTCGGCTCTGATAGGTCTGGTCCACCTCGACATTCTGAATTTCAGGCCTATTCAATTATCATTGTGTCTGAGCAAATATTCCCACAGCCAGAAGCCAACAGGAAAGTTCAGGCAGTAATCCAGATATGAGTTTCTGAGCATGTTTAAGAATGCATATTCTTGGCTATTACTCTAAACCCACTGAATAAGACTTTCTGGGGGATAAGGCCCTGGACATCTGCATTTAAAATGGATTTCATTTGCATAAAAATCTTCTGGGATGCCCGCGAGCCATCCCAGCCTATTCCATTTCTTCCCTTAGGTGTTAGCAGTGGTTAATAGCTTGGCCGAAGTGCTCAGAACCACCACTGGGGCAGCTATTACGCCCTGGGTTCTGTAATCCAGCAGTGGTAGCAGCTGATAGCAATTTCCCTGCATAATTCCCTCTTTTCTGGTTTAGTGGTGAAATAGCTGCTATAAACTGGAGGGAAATGATGCAAGAAAAGGTGGCGTCCTACAGCGAGCTGAAGTCCAGTGTTTGTCCTTGAATCATTTTAAAGTTTAATATGTTATATTAAAACAGCCTGGCTAACCATATATCTTTGGGCAGGAGGAGGCCTAATACCCAGGGATGGCAGGAGCATGGAAGGGGGTTATGTAGATAAAATTATCATTCAAGCAGTGTGCACGTTATCATTCTTCCCAGGCTGCTGAGAATGGGGCGGACTTCTGAATCTTAACCTCCGCATTCTTTATCGTGTTGGCAAGGGTACTGTGTTGATCGTACAAAAATGACTTTACATTAAAGGTCAAACTGATTTGCTTTTTCCTCAAATCCACCCCCATATTAACAGGTTAGAATACAGATGGAGAGAGCAGAAATAAGAACGACTGAAGGAAAAGATACCGCGTAGGTCACCCGTGCGACTGCAACAGAAATCACATCAAACTCATTCGAACCCTTTTTCTTTATTGAAACTGTAATCTGATCAAATTCCCCATTGTTATACGCTACAGAGAAATCTGAATAAATTTGGAAGTCATGCATGATTTCATTTTAATACTTTCTTTGAAAATAAAAAGGATTTTTTTTATGAGCCTTTTAAAAATATTCTCAAGATAATAGTTGATCTTCCAAGCTTGCAGTTCCTCGTTGACAAAGAATGTGTTGTGTGTTGCCTGGGACCGAGCACTGATAGAGAGATTCTGCCTCCGGACTCTCCACATTTTGTAATTATTAGTGGTATGCTTCGAAAAGACAGAGAAGTTTAGGAAAATGTGTTCCCTTTTCAACATTCGAATTTCTGAATACCTCCTATTAGGCGTAATTTCTTTAGAATGTGTAGTTCAGAATGCTTCTGAATATTACTGTCCATTAGATCATGTTCAGGGTCTGGAATCACTCCTAATGGTATTTGCATTCCAATTTCATTACTTACCTGGTTGCAGTTTTAAATAATTTCCCCAAAGTCAAAGCAGGTATTCTTATACTCTTATTGTGCCCAAATTACTAATTAAGGAACTGAGAGTCAGAAGGCCTTTGAGGAGTAAATATGTTATTCCACATAAAGTATCTTTTCAGAAACTGTGATGTACATACTGTTTAAAAAACTTAAAATAATAGTGGTTATTATTAATATATGTAAGGTTATCAGTTCTACCTTAGCTTTGAAATAAAGCAAAGAACTGCAATCTTTTAAGAATATCTGAATTTCATCCTTTCATACTTTGCAATGAATTTCTATTTGAAAGACTCAAAGTTGAAATAAAATGTAAATTATAAAGTAAAATATAAAGAACTAAGAAAATATATGTTAAGCAGTATAATAAGACTCCTCAGGATGAACTTTGAAGAAGTTTCCAGAATGGAATATGCAGTTCTTAGGGTATCCGGATGCAATATAAGCTGGTTTCCAAGGAAACAGTCTACCTAAGTCAATGTAAATCCATAAGTCAATGGTTTTGGTAATCTAGATCTTGATTTAAAACTTTATCTTAATCACAGGCAAGCCCATGTGAATTTATACCTTCCTACATCATATATATATATATATATATATATATATATATATATATATATATACCACTAGGAAAATGCTACAGCTCTAAATCAGATTCTGAATTCTCCATAAATACACCGAGGAATATTCAGAACTGAGGAAACAGAATTTTCACATGTTTGTGTCTCTACTAACAAGAAACACAAATATTCCAACAATTAAGAAGAAAATTTAAGAGTTCTCTAAGAAACTTTATCCATGTCACATGAGGATGCATTTCAGTACTAACTGCTGACCACTCAGAGTAGAGGGACCTTACTGAACACATAGGTCACTCAGTAGAAAAATCGGAAAGAATATACCAAAAGAGTAGGCATAAACTAATCCTATGATAGTAACTACTCAAGATGTACCCCAGATTTATTTAAAAAAGAAGAAGAAAAAACAAAACAACTAAGCCTCAAACAGACTAAGCTTGTCTGAAAATCAATAAATTACAGCCAAACAAACCTCAAGATAAAATTAAAACTGGATACTGATAATGAGCAGCCATGGTATCAACTTCCTAAACAAAATGACAAAACATGTGAAGAAAAAAATATGTGGCTGATAATCAAGAGGAAAAAATAAATCAAGCGGAAGAGCATTGGCCCGGTGTGTGGAAGTCCCAGGTTTGATTCCCAACCAGGGCACATAGGAGAAGTGCCTATCTGCTTCTCCACCCTTCCTCCTCTCCTTTCTCTCTATCTCTCTCTTCCCCTCCTGCAGCCAAGGCTCCATGGGAGCAAAGTTGGCCCGGGCATTGAGGACAGCTCCATGACCTCTGCCTCAGGTGCTGGAATGGCTCTGATTGCAGTGAAGCATCACCCCAGAAGGGCCGAGCATCACCCCCGCTCCCAGTTGGACATGCCAGGTGGATCCCGGTCAGGCGCATGCGGGAGTCTGTCTGTCTGCCTCTCCCCTGTTTCTCACTTCAGAAAAATACAAAAAAAAAAAAAAATCAGTCTGTAGAACCCAACACAGAAATGACAGGGTTGAGGATGAACCCTCCCCAAAATTTTAAGAGTTACCATAAGTGTAGTCAAGTGTTCATAATAAACATAAAAGATAAGTGGAAGAATATATATATTTTTAAATAAACACATGGGTTTTTTATGACTAAAAGATATAAAACCTAATGTTTGTTGATAGGCTCATCAGCAAATAAAGTATTATAGGAATAAACAGATTTGTGAAAAAGCCATCTTGATGACAAAGCAATCTATCAAAAGATGTAATCTATTTATAATCAAAGACCCAGAAGGAGAAGAGCAGCAGAAAAAGATGTCAAAAATGAGAACTTTATTCATCAGCAGGTTGGCATTGCATACGTTAGAGAAACTTATTCAGGCCATAGGAAAATTATTCCAGTTAGAAATATACATCTAGATAAGGAAACTAAAAGTGCCAGAAGTAATAAAACGAGAATTAACAAAACTAGTAAAATGTGGAAACTAACAGTTGTTATTTTAATAGTTATTTAAATAAGAAGTGACTAAATTTAAAATAACTACAAACTGTCGCATATAATATATATAGAGATAAAATATAAGATACTGACAGCACAAAGGATACAATGTAGGAGAAAATAGAAATATGGTATCGTAAGTTTTTAAGTGTTTGTGTCGTAGTATGTTATTCAACCCAGATATGAGTATTAATGAAAGCGTAACTATACAAACAGTCAATGCAATCAAATGTTGTTTGTTGGGAAAGATCCATAAATGTTATCAGACCTTAACTAATCAGAAAGATAAAGAAAAGGCGCAAATAAGCGATTTCCGGTAAGAAGTAAGACGGTGATACAGACAGTTTCATAACAATAGATTCGGCAACTCAGGTGAATTGTACACATCCACAGACATCCCCAAAATGCAGACACGGCCTCAGGAAGGAAGGGCAGTGCGGGTTTGCCTGATCGTGATCCTGCCTCAGAGAACAGGCAGATCAAAGAAAAGGGGAGATTCTTGCCTGTCTGACAGGGCTCTAACCCATGGCTGGTGTCCCTGAGCGGGACACAGAAAGTGCTGATGCTTCTTGCTGGGATTCTTCACGTGGTTCTCAGACACTCTCCCATCACCACCTCCAGTTGTAACTCATTTCATGTAAATGGTATTTTTTCCTAAAAAAAGTCCACAACTGAGCCCTTAGGCTCACGCTATTTGGGTCCCTCTGCCCTTCTAGAACTAGGAGGTCTTTTATGATGATCCCATGTTCAGCTGCAAGTGTATACAAATTAGAAGGTGGCACTAAGTAAACAACCCTGAATCCCGAGAAATTAAATATGTGATTGGCTTCAGAAACACAGCTGGGAGAGTATTTTAGCCTCTAGACTGACACATCTAGCCGTTACTTTAAAATAACAGAACTGCTTTAAAAATAGATTGTGAGGATGGTTGCATTACTCTGAAAATTTACTAAAAAATCAATGAAATGACTGAGTTCTGTGAAATAAAAATATTGTCTCAAAAAATAAAATGATTTAAATTTTTGGAAAAGAACAAAAAAGAATACTGGCATGTTCGTATGAACATTCATGTACATAGCGGATCCGCATATACTAACCCTTTGAAGATGGCATGAGTCGCTGCGAAGTTCATGTCATGACCCTGAAGCCTGTTCAGAGATTGTTCCTCTGAGCAACACTGTGTATATTGTCAGCTGACAGTATGTGGTTCATAAAATGAGGAGAGTCCCATATGGTAACTGGGATCATCGTACCAGTGTGTTTAACGCTTTGCAAAAACTGTAGAAACCTTCACTGCATTTCTGGGAGAGTAATCTCTTTAAGTAAAGAAGGATATGCTCTTAAAGATATTCCACATTTACAAAAACAGATATTCACAAACATAGTAAGTAGATCCTGTGGTTTAACTCGCCATTCTAGAACAGAAAAGATCCCAATTGTGACTTTCCCTGTGAAAAGTGAAATCTAAACCAATCTTCAGCTTTTTTTTTTTTTTTTATAAGAATCATTGGAAACTAAAATCTTTTTCTGTGGCCATTCAACAGCTCATTAATTTTTAGTGATCAGAAGCAATAACTATATTAGGAATATATATATATATATATATATATATATATATATATATATATATATATATATATATATATAATTATATATATAATATAAATATATTATATATATAATTTTATATTTTTATTTTGAGATGGAAATATTTTTAAAACTAAGGGTAAATGGAACCTGTTCCCAAAGGGCCCCAAGGGTGACATAAGTGGATTTTCTTCTCATTACTCTGCATTCTTACTTTTAAACACGCATCTGCAAGATCTCAGTACCCAGAGCAATATGTAGAAGTAATAAATTCTTTTTTAAAGTTTTCCAGTGATTGAAAGAGAGAGAGAGAGAGGAAGGAAAAGAGAGAGAGAGAAGCATCAACTCCGTGTTCCATTTAGTTGTGCATTCATTGGTTGTTTCTCATATGTGCCCCAACGGGGGATAGAACCTGCGACCTAGTGACAGGACAAGGATTTATCCTCTGAGCCACCCAACCAAGGCCAATACTTAAATCCATGTATTACTTTTGTTACCATGCACTTTCAGTTGAATATTTTTGCTTTCTTTTTTCTTTAGAGAGAGAGAGAGAGAGGGACAGACAGGGAGGGACAGATACACAGGAAGGGAGAGAGAAGCATCATTTCTTCATTGTAGCACCTTAGTTGTTCATTGATCGCTTTCTCATATGTGCCTTGACCAGAGGGCTCCAGCTGAGCCAGTGACCCTTTGCTCAGGCCAGCACCTTGGGCTCAAGCCAGTGAGCACAGGGTCATGTCTATGACCCCATGCTCAAGCCAGTGACCCTGCACTCAAGGTTGTGAGCCTGCACTCAAACCAGCGAACTTAAGTTTTAAACCTGGATCCTATGTGTCCCAGGCCAACACTCTATTCATTGTACCACCACCTCGTCAGGCAAATAGTTATTAAATTTTAAACATGTCCCCTTACAATACCTCCAATTAAACCCTCCAGTTTCTTGCAATCATGACATTCTTCCTTGATTGTTCTTCTCTCCCAAGGGTCTTATATTAAAGACAAACACATTAAAAGAAAAACAATACACATATTTTCCACATGCATTTGTTTTACTGTCAATTCTTGTTCCTGGTCAATAAGCCAATGGAACATCTGTAATGGACAAAAAAAAAATTCCCATCCATGTACAGCCTGAAATGGGTAAATCTCCAGTGACAATTACGGATGAAAATAGGTTTTAGGTGTTAGGTAGTTTTAGTATTTCCCAGTAATAATTAGTTCTTCATTTAGCTATTCTAATTATATAAAAAAGTGGCTACATTTTATAAAAAAGGAACCTGGATGGAAATACTAAAATATTTATGGACGAATGCTGTCATATCAGGGACTTGCTTCAAAGAAACACAAGTGGGGAAAGTGTTGAAGCAATACATAAAATAAGCTTGGGTACGAGCTAACAATTGTTGAAATTTAAGATACTGGTGTAAGGCATTCAATAAGATGTTTTGTCTACTCTTATATACCTTTTTATACACTTTTTATACTTTTCATAATAAAATGTTTTAAAAAATATATAAGTTGGGTAATATTTCTAGTTATATTTTTGGTCTTCATTAGCTTTGTGGCCTTGGGCAAGACGTTCTACTTCCTTGAATCTCCATTCCCTTAATTAGTAACAGAATAATAACATACAACCCAAAGGACTCTTAGAAAGATTAGAGAAAGTACTGTACATGTTAAAGAAAATAAAACACAATATAAAACCTAACGTCAGTAAATGGTATCCATGATTTATGTAATTCATGGGTCTATGGAAGGAGGCATTTATACTTTCAAATGAGAATCAGATGACATAATATATGTATACCCCCTAACACACTGTCATGCTCATTGTTATCACTGAAGTATAAATTTGAATTTTCATTTCTCTTTGGCATTTTCCAACCAGCCACAATCAAGGATTATCTGACAAGCACATCGAAAGAGGTAGGGTCATTAAAGTAGACACTTTAAATGTAAAGAAGCTTTCAATATCATTAAGTCTTTTTTCAAGAGGTCTAACCCTAGGCATTATTTCAATCAGCCTCATCAGCTATAAGGAAGGGTAGGATCCATAAAAAAGTAATTCTAGAAAAGCCAATGGCACACAGAGCAAAGATATCTCTTCGAGTCTACCTTCCCCTCCAGGATTAGCTCACGATTACTCACTTGGTCTTCAGCAGAAATGGTTTCTGTTACTATGGAATTGTCTTTCCCATTGTTTCTCTTACTTTCTTAAAAATACTTGAGATTCTGTATATCTGAGACTAGGCAATAACACCTTCTTCAAAAGTTGTGATCCACTCTATGTTCTTGTCTTTATTGCATTAGAAGGCTAGGTTAGGAAATAGAAAAATAATTATTGCAATGTGATGACAAAGTGTGTATAAATCCCTGTTGCTAAATCTCAGATTATTCACTCACAGCACAGACACATAGTAATGATGTAGTTTTATTATTGTTATTATTATCATTGCCTTTTCTGGGCTTTCTTTTCCCTTGGTGCTGTGAGATAATGAGTTCAACTTATTCAGCATATACTTGGAAGATGATTGTTGGCTTTTAGGGCAGACTCAGTGGCTCTAAATCAAAGCACAACTTGCTCTCTCACCTGAACGTGCAACTAAGTTAAGTAATTACTCCTGTGTTCATCAGCGTTAAATGATAAATTCCTTTGAGGTCAGGGGTCATGTCTTTAATGACTCCACTGTTTCCGGAATGAAAGATGAGTGTTATAGTCCACCCAGGCTGTCTAATTGGGGGAAATTAAATAAATGTGAAGTTGCCAGCCCTCGTTTATACATGACTGAAGCAAAAAGTTCTCCTCATGTTAGGATATTTTCGTGTCAGTGAATCTGAATTCTCCAAACCAAAGTAAAGCCACATCAGTCAACACAAAGATAATCTGGATGTTTAGGCAATTATTCAAATAGTGATCACCACTCACGGGAGAATGCTTCCATTTTTCTTACTCTATTTTTATGACAGCGGGATTTCTTTTTTGCCTGAATAATCCTCTTTGAAATGTATGTCACCTGCTCTTTGGAAGGCACTGTTCCCAGTACCGACTGCCTCAACTATCTGTTTGATTGTTGCCAGTGAAGATAAAGCCAAGGCGAGACTGCACATTCACTTTCTAATCCCAGTGTTCTTATTTAAATAATCAGCAGTGGGGGCCCCAGCTGAATAGCTCAGTGGGATAGAGCATCGCCCGGAAATGCCAAGGTTGTGGGTTTGATCCCCCGTCAGGGCACTTATGAGAAGTAACTGACGGGTGCACAACAAAGTGGAACAAATGAATGCTTCCCCACCATCCCTTTCTCCCTAAAATCAATCAATTAAAAAAAAAAATCAGCAGTCAGGTAAGTGTGTGAAGTGCCCCTCATCTGGTTCCTTTCATTCTGGCCCAGTCCCTTTAATATGTTCAGATCACTGGTATGCCTGCTCTGTAACCTGCCAGCTACCTCCTTCCAGGCTGTCTCTGTCTTCAGCAGGCTTTGAAGCTCTCTGCAGAAAGATCAAATTCCTAACGGTATTAAAGATGTCGCTGGAAAATTGTTACCTATGTTACTTGAGCGAAGAAAAGGAGAAATTTCTCATTGGAAGTCCTGAAGCTGAAAACCTGGACAGGGCTGGGGGTTTGTGTTTCTTTACACTCATGGGAGTTAATACAGCAGGTTAGGCAGCGTGCTGTTGGAAATTACAAGGACAGTTCTGCATCTGGGGTGTGTGCTTTTGAGGTTTGAAGGCAAAATTTACATTTAACCGAAAGACTGCGAAACTAGAGGAAATAAAAAGTTTCTTAGTGCCTAGGAATGTTTTTTTCTTTTTCTTTTTATTCAGTGAGAGGAGGGGAGGCAAAGACAGGCTGGGATCCAGCTGGCAAGCCCACTAAGGGGCGATGCTCTGTCCATCTGAAGCATTGTTCTGTTGCTCAGTAACTGAGCTCTTCTTAGTGCCTGAGCCCAAGGCCATGGTGCCATCCTCAGCGCCCAGGGCCAACTTGCTCAAATGAGCCATGGCTGCAGGAGGGAGAGATATAGAGTGAGGGGGAGAGAGAAGCAAGAGGGGAAAGAATGGGGAAGCAGATGGGAGCTTCTCCTGTGTGCCCTGATCAGGAATCAAACCCAAGACTTCCACACACGGGGTTGACACTCTACCACTGAACCAACTACCAGGGCCAAGAATGACTTAAAGAAAGCAGGAAAAGTGGCTTTAATGAAGGGTCCCATAGGCCAACTTTATAACTTTCTAATCATGGAAGTATATGCAAGTTACATATTTTCTTCTCTCTCAGTTTCATAAACTTTAAAGTGATAGTGACACTTTTTCCTTAAATGCTGTGATGGATTAAATGAACCATCGAACAGTATGCCTGGCTTATAATGAACTAATTTCAGTCTGATTTATCTTCCTTCTTTCTTTCACACCACAATAAAAAATAAAAAAAGATGAAATGTGACTGTAAATTAAATTTGGCAATACTCAGTCCTTACCCCATTTTGAAGCCAAAAAATTATCAGAGTCATAAATTTCACAGAGCTCACAAAGATGATCTCCTTAATTAATCTGCACTGTCCATAGACAGATTTTATCCAACCATCTTCAGTAGAAATGAAGCTATGATAATCATGTATCCATTTTATACAGATCAGGATTCTGAGGCTCAGATAGTCTGAGAAACTTCCCCAAGGTCTTTCTGTTCTTTGGCTATGGCACTGAGCATCTGAAATCTTTGATGCTCAAGCCCATTCTCATCCATTTAAAGAACATTATGAAGGTCTTGCTGATTGTCACGGAAAGGACACGATCAATTTAAACATCCTACAAGATGATGTTATACCTACAACTCCGTTAGTTCTCACACAAACCTTGCTACCAGGAGTCCTTGTCCTCAGCTTACACTACAAGAAACATTCACACAGTGTTTTGACTTGTACATTCTAGAGTCAGACTGCTTGGGTTTGACTCTGGCTTTGCCTTTATGAACTAAGTGCCTGGGGCAAACTAACACTGACATGCTTTGGTTTCTATCATCTGTAAAATGGAGAAAATAATGGTACTTAGCCTGAGCAAATTCTATTGATTTTTATTGAATATGTGTAATAGGCAAGCTAGGAATTGTTGTGGGTCCTTTCTAGGTCTCATCTCACTTAGCTATTATCACGCTTGTTTTTACTGTGCAATGTTCCGCTCCGTTCCCATCTGCTTTGGTGAGGACCGTCACTAGCCTCCTTTGGCAAAGGAGACTAATGAGAGGGAAGGTGGTGAAGCAAACTCATCTCACGAAACTAGCTAAGAGGGCTTCACACCCATCTCTCTCTGTCCCCAGGACTTGTATTCTAAACACTTCAAAATCTCTTCCCACAAGGAACTTCCAAACCACACTGGAGGAAGCAGAGGAAGAAGCAAGAAGGGGCACACCTATTCCTCTTTACATTTTCCTTTCATAACATCCCCTGCCAGTGTCACCTCCATCAGTCCCACCTCTTTGCCAGAGCAGCTAATTTATATCTTGTTCATTCAGGTCAGCTGCAAGTCAAGGACGTAATTACTGCGTCTGTGCCCTTGGAATTGCTAACGAAAGATCCCAGCTTCCTTTACCTAGGAATCTAAGGACTCAAGACATGCATGGCAGAAACTCCTTCTGTGCCCCCTAACCTCCTGAAGGGCAGGTCCAGACTTCTCTGCAGAGCAGTTTGTTTTCAAAGGAGTTTCAAAAGGATGAGTTTTGCTCCTTTGTCAAGTGCTGCCTTTTTCATACTGTTGGTGGGTCACTGAGCTGTGGGTGGAGAGAAATGTACTTACTCAGGGATGACCCCCAATGCAGTGATCTTGAAGTCTGAAGGTCACTGCTAGTACCCCTCATGCTTTGGGCTTCTGCAGAATTATCCCACTGAAATGATAGTGGGGATGTGAAGATTCGAAAAGTGGGAGGACCCTTCCACTCTTTCCCCAGCCAGGGAATACTCTGTGCTGAGGGAACTAGGGTGGATTGATGGAAAAAAACAACACCCATTAAAAGAAAAAGAAAGTGGTTTTTCTCTTTCTGCCTTTAGTGGATGAGCCACACTTAATATCAATTCAAATGGTCCTTATCATCTTCCAGTGAAGTTTTCAAAGGCATGAGAAGTCTCAAACCCATTCTGTACCTAAATATGTTTCAGCCAGCCTGACCTGTGGTGGCGCAGTGGATAAAGCGTCGACCTGGGAACACTGAGGTCACCAGTTCAAAACCCTGCACTGGTCTGGTCAAGGCACATATGGGAGTTGATGCTTCTAGCTCCTCCCCCCATTCTCTCTCTCTCTCTCTTTCTCTCTCTCTCTCTCTCTCTCTCTCTCTCTCACTCTGTGTCTCCTGTCTAAAATAAATAAATAAAAAGAAATAAAAAAAATAATAGACCTTTAAAAAAAAGAAAAGGAAACAAGCAATTCCTTTTTAAGAAAAATATGTTTCAGCCAAATCCCAGCAGTAGGTCTGAAGGGGTTAAGTGGGCAGGAGGACTGCTTTCTGAGAGCTTCTGTTTACTTCTAATTCAAAGTGTTGCCTGTGAGCCACACACTTGGAATGCCTGCAATATGTAACAGCCTAAAAGTACAGCACCCAGGGGGTGAGAAACATGAGGGAGGAGGTGATGGGGATGGAGGGAGTTTCACTGAAACACAGATTGGCAGGTTGTCCAAAATACACAGAGGTGGTCCTCTACTTCATTTTAGAGTTTAAGAAACCGGCACCCTCTCTGTTACCTCCAACAAGATTTCACAATGAAATACTATGTAAGGGCTCTCGAATCAAAGAAAGTGGGGTTTAGCTGACCAGGTGGTGGCACAGTGGATAAAACATCAGACAGGGATGTGGAGGACCCAGGTTTGAAACCCCAAGGTCAACGGCTTGAGCGCGGGCTCATCCAGCTTGAGCATGGCGTCACTGGCTTGAGCAGAAGGTCGTTGGCCTGAGCAAGGGGTCACTCACTCTGCTGTAGCCCCCCGATCAAGGCACATGTGAGAAAGCTCAGAAGACTAAGGAGACACAAGAAAGAATTGATGCTTCTCATCTCTCTCCCTTCCTGTCTGCCTGTCCCTAGCTGTCCCTCTCTCTGTGTCCCTCTCTGTCTCTGTCACACACCAAAAAAAGAAAGCGGGGTTTCAATCTTAGTATTCTGTGACCTTGAAAGATCCCCTTTACATCACTCATCTTCAATTTCTACACATGCAAAATGGCACAAGTCATGCTTCCCCTTT
Organism: Rhynchonycteris naso; assembly: GCA_037038555.1. Classification (NCBI taxonomy): domain Eukaryota; kingdom Metazoa; phylum Chordata; class Mammalia; order Chiroptera; family Emballonuridae; genus Rhynchonycteris; species Rhynchonycteris naso. The sequence continues at coordinate 12,221,855 of CM073001.1, forward strand.
AGTACTGTCATAAGGCTAAAGGACATGAATATATAAAAGTACCTGTTCCATAGAAGGCACGCAGTGAATGCCAGCCAACCTCTACCCAGACCCCACTTTCTCCTTCACACTCCCACCAGCCCCCCGCACACACAACTGGACTTTCCGCTTCGGAGCTTTGTGATTTAGAGCAAGCACTTAATGGCAAGCGTTAGATCATACAGTTCTTAAATAAGTATCATATGTGCAGGCCGGGTGGCTCAGTGGATAAAGCACCATTCCAGTGCACCAAGGTCATAGGTTCAATCCCCAATCAGGGCACATAGGAGAAGCAATCAATGAATACATGACTAAATGGAACAACTAAGTGAAACAATGAGTTGATGCATCTTTGTGTCTCTTTCTCTGTCTCTCTCTCTATCTCCCACCCCTTCTCTATCTCTCTCCTTCTCCCCTCTCTTTCAATCAATGGAAAAAATAAAAAATAAATGAAGATCAAAGTAATATACCTTCATGGATCTTGGTGGGGAAACACATGAGGCAGCGGAAGTGCAGCCACCACTCTGTAAGTCAGGAAGCAATACTTACTATGTGTTGTTCACTATGATTGCAGAGTTATTTTTGCTTGAGCGATTATAATAATAGCCAGAAATTGGTACAGAGAAAACATTTACTGAGTCTTTCTGAAGATGTTTATAAACATAAATCACAATTTTATGAAGACGGTTTCATTAATACGCTTTTTCTTATCCATACATTTTTCGACCATTTAACTCTCACAAGGTCGCACCACTAATATACATTACAGTCTGACCATGCCCTGAAAGCCACCGATCCACACTGCCTTCCACTTGCTAGGAAGTATAATTTCATGTTAGTCACCCAGCGAAACTAATATGCCATCTAGTGTGAGTGCCCTTCCACTAACGTTGACACTCTTCAGGATATATAGGAGCAAGGAAGTGCGTTGAACATACGTTGAATAAATAACGCATCACAGGGGATTTATATTGGCATTTTGGCAAATACAACATCCATATTTTAAAGACGATCAAATTGCCGGGGTCAAGAGGGACTCTGAGGTAACTATCTAAATCTTGGGGGCATTGTTGAGAAAGGTAGAGAGGCGGATTGTAAAAGGTTAATAATGCTTCTCCCTCTTGTCTTGGATGTTGGATTCTTTATTGATCCTTGTTGCAACCCTGTCACTGTTGGCTTTCTGAAACCCTAGAATAACTTGGCACGGTGGTGGCAAGTTAAAAACCACCTTGCTAAATGAGGTCTTTTTTGCAGCATGATGAGCCGAAAGCCATCTCTCTCATCCATACAAGCTCTCCCATCTCACGGGCACGATGAGGTCAGAAAGCACGCCATTGACGTCAATATGTGTGATGTGATCTTCGGCGTCTGCAGCGATGGGAACTGTGAAATATTTATGCCCCTTCGACGAGCATACACACACCTTCAGAGTTGCTATCGATTAAACGTTTGAATAAATCTCTCAGCTTTCTGATCTTTTCATTTGTTTTTTCTCCTATGCCAAGTAACATGTTCATCAACAGGGCCATCCCTTCAAACCGTTCCATCTAAGAAAATGCACAGACAGATTGGGTGTATCTATAGAACTCATACTCGGAATCCCAGAGGTTATTTTTTTCCTATCATGGATAGTTTATTATATGTGGATGACTTCTCCTAGGCTGATTGTAGTATACAAAATCAGTGTAGAATTGTTTCCTTTTATTTATTTGACTGCCTCCACCCTGTAATTCCTCACATCTCCCTGGGTCTCTTGCAAGCCTCATATTTGGTCACTAAATGCCATCATGCCTCTTTAATGTATAGTCTAGGGGTGCCAACAAGATCGTGGTTCCCCTTATATGTATGGCTGTCCCAGCCTACCTGTTCTCTTAGTCTTGGACAAGCCCCACTTCTACCCACCTGGGTGAGTCCTACACCTCTGATAAGCATACTTGAAGAATTAGCCCAGATTCATCTCTTTCAGAGTTGGAGATCAGTGCTCCTTTTCCATGTTCCGGTCAGTCACACCTTGCATCTCTTTTGTCACCTTGGTTATTGGTTTGCTATTCTCAAGGCAAAGGTCCTCATTCATTTTGGGGATGTCTGGGCCATGGCTGAGCTGAAGTTCTCTGTTTGCATGATCAGGTGCTGCTATGTTCCTTATCTTCTACATAATCTTTTCTTTCCCAGTTTTCATCTCTTGGATTGAGGCACTACCAAGTCTCTCCTTTCTCCATCTAGTAATCCTTATGACAGCCATCACAGGTGTCCCCTTCTTCTAGAAGTCCTCACCTGTCCTTTCCCACCCCATTCTCATTGAGATCCCTAAGAACCCCAGACTTATGGCTGGCAAACCAGTAAGTAGGGTAGACTAAGGATGCCAGCAGCATTGTTGAAGATATGGATCATGATGTGGATCTTTTATCCCTTATATTTGTCACAGTATCTGTTCCTGATAAGCCACAGGAGCTCAGTCAACTCTTGTTAGATGTATAGGAATGAATCAATAAAAGGAAAAATGAATAAAAAAGAGCTTTTGTGTTATTTAGTCATAATCCTCTTTGAAAACATACTGAATAAGAGTAAAAATGCACAGTTTACATGCATTTAACCATTCAATGAACATTTCTTGACCACCTTGACTGTCTTCTTGATAACCTTGCCATTGACAGTCACAGAATATTTTTGCTTTCTAGAGGATAATAAAGTGGTGCTCAGGGAAGCACATTGTTATCTACTTAGAAACTATTAATGTGTAGCAAAACCAGTGATTTTTTTTTATCATAGGGATGCAGATGTAGCCTAGAGGTTTGGTGACCACATCATTTAGCCTCCAAATACTTTAGACACAAAAGAGGTAATTATTTACAACTAGAATGCTGAAACAACCGGTACACCGTAGAATGAACCTAGCAAACTGTGATGAAAGTTGACCCTATCTAGAGAGAAAAGGCAACGGATTTATGATTGTTACTTAATTTCCAAAGTCAAATGACAGCCAGCTCTATGAAGATCCTCCCATCAGAGAGTTCAACCGACTTGTCTGACATTGTCCTGGAACCATTATTTTATCTGTTTCTCTTCCTCACTCACTCCTGCTATGTGTCGTTACTCCCGTTGGATGGATTCCTTCCTACAGATCTATACCACTGTCTCGTGACTCTCCTGCATTTCCCCCTTCAGAGAGGATGAGAAGAGTAAGCATTGAGCTTATTGGGGGGAGGTGCCGAAATAACTGTACCCCCCCCCAAAAAAAAGCATGTCTGTGCATATGTATGAGCAAGAATGGAGCCGTACCCTGATGTTGCCAGGTAGGAAGAAAAACTACCATTTTTCCTTGACTGAAAGAGAGTAGGTGCTGATTTTCCTGGTATTTTGACCATATTTACACTAGTCAGGGGTTAAACAATAATAACCAAAAGTCATTGAAAGCCAGCCTCCCCAAGCAAAAATAATAGAACAAGCAATAAACCTCTATTATCCTATAGAATGTTTTTATCTGGAGAAATATGGTGCTGAATGATAAGTAGGCTGGTTATCCTTTTTTTCTTTTATTTCTTTTTTGCAAAAATGTTTACAATAATTTTGTCTACAATTATACCCTTGGAGAATCCCCTTCTACAATGGATCCGGAATTAACCACATGTCTTATTTTGGCCAATAGAAATGTGGCCAAGTATTTGGTTCTGGCCCATTTTTCTTGCACCTGGGCTTCTTATAATCAACCCCAGGTGAACAAGTGTGGACTCGCTTTCTGGAATATGAGTATAATTTAACCATATATGGTTAAATTATCTCTATTTTCTGGCTAACATGAAGCTAATTGTTATGTTAGAAAGCCATGTTAGACCATCTAGTACCAGCTCAATCAGCCCAGACCAGAAAAATTACCTAGATGATATATAAAATCTTAAGAAATGTTAAAGGTTTATTGTTTTAAGCTGCTAAGCATCGGGTTACTTTGTGATACAGAAAAGCCAACGGTTAAAGAAATAAGGACCTTTAAAACGGGTTGTTGTAAAAAATAAAATCTAAGACATGTAGCATGAGCTTTGGGAGCCAGGACAGAGGTTGAGAAAGAAGTCAGAAACCTTTTAGCAAATGATGGAAAAGCAGCAAGGAACTATCAGTTTTTTAGCAGAGGCTACCAAAGGCGTGAGCAAACTGGTAGTCGCCAGTTATACCGAGGTCAACTGTGTTACATAGTAACGAAAAATATTTATTGCAACATAACAGATTTTTTTAAGCCCCTCATTAATTTGCACACTTTGGTGGGATATTTTCCAGGCAAAATGTTGAAAGTGTCACTTGGCTACTTTTAGTGACATGTGAGAAGGCAGAGGAAAAAAAAAGAGATAAACCAAAACAAAATAATAACAATAAAAATAAGTATTTATTTTGTAAGTACTATTTAATGAAATTTTGGAGCTGGGGGTTACTGGGATGGAAAAGAAAATTGTTTTTCAATTCCTGTCCTCAAACAGTAAGAGTCTCAGAGTATAAAGTGACCTAGAGTCAAAGTCAGCAAACCATGACCCTTGGACCCAATCCAACCTACCACCTGTTTCTGTAAACAGTTTTATTGGAAGTAGTCGTGCCCATTGGTTTTGTGTGTTATTTGCTGGTTTCTCACTCGAAAGGCAGCAACGAACAGATGGAAGGAAGGGCATACAGCCCACAAAGCATTTTCTGCTCCTCAATGGAAAAAGTTTGCCAAACCCTTCACGGGGTTGAGTTCAAACAAAGGGTGTGACTACCCTTTGTGAACATCTAAAAGATTTAAGATGGGACATCATAGAGAATCTAGACTAGAAGACATCTTTAGGGCCTTGTTTTCAAGCAGGCTGATACACTGAAAGCACAAAGAGAGATTTCTCAAAGAGAAAAATAGATATGGTGTTTGGAGCCATGGGCTGGATCTGCTTTAGACTCATAGGAAACCTACAGAGGTAGTAAAAGAATCACCAGCATGATTAAAATGATCCAAAACAGTTTTAATTTAAAAGCAAGACTCAGACACCTACCAGATGAGATTACTCAACTAACAACATGGAATGATTCTTGTAGAAAACAAAGGATTCCTCAAGGGATAATCCAAGAACATAGAGGGCAGAGTCCAGGGCAGTGCTAATCAATGAAGTTGGAGCTGTGCCCAGAGAGAAGACCCTGTTCATCCCTGAAATAAGAAGATCTGACAACAGGTACCCAGGTGATTTTAGAATTTCTATGGACCACTGACATCTACATGTATCTCACATTCCTCCCCTACTAGAATGGGAATCTCTAGTCCAATTATCCCTTTTCATTTTCACCATTTTGCTTACCTTGGTTCAGTCATCAATTTAAATACAGACTGCAGCCAAGAAGTTAAGAGGAGGTTGCTTCTTGGAAGGCCTCAACTGAAGAAATAGAAAGAGATCACTAAGAACAAAGATGTGTCATTAGAGACCAAAGGTAAGACTGTTCACGCTGTCCTATGGCCAATGACTATGTACTGATGTAAAATTCAGACAGTGAAGAAGGCTGATAGGGAGGGGAAATAGAATAATTTAAAACATGGTATTGGAGGAGAGCTCTACAGATTCCCTGGACCACCAGGAAGAGGAACAAGTGAGTCTTAGAGCAAATTAAGCCTGAAACATCTTTGAAGGCAAAAATGATGACACTGAAGCTGTCCTACTTTGGGCAGATCATCAGAAGGCAAGGTTGTTTGGAAGAGACAGTGATTTCTGGGAAAAATACAAAGCAATAGGAAAAGAAGGCCCCAAACGAGACAGATTCACTCCATAAAAGAAGCCATAGGTACGAGTCTGCAGAAGCCGAGCACAGCTGTTGAGGTCAGGGCACCGTGGACATCATTGATGCACAGGGTCACCAGGAGCTGGTGCCAAGTTAACAGCATGTAACACAAGGGCACAGGCAATGTGCCTCTTCAGCTCCTAGTCCCCTGACTGAGAGAAGCTGAAACTGAGAAACCTCATCAGCATTCAGACCTGCCCCAGAGCACCATAAGCTAACACTAATTGCAGGAGATTTTAGGGGAATCCTGGGATAAGGGTGAGCATATATCCAATGTGAGAAGACTCTCAAGGACTGTGGACAGAAGGTAGACAGTGGTGGGTTACAGAAAATGGTCAAGAATATATATTGCTCTTTCTATCAAAGAGCGAAGTCTCTTTTCCCATCCCTACTGTGGGCTGGCTTCAGGACTGACTGACTTTGGTTTAAAAAAATGTGCTAAAAGTGACCACATGCAAGTTCTAGGCCTAGGAATCTACTCTCCTTCTGGGAAACCAGCCACCACTCGAGTCCGGGTTAAGCTTCCAGAGGAGGAGAAACCACTTGGAATGAGGTCCCTGCCGTTCCAGGTAAAACCCCACACGGGGGAGTGACCCACTATAAGAGAGCAGCTGATCCTGGCCCAGACCGGAACTCCAAAGGCAAGAGCAGCAGCACAACTTGCAGAGGTTGTTGTATTATTATGTTACCTGTGAGTTAAACTTCATTGAGTGTCAAAGTCAGACCCTGAGATCCCAGGGGTAGCCTAGAGGCTCCGCATCATAGAGCGGGACAGAGGAAATAAGATACGAAGCAAGGAAGCGAAATGAAGCCACCTCCCGTGCACAAATGTTCCCAGGACGCCTTCCAGTTGCTAGTTCAGGCTAAATAGTAACAGTCGCTACTCTACATGCAGCACCATCTACGTGGCAGGCATCCACACATTATTTGTAATTCTTACAGTTACAATGCTAAGCAGTCAAGAAGTGATAGCTGTTATTAGGCATCACACTCCACGGTAAATGCTTTACATCATGATCACACTGAATCCTTAAAATCACTTATATGAGTAATTATTAACGCAGTCTCATGAATAAAGTAACAGCAGCACCCAGACGCTCAATCATGGACCCACAGAGTTGATAAGTGGCAGAGCAAGGAATTCCATTTGGCTCTATCATAATCGAAAACCTGTGTTCTTTTTCCCGGGGCCGCTCTGGGTCTTGGCAGATGGAAATCCTAGACAGTGAGAGTTCTTCATCATGTACACACTCTGACAATAGATTACTTACTGTGTGTTTTGTTTTCAGGAGTGCCTTTCTGCAAGCAAAGGGGAAGGTTGAGCAAGCTGTCCACACCACATAGTGGGTTCTACATTGAGCAAGACTGACTCTCCCCTATATTTTAACATCCTCTGACTTTACCCTGGAGAAAGCCTTTGGTATCATTGGCTTTCAAGTTATAGCTTGGGCTCTATTATATTGGGAGTGATCGGGCCATGGGAAATGGACCGGGTCTCCCACTGTGTCTCTTAGCTATGTTTCAATCACAGAAATGTCGCGTCTATGTGTTCTATATAATTAGAGAGCACTGAAAAATATAACTCAATAAAAGAATTCCATTTAACAAAAACAGGTTGGATACTTTTGCTGTACACAGATTCCTATAGTGCAGATGGGTCTTATAGACAGACTGCTGGGGCCTGAGTGAGAGAGCTGTTCTCCTAAGGCCCTCACAGATAAGTGTTTGCTAGAGATACAATTAGACCTCAGAAATCAAAACCCATGCTTTCTTCTCCTTGTTGGACCTGCAGAGAGGCTGTTAGTACATGAAGGTGCCCATTGATTGTGATGTGTAGAGATTCTATTAAGTGCCACTAAGTTCAAAGGATTTAGCTGAATATTTAAATAATATATTACTATAGCGTGTCTTGAACTGGGATGAATGGGAAGTAACCAGCTCTAAATTTATTAAACTTTTATCTGGGCCACTGTTAGACCAGGTCATGACCAATTCACTTACCCAATGACCTCTGCAATCAGAGGCAATGCGGAGATATTTGACAGAATGACCTTGTGGGCGCTGTCCTGTGCATCACAGAATGTGCAGCAACCTCTTCGTCCTTTACCTACTTGATGCCTGTAGTACCCTTCCCCTCCCCCACTGTGACATCTGCAGTCATTGCTAAATGTCTCCTGGACTGAAACACCACCCTCCGTTGTGAACCACTGGTCTGACCTAGGAACTAAAATGATGTACTTGATCATTAATGCTTAAGTATCCAAAAGCAAACTAAATTCACAATCTAATACATATATTGCGCTCATCTTAGAAAGCAAAAACAGAAAGTGAGTTAAGATGAAGGCAGCTTTTTAGGGTGTTTGGTTCTGTTGTTTTTTTCTTAACTGATTTATGGTAACTGAGTTGTGGAGGCACTGAAGTGTTTGTGGATGTTTCAAAATGGCCTGCTTTTCATGAACATCAAATTTTTGATCTATTTGCAGAAAAAAAGAAATGGATTGATAGCTGCTATCAAATTTGATAGCAGATCCTGGATATATATAAAAAAAAAGTTTTCTCGCTGTAAAATTTTAGCCGCCTGTCACTTACATTATATTATGTCACATCTCACAATGACATATTGCAGTGTAATGCAATGTAAGTCACATAATAGACAACCGCAATTCATAACTTTCTGAGCAGGGAGAGTCATTCTTTACTGAGCGGCTTCCCAAGGGAAGTAAAGGGACCCCTCTGCTGGGTTGTTCACAGCACTGATGTTCCTGGCTTGTTTGTGACTCATCTTCTCATTCTATCCAGATTCTCTCCTTTTCCAACCTGCCTTCCTTTTAAAACTGGCCTTCCTTCATTTCTTTGGATTGTGATGTTACTGTCAATCAAGTGGCTTACCACCAGTGGGAGATGGGGACTGACCTCCTCCAGGAGGACCCATCAGGGGTCTCAGGGGCTGCCGCCAGCCCAACGTTGCATTTGTGTGGATGAAAACACAACAACACAAAAACCCGATTCACCAACACAGTCAATAATATTGTAATAACTATGTGTGGTGCCGGGTGGGCACTGGAAACATCAGAGGGAACACTTTGTAAAGGATATGATTGTCTATCCGCTATGCTGTACACCTGACACTAACACAATATAATATTGAATGTCATCTGTAATTGGAAAATAAAATAGAAATACAGGTTCACCTTGGAGAAACTACAGCCTGGATGGATTCAAGGATGGAGTGAGAAACGACTGGTTTCTGACAAAGAGACAAAGGAAGACTCATGGGGATCATAGGCCCTCAAGGGGATGTGGGCTGGTTTCCTTCTGCTTCTTGTTCCAGGGCTGGGGTCCTTGAACACGGGCCAACTCACACAGCTGCGCACAGCAGCCCTGAGAACCCAGCATCCCCATTAACACGGAGAGGGGCGCCGCTGGCTACCTGCTCATTGCCGAGACCAAACCTGGACCTGTCAACCAGTGATTGATACGGAACCTGGGTTGAAGATGTCTCATCTAAAACCCTGGTCTGTGAGATCTGCGTGGACCGCCTGCTCTGTGAGCTCCCTTTCTCACTCTCTGGAGAGAAGACACTTGGAAGGCAAGACGGACAGAAAGGAAAGAAATAGCACAAGAGGAGGAACAGGGGCCAATGACATCCTTGGGCGCCTGGGTCTGCTCAGGAGAGCCGCCAGTTAAACTCTGGTCTCTTTGTTATTTGAGCCTGTTCACTTTTATAGATCAGGTAGTTCAAATGGGGTTTTCTGTCACTTGTAAGCAAATAAGTTTTAATAAACATATGTATTCTCTTCGTCTAATTTCTTTTTTCTAAGAGAAGGGTAAGCTCCTCATGAGCTCTTCTGTGTGAAATCAGATGAAAGTCATTCATTCATTCATTCATTCAGGAGTCTCTCACGTTCTTTAAACATAGCCACCATTTATTCATTTCCTTTTGGGGCCATGTATTATTCTCCAAGCTGACATTTTTTAGAATCCTTGCAACGCTGTAAGTTATTTGTGGATGCATCCATTTTAAGAAAAGACTAAAGCTGAGAGATGCTCATCCAGTATTGGCTAGCAAGTAGCGGAGCGCACGGACAGAACCCGGCCGATGGGAGACGGCCTCTCTGCCTCGCACGGCTGTCTCCGCCATGGCTCACTTTCATCGCTCTTGCCGCTGAGATATCTTATGTATCGGAAGCCGGAGGAAGATAAGGATTGTGTGGGATCCAGGATAACAGAATCACAGCTGCGACCTCCCATGCCCACCCCTTCCCTCCAGTTTCCTCTGCATCATAACATTCTCCCCTCTCAGCGCTTTCAGAGAACAAACAAATGCATGCCGTACATCCCGAGGCTCAGACCCACTGTAAGGTGACACATCTTGCTCCTGGAAACCCAGCATCGAATGGGCCTAAAGGATGAAGCTGATAGGAATCCAGGAATTAGCTAGTAAACTATAGATGCTACCTGCTTAACCCAGATTCATTTTTTCCTTGCCAACTTTGTTATTCAGTCCACTTGAATAATATTCCTAAAAATCTTTGCTTTTTTCCCCCCCTGTTCTCTACCATTTCCATATTGCCAGCACCCTTCGAAGGTGGAAGGGCCCCTGTAAGAGAAATTCTGTGGTGCTAACTGCACACGTTCTGTACTTGAAAACAAGACCCAGAATGTCCCTGTTAATGTAATTCCTGGAGAATCTTGTACAACCCAGATTTGGATCTTAAATTCTCACTTTGCAATTCCAACATTGGAAATTACATTTTTGAGAGAAATGAGTAAGTAATTCCTTGTTGATGGTACTTTGCTTACTTGGAAGACATTTGTACTAAGGGATTAAGCAAGTGAGTCTATAATAAAAACAATGACTGACTTTGGGATGTGCTTCTTGACAGCTTTTATGGTCTGGCCATAATCTAAGTGCAGCGAAGTGCAGTTTACATAAATGTCACACCCAGCGTTAATTTTGTACTTATGCTCCTGATCATTTTCTCTAGTTCTGTTCATAAGCCAACAGGCTCTCCATCCATCAGGTTTATTCATCAGACTACTGTATTTCACTGCTTTAGAGGTATCATTTTTTATGTTTTCATATCTGTGAACTTAGGGTGGGTCTCATAGTTGAGGGCACATTGTATTGAATTGTCAGCTCTCTAATGACATTTTTTTTTTAAAGTTGGACATAACTCATTACCTGTACCTTACATTTGACAAAATTAAAGATTTAAGGTGTGAGATTAGAGTTTGGGGTTTGGAAAAGAAAAGGGTATAGGTAATGTGGTGGCCTCACGTGTTCTCAGGTCACCATGACTGATCTATCACCGTCAAAATGACTCACTAGACTAGACTGATGTATGGATCCAATGTCCCAGCTTGACTTCCTATTTTGTTCCATAAAAACATAATAATGCCAGAAATATCCAAGGAAAGAATATAGATCTACATATCAGGTGTTAGGTGTTTACATGACTCTAATTATAGCTCATTTAAATGTCGCATCATCTTACTAAAAAGTATGTAAAAACTGTTTATGTGAATCATAGTGCTACAAAAGTCCCATTTCCAGAAAATGGTAAATATTCTAAAGGCTTTCTGTTTCCATTTAATGCATTTTAGACAGTTGGTATTTTAAAAGGTTAAATAATGTATCTGTGTTCTCTTTGTCCTAATTAGTTGTGTATATGCTTGAGTTACTAAACATGATCCTTAAATAAGATAATGAAGAGTAAGTAAAATATAAATAATTAGGAATAATTGGTGATTTTCTCTTGAAATTTTCCAGTATATTTAAATACCTTCTGTTCAATGGATTTCTATGAGTTTTAGTGATTTAGAAGATAGGGAAAAAACAAAAGGAACAGCTACGTAGGAGTGGGTACTCACATTTTATGAGTAATGTACACATTTTTTCTTTACCAAAGGAACACTACCAGCCTTCCAACCAACCAAACGGAAAGCAGATTTTCTCCACTTCTGATAGATTATTTTTGGTTCACCGTGATTGGTGTTGCTATTGCTGGTATTGTTTTACTCTAGACATTTCAGCTTTTCAATTGATGTAGCTTCAGATTTTGGCAATAGTTAGGTTGTCAGTTTGTGTTATTTTGGCTTTCACTTTTCCGTGATCTTCTATCCCATTATCCATATCTTTCTATGGTTTCATTAAATCCAGAGTGAGAGATTGTGCAAGGCTGACTCAGGGCTGTTCACCCCATTCAGGGGTTATTGCTGCCTCCCAAAGCCTAGGAAATGAATGCTTCATGTTTCTCAGCAACTCAGTATCACTGAGTGACTCGCAAAGACCACGGCACGGGTCAAACACATAGTCTGAATCATGCTTTACATGTAATAGATATTAAATAGTAGGCATAATAATTATTTTGTGTTCTAGGACTGCAATACCTGCAATAGATCACTTGACTCTATGTATTTATTTATAACGTGTTCAGTTTTTGCGCAGCAAGAACTGTGTGGGTCTTCTCTAATGCTTAGCGGATGGTGTCTACCTTCTGTAGTTGGAAAAAGGAAGCACACTTATTTGATGCCTACTCTGGATCTGAGCCAAAAGGCTGTGAAGCGATGGAAGTGCAACTATTTGAAAACTCTAAATAAGATGTCGCCAGTTATTCTGAGTAAATATTCGAGGAGAGAAGTGCAAAAGCTGTGTTCTTGGCGAGAGGGCAGCGTTAGCGAGCCGGTGGCCACATTCCACACCTGGCACACCAATGACCATATCTGAGCTTCAATTTCCTCCCCTATAAAATGGCGATAAGCCTGACCTGTGGTGGCGCAGTGGATAAAGCATCGACCTGGGAACACTGAGGTCGCCAGTTCAAAACCCTGCACTGGTCTGGTCAAGGCACATATGGGAGTTGATGCTTCCAGCTCCTCCCCCCTTTCTCTCTTTCTCTCTCTCTCTCTCTCTCTCTCTCTCTCTCTCTCTCTCTCTCACTCTGTGTCTCCTCTCTAAAATTAATAAAATAAAATAAAGTAAAAAAATTTAAAACGGCGATAATAACGCTTAGCCCAAACTTTTATATGTACTGATAGATGGGTAGATCTGTTAATAATAGGTAGTCAATAAATTTTCACTATTTTTTTTATGCTTGCACTTTGACATATAGCTCATTTAGGTATGTAGGTTGTGTTAAAATAACCATAGGACTTCTAATTAAAACCCTAAAAAGAAATGTACTCATACTTTCTAATCTTTGTAATCACTTTTATATTTCTCAATAAAAGTTATTTTATAAGCAATTATATTTCTATGGTATGTGATATTAGATAGGTTATTATTTGAAAAAAGTCCTTGCAAAATTAAACATCCATTTTGGAGTACATACTTATTTTAGAAACACAGATAAGTTATAACAGCAGTAACATGGGCATAAGTTTTCTTATTATTTCTCTCTTACTCAATCAAATTTGAAGTTTATATAATTACCTGCATATATTTTAGTGGGTTATTTTTTTGTTTTGTTTTGTTTTTACTTTTGAAGAAAAAGGATAAATTAATTTTAGGTAATTGTCTCTTAACCATTCTAAAACTTTTTTGGTTCAACTCTAGCCTACAAATATTTATAAAAAAGGCAAGTTTTATGTCAACTCACAATGTATGTTTTAGAATATGGCCAAAGTATTTATTTTTAATATTTAAAAATATGCACTGCGAAATTTCTTCATTTACATATTACTAATATACGTAATGTATGTTTATATCAATTTACTTCCTAGCTCATTAGCAATGTGTGTGTGTATGTGTGCAAATCTCCTGAATGTGTCGAACCCATCTATTATCCTATGAAAAACATCAAGAATGTAAATATATTCAAAATACTAAGAACTACCTCACTAATTTCCTTTAGTGAATCAATAAAGGTTTATGATCATAGAGTTTAAGGATCTCCACAAATCATTTTATTTTACTTGTCTTTTAAAAACATTTTTGGCAAAAAAAAAATCCCTTTGGTGATTTCCTATTTTTCCTTTAATGACTTGTATATCTGACCACTCTATATTAACTGTGACAGAAACAGCTACACATAACCGTGTGTTTTATTTCTACAAAACTTTATTCAGACTCTACTTTGAGAGATATTTCTGATCAATGAAAATTTAATCCAATAATTAAATATCTTTCTAAAACTCTTCTATGTCCTGTCTCCAGCTTGAGAATTTAAGCAAGGCTTACAAATTCTGAACCACTGGAACTGTATGTCGTATCATATTGAGTTCTTTTGGTGTTTGAGAATCATTTGTTTCTTTAATGTGTCCAGAATTCTGCCCAAATATTCTAAGCAAACTTATAATACTGTAGAACCCTATCTTTCAATAATTGTATCCAATATTTTAATATGGATGAGGTTTGGTACAGTAATTTCTAGTGTAATGATCTCTTCTGTAAGCACAATTTCTTTTGAAGGCTGATCCACAGTGCATCACGTGAGAGCCAGGGACTGCCTTTGGCATCTCTCCTTCGTTCTTTTCTTCGTCCCTCACTGCAATTTTGCTTTAACATCATCAAACACGGTCTGTTATGGGAAGTCAAAAGCCTTGCCCGAAGTCCCGTCTTTATTAATCAGCAGATGTGGGACTTGTCTGATTTTAAAGTTTGTGATTTTCTCTCTCCTAGGACCAGGCATTTGCACACTCGGTATGTTAGAATAGATGAATTCCCTTACATCTTCAGCATGGACCCATTTGTTTCGTTCAAGGGGAAGCTGAAGTCCGGGGGGAAGTAAATCACAGGTGACCTTGATGAGATCAGCAGTGACTGACTGTCTGGCCACATGAAGGCATGAAACTCAGGGAAGGATGGTTCCGCTCAGCATACCAGGTACAGTATCACCTGTTTTCTCTCCGACTGCCCTAAGATAAACAGCCTTCAAAAGGCTGAGGGTAATATACTCAAGCAATAAAGGGAGAAACTTCCAGTAGGCAATCTACTAGGATGAAAGCAGGGCAATGAGTAACCCAGAGAGGTCCAAGGACAGCAATTACTATCTCCATCTATAAAGTGCGCCAGCACATTCATTCTGGTGACACCGTAGAGGACAGACAAAATAGGAAACAGCGAGAAAGTGAATTCAATGTCATGTCCAGAAACCAGCATTCTCTAGTTACCAGGGACCCTCGATAAACATTACACATTGAAAGTTAGCTAAAGCCTGTTCTCTGCTGGCTATGTGAACCAACTACTCATGGGACATGGAAAAGGAATGGAATGCATATAATGAGATCTGAATCAAAAGTATAATGGATTTTAATAACACTGTAAATAAAGATGATCACCAGCCCCAGACCATGGGCAATGCTAAAGCACAGATGGCAGTAATGTCTATAGATCTCTGTGAATTTGGAGAGCGCTCACCAACAGCATCTGCTTCTGCACCCGGAAATACTATGGATTGTATTGTGTGGTTCAACATAGTTTGTCTATACTCAGGCAGATAAGGACAGCGATCTGAAACTCATACGGATAATTAGCTGTCCATGACCACAACAGATGTGTATATATCGCTACCCTGATCAGCCAAATGCTTTGTCAAACGGGAGATAGGAAATCTATGCAAGCCTAACTCTTCTTTATATAGGACCAGTTTCACAAGTCTAAGAAGAAACTTTGTTTATGACAGTGTAGAAGTTAGACCAGGGTTGCCCAAACGTTTTACAAAGGGGGCCAGTTCACTGTCCCTCAGACCGTTGGAGGGCCGGACTATAAAAAAAAACTATGAACAAATCCCTATGTACACTACACATATCTTATTTTAAAGTAAAAAAAAAATGGGAACAAATACAATATTTAAAATAAAGAACAAGTAAATTTAAATCAACAAACTGACCAGTATTTCAATGGGAACTGTGGGTGCGGATGCATCCTGTGCTCCTCTCACTGACCACCAATGACAGAGGTGCCCCTTCCGGAAGAGCGGTAGAGCGGGATAAATGGCCTCAGGGGGCCGCATGCAGCCTGTGGGCCGTAGTTTGGGGACCCCTGAGTTAGACTATGTAATCAGAGTGCTTTGCAGGCTAGCCTGTGAATTTCTCCACTGTCTAACAGAAAGCCATGTTAAATTACAGCACTCTTTTCTGAGAATTCAAATTGGTGTAAGACTGAGTCCTCAGAGGGGAACAAAAATACAAAGCACATGAGGATAAAATTGTGGCTATTTTATTCACTGCTTTATTCCCAATTTCCAGGGTAGTGCCTGGCACATGGTAGATACTAAGAAAGGATAGGTGTCGAATGAGTGAATAAAGATATGACCTGTTATTAATAACCTCAGAGGACAGTGGAGGAGATGCTCCCTGGCTCATGTGTCTGCCTTAGCCGTTAGCACACTGTCCTGCAGAGCAGAACAGCCAAATTGCACAGAAACTGGGAGCCATGCTCCCGCTCTGCTCTCAGGAGATGGGAACCTGGCTTATTCTGAATGATTGGCAGTTAGCTAGATAGAAAAGGGAGGTAGCAGAGGATGCATATTCCTGCCAAAAGGAAAGGAGTGGAGATTTAAAACAGCATCATTGGGTTTGCACAATCAAGCTGAAGGTTGTGTAGATGACAACGAGGTGTAAGGGAGAGAGTAATGAAAAATACAGTTGAAGAAATACACATGCACCATCATTACTCTTTTTAAAAGTAAACCGTCCCTGCGTGAGCAGGCAGTGGCACAGTGGATAGAGCATGGGACTGGGACACAGAGGACCCAGGCTGGAAACCCTGAGGTCACCATTGTGAGCATGGGCTCATCCTGCTTGACCATGGGGTCACTGGCCTGAGCATGGGATCATATGCATGACCCCATGGTCACTGGCCTGAAGCCTGAGGTCACTGGCTTGAGCTCAAGGTCATTGACTTGAGCAAGGGGTCACTCACTTTGCTTGAGCCCCCCGGTCAAGGCACATATGAGAAAGCAATCAATGAATAACTAAGGTGCTGCAATGAAGAATTTATGCTTCTCATCTCTCTCCTTTCCTGTCTGTCCCTATCTATCCTTCTCTCTCTTTTTCTGTCTGTCACACAAAAAGAAAACTGTCACTATCTTTTTAAAAATATCTTTGAAATTACGTATTTAGCATCAGTGCTCTTCATAATCTGGCCATTTACTAAGAGCTCCTAGCTCTTACCATCCTTATCAACTCTCTGGTACCCCCCTTGCCAATATACAGAGAGCTGTATGCCACAGGATCGAGATCTAGGAAACCTAATCCTATGGAAACCTACACATTTTGATACTATTTTTATTCTTTGATCACATTACGACATGAGAGTTATATTCAAAGAACAACTTAAGTGACACAATACCTTTCTATCCCATTTCTCCTTTCCCTGTCTTACTCAGGGCCAATATTTAGAGCCATGTTCTATCATTAGCCCCTCAGATAAGGCACTTGAGTAGCATATTGTTAGTTATCACCCAAATGCCTTACTTCAGGTTTTCTATTATTATTTTTCTTTGTTCAGTCGGGTAGATGAGAGAGATTAAGAAAGTTCACAAAGTTTAAAAACAGAAAAGAGAGAAAACAAGTTAACATTTATTGATTACCTTCAATTTACTAGAAACTTAAATTAGCACATTTTTTTTACTTAAAGTATTATAATATTTTCCTATTTAATACAACATAGGGATAAATATTATTTCCATTTTATAAATAGAGATTTAAGACTATTTAGTTTTTGCTGCTGTTGTTGTTTTGTGCAAGTTCTCACATATCATAATCAGAAGAACTGGGATTCAGACCTAAATATTCCTACCTATGAAGCCTGTGCTGTCCTGTAGTCCACAGGGTCTCTCTTCCATCATTTATTCTAATTCATTTTCAGTCACTCTTTTTTTTTTATTTTTTTAGGTGACAGGAGGGAAGATAGTGAGGAACATTCCCACATGTGCTCTAACTAGGATTCACCCGGCAACCCCATCTAGAACCAATGTTCAAATACCGAGTTATTTTTAGAGCCTGAGGTTGATGCGCTCCAATGGAGCTATCCTCAGTGCCAGGGGCCATGCTTGAACCAATTGAGCCACTGGCTGTGGGAGGTGAAAAGGAAGAGAAGGGGGAGAGGAAGGAGGAGAGAAGAAGCAGATGGTCGCTTCTCTTGTATGCCCTGATCGGGAATCGAGTCTGGGACATCCATATACTCAGCTGATGCTTTTTCCACTGAGCAACCAGCCAGGGCCCCAAGTCAACTCTTTAAATGTTTATCTATGTGAGAGCCCTCTTTATGTATTTTTTTAAAAGGACACAGAGAGAGAGAGTCAGAGAGAGGGATAGATAGGGACAGACAGACAGGAATGAAGAGAGGTGAGAAGCATCAATCATTAGTTTTTGTTGCCATTGTGACACCGTAGTTGTTCATTGATTGCTTTCTCACATGTGCCTTGACCGCGGGCCTTCAGCAGACCGAGTAACCCCTTGCTGGAGCCAGTGATCTTGGGTCCAAGCTGACGAGCTTCCGCTCAAGCCAGATGGGCCCACGCTCAAGCTGGCGAGTTCGGGGTCTCGAACCTGGGTCTTCCGCATCCCAGTCCGATGCTCTAATCACTGCGCCACTGCCTGGTCAGGCCCTCTTTATGTTTTTTAAGTTATTTCTCTGCCTTCCATATCAACTTTTAGATAATAAGGGATCCAAAGCACGTGGTGTGTGTTATTCAGGTCACATCTCTAAACAGAACGCCACGTGAGCCTAATGTCGTGTCTATCCAGCACTCAAGCTCATTCCCAATGCAAACTTCTGTGCTGAAAGGAGACACGATGATTGTCAGCTACATAAAATACTTTTTTAGAAAAGAAGGATTTGCATAGACTGACAGCACATTTTGTTTTCTCATTCAATTTTAATATTTGCTTGTGCTTACCGAGGACAGTCATGTTTATTCGGCACCAACAAAATCCCCAGGTCTATTATTATGCTTGTAAATAGATGGTAAATCAGTAAACAACATTATTCTTTAATGGCACAAGCAAAAAGAAATGGCCCAAACAAGATTTAATGAATTAAAAATAATATTATCTGAATAAGTCTTTATACTTCTCCTGATACTGAATTGATCCCTTTATTTTAAAATTTTTCTTTTAAAGCAAAAGTCACAAAAAGCTGATTCTCAAAGGGAAGGCTTTATGCTCTAGGCCAGTGATGGGCAATCTTTTGAGCTTGGTGTGTCAAAATTCGCCAAGAAACCAAGCATAACTCGGGTGGTGTGTCACTTCAAGAAAAATGGCCTAACCGGAAGTCCCAGAACTAGACGCTCTGTGCCGGAGTTCTGTTGTTTTGGCCTACGGACCTTCAGCACAGAGTGTCTACACTACAGCAAATGTTTTATCCTCAGCTACTGCACCTGGCCGTGCAGGAGCCGAGGATGAAACGTCCTTCTCGGCATGCAGCCCCAAACTTCTCTGGTATGTGGCTGCATGCGGCCCTGTGTCATGGAAAATGGTTACGCATGTCATAGGTTCACCATCTCGGCTCTAGGGCATCTTTAGGACAGCTAAGGTACCTTGAAGATTACCAGGCATGTGACAATTTATTATTTAGTTTTTTTCTTTCCAAATTCTTCAGAATCAGAATGCTCTGTAAGGACTAGAAATAATTGCTAGCCAATGGACAGAGAAGCTCTCAATTAATCCATAACTGTGAATAGCAGATTGGACAACTAGACATATAAGTCTACGTGCCATGTATCTAAATTATATCTCCAGTAGTCAATAATTTCAAATCTGCCTGAACAGTTGGTAGCGCAATAGATAGAACATAGAACTAGGATGCTGAGGACCCAGGTTAGAAAACCTAAGATTGCCAGCTTGAGTGCGGGCTCACCAACTTGAGCACAGAGTCTCTGGTTTGAGCATGAAATCATAGACCTGACCTCATGGTTGCTGGCTTGAGCCCAAAGTCGGTGGCTTGAGCGCGGGGTCACTGGCTCAGCTGGAGCCCCCTGGTCAAGGCACATATGAGAAAGCAGTCAATGAACAACTAAGGAGCTGCAGTGAAGAATTGATGCTCCTCATCTCTCTTCCTTCCTGTCTGTTTGTCCTTATCTGCCCCTCTCTCTGTCTAAAAAAAGAAAAAAAAATTCTCAAAACAAAACTGTCTCCCATAACATACACTGAAAAAATAGACACTAGAGGTCATCCTCTGTTTCACCAGACCAATAATTTTAGGATTTTCAATGTTTGCAAATAAAATTCTTAACTTCTGAAAGCACTCTTGTATTTTCACTTTAAAAAGAATAGGAAATATATGGAAACTATACAAAATAAGAAGATTTTTACAAAAAGTACTCAAAACAAAGAAATCTCGTTTTCTGGACCACACTATACAGTCATAGGCAACTTGGGAAGTGGAAGTATAGATCTGTTAGCTGTTTTTCTTAGCTTGCACATCGTCCTTAATTACAGTTTAGATGACAGAATGAAACATAAATGGTTTTTTATCAACAGAACATAGCTGGAAGCATAAACAATAAATTATGAATTACTGACGCAGAAACTTTTTCGGATCATGTATGCATAATGCTCTTCTGCATATTTGGGATCCCAGACGGACCTCCTGTCCCATGCAAATTAAGCACTACCTTTTCTGATTCAACCTTGAGACCAAAAGTGCCTGCTTCATATGAGTAAGAGCTGATGATGCCTTAGATAAAAAAGATGTCTAGTCAATGTTGGGTTCTGTGTGTGGTGTTGGGGAAAGCCCATTACACCAGCTGAGTAGACAGGGTCAGCATACTGGAAATGTACATACATAGGTATTCATTTTCATACTCATACAAACACAGTTTTCACTTGTTGCTTAGGTATGGTTGCCTGGAAAGCCCCCAAATAATGGATCTGCTTAGCTGAGGGTTGGAGGCTTTCATAAAGGCCACGTGAGGAAAGAGATGCTATTTCAGAAAGTTCTCTGTTAGCCTCAAAGCAGCCTGGAGCAATGGAAGCAGTTAAGGAGGTCTGAGGTGGCCAGAGAGAGGACAACTGGCTTACCAAGGTGGGCCTTTCTGTTGCTGGGTCATCGGGAAAGCCTTTCAGATCTGGTTCAGCCCAGATTGGGTATAGTTAGTTGGCTTACAACAACTGTGAGAGGGAAGCTCTCAGCCTCAGCCCCTACAACGGACTGGAGAGACATGCATGGGTCTCAGCCTGAAAAAGGTGGAGGACAGAGGGTCCACTCTGGCTGGCTTGAAAACCAGAAATCCACTTTCATTTTCAGGCAGCAAATTTTAGTTTTGCGACAAGAGAACTCTGAGATAAGATGACATTACTCGAAAGAGCGATGAAAAAACTGTTCCCACAGAGACGCATGTTGGAAGGTTGTGAGTGATTTAAAACAATTCGATACACTAGAATGGAAAGTCATCCTACTAAGTTGGAAGTCAGGGTTAGCCATTGGGTGGAGAAAGCTGAGCTTTATTTTGGCAAAGGATAAAGAGAAAAAATAAACATTCTTCATTTTCAAAATCAATTCTAGAAACCCTGTAGTGATTCCTGTGGCTGGCAAACACTTTCATTATTTCCCCACCTTCTCCTCCTCCTACTTTTTCACCCTCTTTTATCTTTCTATTATAAAACCCTTTAGACTGCGACACATTGCTAAGAAGATTTCTTGCAATGCAACCTAGTGAGGATCGGGTTATGCACAATTACCCATGAGCCCATTTTCAGAATTACTGTACCACATGCAAAACTCCATGGAGTTTCCTGACCATGCGGTGGCACAGTGGGTAAAGCATTGACCTGGGAAACAGAGGACCCAGTTTTGATAACCTGAGGTAGCTGGCTTGAGTGAGAACTCATCGTGCTTGAGCATGGGGGTGCTGGCTTTAGTGTGGGATCATAGACATGACCCCATGGTCACTGGCTTGAAGCCCAAGGTTGCTGGCTTGAGAGTAAGGTTGCTGGCTTCAGCCCAAGGTTGCTGGCTTGAATCCCAAGATTGCTGGCTTTAGCCCAAGGTTGCTGGCTTGAGCAAGGGGTCACTGGCTCAGCTGGAGCCCCTTGTTCAAGGCACATATGAGAAACAATCAGAGAACTAAGGTACCACAATGAAGAATGGGTGCTTCTCATCTCCTTCTCTCCCTGTCTGTCTGTCCCTGTCTGCCCCCGCCCACTAAAATAAATAAATAAACAAACAAATAAATAAATGGAGTTAAAACCTCAAAGGGACCTGGTTGAGAATGACAAGCTAGAGGAGAGGAAACTAGATCCAATGGGAATCCAGGAATTCCTAGGTCCAATGGGAATCTGGAAATTAATGGATTTGTACAGTGAGGATCTTGTTCCATTTATTGATGAAGGTTTTCCTATGAGCCTTATACTGTGCTCAAGGCTATCTAAGCACTGGGTTGTGCATATCCATCACAGCACCTCTGTAGGGCAAATAGGTATTATTATTCTGATATTACAAATGACAATACTGCAGCTGAAAGTCACTTGCCTATAGTCAGTGTTCTTACAAGAAAGAGTTCTAGAGGACATAAAGACACATAAAAACCAACTGCTTGAAGTTGGCCGAATCAGTTGAAATGGGAAACCCACCAAACAAAGCATGAATTATATCCTAAACATGTAACCATGTTATGGACACCGATATAACCCAAGGCACATTTATTCCCTAGGGCTAGTCGTTATCTATAGTATCCTAATCAATGACCATGATTATGCCATTAAAGTAAGAGTTTTATCAATGGAATTTTGATCAAAAGGAAGATATTAAGAAGAGAAAAAATAATAGTCACCTGGTACTCTGGTTCCCTAGTTGTCTTTTCTTAAGCCTCACCAAGCTGTGATTAAGTCAAGTTCACAATCTATTTCTTCTCTTCCCACAGTCCCTGCTTAGAGAGCAGAGCTTTATGCTTTTCCTCACGTCTCTCTACATCTGGTTCAAATATGCACTTCAGTATGACACAGAAAGAGTCGCAGTGTCCCAGACTGCTTTCTGGCATTTCCAGTCAAATCTTGTACCTACATTGTGCAGGTTAGATGAGATCAGCTTTCTGAAGTCCTCAAATTTTCAGCAAGATATTTCTGTACCTGAGAAAGGTCCACTTATCTTTCCTGTCTTGTTAAATTTAATTGTTATCTTCTACTTTCACTGTTGGAATAGAAACCAATACTGAAATGGGGCCAGTAAAGCTCCTTTTGTTTTTAAATCCACCCAACTGGAAGATGGAGAAACCAACGTCTGGGCATACATGGGACAATTCGAGGTGCTATGACTGTTCAGTATGTACACATGATACAAATGGCTCATCACATTTATTACCTTTGCTTTCTTTCACCTTTACTCATATTAAAAGGTTGCTTTCCTATTCTGGCGGAAATATGATTCTCATATATTCCAAAAGAGAATTATATCTGAAATCACTCAACTGTGTAGGAGACAAGAGACAGCTAATTTCTATCTCATTTTGTCTTTGATTTTGAGTCAGTTGGATGAAAATTACACTAGGACCAATCTATATGAGAGAAGGAGAAGATCACAGTAACTTCAAGTTGAAAGACACAGCTGCAAGTTTCTTAGAAAACCCCAAATACTGGAACCATTTCCTTTAAAGACCTGACTTAAAAGGGGGATCATCCACCCATCAATTATGAATTTGAATACTGTGGCTATCTCAGAATCGTACTCTTCATCTAGTGGGGCAGGTCCTGTAAATTATAATGTCCTCAGGATAGAAATATTAATGATGGATCATTTTAAAGTTAATTATAAAAAGAAATAAAAGAAAACAATTCTAACCATATATACCCTTGATTCCTTCCATGTTTTAAGCATAAGTATACCATAGTTTTAAAATAAATAATGTCTAGCATTTAGACTTTTGGTTGCATGTGTATGTGTTCTCTCATCATTAGTAACAGTTATGAGAAACAGGCTTACAAGATATCTATGTACCCACCTATTTATTTATATATCTCCAACATTTTAAATCTGACAGTTTCTTTCCATTACTTTGATTTTGCATGTTAAGAGTGAACTTGCTTTTTTATTTCACAGTGACTATCCAGATACCAAAAAGCAGTGGTCCATAAAGCAAAACTCATGAATTTCTAGTATAGAAGAAGGGAAAGAGTCTAAACAGCTGAACACCTGTGGATTCATAGCATATTCTATGGAGATATTAAATATTTGGATCCTAACTTTGTAATCATACTGAACATACATGCTAGTTTCTATAAGCTAGTCTTGCTTTATGGTTTTTATAGGTTTAAATATAAATAGTAACCCCCTCCACTTTAAAAAATGCCCTAATTGAAGTGATGGATGATATGGTCATTCTTTATAAAATAAAGGAAATATATAATTTAAACTAAGCAATTGTGGAACAAAGAGTGCTCTTTCTGTCCTCAGTAATTTTGCAGTAGCTGGCTTCTGTGTTTCTCAATTATTTCACACACACACACACACACACACACACACACCTGTGAAGGAAGCCAAAACTGTAGCCTCCATTTTCTAGTTTCAAAACAAAATAGATAACCCACATGCCTTTAAATGTTCTATTGCAGGGTTTACTGAAACATGATGGAGCTAGAATATGTTTTTTTAAGCTTTAAGTGTAGAAGTTTTTACGTTCTACTAGTTTCAGTTATTAGAGGAAACATATGACACTCTTTCACTGGAGAACTGAAATGCCCTCTTTAAAATGTTTAAGAAATAATAAATATAGTACAAAACTAGATTTTCACTAACACCCAATAACAATCTCTCATCCATTCAAATACGTCCATGTAGTACCTTTGATGGGCCATACGTATAACAGGAATATTTTGAAACTGCAGAAACCACAAAAAATTTCAAAACCTCAGAACCTTTGGGATGGAAATACATTTCTTTACAGAGAATATTTCAATGTAGGGCATTTTATACATGGGACATTTTATACGCAAAACTAACAGCTGCAACCAATTAGCTAAAATCACAGTAAGTAGCAAGCACGCAGGCATGGACTTTTAGCTCAGTTTGGGCTTTCTGAGAGGACTCTCCTCTGAGCCATATTTATGTGACTCCCCTCCAAAAAAAAGGAAAGAAAGAAAACTTGACGGTGTGAACTGTAAAACAAAGGCAGTATCTTTGGATTAGAGTTCCTAATTAGCGGAGTCTAAACAATGGGCACTCCATTCCTTAGGACAGGGGTCCCCAAACTTTTTACACAGGGGCCCAGTTCACTGTCCATCAGACTGTTGGAGGGCCGGATTATAAAAAAAAAACAAACCTATGAACAAATCCCTATGCACACTGCATATATCTTATTTTAAAGTAAAAAAACAAAACGGGAACAAATAACAATATTTAAAATAAAGAACAAGTAAATTTAAATCAACAAACTGACCAGTATTTCAATGGGAACTATGGGTGCGGATGCATCCTGTGCTCCTCTCACTGACCACCAATGAAAGAGGTGCCCCTTCCAGAATTGTGGCGGGGGCCAGATAAATGGCCTCAGGGGGCCGCATGCGGCTAGTAGGCTGTAGTTTGGGGACCCCTGCCTTAGGAAGAAGAACAGGATTTTGTCTCCACCGTGCTCATCACAGAGGAAGCTAGATGAATGAGTAATAATGCTAGAGCGACTTTCTCATTTCCTCTTCTGCGAGGCATCCACATCTATCAAAGCATCCCCACAGAACTAAGTAGCATTATGTTAAAAGGTAAGGCCATAATATATTTAACAAGAGCCATAAAATGTTATTCTATTTCATAAAGGAAGTTGTATCAAAACCCACCGGCTCCCTGAAACAGAACACGGCCAACAATCCAGACAAATGCCATGGACTGCATTCTCCTCTGCTAATTGAGCAACGCTTTTCTATAGCCCATTTATAAATCTAGACAAATGTCTACAGTAAAGCCAGGAGAGAGCCTGAGACAATACATTTATGTTGCTAATCATTCTAAAACAGCTGAAACTAAGACTTACACACATCCGAGCCAAAATAAACAGGCAAAAATCCTGTTAAGCAGACACCAGCTTGGAGAAAAAGAAAAGTACGCATAAGATAGACTTTTTATTCTTTCCCAGTACCTACGTGGCCCCATAAAAACTTATTACAATAGTACTATGTCCCCTCTGCTGTACTTTAGATCCCGTTACTGTTCCGTAACTGCTCATCTGTACTTCTCAATCCCTTCGCCTTTTTCACCCGGTCCCCAACCCCCAACCCCGCCGCAAGACTTTTATTTTATAATGATCTATAACCTGTCTATGTACTAGACAAGTGTTAAAAGAGAAACAATTAACCCAAGCTTGGTTCTCAAGAACTAATGATATATATTAAATGTTCTCCATGAGTGAAAGGTTTTAATAAAATCGGGTTGTATTAGCTCCACAATACTGCTGGCGAGGAGTGTCCTTCAAGAAGGATTGTCCGATCTAACTGCTGTTGTCAACATTGGTGCAGGTTAGAAATAAATACCTCCAATGTGTATCCACAAACCGGGCACAATTGGCATAGGCTTCCCCCAAAGAGTTCATAAACATACAATTAAATCTTAACAACTGCAGCATGTAAGCCACATCCTCGCCTCACAGATATCTCAGTATTTCAAAATATCTGGAACTTTCATTAAAGGTTAAACCTTACATTCCATTTTTAAAAGTAAAATGACTGACATACGCCCTGGGATAAAAATTCACAGCCACATTAGCAGTCTTCTTATCGATCGCTTCGATATTGGAAAGAAGGTGGGATGCCATTACCATTCCGTTAGGCTGAGAAGCTGGATTTCAACTGCTCCGGAATAAAATTTAAAAAATAGCTTCTTATATTTGCAAGCATGTTATGAATGTACTCACCTTATTTTCCAGTTTATATGTTACTCTGCTTCTCAATGTTAATATATTTACCTTCATTTTTCTTGATGGTAAAATTCGGATTGTTGACCATTTCAGGAAGAAGACTGTATAAGAAATAATGTCCATTTTTGGGGTCATCTTTGTCCATGGCACTCACTGTTTGAATGACCTGCAACAGAAAATTTGACGTCAGCATTTCTGATGACATCAATGGGCGGAACTTGCCTGTAAAAGCTGAGTGACATCCTTTTTTGGCCCAAGGACTCCTTTTCAATATTCTAAATTATCATGGATGGTTTGTGCCAAGAAAAAGAAGGAACATGCATCACTTTCAAACCTTTGCTTTGATTAGCTGATAAAAATTAAAGTCATTACCATTGTGTCCATTTAGTTGCCCGGGGCTTGAAATAGCATATTTAAGGGCATCTGAAAATTTCCACTGGGCAATTAGATGTTTCTTTCCAATTGAGTATATGCAGGTGTCTAGAATAAGATTTGGAATTGTTACACTGATTGCAGTGTGGCTTTAGGGATGACCTTGGAGGTAAAGGACTTAAAATTTTGAATCCTCACAACTCCTCTTTAATTCTCTTGATCAGGTTGCAAGTATGTGCCAAAGAGAATGTTACTTGGCACAGATATCATTGCAACAAATCTTCCTGAAGACTTACATCTGTTCCCACCCAATATTGAACACTGTTGTCAAAGCTAGTGGATAACACATGCAGACAATGCTTTGGAGTGTATCCTGAGCTGAATAAGTTATAGGGATTAGAAGAATTACCACTGTGCAGAGAACTGTTTGGATAGCTATGCGTACTTGGAATTGGCATCGGTTGAGTGTGCTTATTTCATTTGCAAAGCTGCATTAACTTAGGGCTAAGTCATTTCTTGGGATGTCAGAGAATTAGCTTAATAATTCATATTTATGACCCTGTGATATTAATCACTTCCATATGAAACCTTGGGCAACAGCTAATGTAGAAAAAATTATAGTTTATACTTCATTATGAGTAGCTACAACACAATTTCTACAAGGAATGCCCATGAAGCATGGCAGTCAAGGTGATATCAAATTCACTCTACAAAATTAACAGGGAAATTCTCTCACGTTTATGAAATTTAGAGACTGTAATGATGATACCTAATATGTTATGTCTGTTTGAACAATTAAATCCCATTCAACTTTCTCAATTCCATTAAAGTGAAAAAAAATGAATCACTTCTTTCTAAGAAAGGGACATCATTGCCTTGTAACATATCACCTAAACAATCGTGAGTGCCACGATTTCAGAACACTATTAGCAGCTGTGGAGATAGGCATTTTTTCAAGCACACGCTATATAAGAAGTACATGAAGTTTCGATAAGGCATGAACGAAATAACCTCTCTGTTCTATTTCTCCATTTTGAAAAGGGAACAGATCTTACTTTGTAGGTGGTTTACTTTTGGTAAGGACCTTAATAAAATGTCTTTTCATTGTACTTAGCTTGAGTAATGACACAACAAATAGCACACAATATAACTCATGGTTAAGACAGAAGCCACCTCGATAAAAGTCATAATTTCATCCTTTACTTGTTGTAGAGCATTGACAGAGTTACTAAACTCTGAAATTACAAACAAGAGTCCCTTTCTGATAGAGCTGCTTTGATTGCTGACATATATTCATGTCAGGTTCTGATTAGAGTGTCCGGGTCATGGTGAATGCTCACTGAGTGTTAGAATGTTAGTCATTATCATTACTATTATTTTTGTCTATAGGGTTACTATCATTTATTTAATGACAAAGGAGAAGTGTAACAACTTTGATGTTACCCAATGAGGTCTCTGACCTCATCAGATTCGATGGAAATGCCATCATATCTGCTATGTATAAACATCTGGCACATTTGCTTTGACATTTAAGTGCAGAGAGATTCCCTGGGATTTCAGTTTTATAAAAACGAAAGAATGAATACCAGGGGAGAAGCTGAGAAACACAGATAACTCTTTTGTGGACCGTCTCCACAAACAAATACTTAACCGAAGAATGTGATAAGAGCCTTCTTTTAGGCAGTGATAAGGGAGAGAGGGGGAAGAAGTTACTTGTGAGCATCCCCTTTGCCATTTTCCCAAATCTGCTTCAAAATGACTTCCATTCCCAGGTGTACCTGTTGAAGAAGTAACCCCTAAGGTGTGAGAGCCCATTTGAAGAATTAAGGCAAATAAAAAATGTCTGGATAGTCTATGGTGGAAATTATTCATAACTAAATGCATTCTTATGGTATAGTTAGTGGTAAGAGCACCTAGATGGAATACCTTTCTTAATATTTCTAAGTCATCTGCATGTAAAAGACTCAGACATGCTGGCCAGTACATCTATACAAGTTATTTGATTAACTAAGCCACCACTACCAAAACAAAGAAATATAATACTTTAGCTTACCTGAAGTAAAGATGTATAATGGCCTTTATATCACCTCTCAGAAGTTTGTTGTAAATATTACACCTTCAATGAAATATGGGTTTTTTCCCCCACCATTTAAGCAAGCCAGTAACTCTGCTAGACATGCCACTTTTTAAGCCTACTCAACTAAAATGTCTCTGGGTGGGTCTTAGAAATCTACATTTTTAACAGTCTTCTAGGTCAGTGGTAGTCAACCTGGTCCCTACCGCCCACTAGTGGGCATTCCAGCTTTCATGGTGGGCGGTAGCGGAGCAACCAAAGTATAAATAAAAAGATAGATTTAACTATAGTTAGTTGTTTTATAAAGATTTATTCTGCCAAACTTAGCAAAAATCCAACATAAAGTATTTGGTAAGTAATTATTATTATATGCTTTAACTCTGCTTTATAAATTTTATAAAGTAAAGTTACCTCCCTACTTTATAAATCACCATGACTGTGGAACCGGTGGGTGGTTAGAAAATTTTACTACTAACAGAGATACAAAAGTGGGCGGTAGGTATAAAAAGGTTGACTCCCCCTGTTCTAGGTGATTGTGCTGTGTGCTTGGGTCTGAGAACAGTTTTGAGCCCAGGGAGGAGATTGGTGCTCAGTGCTCCCACATTATTATTCATTAGAGCATTTGTATTGTCAACCTTACTCACATCATGCTCAGTGCAGAATGTATTGAGGAAAAAGTGATGACGTGGTAGATCTTTTAAATCAACTTCCAAATATCCTGTGAACTGGTAATAGGGAAGACTTTGGTTTAAACCATTTTTGACACTTCATTTTATTTTAATGCCGATGGCTACTGTCTGGTCATTTTATCTCAAAAAATAGAAGCCTGGTAGATCACTTGAAGGACTTTATGTTATTAAAATGCATCAAGGTACCCATATTAAAAAGGCTGAAATTTTCATTGATATAATAGCATCTGAATACACTTAGCTTAATCAATAGAAGAAAAAGAGGACCAGATTCACTGAAGGAAGTACCCCCCCACACCCAAGATTTCATAGGCACACTCACTAGACAGCAAGTAGAAACCACACACATTTCCCCCTGTGAACTGCTGTGACGGCACTTAATTTTTAAGTAATTGGACAAGTATTTCATGAAAATGACTAAAGAAAAAAAAAAGGTCTTGAGAGTTCACAGGATATCAGGAGAACTTACAAAACATGAAGTTAAAATACTCTTCTTTGTACCAATAAAGTTAGAATACAATAGACAAGTCAAATATTTAATAATTTATCATGGAATCATTTAAGGAGAAGCTGAAAGCTAATCTATATCTCTATCAAAAAAACAAAACAAAGCATAAGTGGATGTTGGAATAAGAAAATGAATTTCAGGGCCATGCTTGGATGTCTATGGAAGCAGACTGTTCCTGTTTGTTTTTCTGAGACTACTGATTTGAAATAACCTTTCTAAGGCATGGAACAGAGAGCAATGAAAATTGTTGGGCCATAGCACAGCTTGGACTCTGTTTTTAAAAGAACTATTCATTGTTTATCAACAACACTAACCCTAAGTTAGATACTTAATTTTTAGTATAAATTATTAAACTTTATTTTAGACTATTTGATGTTAATTCAAAATATTTAATAGCAATAGGCCATCAATGTCACGAGTAACTTTTTAAAAGTCTAGTAGCCAGCAAAGAAATACATTTCTGATTATCTGATCTGTTAACAAGCATGAAACTATCATGGGAACTATTAGAATATTCTCTGTGAGTTCCTGTCTATGTTATTCATTGATTTGTTCATAGGCGATAAGTTGAGGGTATGGTTTGTTTTTTCCTCCGTCACTGCTATTACAACATGGTTGTTACTTAATAAGTATTGTCTAAATGAATGAGTAGGTGGATGGCTAAATACATTATACTAGGCATATGTTAGCACTATCACTAATTTTGAAAGATTAGTGATAACCTTGAGAGAAAGGTATGAAGAGACTTAGAACCCTCATGTATCAAAGACATTACATATAACATCCGACCCTAGATATGCCTGATAACAAACTCCCTGCATCCTCCCGGCCCAATATGGGAGGCTGCCTTAAAATCTCATTGCCATCCATACCTTCTGTCTGTGTATGTGGGTTAAATAGGGGTTCAGAAGGTCAAGGTTTTGGAGGGCGCTTAAAGATGAACTCGATTATTTTGGCTGCTCAAGTAATTTGCTTTATGGGTATAAAGGTCCTCTTCTGATTCTAATGGCACAGCAAATGGAAACTTAAGGATCATAGTTCTCTGTGACTGTGGAAAAGATGAGAAAGGACAAATCTGCTGTGACTATCGAAATGACTCCCAAGGTTTCTGGAATATACGTCTGTTCTCCAGGAACACTGGGCAACAATAAGATGATATCGGCCATCACAGCACACTGTCACCTGCTTGGGTAAAACAGAATTTACTCTCTTGGAAAATCCTTCTGTAGTGATGCAAGTTGGAAGGTGGTGGAAGGGGGTGGATGAGAGGAGAGGAAGTCAAGGCGGTGCAGAAAGGACAGTGGTGATTTTTGGTTTTCTATTCCTTCCTCTGCTTATCTGTGCCAGCTCATTTCTGATTGTGAATAGGAGCTCTCCTGACACACTCACTTCTGTTCCTTAGAGAGGTGGCTTTCAACCCAGGAAAGGAAAGCATGGTCCATGAATGAGCATCGTATGGTTCAAACATTCAACTTGAAAGTAAGATTGAAACAGAGACCGAAAGTATGGTCACGGGAAGGGAGGGTGCGGGGCCAGGTGGCAAGGGGTAGGGGAATATAGTCAACAATACCAAGAGAAGTTTACACAGTGACAGATGACTACTAGAATTAGTGGGATGATCACATTGTAAGGTATATAAAAATGTCCAATCACTATATTTTACACCTGAAACGAATATAACCAGGATTTTATACCAATTATAGGTAAATTTAAAAAAAAAAGTAAAATTGTATGAAATTATTTATACACGCACATAGATGTGGGAAAATCATAGTTTTCAACAATGGTGTCCAAAACTGAAGGAAACAAACAAAAGAAAATTGGTTAAGAACCATCCTCTAAAAGAGAGGTCTGGAAAATGAAAATTATGCATACAAGAGACACCACGTTATAACATGGATGAAAATCCAAAAAAGAAAATATGGGAATGTGAGAAATTATGCTAAAATCCACACAATAACCCAATTACTCTCAATGATTTAAAAACTGTATTATGGTTCAAATATAAGCACCCTTCAGATTCGTTTACTAGATAGTTCCTGGATATTCCTTTTTATCATTTGCATGGGGATCTAGTCTCTACCAAAATTTTAATTTTTCTACCCAAAGTATTTTCCTATGTCATTTCTTTTGTGTGTGTGTGTCAACACATCCTCATCTCTAAGAAGGACTCCATGGCTATCTAGAGCATGCTCCTTAGAGGTCGGACCTAGGGGAAATACAACAGAAGAACAACTGGAGAGTAGGTTGTATGTGTCTCTTTTAAACAGTGAAACCCTCGGTCCCCTGGGCTGACATCTGGGGTCTGTGCGTGGTCGTCCTGTCCTCGTAGTGCTTCCAATATTTTCCCTAACATCAGT
This sequence comes from Rhynchonycteris naso, assembly GCA_037038555.1. Classification (NCBI taxonomy): domain Eukaryota; kingdom Metazoa; phylum Chordata; class Mammalia; order Chiroptera; family Emballonuridae; genus Rhynchonycteris; species Rhynchonycteris naso. The sequence goes on from CM073001.1 coordinate 12,254,440, forward strand.
CTTTCCCACTTCCGTTTCCCTCACCAAAACTACCGTATCTCCCCATGTATAAGATGCACTCTTTTCTGAAAAATTTGGGGTCTAAGAACGGTGCATCTTATACGGCGGTTGTAGATTTTTTTACTTGTATTTCCCGCTTTTTCGCATGGATGAGGAGTTGTGTGAATTTTATAATGAATAAAACTTGAATTCAGTAACTTTATGTAAAACCTTTTCTTTTCTCAAATTTCGGGCCCCAAAATGAAGGTGCGTCTTATACATGGGGAAATACGGTAAGTTGAAGTAAAATGATATACAGAAAGGGCTCCTGAAAAATGGTTTGTTTTTTTAAACAAATTTTTCATTTTCCAGTTCCTCCTGACTCTTACTTTGCAGGACTCGGCATTTTAAAGTATATTTTGTACACCTCTGAAATGATCAATATTTTCCGCTAAATCACTGTCACTTGATTTGCAAACCTCATTTTTGAATAAAATACACAGTTTTTAACACCAGTTTGAAGTCTCAACTCTCTTCGCACTCTTGTTTCTTCTCCCCATTCTACTGCGTTACTTCACAGGACTATTCCCTGACCCTCCTTAACATCATAAATGTGACGTCCTTGACAGAAAATATATCCTATCTATTGTTTATTTTTCAGGAGCAAGACTTTTTCCAACCGAGTTCCATTCACCACTAGTTCTATAGTTTTCTCTGAAGGAAATTAAAAGACTTTTATAATCAACTCTATTTGGAAAATGTCAAATACCATACAGTCCTTTGGTGTTTCATATGTATTTAAAAACACAAGGGAATCTCAGTTAAACAAAACAACAGAATATTATTTCACTTTAATATAGAGTTTCCCAAAATTATTAGATCAAACTCACACACACACACACACACACACACACACACACACACACACACATTGGCATGCTATACCTTCCAAGTGTTTCTCAGGCACTCAGTTTAAGAAACATTATTCCCTAAAACTCCATCTGATTCCTAAAGTCCTGGAAGACTTTGCAAAGATTTGGCAAAGACCTCGGTAACGTGTTGTGTCTAGACAACTTAGTGGTTACAGCACTGTTTCTTTTTGCTTCTCTGTCCTTCCAATAACATGTCAGCTCCTCATGGTACCAGATCTTACCCAATTGATATCACTAGCACCATGCTATTGATAGATAAATGATAAGTAGGTAGATAGATAGATAGATATAATACTCACAAAGGCATATGGGGAGAAATGAAGTAGAATCTCTTCCTTTACCCTTGACAAATAAAACACTTGTAAATATTTTAAAAGAAACACTTTGGAAAAGAATATTTTACAGAAGAACAATTATTCCAAGATAGCAGACTAGATTGTTCCATTATGTTAACCCATTTAGGAATTATTTATAACACTTTACTCCAAATCAAAGCTCCTAAAGATATAACAGTAACAATAAAAACAACAGATACAGGCCCTGGCCAGTTGGTTCTGTGGTAGAGTGTTGGCTTGGCCTGTAGAAGTCCCAGGTTCAATTCCTGGCCAGGGCACACAGAAGAAGTGCCTATCTGCTTCTCTACCCCTCCCCCTCTCCTTTCTCTGTCTCTCTCTTCCCCTCCCACAGCCAAGGCTCCACTGGAGCAAAGTTGGCCTGGGTGCTGTGGATGGCCTCCGCCTCAGCTGCTAGAATGGTTCCAGTTGCAATGGAGCAACGACCCAGAGGGGCCGAGCATCACCCCCTAATGGGCTTGCCAGGTGAATCCTGGTGAGGCACATGTGAAAGTCTGTCTGTCTGCCTCCCTGCTTCTCACTTCAGAAAAATACAAAACAAACAAACAAAACAGAAACAACAGATACAATACTAATAAAGTATATTTTCCTTTTAGACTATGAAACTAGTTAAAATAGATATCACTACTACTAATTATTTATTGAGCACCTAAAATGTGAGCTATCCCTAAAATATGAGAGTTTAAACTAACAGAAATTGAAGCCCCATATCAAGAAATCAGTAAACGGTACAGCTGCGTCTCACACTTGGATGGTTCTAGCTTCAAACTGTTCACAGTATTTTAAACTTGGGCTTTTCCTTCTGTCCAGGTTGTGCTCTAAAAGTCGTACTTCCACTAATGGCCCTCCTGAAATATGTTTTGTTACACATGATTTCCCCAAATATTGTTTTATGCATTCCACTAATTTACCATCTCCTTACTCCTGCCAAAATGAAATGAAAATAGTACTTTATGCATTTTGTGGGGGCCATCAATTTCATCCGTGTTAGAACCAATCCTGCCTCCTTCTTGCATATGCGGAGAGATCCTGAAAGATGCCTGCTGGCAGGAAAGTGAAAATTAATGCTCCTATAGTTACAATTTCATGAAGACTATAAAATGCCATAATTGCATTTCATTGTTTTGCATTTATTAAAGATTGACAAAGACTGAAGAATAAATAAGTGATAGAGCCAACATTCACGGCTGGCGTTTAGCAAGAGATAATCATCTTAACTTTTCTTAATAAGCTTTATTTCTTTTCCCTTTAAGATTTTATGGAATACTTTGGAATGGATGGTGTTATTGGTCACAGGAACTGATTTCTGTTTTCTTTTGAAAACGCTCGCTCTTGATCAGAATCTCATTCTCATTACTATATTTCTAAGATGTGTGTCACATGGTCAAGTAGAATGTCAGAGTCCACTTTCTTGGGAAAAACAGAGAGATTCTACCAAGTGCAGGGACTCAGGAACTGTCAAGAACAGACTTTGAAACCCATCTTCGCCTCTTTTCATGGGCTTGGGTAAGAACCTTGCTGTTCTGCAGCCTCACATCCCATATTTACAATATGGGATTGCCACACCAAACCTTCAAATCAATGATGATGACCTGTTATATATCTGTATATATTCTTTCATTCATGCAGCTTCTGCAATCACTCTCCTCCATCCCCACCGCAACCACCTCAGACCAGACCACCATTCATCTTTTGCATGTACAGCCTGCTTAGGGCGCTTTCTGCTTCATTGCACATGGATGCGTGGGTGGGTGTACATTTTTTTTCACACATAAAAGTCTTCTTGTCCAATTTCACTCTGGCTTATTACATTCTTATTATTATACTTGCTTATGACACTCATGCTCAGCCGCAGATGTCTTCAAGTCTTCAAACAAACCAAGGTCTTTCTCCCTTCAGGGTCTTTGCACAAGCTTGTCCTGGGGCTAAAGGGTCTGGCTTGACTCCTGGCACAGGCTTCGCTCCTTGTATTATTTTCTGGTTTCAGCTTAACTGATATTCACTTACAAAGGAACTCCCTCTGACAACACTATACAAAATAGATCTTTGCTTTTTCTTCGTTTCTCTGGACTACGTTGTTTTTTTCAACCCAGTTTTCAACATTTAAACATATTATCTGTTTTATTTTTCTTCTAATCTCACCTGCATATTAAATTTCCTTAGAGAAAACACTCTTTTGTCCTTCTCATAACATTTCCCCAGGTTCATATTACAATATTTAGCATCTTGGAGATGCATGGTAAATATCACTCAATAAATAAATGAATTTTATATATATATTTGAAGAGGTTAGCTTGTACACTGCATGTCTAGGAGTAGAATGAGTGTTTCCATGGTAATATCTGAGAAACTAATTATTAAAATATTTGCCACTGTTGAATGAAATGAATTACAATGACGATTTTAAAACTCCGCGAGTATTCATTACATGTCAAGCATTGGCTAGGTACATCTCTAGAAATATAGGCTATTATCTTTATTTTGGAAGGGTACCTGTGATATTCCTTTGATAAACTATATATAGTGCAGTATTGATTAGAGAAAGAAGAGATTAAAAGAGGCAAACCAAAGCATTTTTAATCCAGACATAATTAATTTGATTGTAAATAGTACATCTCAGCTTTTATATAGATGGTCATGAAGCTTAAATTATCCGCCATTAAACTTATTTATAGTAACAGAGGAAGCTCCCTCTGACAAGAAAGATAAAAATAAAAAGAGTTGAAGCAATCTGTTGTCTAACTAGGTCTCAAACAATAAATATTCTCTGAGACTAAACACGAGAGCTTGACTCAGTCCTAGAAATACACCATTTCTAGTTCAGTCCCTGTGTCAATGAACCACTTGGAACAAGTTATCCCAACTCCCTATGTATGTTAAACAAGAGGCTAGTGTCCAAATAAGATCCTAGAAAGACCACATTCAGGAGAGAAGAGGTAGAGCAGAATTATGGGAGGCTCCAGCCCACACTGCTCACAGAAGTTCTCAGTTTCTGTTCCATGGTTGGTTCCAAGTGTGGTGTTATCAGGCATAATGTAGAAAAATGATGGTTTCTCCACATCTGTTGCTGGTTCCTCCACCTGTTCAGCCGGGTTATCATTTTCTTTAGACAGAATTAGGATTATTCCCAGCTGATTCCATTTCAGTACTTGATAGATGTTTTCTGTCCCTTGAGGAACATGTACTATCTTAAGAGGTCTTTTCATTGAGATAGCTCCATTTCTTTATCCCTTCAGTATCCTTTCTGCAAAGAGGATTCAAGATATTTTCTTGCAATTCTATCACTTCCAATATTATTATGTGATTTCTGGAAAGAAAACTCTAGGAGGGGAAAAGACTGAGGTGGATGGCATTGTTTGCCACTAAGTTCCCAGGACCAAGCCAAGTCCTGCTATATAGTTAGTGTTCAATTACTATTTACTGACTGACCAAACCTTGTCATTCAGTTAGACACAGGAACAATCACTCATATATTTTGCTTTCTAACTTTGAAGTTCTCAATCCATACTCTCGCTCCTGCCTTGGCCATGAGAGATTTCAAATTAAGTGGAGAGCATCTTTTAATACTTCCTGTTAGCTAAGGGCCAAGTAATCTGTAGATGACTCTATCATACTATCATTGAATCAGAGACTAAAGAAATACATCATATTCTATCTTCTGACTTTTGATAAATTCTTATAACGATTAGAATTTCTTGAAAATAGATGTCACTGGTAATCAGAAAATACCATATTGACATATAAGTTAAGTAATGGAAGGAATACTTAAGAGGATTCTAACAGGAAGGGATTCACGTTGAGGCTGTACAACATGGAATGTGATCTGTTTCTCTGTATCATGAGTGTTCTTACAGGAACAAATTCAAGAAAAAGTCATCTTTCCATTCCGAATCATGAGAGGGTGGTAGGGGCTGATACGATTTGCAATTCTATTTTCAAAGTGAACATCTGCCAATTTTAGCAGAGATATAACATGAACTGGAAACCTATACTTAGAGAAGAGGAAACTGGCTTCTCCCTCCCTCTCTCTCTCTCTCTTTCTTTCTCTCTTTTTTACTTCTTTGTTAAGATGAGTTCAATTGTGGGAAAGAGGCAAGCACAATAAAATTATCTATGTTCACACTGACATTGGTTTCAATTTTGTGAGATGTCCTTTCTGAGGCTCTTGGTCCAGAAGTTTTTAGACTGAGGATCCTTAATGGCTTGCCCTTAATTATTGCTAATGACCTCCAGCAGTACTCTCTCCCAGGAAGCTGACCCCCTCTGAATTTAGCCTCAAATCCACACCTTCCAGGCAAACCAGCTTCCAAAGTCCACTGTACTCCTCATTCTGAGGCTATGGTAAAGCAGACATAAATTGTTGAAAACCACTGAGTGACTATGAACCTAGTGCTGATTCAGTTTTTGACATTTTTCATGAGCATTTGAGAATGAACATTCTAATTTCAAAGCATGTCAGTGGTCTGTGGGATGTCAGGTGATTACAAATGTTTTCTATGTTGACTTACATAAGTGAAAACTAGCGTAAGTAACAAAGATAACAAAGTAACAAAAATAATTTTTGGATAACATTAAATATAAAAATGAGACACTCAAGGCATTAAAAGTGACTTGAGGGTGACATAGTGAATCCAGTATGAGTAGTGACTAACAAAAAGAAATCAGGGAATTCAGAAGTTGAATAACTAACTGCATGTGTATGCGCCAGTCATACGTCTAAAAATTATGCTGAATAGCCAAAGAGCTCATCTCTTCACATCAGGATGAACCCTAAGCAAACGCATTTGAGGAAAAATTAGTGCAGTACACACACACACACACACACACACCATAAACTTTTCTTTACAAGAGTCAGTTTGATTTGCAAAAATCAGAGAACAAAGAATCAACTTGTCTTTTTTATTTTGATCTTGCATAGGAAAGGTGATGGAACAACGTGTTTTTTTTTTTCCCCCTGAAGATGAGAACTGCTGAGGAATCATTAAAATCTTGGAAACAGTTAAAATCCATCAGGTAAAACTCCAGGTTCCTGGACTTCCAAAGGCATGCATGTCAATATCACAAGTGAAGCCAATGTTGAATTTTTCAAATATCAATGTCATTGACTATCTAAACTTGCGCGATGAATTGTGCATGAACAATGAAGTTTTACTTAAATGCTAATGCACTTGACAGATTCTGCGTGATTGAAAGCAACTGGTTTACAGGGCCATGATTGGCTCCCTTACTCCAGAAACAATCTGGATCATACCAACACATCCTTAAAACTGACCTGCATACAGTTTGTATATTTTGATCAAATTCTTTGCCGATTCAATCCACCGCTATAACTAAATAATATTTACTGCCATATATATACCCATATGGCATGCACTGCATATGCAGGGTGGGGCAAAAGTAGGTTGGCGGCTCTGAGTACATGAAACACTTTATTTTTGTATAATTATTCATTAATTATTGTATTATTTTCTGTATGAACGAGAAACCTACGTTGGCGTCACGCTCCATTATAAACACACTCTATTTTTGAAGGATCACAGATAAAAATGCTCAAACATGTGCAAGAGGGTAATTCCTTATGATGAAATTAAGAAACATTTGAACTAATGTTAGAATATTACTAAAAAGAGAGTCTATCACTGTGAAAGGTCAATGTTTTGATTATAACACTTATGTTATCTAGGTGTTTGAAATTAATCAGCATATTATTACAATTTTAGCTTTGCTCTGTGTGTGTGTGTGTTACTTTGGTAGGTGGAAACGACGTTAATGTTTCAGATATTCATATCTGAGTATCTGGGGGAAATGTCCACTGTTTTACAAGATGGTAGCACATTGATCTTTTGCAATAAAGCATGGAGCCACAGTGCTATTCCTTCCTTTTGGTGGAAGAAAATCTGACTCTTGTCAGGTAAACTGCTTGGCAAATAGTATGTTTAATTCCTAACACCCACGTGAGGCACAAGAATAGTTGGATTAACAACTCCAGTGTCATGCTGTCAGCTGCTGTTTATTTAAATTAAAATGTCACCATCCAGAAATAAATTAGGAAGTTAAAAAATGATAAATTTCTTAAACATACAGTACTTGGGCACCTTGTTCAAATAAAGCTATTACATTTGTGTTTTGTAGAACTTTACATTGACTATTTCCATTCTGACATTCAGAGAATAGCAGGTTTCATTTTTGTCTTGTTCTTGCTTATAACTAACTCTCTTCTTCCAGCTCTTTCTTCCTCCCTCCCTCCCTTTCTTCCTTCTTCTCTCTCTTTCCTCCCTCTCTCTCTCTCTCCCTTCATTGTTTCTATTTATGCTATATGAAACAGGTAAAAAAAAATTCCATCAATACACAGTAATCAGATGCTATATAGTTGCACGTCTAAAACATGTTCATCTTACATTTAGCTAAATTATCTACTTTTTTACAGGTTTCAAAATTCAGTTCCTACAACTTCCTACAACTGGTGGACCTGCATTCCACTACTACGTGTTATTCCTTTGTGTGGTGTGAAACAAGCATGCCCTCCCCACGAGCTTTTCCCCTGCTTCCTGTCATTTGGAGGCTATGTTCTTGGTTCCATCAATCTGGTACCTCCCCTGCTAGCATTCACATCCCGAGATACTTTAAGATAGTTCTTTGGCTCTGGGTTTACGGTACAGCAGGTTGTTTCACTTCTGGAGCCAACCTGGTCATAAGGAATTAACATCTCAGAAAGAAAGCTACTCCCTCTCTGTTTCCATCGGGATGTTTCCTGCCTGGGATGTTGCAGAATGTAAATAAGGCAAGTACACACTCTAACGCAGGTTAATCAAAATATGAGACAGTTGTATACAAACATATCAGCATTAACAACATGGAGATATTTACTTGGCCGGGTTTTCCATTTTCACATAAAAATGCCTCATATTCGGATGCGAATTCAGGGGCGTTGTCATTGACATCCAGCACTTTAATAGCAACAGGTACTCGTGATATCTGACTGTGGTTCCCTAAGGGAAGGAAAAAATAACGTCAGCATGGAGGGTATTTCATTTTAACGTGCAACTCAACTCTCTTCTTGAAAGCATGTGTGTCGGCTTCAGCTTTCCCTAATTAGGGTGTTTTCAACATGGCGGTTATAAAATCTGATCACTCAGTGAGGAAAAAAAAATATATAGCAAGTGCTTTAAAAAGGTAGAAATTATTATTCCAAACACCATTTGCTAGAGCTCAGCCTGATAAAGACCATCTCTGAATAATTTAAAGTTTTCCCTGATGAAGAAAGCTTTATTTTATTGATAAAGCCCATTATACAAAAGGAAAAAAAAATGCTGCACGCAACCAAGATTTATCTCTGTGTTTATCTTGGGTAGACTACGACCCGCTTTTGTGCTGTCACTTGTTTGGCCACCTGTCTATTAGAGAGCAATGTCAAAAGCCCAGCGTAAGGGTACGACCAAATCAATTGTTAAGAGGGCGTCCTTGTCAACAATAAAATAAATAATCTTAAAGATAGGACAATCACAGATTTTAGGAATTCTATTTTTTATTAAAAACTGGCCTCGAGATCTTTTTGGATAAAATAAACCCAAGTCATTTTAATATTGTCATTTTCATAAAGATTTTCATCAGTGTAAACAGAGAATAATCTTCTAATCTCTCCAGGTCAATTCCAATAGCAGAAAATTTAATACATAATCCTTAATCCTCAAGTCCTTAAATTTAAAAAGTTGTTACACACACACACACACACACACACACACACACACACAGAAATCTGGCCCATTAATACATTGCTGACTTGGGCCATATGATGATTTTTCATTTGTAATAAATACAATAGTTTGACTTTGACTCTACGCTCTTTTGATCTCTTATAAATGACACAGAAGACACTGGAGGCAACCAATAATTTATTTGTGTTTCTGTGGTACTAAATATTTACAAGTAAGCCAAGAGGGGTGAGCATTTGATTTTTGAATGTGAAGAAATAGACTTGCATTTGATAAGTAAAATCTTCTTTTTGATAGCTGATTAAATTCAGATCTCTAAAACCTTCAAATATTCTTTCTCTTTTTTGTTAAATACATAGATGTTTTTAAAACACACACCAAATGATCAGAGCCCTGTTACAAATTTATACTTGGTTAACCCCACTGGCAATGCTACAAGCTTTAAATTTGGTTAACTACCATGGCGGTTCTACAGTGTTGTAGTTTGATTAACTGAGGAAAAATGAGTATTCTCCCATGGAATTCCAACCATCTCAGTAATGGAACCTCACTTCCCTGAAACAGGGAACAGTTTGGTTCTCAAACTTTTTAAAGTCGGGGTGCATTTAAAATCCTACAAAAAATTGTAGGTGCACTATATACAAATTTATAAAAAAATGTTATTATAATTAAGTCAACTATTAAAGAAAAATATATAAAGTCCAAGTGTGCTTTTATGGTAATTAAACTAAATAAATATGACAAAATTAAATTTATTCTGACATTAAAAACATTTTTATGATACATCTTTTGAGTTATGCTTTTTTGAATTCATAAAAAAGGGGTTAAAAATAAAATAAATGAAAAAAAGTTATCTTTATATATATAGATAGATACATTCTTAGTAAGATTTAGTAAATTTGGCAGGTCCTGGTGTGAATGTGTTTTTCTTTCTTGTGTTTATGAGAAACATGAGCCTGATGTGTCCTAGTGATTTCTTCAAGGTCTGGGCACAGATTTGAAAGGCAAACTCTCATTTCCTCATCAATACATTGAAGAATTCTTCTCTTTTTACTTGTGTTGGGAGAAGAAAATCGTAATTCACATAAATAGGATGTTGAAAATTGTAGTAAAATGTTCATAGTTTTTTTAGATATTGCCACATATTCTTTTATAGAAATCCAAAAAGCTTCAAGAGACAATTCCTTATGTTTAATCATCAATCCACAATCAGTGGATATAGCTGCCCGTTCTTCTTCTTCTGTTAATGTTAAACCAAAATCACTTGAAGCTTCCATGAATGGGTTTCTAATCTAATCATATTGTTCAGTGTTAAGTGATAGAAAATGATATAAATTAAATTCTTCCCATCAGCATTCAAATCCTATTTTATTTACACTTAATTTTTGCTCACTTCCAGAATTGGATTTTTTAGTATCACACTTCTTTTTGAGAAATCTATCCATTTTATTTGGGTGTATTTATCTAAAAATAATATAATGATGTGTTAACAAAAAGAGCAATATTTCTGTAATGAAATGGTATAATAGAGTAACTGTATTTATTTTTATATCTGGGCACATGCCGCAAACCAGAGCAGCTAGTAATTCCAGGTCCCTAGTGGGAACAGTGCAGAATTAAGAAAGTACGGTGTCGGAGGCCTCTGTAATTGCTGTTGGCAAGAACAAACCATGCCCCCAAATTGCATCTTGCTTTATTTATATGGCAAAGTGAGGTCATGAGCAAATCAATGAGATCTTTAATCATGTTTCCAAGGCAACCCAAGAATTTTACCAAGTGCAGAAAACCCCCATCATACATATCATCCTTTCTTTTCTTTTCTTTTTATTTAGAGAATTAATTTTAACGTGGTGACATTGATTAATTAGGGTACATAGATTCAGAGAAAACATCTCCAGGTCATTTTGACATTTGACTATGTTGTATACCCATCACCCAAAGTCAAATTGTTTTCCATCACCTTCTATTTGGTTTATTTTGTGCCCCTCTCTTTCATACATATCATCTTAACTTTACACCAAACAAAGGATAGAAGAAACTTGCCTCCAGTCTTTCTGGGGAACATGGGGGTAGTGTAAACAATCCAGCACCACAGCTAACAGCCTTTTACAACCTAATCAGGTGAGTGAGGTGGGGATTTGGGCAGAATGTCAGCTTACAGCCAATTCCCCACACCTCTGTCCCCCAAAAATCTAAACTCCAAAATCCCTGTTGGTGTTTTGGTTCTCAACAGGCACATATTTCTCTGGAATACCACAGGGCACACCTGGAAATCTTCTAGGGTGCACCAGTGTGCCCTGGCGCACACTTTGAGAATCACTGCCCTAAAATCAAGCCAATGACTTTAAAAGTATCACCTGATATATCCTTTCTCTTTTACTATCTTATGTCTAATGAATTAATTCATTCTTCATTCAAAGAGGAAGCAAGAAGCTTGCAACTTTTAATGGAAGAGAAAGTTTTTTTTAAAGTATAGTACATGACCCTCAGATAAGGAACTTATATTTCATGCTTTATCTTGTTGAATAATATAGATAAATAAGACATAATATATTTGAAATAAGATACGATGACATACTTAAAGATTTATATCTCTTTTCCAGTCTGACCAGGAGCTGAAAAGTAGCTACTGGAGAGTAAAAGTTAAATACAGTGTCTGCAGTAAAAAATGTTTAGAGCTCCATTCTTGCCTCCTACTGCCCATATGACCCTGAGCAATGTATCTGAGCTTATTTGTTTCCCAAGGAAATTAAAACTCAAGAATATGTCATGTTATTTACAGAATGTTGATAAATATTGTATGAGAAAAAATGAAAAGTGCTCTGGTAGTATTGGGCATATAGTCAAGGGCATTTTAGCCTTTGCCTTCTGTAATCATCAACATCGCTAGCCCCATGCATAATGACAGTTGACTACATGCAGCCCAAGATATTTCACTTAGTTGTATCTCATTCAGTCCTCACCTGGAGATAGGAGCTAGGACGCATATAATGTGAATCCCATATATTGAATGGAGACTGGCATGCAAAGGATTACATGCCTTTACCAAGATTACTCAGTTAAAAATCAACTCCAAGATGAAGGTTTGGCCTTCTACATGTGACCATTTTTCACAGTAAAGTATTGAGGAAGTCTAAACCAAAATTTGTTTTGTTTGTTTATTTGTAAGGCAACTAATCACAGCCATTTCCTTAAGAATGCCTATTCGCTTATTAAAAATATTTATCTTGCCTGACCAGGCGGTAGCGCAGTGGATAGAGTGTCGGACTGGGATGTGGAAGACCCAGGTTCAGAACCCCAAGGTTGCCAGCTTGAGTGAGGGCCCATCTGGCTTGAGCAAAAATTTGTCAGCTTGGACCCAAAGTCGCTGGCTCCAGCAAGGGGTCGCTCAATCTGCTGAAGGCTCGCGGTCAAGGCACATGTGAGAAAGCAATCAATGAACAACTAAGGTGTCTCAACGGCAGCGAACCGTTCCTCTCTGTCTGCCCCTATCTATCCCTCTCTCTGTCCCTGTAAAAAAAATAAAATAAAATAAATATTTATCTTAAGTTTGATAGCTGTTTGACATTTGTGTCCAAATATCAAAACCAGGGTGGATATATCAAAAGGGTTGTACCACCACCACAATTCTCAGCATCGCACTAATAATGTGCAAGCCTCCCTGAGAGACTGCATAATTTAACTTAGATATTTTTGCTCACAGTACTATTTTACTCAAGTAGAGTCCTGTCCATGAAAGAATTTATTTTTTAATAATCTGTGTATCAACTCTAAGAGCTATTAATTAGTTTATTTATAAAATAGTCACTCTTTCCATTCCTCATCTTAGACCAATTCTTGTGTATATAAATAGTAATAACAAAGGCATTCTGTCACTATATATCTTTGTCTTTGATTTCTCTAACCATTCAATTAATAAACAGCCAATGAGTAGTATAGACTTAATAAATTATATATACATAATAGACAGGGAATAATAGATACATAGCCTTAGAAAACTGCAAATATAAGGAAAAGCTCTCATATTCCTTAGAATGATTTTCCTTCTCAAGAAGTAAAGAAAATGCTACTTTTACTGAGTCAGACTCACTGACAATGGTTGATTGGCCAAGTCTACCAGATATGATATTCTGATCCCTTTCTCTCATGCCACATGTCAGTGCGTGCACACACACACACACACACACACACACACACACACACACATGCTCACATACACAGAAACATACATGCATAGATTTTATTTTCATCATTTTGGCGAAAAGATAATTAATTATGCCAAGGCCCATGTTCTTAATTTCCTCTCTTCTCTTTTCTTAATATCATAGTTGCGATAAATTGCATTTGTCTCTTAGATTCCAGTGACCAGCATGTGGTAAAATTCAAGCATAGAAGGCAAACAAGCTTTGTAAAATTTTTATTGGAATAACTTTCAACACTAATGTAGTATACGTTTTCTCATATGTAGTATCTGGGACAAGATGGCATGTAATAGTCCAGGGGCCCAGACTCCTATAATAATATCATCTGACTTTTTGGTTAGATGTAATGTGAGATTGGGAGCTATCACTTAATACGGTTAGAAGATCATGAACGACAGAGGGTGCTCTTCCAATTCTGATATTTCATCTGTCTCAACAACTCTACAAGTCAATAATTTGTTTAAATATAATGCATAATGGGCTTTCTTTAAATGGCTCTATTTTCTTCTTTGGTTTGGTCTTAACAAAGTCTCAGAACCAAATTTCAAATCCACTTCTCACAGCCATAAAGAATCTCATAACGCACATTGTGTATCTTATGTTTACCCCTAATTCAATGTATTTATTTGCATTTATTTAACATCCTAAATTGACTAAATTAACATCTTCTCATGCAGTTGTATTGAATACATTTCTAAGTGATCCCTTTTAAGTCAGTAGTCTACATTCTACTGCAGTAGTAAAAAATAATTACAAGAAATAGAACCAACACTGTCTACCATAACACTAAAAAGTCACATGCTGGTGGAGTATGGTGAGATGGTCAGAATTTCTGTTACCTCAGTGGTTATACCAGGCAGTTTCCCAGGCTAACCATAATATAACCCCTCCTCTTTCTGACTGTGAGATTCTTTGGTACTGTTTATGATTCAGCCTAAGCATCATCTAAGCTTTTTACCATCATATAATTCCTTTCTATATCTTTTTTTTTTTTTTTAAGAATTGCAGCATAATAGCATGAGGAGTTCCACAGACCCCAGAAAAACTGGTACAAATTACTTTTTTAAAAAATTAAAAGTTCATGGGAAAGGTCCAAGGGGCATACAGAGAAAGAAAAACAAAGAACATTGGAAGAGAGTCTGTAGTATTGAAAGCAAGACCCACTCACTCCATCCACCCTCTTAGCTCAGCAAGATGGGAAAGAGACTCCAGACTAACGCCACCAAGAAACAGGACTCCCACTCTCCCAAGCTGTTAATAGAGCACTATCTACCCAGGAGAGACAGGATGTTAGCATTTCTCGTCCTGCCTCGAGACCCATTGCTGAAGCTAAGTTCTGAACAATGGCAGGTGGAGGCTGCCTTCTTCCACCAAGTCCCTACTCATTGGGCAAAGTGTCACTGAGAATCTTGGGGCCTTGGTCATCCTTGCCATGGCTCACGGGGGAGGATTCCTGCTGAGAGAGGAGCCAGGAGGCCTGAGGCTCCCCCTCTCCCTCCACAGAACACCCAGCTCCTAACATGGAAGAGTCACTTAGAAAGACATTCCAGAAGCTTGGCTCAGGTTTGGTGTGGGAATGGGCTGGAGAAGCAGAAAACAGAGAGCTCTGAGCTTCTAATAAAGAAACTAACTTCATTTGCAAAGGAATGTGGAAAAATTCCATCTCACTGGTGATTACAAAATAAGGGAGGTTGTAGTGAAAGGCAAATGCGAGATTGCTAGATCTGATAGATGCCTTGGAGATCTAGGCTCAAACTGTCTCTCTAGCTAGTGACCACAGAGAATCAGAAAGACACAGCAAGGAGATGCCAAGATATTCCTCAGCTGGAGCTGCTAAGTCCAGTCTCTACCATGATGGTCTCAAGGCTGTCTCTTCCTCTTCCTGGGTCATCGACTCTTATAGGACCACTTGTTACTAGATCTAGGGCCTGCTAGGCAATCTAGAATGATCTCATTTTAAGATCGTAATTTAATTACACCTGCAAATACTCTTTTCCAACATTTTTACAAAGGTTCCTGGGATTAGGACCGGAACGTATACTTTAAAGACTACCCTCTTCAACCTACTGTATTACTTCTTCCCAAAAGTTATTTCTGACTGAACAGAATAATACTATCACTAACCTGCTCTTGTCCTAGAAAACAAAGGTATGTGAAATTAATTTACTTATTTAATTTAAGGAATAAATTCCTTCCCTGAATTATTTTTTTTTTAAATATTATGAGATATAAGCTCAAGGAGGTTAAATACCTCGTAATTCCCTTCCGAGGATTTTGTCACTCATTCATTTATTCTTTCATTATTCCTCTATTTTTTCAATACACTGTATTCCCAGTTATTAATATGAAGCTCTTAGTAATTAAGGAATCTACAGTACTCAAGAAAATACCACATCGTAATGGGTTGTTTGTACTGTCACCTGCCCTACGTCTTCTTCCTCTCAAAATGCTGTGGAGGAACAGACGATGGAGAGGCATTTTCCTGTAATCACAAGGAAGATTCCAAAGAGGAGACAGCCTCTGAATTTGCTTTAAATAATGAGTATAGATACCATGGGTAAAGAAAGGTAGATACAGCTTTCAGCTAGAGTCAGCTGCATGTAAAGAGGCCCAGGAGCCCAGAGACCATGTTATTACCAAAATAACCAGTAGCCCCAATGGTGGGGGCATCCAGAGAAGTGGTATTGGTGACTGTAGGAAGAGAGTTGAGGACAAATCAAGGAGAGTCTTCTGTTATATGCTAATAGTATGAGCTATCTCAAGTGATCATTGGTGAGCCAGTGAAGTAGTGCTTGAAATGTACAATTTAAAACCTTAGCAATCATGCCGATTGGCCAGAAAAGTTATGGTTTGGTTTATTTGGTTTTCCTAAGTATATGAGTGTCCTGGAAATCCACTATGTGTATTTATTGAAAGTGTTAAAACAAGAAAAAAAAATAAAAAAAAGAAACTAGTGTCCCACATTCACCAAATCTCTCCAAAATGTGTTATTGTTCTATTAAATGAACAAGCATGATTAAAATTATTGCAACTTATCATGATTTTCAACACGTGTCATATTTAAATGCTGAAAATTCTCTTTTATCAAAATTAATGCAATGATGGCAGCTCAAATTTTAAAGATATTATAGAGCAATAAAGCTAATTAATTAAGCTTCTAAGAAAATTATTCATGTCCTTTGTGACTAGCACCAAAATGTTTGCCTTTCATCTGATACACAAACATTAAATATAAAGATATTATAATTAGAAACTTGATTAGCATTCATTAAAGATTCATTTTCTAAGCACCAGAGATGGGACAAAGTGGTCTGGAAGGAACAGCCCATTTCAGTAGGCCACACAAGTCAGACAATGGAAAAAAAGGTTGCCACGCCACCTCATATAAACAACTCCTTGACTTCTGCCATTTGAATCATAGTGACTTCCTGTCACCCCTCTGTCACAGAGCCTCATGAATTGCCCATTAATTTTGCCCTTTTATAATCAAAGGTAATGGAACACCGCCAAATCTAAGTTACTTGGGGATTTGCTTCTAACTGGTTTCCATGAGCTGCTGTTTTCAAAGGCATTGATCAGAATAAACAGTCTCTCTCAGAGTACAAGAGAGAAAAAAAATGATTTCACAAGTTTAGATATTCTGGTGAGGCTCAGTAAATAATTCTGGGGCCTTCTATAAGCAGAAGGGTGGAAGCCATGGGCAGTAAATTACAGTCAACAGGGGAATGCAAAAATGAGAGAATTTATAATTGAATATGGCACGGAGGTACAGTGGACATTTATAAAGTAGGAAGATGTGAACTGAATAAATGATAGAAAAGATAGCAATTTAGGACATTTAAAATAAAACTGATGGGAGTGTGAAACGTCATGGAAAATCGTTTTAGCAGTGGATTTATTTAGGCTCTCTGCTGACTGAAGATAAAACTTTTTGAGGTACATGTTGTCCATAAATGGTCTGATAATTTTGAAATGTCTCGTGATCGGTTAGCAATTCATAGGTCATCAGCATTCAAACCACTTAGAATAGAATAACTATTGGGCACCTGCTGGGGCGGCATGCTCCCGGGAATACTTTTGACTGGATTATCTCTTTATAGAATTGCGCATGCTTTGCTCTTTCACTCTTGTGACCACTGTATCAGTGCCCGGGTCCTCACATGGTCCTTCAACCCCCTCAAGTACAACCAAGAAACTTCTGCCTTCTAGTGTGCATAGGTGGGACCGCAGAATTTTAATAATTTTTGATTGCCATAGGATTGTGAAAATTCCAGCAAGCCAGACTATAAACTATACTCTAAGTTATTTTACTCCTTAAAATCTCAGTCATATTTACGCAGTGGTTGAGAATAAAATGACGACTTCATTCCCATGATGGCTTGGGAGTCCAATGAACAAAGCTTAGTATCCGTCTTTGCTTTTCTATGGACCAAGCAGCAGTTCTCTCAGGAAAGGGAGAACCATGCTTCGTCTCACTGAATATATTGGAAACTTGCACATATTGGAAAATTCCTTAAACTAGGTGGAGGAAAGGACTCTTAAATGGTGACTTTGATTAAGTCCTCACAGACCCGTTGTTTTTTCACTGACGGCAAAAAAGCAGGCTATCCGACCACACCACTTTCAAATGCTTCCAACTTTGTTACATTCATCTTAAGAGAACCAGGAGATAGTGGAACCCCACATCAGTGCTCGGCAAGGCGTCCACTGCATCTCCTTCCTACCTATCTACAGTGAACCCTCAGCATCGTCTCTTAGCTCACAAGAGTTCAGGGACTAGACAACACATTTATGTTGTGCAGTTTTGATCCTAAAGGAAAAAGCTTTAGTCCCATTGAGTTGAGAACTGATTTTGTGAACCTCTTAGATACTTTTTATTAAATGTAAAAAGTATAACAGCTATGTTCTAAATAAAGTCAACATATCACTACGTATATACATATAAAGACAACTTATATATGAAAAATTAGTACTAATGAGAATGGAAATACTACATTTTCTATTAATATGCTATGCATTTCTGTCTACTTTTAATTCTTTAATTATGCTTACAATGTTTTTGTGTTCTCGGTTCTTCTTTTGTGTTGCTCTGTTGTCGTGTGTATGTGTACATGCACACATGGACTTTTGTTTTCTTTCTAGAAGTACGTCTCACCATTCCACTGTGCACTGCTTCTGCTGAATTTGTGACTCAAAAATACCAGTTCCCTCCTTTCATAGCCCTAAATGCATGTTTATAATTTTCTTACACATCTTGTCTTTGTCCATACTGTGAGAGCTAAGAAAATAAAAATCTATAGTGAGTTTATTATTCCCTACTATTCCCTATGTCCCTATTGGTAATCCACATCTTCTTTGCAAAATCTCTAATTCTGCCAACAAGTAGCATTATGTTTCTGTTACTAAGTCCTCAGGTTTCTTTCCCTTAATTATTTCTAATAGGATTGATTCATGAGTAGTGGAAATAAGTTTCTGGAGATTATTTGTATAATGCAATTCAACTTAAACCCCTTTATATAACAGAATCCTAATTATGGAGACTCACACTTTCAAGAGGAAGTGACGCATAGGTTTATTTAATATTCAGCTTAAATGCTCATTCAATATCAGCTTATAATAACAATTGCACCCTCGATGCATATGCACATTACTACGGAAGAAAATTCATACGTAAACTACCCAGCATATACTGTGTGATCTGTTATAGATTATCTCTTTGAAGTTTACTGGATTACTATGAAGATGTTTGTTCTCAAATGGGAATATGATTTCAGAGTATGCCAGGACTGAACTCAATTTATATGTGATACACACCATAATAGATGGTAAAGAAGTATCATTTTGTAAATACCCAACAAGCCTAAAAAATACCAATTATATGGACTCTAATCAGCCTGCCCATATCCACGCAAAGCCCGGAAGTGGTAAATCTGATGTAGGAACCCAGCACAGTCTGACCAAGGAGTAAAGTATATTAAAAACAAAAAACTTGTTTATTTCTCACAGACTCTCTTTACCATACCACTGGTAAATCATAATTTTGAAATACCATAATTTAAATACAGATCACTTCCCACACAATGCAACACAATACTAAACGTCAAAAGAAAGGGTTGATGATTTTAGTACCGTGGAATATTTCTGTTAGTGAATTTATATTTAGAAATATAATCATAGTTTTTAAAAAAACTCTTGGAGTGATTCCCTTAAAATTTTTTGCATGAGGTCAACTTCTGTAGGGGAAGTAAGCCATGCAAACAATAAGTTGCATTCAATCTTAGTGTACCTTTATCATCTCTGTGTAACCACCACCCAGATCAAGATATCTGGCATAACCAGAATCATCATGTCCTTCCAGGTTAAGTCTCTACTCTTTTTCTTAACACTAAACTAGTGTGCCTTCTGCAGAACATTATAATGATTGAATTAATGTGTGCATTTTTTTGTGTGTGTATTTTTCTGAAGTGAGAAGCAGGAAGGCAGAAAAAAAGACTTCTGCATGCTCCGACCAGGATCCACCGAGTGTGCTCACTAGGGGGCGATGCTCTGCCCATCTGAGGCTTTGCTCTGTTGCATCTGGAGCCATTCTAGCACCTGAGGTAAAGGCCATGGTCAGAACCCGAGTCAACTTTGCTTCAATGGAACCTTGGCTGTGGGAGGGGAAGAGAGAGATAGAGAGAAAAAAGAGGGGGAAGGGCAGAGAAGCAGATGGGCGCGCTTCTCCTGTGTGCCCTGGGCAGCGATCACACCCAGGACTTCCATATGATAGGCCAACGTTCTACCACTCAGCCAACCGGCCAGGGCTTAATGTGCACATTTTAATATTATTTGCCAAGTTGTTTGTATGAGCACATACACGAACAAACACACAGTTGTTGGAATTCTGATTGATATTATAAAGAATCTACAGATAAATCTAACTCTCCAAATAGTCAATATTATATATACTTCAATTACTCATATAGATCTTCTTTTATTTCAACAATGGTTTGTAGTTTTCTGTTTAGAGGCTTTTTACATCATTCTTTAGATTTTGTTACTACTTAATTGAAGTCACTTTAGTATTATAAAGAGTATTTATCTTCTGGGCATTGCTAGAAACTAAAAATCTGATTCGTTTATGGTAATTCTAACAATCATACAAGCTTCACTTATTATTTATAAGTTTAAAGCTAGTTTTCTTTCATATTTAGGTATTCAATCATTTCAGTGAATAGTGACAGCTTTATTTCTCCCTTTCCAATATTTATACTTTTATTTCTTACTTGTATCTGATAGTACTGGCTGAAACCGTCAGTATAATTGAATGAAAGTAGCAATAGTAGACAACCTTATCTCATTTCCAATCTCCGTGAGAAAGCTTTCCATATTTTACCATTAGGTCTGATATCTGCTATGGATTTTTACAGCTACCTTTTATCAGATTAAGTTTTCATCTATTTCTAGCATGCAAAGAGCTTTCCCCCCCTTTTATCAACAAGAGATGAGTACATAACATTTGGCGCACCTGTTGAGCTCGGTCTTATGTTCTTTTCTCTTAATAGTTTAATTTTTACTAATAGATTTGCAAGAGTTAAAATTTGTCTTCATATTCCCTGGGTACAATATTAAACCCAATATATAATGTTTCTATATTAGTGGTTTTGATTTGCTAATATTCTACTTAAGATAGTGTGAAACAAGCTGTTAATTCTCCTTTCTTGTGATATTCTTGTCAGGTTTTAGCATGAAGATGACTCTGGCTCCCTGATATGAGATGGAAATGCTCCCTCTTCTACTTCTCTGATGAAGTTGTGTCAGGTTCATTTGGGCGTGACAATTTATGTATTAAGAGTTGGTAATTATGGATTTAATTAATTTGATACAGAAAGTGATGGAGATATTTTCCTTTTTCTTCTTAATGTCAGTTTAAAGAGATTGTACTTTTCAACTTAGACTAGTTCACATATATTTTAAACCTTATGGGAAGTATGTCAGTAATACCCAATTATTATCTTTTTAACATCTATCGAATTTGTAATGATGTTTTCTTCACCATTGCTGATATTGATAGCGTGTACCCCTTCTTTTTTTCTTGCAAGATTTTATCAATTTGAGTCATCTTTGTAAATAAATAGCTTTTAACTTTGTGTGTGTGTGTGTGACAGAGAGACAGAGAAACAGAGACAGACAGACAGAAAGGGAGAGAGATGAGAAGCATCAATTCTTTGTTGTGGCTCCTTAGTTGTTCATCGATTGATTTCTCATATGTGCCTTGACCAGGGGGCTACAGCAGACCGAGTGACCCCTTGCTCAAACCAGCAACCTTGCGCTTTAGGCCAGAGACCTTTGGGCTCAACCCAGCAGCCATGAGGTCATGTCTATCCATACTCAAGCCAGAGATCCCGCACTCAAGCTGGTTAGCCCACACTCAAGCCAGATGAGCCTGTGTTCAAGCCGGCCACCTCGAGGTTTCAAGCCTGGGTCCTCTGCATCCCAGTCTGATGCTCTATTCACTGTTCCACTGCCTAGTCAGGAAATAGCTTTTAGCTTTGCTGAATTTCACTACTGTACGTGTTTTCAATTTTTAGCATATACTATCGTATGTTTATCTTCACCTCTCTATTAGTTTTTAGTTTTCTGTTTGCTTTCAGTCTTTTTGAAGTAGATGATTATATTAGTAATTTTTAGCATTGTTTTTTCTTTTCTACGATAAACATTCAAGACTAATTTCCCTCTAACCACTGTGTCAGCTCTGCCCCACAAGTGGTATCATGTCACTATTTTATCATTCACTTTAAAATGTGTTAATTTCCTGGGTGATTTTTATTCTGCATTTCATGAGTCATTTAGAAGTAAGCTTATGGTTTAACTTCCAATACTTGGGGATAATTCCTTTTTTGTTGTTGTTATTTATTTCTAGTTTCACTCAACTATGTGAAGAATGCATAACCTGCCCATGCTGAAAATTGCTTTATGGCCCTGTTTTGATCATTTGGGGTAAATGTTTGTATTGTATGTGATAAGATTGATTTTTAAAAATTTTTTGAGTGCTAAAGTTTTTATATTTCAATTACATAAGATAACCAATCAAGATATTCAAACAGTTAATATCCTTACTAGTTCTGTTTGTCTAGTGTTTGGGTAGTAGAGAATTATCAGTTAAAATCTTTATCCACAAATACTGACTTATCTGTTTCTCCCTTTGTTTCTGTCCATTGTTTATGTACTTGGCATATTCTTAGGTAAATGCACATTTAAGAATTTTATATCTTCTTGCTTATTTACCATTATAAAATTTTTCCTTTTTGTAATATTTTTTTCTCCTTCATCTATAGCTGAAATACTTTCCTTTGGTTTAAATTTTCATAGATCTTTTCCAATTTTTTCAGTCCTTATGTGCTCTTATATTTCAGAATTATCTTTGATAAAAAACATGGTTTGAAAATTGGTGGGTTATTCCCAGTCTGACAATTATTGTGTATTAACTGTAGTATATGGTTTACATACATTTAAGAGTGCATCGTTATATGTCAGGCATTTAATTTCTCATTGTATCTTTAAAATTTCTTCATCAGTAATTTCTTATTTTTACCTCTATCTTTTTGTTTAGATTAATATGTTTTAAATATTCTATTTCCCCCATTGACCTATTAGTTATATCATCTTATATTAATAGTATTTTAGTAGCAACCCTAAATATCGTATGTATATATATGTTGTTGCCATACTAGAATATACCTTAAGATATGTTGCCATATTTTATGTGCAATGTGAGAACCCTACAATGCATTGATTCTTTATGCTCATTTTTATACCCTTCCTTTATCTGGGCTTTAATTTTGAAAATTAGATATGAAAATATATTGTTTTCTTCACGTGGGGTTTGAGCATCTCCTCACAGGAAGGTAAATGTAGATGGATCACCTTGATACTCTCAAGATCGAATTTCAGAGTTCATGAGGGTTGATGTAATTTCTGGTTTTCCTTTATTTCTAGAGCCCATCCCATTTGTTAAATTGCTAAAATATTTGTTTCACTTTTTCAGCCTCTTAGCACATGCTGTCCAGAGGTTTCAAATCCTCTTACTCCTGCACATTTTAAGAATTGGTAAGTGCATCTTGGGGAAAAGCCACTGTAAGGCGCTGATAGTGTCTCTGCAATTACCTCCTGGCTGTAGGTGTGGCTTCTCACTACCTGGACTCCTTGGTAGCCCTGAAGTACAGCTTGGTCTCCACAATCTCATGAAACCAGCATCCAGTTCGGGTCATTGATTCCTGCTTGGTTTCTGTGCCCTGCAAGTTTAATCAGGTAAAAGTTCCAACAGGGATAAACAGTGCTATATTTAGGAGGCGCCTCTATTTGTTTTCTTTCTCTGGTATCTTGTCTTCTTAAGTCCGGCTACCTGCAAACACTGTTTTATTTTCCTCATAATTTTCTAGTCACTCCCAGTGGGAGAGTTAGTGAGACATGAGCTACTGTCACAGACATAAGAAAAATACCTAATTGTCCCCCCATCACACAGTGGAGTAACTTGTTGATTATTTTCTCAAGAAAATTAAACTGTAAATCACCCCGTATTTGTTGAACACTGTACAAAATATTACTTTAAAATGACCCTGATCCTCCATGAGTCAGAGCCCAGAAGAACTCATGTATGGTAATTAAGATTGTGTTATCTTTAGTCAGTGCTCTGACCACAGAGCCAGACAGATCTCTTGAGACAGCATTTTATCCATCTATGCTTTGGCCAAAATAAATTCTGCATGTATTATGACAATGCACCAAGATATTAAGTTAAAAAACAAATACATAATTCCAGATACATGATTAGCAGAGGTGGCTGGAGTGACGGCACTACAATCCGCCACCTCAAGGTCAAGGATTGGATAAGAAAATGAATGAGGTCGACTTATTCCCAGAAGTTAATATTAGATGTCTTGAGTGTATGAGATAGTAAACACAGCTATACATAGTTACATGTATACATCACTACTTCTGCCAACTGCATCTGTGTCCACAAAACCATCTATCAATGTATATTAGAAAGGTAGACAGAGAAAATCATGTATTCTTTCACTAAAACATAAAAAAGATATATAAGATACACTGGGTGAAATATATAAATCTATAAGTAACAGGAAGCACTATGTACTTTTTAATAATTGTGTCTGCAGAAGCAAGCAGAGCGCCCGTTAATAATGGCATGGTGGCCTGACCTGTGATGGTGTTGTGGGTAGAGTGTCAACCTGGAATGCTGAGGTCGCTGGTTTGAAACCCCGGACTTGCTGGATCAAGGCCCATACAAGAAGTAACTATGAGTTGATACTTCTCACTCCTCCCTCCCCCCACCTTTCTCTCTCTCTCTGCTCTTTCTAAAATCAATAAGTAAAATCTTTAAAAAATTAATAATGGCACTATGCAATTCAGAATGTCTAAGTTTCTCTCTATATATAGGTAAAAATTAGTTGCTAGCTGTACAAAACTCACTTAAAATACATCCACCATATTGACTGAAGATTAATAAACTCTTCCTGGACCTAGTAAGTATATCAGGCAAATCTGCAATATAGAACAACAGAGATTTTCATAAGGACACAAACTGTTAAGATTAGTTCCAAACCTAAGGAGAAAGTGAGAAAATGGGGGCCAGTACTGGGATCCTCAATGTTGCTAGAAAAGAATTGCAAAAAAAAAAAAATGGTGATAAAGAAAAACTGCTGAAGGTTTCTGGTTTGTTTGTTTACTAAACTTATTGAGATGGAAAGAAGCCCTGTATGCTACCAGAAAGACATTACTTTCATTAAAAAAAAAAATGTCAAAGATGAAAGTGAAAAGTGATTTTCCTTTAACACACCATAACAGAAAAAGCTGAGATGCTGAGATCTGAGGTTGGCAGCTCTATTTGAGCTTTTGCATATAATCCACTTGTTAGTGGTGGTTCCCTTCCTGCCATGGTCTGGCACGACTGGGATACATCTTTGAATAAAGTAAGAATTAACCTAGTTTATCCCCACATATTGGCACATCCCCCTTAAAACATCCATCATTTTGATGTCGATTTTTCTCCATCAAGGTACTGGGATCAATCAATGGAGAATAAACCACATTAGCTGGCTTTCTTCTGTGCTCCACTGCGTGTTACAAAAAAAAATTGTAGGATTGGGGTCCAAGCTCTGAGGATTATTTTATATGAGTCTTACTCAGTACAATTAAATGGATAGTGAGAAGCTACTTGGAAACCAAAATCTTAACCATCAAAAATCCATGCCGGCCAAATGAGAATTCATCATCATCACCGTCATCTGAAACAAATATTTGCTGTTTACTCAACAATTCCTTCAGGCACTGTCCTCTCACTCTTATACAACCATATGTATCAAGTACTATGAGTATTCTCTCCCATAAACTTTAATATCTGATCATTGCAATTTTAAAAGTTGCAACTTCTATTCAATCAACAAAGATTGGCCTTATGCTTCCTGGGTGCTTTATGTTTCTCCTCAGACGGAAGACACCGAATAGCAAAGCCCACCAAACAAACCACATTCTGTCATATTCACACATACAGGGGGTTAGGGCTGGGGACTCTCAGTGGTAGATGAAACTGATGGACAACAATAAAACCAGAACAAGTGGAAGAGAGGTGCTGGAAGGTGAGTGTCATGTCACCACCCAACTTCCTCTCCCTCATGTACACAGCTGACAGGTACAGGATGGCAGAGTCAAGTCACAGGTGTATGGAACTCCTTCCTCTATTTTTCTTCTATCTCAACTTTCAATGCTCTCTTTTAAAATCTGAACCTTCATCCCCAGTACGAAAACGGAATGAGACCCCCTCCTTGTTCTTGGTGATCTCTGGACAGTATCCTCACTCTCAAATGAGGTCTGTGGGTAATGAGGGCGGGCCACCGTAATGGCTTTCAAAGGTCAAACATGTTATGTACACCTGTAAACTGATGCTACGAGGAGGCACAGTCTATTTGAGGGGGAAGCATGTCATTTTCTAATTCCCTTTTACAAAGGGAACACATGAGTTTACCGAATTCCAGTTATTCAACCTACAGTACTGACTGAGGGCAGAATAATAAATTAATTTCCTCTGAAATTGCTACCATAAAAACTTAGACAGTTTTCTTGAGTTCTTGTGAATAGCAGAATGCGCAGTAAAGTTTGACTCAATAGGTCTGGTTTTGAGCCCAGAAATTGTTATTAGAAAACAAACAAACAAACAAACACAACTCCAGAGCTTTGTGCAGGCTCAGTATGATAAGAATCATAGTGAGAACATCCCCTCTTTCCTTAAGGATCTACACTAGGGGTCTTGTGAGGATCTGGATGACGGCATTAATGCTTGCTGTATTTTTTATATATTCTCCATAAAGCTTTGACTCTAGAAAGAAAGAGCCTGCCCTAGCATCCCCGCCAGCAGCAGGAATGTAGACTTCAAGCCAGCTGGTAAGCAGGTACTGTGGTTTGGCCAACCCCCCCCCCCCCCCGTTGTCATTCACAGAATGCAAAATCCACCTACATAAGAATTGGAGGTCGTTTTTGGTTCACCATTGTATTCAGCACATTGATCAGTACCTGGCACATAGTAGGACTCCCTACAGTCAAGCTCATATCTATCTGAAGGAGTTACTAAGAAGACTGAACAGAATCATATATGAAAATGCCAGCAAATTGCAGGATTTATAAAGAATTCACAAGAGGTTGTTTTTGCCCCCTGTTGTAGTTTTTTCCAGATTTTCAGGTGACCTCCTTTCCGACTCAGCTTCCCCTGAGGGCCTGCTGCCCATGCCCAATGCTACAAAACCTGTTTTCTCCTCAGCCACCATTCCAGGGCACTGAAACCGTGTCTTAGAAACACTTCTTGTATTTTCAAGGAACTTAGTATTTTCTTGCAAAAAGCTAAGAGAAGCAGACTTGCTTAAACATTTTTGCTCACTTTAAGAAAGTGCTTTCTACGAGCTTTTTGTTTTTGTTTTTTTTTTCTTAATCACTTTCTAACCCAGCTGCTCAAGAGAAAAACCAGTCAGTCTCCCAAGGTCATGAGTCTTACAGCAAGGCGGAGGTAAGGCAAGTGAGCTCGCAGATGGTGGACTCGGGGTAGGCTTTAATATATGCTGTAATCATTAAGTTAAAACAGGCATTGCTTCTTATTTTGACTAATGTTTAACTACCAAATTTCAATGGGCTAAGTTATAGTTAGAGTTGAGTCAGTGAAACAAAATTAGGAATTGTTATAATGCTTTTCTTCCTCATCTGGTTCCTACATTTAAATTATAGGTCATGCATTCGCAGCACCACAAATTACCATTTTTCCTGTAATCAGGTGAGTCTGATTTAGTATATAACTCTTCAGAATTTCTTCCCCACTGAAGTCTTTTTTTCTGTTTTTGAGAAAAAGAGCAAGAGAGAGAGAGATGAGAAGCATAAACTTATAGTTGCTTCACTTTAGTTGTTCATTGATTGCTTTCTCATATGTGCCTTGAACGAGTGGCTGAAGCTGATCCAGTGACTCCTTGCTCAAGCCAGAGGCCTTTGGGCTCAAACCAGTGACCGTGGGGTCATGTTGATGATCCCACGCTCAAGTAGGTGACCCTGTGGCTCAAGCTGGTGAACCTGAACTCAAGCTGGATGTGACCACGCTCAAGCCAACAATCTCAGGGTTTCAAACCTGGGACCTCAGCATCCCAGATCCATGCTTTATCCACTGCGCCACCACAAGTCAGGTAGCCCCACTAAAGTCTTATTGTTTGGTGATGATATTGCTCCCAGAATCCTCTATTGGAAACCCTTTAGCTCCCACCCCCCAAAAAATACCCTCTGCTAATGAGTTTCACTGTGTAGTTTCTTGTCCCAACATCCATATTTATTTTTAATTAAATGCACTAGACCAATTCAGAATTTTGTAATTTCAAATATCATCTATCCAGATCATTTTCCATAACTACATGAGAATAAAAAAGATATTGTAACTTAATTTCTTCCACATAAACCTTCATTATAATTTCTTCTCAGGAAATTGCTGGAAATTTGCTTGACATTAAAATGAATTAATTGTCTAATGGATTAATTCAATTCAACAAATCATTTCATCACATGAATAACAATGAGAACAATAGGGAAAACAAAGGCAAAGGAAGGGAAGAGGAAAAGGAAGCTAAAATGATACATGCTAGTGTTTATTACTGTTGGTTTTAATACCCATTATACAGATGGCAAAACAAAGATTTAGACAGAAACTATCTCACTTCCCTGGAGTCAAAAAACTTAAAAAGAATACTGCTACCACACAGGTTTGGAATATATACTTCATTCCCAAGAATATCCCAACCCCTTGCATATGTGCCCTACATTTTAACCTGGTACAGACACCACAGAGGTGGAGTTACAACGCCATGTGCCAGCAGAAAGCGTTTTCCTCCAGAAGCATATCCGCGGTGAAATAATTTGCCACAGATACCCATTCACCTTCTCTCTATTAGAAAACAAACACACACACACAAAAGCAAAACAAATAAACATAAATAGCCATCTGTGAGATTAAAAGAATAAATAAAACATTGGCGTCAAGGAGACATATACTTCTGTTTATTTCTAAGATAAAAGACTGTCCAATCACGTTCTAAGCCATTCTGATATACGAAAGGGTGCAAATGGGCAGAATGCATTAACATAGTGAGTAAGAAGAGAAAAAGTTGGTTTATATGGGAACTGCATAAAAACAGGGTGGTGTTAAGAACTCTGGACTAGAATGCAGGTCAGGCTAAGATTAATATGTTTTTTCAACTGTTTGAGTGCAGTGAGAAATACATGTCCTCTATGCTTCAAGCTACACTTTATGAAAACAGGAAGGTAATTAAATCACATTGAGTTGTGGTGAACTTTCTAGTTCAAATATTTGAAGATATCTATGAAAACTAAGCATGTTGTTTTACTACCAGTTAATTATACAATGAAATTAGGTATTAGCCAAAGTTCTTTAAGCCAGATGGTAAATGTTACTGCTAGTCTAGTCCTGGTTTATGTGTTCTCCCTTCATTTTTTTATTCAATCATTCCTTCATTCAGTAAATATTTATTGAATTTTAAATAAATATCTATTCAATGTTATCGAATATTTATTATCAAATATGCATAGCTGTTGGGGAGATATCAATTTATAGCATAAGACATTGTACTGATGGGGAAGGATTCATGAATAATATACATAACAACAAGTCCATCATATGATATGTCAGAAAGGATTAAATGCTAATAAAAACAAATAAGGCCAAGGAGGGAAGATCTAGTACTGGTGGGGGTATGGGTGGGGCTTATTTGAGCAAAGGTTCCAAGATGGAGTCCACCATGACCACAGCAAAAGGCACAGGAAACAGTCACTGAAAAACTGCTAAAGGGAGAACACGACTATCATTGGAAATTGTCATTTACAGATTTCTGGATGGTTGGCAAAGAAAGTTATTTTCTTAGGGGTAGTAATAGCCTTGCACATAACAGTGACAGCCTGCAAAGAGAATTAAGCGACATCTTTTTTCTCAACCAAACTGAGATAATGTAAGATAGAATGACTCTAGGTTTTAACAAAGAATTAGGCTTGGGTTATTAACTTTAAAGTACACAACCAACTGCTATTCCTGGGGGATATTTTATTTCCTTAGGAAACCTCTCTTCTGGTACATTCCCACCTCAGAATGCTTTCAAGAACTCTGAGCCCTTTTCTTTTCTCTATATCTTAAGGAGCTGATATATTTTATCTCTTTCTGAATAGAATTTAGCATATTCTAAGCAGGTGGTTAAAAACCCTGTAATATATACAAAAAGCATCCATTAAAATTGTTTATTCATTGAGTGAATCCATGCCTATCATTTATAATGTGGTGTTTTGTATGCTATGAGATATGAGGATTGTAGAACAGTGTAAGTTGTTGTCTCTGCCCTCAGTGACATTAGTCTAGAGGGAACAGAAGGCACATAAACAAATAACTATAATTATAAATTAGATCATCACAACCGTCTCTGGATTCCCTCAGAGGCACCACAGTGTATATTGCTTCCAAATGAAGGTAACATCAGATCTGAACCTTTAAGGAAAACTAGTGTTTGGAAATGCAGAGACATGACGGGCTATTCAAGGCAGGAAAAAATAATGTCATCAGTAAAAGGTCCAGAGGGACATGGGATAAACAACAAGGGTTTTGATGCAATAGTAAGATATAAGAACACCCATATCTATGTTGTTTAGAGGTGGGAAATTTTCTTATAGTATTTTATCCTACAACATTTTCCTCAAGTTTAAAACCATAGCCACACATTATTGTTTGTAATTGATATCTTTAAGAGATGCTAAGTATTCTAAGGTAATGATTCATCATTTAAACTGTTTTATTTGTAAAGAGGATTTTAGAGGATATGTTCATGGACATTATAAAAGTGATGATTAAGACATTCCAAGTACATATTACATAATATAAACCTATTTTGGATCTTTAGATTATCAGTATTTTCTAGCCTTTATGACTCAAATCTAGCTAGTCCAGCCAAAAATGAGCAAAAGGATCAGCATGAATAATGTCAGGAAGTTTGCAAGGAACGTACTTAAGTGAGTTAGGGGAGGAGACATAATAATAATAAATAATGATGGAAACAACAATAGCACTAGCTCTCATATCTTGATCACCTACCAAGTGACATGTTGTATATTATTATAAACTACCTATTTCTCTATATTTATTTACTGAACATTAAAATCAGTAAGACTATATTCAAGATGAAGAAACTACAGGTACTACCTTTAAGAAATAAACAGAATTATACCTAATCAATTTGATGATCCAATCAAGAAATTACAGGCAGAGGCAGAAAATTTTAAATGCTACATGGCTTCTTCTTGCATCAATAAAATGTGAATGGAGAGGAATTCAGTAAAGTAAGAATTTTTTCACCAAGACTAGTTGAGTTTGAAAATAAAATTTCCATTTGCAGCTTCTCCAGAGAAAAACAGTTCTCAAATTAAGAAATGTCTCAGTGCACCGATCAAACACATCACGGGGCAATGTGATCCTTTGTTGTTAATATCTCAGAAAGACCTCAGGTTCTTCATGGAGACTTTCAGAGAAATAAAAGTCCCTGTAAGGATTCCAGGGTCAGAACATGTCTCACTGATCATCTCTGTTAAAAATCTTCTCTGTTGAAAATCTTTAGAGCACAGAGATTTCAATAGGTTTCCAAGGTCTAAAGGGCCATCTTGAAGAGATGTGTGTGTGTACCTTTGGTATAATGAAGTAGATTATAAATTGATTGGTAAGAAACTCAAAAAATCTGTAAAGAAAACGTATTGGGCTTGACTAAAAGAGACAGTAAATAATGAAAAGAGGCCACTAGGCTCTCTAAAGTATAAAGGCAGAAAGCAGACCGAGAAGACATCTCAGCTGCAAACATAGATAGTCTACAAAAGAAAATTACAATGATTCAGAGTGCAGAACTAAGCTGTAGGGCAGAGCCAAGAATCTAGGTAGGAAGATCAGTTCTTGAGAGAAGTACTCACTTCAAGGAACCCGTGATAGGCACCCAACTGAATTCAAGAATTGCCATTTACAAGTGACTGTTATATGACTTTCATCTTCTCTCTTTGTTTTTTATTGATTGATTTGAAAGAGAGGAAAGGGGGAGAGAGAGAAGCATTCATTTGTTGTTCCACTTAGTTGTGCATTCATTGGTTGCTTCCCATATTTGCTCTGACCAGGGATCAAACCTGTAACCTTGTCATTTTGGGACAATGCTCTACCTGATTGAGCTAACCAGCCAGGACCTATATTCTTTCTTTTCAAACAATGATGTCTATAGCCATTACTCTTATGCTGTCCCACAATTGTATTCTGAGCATGAGAAATGCAGGCAAATTGTCCTGTTTTCTCATAGGTGTTCCAATTTAGACAAACTATACTCTAGAAATTGGACTCAAAGAGAAACACCTATATTTAATTTAGATGATAAGATCCTAGACTTCAAGCCTGCGTTGATGCTGTAATGAGTTAAAACATGGAATATTTGTTAATCGGAATGAAATAATTCAAGATCAATGGTAGTTTGTGGTGGATTTAAAGCACAGCATAAGAGTATTTTACTCATATTTAACGTTCCTCTCATTCAGGGTCCTTCCCTGACTGTGGGCTCTGTTTCTCTTAAGGTAATGACAGAAGGAACGCTCTGTCAATACTGGAGCTGCTCAGACCATCAGAAACCAGTAGGTTTCACTTTCCACCTCTGGGAGCTTTTGGAATCTAGACGGCATGGAACCCAGATACCAAGTCACCCCCTGAAGAAACCATGAGGAAACAACAAAAACAGACATTCACTTCCCAGCTGTTTGGGTGAGCCCAAAGCAACCTCCAGTCTCAGCAAAGCCACCCCAGTTGACACTATGTAGCTCAGAAATGAGCTGTCCTTATCTTGCCTCGCCCAGATTATAGATCTGTGAGCAAATTAATTGGTTGCTATGGTTTTCAGCCCCTAAGTTTGGGCATAATTTGTTATGCAGTAACAGATATTTGGAAGAGAATTTTAACAGTTGTGAACCCTTCTGAATTTAAAACTTTGAAAATATATGTCAGATATCTATTTTAGTTTTTGTAGGTGATGTTGACTCTTTGTCACATTAGTCATGAGAAGTGGAAATAAAATCACCTGAGGGAGCATAATTACGGAACACCTAACAAAGCACCTGGTGTATTAATATTAAAAAAAAAGAACCACTTAAAATTTGGGTTAAATTTCTGATGAATATGAAAAAATAAAAATGCCATTATTTTATTCAGGTAGTTCCCTTTTAAGAAGAGAAAGATTTCAGGAAAAAAGAACACCCGAAGGAGAAAAATTTGAAGTTACTGTGTTTTCAAGGGGAAAAGAGTGTCAATTTAAAAATCCACAATTTACCCACAATTCTTTTTGTAAATAAAATCAATATGATGTGACACAAAAACACATATATCGTGATGTTTTTAAAATCAAATAATATGTACGCATGTATGTATGTATTTGTGTGTCTATAATTTAAAATTAACTATATTACTGTTAAAATAAAGATAAGTGCCACATTTTCTGAGCTAGTTTAGATAATATTTGATCAAAAAAAGAAACACATGAGTGTCCACAGGGCACATAATTGCCAATATCAGTGCTCCCAACACCAATGTTTCATGGGTATTAAAACAAACAAATAAAAACAAACTCCACCTTTGGTCTAAGTTATAAACTGAGCCCATGCTTACAAAGTAAAATACCCTACTGTCTGATTTAGCTAAAACACACGGGAGAATGAGAGGTGTCTTCAAAATACATTTCCAAGACGGTTTCTGATTTTAAAAGTCTTCTGTGTTAAGAACCAATGCTGGGTCAGATAAATGGCACCATGAGGGGGGCTCCCAATACCTCTCCCTGAAATTTCAACAAATCCAACAACTATAAACAGAAAAACAATCCCAGGATTATCTGAAATACACATACAACAAACAAAGGTATGATTGGGCGAAAAGGTGGCTGAATATATAAACCAATCTGAAGGAAATAGGATGGAGAACAGAATATTCCGCTTCCATCACAGACCTGAGAAAGATCTGCTTTCACTTGGAACTGAGAGGAAGGGTGAGCTAGTGTGGGAACAATAAGCCGCCTAGAGCAGAGATGTTCAAGCCGAGGAGACAGTGATCCCGTGGCTCAGCCCACGCCAAGCTAACACCAGCAGCAAACCCCAGCAGAGGTGGGTGAGTGGCTTGCCTGTGGAGTGGGCTTTGTTTACCCCCCGTCTCCGGATCAGCGAGTTAGGGCGGTGTACAAGTGGTTCCACCTGGCACATCAGACGTGGGTTTCCGCGATCACGGAAGGAGGGGCTGGGTCGAAGACTGCCAGCAGTGGCCTTCTGTGTGGGCTGTGACCAGAATCTCTGTGTAATTCCTGCTCCCTGAACAACAGTGTGCAGGGAGTGCGCAAAAGCCGGCTTCCCTATGCCCGGACCTCTCTGGGTGGGGCACCTCTACCAGCCATACAGGCTAACAAAGCACATTCCCGGGGAGGCAAAATACGGAAGTGCTGAGAGGAAGGGTGCACAGGCAGCTTGTGGACAGCCTATGGAGAGCAGACCCGTGGATCGCTGAAAGGAACCTAACCCACAGTCTGCTCACTGCCCAGCTGGCTTACGTTGGCAGTGACAAGGTCTTCTTTCCCAAGTCTATGAATTAAGAGAACCTGGAGGAGAGACTTGATAGTTTTTAGGGCCTCTTGCTCTGCAGGCAGTGGCTGGGGCAACTTCCTGCCAGCCGACACAGGTTAAAAAACATGTTCCTACAGAACAGACCTCAGAGAACACTGCAGACGTTGGGCGGGCTGGGTTGTAGGCTACCCAACAAGGGAGAAGCCTGTGAAGAGCAGACCCATGGAGCACTAAGGCAAATTTAACCAGACATACCTGGGGAACCATAGAAAAGAGCCTAACCAGAAGTCAGCTCACCTCCCTACCTGCTGATGCTGGTGGCCCTGGTCAGCAGAGCTTTTATATCCAGGCTGTGTTTTAAAAGGACCTAGAAGAGGGACTTAGCAGCTTTCAAGACCTCCTGTTCTGCAGGCAGTGACTGGGGCATCTTCCTGCCAGCCGATACAGGTTTCAAAGTGCAAAAAACCTGGGGAGAGTAGTCCAGTGGAGTGCTGAGGCATACTAGACACGCCTGGAGGTTCATAGAAAGACACATGAGGAGCAACTGGCTCTAGGCCCTGCCTGATTATGCTGGCAGCTCTGGCTGGCAAAGCCTTACGCAGAACCCTGCATTGAGTGGGGATAGAGGGGGGGGATTTGGCAGCTCTTAGAGCCTCTTGCTCTTAGAGCCTCTTGCTCTCCAGGCAGTAGCAGGGGCAACTTCACAGATGGGTCCCTGGGCTACTGGTTCAGGAAAAAGAGACTTGGGGAGAGGCTCCAGGAAAAAGGACTCTCCCATTGTTGGAGCTTGCAAATGCTAACAAGCCCCGCCTACCAAAGGGACTGAGGCCTAGTTCATGTCATTGCCATAGCAACACATCAACTGCAAATTTCTACCTAAGAGTGCCACAGGGGCAGAGGGTGGGGTTCAGTGCCACCGGCCAAGAGAGAGAGAAAGAAAAAGGAAGAGGATAACCTCTCAAAATCAGGAAATATTCACAGTCTTTATAACTTTTTCCTTTTCTCTTTCTTTCTTTCATTTTTTATCTTATTTTCTTCCACCTTGGTCCTTTTATCCTCTTTCTGGTTTATTCTTTTCTTTTCATTTTGCACATTATTACCCAAAGGTGGTACATTTTCCATTCTTTTTTTATTTCTCTCTTTATGAGGGATACATTTCAAAAACCTTAACTGTCTCCTTTTCTTATCTTTTCTCCCTTTTTTCCCCTTCTCTCTTTTGGTTTCTCCTATTCTCTTTCACTTTTCCTCTCATTCAATCCTCACTCACAAGTTATTTTATTTTGGATTCAAATTCTTTCTTTGTGGCATTTTGTGTGCTTTTTACTATGCTTTTTATCTCATTAGCATTCCCCAATCCCCGGCTCTCCATTCTATGCAGTTTTTGTTCCACTTAATACAATAGAATTTTCATTTTTCAATGTATCTTTTTTCTTTTTCTTTTTTTATCTTCTTTTCTCTTTCACTATATTTCTCATTTGACCATCATTTACAAACAAATTATTTTATCCTTGATCCAAATTTTTTTCTAGTAGCATTTTGTGGGTTCTTACCTCGTTTTTTGCCTCTTTGTCACTTCTCCCCAACTCAGGCCCTCCATTATATGTAGTGTTTGTTCCATTTAGCACAATATCATTTTCAGTTTTTCACTGTATTTTCTCAAAAAAAAGATTTTTTATTTTTTTAAATTTTTAAAAATCTTTATCAATTCTTATTAGTATTATTAACAAAACCACTCTCAAATGCCATTAATGAAAAAGAAATCAAATATCATGGATAGAAAAGACAGAGATGTAGCACAGATAGATGAGAAAAAATCTACAGAAAAGAATTTCAATAGCTTGGAAACCTTGGAGTTAAATGAGAAGAAATTTAAAATAGAAATTCTAAAAATACTTAGGGATATACAAGAAAGTACAGAAAGGCAATTTATGGAGCTCAAAAAACAATCCAACAAACAGAAAGAATATATCAACATGGAAATTGAAACTATGAAAATGAATCAAACAGAGATGAAAAAAATCAATTCATAAACTAAAAAAATGAGGTAACAAGCTTAGCTAATCGAACAGGCCAGACAGAGGAGAGAATCAGTGACATAGAAGACAGGCAACTAGAAACACAACAGAGAGAAGAAGAGATAGAATTACCAATTAAAAAAAAAAAAAACGAGAAAGCCCTACAGGAATTGTCTGACTCCATCAAAAAGAGTAACATAAGAATAATAGGTATATCAGAAGGAAAAGAGAAAGAAAATGGAATGGAGAACATATTCAAACAAATAATAGATGAGAACTTTCCAAGCCCGTGGAAAGAACTAAAGTCTCAAATTTAAGAAGCAAATAGAACACTGAGTTATCTTAACCCTAACAAACCTACTCCAAGGCACATCATAATGAAATTGGCACAAACCAATGACAAAGAAAAAATTCTTAAGGCAGCCAGGGAAAAGAAGAATACAACATATAAAGGAAGGCCAATTAGATTATGATCAGATTACTCAGCAGAAACTCTACAAGCTAGAAGAGAGTGGACCCCAATATTTAAAGTTCTGAAAGAAAGAAACTTACAGCCAAGAATACTATACCCATTAAAGCTATCCTTCAAATATGCAGGAAAAATAAAAACATTCACAGATATAGAAAACATGAGGGAATATATCACCAGAAAACCCCCATTTCAGGAAATACTACAGAGGGTTTTCCAACCAGATACAAAGAATAAAACAAAACCAAACCACAAATAAAGGTTCCATCAAGAGCACAATAAAATCAAATTTAATCTGTGACAACAAAAACAATAAAGGGGAGAGAATGAAGACTAACAGTAGCAAAGGACGATGGAGTGCAGAAGCACTCATAAGATAGTGTACTACAATGAACACTGTAGGTACCCTTTCCATTACTTAATGGTAACCACCCCTGAAAAAACTACCACAGAAGCACATGACTTGAAAAAAGAAGTAACAGAGGAAAGAAATATGGATTACAACCAAACAAAAACAGATGATGGAAAAACAAAAGAGAAGAATCAAGATACAAAACTAACAGGAAGCAATATAGAAAATGGCAATAGGAAACCCTCAAGTGTCAATAATTATACTAAATGTAAATGGATTGAACTCACCAATAAAAGACACAGAGTAGCAGAATGGATTAAAAAAAAAATCCAACTGTATGCTGCCCACAAGAAACACATCTAAGCAACAAGGATAAAAACAAATTCAAAGTGAAAGGCTGGAAAACAATACTGCGAGCAAATAACATAAAAAAAAAGCAGGTGTAGCAAAACTCATATCTAACAATGCTGACTACAAGACAGCAAAGGTAATCAGAGACAAAAATGATCATTTCATAATGATTAAGGGGACACTGAATCAAGAAGACATAACACTTCTTAATATATATGCACCAACCCAAGGAGCACCAAAATATATAAGACAGCTACCGACTGACCTAAAAACAAAATCCAACAAAAATACAATCATACTCAGAGACCTCAATGTACGGCTGACGGCTCTAGATCCTTCATCCAAACAGAAAATCAATAAAGAAATATTGGCCTTAAACGAAACACTAGAACAACTGGATATGATAGACATCTACAGGACATTTCATCCCAAAGTGCCATAGTACACATTTTTCTCTAGTGTACATGGAACAGTCTCAATAATTGACAATATGTTGGGCCACAAAAATAACATCAACAAATTCAGAAAGGTTGAGATTATATCAAGCATATTCTCTGATCATAAAGCCTTGAAACTAGAATTCAACTGCAAAAATGAGGTAAACAAACCAACACAAATGTGGAAACTAAACAACATACTTTTAAAAAATGAGTGGGTCAAAGAAGAAATAAAAGCAGAGATCAAAAGTTACATACAGACAAATGAAAATAACAATATGACATAACAGAATCTCTGTGATGCAGCAAAAGCAGTAATAAGAGAGAAATTCATATCACTACAGGCCTATGTAAACAAACAAGAGAGAGCCCAAGTAAACTAGTTAATGTCACACCTTAAGGAATTAGAAAACGAAGAACAAAGGCAACCCAAAACCAGCAGAAGAAAGGAAATAATAAAAATCAAAGCAGAAATAAACAAAATAGAAAACAGAAAAAAAAAATAGAAAAAATTAATAAAACAAAGAGCTGGTTGTTTGAAAAGATCAACAAAATTGACAAACCCTTGGAAAAACTCACTAAGGAAAAAAACAGAAAGGACTCAAATAAACAAAATCCAAAATGAAAGAGGAGAAATCACCACAGATATAATAGATATGCAAAAAATTATCATAGAATACTATGAAAAACTATATGCCACCAAGTTTAACAATCTAGAAGAAATGGATAAATTCCTAGAACAATACAATCTTCCTAGACTGAATGAAGATGAAGCAGAAAGCCTAAACAGACCCATAAGCAGGGAGGAAATAGAAACAACTATCAAAAACCTCCCCCAAAATAAAAGTTCAGGGCCAGACTAATGAATTCTATCAAACATTCAAAGAATTGGTTCCTATTCTACTCAAAGTCTTCCAAAAAAATGAATAAGAAGCAATACTTCCAAACACATTTTATGAGGCAAATATAACCCTCATACCAAAACCTGGCAAGGACAACACAAAAAAAGAAAACTACAGACCAATATCTCTAATGAATACAGATGCTAAAATAGTCAACAAAATACAGTGTGTCTGTAAAGTGATGGTGCACTTTTGACTGGTCACAGGAAAGCAACAAAAGACGATAGAAATGTGAAATCTGCACCAAATGAAAGGAAAACCCTCCCAGTTTCTGTAGGATGATGTGGCAGCATGTGCGCATGCGCAGATGATGATGTAACACCATGTATAGAGCAAAGCAGCCCTTGGCCATGCCAGTCGAGATGTAGATAGTACAGAGGAAAGTTCAGCGTGTTCTGTGGCTCACTAAATTCGAATCTGTGACCAAAGTGCAACATAAATATTGGCGCGTTTATAACGAAGCACCACCACATAGGAATAACATTACTGGGTGGGATAAGCAGTGGAGAAACCCCGTTCTGGTAGGCCATCAGTCAGTGACGAGTCTGTAGAGGCCATATGGATAGCTACCTAAGGAGCCCTAAAAAATCTGTGCATGCGTGTGCTTGACAATTACACCTAAGCAAGACTACAGTTCATAAGGTGTTAAAGAAACGTCTCTGTTTTACGGGGTACAAATTGCAGCTGTTCACGCTCTCAAACTGGTGGATAGACCCACACGATGCGCGTTTGCTACAGATATGCTTTATGAGATTGACAATGATGCAAGATTTTTGCAGAAGATTGTGTTTAGTGATGAGGCAACTTTCCATATCTGTGGTCATGTTCATCACCATAACGTCCGAATATGGGCTGCTGAACATCCTCATGCCTACGTTGAGTATGAACGTAACACCCCTAAAGTGAACATGTGGTGTGGCCCGATGCACGATAAGGTGATAGGCCCATTTTTTCGTGGAGCAGTCTGTGACGGCAAACACCTATCTTGACATGTTGGAATTGTATGCAATGCCAGAATTTCCAGAAGGTGTCATCTTTCAACAGGACGATGCTCCTCCACACTAACGCCACCACTGTTAGTGAATTTCTGGATAGAACATTCCCCGGGTGGTGGATAAGCAGGGGTTCTGTCAAGCCATGGCCACCACAATCCCTGGATCTGACACCCTTAGACTTTTACTTTTGGGGTTATGTGAAGCAACATGTATACATTGAAAGTATCAATGACATTAATCACGTAAAACAGAAAATCACAGACGTTATTCACTCTGTTACACCAGACATCCTTACCCATGTGTGGCAAGAACTTCACTATCATTTGGATGTGTGTAGGGAAACAAATGGAGCCCACATCAAATTGCACTGAATAGGTATAAAACTGGGAGAGTTTTTCTTTTATTTGGTGCAGATTTCACATTTCTATCATCTTTTGTTGCTTACCTGTGACCAGTCAAAAGTGCACCATGACTTTACGGACACAATGTACTAGCAAATCGGATACAACACATTAAAAAAATAAATCATCATGATCAAGTGGGATTCATCCCTGAATCACAAGGATGGTTCAACATACGTAAAACGGTTAACCTAATACACCATATCAACAAAACAAAGAACAAAAACCACATGATCTTATCAATAGATGCAGAAAAGGCATTCAATAAAATACAACATAATTTTATGTTTAAAACACTCAACAAAATGGGTATAAAAGAAAAATATCTCAACATAATGAAGGCCATTTATGATAAACCATTAGCTAACATCATATTAAATGGCATAAAACTGAGAACTTTCCCCCTAAAATCAGGAAAAAGACAAGGTTGTACACTTTCTCTATTCTTATTTAATGTAATGCTAAAAGTTCGAGCCAGAGCAATCAGACAAGAAAAAGAAATAAAAGGCATTCATATTGGAAAAGAAGAAGTAAAGGTTTCACTTTTTGCAGACATTATGATCGTATACATCGAAAACCCCAAATACTCCATAAGAAGACTACTAGAAACAATAAACCAATACGGTAAGATTGCAGAATATAAAATTAATATATAAAAGTCCATTGCCTTCCTATATTCCAACATCATATGAAACATCAGAAAACAAACTTAAAAAAACAATCCCCTTCATGGTTGCAACATAAAGAATAAAATACCTAGGAATAAACATAACAAAGAATGTAAAGGACCTATATAATAAAAAATACAAAGCATTGTTAAGGGAAATCGAAAAAGATATAATGAAATGGAAAAATATTCCTTGTTCCTGGATAGAAAGAATAAATATAGTCAAAATGACTATATCACCCAAAGCGATATACAAGTTTAATGCAATTCCCATCAAAATTCCAATGGCATTTTTTAAAGAAATGGAACAAAAAATCATCAGATTTATATGGAACTATAAAAAAACCCCGAATAGCCAAAGCAATCCTAAGGAAAAAGAACGAAGCTGGGGACATTACAATACCTGACTTCAAATTATATTATAGAGCCACGACAATCAAAACAGCATGGTATTGGCAGAAAAATAGACACTCAGACCAATGGAACAGAATAGAAAGCCCAGAAATAAAACCACATATATAAGGTCAAATAATTTTTGATAAAGGAGCCAACAACACACAATGGAGAAAACAAAGCCTCTTCAACAAATGGTGCTGGGAAAACTGGAAAGCCACATGCAAAAGAATGAAACTCAACTACAGTTTGTCCCCTTGTACTAAAATTAATTCAAAATGGATCAAAGACCTAAATATAAGACCTGAAACAATAAATTACATAGAAGAAAACATAGGTACTAAACTCATGGACCTTGGTTATAAAGAGCACTTTATGATTTTGACTCCAAAGGCAAGGGAAGTGAAGGCAAAGATAAATGAATGGGACTACATCAGACTAAGAAGCTTTTGCACAACAAGAGAAACTGTCAACAAAACAGACAGCCAACTAAATGGGAGATGATATTTTCAAACAACAGCTCAGATAAGGGCCTAATATCCAAAATATATATAGAACTTATAAAACTCAACAACAAACAAACAATCCAATCCAATAAAAATGGGAAGAGAACATGAACAGATACTTCTCCCAGGAAGAAATACAAGTGGCCAACAGATATATGAAAAGATGCTCATCTTCACTAGCTATAAGAGAAATGCATATCAAAACTACAATGAGATACCACCTCACACCTGTTAGATTAGCTATTATCAACAAGACAGGGAATAACAAGTGTTGGAGAGGCTGTGGAGAAAAAGGAACCCTCATCCACTGTTGGTGGGAATGTAAGTAGTATAACCATTATGGAAGAAAGTATGGTGGTTCCTCAAAAAATTAAAAATAGAACTACCATATGACCCAGCAATCCCTCTACTGGGTATATACCCCCCAAACTCAAAAACATTGGTACATAAAGACACATGCAGCCCCATGTTCACTGCAGCATTGTTCACAGTGGCCAAGACATGGAAACAACCAAAACACCCTGCAATAGATGACTGGATAAAGAAGATGTGGTACATATATACCATGGAATACTACTCAGCCATAAGAAATGATGACATCGGATCATTTACAACAACATGGATGGATCTTGATAACATTATACTGAGTGAAATAAGTAAATCAGATAAAACTAAGAACTATATGATTCCATACATAGGTGGGACATAAAAATGAGACTCAGAGACACAGACAGGAGTGTGGTGGTTATTGGGTGAGGGGGGGAGGAAGGAGAGGGAGGGGATGAGGGGAGAGGAGGGGCATAAAGAAAACCAGATAGAAGGTGACAGAGGACAATTTGACTTTGGGTGATGGGTATGCAACATAATCAAATGTCAAAATAACCTGGAGACGTTTTCTCTGAACATATGTACCCTGATTTATCAATGTCACCCCATTAAAATTAATAAAAAACAAAAATTAAAATTAAAAAAGAAAACACACATACTCACCTGCTCATACACAGGAAGGTGGTAGATAGAGAATGAAGTATCATTCTGGCTAACAGAACACCTTAGAAATGTCCAGGACTTCAAAAGGTGAACAGTGTTATTAAAAAATGAGTGGTATACATGTCAGCAGAGAAAACAAAATCACATGATTATATTAATATATGGAGAAATAAAAAGAAAAAAAAACATTTGACACAATCCCTCACGCCTTCATGATAAAAAAACTCATAATAAACTAAAAAAAAAAAAAAAAAAAAAAAAAAAAAGAACCAATGCTGACCCAGTCTGTGAGTCTGTGAGTCTTTGGTGGCTGAGAAGGTGAATAGATCTGTATGAGCCCCTCAGTTGTAAACAACCCCTGGAATTAAGGACCTCTGTTATTGGGAGAGAGAAGTGACAAAACCCTGTCTGAACACCAGGGTCACTCGAGAAGCTTTCAGAAATACAAAGATACGGGTCCCGCCGTAATGAAGCGGCACACAGTGGTGAGAAAGAGGCACTCTGGAGCTTGAAAAGTACCTGTTGAATGGTGGGTAGTGAAACCCCTCTATCTTGACTGCAGTGAGTGCATGAACTGACTGGTGTGATAGTATTGCACAGAACTAACTGCACACACACAGTACAAGGAAAACTGAAAATACTGGAGTAACTTGGGTCCATGATGTCAATGTTCATGAACATCCTGGTGCTGCTACTGTGCTACAGAAATTCTCCACAGCTTTTGTTATCACTACACGCAAGTAAGGAGCTCCCCCCTTATCTGTGGCTTCAGTTTTCACAGTGTTTGCTACTTTCTATTTCTACCAAATAGAAAGTTCCAAAAATAAACAACTCCTAAGTTTCACATCGTGTGCCATCCAAGTAGCGTAATGAAGTCTTGCGGCATTCTGCTCAGTCCCTCCTGGGACATGAAGGTCCCTTTGTCCAGTGTGTCCTCACTGTAGTCATTTCGGTACTTAGTCGCTGTGTTGGTTATCAGGTCACTGTCACATTCGTCATAATACTCATCATGTTCAGGTAACCCTTATCTCACATAACAAGGGCTCTGCAGACATTCACATAACATTTATTAAAGTCTATTAAGTGTTTACTTTATTATTAGTTATTATTGATAATCTTTTCCTGTGCCTAATTTATAGATTAAATGCCACC
The DNA here is from genome assembly GCA_037038555.1 of Rhynchonycteris naso. Classification (NCBI taxonomy): domain Eukaryota; kingdom Metazoa; phylum Chordata; class Mammalia; order Chiroptera; family Emballonuridae; genus Rhynchonycteris; species Rhynchonycteris naso. Next base: position 12,298,440 of record CM073001.1, read on the forward strand.
ATAAAGTATAGATGTATAGGAAAATCATAGTATTTATAAGGTTTTGTACTATCCACAGTTTTAGGCTCCAATGGGGGGGGGGCAGTCTTGGAACATATCCCCACCGGAGAAGGGGGTAGAAACTATTATATACAATTAGTTAAAATAAAATTATACTTCTTTAAACAATAAACTTCATGCCAATCACCATCCACCTAATATTGAAAAACCAAGTATTTTTTTTCACAACTGTTAACAGAAAGCTTCAGATAAGGGAGGAACTGACCTAGGTCAATAGTTTGCAATTTTCTATGCCAGAAGGATGCATGTCACTAGGAAACTTGTGAAATATGCAAATTCTCAGGATCCCATTCACACCCAATAAATCAGGAACTCCGAGGGCGGGGCAAGTCCCCTCTGCCTCAGTGAGCGCTCTAGGTGAGCGCAGGACACGCTGAGCTTTGAGACACTCTAGCTTATGGGTGTGTTTTGTGAGAACTATGAAATGTATTCTGAACAGAGCCTTGCTACTCAAAGCGAGTCCACCGACCAGCGATGTCAGCATCACCGGGAAACTTATGAAAAATTCAGAATCGATACTTTAGACTTAGAGAATCCAAATCTGCATTTTTACAAGACTGCCAGGTCATTACTTCAACGGCACATTCAGGTTTAAGAATGTGCCTTTGAGTATTTGTTGAACAACTATTTTGTGAACTCCATCAAAATGCAATTCTGCTTCTAGTGAGAGCGAGAACAGCCAGGCACCGGCTTCCTGCTGGGACAGGGATATTGAACAGCTGCCTCGGACACACATCGCCTAAGTCACCCACACAGCTTACACAGCAGCACGCGCCCACAGGACAGAGAGGAACGGCAAAAAAGGTCCTTCCAGTCTGGGTCTCTCAGAGCCTATGTTCATAAACACCCTGCTACACTGTCCACTCTTTCGTCATCTCTTTTTTATAACTGAATTTACTAAAGTGACATTGATTAATACAATTATATAGGCTGCAGGTGTATAATTCTATAGTACATCATCTGTTTGTTGTATTATGCACTCACCACCCCAAGTCAAGTCTCCTTCCATCACCATTTGTCCCCCTTTCCCCTCTTCTCCCTCCCCCACCCCCTACCCTCTGGTCATCACCGTACAGTTATTTGTGTCCATAGGGCTTTTTCTTTTTCCTTTGCTTCATCCCTTCAGCTTTTTTACCCAGCCCTCCTATACTCCTCCCCTCTGACAGCTGTCAGTCTGTTCTCTGTTTCTGGAAGTCTAATTTGTTTGTTAGTTCATTTTGTTCATGAGATTCCACATATAAATGAAATCATATGGTCCTTGCCTTTCTCTGACTGGCTTATTTCCCTTGCATAATGTTCTCCAGGTCCATCCATGCTGTCACAAAAGGTAAAATGGCCTTCTTTTTATGGCTGAGTAGTATTCCATTTGTAAATGGACTGCATCTCTTAAGGCCAGCTCTTATGGGCCACTCTGGTTTCCAATCCTTTACAACAGGGAATTCCAGGAATCGCAGACACACACGTCAGGGTCAGAACAGACATCATTCTTCACTCGGGCAGCTCTGATTGTATTATTATCCGACCACTAAGCTCATAACAAGAACCTCAGCCATGCCACCCAAGATTTTCTGGCTTTAGGACTGCCGAGTGTCTGCACGGTCCCTTCCTCCTTCCGCAGGCCCCCCCATTGGTCCCCCACGTGCGCAACAGGACATAGACTCCATGTTGGCAGAGTGCTCACTAGCTATAAAATCATACAGCCAGGAGCTAGAGTTGAAAGGGAAATCTCTGATTGTCCCTGACTTGGTTTTCTTCTACACTTCAGTTCTGTGGCAGTGCGCAGGCAGAACCGAGGGTTATCTGAATGCACAACTGACAGCGTGAAAAATCAGTTACCATTTTTATGCCTAGGGTTTAACTTCAAGAAAATAGGAAAATTCGCATTGAGTAAGTGGTTTGGGGATTTCAGGGGGAGGGGCACTTTTTTAAAAAATCCTTTTGCTGAATAAGTAGGGAGGCAGGGCTGGAAAACCCTTCAAAGCTGTTAGATTAGGATTCTGGATAGTTCATTGAATTCTCAGAAGTGAAAGAATAAATAAATGAACGGGGTGCTCTCTCCAACAGTAAAATAAATGGCTAATGGAGCAAGGGAGACCTTCATTAATAATACTTAATAATAGAGACTAATGTTATTGAGCATCGGGTTCTAGTTTCTGCTAACCCCTGGAGATTCAAAGATGAATAATTTAGGGTAAGCAATATGTAGCAATCAAACGAATTAATATACCTAATATAATTAATCATCCATTTCAATGTGCCAGGCATGGTACTAAATGTTCAAGAGGGGGCTTCTGTACTTTAGGTCAAGCTACATTCTTACGATACTGATGTTATCATTCATATTTCCAGAAGAAGGAAACTGAAGCACAGAAATATGAGGCGACTTTCCCACAGTCATATAACAAACATATGGCCCAGACAGAAGTCAAACAAAAGGCTATCTGCCTCAAACTCCTTTCTTTGATGACGGAAGTGAGAAAAGGCATTGAGAGGAGGTCAGGAGGAGATGGTTGGAAAAAAAAATATTGATTTTAGACTCAAATCAATGAGTGCTACCCATCTCCACCACTTTTCCTGGATTTCTCCCACAGACAATTCCAAATGTGCTCTTGCTAATTCCTACCATTGACATGAATTGCTAACCATTCACATCCAATTACTGACGCAGCCTAATAACAATTATACATGATCATAGACATGTCAGACAAATGTTGTCTGTCTCAACACCAATGCACCCTGATTCCGTGTCTTTATTGTCTGTTGTCCCATAAGCTACTGGGGGGGGGGACCTAGAGGAAACTGACATGTTTAGGGTTAACGTAATAGGTGGCATGAGGTAAACAAAGGGATTAATGAAGTGATTCTTAGTTCTCTGATGCTCATTTTAATTCCCTTCCTCCTTCACCTCAGAGCATATATATAGGTACAGATCTATAGATTTTTATATATACACACATACAAGTACCACTTTATGGGGCCTTAGTCAGGTAACTCAGTTGGTTAGAGTGTTGTCCCAATATGCCAAGGTTGTGGGTTTAATCCCTGATGAGGGCACATACAAGAATCATCCAATGAATGCATAAATAAATGAAACAACAAATTGATGTCCCTCTCTCTCCCTTCCTCTCTTTCTCTAAAATCAATTTGAAAAAATAACAAATATCTAATCAAGATAAAAGTGTAACAAATCATTTTCATATAAATTAGTCAGTTAATATTTGCAGTGTTTTTAAAGCGGCACTGCAACTACTAAAATGGAGAGGTTTGGTCAAGACTCTCAGTGCCATCCTAGGAAAATGACTTTCTCTCTCATTTTATCTGCTTTTCTACATTTGAAAAAATGGGCCCAATAATGCTTGCCGTTTATGGACCTCAGAGCAAGGCTACCAGGATTAATGAAATGTGTTAGAGCTGCAAGCTGGCTGAGTTAAGAGATCAGAACCTCTAGTCTACTGGACTCTTTCAATAAAATTGCTGGTAGAACTATATAACACTATAACTCTTCCGACCTTTGTGAATAAGGCAGATAGAATAATATAGTATTAACGTAAATTTTAAGGAGGTCTTTGTTGTTTAAATCAAGTGCTTAAATCAAATTTTTAGTTAATTATTATTTAATTTTCATTATTTTTCTTAAGGGAGGCAGGGAGAGAGAGACAGGACCGAGTTGTCCCTGTATGTGCCCCGACTGGGGATCAAACCAGCAACCTTTGTGCTTTGGGATGATGATGCTCCAACCAATCAAGCTATCCGGCCAGGGCTTAATTTTTTAAAATTTATTTACTGATTTTTTAGAGAGACAGAGAAAGATAGAGGGAAAGGGAGAGCGAGAGAGGGAGAGAGAGGGGAGAGGGAAGGGAAATATTCATTTATTTTTCTACTCAGTCCTACATTCATTGGTTGCTTCCTGTGTGTGCCCGGACCGGGGATCAAACTGGCAACCTGTTGCTTTGGGATGATGATGCTCCAACCAATCAAGCTATCTGGCCAGGGCTTAGTTGTTTTTTTTTTTTTTAATTTATTGACTGATTTTTAGAGAGACAGAGAGATGGGGAGAGAGAGAGAGGGTGGGGGAGAGAGGGAGAGAGAGGGGAAAGGAAAGGGAAATATTCATTTGTTCTTCTACTCAGTCCTACATTCATTGGTTGCTTCCCGTGTGTGCCCGGACCGGGGATTGAACCCACAACCTGTTGCTTTGGGAGGATGCTCTTAACCAAATGGGCTAATCGACCAGGGCTTAAAACAAATTTCTAAAGCTCAAATAAGTCTGAGAAATCAATCATTTTTGTTTCTGGAAATAAAAGAATAAACACATTTTAGAATTGAAAAATCAAAGAAGAGGTGATCTTCCAATGCTGTTGACTGACACTTTGGTAGTCACCTAATCCTCAGATGAGATTACTGTCATTAGGTCTATGACCCCAAAGACTTTATAAATGGACAGCTAGTGCTTCTTTCTCTAATTCATCAGAATTAGCTGAGATACTCATCCAGCCTTCCCTGCACATCTGCTGCTTGGCTATGTGTGGGTAAAATGTCAGTTCATTTAATTTTTCATTTCTGCTTCCAGATGTTTGGGCATCGCATAGTTACAGGCGTATAATTATTGTAAAATGCTCTCAGATTAACTCAAGAGAGTTCTCCTGTTTCCTGCCTTCTAGGCTTTAACTGCAATAAGGAGAGAAGTATCCCTATTGTTTTAAAATATGAAACAGGATCTGAAACTCACATCTGCCCTGACCCAGTACTTCAACAAGGGACCTGTAAACATTTTTAAATTAGTTATATTTCTTTGAGAAACCTAAGGATGATTCCATGGGCGGAAAGAAAAAAGGCAGAGTGAAAGAAGAGAGGCTCTACATCCAGATTCCAGCAGGACTGAAGGGGGGGGTGGAGCTAAAGGAAGGTCAAGGGGGCATAAATACTGACCGAAGGAGATTTCACTTTGGGTGGTGAACTCACAACACAACATACAGATGATATGTTATAGAATTGTATGCCTGAACCTATATAATTTTATAAACCAATGGCACCCCTATAAATTCAATAAAAATTTTAGAGAAGAGAAATGAGGGACGGATTTGTTGGTGGTGCTATTATTGTCATTACTAGTATTCTCTGGGTCAGTATATATCATTGCAGCTATTTCTCCCTTTTAACTATGTATGTATGTATACACACACACACATACATACACACACACACATATATTTTAAATTACAACTTATATCTCACATTATTGTATGTTACTTTCAGGAGCACAGCATAGTGGTTCCTCAATCATACACTTTACAAGTGCTCCCCCTGATATTCCCAGTGCCCACCCGGCAGCACACATAATTATTCCACTATTACTGACTGTATTTCCTGTGCTGTCCTTTGCATGCCCACGACTGTTTTGTAACTTTCACCCTGTACTTCTCCATCTCTGCACCTTCTTCACTCAGTCCTCCAACCCCACTCCTGTCTGGCACCCATCAGTCTGTAAAGAACTCATACGACTCTCAACATGAAAAAAAACCAAACAATCCAATTGAAAAAAAAAATGGGCAAAGGACCTGAATAGACACTTCTCCAACAAGGACATACAGATGGCAAATAGTCATATGAAAAGGTGTTCAACATCACTAATATCGGGGAAATAAGATGGAAACCACTAGGAGATAGCTCTCACACCTGTCAGAATAGCTACCATCAATAAAACACCCGACAACAAGGGTTGGAGGGAATGTGGAGAAAACGGAACACTTTTTGCTCTGCTGATGGGAATGAAAATTATTGTAGCTATTTCTAAAATTGAATAGAATACTCCCCAAAACGTGGCCTGAAAAACATGGCAGAGAGCAATGGGAGATAGATGTAGAGAAATCTCTGGCCTTTATACTCTGCCAAGCGGCCTATTCCTAGAGGCAGGGATGGTCCCGGACTGAGTGCTTCTTGCTCGGGCCTGACAGCACAACCTCTCTCCCTGGCAGTGACTGGATGGCCCTCTCCGCCTCTCCCTCTGTGAGACTTGTAATTCCCTCAGCCTGTTCCTGTCTCTCTGGAAGAATAATACCAGGACGGACTGTATAGTAGGCACATCCCAGTCTGGCCTGAAACAGTTTTGTCTCCTGAGAATGCAACCAACCTTATGTGATAAGGTCCTGGAAATGTAAATTCTACTGTCAAAAGAGTTCCATTGGGGCTAACTTTGTTTTTCTTCTGCCCTTAATGATTGGTAGTATTTATTGAGTTCTCACTATGCACACCATCCCAGGGATCCTACTAAAGATGTTATATGTATTGTTTCTTTCAATATCCAACCTATTTTGCAAGTGAGAAATTATTTTATGGGTGTAATATCCGAGATGTAACAAAAAATGGTTTTTATTAAAACCAATTTGTATTGTTACTGTATCCCAATTAATTACCTCCAACTAATTGAGAAAATAAATGCCTTCCTCAGACAACAGTTTTAAATGAATTAGGTCTCAGGGCCTCCTCACACACTTAAAAAGTTATTTAAAAAACACCCAACATATTTATTTCCTGAAACTTTTGTGACTGGGTTCTATCTTTCAATATTCACACCTAATTTTTTTAAAACATAATACACAAGCATACATTCAATGGGTCATTGAGCAATGATATCTACACATGTCACATAGCCTCTAGAAAACTCCACTCTCACTGTGTGAGCATAAAAAAGAAAAAGAAAAAAATAGCATCTTAGTATTATCAGAAACACATTCGTACACCAAGGAAACCCTGAAAGAGTCTCAAAGACTTTACATCTCTCTGGACCAAACTTGGAATATGCTATCTTAGTGGATGAAAGAGTTTAACTGCCCTAATCCTTCCCCATATATTTCAACCACCATATTATTTTTTAAAACAAGGTACTAAGTGAGGTGCAATATACAACAATATATAAAGATATTATCCATGCTTTATACATGATAAAATTGAGGCTCAGAAGAAATGATGACTTAGCCTAAGACCTCATGATGTATAGATGTTGTTGTAATAAGTTCACAATCCCATTTCTTTCTGTTCCCACACCTGTGCTCTTCATTACCATGCTTGGGGCAGCCCTGAAGATCTTTCAACCACAGATGAACGAGGACTGAATAACTGTCTCATCTCACCCACATCCTGCAGTGAACTCAGAAGTCCAGGATTACAATGACAGACCCAAGAACTGAACTCAAATCTCCCAAAGGGACTGATATCATTTCCAGCTCCTTGCCTCTTAAAATTAGATGTTCCTATTGAGCTGAATACAATACATATGCTACCTTGTTGTACTATTAGTTATTTTTAAGATCTTGAGCAATTTGATCCCCTAATTTTTTGTATCTATTTATAGAGTATCTAGTACAAGGTCTGGCAACTACTGGCACAATGGAAAGCTTGTACAAAAATTAATATTTTTCAAAGAATATTTTCTACCTGATCAGGCGGTGGTGCAGTGAATAGAGTGTCGGACTGGGATGCATAGGACCCAGGTTCAAAACCCCAAAGTCACCAGCTCAAGTGAGGGCTCATCTGGTTAGAGCAAAGCTCACCAGCTTGAGCCCAGGGTCACTGGCTTGAAGCCCAAGGTCGCTGGCTTGAGCAAGGGGTCATTCGGTCTGCTGTAGCTCCCCCCCTGGTCAAGGCACATATGAGAAAGCAATCAATGAACAACTAAGGTGCCACAACGAAGAATTGATGCTTCTCACTTCTCTCGTTCCTGTTTGTCTCTCCCTATATGTCCCTCTCTCTGACTCTCTGTCTCTGTCATGAAAAATAAAAACGAAAGAATATTTTCCCTCTTTGCCCATCTGTCACACTTAGCAGCAGCAAAGAGTAGAAAGAGTTCAGGTTTTGGTGGAATCAGATGTCACTTTATTAGGTCTTGGACCTTTTATAGCTGTATGTTCCCTGACTTCCCTAAATCTTGCTTCACACAGTCCTGAAGCACTCACTGCTCAGGATATGTCCAGCACAAAGTTGTCACGAGGACTGAATGTGACAAGTGTTTTGTAGACAGTGACTAGCCTTCGCCTGGAATTAGGTAGGCTCTCGAATTTCAGTGTATCTCCTTGACTGTCACACCCAACATTCTTCTGTTTGGAAGACAACAGCGACCATCAGGGAGTTAGCCAAAGAAACCACCACTCTTTTTGCATTCATGCAACTTTCCTCCATCACGATTCCAATGATATCTGAAGAATGGGGAGCTTCCCCAGCCTTTCTGAAACCAGAAGATAGAGCTCAGCATTCATTTATACTTTTCTGTTGGTCTACTGCACATTCCCAGAGCACAACAGGAAGGTCCACGTGGAAGTAAGAGACACATACAATGAAGGCCACCATAACCACAACTGAAACAGGCTCAGGCCTGACCTGTGGTGGCACAATGGATGAAGCGTCGACCTGGAACACTGAGGTCGCAGGTTTGAAACCCCATGCTTGCCTGGTCAAGGCACATATGGAATTTGATGCTTCCTGCTAATTCTCTCTATCTCTCATCTAAAATAAATAAATAAAGTCTTAAAAACAAATAAAAAATGAAACAGGCTCAGCTCACGTCCCTCCTTTTCATCAAAACATCCTGCGTGGGTTCATCCTGTCATGAGACAGCATCAAGACTGACTGCGAAGGGCACTGGAGAAGACATCACACAGAGCTCTTGTCTTCCTTGTGCATGTTGTTCGGATGCTTTCTGTCTCTTTCCATTAAGCAACTTGACCGTGGTCTGGCAGGTGTCTCCTCCACTACAGAAGCCATACCTCCAGTCCAGGGGCGAGGTCTTTAACAACCTGGGACCCTCGTACCCAGTCGAGGTGTGCGGACATGTTTGAGTCACTAATGTTTTAGATACTCAATCAACAATGACTCTGTCCCTCTAGTGACCACTTCATTAGATCTTAGATTTCTTTGAGAGGGACACCCCTATAGGGGAGAAATTCAATCATGCAGAAAACAAAGACAAAATAAAGATAACTAATTCAGCACTTCCCATTTCACTAAGGTCTCCCATGTACACGACAAAGCCATCTGTAGCATATCTAACCAGCTTTTAAAGTCCACATCTAACTGATCTCTTCTGATAAATATCCAGATAGTTTCAGATTTATTTTAGGTATCAGTTTTCCTGAGAAGTCACCAGATTCTGTCTTAGATGTTTTTTTTTTTAATATTTTTTTGAATAAACAAATGTGGGTTTCTACAGCATTCTGTGGAGTTCAGTCTTTCTTTGTAACTGCTACATAATTATATTGGAAATGTGAAAAAGAGTTCAGCAGGAAATCAAATGCTGGCTCAGTATGGGTATTTTTATATCCAGCGATTCTCAAACATGAATGAGCAAGGAGATTTGGATACCATACCTAATGCACAATCTGATGACAAGACTTATTTAAGAGCCAGGGAAAAAATAACCCAGAGAATTTCTTTACAGTGTGTTAGAGTTGTTTGTTTTTGCTACACAAAACAGTTAAATAAAGCTTGAGACAGAAGAGGTTTTAAAATGTCAGGGACTCTTAAAATAGCAAGCACACAACTTGAAAAACAGGTGATGAGGCTTTTGTCTTTCTTAGCATCATTGAAGAGAGATATAGAGAGCATATTTATATTATATCACAGTATAATATAATAATGTATCATATCATTATGTAATAATTCTAATATGTTAATATAATCTATTATATATTAAAATATATATATTATAGATATATACACATTCTCTATATTAACTAAATAACTTTTAGTTTCCTATTGAATCTCATAGTTTCCTTTCAACTAATAAGCAAATTCATTAGACTGGCTAAAGAAACTACCGATGTTCAAGTTGATGGTTGTCAGTGAAACCTAGATTGGAATTCGTATTTGTTTGACTACGAAGTCGCAGCCTTCTCCTCCACACTTGTCAGCCGTGCTGTGACTCCAGGTCTTCCTTCTCCAGGCTATTATTCAGCATTCATTGTTAAATTATAGCAGCGGGTGTGCGGAGCAGACTTCAGCACCATTCTAGGATTAGCCCAGTGGGTAGCAGAAGCATGCAAACTTCCCTAACTGCCCCTTGTTTAGAGTTTAATTTATCTTCAACTTAGGAACTGGAGGTGCTCACAAATCCAAATCCCTCTCGAAAAGATAGTTCAGCGATGCAAATTTTGAACAAATGACCCCATCTGGACTTTCCCCCATTCACCTCATGCAGTTACTTCAGTGCATTGAAAGCCGACCAATAAGAGTGCACTGTGTTTGTAAAGAATTCGTTGAAGAACACCTGCAGACTCTTCAACTTTGGAAGTGATGAGTCCTCTTTTGTGAACCATGGCGGGTCCCAGCCGGAAGGAGGCTATCACTGGGAAGAGAACAGAGGCTGAATGTTCAGGGATGGAGCCTAAGATCGAATCCAAACTCAGCCACCTAAATCTGATGGGTTTGAACTTCAGTATCTTTTGTTTTATTAGATGAAAGAACTGGTGGTATCAATTTTTGGGATTTTCATGAGAACTAAACATGAGAAAGGGCATAGAAAGGTCTAGAATGCTGGCTAGCATATGGTAGGCAACACCACTTTTAATTGTATCATTATTTTCATCCTCGTTGCCAACGCTTGCCCTTGCTAACAGTATTTGCTTCTCTTCTCTGCTCATTAGTTTTAAACAGATGACAATTTCTGTCCATTCAAACTCCATCTCTAATGCAGCTTCAGTTTTATGCAGAATTAGGACTATAGGGATTACCGTAACGGTTCTCAAAGTCACGTCCTTGGCCCAGCAACATCAGTGCCACATGGGGACTCATTAGAAATATGAATTCATTGTGTCAGAAATCTACATGTTAACAAACCCTCCAGGTAGTTCTCATATATCTTAAAGTTTACAAAGCACCAGATCATAGCCATATTCTCCTTCCCATTTCCCATGGCTTAGTGTCTCCATTCCATTCCTCACCTTATCTGCTGCCAACTGTAAATGCTTATATTCTGAGCCCTCTATTTCCCTTGTTTTCATATTTCTATCTATTTTATGGGCCACTCCAGCAGAAAGAAGAAGATAATCTCCCGACCTAGCATCCGAAGGCAACTGGAATTCACTTCACTTAACTTTCCAACCAAATCCTCTTCTCTCTCCTGAATTCTCTCATCTTCAGAAGATGTTCTGAACGCTGATCCTCTTAATGGAAACATTTATTCATTTGTAAATGCATCTCTGACCAAAGCCCACTGCTAGTCATGATCCTGATGATACTGATGAAAACACACCTTCCACAAAGGGTCTTCCCTGAGATGCGTCTCTCCTGCCCAGTGGAGAATGCTCATTCTACTCTAAATTGCCTGCTCACCTGCCTTTGTAGTGCAGGACACAGGAAAGTTTCAGGTGTGTGTCTTTTTTTTTTAATTTTTTAAATTTCTTTTAGAGAGGAGACACAGAGAGAGAGAGAGAGAGAGAGAGAGAGAGAGAGAGAGAGAGAGAAAGAGAAAGGGGGGAGGAGCTAGAAGCCTCAACTCCCATATGTGCCTTGACCAGACCAGTGCAGGGTTTTGAACTGGCGACCTCAGTGTTCCCAGGTCGACGCTTTATCCACTGCGCCACCACAGGTCCGGCTCAGGTGTGTGTCTTATAGACAGCTCTTTCTATTCTATTTCTTTGCTCCATTATGAAGGCTCAGAGAGGAAGGACTCAAGTCTTACTGTGTTCCAAGTGTTCAACTCTTAACATAATAGTACTTGCCCGAGAAATACTGAAATGAGCTGAACCCTATCTACTCTGGTTATTTGTTTATCTATGCAACTGTAGAAAAAAAAATACTGATGTAAGAAGACGGGAGGTTGACGTTTTAGGGAAACCTGCTTGACTTCATGTGGGCCCGGGAGGCCATTTTGTATCTCAACAGGAATTCCTCCTCATTCTCCCATGGACTTCCACGAGCCTGAAATAAAATAGTGTTTGTCGAGTGCTCAGTGCAATGCTTGGCCCAAAGCTGGTGCTAAAGAACGTCAGTTTCTTTGTTCTAGGTTGATATGAATTCTGGCTAACTAGGATTTTTAGTCACAAAAGGAGCAGGCACAATATCTCTCATGACAAACATCATAAGCCTTGACCTTGGGCAATGTAGGGTAGATCCTTGTCCTAGACATTCTCCAGGAACAAGAAGTATTGGTCTCATCGATGAGGGTATGGAGTAACTAATGCCCTGCCACCGCAAACAAGATGGAAGCAAGTTTTCATAGTTTAACTTTCTGCCATCTGGCTAGAGGGTCACCTGACCTGGCACCAAAATGCTAGGTGGGTCGGGGGTGGATGAAGATAGAACTGGTACCTATTTTTAGCCACAGTTTCTAAGCTTTGGATTAGGGATCCTGGAATCAGAAAACATGATGCATTTTCATTCTTTTGGCTTTGCTGCTTTGTAGCCTGCTTCCACTTGTTCAATACAGATTAGATTAAATGATACACGGGCTTGCTGGGTAATGAAGTGTGAGCTGGCATTATTCAGGGCTCGCCTCGAGGCTTCCGGAAGTGAAGAGAAATCAAGATTCTTCAAGCAGAAGCCTGGCTCCCAGGGGAACGAGAGAGAGGACCTGGGCTCCTCTCTACCAGCACCTTTCCCAGGGTCTCTGACTCCCAAGGGTGGTTAATATTCTACAGGAATCCTTTCCTGGAAGCACAGTCAGTGCCCCGCAATTTTCATACAAGAAGAGGGCAGTCGCGGCTGCCCTTTATGTCTCCTATTCAGTCACTCAGGAAAGAACGGCAGAACATCCAGGAAGCTGCAGTCAGTGCCTGTCTGCCTGTCGGCCGGAGACTTCCAGCAAAGAGCCGAGTGGGATACGTTAAAGCAAAAGCCCTTTCCACCCATCAATGAACACGGTCTGTTTGGAGTAAGAAGTCATCAGGGCCCTATCGAATGGTACCAATACATCATTTCCTTTATTCATTCATTAATTTAGCAAATATTTATTTGGAGCCCTAAGCACTGTGCTAGTCTCCCAGGATAAAACAGGGATCAAGGATAAAGCAATAATAAAATGTTTCACAAGAGCAAAGGACTTTACCTAGCCCTTACTTAAGAAATGTATTCTCAAAACCACAAGCAAACAAATGGTTATCATGTGCCTCAACCAGTCATTTGAGAGAAAAGAGCATAGATTTGTGAGAACCTATGGCAAAGGAACCTGACCCAGCATGGGCATCGGGAAAAAGTAATAATCAGTTAATGGCTACATGAGTGCTTATGTAGCAGAAGTTGTTACAGCATTATAAATGCATTAGTCGCTTTAATATGGGTAACACAAATTGCTAGCTTATCTGAAATTCTACAGTATCCATAGTTAACCAGTTAATGGCTCTCAGATTGTGTCTAATCCTTTCTTCCAAATATGTAAGGTGTGGAAGAATAGAATTCTGACGGGCGTGTCATACACTGGAAGGAGCATTCTAAAAGAAAGGCTGCGATGTCTCTATGTGTAAGTTACTCACTTTTTGACCTCACATACACAGATTCAGCATCCCAGTATAAAATGAAAAAAAAAAAAAAAGAATGGCTATAATATTTCCAATTCCTCGCATTGAGAGGTGACATTTACCTCTCCGCCCCTTCAACTTGGTCTTGTTACTGTCATTTGTTTCAGCCAATGTGATATTAGCCAACTTGCTACAAACAGAGACTTAGAAAGTGCTTCTCACCAGTCTTTTGCTGCTTGTTGGAACCCTGAGAACACCACTAAAGGTGACCTAGGCTATTAGAGCATGAAAGACCACATGGAGCAGAGCAGACTTGTGACAACTATGGCACCTTGGTCTATCCAGCTTGTTATATAGACATATGAGGCGAATATAGATCATGTAGCCCCAGACAAGCCACCAGCTGACCAGTAAGGTTGGAAAAACTAGTCCAGACCAAAGAACTCCCCACCTGGCTCACAGAACCAAGAGAAATATATGTTTCTTATTTTTAAGCCATTAGATTTTAACATGGTCTGTTATGCTACTTAAGGGAACTGCTATAAATTAGGGTGTCTATATGACTAATTTGGTTCCCTTTGTCCCTAAGCCCAAGTGGCCAAGAAATAAAGGGGGAAATGAGTGACAAATAGAAAGTATAGCTCTCAGACTAGGAGGATGGCAGGCAATGTGAGAGAGAGGGGACGCCAGGTCTGGCCTGGAGGAGATACAGAGGAGGACGGGGACAGACCTTAGAGAGGGGACAGAAAGAACACTACTGAGCCCTTACTGAATTCCAGGCTCTGTTTTATAGATGCTAGCTGGATTATCTCATTTAACTCTCACAACAAACTTCAAATATAGCAACTGAGACTTAAAGAGATTATATAACTTATTCAAGTCACACATGTAGCATATGTTGAACCTGATACTTTGGCTGTGACAATTTGACTCACAGTTTAAATTTCCATCTAATCATCACTATTGCTTGCTGAGAAGGTGTGATGATAGCAGCACCTGTGACCTTGGCATTGGGTAAGAAGGGAGCTCTTATAGTTGTGAACATGGCTAGGGCGTTTAGGACCAACAGAGAAAAGAAGAACTCTATTCTACTGGATATATCTCATTGTAGAAAATTATACTCCCCGAATAATCTCAAGATGACACTTCCTAAACAAACTGACAATTTTGCAGATCCTCATAATGAAGTTGGGTGATTTTGCAGATAACAAGAAGGTCCCTCTTGGGCATATCTTCCTTAATTATATAAAATGATATAAATAATGTTTATAATTACAGTTGTATATAACTATAGTTATAATAACTAATATTGCATTAACATTATAAAAATACTCTATATTTGGCAAGATATTAGCACTTAGATATATTCACTCTGCATCATATACCTCTAAAAGTGTCCCAGTATGTTCACTATTTTACAGATCAGGAAGATGAGTCAGAGAGAGAAGCTAAGTAACTGACCAACAGAATGAATGCGGATAAGTGAACAAGGAATGACTCCATCCGAGCAATCTGACGAACTTAAGTTAGTCACTTGACTTCTACCTTCCTCTCTGACTTCTGGACAGATAATCTGCATCTTCTCCCAGGTCTTTATAATTTCTCTGTCCCAGAAAAACCAAAGCCTGAGGATATATCAACTTAATATGCTCTGATCTTTATAATCTGTTCAAATATCTAGGGCCTTTCTCACCCAACCTCCACTTTGTCTGGTGCCCTCAAACCTGGAGTGGACCATTTGCTATGAGTGGCCAGTTTGTTGCAACTTATACCTGAAGAGATTGAATTACTGTTTGCTGATTACCTCCTTTCTATCCTTTGTCTACTGTTGCCTATATTAAGGGTTATTATTGAGGTTTTGGGGACACTGGTTTACAGGTCCCAGGGAAAGATGTGGGGATAGAAGCCTCTTACCCTCTGTCTTTTTCTAGGTTGAGACTAAGGGCTATTAGTCATAATTATGTCTTAAAGGAATGCCTATTTAAAATATATAATAAGCTCCAAACTAAACCTGCATGCTTTTCTCAGTAGATTATCACACACACACAAAAAAGAGCAAAGATCGAAAAATATAAAAAGATGGAGAGGTTGTGGTGTGTGGCAGGGTATGAGTAGAATGGTTGCAGAACAGAGGAAATAAGGAAGAAATCCCCAACTCAAGATGCACAGAACTGGAGCAGCTGGACAGGGAGTGGGCACCGTAGTGAGTCCAAGAGCAGTGACATGGGTTACCCACAGCCCTCTCCTTGCGCTTGGAGTGGTGCTGACTCCAATTATTCACTATGGGGCATTGTGTGGTGGATTCTGATCCCTTTCCCGGGAACCAGGAGTTTCCCTTTCACTTCCCCATGCTTTATTTTCATTATATGCCTTACTGTAAATACTGTTCTTCATGTTACTGCACCTGTATGCTTGTCTGAGGTAGGGAAATTTTGAGAGCAACTTGCCACATGCCTATATTGCCAAGAGAGTTGTATCGGTCATACTGCTTCAGCCTCTCTGATATGTGGGAGTAACTTGACCACTCCTGGCTTTGAAGTTCACTGTCTGCCTCAAGCTCTTATGAGCCTCCTCCCTCTTCCGTGAATGTTACCACTATCTAATGGCTTCCCTTCACCTGCTTCTACTCAACCCTTCACAAGGGAATGGCACTGATCTCAAGGAAACTCTTGTCTTGACTATGCCATAGGCAACAAAGATAGACAGCACTTTTCTGAACAAGACCTTGAAATAAAATTTAAAGTCCTTAGTTTAACCAGGCTCCTCAAGAATGTGCCTGCTCTATTTATGAGCCTTCCCTCAGGCACTGGTCACTCTACCATGCCTGAGCCGAGGCCAAGAGGCAGATCACTGAACAGACATATTGGTTACACAATGAAGAAATATAACTGTACCTAGCAGTAACGCACAGGCCATGAGTGCAATTCTGCTGTGAAGAGGATAAGGGGTAACATATATAAACTGAATCAATGATGTTAAATTAAGCTTTTATCCAAAGCCCGGGGTCAAGACTGCATTCCCAGGAACACACACAATTTATTCATCAATTTCTAAAGGTTATAGATGGATCTGGAGTTAGAAGGAAGAGTAGTATCATTGTTAATTGAATTCCCACCCACCTCCAAGATTGTAAGGCACAATTATATATAATTTCTATTACACAGATGATAAATCAGAGCCAGAAAAAAAGAAATGATCTGCCCAAGGTTATATGGCCAAGCCATGGCTAACTCCATCCAATTCTAGGACCTAAGATTTTTCTCAAAAATGAGTGGTCCATAAAGATATATTTTTCCTAAGTATCACGGGTTGGACAAAGCAATTATTCTGGCACCTGGACGTAGGCCAGGAAGAAATATCCCTTAAACGACTAGTGTTGGCCCTGGGAGATGTAGCCATCATTAGTGAGAAGCTTTACCTGCAGTCCTGTGTGCAGCCCACTGCACTGGGCCAGAGCCATGCATTAGCACTAACTGAGAAAGATTCATTTAACGGGCAATTATACACCTCCTACTCTAAAATATTTTCAGGTAACCAAGAGTAGTGTGCCTTTCTGGAAATGCCTGCTCCCAGGTACACAGTGTCAGCAGGTTTCTCCACTCTCCACCCCATGTCACCAATTTCTCGGGAAGAACACTCTGGAACTGGCATTCGGTGCCTTTAAAATGCCCCTGCGGAGACTCTATTCTAGGCAAGTGGATTCCGCCACTGTCCCCCCAAATCCTTCCTCTATCCTGCTCTCCTAGCGGGAGGTCTTACCCCTCTGCTCCACCTGGAGGACTCCGACTCCCGTGTGCCACTGATGAGCCTTCGCTCCAATCTCAGCTCAGTAAACTGTCACCTAATCACCAGTGGAAGAACAGGAAGACGCCTTACCTTTCTCTGCCTTCCTTCACAGCGATGTCAGAATGTGCATTTGACCCAGACGTGGAGAGGACGTGGGGTGAACCTCTGAAACACGGATTCTGGAATCCCTGCCTTGAGACTGATTCAGTAGGTCCTGGGGACAAGCCTGAACAGGTTTGGTTTGGTTTGAACAGTACCCAGGTGATTTCAATCAGCTAGGTGAGTTAACTTCTTTGTGATCAGCATTGAAAAGGGCGATAATGGACTATTTTGCTCTCTCTCTTTCTGTTGCTCGGTGTTTGGATCTCTAAAATGGGAACAGAATGCCAGCCTGAAGGATTCCGAAGCTCTGCTCTGCCCGTTAGGCAATATTCCTGCCCTGGGTTACAAACGTGGGACCAGAGGGCCTGACTGATATAGGTTTGTTCTCTTCTCTACTGTGCCCTTGTCCCTGTCCCCGCTGTCTGCTTTGCCCAGAACTACTTCATTTACTGGCTTCAGGAAGGGATGTGGCAGCATTAGAAGCTCAGTTTAAGCAGAAGAGTGACAGCGAGCCAGACGTAAGAGAGGCTTCTATCGTGCACAGCCTCTAAGAACACGTCATCTTCAGCTAAACTGCATGGGTACCAACCTGGCACCCCCATCACGGCCCTTGCTCTCTACGAAATCTTGGGCAAACCTGTGTCTGAGTACCCTTGTGTGAAAAATGCACGTATTGATAGTACACACTTTCACGGGGGGGGGGGGGGTAGGGTTACACGCATCGTAGGACTTCCACAGTGTTTTGGCGGTGTTTAATTAGTCGGCGAGATTTACCTTAAACCTTCCCCAGCTGGTAAACAGCAGCCCGGAACTACAGTTACAGGGGCGGGGGTTGATACTGGAGGAGAAACTAGGCAGAAAGAGATACGCTGGATAAGCCCCATCTATTGTTAGCACAGGGCCATCTAACCGCCAGCTCCTGTAATGAGATGTGCCCGCTGACTGTGATAGCAAAGCTAGATCTATTACCAGGGAAATACTTGGGTAATTCACACAGCGGAGCTTCTCAGCCTTGGTTAAGTGAATCTGACACCAGAGGATGAAAGACAACATCTTCATTCTCATTAAGAGATAACAGATGGACTAACCTAAATTCCATCTCTTAGCCTAATTTCATTTGTTTAAATCTTTGCCTGATGAGATGGTGTTCTGAGAGTAATTTTAAATTAGTCTGCCTGGAATAAATATTTCTTTAACTTTATTAGAACCTCTCCCCCAGGGCTTCTGTTGTCCTGGGTGGTTTTAAATATTCATCTCATCCGAATACAATAAATATCCCTTTCATATTTTTGTCTGCAAGACCTGGTCTGTGGCTGTGCAAGGTAAACATTACGGGATGAACTAAATAATAAAACCAAGTCAAAACAAGTTACTGAGCCATCCTTAGTAATTACAGTTTTTCTTAAGTTTTCTGAGGTCATATTAATTCTACTTTTTTTCATGATTTATAAAAAGAGGACTTCATTGTACATTTAAAGTTTAGAAACTGATGCCCAACTCAGCTTATATTTTACAGCTGAAAATTAAGGTTCTCTCTTTTTACTCTTATTCTTTCCTATTCTAAGAAAGTTGCGTGCAAATATATATATATATTTTAAAAAAGCAGATTACTATTTATTGTTTCACATTTCTTGAGATGTCAACCTCCTGAATTAAACTTGCTTCTTGGCTAAAATATGTCTGGGTAGCTTGTTTCATTTTCAATCTCTGAGTAAAAACAAATGCATGAATTAATTACTTGAAAAAGCAAGATAGTCCTGACCTGTGTGGTGGCACAGTAGATAAAGCGGCAACCTGAGGTCATCAGTTCAAAACTCTTGGCTTGTCTAGTCAAGGCACATACAGGAGCTGATATTTCTTGCCCCCCCCCTCTTGTTCTTTCTCTCTGTCTCTCGCCTCTCTAAAATAAATTTAAAATATCTTTAAAATAAAAAGCAAGATAACTCCCATTGTTAGAACAGAGTAATGCCAAGTCTGGGTTATGAGTTGTCAATTGTGCAGGTTCGTGTACAGGCTCATGGCCTTCCTGTGGGCAGAGCTATTCTATACTTTTTCTCTCTATGGAGCCAATTGTAATATTGAACCTGGGACATATTTGAGTGAGTTCTTTCAAGTCATAAACAAAAATTTTATCTGGTGAACATTTTAATATTTTTTTGGTAATTTGATTATACTGTATTAGTAACAATGACTCTACTACCTTAAAAATAATCTTAGCATAATATTCTCTGGGTACATTCCACCCTTGCTGTCACAAATAGTAAGATTTCATTCTTTCTTATGGCCGAGTAATATTCCATTGGGTAACTATACCACAGATTTTTTTTAACCACTAGTCTATTGACAGGCACTTGTTTCCATATCTTGGCTATTGCAAATAAGGCAGCAATAAACACAGGGTGCACGTTTCATATCAGTGTTCTGGGTTTCTTCAGATATTGCCAGATGGATACTGAAAATACTGAGGAACACTCTGTACAGTATATGATTGTGTAACCACTATGTTGTACACCTGAAACTAATACAAAATAATATTGAATGTAAAAATACATATACAGTGGTACTTTGAGATACGAACAGACCAACATACGATCTTTTTTTAAGATTCAATCTGTGACTCAGCCTGTATTTTTGTTTGAGATCCGAGCGAAATTCCGAGATCCGAGTCATGAATTGGGAAGCTGCCTCTAGTGGGCGCGTTGGCGCACGGGTCCAGTATCGGCAGCTTGATATACGAGTTGACTGACTTACCAGCTAGATTACAGAACAAATTAAATACGTATCACCAGGTACCACTGTACTTTTGATTATATAAAAATAATTTAATGTTTATTTTACTGATAGAAAAAAAGTGTTGATTTTAAAATATTTCTTATGCTACAATTATTATATATAATCACGTGTGCATTGAAGGAGGTATGTTATGACCCTCTTTTCATACCATCCTCTTGGAACTGCTGGTTGTTCCCAACATTCACCATCTTCTTCCTCACCCCCCTGCCTTTCCGTACGGGTGGCCTGGCAGACTCCAACTCCCCCTTTCGTCTGCAGGTGCTTCTAGGTGCCACAGAAGGAAAACTTCTAGAGCACCTGTGTTTCTGCCCGATTCACTCCCTGCTGTAACGCCAGTCACTAGAACAGTGCTGGGCAAGTAGTAATGACTCAGCTAACGATAACTGAATGAGTGAGGAAACGCATGTCTCCTCTGACTGGGGTTGGTGCCCGCGTCCACCCGGGCTTCACAGCTCATTGCTCCCTGTGCCTGCTTTCTTGTCTGTCTCCTTACTTGTCCGGGATTCCTTGCAAATGCATTTTTGTTCCTGGATTGCCCCTGCAATGTTTCTTCACCGCCATTCTATACGTTCATATCTTTTTCCTCCTTAAAGGTGAGTACATGGGACCTTATAACCGGGGCCTCCCTTGGGAAATGTTTAAGGGGAGCCATCCAGCTCTTAAGAAAAGTGTCATGGATTAAGGCTACCTCAAAAAGGTTGAGTATTCAATACACGAGACAGTTCTTTCAAAAGTAATGACTACGTACCTACTTTAAAGAGAACTGGGGTCCTTTAGCACATTTTTGTAAAGCTTTAAACCAAGCCAAACCAATAGAATATTTCTGAGGCTTAAGATGCTAATGCAGCATCAACATGGCAGATGGGAAAGGTGGGGTCAGCACTGCTAATAAGTCAAAGCCATCAAGTGGTGTGCTTTGTTTGCTTTATCCCTCATGCTACAGGGGCAAACTCCTGCCAGCATAACGTGCTAGGTGGGAAATAGTACCCATAGCCAGGATGAACACCCCCGGGCCCAAAGCGGTCTAGGTAGGAAATAGTACCCATAGCCAGGATGAACACCCCCGGGCCCAAAGCGGTCTAGATAGGAAATAGTACTCATAGCCAGGATGAACACCCCCGGGCCCAAAGCAGTCTAGGTAGGAAATAGTACCCATAGCCAGGATGAACACCCCCGGGCCCAAAGCGGTCTAGGTAGGAAATAGTACCCATAGCCAGGATGAACACCCCCGGGCCCAAAGCGGTCTAGGTGGGAAATAGTACCCATAGCCAGGATGAACACCCCCAGGCCCAAAGCGGTCTAGGTAGGAAATAGTACCCATAGCCAGGATGAACACCCCCGGGCCCAAAGCGGTCTAGGTGGGAAATAGTACTTATAGCCAGGATGAACACCCCCAGGCCCAAAGCGGTCTAGGTAGGAAATAGTACTTATAGCCAGGATGAACACCCCCGGGCCCAAAGCGGTCTAGGTAGGAAATAGTACCCATAGCCAGGATGAACACCCCCGGGCCCAAAGCGGTCTAGGTGGGAAATAGTACCCATAGCCAGGATGAACACCCCCAGGCCCAAAGCGGTCTAGGTAGGAAATAGTACCCATAGCCAGGATGAACACCCCCGGGCCCAAAGCGGTCTAGGTAGGAAATAGTACCCATAGCCAGGATGAACACCCCCGGGCCCAAAGCAGTCTAGGTAGGAAATAGTACCCATAGCCAGGATGAACACCCCCGGGCCCAAAGCGGTCTAGGTAGGAAATAGTACCCATAGCCAGGATGAACACCCCCGGGCCCAAAGCGGTCTAGGTAGGAAATAGTACCCATAGCCAGGATGAACACCCCCAGGCCCAAAGCGGTCTAGGTAGGAAATAGTACCCATAGCCAGGATGAACACCCCCGGGCCCAAAGCGGTCTAGGTAGGAAATAGTACCCATAGCCAGGATGAACACCCCCGGGCCCAAAGCAGTCTAGGTAGGAAATAGTACCCATAGCCAGGATGAACACCCCCGGGCCCAAAGCGGTCTAGGTAGGAAATAGTACCCATAGCCAGGATGAACACCCCCGGGCCCAAAGCGGTCTAGGTAGGAAGTAGTACCCATAGCCAGGATGAACACCCCCGGGCCCAAAGCGGTCTAGGTAGGAAATAGTACCCATAGCCAGGATGAACACCCCCGGGCCCAAAGCGGTCTAGGTAGGAAATAGTACCCATAGCCAGGATGAACACCCCCGGGCCCAAAGCGGTCTAGGTAGGAAATAGTACCCATAGCCAGGATGAACACCCCCGGGCCCAAAGCGGTCTAGGTAGGAAATAGTACCCATAGCCAGGATGAACACCCTCCCTCCCGGGCCCAAAGTGGTCTAGGTAGGAAATAGTACTCATAGCCAGGATGAACACCCCCGGGCCCAAAGCGGTCTAGGTAGGAAATAGTACCCATAGCCAGGATGAACACCCCCGGGCCCAAAGCTGTCTCTCTCTCTCCGGGCCCCTCCGTTGGAGAGAGATAAAAACCTATCACCTGGACCGCCTGTTCTGCACCTGCACTTCAGGTTGCCGTAAGAAACAGACATCCTTCCCTCTTGAATCTACCCTTTCCCGCACAGTGTAGCTTTGCTTTGTTTTGTTTTAAGGCTCCACAGAGGACATTTTCCCCACCTCTCAGAACAGGAAAATCCGTGCCCTTCCTAAAGGTCTGGATTCCTGTTACCTATATAGACACATTGCCCGTGTATCTCGGAGATATTTCCCGTTTTCACATTAGTTGGGCAATCAAAGGGCAGGTTTTAGAGAGAGCATTCAGAGCAGATTTTAGGTTTATACTTGTCATCTACACACTTTACATTGTATGCATGCCTGGATATTTCTTAATGCCAGTTTTTATTTTCTTATTCAGATTCCCAACTCCCTCAAGAATGTAATGTCTCCCTTGAATTTGTGTAAACAAGTCCTTTATGGGAAAAAGAGTTTCAGATAACATGCAAAATAGGCTTTGTTTGGAAGTAAAATAAATATTAAGTCCCTCTCGCATGTTTTTGTCCAATAATAAAACGGTAAGGCAAAGTACAAGCTCGCAAAGATGGCATGGCACTAATCTGCACCACAGACCTATTCTTCCGGGACTCAACAGTAGTGTCATTACATGTGATCAAAGAAGCTACAAGCATAAAAATGGACAGAAAGACTAGCGTATTAATTTCAATAACCCTGGAATGTCCTCTGATAAGAAGTTCACATTTCTGCATGTAGTTTATGAAAAATATATATATTAAAGATATATTTTTATTTTGTCTATAATTAATGTGTGAAATACACTCTAAAATACGAAATAAAAATTATCTATAGTTTTATCTCCTCAAAATCATATTCATTAATAATGTGAAGTTCCTGTCTCTATTTTCTGCGTATATATATGTTTGAGGTTAAATAGGTGGGAGTTTCTATATATATTGTATATATACTATATACTAGTGTCGGCTTACTTAAATTATAGCGTATAGTCTTTGAGTTCTATTTTTACACACGCTTTTATACTAAACCTTCTCTCATATTTTAATATGCAAACCATTCTTTTTAATGGTGGAATAATGGATATAACTTATAAGAATATTTGGATATAAGAACGTTTTCTTCCCACGTATACTGCAACTTTTGGTAATTTAATACAATGTAAGGTATTTCTTGCTGAGATGATTCATTCAAATAAGCTCCAATGCCAAAGTAGCTAATGGAAACAGGGACCACTCGTTTATCATGTGATCACTAGGCACAAAGTGAACCCAGTCATACAAGAAAAAATTAAACCCAAGCACTTACTAATTTCGGTAGCAATGATCGTTATGTTGTGCCAGACGCTTAGCTCTCTGTCAAGCGGCGTGGCCAGCGTTATCTTCCCATCATCCGCGTTAACGTTGAATTGTCTCTCCAGGTCAGTGTGCCGGTCGATGGAAAACCTACAAAACAGATATATCTGTAATCTACTCCAATGTTTGTATGATCCATACATTCCACAGCAGATCTTTAGGAATCCTTGGAGAGCCATCATTGTGAAGTCTAATGAATTGGGAAACCCAGTGGCATCATAATTTGTAAAACCAAATGACTGAACGAGGCACAAGAAACTTGATAATTATTGTCCAAGGAGTAATTAGCTACATATGCAACATGGAGGTCATAAACTGCCGTCAGTTTCAATAGGTAGCATCTTCAAAAATGGATGCTGATGAAGAGTTAATTGGACAATCCATCACATTTATTGGACAGCTTATGATAATTAGCGGTTGCCACAAAATATCATAGAAAACAAGGAACTCAAGCCCAAAGCAGGATGGTGCTAGGTAGCATGCGATTTATGGCTATTCAGAGAAAATGACTGCTCGTGTGAAACCTGTAGGCAACATGGATGTGTTTTAGCTGCTGTTGGTTTGTTTTCTTTTCATGTTAGGTAAAGTATATATTTAGGCTTTCTATTAGAAATCAGAGAGTTGCCGATTCTCTAGTAACAACCTGTAAAAGCTGGCATAGATATTTTAACAGATTTATAATACCAGATTCTATGAAGTTAATAATTTTAAGTGGACTTGTTAGTCATTTCTATATTGGGAAAATTTTCAGATAAGGCAATATTGTGACCTTTTGTGTCTAGAGTCAACTGCTTCTCAGGTATACTAAGTATTAAAATTAAATATAGCAATCATTTTTCCACAGCACTTATCAATATCCTTTTTTCAAAAAATAAACCAAGATCTATGTTTTGGCTATGTAATGCCAAATATAGTCAGGTCTATGCCTTAAGGAACACAAAGCATAATTAGAAAAATTGGCCCATGTATAAGCAGGGAAATAAACTAAAGAACAGAATGAAGACCCAAAGAAGGGTGTTGTTGACTGAATATTTGTGCCTCCCTGAAATTCATATATTGAAATACCAACTCCTAATGTGATAGAAATTTTAAGTAAGTCCTTTGGGTGACAATTATGATTATTTGAGGTATGGAGCCCTCATGATGAGAGGTGACACAGTATTCTTCTCTGGTCTCTGCCAGTGAGACACGAGGAGAAAACCATCTGCAAACCAGGAATCTGGTCCTCACCAGACATCAAATCTGCAGGTGCCTTGATCTTGGACTTCCCAGACTCCAGAACTGTGAGAAATACGTTTCTGTTGTTAAAGACACCAGTGTATGATATTCCCTGTCCACAACCACCCAAACTAAGACAAAGGTCATGTCTAATCCTGTTTTAGGAAGATGGACTGAAGAATCACCTTATGGTTGAGCTGGCCTCCTAGGACGTGCCCTGAGCTCTCTCTCTTCACTGCTCCTCACTGACCCTAAATATGAAACATGGCTCCTGGCTATTGGTGCTGAACATATTTTATTTTTATACATTTTTATGAGCATTTATTAGATAATCAAGTTTAGACTGCTTTAAAAAATGAGGAAAAAAATAACTTTCCTACACTTTTAAGGCTACAGTTTTCTATTGTTAATATTTTAGTGGATGTCACTGAAAACAGTATATATTTGTGTATATTATGCCTCTATATTTATTTAAGTGCATCTACTTATTTGTTTCTATATCAACTTGTAACAATAGATGAATCCTGGGCAGACAGATGGAAGGCTACACGGATAAACAGACAGGTAAATACATAGAGGATTAACTCCTTTCTCCTATGAGCTATTTCTTTTTCATTAGAAATGAAATTCATATACTTCATATCAGATGCAAACACCAAGGAAGAAAAAGGCATCCATGTTAAACCTTCCCCACCCAAGACAAGCATCATTAAACCGTTTGGAATAATGTTAAAAAGTACTTAATTTTATTGACAATAGTTCATTGCTAAATTCCTTGAGAAAAATATTGTATAACAAAATTATAACTCCTGATTTAGTGACAAGCCACAAAGAAAACTAAGAAGCTGGCTTGCATTTACATATCAGGTATTACAAAGTACCCTTAGACCCTACCCCCAGGATGATTAGAGAAATTCCCAAAGGATTTAAGAACCCAGAAGCATATATCGACTAACGATGCTCTCAACCGAATTCTGAGCACAAGAAAGTGATTACTGCAAAGCACTGTGATCTGCTGTATCGTGGAAAAAAGAGGGCAAGACATTTTTCTGGGGAACAGTGATTGTTGGGGAGCCCAGTGAGGTTCCAAGTGGAACTGTAAAATAACGAAAGAGATATGTGCTCTGCTTCAGGTGTTGTGTAGACTCCAGCTCTTAAAAAAGAGCTAAGAAATGTCCAGAGGATTAATGATCACTTTCTGCATCATATTCACAAACAGACTTTGCTGATGTCGCTGGACTAAAGTAATGTCATCATCCCACAGCTGATATTTTACACATTCGGGCATCGGTCCGTTTCCTGGAGGCCACAGCAAAGGTGAAGCAGTGGAATCACTGACACCGATGGATACTAAAACCAAAACAGGCTTCTTGACTATTTGATTGATGTCCAGCAATTGCCTAAAACTTCCGGCCCAGAGAAAGCACTGGGAACAATGACAGGGTTTGGAAAGTTGGTATTCAACAACAGCAGCAAAGAAATGTTTGTTAAATTCCTCATTTAAATCTGTATCATGCAGACCTCACATTTGGAATAAATTCTATCTCTATTATTTATATATTGCTATTTCTGGGATAATGAATAAATCCACTGAGCATCGGTTTCTTTACTGGTCAAATATGAAGTACTCATATCCTGGGGATGGTAGTGAAGACTAAAAATAAAGCCTAAATAAGTCTTTGGTACTCAGTAGGTAATAAAGGCATGTCCATCATTATCATCACCATCACGATCACGTCGCACGAGACAGACCTGCAATGAACTTCCCTACTTGGACGGTGGCAAAGAGGCCCCCTTTCTTAGCCGTTTCTAAATAGCATAAAACTGGAAAAACATTTAGGTATTATTTCACTCCAAAAACTCAAACAGAAGCAAGAATATTTTTGTCGTTTTTTAAAAGTTTCAGTTCATGACAGACTTTACGGGGTGAGTCATAAGAATTATAAAATCAGCTATAAATATAGTCCTTTGGTAAGATCAGAGGTAAGAATGTCATAATATTATAAGATTTCACAATGGGTGGAACTTGATGGGGGAAAATGACTCAGTTTAAAATTCAGCTTAAAATCGACCTCAACTATTTCAAGAAGCCCTTGCTGCCGATGTAGACGTCTCACACTATTTGTTGCCTTTATGATGCAGGGTCATAAGAATGGCTGAACAGCCCCAAATCCTGACTTCACAGAATTAAACACCAAATGTGTACCAAGCACAGAGCTAGGTGTCCTTTCATTTCTTCATCCTTCTTTTCTTTGTTTCTCACAGAATGAATACAAGAAACACCGCTTACTTAGGTGTGATGTAGTTATGATTTTAGTCTCTCTATTACCTAATGTTGCCTTGGTTACCTAGTCAGTAAAATGGCTATAAGAATGGGTTTTGTAGAGGTTCAATGTGGGATTACATATAAAGCAGCTTCCACAGTGCCTGGCACATAACAAGTGCTCAATAAATGTGTATTTTAAATAATTACTGTTATTCCTAGTGCTTGTCTGGAAACAACAGGTTTCTACTGCTGATTCCCAGCCCTTCTGCAGGTGTAAGCTAGCATTCCACTCACTGTTTGCTTTTCTGTCCCTAAGCAGGTTTACCTGGCTCTCAGAGCAGCGGAAACAAACACAGAAAAGATGCATTTCAATGATGAAACCAAGCTCAGAGGTGGGCGTGGCGAGGGGGAGCCATTTTAGGTGTTGATTTTTCTACCAATGTTTCTGATCAAACTTTCTGTCCCATGAACTGACCATTGCAAGTCCAAGCAAAGGAAAAAGAGAAAAAAGAAAAAGAAGGGCAATGCTTATTTATAAGGCTCTCATATTGGCTCTTTCTTTAAGCCAATTAACAGAAACTAATTTCAGAGAAAAACAGAGTAGGTTAAAAATAACAAAACCTGGAGTAGCAACTTAAATTTTAGAATCCAGTGTTCCGTGTAAGTTTCCCAGATGCCATGCTTTTGGATAGCTGTCTCAGAAGTAGACCCTGAAGCTACTCTGCCCTCTGAGAGTCCCAATGTCTTTTTCAGTAGCAACACTTACTGTGGATGAAACACAACCAGAAAATCTTCCGTAGGATCTTACTTGTGAGAGTTCATTGAAACTAACTATGCACACATCATAGTCTTATGTATGGGAGAAAATATCTACTTCACAGAGGCGTGCTTTGCAGTAAATGAGTTGCTACATGACTCACACTAGGTAAATAAACAAACAAATAACTAAAATAAAAAGCTAAGGTTCCATCTGTAAGTGACCTCTTCCAACCCAGAGTAATTGTGGAAATAAAAATCCAGGAATGGGAAGATATGAACAAGGGCTATCATTTGCATCCTTTGTAGCCTTATGGAGGATGGAAGTTTGCAAGTGACACTAGAAAGAGACCTCAAAATTCCATGTAGTGTTTGTCAACTTTCAAAGTATCTGTTACTATGAGTATCCCCATAGAACATATGGGTTTCCTTTCAAAATATCTGCTACTATGAGCATCTCCATAGAGCACAGATTCCCAGCTAAAGAGTAGAGAGGCGATACTGGGTTTCCTAGCTCTGCTCTCCCACGCCTAAGGAGCCTTCCTCTCCTGACCTGAACAAGATCAGGTGAAGACCTTCTGCTCACCTTCCCTTTCTCAAGGATATCCTTTCTATTATTCTAGTGTGAAGCACTTGCTGGACTTTTGCACTTTTAAGACAAGGAGAGAATGTTTAGTTCAGGTATCATCACACTGGTTGGCATTTTGTTCTAGTTATTCAACAGCTGATTAGTAGAAGAATGTATCAACATTTATTGAGCGTGAATTGTTAATATGTGTGAAACACGGTGCTAAAGAAATGTGAGGAAAAGGATTACACGAGATAGAAAAGGATTAAAAAAGGAAAAAAAATAGTTATTTTGATGCCTAATACATCTACTAAAAAGCTCAATACCTTCTAATTTATATCTTACATGTCATAGGGCCTATCTCCAGTATTGAAGTTTCCATTCTAATTTCTTTAAAACATGCATGTATTGAATTTGCTACTCCTTTGCTGAATTACTTAAGCTGCACCAGAGAAAAGATCCCCTTTTCAGAAAAGCTGAATACCCTTTTGAGAGTGATCTTCCTGTCACAGTAAGAAGAAACTTCTTATTAACACAGTGGGAAGTAGCATGTGAATAAATGGGCTCCTTGGGTCACGTTAACATCAATGCTAATGATGGACATTTTGGAAATAGTCATTCTTGGTCTAGTACAATGGATATACTTTAGAAACTGCATAGTCCTTGGTAACCAATGTTCACAGAAACCTTACTGAAACTTTCTCATTTTATTCCAAAAAATATCAAGGTTTGCTTCAATGCTACTGTTCCTCTAACCTAGAAGTAGAATGTGTTAGAAGTAAATGCTAAGGACTTCATCATTTTACCTCGTGAAGTTAAGGCTACAGAAAATTCCTACCTCCATGCTTTGCCCTAAAAGTGGAGACTCCAATTAAGCCTACAGAACTCTGACCACAAACGCAAACTAATGTCACCAGCCTATTTATTGAGAGTAACTTGCAAAGATAAAAGTAATTTTAAGAATGTACCACTGGAGGCCCTGACTGGTTGGCTCGGCGGTAGAGCGTTGGCCCAGCATGTGGAAGTCCCGGGTTCAATTCCCGGCCAGGGCACACAGGAGAAGTGACCATCTGCTTTCCACCCTTCCCCCTCTCCCTTCTCTCTGTCTCTCTCTTCCCCTCCCGCAGCCAAGGCTCCATTGGAGCAAAGTTGGCCCGGGTGCTGAGGACGGCTCCATGGCTTCCATCTCAGGCGCTAGAATGGCTCCAGTAGCAATGGAACAACAGCCCAGATGGGCAGAGCATCACCCCCTGGTGGACATGCCGGGTGGATCCTGGTTGGGCGCATGCAGGGAGTCTGCCTGCCTGCCTTCCTGCTTCTCACTTCAGAAAAACACACCCACATACAAAGAATGTGCCACTGGTGCAGTGGCTGTGAAGACACAAAAAATGCATAACTGGATCTTAGTGTATTGGGAAATAGCACCCCATTCTGCATTGCCACTGATACCATGGATAGTAACTTTTCCTGAGTAATAGGTTTCCTCAAAGAACATAGCCCAAATATTTACATTTCATATCAGCATTTGGTACAATATCTCAGCTCCTGTGTATGTAGGACTTACATTTTATTGTCAACATCCAAATATGTAAGTACATGTATTTCTTCATTCATTCAAATAATCTCTTATCTCCCCTTCCCAATCTCAGCCCCAACACTACATCAGTACAGAGAACCTCTGTTCCTGCTCACTTACTGTCTCTTGCTTCAAATAAAGGACATCCATCTATGACAATAGAAAGAATATTTTAAGTTTTTAGGACCAAGAATCCAATGACAAGGAGTCTCCTGTTTTCTCTGCCAAACTCTTCAGTGCAACATGGCAAACTATGTAAGTTAAGGACTGGAGCGTACACAAGCAGCTACAGTGATTCTCTTTGTAATCAGATAAAGAAATAAGAGTGTTGTTGGTTTTTATAGAATTGAATGTATTAGATTGACATTGATAAATAAAATTATATAGGTTTCAATTAATTCTATACTACATCATCTGTACATTGTATTGTGTGTTCGCACCCCAAGTCAAGTCTCCCTCCATCACCATTTATTCCCGCTTAACCCTCTTCTACCTCCCCCACCCCCTTCCCTCTGGTCATCACCATACTGTTGTCTGTGTCTGTGAGGTTTCTTTCTTTGCTTGATCCCTTTATCCTTTTCTCTCGGACTCCCAACCCCTTTTTCCTCTGACAGCTGTCAGTCTGTTCTCTGTATCTATGAGACGGTGTCTATTTTGTTTGTTAGTTTATTTTGCTCATTTGATTCTACAGAAAATTGAAATCATATGGTCTTTTAAAAAGTTATTCTTAACTACATCCTTTCCACTGTAATATTTGTGAAACACCTGATAATTTTCCCATGATGACTTTGATCCTTACTGTTCACCCTAGGGTCACAGGAATCCCAACCAATTCCCATGAATTTCCATAATCCCATGATGACTGAAGGATGTCAGTAGAAATCTAGGTCAAAGAGAGTCCTGTGACTCCCTAAATATCATTGTGGAGCTATCCATGATGCCAATAATGACTTTTATTTACATGAAAGAATGCTTAAAAATGGAAAACGCTGCACAGACAACAGAATATATACGGTGTGCGATAGAGAACACACCTCATTATAGTACAGTCTGAACCACAGCACCACATCCAGCACTAAGATTTAGTAATAGAGTTGATGTATTTATTGTAACCTCCTAATTTTCAGTCTCTCTGCTAAGCCTGGCATAGTGATACTCATTTAATTCTCCCGATAAATTGCCTGTGTGCCCATATAAACTGTCCTCACTCTTAATGTCCGTGTCTGTGAAATGAGGGGATATGCATTCCCCAATAATAAAATTAGTGAGGAAAGTGTGCTATCCTGACCATAGTATCTGACACATAATAAACGCTTACTAAATGCGGGGTAGCTATAAGGTTAGGGCATTTGATTATATAAACGTTGAATTTTGGTCTAAATAATCTATACACAGAAAAAATAGTGTTTATGGAACACACACACACCCGAGAAATATTATAAGAGTATTACATAACTAAGGTTTTTTAAAGATATCATAAAGTTAAATATACTATAACATTTTAATTGAACATTTTGGCTCATTTAATAAACGCTAAAGTCTTACAGTAAGTGCTAGGAATTAATGGGTGAACAAGATGTGGTCTATTAACACTTTAGGGCTAGAAGTGCATTTATAGTAAAATAAAAAATGGTTTGTTTATTTTTCAATGTACAATAGTAATGACATAAGCACACTATTCCAGTGTGCAACAAATGTTATTTCTTTCTAAGGAGACAACATGTTATACCCAAAATACTCATCCCTAAAAGCAATGCCCGCCCATGTGCTCCAACCTAGTCATGTACATGTAAGCAAGTGCAGAACGCAACATTATACACTTGGTGTTTAATAGAAGTGATCCAAACAGGCTTCCCCTTTTACCGATAAACTGAACCTCTGACTTCACTACCCTCTGGGCTCAATCCCTCCCCCATACCTGCTCTGTCCAATTTCAGACCCTTATCTTTGGAAGGATATTTGGGTCTTTTGCTGTCCTTTGCACCGTCAATGAATCTTCTGTAACTCTGTCCTTCTCAAGGACATTTATAAATCTCACTCTCATTTACTGGGAAGTTGCGTACCCTACGAGACATCCCTGACTTGATTTGTATCCTGAGGCCCACTGAAAAGGCCTTTCCACCAGACCTTTCCCACCCGGTGCAAACTGACACCATGCACAGAGGATAGGGCTGGTAAACAGTTGAGGGGTAGCAGCGGCATCTCCCCGTTGTTTAACATGCGCCCTGTTCAAAATAGCCAATGTTAGGTTTTCCTTTGCGACACTAAGTCAAATCCAATCATCCTTTATCAAAAGCAAGGTTGTATAATACATTGTGTCAAATCAGAATACAGAAATTGAAGGGGGAGAAAGGTTCCTAAGTGATGCCCATAAATATTTGAATGTCAGATAAGGGTGCCAATCTCCCTTTGCTGGGATGCAAAACAGGATTTATTTTGCTTTATGGGTATGATAATGTTAGATAACACCGCTCAGCCCACACAAGCATCTTTGTCTCTCTGAAAGTATAAACACTATTAACTTTTGTTTTAGGGAGTGGACAGAGACACCACCAATCAATCAAACAAGACAAAACACCAGAAACTTTTAAACAGCAGATCAGTACTTTCTAACATATTTTCTCTCTAAAGGTTTCACGCTATTTTTGCCACCCTAAATCACTTAGTTTCAAATATGTTTGTAATCCTTGCAGTTTGATAGTTTTTGATCATTGCTAGCCAGGTTTACCATGCCACACAAATATCATGTCACTAAATCAATTAGCCACTTTGCTGTTTGCATCTCCAAAGGTAGAACAAATCCACATTTGCCTAAGGGAAGACAGCGTAGTGTGCGGGGTGGCAGCACATGGGAGTGAGAGGGCTCGCGGTGCGAATTCAGTCAAGGACTTCTCTGGCAAAGAGGTTCCCCGTGCTTATCCATGACTGACAGGAGATATGCCACGCAGACAGATCTCCCTTCGAGGGAGGATGTCAGAGCTGCTCAGGGAGCAGTCAGCAGATAGACTCCAGCTATCCGCTCCTTAGAATCAGCCTCATTTACACAGAGCCTTCTCTCGGAGGGAATCTGAGCATGAAGCAAGCAGACAGGTCAAGGCTCCATCCTTCCAGCGTGATGCGGGACCCTTCTGATCATCAATAGTCACTCCAGTGAGAGCCACCGGGTTGGGTCAAGGTTTTGCTGCACTAGCGCTGAACATCTCACGACTATACTTTCAGGGATCATTTCCATAGTTCATTCCGGTTGGACATCTCCCCTGTCCATCCCCTTCTGGTCACAGGTGCCGATCCCTAACCAATATCTTGTACTTCAAACTCTGTCTACCTCCAGGGAAAACAACCTGTAACGCACTTGTTTGGTTGGAATGAGAATACTGTGTGTAATTCATGAAATTAACGTAACAAAGAGTAAATGAGATACATGTGAACTAAGACATTAAGGAAGCATCAAGGTAGAGCCACAAAACACATCCAGTATATTTTGTTAAATATACTGCTCACAAAAATTAGGGGATATTTAAAAAATGAATATGAAGCGGTAAAATATCCCCTAATTTTTGTGAGCCGTATATTGTCTCCCCTATGAGGGAGCACATGTTAGATTTTTGGGTGAACAGCAAGTCTGTTCCAGGTGAAATTCTATTTTATGCCACCTCATGCTTTCGGACAGGGAAAGGCTGCTGGAGGCAGAGAATTTGCCAACACACGGACATGCAGAGGCCAGAGTTTGACTAAGACAGTCACCAGGCTCAAATCTTTAAAAAAAAAAAAAGATTGTTTGATTGATTTTGAGAGAGAGAGAGAGTGATAGAAGGAGAGAAAAAGAGAAACATCACTTTGTTGTTCCACTTATTTATGCATTCATTGGTTGATTCATATATCTGACCTGACTGAGGATCAAAGCCTCAACCTTGGCATATCGGGACTACACTCTGAGCAACGAAGCAAGGGATCTACCTAGCCAGCGCATCAGCTTTAATTCCAAGAACTCTATATTGTCATCATCTCTGAGCTCTAGAAAGACAGAGTTTTATGATAAATCCATGCCAGAATCTAATTCTGCACGGTAAGCAGTAAGCATCACCATATTTATTGGGATGTCCTTTTACAGCCTGTATGGTAGTTACGGGATTTCCCCCCAAAGCCACAGTAAATGAAGCCAGGTTTTTCTGGAAAACTCAACACAAGTGCACACTGCCGTGGGCCCCATGAGGACTACGGCCCCAGGGGCTGTAAGCTGAGCGTGGGTAAAGTCAGTCCCATTCATACGGTAGAATTCTAATACAAACAATTTCTTTGACTGCTATCGATTTAAAATATTTTGAAAATCTCATACTCAGTGAGTTTCTGAGACAGAATTAGATCCCAGAATTACGTGAGGGCCAGCCATTCAAATTTCTGGCAAAAATCCAAGCCCCTATCAATCAGCCCACTGTAGAAGCTGGCCAATTTCTTCGTGTCAAGTAAACAATTTAGGGTTAGCAGACCATCCTGTCTCTGTCATAACTTCGCAACTCTGCAATTACAGGACATAAAAGCATGAGGGTTGCTGTGTTGCAATAACACTTTATTTAAAACGTGGTCAGCCAGGTTTGGCCCCTGGTCTAGTGCAATGGAGTCGGAGTTTTCTAAAGTCATGGGTCTTTCCTTCAGTAAGTTCTATGGGAAGGAGAGGTGGGTGCTCACAGAGTTATGAAAAGTGCACAATCTATTATGCTTATCAGAATAGGCACTGTGATATCTGTGATGCTCAAAACATTAGAATCTGGAGCACGAACCAGTACAGGGGCCTGAGTGCCCCTCCCTTATGTCCCGGACTCTAAACGGCCTGCAAAACTATACAAAGTCCAGTGACGGCTCATGCTGCTTACACCCCGCCCCCCTTCTTAAAGAAGGCCATGCATCTCAGCAAATCAACTTGCCTGTGAGGGGCCTCGTGCAGTGATGGGCAATCATTTGAGCTTGGTGGGTCAAAATTCGCCAAAAAACCGAGCATAACTCTGGTGGTGTGTCACTTTGAGGAAAACGGCCTAACCGGAAGTCCCAGAACTAGACGCTCTATGCAGGAGTTCTGTTGTTTTGGCCTACAGACCTCCGGCACAGAGTGTCTACACTACAGCAAGTGTTTTATCCTCGGCTAATGCACCTGGCCATGCAGGAGCCAAGGAAGAAACGTCCTTCTCGGTATGTGTCCCCATACTTCTCTGGTATGCAGTCGCATGCGGCCGCATGTCATCGAAAATGGCTACGTGTGTCGGTACTGACACACGTGTCATCGGTTCGCCATCACGGACCTAGTGTAAAAACGCCGAGTTCCAATGGACCTGGCTGCAATGTCTTTAGTCCCAGAGAGTTCCTTAGAGTGCAGTGAGTGAGATGCTACTCTTGGAGAAAGACAGTTCATGTCTATTTTTCGAATTTAACAGGCACAAACGCACTTTTATATTCTAAAATATGTTTTGCTAAACACTGGTTTGCAACCTCTATATGGAAAATTTATAGGAAGATATGATTTTGAGCCAACTGCAAGTGAAGATGCTATTTAGAGCCACATGTAATGAAATAAACCCCTTAGTTATGAATCAGTTATTATATTTCACTGAACTCCAACTGTTTCTTTCTCACTGGTTAATTTCATTCTAGCCTTTGTTATTATGCCTAAAGAAACAATTTTAACACTTCCCGCATGCACTCGGAGTATCAAAAATTCCATCTACAAGTTTTCGGCTTTTTTGCCTCTAATTGCTCTACTGGTAGCTCTAACTGCTTTAATAAATAATATTATTTGAGTTCTCCTAGTCCCAGAATTTGAAGGTCCCTGCATCACATATTATTTATTTTTCCCCTGAGGTAAAAAATGAGATTTTTTTTCTACCCAAAGCATTTCTTGATAGTGAAGAAGAGAGAGGAAATTAAAAACGAAGAAAGCATGATTAAAAATTATAAACACACAGTCCATCCTCCAAATTAATACTATACTGCTCACAAAAATTAGGGGGTATTTCAAAATGAATATGAAGCTATAAAATATCCCTTAGTTTTTGTGAGCAGTGTAGTTTCTCTACGATGTGAGAAATTCCCACTCGAAGATCATCAGATAGTTCCACTTGCTTCTATTCAAATTCATTAGGAAACTAGGAAGTCTCTTCCTTACGCGACCCTAAAGTGCTATATAATCTAGTTTTATTTATCATTTTCAGATGGCGTGAATTAAAGGCCAGTTTAATGAATGGGAAGGGCTTGGGTTGTCCACGGCCAATCAGCCAGCCCCTTACTAGAGTATTAGGTCCATGAGGTCACAGGCTCTGTCTTTAGAGAAAGCCCCCTGGGAAAGTGTGGGTGTGGCTGATACTGCGTATACAACTAAATAAGTTAAAACTGGTACGGTTGCTATAGGGAGAAAAGTATGGACGTTTCTAAAAACACTCCTATATGATCTAGCAATCTCATTCCTGGGTATTTATCCAAAAGAACTAAAATTGGGATCCCGAAGAGGTATTAGAGCTCCCATATTAACTGCAGCGCTGTTTAGGATAGCCAAGATGTGGGAACTACCTAACTGTTCATCAATGTGAGTGGATAAAGAAAAATGTGCTATCGAGATAAAACAGTATTATCATCCAGACTTCAAAAGAAGAAACTTCTGTACTAAGCAACAACACAGATGAACCCGGAGGACATTATGTTAAGTAAAATAAGCCAGCAGAAAGACAACTATCATATGATTTCACTTATGGAGGGTATATAAAATGTAAAATAGAGTCACAGAAGAATAAAATGGTGGTTTCCAGAGCCGGGGGAAAGAAGGGATTGACATTTGCTAATCAATGGACAGGAAGTTTCAGATAAGATGCTTCTATTCCGGATCGGTGCTGAGCAACACTGTGTCTGTAGTTAACAATACTGTATTGTGCACTTAACATGACATCTACCCTCTTAACTGATCTGTAAGTGTTCCCATCACAATTAAAAAATAAAGAACAACCAAGTCCTTACCAAAAATGGGAGTTATTGTAAAACGGAGGAGAGAGGCAATCAATACACAGTGTACCTTCCAAATTAATGCCATGTTCTCTACAGTATAAACTACTTCCCTTTGGCATCAGCGGGCATCAGGACTTTGAGGAGTGTTTTCAGGAAAAGAGCTCATTATCTGCAAGCCTGGTAACGGAGATGAATTAGAAAAACGTCGGAATGTAACGAGGGCAGGGGAAGCAAAGAGACGCTCTTGTGTTGAGTGGGCACTTAAATTGAAGAGAGGGGTCAGGACAACAGAGCACAGCGGCCACCGTGATCATGTGTCAGCCTGCTCTGCCTGCTGGACGGCCACCCTTCCCACTGTTCACGTAAGCAGCGCTCAGTCTTACTCAGGGTGAATGCGCTGAAAGAGATAGGAAGCAGCTATCTAAAAGCAGTCCCATGCCGTCTCAACACCACGGTGACAGCAAGTACACACTTGAAATAAATATACTGAGAGGAAAGAATGAACCTCATATCAGGCTTAGGTGAAAGCATTGACTTATACTCAATACCTACTCTGTGCTAGAAGTTTTTTCCTTCAATGGAAACAGTCTGCTGCTTGTAACACTGTTTCAGAGTGTTTGTCACAAAGTACGGGCTTAGTAAACAGTATCTTCATCACCGTGTGCCTGACCCAAGAAGCTGGACCTGGCAAGGCATGCACAGACACAGCACAGACACAGCGGTCCATAGGAAGAGGAGATCTGGGTTTAAACCCTGGCCCTGCACCCATGGTGGCTCCCTATGCCCAGGAAGCTCATCCTTTCAGACCCTCGGCTTCCTCCTTCATTAAACTGGATTCATGTCATATCTTTTGTGAGAATTCAATGAAATAACATCTAATAGAAACTTCTGTCTCCTGCGTTAAATAACAATAACATTGTTTCTCCTTTTCCTTTCCTGTTTACAACGTGGCTCACAGTCAATAACAACAAACCCACACAAAGAGGCTACACCGATGAGCGATGAGCGGAGAACACTGATTCAGTCCACAGACCTGGTATATTTTCCTTCCTTCTAGGACTGCATCCTGGATTGAATGAGGCCCTTTAGAGAATTAATAATTTATTATTTCAATTAAAATTGGCCCTGCTAAGCCATCCCAACATGCAGAGAGACAGTTGCAGTCACAGGGATCACAGGGAAGAAAGGGAGTGTGGCGTAGGGACCGAGGACAGGCATGTGTCATCGGCAAAAACAGGTATGCATCACAGGTATGCATCTGCGCTCTGTTATTTGTGTAAAACTGGACGAGTTCATCATTTTATCCTCAGTTTCTTCCCCTGTTAAATGAGGATAATGAATATAATATTATCTCCTGCAAGTGTTAGGGAATAAAATGAGTATAATTAGCACCTCCTGGCCATATATTAATAAGTACTCACTAGTGACAATATTCACAGCAGTAGCAGGGGCAAATTAGGTTAAATGAGTTAAACTATTTAGCCTGTAACTATTAAAGAGAAAATAAAAAAAAATCAGGTAATTCTGTACCTATACAGCAACCTTTAGTAGAAGAATCTTGGCCCTGGCCAGTTAGCTCAGTGGTAGAGCATCAGCCCGGCGTGTGGAAGTCCTGCATTTGATTTCTGGTCAGGGAACACAGGAGAAGCACCCATCTGCTTCTCCAGCCCTCACCCCTTCTCTTCCTTCTCCTCCTCCTCTTTCTTTTTCTTCTCTCTTTCTCTCTCTCTCTCTCTCGCTCTCACTCTTGATCTCGCTCTTCCCTTCCCGCAGCCATTACTTGGTTGGAGCAAAGTTGGCCCCAGGCACTGAAGATGTCTTCATGGCCTCACCTCAGGCACTAAAATAGCTTGGTTGCAATGGATCGATGGCCCCAGATGGACAGAGAATCACATCCTAGATGGCTTGCTGGGTAGATCCCAGTCAGGACACATGCAACAGTCTGTCTCTCTGCCTCCCTGCTTCTTACTTAAAAAAAAAAAGTCTCTACTAAAATAAGTATAGGTTTTCCATTTACATTGACTATAAGACTTTGATAGTATCTTCAGTAACTAGTAATGCTAAATGCTACCATATATTTTATTTAATGACAATTTTATTATCTATGTAACCCTGTGAGAAAGATATTATCCCAATATACAGCTGAGAAAACTAAGTCTCACAGAATTTCAGAGACCAAGCTGCCTGAGAGAGAAGTACCAGCAATAGGATTTGAACCTTTGTCTGTGTAAGTTCAAAAGACGTCATCGTCATCTTTCTTTTTTTCATTATTTTTATTTACTGATTTTAGTGAGAGAAGAGAGACAGGAACATCGATCTGTTCCTGTATGTGCCCTGACAGGGGATCAAACCAGCAACCCTATGCTTCAGGATGATGCTCTAACCAACAGAGCCCTCCAGCCAGGGTTCAAAATATGTCATCTTTCAAATAATTCCCACAACTTTCGTCTGTATTAGCACGAGACATAGTATGGAGAAAAGCAGCAAATGATTACTTCATGTTCGCAGAAGGGAGATGGTAAAACCAGGAGTTTTGACTCTCTTTTCCCCTGGAAGGGACTATATAGGCATAGACAAAGTTGCAGGTATGGATATAGATAGAAATATAAGTTTAAGAATTTTAAAATACATTCTATTTCCTGCTTGACAACGTGCTCTAAAGAAGTCATTGGGTCGCACAGTAAGTCAACCAACCAATAAATGACTGCATGTTTCTACATGGCGGGTGGCAAAATAAATGCCTATTTCTTGCTGGATGGCCAAGTAAACATTCCCCCAGAAGATGGATGCATTCTTGTTGGCATGCAAAATACAACACTCCTAAAGGGACAATAATGCTTTGCTCTTTGTTAGCCAGTGGTTCCCCAAATATCCATGTCCTCTAGATCTGCTTAAACAGGTTAAATGGCTCTAAATCTGTCTGCTACACTCATAAGGAACCATGCACTGCTCTGGCTAGTCAGAAAATTTAATTTCCTACTCAAATCCACCAACTGTGTAGGAGAGGAAAAAGCTGTAACTCAGTTAGGATAGGGGCAACCACAAAAATGCAGAACAGATGCTGAAAAATGCAGCTGGGAGGGGGGGCTTATGTTGACCTGCCCCAGAGCCAACCCACCTCCAATCAGAACTGTGTGGAGCCCACCTTCTGCACAGCCCAGCAAAGCCCTGTTGTAAATGCTCTGAAACTGTATTCATCCCTGCTTTGGGAGGGAACACGGATGTCCAGAAACTAGCACCTGCCTGACGTCTATCAGAACGATAGATATGTCCATGTCACCAAACAGTACTTTACCTGTTCATCTCTCCCTGGTAGCACTGCCCACATCCCATCTAGTTTGCCCCAAAACAAAATGCCTTCAAGTCAGGCAGTTGCTACTAAGCAGACTCACGCTTCTACACCAGCCTTTCATACCCGTGAAAGTCATCAAAACAACAACACAATAATGACAGTGATCCACCACAATGAGCATCGTCACTTGATCCCCTGTGAACTAGAATTCTGATCAGAGAATGTCCATTTTAAACATCAATACATGGATAGATTTTAAAATGTGTAAAAACCTGTGGGAAGATGATGAACCTGGATTCTTTTTTTCCCCCTAGCTCTGCCAATTTGATCTAACTGTTACTCTGGTATGGAAACTTCCTCAAACTGCATTGCTAGTTGATTAAGAATGTCTCTGGCCAGGAAGTCCGTTCCTGCTGGGACTGTGGGTTTCATGTTTGGCGTTTGTACGTGATTGCCCTGATATTTGAACTCCTCGATTTCCCAAAAGGGCCCTTGGCTTGGCATACTCCTGAGCCCGCTGTGTGTTCCCTGCTAACAAGAGCAGAAATCTTGTCAAATCAAGTGCCAAAACAGGCCCACGACCGAGCTCTCAGTTGGACCAATTTTGCTTATTCTCGTCACATTATGTCACTTACACTTGGAAATGTGCAGAAAGTGGCCAGTGATCCTTTTGGCATTTTTTCCCCCAGAGAAAACAGTTACATGACAATGGGGCCGATTCATTCATTCAAAAAATATCATGGCTCCTCATTTATAGCAGGATATCAAGGTGAAGCCATTTCACAACTTCGCTATTTAGTCAGAATGTGGAAACCCACGTCAAGTTATTTTTCTGGATATTTCCTGCCATTGTAGTCAATGCTTGGCCCCAGGAGAGAGATAATTCTCTTAGCCAACTGCAAGGCCTCCTGTATGTCTATGGCTTGTTGAATCCCCTTAGAACCGAATGGATGACTGACTATTCCTCAAATGCCCAGGGTTGGGTTTACCTTCTTGGAGTTTGGGTTCTTTTGATAGAAGCATATATTTTTTTCTTTTTGTATCCTCATGAAAAACACTCTTTATTATACTGAATTTAGAAATAGCTTACGTTAAAAATATCTTTTCTGGATCCGAAAAGAATTATTTTTCTCCCAAACTCAATTATTTGGGGCACAGACTGACTATACTTCTGGGTCTCGCCTCCAGCCACATCGTTTCAGTACCCCTTGTGCCTGATGAGAATGTAATAGAAAACAAAGTAAATAAAACCTCTAGAACACTTACTTATCTAGAGTTTCCCCGTACAGTGGTACCTTGACACACGAGTTTAATTCGTTTTATGGTCCAGCTCGTGACTCAAGTTGCTCGTGTATCAAATCGAATTTCCTCATTTGAATTAATGGGAATGCAATTAATCTGTTCCAGCCCCCAAAAACCACACCAGTTTTTTGTTTTATATGCTTTTAAATAAGAAAATGTACTTTATAAATAACAAATACACACACACAATAAGAGAGAATGTAAAGGAATAAACTGGTTTATGAAGTGTATTTACCTTCAAGGTCAGGCGAAGATGCTGTTGGAGGGGAGGACACATTAGCATAACAATGGTCCCTCCCAAGCAGGAATGCATCCAACTGCCCTGCTCTAAAGACAAGCACACAGGAGGCTGCCCAGCTCCATTTTTAACAATAAAAGTGAGCAAACTCAAAAAACACTAATTTTATAAACTCATTTGCCCAACACTCATGATTCAAATATCTGCTCGTGACTTAAAGCAAAAAATCCCACAAGTGACTGCTTGTCTCTCAAATTGCTCGTGATTTAAAGGGCTTGTGTGTCAAGGTATCACTGTATACAGTAATTAGAAAGAGATTAGCCTTCCATCCAGCTACCCAAAGGGAAGAGCTGGCTATCAGTCGACATCTAACTTACAGAGCAACTGGATAGTTCTAGAAAACTGTCTTCCTCCACTGACTTTTTCTGTCTCTCTTGTTTTCAACGATCATTTTCTAAGACAATGTTTGAAACCTACACGCAAACACATCATTAGCCAACACTTCAGCCCTGGAGTCCAGTGTACAGTTATAGATTTGCAGTGTTCTTTGGGGGGAAAAAGCTATTTAGCTCGAGCACTGTGTTGTCATTTGGGTGACTGTCAAAAGAGAAAGGTTGTGTGCGGTTCAAGAGAAAAAAAATAGATTTGAGCCTCATTTCTAAAAAAAGGTTGAAAAACTTTAATGAAGGATCATTTCTCATCTTTGGGAAAAAATATGAGCAGGGAAAGTGTAAACAAAACATATTTTTGAGATGGCAGAGAAAGATTTTATCTAAAAGTACTCTATCCAGATATGCTGACCTACCAGAATGCCCATGAAGTGATAAGAAGATAATTTCAAAGCAAAACAACACATACAGAACTAGGGTAGTGGCTTCTTAATGTGTCAAGACAGTGGTCTTATGCCTCTAAGCCCGTGATGGCGAACCTATGACACGCCGGTCAGCACTGACACGCGTAGTCATTTTTGATGACACACAGCCACATCGGCCGCATACCAGAGAAGTATGGGGCTGCATGCCCGCCGAGAAGGACATTTCATCCTCGGCTACTGCACTGCCAGGTGCAGTAGCCGAGGATAAAACATTTGCTGTAGTATAGACACTCTGTGCCGGAGGTCTGTAGGCCAAAACAACAGAACATTTTCTAATAAGTTTTATTTCTTCACCTATTGGTTATTTAAAAAGTGATATCAGAGCGTCTAGTTCTGGGACTTCCGGTTAGGCCGTTTTTCTCCAAGTGACACACAACCCAAGTTATGCTCAGTTTTTTGGCGAATTTTGGAACACCAAGCTCAAAAACTTGCCCATCACTGATCTAAATTTTCGTATATGATTCACTGTAACTATCAAAGGAGAGAGAGGGAAAAACAGCAATACTTTCATAACGCTA
This sequence comes from Rhynchonycteris naso, assembly GCA_037038555.1. Classification (NCBI taxonomy): domain Eukaryota; kingdom Metazoa; phylum Chordata; class Mammalia; order Chiroptera; family Emballonuridae; genus Rhynchonycteris; species Rhynchonycteris naso. Next base: position 12,342,068 of record CM073001.1, read on the forward strand.
GAAAAAAAAGAAAGAAATGCAAACACAAAGTAATATGAAAGACCCACCCAAAATGCACTGTAAAATGTATAAGCATATGCAATTCTGCATTCTCATGGAGCTCTGTGAAAGATGGAATAGCTTTATTCATCTTGATATCCCTGGCTCTGGGCACCGTCTGTAGTTCCGAGTTGACGCGTGTGCACTTGTGCGCATGCACCCACGTTCACACGCACGCACACACACACACACACACACACACACACACACACACAGTAGGTATTGACCAAAATCCTTTGACATGCGAGGGCAGTCCCAAAAGCAGCCACACAGGACGCATACGTGAGTGCGTTTTGCCCTGACTTGTTTGTCACTGATGTAGCCAGTAAGAGAAATAAATACCTTATAGGACTGGAAGTGATATCAGGGTCACGAGCAGTCACTTGCCCAATCACGGAGTTTAGGGCCGCGTTTTCGTGAACTTCGAGGAGGTAAGTGGGTGAAGAGAAGACAGGAGGCTCATCCGCATCCTCCACGACAATTTTGACAGTAGCCGTATCCTTAAAGGGCCCCCTGCCGCTGAAGCGTGGGTCATTGTGGACATTGGCTGCCTCCACCTTCAGCGTATAGGATTTTTTGGTCTCAAAGTCCAGAGGCTGTTAAGAAATGACAAAGACGAATGTGTCTCGCTAATGACCACAGCGGCAAGAACAAATGAATGTAATGCTGATGGATGGTCGCTCTGTGCGTGTAAGCCCATTTGTGATCCTTAATGGGACTCCCCCACCGCCGCTCCCCCAGGTTCAACCTGTAAATTTTACCGGCATTTATTGATATCTGTTTATTATACAAGCTCAGCGAATCTAATTTCCTATTGTTGCGCTTTGTTTTTGCTCATTTCACTTGGAATCCGCAAAATATTCACAGTCATGAATTGTGCCATCAGAATTTCACTTCAGAGTCATAATAAAATTTTACTAGCAATGACATGACCCGCATACCAATCAGCCAGTTAATTGAGCCTCTGCTTGTAGGCGATAAGACAGCATCAAACACAATCTCTATATGGGAAGAATATTTTATCGTTCCGGCAACAGCGTGTGAAATGTGGAGAACTGGAAATAATCATTGTTTAGTCCGAGGAGACATTATAAAGCATAATTTAGCACTAATCTCAACAAAGAGAGTTTTCTTATTTCACTTCCAAAGCACTGCCGCTTTACTGATTGCGTGGCTGAAATGAGGTTTATTATTTTTCGGGGTATTCTTAGAAGGCCCATGTTATGCGTTCTGTGCACAGAAGCAGGTGGGCGCAGAAAGAAATATGTATGCAGATATGTGTGCACTTGTGTTTATATTTAGAAGGAGGGATGAGAGCAGTATATAGAGATACCTGGGTCTCACCAACCACTAAAAGCAATCTGAAATTACCTCATTGCACCATTACTGACAATATTCCTGACATATTAATAACTCATTCCTTCAAAGCTCCAGAGACTTTAGTTAATGACCTAGGTAAATATAGCTCGGCAAGAAGAACATAATCCCCTTAAATACCCCGAAGCGCATCTGCCTCAGAACCCGTATGGTCCAATTCCTGGCAACTCATAACACTTCAGATTTCAAGAAAGCACATCTGTCAAAGTTCAAAAAACACAATTTGGGCTTCCACCACAATTTCTTATAAGAAACAGAACTTTAAATCTGCAATGCAGATTTAAAAAAAATAAAAAGCTGGAGCACAAGTCAGCTTTTGTGAACCCTTTTGAAACTCTCGTATAAGCATATATTCATGTTCTTATTTCGATCTTTTGTATTGATTTTTATAGTTGAATTTAGTTCTGATGGGACTTAACTTTTTTGGAAATATTTTCTAGTAAATGGGGCAGATACTCAGTTCCCTCTCTATTCTGAAATTATTAGGTACACATACCAGTGAGCAGATGATTCAACATCAGCATTGTGCTAATCATCCCTTCAGTAACGCTGTTGCAACTTCTAGTCTTTCAGCGCACTGGTCAGTGTAACAGATTATGCTCTGCTTAATGCATAGATCGACATAGTGACAATGTGCCCCCAAACCTCCTGGGGTACTTAGTATCATACCAGACAAAGAATGAGGACCCATGAACTGTGGAACAATGACTCCTTTTCACAGCATTCTCTCTAGTATCATACGTATGTTCTTTGGTGTTTAGATTTGTGGGTATAGACTTCTAAGTTTATGAATAATAGCGAATAAAAATACAGCCAGTGGCTAATTGCTTCAGTTGATAAAAAGCACCTTATGGTAACAAAGAATAGCAGTTAATAATAACAATAAAAATGACATTAGGAATCATTAGCCAAGGAAAACGTGGCATTGGGTTATTCAATAATTGACTCAAGTATAATTATGCTGCACTCTATTTCAACTGTGAAGTTTTAAATACTTTGCAATACTTAATCCTAAACTCAAGCCGAATATAAAGGCAGTGTGGCTCAACAGAGAGTTGACATAAATGCAGCCATTTTTTCCCCTCCAAAATGATCTTAAAATGTTATTTTGTATAAAAAAGAAATCCAGAAAACTCCAGGTTCTCATTGCCAATATTTCTTCAGTGTGAGATTTTAAAAGCATGATTATTGGAAGGCTGATCCCATGCAACATGACACAACATGACAAAGGATTATCGTGCAAATCCAGGGTCATGTCAATGTCATGCCGGTCAGAACAGAGGGGGAAATTATGGCTTCCCAAAAGTATAGTCCATGGTCTGTACTCTTATTCATGAACAAGCAAAACTATTTAAGAATTAATCTGTATTACTTCATGACATAGATATGAACAATAATATTATACAGAACATTCATGATGAGAATAAAGGGGTGTTCTTCCTTGCAAATGCCTGTGTCCATAAAATAACAAGCTGTACTTTCAAAACATTTTTAAGAATAGAGATATCATAATGGAAAGTAAGTACGGGAAATGCTGCACAGAATTTTTCACCACTACCGAAAGCAATGGTGGTGAGCAAAAGCGGTCACAAATTGTATAGCTCATCTGTACATTGTTTATGCAGATGTTTCTTTCCCCAATAGTAGCTCACACCCAGGAGCAAGGCCAAGGTGAGCTCTATTTCACATAATGCTTTGACATTTAATGTGGGGGGGAATAAGCTGTTCTCCCAGTGTCCAAAAAACTAGCTAGAGTTCCTGAAGCTGATGCTAACTCTGTCCTTCAAGAGCCTGTCATCTCCACTGTGCTCCGTGGAGATATCCCAGGAAGCGGGAGGACAGAAATGGGCAGAGTTAATATAGAGAAAGATGAAAAGCCATTGAACTTGCCACCTCCCTGGGCAGGGAGACTTCTTCCCCCTGGAAATCCTCTTCAGAACCATAGACAGTATGCCTCAAAAGAATTTCTTCCAAGAACAGGAACCGTCCACCAATCTGTATCCCTCGTTGCTTGAGGGTTGCCTTTCAAGTTGTTGACTTTCCGGCAATGTCCTGCAGTTTTGGGAAAGGAACTGTGGTGTAGATGGGGAGAAAGGGTGGGGGAGATGGGAGGCCAGCACCACTATGGCATCCCTTAACCAGGGCTTTAGCTAATATGTAAAATGATGCCAAAGAGTAGGACATGTAAAATAAACTACAAAGAAGCAACACATCTATCGGCTCTAAGATTATGCCAGGAAGGGTTCCAAAATTCAAGTTACAAAGAAGTACTTTCAGAGTGAACCACATCTTTCTTGGCTTACCTTCCTTAGTCTTATAATGCCATCCTGCGCCTGGGCATCAGAGGCGATTTCAAAGAGTGTGGTTCCATCTCCATCAATGATGTCATACGATGACTGTGCATTTTCACCAATGTCCTGATCATTGGCCTTCACCCTGCCTATGGCGGTGCCCAGAAGCACATCTTCAGGTACTGAGAAGTGGTACAGACCTTAGGAAAGAGGAGAAACACTGAACATGGCACAGATTCCATTCACCCGTTCACTCATTTAGCAAACGTGTACTGGGCACCGCCTCTGCTCAGGGCACTCCTGTGAATGCTGCCAACACAGTGTGGGAAAGACAGAAACTTCCTTTCACTGTGGAATGTCCAGTCTTTTCAGTGAGTCAGAGATAGAGAATTCTCAGAAGGAGCAGAGATCTCTTTTTCAAGACTCTTCTGAGATATGAAACTTATTCAACCATATGTTTACCAAGTATGCAGTCGGAGCAGAGTTACATCAGGATATTAGTGAGTCTATGCGAATGTTCTTCCCAATGTACTGTATAATCACATTGGCTGCCCATGGGGGATAGCCATTGTTGCCCAACGTGAAGTAGTAAGCTAATTTCAGCAGGGATAGATGCAATGTATACCACGCTGAAAGTCACTTTTTGAAGTTCCCTCGATAGTTACAGACCTGTAGACCATTTTTGATAAAATCCAATTACTAAACTTCTGCTGTGCCCTGCAGCACACTGCTCAGACACATGAAACACTCCTCTTGTTACCAAAGCCCTTCCTCCTAGCTCTCAACACCAGAAATCCTACCTCCCAAACTTCCAGGCAAAACACAATTACAGAGTGTGCTCCTTCTTCTCCAGGGGCAGAAAAACATGTCTAATTAGTGGCATTTTTATTCAAATCACTTTAGTTGTTGTCTTGGCATTACTCATAGTCACTGGTGTAGGCGAAGCCTTTCAAACCATCACCCCCAACTGTTAGCACTTCCGTGAGGACCTGCCTTAGTCTGGTGCCAGCTCCTGCGCTTACTGGCAGGAAGGCTTTCTCTGGCCTTCTCTGGCCTTCAGAACTTACTTGGACCCCTGCCTGTCAGACCAGAAGCACCAGAGAATTCATGCCCTACAGAAGCAGCCTGCAAAAACTCACGCGAGTTAGTCTATACTATCCCGGGCTCCTCCCTTCTCTGCTAGGATATCATTTCTTATTTTCTCTTTCGCTAGTTTATTTAGTGGTCCAGAGTTTCCCCAATGGGATAAAGCTCGCTCCAGTCACCCGCAGGGGTAGCTGGCTTGATTAGGTACATTGCTGGCTCCCCGTCTTCCTTGCTCACACATATCCTCACTTCCCTCCTGGTATTTCTTGGCATCATCTCCAAGATAAAGTACTCATAATCAAATTCCTGTCTCAGTGCCTGTTTCTGGGGACTCCTAACCCCGACAACCAGGAAGTGTGAGTCCCATTGCTACAAAAACAAGGGGAAAATAAACATTCAGTGAACAATAAACCCAAAAGTAAAAATTAAAGCTGGAGAACATTACCTAATTCTAGTTCAAACTCCATCATTGGGTCCCTTGGATAAAACTAAGGCTTATTTTTCCACTACAACGAGATTAGTTCAGATGATGGCGAAGGTTTTCTTCCAGCGCTAATACGCTTTTATTTAATGATGACGAAAAATGTCCCTTAGAATCATGAAATAATGGGACTGGGAAGAAAAGGTTTTCTGAAGAGTTTTGCCATAAGGTAGGCACTGAAAATTATCATGTTGAGCACCGGTCTCCCAATTCTCTCATAACTGGAATAATGATGCCATTTCTTCCAAACTTCATATTCCAGCTAAGGCTTCAGCTAAGCCCATCAGGTATGCTTATTAAGTAAATAAGCCGACCAGGGAGCACACCTCGCTGCCAGTCCTGACTCAGAGAGTCTTGGGAAGCCAAGTAAATGGAACGTTTCTTTATTCATTTCTATTCTGCTCACTCCCATCAACTCGATCGGTGTGATCACAGTTAATAGTTATTAGCTCTAAAGGGGAATACTTCTGAAACTCATCCACCGCTGTTGAATCGAAACGATCATTTTTCCAAGAACGAAGAGTTACATGTTAGAGCACTAAGCGTAATGGCAACTGAAACGAGAATCGGAGATTAGGGGAGAATAGGAGAAATGGTGTTCTCCATTCTAGTCATTTTGTTAAAAACAGTTGTGTTGTTGTCTCATTCATGAATGGCCAGGTGTGAAATTTCTCAATGAAAATGCATATTTTCTGTTTTTCCTATCGTGGACTTTCTGGAGATAAATTCTCAAAGGTACCTCAACTGAGTCATTTTCAAGTCTTACTCTGTCTCTCTCCCTCCCTCCTTCCCTCGCATTCTCTCTCTCTTCAAAAACTGGTTCTACAGTATTTCCTATGGCAGCAAACGGCGCCAGCACGCATCTAATAAGCTCTCGTGTCAGAAATACGATAAGTCACTGCCTCAACTAAAAATGCAATCTTACCCCTGGATTGTTATCATAATTACCTCTCAACTATCACAACTGTCTCCTCCTCTCTGCTTCCACCAGCACCACCACCCTGGCTTGCCAGGCTACTGTCACCTTTTCTACGAATGATTCCAGTCACTCTTTAACTGGCTGCAACGTGGAGAAAACAGTGGGGAAAAAAAGAAGCCCGATTTCATTTTCTCTGATTTCCCTGGAATCAAATCCTATTATTCAAGCTACAACTGAAAATCTTTTAATGCTCCCCAGTGACGTTAGAATAAAGATCATGGTACTTAAATCCAATATGGTGAACTCCCACCTAACCTAACCTCCAGCCTCAGTGCTTCAACTGCAGTGATATCTTACTTATTCTCATCTGGGAATGTGCATCCTTTCCCACAGGAGTCTTGGACATCCTTTTCTTCTACGTGCCCATCCCTCAGTCTCTTGGTTGGACATTGTCTCAGCTAATTCCTAGTCATTATGCGTATCTCACTTCAAGAGTCTCCATGCCAGACGACCCTCCCAAGCCAGCTATGCCAGAGTATTCAAAAGAAGAGGGTCCTGGGAGAGTACAAGAAAGTTAGCAAATAATGACCGTGTCCTCGATTCACTGATGGAGGCTGCCTAGACCACAGTCAGGAGGTTTCTGAGGCACTGCGTGTCTCCAGTGGGGAAGAGTAGAGTCAGTGATCACTCGTGTCCCCGCAGTTGAGGGAAAGTGTATGTTTTGCAGTAGATGTACTGAATTATCTGCCCTTTCCTCCTCAGACACCAGAGAGTTTGTTTCTTTTATACAACAAGAGAGACCATGCCCAGAACAATATCTGAGGTGCATTTCAATCATTCTCTCCAATTGTCTTAATGGGAGGTACCATGCAGTAGACAAATAACCACACATCTTGCAGTCACGCATGCTGGTTCTAATTCTCAGCTCCACAGATTACCTGCATGCGTGATATCTGGACATTTTTTCAACTTCTTTAAAATCCATAAAATGAGGATGTATTTGGTACCAAATGACAGGGAAGTTGGTTGTTTCATGCATAGGAATCGCCATACCTTGTATATAATAAGCACTCAATGACTGTGACCAGCATTTTAAGTGGCGCTGAAAATTAGAATATAAATTCAAATGGAAGCATCATGCTTAGATTCTCAACCAGTGCAGGAAAGTCACTTACTCTGGGCAAATTTTGGAGGATTGTCATTAACATCAGTAAGGGTCACTGTCAGTGTCGTGGTCCCAGACAGGCCACCAGAGTGTCCACCCATATCTTTGGCTTGAATAACGACCAGGTACTCCTCCTTGGCTTCTCTGTCCATGTTGGGAAGGGCAGTCTTTATAATTGCTGACAGAGAAAAAAAATAGAAGAATGGCTTATAGGTAGACAGCGTATTCAAAAATAAATGTGTGAATCTCTCTCCCACACGCACACGCACACGCACACACACACACCCAGACATACAAGTCCCCACTCGGATAGTTTTCTGTTTTGACATTTAACTGGTGTGCATTTGCGATGCCAACACATCACACACAAAAAAAAGATGGTAGTCACAGACAGCAGTGAATAACTTGCAAAAATCCATTTTATAGTGATGTTTTTTCTAACTTGCAAAAATATACATTAGAGAGTAAACTGAATGGCACACCCCAGCCTGCCAAACGAGAGTGTAAATCATAACATAGCCTCATCTACCCAGGAAAACCCTGGAAGGGGAAGAATCCTACAATTGATTACAGACTCTGATTCCCCTATAAAAGGAGTAAACACACAGAGCTGGAAGGCTCTGAGGCCAAAGATAACTTATTCTGAAGCTCACAAATACATTAGATCAGAAAGAAGTAAATACATTATTAGAATCAAGTCAGATGAATAGAACACCAATCAGAATTAATATATGCAAGTGTCTAAATCCTATGGTACCTTTTAACTACATTTATATCTTAATTGTTTAGTTACATCTTGTTTATTGTAAAAGAAATAAATACTTGGGAATAATCAAAAGGTACAGAAAAGAGAAAACAGGGCAAAACATAAACTCATACAGAATTACAGAATTCAACAGTGCTAACATATCAGTATTTTTTCTTCTGCTATATTTCCAGGGTGTTATTAATCTGCCTCTTGATATTTCACTGGTAATTTAATTCTCCTGTTAAAGATTAAAAATTTGCATGGATCCTGAACTTATTTTGAAACTGCATTTCATCCTCTCCCAACCCTTATAGTTCTTTTCAGAGATAAACATTGCTAACATATGTGTACAATTCTAAAACCGTTCCTTGAATATGCATACAAACGTGCATGTGTGTGTATAAACATTTAACCACAAATATGATCATGATACAGGTAATGTTCTGGCAATTTATTCACACAATGGACATCTTTAAAATATTTTCTTGAGGTCCAACTCAATATTCTTATAGGTGCACCACTGTTCATTTATGAATTTACTCTGAGTCACTTAGTCACATGCTAATGGACATTGCAGTAATTTTACTTTTTTCATTTCAAAGAATAATAAGATATCTCTTATGAGACTATGCTTATTCTGTGTCCTGCATTTTTACTTAAATCTATGTCATATTATGCCCCTACTCATATTGCTAAAACCCCATAAGAAAATAACATTGCAACTAGCTTAGTATATTCCTATTGAATGGATGTGTGTTATATACCTCTAGTCCAAATGAAAAAAACACTGTCCAGATGAAAGATAATTCCCCCTTACTTCTAACCCAGGGACATCAAAGCTGTTTAATTCAAACTGAGGATGAGCCACCCTCTTGGCCACTTCTGAAGTTGTAATTCTGTTTTGTTTTGTGTTGGACTCATATGCTATAATTAAATTATCTGTCTGTGAAAGGTCTGTGAGGAGTTCAAGTCCCTGAGTCATTTGAGTAGCAGGCGAGGTGCAAGAGAGCCCAGGGAAATCTAATCCAGCCCGGCAGCGGGCAGGCTCTGGGAAGAGCTGTGCGTTTTTATGCACTTCCCTAGACCTCAACTTGACTTCTATAATCAGAGCCTCCCATTCAGGAAGCACACACTCAGATATCCATGCTTCTTTGTAAACACTGATGGTAACAATAATATCATTACAACCATTTGCTTCAGGATTGATCATATCTTAATATGACTCAATCTACCACACTTATGTGGTTATAAATAAAAACAGGAAAAAAGAAAGATTTGGATCACGGTGAGGCACTGTTGAGGGGAAAATAAACATATGAGAAAAAATACAAAAGCAAGAAAAATTATTGCACGAGCTCATTATTGTCATGATGAGGTACTAATATAGCCACTCTACTATGGATGTATGCTTTTGTAACAGCCTATCTTCATTACAAGCCCAATTCCAGTAGAAAGGATTAGAAAATTGTTTTATTCCCATGATGGTTACATGAGTGCCTGTGAAGTTCAGGTCACTGTGAATTAAAGCCATATATTGGACTTTGAAATTTGACATGGAGTTTCTAATAATCAGAGAAAACCAGTATAATTCCTCAAGGAAGGCAGCCACTCTTTTCAAAGAAGTCTTCTCTGGTTAGTTCAGCAGAAGAGTTTTTATAATATTCTCCATCAGAGAAGATTGGTATTATTCTCATGATTTTTATAATATATTGTGAGTGTCAATTAAAAAAACAATCCTGTGATGTCTCTCAGTCAGCTAGAATTCAAACAGTGTTGAGGCTCAGTTGAAGACAGCATACTTGGATCAGTGTTGAGTTCTATCAGAATATGAGTGAAGCGTCACGATGGAGATTTGTGTTTAGATGGGACCTGACGAGCCACATGGGTCTGCATCTATTACAGATGTTCACGCTCTTTACCATCGAGGTATACAGCATCCTACTATCAAAGATGCATACCTATTAACAAGTGTCAAACCATGCTGTTTCTCTCCCCGGCTTTTCCTTCCCAATCAGAAGGAATCTAATGTTTATCCGGATGGTGGTTAGAGTGCTGAACATTCTCTAATTGCTCCTGCAGATCTACTTACCAGCTCTCTGCCCCTGCTCTTGGCATGGGCAAGTGTTCTTTATGGATTGCCTCAATTACTTCCTGGCTTTATATTAGACTCAACCAACAAATATTACCTAGGATGGCAAATTTTTTAAAAATTGAATTTAGTAGAGTAACACTGGTTAACATAATTATACAGGTTTCAGGTGTCCAAGTCTACAGCACATCTCTGTATTGTGTGTAGACTGTATTGTGTGTTCACGCCCCCCCCTCAAGTCAAGTCTTTGCAGGATAACAATTTTCAATCTATGTGCTGCAAGAATTTTTAAAATATGCAATACCTGACTATTTAGTCAGAGCACTGACCTCTTTTCCCTTAGACAGTCAAATAAAAATATAAAAACAGCCATCACAATAGCCTTTCATTGTGAACACTCTGTCTTGAACCATGAATGTACTGGTCATATAATGGAGTTGCATCTTATTGGTCATACTGCAAAATAAGGTTCCATGACTGGTTAATTCTTGGTACCAAAAATCCTTATATACAAGTATGGGCAACTGATTTTTAAAGAAGTCCCTTCTGAACAAGAAGAGTAGGTAATTGTTATTCTTTTTTTCTTTTTTTTTTTTTGCAAATTAATTAGAATTATACCTTTTTTGTTAGATTGGTAAAAATCGTAATGCATTTTTCATGCGCGCAATATAGAATTTTAATAATTAGCTTATGTGAGCCATGAGATAAAAAAAGGGGGTGAAAACTACTGCCCTAGGTGATTGTGACAATGGGGTAGGATGAGGTTCTATATTCCCCAACTACCTCAATTACATGTTTGGACACTCTACGGTTCTTATCTTGGGATCCTGCTAGAACAAAACTCGGGTGTCCAATCGCTGCATCCTCTCCTTGCTCCTCCAAGCCGACGGATGACAGGGGCACTTTCCTTTCTAACTTGGGATACTTCACTATCCCTTGATGGTCTCTGGTGCATTGTTCCTCTGTTAAACTCTCCTGCATCACTCATTCCTATCAGAGTTCTTTAAGTTATGGTTAGGATACTGGTTCCTTATCCCAGTGTCAAGCGTGGTTCCAGCATGCCCTTCTTCCACTGATATCTACAGCGGAAAATGACTTCAGTGAGGGATATACGGCTGTCCCAGACCGCCCCTTGAGATGAGTGGGGCAGGGATGTGTCTCCTTATCTGCAGAACTGAGAATAACACCTAGCCACTTAAGTTAGTTGCTCAAAATGACCCAGCTGGGAAGCTGCACACTTGGGAGTTGCCACACGTCCTCTTTTCTTACACAACATTGGGAGTAGCTTACCTGGCTTCTAAGGCAAGCGGGGAGTCTCTCCAAGGTCTCAGTAGGGCGTGTGGCACTCTTAATTGGCTCCAGTGAGAACTATACAGTGAACAGTTCTTGCTTTGTCTGAGCCCCTGCCTCTGGTCTCAGCCTTACAACTAGCAGTAACTCATTAGGACACTCAAGACAGACTCTCTGGAACATTTTCCTTCCACTCTGTGGCTGTGAAGGCAGGAAAGGAAAGACACACAGTGCCCTTAGCTCTCCTGTTTTCTCTTCCCAGTGGGGAGGGGCATAGCTATAACATGTCACTGCACATTCTTTTTATTCCTTGAAAAGGCAGATCAATTCACTTGAATAAATATTGCAAGATATTGATAAGCTCCTAATATATAAGTTTGACAGCTGCCTGAATACTTCCCTCTATTTCTCCCTAAATTATCTCCTCTGGCTCACATATTCCCCCCAAGCACGAGGACCTTCAGGCTGTTTCTTTAGTAGATGAGAGAACTTCCATATTAAACACACACACACACTCAAATACACATACACAGTATAACACAGTGTGTATATATATATATATATATATATATATATATATATATATATATACATATATACCAAACATATATACCAAACATATATATATATATATATATATATATATATATATATATATATATATATATATGTTTGGTATTAAATACTAGCCAACATGGAGCAGAAAATATAGTAATCAGGATGTTTTCCCTGTCACATCTGAGAAATCAAAAATTTAACCCATGATTACAAAAAAGAGTTGGTCAAATGCTCAAGTAAGTGGTATTTTTAGCCATTTTCAACACTGATTTTTAAAAGGCAGAGAGGAGCTCCCCATATACGTTTTTGCCAGAATAAAACAAATTTTAAACATATAAAACATATTGCGATGGTGCTAATATAAAAATAGCTTCCCATTGCCCAAGATATGAATTGTGTCCCCATCTTTCCTAGTTGTGCTCAAGCAAAAGTAGTGTCCAGGTCTCCCCACACGCTTACGGTGGCATGTTCTCAACACCCAGCAATGCGTTCAGAAGCTGAAACGTTAGGTTGAAACGTCCATTACGCCAGCTTGCCAACCAGTTCGGGTTTTCAATTTCCAGCAAGTGTGACAACAGTCTTTCTCCTGGCGCAGTTAGTAAAATTCCTTGGTGTATGTATTTGCTAAATTTCAGAATGTGAGTCGGAGTTGATGTGATGAAACATAGCATGCCGATCACCTCTGACTTTTGTAACTTCCTAACTCAGCAACTGTTCCACAGTTTAGACTGAGACCCCTTCACTAGTTACCTTTGGGGAAATCACAGAACGTCCTTGGGACACACTTTTTTTCATTTATTTATGTATTTATTTAGAAAACGGGAGGCTCTAATATGTGGAGAAGGATAAAGAAATAACACAATTGGTGTTGAGGAGAATGAGGCGGTCCTGGTAGATTTCAATAACATTAATTGCCAAGGCGATTCAGAAAAGCAAATGTAAACAAATACATTTTAGAATAGTTTCCCTGGCACTTCCTTTTGAAAATCTAATCAGAAAATGCAATTTTTGAGGACAGTACATTCTCCAGGAAATTAATTCAATGGAGACGTTGAAACTGGCACCGGGGAGCAGAGATGAGAAGGCGTGGCAATCAAGGTGAGTGCTGATGGGAGGAGTATGACAGGGAAGCAGGGGCCATCTTGCTTGGAAACTGGCACTTACTACTGACAGTGAATACACTGTGACTAAAACTGTGAGTTAGGTAGCTGGGTGATGACTGATGATTGCCAGATGGATAGATAGCTGGGTAGATAGATGGATGACAGGAGGGTGATAAATTGGTCTGTATTTGGAGAAACTAGATCTCTCATATATTCCTGGCGCTTCATTCTCCTGTATTTAAAAGACATAGTTTTATTTTAAATTGATTCAATCAAATGGAGATTTCTCTAGTGCAGAAGTTTAAAAATTTAAATCCTAGACTGGCCTAAGTTCTTCTAAGTGCTAAGCAGCTGTTCCACGTGTCTCATCATTCGGAGAGTACTTCTGATTAGAATCCTGTCTCAGACATCACAAAAATTTAAAACTTGTGTGTTTGTTCTTTCCATTGTCTTTGGTGTTATCATTTGAGAAGCATTCTGTATCCGTCACGATGTCTTCTTTTTATAATTTCTTTGCTGTCGCCAGATTGAGCGGCTCCATGAGAGAGGCAAGGCAATGCTGATTAAGTCCTTTGTCATCCTGAAGACTGATTACTGTAATTCACTCTTTGTGGGTCCCCCAGATTGTGCCATTTGGAGATTGCAGTTGATAGAAAATGCTGTGCTAGACTCCTCCTTTGAATAAAATGTGTTGAACGTATTATCCTGGTTGTGAAAACACTAGCTTTGTCATTCCTCATAACTCATGAATTTTCAATGTGCGTTGGCTACCTTACTATCTGTAAAAGGGGGTCTGTTATGGATAAGCACCAATTTACTAGTGATTAGTCTGTTCTGGGGGCCATATACTGCACCCATACCTTCTGCTAACCGTGGGATCTGTATTACATGCTGCTAGTTATGAGGAGTAAAGGATGTATACCCAGAGGTGCTTCAACACATACCCACCTTATCGCTGAATAATAGCGTCAATATAATAACTTCAATCATGCCAAACGTGCACAAGTATATCACAAAGAAGTGACATATTAGAAAACTGTTCAGCCTCCACAGGGTACAAAACAATTCCTGCATTCCCCTTTCTTCATGACTAGAACTATGAATTAGGTAGAGGGTAATTACTGATGATAGCTAGGTAGGCAGATGATAGATAGGTAGGTAGGTAGGTAGATAGATAGATAGATAGATAGATAGATAGATAGATAGATAGATAGATAGAAAAATATACAGGCAGGTACAGATGGGTGATAGAATTGTCTGTATTTGGAGAAACTAAATTTCTCATTTATTTCTGGTTCTTTTATACAATATAACAATATAGTTGGAAAGTTAATGGAATAAATGTATCAGTTATCAAGGCTTCTTTATACATTTTGACTTGGTATTTTCAAAACTATGAACTTATTCCAAGGAAATTATCAATTTTCCTTTCTCGCTTTTTTTTTTACACTGTATTATTCACTTTCTGTATGGTATTCTTAAAAGGAAAGTGATTCAAATATGTACCAATAGGCCAATATTAAATTAGCACTTAAGGTTATGTAGATCAAAGGCATATAATATTAAAGAGATGTTTAAAATTATGTGAAACATGCCTGTGGCAACCTAAACTGCTGATAACAATTTCTAAATTTTATTTTAAAATCAGTGTCTGCCATGATTATCTGATACTATAATGTACTTATAAAATTTCAACAAAGAATAGACATGAAGATAACACGCTGTGTGCTTGTAGAGGAGTGGAGCTCTCTTCCAGCTCACCGATCTCCCAGGGCTCTGTGGAGGGAAGCTAGGTGTATGGACTAGGAAAATGGAATCTGGGTTAGAGATGTGAGAACTGACTTTGACAGGAGCATTACTAGCGTGTGATCTTGGGCTGGTCACTGAAATTCACAGAAGTGCACCAATCTCTCATATGTAAAATGTTATTAATCACCGCGCAAGTTTCAGTTTATATAATTATATGTGAGGCAAAAAGCCAAATGTTACTTTCCACATACATAGATATTATTATATAGAGATATAGGTATCTATACACAGAGATATATATTTATAGATATATACAGATTTTTGTATTCGTATTTGTAAATGTATACAGATACACTGATCAGTCACGTATTTATACATGACTTTGTATTCACATTTTATAAGTGACACCTCTCCATCCATATTGATGTGAATAAAATTTAGGTATGAATTCTGTGTAATAATCAAAATAGACTTACTTTAAAAATTATTAACAAAGTTTATGTTTGGCGATGGTACAAGACAATAGCACCCCTCACTAGCTTCAGAGAGGGAGGCCTCTACAGCAAGTTCCAGGTAGCAGAAACAAGTATGTATTTTTGCCTTCGAATACCTACGTACTGTGTGCCCACAGTAATCCTTTCCTACAACATCCTACACAACCCACGGCTCTTTAAAAGTTGAGAGCTATTGGACGTATGACATTGGATTCGTTTCAGTTGTACACCATAATGATGTGATGTCTGGATGCACAGTGACAGTAAGATGTGGGTTCTTAGAAGAACTTAGGCCAGTCTAGGGTTTAAATTTTTAAACTTCTGAACTAGAGAAATCCTACTGTCACATCTTGCTCGCCACAGTAAGATGCTTACCCTTCTTCAGACTTTCCTCGCATGGTGGTGTCTCCACCACTGTGTATGGCTGACACAGCCTAGACCACCCCGGCCTTCCCTGGGCCTCTTAGAATTCCATTTGTGTTTCAAGTCTAGCTTGGTTGTTTCAGAGGTCAAGGTGCCCTCCCAGGTAGAGCCAATTCCTCCCTTTCTTTCCGTCATAAGCACCTTTGCTAGGAACTGGCTCCTGGCATTTACTTTTCTGTCTGTTCTCCATTTTACCCCTTCCCCTATGCTTTCCATCTGTCCTTAGAGTCAATTTCTGTGGACAAGGACTTGTCTCTTTTATCCCTGGATGCCCAGAACCAAACCAATCTCTGGCATATAACAGGTACCCGTCAAAAGTGGGAGAGAAGATGATACAAAGGAAAAGACAGAAGGTCGGAGAAAGTGAGGGTGGAGAAAGAAAGGCAGAAAAAAATAGTAACAGAGTTTTTCCTAGCTGCTTTGGGGATGTTGCACTGTAGTTAGTATGTAAGCACTCAATAAATAGTACCATGTCTATGGGACCAGAGACATTCAGATACAACTAGAACGTCATAGGGCCACTAAGTGGGGAGGAAGGTGTCAAGATTTGAACCTAAGTCATGGAGCCTTCACGGCTCAAGAAAGGCCCAAGGTCTATTCTCTACCATGTTAAGGTCATGCCAGTTTTCCAGAAAAAGGGCATAACACTTTGATGAATGCCAGTAAGGTGAGCATGTTTTGTAGATTAAAGAACCCAGGGGTTCTTATTATTTCTCTAAATATTTTACCCATTTCAAAACTGGCATTTGAGTTATTTGTTAAATGCATCAGTATAAATTTATGGCACAACATTCTAATATTTTAGATAATCTCAGGATTACTCCAAAAAGCAGGAAGGGGGTAATGCTGAAGCGTGATGTATCCTATTAACATTTCATGAATTGAATTAATTGACGGTCAATTCATAGAAAAACAATTGCTTTCATGCACATGCTTTACCAATGAAATGTTATTTTTCACGTTCCATTATTATTTGTTTCTCTTGACATATATACAGATATGACATCCACATTGTCCTAAAATAATTTATAGAGAAAATTAGCTGAGAATGTATTATTAGACACATATTAGGGGTTTGGATTATGGTCTAGCCAGAGGAAGGTCTTGGGCCATGTCACATAGACTGTGACAAGCAAAGCCCCCCAATCTGGGCCTCTAGAATCTTCATTATATATATTAGTAAAATTATCTACTCTCTTTTGGCCAAAAGAATCTCCACGTTAGTGCTTAGTAAGGTATTTTTCCAACAGTCTCCTTCTGTGTGATCACAGCATCTCAACATGGGTCTGCTTGACAGACATGACTTCCTTCATACCGGTTTTCTATATATTTAACTCTACATGACCCGCTCCATTGTGTTTGGAAACTGTCGCCTGCCAGCAGTAGATTTGAAAGCTTTAACTTGGACCATGAAGATCTATCAAGTATCTCAATGTGTATAAACTGCTTCATTCCATGTGAATTTCCTGTCTCATAGTGCAGTATACCATCTGAGTAAATAACTATAACTTCTTCCTTACCCCACCATGTGGATCACATGCATGTCTATGCCCATACCCACAGGGAAGGACATGTGAAAGAGTTGTAAGTGGGTTAACAACTGTGCCCTCTCTCTATAGCTCTGCACACACTGTGCACGGTGACCTTGTTGTGTGGACTGTCACTTCTGTGTCTTCTGGAATCCCCTATTAAGTAATTTTGCACAGATCACCATTCACAGCCTCTACACATGACTAGCCAATAACGGACACTACTCACACTGCCAATTTCTTGTTATACTGAAATACTTGCAATCATTCCTATTCAGAACTGATGGCTCCTCAAATCCAGTGGAATTATTTCTGTCAAGAACATGATGGCTTTATTCTTCCCTTAAGCCATAATTCCAATAACTAATTATATATAAATAAAATAAGTATGGGGGGTTAAAGATGCCCAGTAAAAGTCGCTAAAAAATGAATGCTTTCTCCCAGTAATTCAGAACTTAAGAGAAGGAGAAGGACAGGGTTGCAGAGAAGACACAAAGCACAGGCTTTGCAGGTGCCCACTGAGAAATGGAGCCAGTGTTGGGACCTGTGTCTAAATAAAGTTAAGCAACAATTTTCAACTGTCAGAACCTCAGTCTCCTCATCTGCACAATAGGGATTTTAACAACTACCTTACATTATGTGAAACGGCATACTCAAATTTTAAATTTTTATTTACCAATAAGAGGGAGGGAGGAAGGGAGGGGGGAGGGAGGGGGGAGGGAGGGAGGGAGGGAGGGAGGGAGGGAGGGAAGGAGGGAGGGAGGGAGAGATAGAAACAGAAACATCTATTTTTTTTCCACGTACTTATGCATCCATCGGTTGACTCTTGAATGTGCCCTGCCAGGGGATGGCACCTGCGACCTTGGTGTATCAGGACAACACTCTCACCAACTGAGCTACCCAGCCAGGATTTAGACAGATTTTAAGTGAACTAATATTAATCCCCGAAATGCTAGGGTGGTACTGATTCCTCTCCTGCCCCACTGAAACTTTTTGGCCACAGAACTAGGTGAGACACAGCATGTGGCATTGATCGCAGCCTGCTGATACAGACACGTAGAGCGTGGGGCGTTAGGAGCCCACGGTTTGGTATCAGACACCAGCTTTACATTTTGGCCCTTCCTTCCATTTCCAGTTTTCTCATTAACCCGGGAAATTTTCTTGATGTCTTTAAGTTCCTGTTTTCTTTTCTCTTCTGCTACATGGAGATAGTGTTTACTGCATAATTTTCCTTGTTTTTACTTTCTTAAGATGATTATGAAGAAAGATAATATATCTTATTTATTAGCATATATATGATGTTACTATTTAGCCAATAATAAAATAGTGATTAGTTGATCATTACTGCTATGACTATAGCTACTACTGATACCACATTATTGCTGGGTGATTATGAGGATCAATCATAACAAAAATTCTAATACCCCCTATCATATAGAGCCTCCCCGGTGCCGGGTCCTATATGGGGACGAAGTCTACAAGGGTGCAAGGTGCTTAGTGTCATGGCTGGCACAGACTAGACAGCCACCTGGGCAGCTGCCATAATTATTCTACTTATAACCTCATCTTTGCATGTCACAGCCAGCCAGGTAGGTAGCAATTACAGGTCCTGCTACCCGATGATGAAATACGAACTTCTGTGATCTTGGTTACATGATTTCTGTTCTGTGAGCTTCAACGTGGTTGAGATAGTAATAGACCTAACACTCTTCTGAGCACTTCCCACTTCACCAACTTGTCTCTCTGAACACCCTGGAGGTTTCTAGATGATCACAAATTGCTGACTTCAGAGTCCTCAGCTTGGTGGGTTTGCCCGATAGCTTTGAATGATAGTCACTGCTCTTTCTCCTTGAGTAATCTCTAACCCAAAGATGCAAAACCAACTCAGTGACGTCACTCAGGAAATCCCCACCAACCCACTAATCCTGATTCCAAGAATCTAGAAAATGCAGAGAATAAGTGAGACACAGGCAAAGAGGTTGTCTTTGCTAACAAAATTTCCTCAATTAACAAAATCCTGAACTTGAAATTCTTAGAGATATTTCTGGCTAATAAATGTCTGCCCTGTGGGTCACTACACATTCCGCAACAAATGACCACTGCCTAATTTCTTTGTGCAGCTGGATAAGGATCCCAGGATCCCATTCATCGCAGCCCAGGGCTCAGGGATGAGAGGCCACAGTTAGCTTCCGATTGCTTCAACACAAGTCAGAGGGGCACATGTACTTCCACAGGAAGGCTTTGGCCAGGAAGAGTGTTAATTATAGTAGCTTCCCCACAGGGCATCAAACATAGGCTGGAAACTTGCTCTAGTTTCCTTCAAAGTTAGGATCAGCAAACAGACAGCGATTACTAATATTCTAGGGTTTCCTGCACCTGCCACACTGATACTACTTTGTCCCTTACCAGCCAAAGATGTTAAGAAAACATTGCGACACACAAAAGTGAAGAGTGTTTAAGTACACAGAGGAGTTACATATTAGAAGCACTTCAAATTCTGACAACACCATTCATCTACAATAAGTCAAGGGACACAGATGGCCCAACCATCCCTAGGTAACCTCCTCACCGTTCCTCTTGTGCCTTTCCATACAACACCCTCCTTGACCTCTTTCTTGCCTTCCCCAAGTTCTGCTTTTATAATCCCTGTACAGTCTACTTGGGGCCACAGGCTCTCTCTCTCCCCAGCAGGGTGACCTTTGCCCTTTCCTTCACGTGATCTCAGACAGCATTTTCCTTGCCTGTCCTTGGGCCACTCCTCAAACAACACTGCCGTGGGACTCCCTCCTGATCCCATTGGGGTCGATGCCGGAAGGACCGTCAGCTCCCTGACACTGACATGACACTCGTCCCCTCTTTCCTGTCTCGGGTGTTAGTTCTCTCTTGGGTTTTAGATACAACCATCATGGGTTGTATTAAAAAAACACAAAAACCTTCCTACTCCAAATTATTTGCATGCATCAGTCAATGCTCCTCTTCACAGACCAAAGAGGGCAAGTGGCATAGAACGCTCCAGGCTCTATGTTTGCAGAGAATAAGAAGTAGTGTCCCAAAATAAGGGACGACTAAATCTGTCATTCCACAAACGTTTGTTGGGGACCTACTATATATCAAACACGGCGGCAGGTACGAAGGATACAGTGGAGAAGAGAAGGAGGTTACTGTCACAATCCGTGCATTCTCAGTATTCACGACCTACGGGAAACAAGGCAACCAGCCTCACAGCACACTGGCTTTCTGGGCTCCAGCCCTTTCCTTTGTACAGCTGGGACTGTGATGCTTATCTTGCAGGGGAAAACAAACAATGAGACAGACATGTATCATCAGGGACAGCTGGTCATTCTCAGTGGTTCTCATACACACTGGCCAGTTTGAAGGATGATTAGCACAGGCCACTGAAATCCAGATATGTGAGTACTAAAATCCAGATATGATTATGTCCCATAGAGAGAGGCAAAGACAGGGGACTGGACCTCTCTGTCCCTGCAGGAAAGAGAAAATTAGACTTGTATAAACAAGAGGCCGGCTGACCTTCCTAGGAGGCAAGCCGAAGGCTCTTCCTAGAAGGGAAAGTGAGGGAGACCTTTGAGCTACTAGAGCAGAGGTCCCAAAACTATGGTCCATGGGCCAAATTGTGGCCCCCTGAGGCCATTTATCCGGCCCCCCCACCGCACTTCCAGAAGGGGCACCTCTTTCATTGGCAGTCAGTGTATGGAGTACTGTATGTGGCGGCCCTCCAATGGTCTGAGGGACAGTGAACTGGCCCCCTGTGTAAAAAGTGTGGGGACCCCTGTACTAGAGAGTCAGCCTACAGAGGGTCAGGAAGAGCAGGATTTTAAGGATCTGTTGTTCCTGTAGCAACAGTTGTCAAAATACATCAGAGCTCAGTTGCTTCAAATACATCAAGTATTTGATTTTTATTCTCTATATTAAAGTTAAAACCTGTAACAAATAAGTACACCGTCCTTCTCCTGTTCTGGATTTTTAAAAACTATGTGACTCCCTCCTTCTCCTTCTCTTTCCTGATTCTTTCCAGCCTCTTCTCATACCCACTCTCTCCCCGCTTTCACTCTGTCATATTTTTCTTTTTAATGTATTTATTATAACACATCTAAGTGAATATCCACATTTTGGGAGTGCGTATTTGGTGTGTGAATGCATGAATGAACGGAGGTCGAAGTTCTACCTTCTCTCTGTGTCTGTTTCCTCCACTTCAACTGGGCAGACGCTCACTAATTACCTCTTGTTTGCTAAGCATTAGGCTTGCTTGAGGCGACAGCACTGCCTGAGATTCTCGGCAGCAGGGAGACTCACAACAGTTGAAAGACTGTCTCCTTCAAATTCAGTTGCTCCTGGTAATTACAGAGCCTGCGGTTTACATGCTTCCGACCTTCTCCCAATGCAGAGAATGCAAGCCGTTGACTCTGAGAAACTTGCACATCATTTCATGCAGCGAAATGCTGAGTAAAACTCCATCTCTAGAAGTAGCGTCTGTGTGAGCACGTGAGTGCACGACATTAAAGAAGTTATGTGAATCAGAGAAAACATTGTGGACTAGGACAAAGGAATACATTTACCTTCAAATCTGACATTTTATGTTTTCGGTAACTTCAAAAAAAAGTCACCTACCTGCTCTCATCATGATTTTCTTGTATTAAATGAAAAACGCTAAAAGGTTTTTTCTAAGATGAACAAAGTGTTAAGCCAGGGAAATGTGTGAGATTGGCTAGAAGACACATTTTTCTTATGCTTTCAAAGTATAGCATAATAATTGAGTTATTAAAGGTCACAGTACTAGCAAATCTATTGGAATCCAGAATTTTTAAACTCCCACCGTTTCTCAGGGCAAGCATATATGTAAGCAATAGTGTGTTTTTCTCATCCACCATTAAGAAAAACATACATTTTCCAAAAACCTATAGAACAAATCAAAATACACTGTGTAACAGACAGAGGCACACTGTACTGAATACAACTAAAATCTATCAGCTTCTTTCTTTCCTTTTTTTTAGGAATTGTTGCTAAGTAATGGCCCCAAAGGGGTCCAACCATAAGAGGATGCTGTTGATTCTTTCTGAACCTGTCGACTATTATTTCCATAGCTACTTGCCTGATCATTTTATATTTCCAAAGAATGAAATCACTTTTTGTTGTTATATTATATATTGAGAAGCAAATAAAATTTCATAAGCCTCGCTGTCTTCATGTATGCGAGTGATCTGTTATTATGAAGGCATTCTAGGGGTCCATTTCTCGTGTGAGTAAACTTGATATTCAAAGAATTTTTGTGTGAGGGAATCAGGAAGAGAGTATAAATAAAAACAACCTTTCTTCTTCCTGAGTGGTCTTTCATACTTATGTTAACTTTGTCAAAATACTCCCAATTCAACCCTAATTTCTTGTCACAGTGAGAGACAGAAGCCGTGTCACCATCTCCCACCAACTTTAATTTCTCATCTCTGTGAAAGCTTGATTTACGTCATTCAAATTGATGACCTTTAGAAGAGCACCTCTCATGAAACAGGCACTGGACTAAGAGTGAGAGATAGAAAGAGAGGGGGGTGCAGCTCCCTGGTGTGCAATAGTTCACAATCGAGCAGATGCGGCAGGCGTGAGCAACTAACTCCCTGCTAACATGAGAATCCACCCCTGCTATTTGGAACCCTGTTCTCACTATGTACATTGCTTTCTCATAACACTTAGCACACCAAATATTCTTCCTGCCTGTGTTCTCATTTTCGCATCTAACTGGCCGGCCCCTCTCTGTCAAAATTACTCTCTAATGCTTTAAGCATCCTTGTTTCTATAAGAATGGCCATGCTCTAGTCTTTTCAGCCTGCAAATATATGAATAACCCCTTGTTTAGTCTCCTGAACACTTTGGTAAATACCGTAGACCAGACAGAAGCGATCTCCATGACTTTGTTGTAAAAAGACAGACGCGTACTTAGAATCTCAACACCTGCTGGATCCCAGGAGCGCCAGACGGTGGGATAGCATTGTGCTGTCTCTACTCAAATGTCAAGTTATTAGCAAGGCTCTCTTGACCAGCCCTTACGAAACAATCACCGCTGTCGCTGGCATGCCTTCCTTCCCCAGCTGCCAAAGTCTCCGCCTAGACACTTCCCAGTGGCAGCACACAGGAAGTAAACCAATTGGTTTTCCTTGTTCCTGGATGCTTACCCAGTCCCTGGAATAGCATCTGACACACAGTAGGTTCTCAAGACAGTTTAATACTTTTCAGTGACTCCGTGCCTTTTCCTCCCAAGTGAGCTTGTGAAAAATCTGATACAGAAGTAAACACGTAGAAGTGCATGACTACCTGAACACCCTCCCTGAAGGTCTAATTACCTCTGGCTTTGCCTACTCTGCCATCTCTACAGCGGGATATTCTGGTTAACAGGGAGCTGAGCGGTGTAATTAACTTATGCCTGGGACACATGCTGCATATTTCAAGGTCAAATGAACTGTTGTGTTGCTTCTCACAGTTCCATCAATGCCTGCACATGTAAAATTTCAGCACCTTAACATTGATTGAAATGGTTGTGTGGAAAATGAGACTGACTCAGCGACAGGTGTTGGCAGTCGGCACGGAGAATGACAGTCCTTTGTCAGAGGGACAGCCAGGAGCGGTGCAGCAACAATGCAGATGCTGGGATTCAAGGTGGGTGGGGCGGGAGCTGGCTCTGAAAACGCCAGTCCCCACTCACTTCTTGGGGATCCGAGCCCACAACGGGGCCTTCTGGCCTGCATTCTAGGGCTGCCCCACCAAGATAAGAAGGGCGGGTGGGTTTTTTTATTTTATTTTCCTCATGAATGCACTCAACATGAACAAACCTCAATTTTCCATCCAAATTCATTTTGAAGCCAATGATCTTTGTTACCATTTCAGTTGCTGTAACCGGTATTGAGAAATTCAAAATTCAAGGCAGTTAACGCCTTTCAATGAAAACCCTAACATTGTTCTGTAAGGCAATTTCAGGACTTGAGTGGAAGCTCTGCACTAAATACGTTATCATTAAAAATGTTATCAAAATCTGAACTTTCTGAGAGCTCTGGAAGCAGCTGTGATCATCCATCCTTAGAATAAAGAATAGGGGCTTGGGAATAGGAAATATCTTAGTGGTAGCCAAACACTAGAGCAATGGTTCTTAACCTGGGTTCTATCGAACCCTAGGGGTTCGATGAGTTGGTCTCAGGGGTTCGGAGAAGCCTCTGCCGCGAAGGCCAGAATAAAGTAATACCGTAATTTGTTGTGAGTTCATGCACTTTGTTGGTTTTGTTCTTTGAGCAAGGTGATGTTCATGCACGGCTCATTTTGTGCACCAGTAAAAAAAAACATATACCTATGTCTTGAATTTGGAAAAAAAAGTCATATTTTATTTATCACTAAAGAAGGGTTCAGTGAATGCGCATATGAAACTGGTGGGTTCGGTACCTCAAAAAAGGTTAAGAACCACTGACCTAGAGCAAGTTGTATGAGACAGAAGTCAAACCTAACCCGACCAACAGTTCACACTCAGGATTTCACCAGCCACGTTTTCTCCTCTGAAATTTTAAACCCTGTGTCACCCCTTAGATCTTCCGGAAACATGGTGATCATTCATTCAGTGGCTTAGCTTTGTTACAAATAAATGTGTATATGCAACACAGGGCTTCTGTTTGTCTTTCGCTTCCTTTCGGCACTTTTTTCACTTACTTTTGCTGACAGTCCTCAATAACTACTTTAGAGTTCATATGAAATGTAAATACGACAAATGCTGTTTTTAAACCTGCTTTTCCCCATATCTATTTTCAAATGTGATAGAAAGTGATGCCAATTTAGAACAGATTCCATTATGACAATTCTAATATTTGATTACTGCAATTTGGCATACCTGGTGAATAGAAAATGGAACGTGGTAGTGGGGGGAAACTTCCTTCTAACTCTTGCAGAATAACTATAGATATGTACACTGAGTGAGACAAAACCCTCAACAAGTACCACCCTTACAGCCGTTTTCTCATACCTGATTATAAACCTTCCTTGTGCAGTTACCTTGTAAGGGAAAGACCTAAAAAATACAGTTGTCTCTCTCCCCTTATCCGTGGTTTTACTCTCTGCATTTTCAGTTACTAACAGTCAACACTGATTCAAAATTATTAAATAGAAAATTCCAGAAACAAACAATTCATAAGTTTTAAATTGTGCGCCATTCTGGTAGTATGACGAAATCTCACGCCATCCTGCTTCATCCTGCCTGGGACGTGAATGGTCCCTTTGCCCAGCGTATCTATCTATGCTGTATACGCCAACTGCTGCTTAGTCACTTAGTGACTATTTTACTTATCAGGTCACTTGCTGCAGTGCCACAGTGACTGCTTTCAGGTAACCCTTGTTCTACTTTATAAGGGCCTCAAAGCCATTTACCTAACTTTTATTAAAGCATGTTGCTGTTATCCCTCTCTATTTTATTATTAGTTATTGATGCTAAGGTCTTACTGTGTTTCAGTTACAAGGTAAACTTTATCATAGGTAACTATGTATAGGAAGAAAACATAGTGTATATATAGGGTGTGGGATTCCTTGGGGTTTCGGGCAACCACTGGGGGTCTTAGAACCTATCTCCTGTAGACAAGAGAGGATTGTTGTATGACTTCGTGAAATTAATGGAACATGACTGATAAGAATGCTACTTTGAAATCAAGTCCTCTAAACTTAAGTGACTTGACTGGAGTCACAGAGAAAGCAAAGTTAATCCTATAAGAACAAGATGGGGCCCCATGTTTCCTTGACCTGGATTTGCAAAGGAGGAATGGAGGACCAGTGAGGTTTGATCCCAGCTCTTTCAAACTGCTGACTGTTTAGCGTTAACTGTCCCAGGCCTCCTCTGTAGTACTGTTTTCTATTAATACCATTTGTGTCTGGTGCTGCTAATTTATACTCTGCTGGGAATGAGCGGAAGGACATCAAATTTGCATTTCGTTTCATCATGTAAATATAGTTATTATTTTCATGTATAGCTCATGAATACATTCATTATTAAATAGCACAATGAGGCAACCTTGACTCTTGTCTTACAGAGGTCCACAGATGTCAGAATGCAAAGGTAGCTTTTTAAGATAGATAATAAACACCGCAGCAACATTACTACAGTCAATGGCATGGAAGGGAAGTTCCTAGAGTAGTCTGTCACACACAATAAAATTTTACCGCTCAGGGAAACTACTTTTAAAGAAACTCTCCAGATAGATGTAGATATAAAAACCTATGTAATTATGGTTATGCTTACACTTACAAACCAGTTCAATCCTGTTAACCTTATGAACACTAAAATAACTAATTTGCTGAATTTCACATTTCTGTTCCTTGTGGTCATATAAAAAAGCATAGCTTATAATAAAATAATCACACTGAATATTTTGAATGGGAAATAACACATAATCATAAATTGTAAAGTGACTCTAGTATAATTCTTAAATCATTAAAAAAAAGTGTCATTTATATAGCCATGCTCGTTAGTCCCTCTGCCTATGAGAACTCCACACTTGTGTAAATTTAGTACCAGGTACATAAGAGTCTGAAAAGTCTACTTATTCTATAAATATTGATTAAACCTGCAAGAGTAGGAATATACATTTATTTCCATATTATATTCACGAAATTTTCTAACTGTAAGGGAATACAGACCATCCTCATACTCAAAATTTATTAAAACTCAGGGTTTCGCCCCAAGTGGGAAGCCTATCAGATTTTTGAAAAACAAAAGCCGATTTTCTTGAGACAAATTATTCTTTCCATGTAGCAGTATTTTAACTCCCTTATCCAATTGTCCCAATTCACCCATTTTGTATTTATCTAAACTAATTATTATTCTTATTTATTGTTATTATTTAAGAACATTGTTATTTTGCCACTTGCTTTTAATAAAATTCAATACAGTCCTTCAAACAAGAACAGCAGCAATGAGAATAGAAATAACAATAATAATAAAAATCAATTACTCACTCCATTTCATATTTTCTTCCTGGCACTTTGAACAAAAAAGCATGAAAATATACATTTGATGCATTTATAACATAATTATTTGCGTTAACACCTCTCTAGTTGTGCTGTAAGCTCCGTGAGGTCTGGGCCACATCTCAACCCGTGCATCCATGATTCTATTCCTGAGGGTGGAGGTGATCAATAAACATCTGTATACCAAACTGAAACATTAATCTGAAAGAATATATTCAAATGTTTAGAGACTCTCTCTTCTGTTACTTTTTTTTGACTCATCGACTTCCCACTTTTGGTTTTCTTTCCCTAACCCTCTCTACTAGGACTTCTAATGCTGGAGAAATTGATCAGAGAGATCTGGCCAAGAAACCAGCTCTGACTTTTACTAACTAAGTAGCTTCCAGAAATTAATTTATGCAGAGCTTTTAAGTGACTTATGCCAAGTGATGGTCATAGCACCCACCTACATGGTCATATATATATATATATATATATATATATATATATATATATATATATAATTATATATATTTATGTATATATATATGTCTCTATAGATATATCTATATATAGCAGTTGATTAGTAAGTGGTACCTTCCTTCCCTTGGCTTTGTGGACAGAATATAATACTCAGAGTTTTGTGCCAATGTCATGAGAGAGAAGTCACTGCTTCAGGAAGAAGAAATCGATCTAAAGATGGTATGTTCATGTTGTGGGCTATACTTATGAAGCATCCTCGTGTCCCTAGTCTGTTATCAGAAATGCCAAAGCTACTGTTTCCAAATAATTAGATGATCAAAGGCTGATACATACTGAACATGAGAAGAGAACGCCAAGATTCAGTCTAAGCATCTTAAAAACATCCATTATTTAAATTCAAAATTTGAAACTGGGATCTGAAATTGACAGCATCAAAACCCTTCTAAATTTTGAGTTGATGTATGCATTTGTTTCTAGAAACTTTTTTATTTTTTCTTTGATCTCATTGTTAATCCATTCATTATTTAATATCATGCCATTTAGTTTCCAAGTGTTTGAGTATTTTTCAGTTTTTCTTTTGTGGTTAATTTCCATTTTCATGGCATTGTGATCAGAGAAAATGCTTGATATGATTTCAATCTTCTTAAATTTATTGATACCATTTTTGTGTCCTAACATGTGGTCTATCCTAGAAAACGTACCATGAGCGCTTGAGAAGAATAGTATATTCTACTGCTTTAGGGTGAAAAGTTCTGAAGATATCTATTAAATCAAGTTGGTCTAGTGTCTCCTTTAAGTCTGCTGTTTCTTTATTAATTTTCTTTCTTGAGGATCTATCCAGTGTTGTTAGAGGGGTATTGAAATCCCCTACTATGATAGTATTGCTGTTAATCTCGCCCTTTATATCCATCAAAGTCTGCTTTATGTATGTCGGGCCTCCTATATTTGGTGCGTAGATATTTATAATAGTTATATCTTCCTGTTGAATTGTTCCCTTTATCATTATGTAGTGTCCTTCTTTATCTCTTACTACAGCCTTTGTTTTAAAGTCCATTTTGTCAGATATAATTATTGCTACCCCAGCTTTTTTTTCATTTCCATTTGCATGAAATATTTTTTCCATCCTTTTACCTTCAGTCTATGTGCATCTTTTGTTTTAAGGTGTGTCTCTTGTCGACAGCATATGTATGGGTCCTGTTTCTTTATCCACGCAGCTACCCTATGTCTTTTGATTGGATCATTTAATCCATTTACATTTAAGGTTATTATTGATATGTAGTTGTTTATTGCCATTTTATTCTTTAAAGCTGTATTGTTCTTTTGCTATATTCTTTCCTCCCTTTGAACTGTTCACAACAGGACCCTTAGTATCTCTTGCAGAATTGGTTTGGTTTTAATGAATTAATTCATTGAGGCTTTCTTTGTCTGGGAAGCTCTTTATTTTTCCTTCAGTTTTAAACATTAGCCTTGCTAGATAGAGTAGTCTTGAACAGCCCAAGTGTCCATCAGAAGACGAGTGGATTAAAAAGCTTTGGTACATATATACTATGAAATATTACTCAGCCATAAGAAATGAAGACATCTGATCATTTACAACAAAATGGATGGACCTTGATAACATTATACGGAGTGAAATAAGTAAATCAGAAAAAAAACCTGAGAACAGCATGATTTCATACATAGGTGGGACATAAAAGTGAGACTATGAGACATGGACAAGAGAGTGGTGGTTACGGGATGGGGGGGGAGGGAGGAGAGGGTGGGATAGGGAGGAGGGGAGGGGCACAGGGAAAACCAGATAGAAGGTGACAGAGGACAGTTTGACTTTGTGTGATGGGTATGCAACACAATTGAATGATAAGATAATCTGGAGATGTTTTCATTGTATATATGTACCCTGATTTATTGGTGTCACCCCATTAAAATTAATGATAATAATAAAGAAAAACCTTCTAAAGAAGCTCTTTTTCTCACCATGTTTACCTTTGAGTTGTTTATGTTTAATGGTTCACAAGGCAGCACAGTGCTAGGTACTAGGGTATATGATGAGAACTAGATTAAGATCTCTGCACTTCTAACTGAAATTCTTTTTTGTTAATTGTATTTCTTAAAAAGAGACATTATATCTTTTACGCTTTAGACCAGAGAAAACTATTTTACAGAGATGTTTATGAAATTTGACTTACAAGGAAACAGATGGGGTATTTGTCTATTCCTCCTACCAGCCTCTCGGTGGGTTGGTGTCTGTGCACAGAACTACCTTTGCTTAAAGGAGAGGGGTGCCCAGTATTAATTGATCCCCATCTCTGAGCTCCCGTAATTATATATGTACACTCACAGATGACATGTATGAAATTAACTCTCTGTTTTCCAAACTAGAATGATTGAAAGCTAGATGATACTTCTTTTTGGGAAATAGATCTAAAGTCACATTTGCAACAACATTTAAAGTCAATTACTGAGCATCAGTGTTGTGCTCTCTAGAGGCTTAGGTAATCTTCAGTGCTGGGGAGGCAGAGTTAGGACATCAGGACGGGGGAGGTGCTGGAACTATGCAAATAACACCTGCTGTCCTTAAATAAAAACACCAAAGGCCAATATATATATTGCATTTCTGACTCTATAAGGGGTTGTTTACTGTTTAATCTTCTATATTCTTATAGAAACCACCCTTCTCGACCAAATCAATGAAAACACATATTTGTTCTTCTTCACCAAACCATTTTGTACTAGTCTAAATGAAACTCAAAGCTGTCTTTCAAAGGGGAGAAGAAGTTATCTGCATAGAAGTAGAGATTACAAGTCAATTCTGCATGGACGTGATCCGTAGGAAGTGGGGGAAAGTATCGGATCCCAGTTGGTCTGCTCAGGGTAGATGGGCACCATTGTGGAGTATTTGCTTTCTCTTCCACCTAGACCGGTCCCGAAGACCCCCAGTGTGACAGCAGGTGCTACATGTTGAGGAGTCTGCGTGGTTCAGTCTTTCAATTCATCACGTGCATCCAAAAATCCTGGTTTCTCTAAAAATACATCCCTTTGGCTTCAGCTACAGTCAGCACTGCTAGCTCCCTCTGGGCTTAAAAATTATTTGTCCAAAGGTGTAAGTAAAATGACAGTCACCCTACCTTCAGTTTTCCTGAGCATATTTAATTATTCTATTGCGTGGGGTAGGGAGATTATTTTTAGCAATCATAAAACAATTACTGTGAACACAGCACTTACCCTACTTTACCTCCCACAAGAGGCTCCAAGCAAGAAAATAAATGATTAAGTCGGTGTGTGCAAACAGCCCGCTGTCGTGCTCACTGGGATAAGAGGAGTCCATCATCAGCAAAGTGGGAGAGGGGTAGCAATTGTGGGGGACACTGTTTATAAATACTGAGCAGACGAGAATATTGATCTATTCTATATTAAAATTTAAGTTTTATCATCATCATCATCATCTAGTTTGGACTGAGCTTCACAACGAGGTTTAAATAAATATAGGTCAAGTTGGAAACACACTTTAGATTCTCATTCATCACTCATTAACTCACTCACCCATTCATCTGTTCGGCAAATACTTATCGTGAGCTCTATGTACCGAACATTTGTCAGCTGCCTGACTTTGGCCATGTCATCAAACCTCAAGGATCCTCATAGCCTCATTTTTAGTGAAATATTTAAAAACAGCTATTTTGTAGGGCATGGAGTTAACAAAGAGTGCCAAGACATTGGCACATAATGGTTGCTGTCTATGATTTTTATTAAGAATTTACTGGTGTTTCTTCTCTTTTGGGTCTAAGAAGCACACACTCACATGCTAATACTCCTCACCGCCACTCCTTGGCTGCTCTGAACGTGTGTGTGTGTGTGTGTGTGTGTGTGTGTGTGTGTGTGTGTGTGCTGTGTCTGAAAGGGGTGTCTCTCTGCCTGTATTCTTTCCTCAAAAATTATAGAGTGAGGCCTGACCTGTGGTGGCGCAGTAGATAAAGCGTCGACCTGGGAGCACTGAGGTCGCCAGTTCAAAACCCTGCACTGGTCTGGTCAAGGCACATATGGGAGTTGATGCTTCTAGCTCCTCCCCCCTTTCTCTCTCTCTCTCTCTCTCTCTCTCTCTCTGTCTCCTCTCTAAAATGAATAAATAAAAATAAATTTAAAAAATTATAGAGTGAAATAAGTAAATCAGAAAAAAACTGAGAACAGCATGATTTCATACATAGATGGGACATAAAAGTGAGACTATGAGACATGGACAGGAGAGTGGTGGTTATGGGGTGGGGGGAGGGAGAGAAGGGTGGGATAGGGAGGAGGGCAGGGACACAGGGAAAACCAGATAGAAGGTGACAGAGGACAATTTGACTTTGGGTGATGGGTATGCAACATAATTGAATGATAAGATAACTTGGAGAGGTTTTCGTTGTACATATGTACCCTGACTTATTGGTGTCACCTCATTAAAATTAATTTAAAAAATTATAGAAATCTCTGTCCTTCATTGTGTAAAGAAAACAGATTGTCAATGAAAAGTTCATTAGAAGGACATCCCAATGTTAAGAAAAGCACTCTTTGGGTCCCTCTGAAATCCTCTTTGTATTGACTTCTTCAGGGGGCTTTTTTTTTTTTTTTTTTTTTTAAATTTAAATTTTCTTTTATTTTTTTTTATTTATTTTTTTAATATATATTTTATTATTATTAATTCTAATGGGGTGACACCAATAAATCAGGGTACATATGTACAATGAAAACATCTCCAGGTTATCTTATCATTCAATTGTGTTGCATACCCATCACCAAAAGTCAAATTGTCCTCTGTCACCTTCAATCTGGTTTTCCCTGTGTCCCTCCCATCCTCCCTATCCCACTCTTCCCTCCCTCCCCCCATCCCATAACCAACACTCTCTTGTCCATGTCTCATACCCTAACTTTCATGTCCCACCTATGTATGTAATCGTGCTGTTCTCAGTTTTTCTTTTTTTCTGATTTACTTATTTCACTCCGTATAATGTTATCAAGGTCCATCCATTTTGTTATAAATGATCCGATGTCATCATTTCTTATGGCTGAGTAGTATTCCATAGTATATATGTACCATAGCTTTTTAATCCACTCGTCTTCTGACGGACACTTGGGCTGGTTCCAGATCTTCGCTATTGTGAACAATGCTGCCACGAACATGAGGGCGCATTTCTTCTTTTCGAACAGTGCTATGGTGTTCTTAGGGTATATTCCTAAAAGTGGGATACCTGGGTCAAAAGGCAGTTCGATTTTTAATTTTCTGAGGAATCTCCAAACTGTTTTCCACAGTGGCTGCACCAGTCTGCATTCCCACCAGCAGTGCAGAAGGGTTCCCTTTTCTCCACATCCTCACCAGCACTTATTCTGTGTTGTTTTGCTGATAAGTGCCATTCTGACTGGTGTGAGGTGATATCTCATTGTGGTTTTAATTTGCATTTCTCTAATGATTAGTGATGTTGAGCATTTTTTCATATGCCTATTGGCCATCTGTATGTCCTCTTTGGAGAAATTTCTATTCATTTCTTTTGCCCATTTTTTGATTGGGTTGTTTGTCTTCCTGGTGTTGAGTTTTATAAGTTCTTTATAAATTTTAGTTATTAACCCCTTATCAGATGTGCTGTCGAATATGTTCTCCCATTGTGTGGTTTGTCTTTTTATTCTGTTCCTATTGTCTTTAGCTGTGCAAAAACTTTTTAGTTTGATATAGTCCCATTTGTTTATCTTGCCTTTTATTTCAGTTGCCCGTGGAGATAAATCGGCAAATATACCGCTGCTACAGATGTCGGAGAGCTTGCTGCCTATGTTTTCTTCTAAGATGCTTATGGTTTCACGGCTTACATTTAAGTCTTTTATCCATTTTGAGTTTGTTTTTGTGAATGGTGTAAGTTGATGGTCTAGTTTCATTTTTTTGCAGGTAGATGTCCAATTTTCCCAACACCATTTGTTAAAGAGGCTGTCTTTACTCCATTGTATGTTCTTTCCTCCTTTGTCAAATATCAGTTGTCCATAAAGCTGTGGGTTTATTTCTGGGTTCTCTGTTCTGTTCCATTGATCTATGTGCCTGTTCTTATGCCAGTACCAGGCTGTCTTGAGTATAATGGCCTTATAGTAAACCTTGATATCAGGAAGCGTGATACCTCCTGCTTTATTTTTTCTTTTTAAGATTGCTGAGGCTATTCGTGTTCTTTTTTGGTTCCATATAAATTTTTGGAATATGTGTTCTATATCTTTGAAGTATGTCATTGGTATTTTAATTGGTATTGCATTGAATTTATAAATTGCTTTGGGTAATATAGACATTTTAATGATGTTTATTCTTCCTAGCCATGAGCACGGTATATGCTTCCACCTGTTTGTATCTTCCTTGATTTCTTTTATCAATGTTCTATAATTTTCCGAGTACAAGTCCTTAACCTCCTTGGTTAAATTTACTCCTAGGTACTTTATTTTTTTGCCTGCAATAGTGAAGGGGATTGTTTCCTTAATTTCTTTTGCTGACAGTTCATTGTTGGTGTATAGAAATGCCTCTGATTTCTGAGTATTAATTTTATATCCTGCCACCTTGCTGAAATCATTTATAAGGTCCAGTAGTTTTTTGACTGAGACTTTAGGGTTTTCAATATACAATATCATATCATCTGCAAATAATGACAGTTTTACTTCTTCTTTTCCAATTTGTATGCATTTTATTTCTTCTTCTTGTCTGATTGCTGTAGCTAGGACTTCCAGAACTATGTTGAATAAGAGTGGTGAAAGTGGGCAACCCTGACTGGTTCCTGATCTTAAGGGGATTGCTTTTAATCTTTGTCCATTTAGTATGATGTTTGCTGTCGGTTTATCGTAGATGGCCTTTATCATGTTAAGGAATGATCCCTGTATTCCCACTTTACTGAGAGTTTTGAGCATGAATGGGTGCTGGATTTTATCAAATGCCTTTTCTGCATCTATTGAAATTATCATGTGATTTTTGTCCTTCCTTTTGTTTATGTGGTGAATCACATTGATTGATTTGTGAATATTGAACCAGCCTTGCCTCTCCAGAATAAATCCCACTTGATCGTGGTGTATGGTTTTTTTCATATATTGCTGGATCTGGTTGGCTAATATTTTATTGAGAATTTTAGCGTCTAAATTCATCAGGGATATTGGCCTATAATTTTCTTTCTTTGTGTTGTCTTTGCCCGGTTTTGGGATTAGAATTATGCTCGCCTCATAAAAGGAGTTTGGAAGTCTTCCTTCCTCTTAAATTTTTTGAAATAGCTTGAGGAGAATAGGAGTTAGTTCTTCTTTGAATTTTTGATAGAATTCACTTGTGAAGCCATCAGGCCCAGGACTTTTCTTTTTTGGGAGTTTTTTGATAACTGTTTCTATCTCATTTGCTGTAATTGGTCTGTTTAGGTGTTCTGATTCTTCCAGATTAATTTTTGGAAGGTAATATGATTCAAGAAATTTGTCCATTTCACCAAGATTGTTTAATTTTTTGGCATATAGTTCTTCATAGTATTTTCTTACAATGCTTTGTATTTCTGTTGTGTCAGTTGTTATTTCTCCACTGTCCTTTCTAATTTTATTTATTTGAGTCCTCTCTCTTTTTTTCTTGGTGAGTCTAGTTAAAGGCTCATCAATCTTGTTTACCTTTTCAAAGAACCAGCTTCTTGTTTCATTGATCCTCTGTATTGTTTCCTTAGCCTCTATGTCATTTATTTCTGCTCTGACCTTTATTATTTCCTTCCTTCTACTTGTCTTGGGTTTTATTTGTTGTTGTTTTTCTAGTTCTTTTAGATGCAGGGTTAGGTTGCTTATTTGAGCTTTTTCTAGCTTCTTATGATATGCCTGTAGTGCAATAAACTTCCCTCTCAGAACTGCTTTTGCTGTGTCCCATAAATTTTGAGTTGATGTATGCTCATTATCATTTGTTTCTAGAAACTTTTTTATTTCTTCTTTGATCTCATTGTTAATCCATTCATTATTTAATAACATGCCATTTAGTTTCCAAGTGTTTGAGTATTTTTCAGTTTTTCTTTTGTGGTTAATTTTTAGTTTCATGGCATTGTGATCAGAGAAAATGCTTGATATGATTTCAATCTTCTTAAATTTATTGAGACCATTTTTGTGTCCTAACATGTGGTCTATCCTAGAAAACGTACCATGAGCGCTTGAGAAGAATGTATATTCTACTGCTTTAGGGTGAAAAGTTCTGAAGATATCTATTAAATCAAGTTGATCTAGTGTATCCTTTAAGTCTGCTGTTTCTTTATTAATTTTCTTTCTTGAGGATCTATCCAGTGTTGTTAGAGGGGTATTGAAATCCCCTACTATGATAGTATTGCTGTTAATCTCGCCCTTTATATCCATCAAAGTCTGCTTTATGTATGTCGGGGCTCCTATATTTGGTGCGTAGATATTTACAATAGTTATATCTTCCTGTTGAATTGTTCCCTTTATCATTATGTAGTGTCCTCCTTTATCTCTTACTACAGCCTTTGTTTTAAAGTCCATTTTGTCTGATATAAGTATTGCTACCCCTGCTTTTTTATCATTTCCATTTGCATGAAATATTTTTTTCCATCCTTTTACCTTCAGTCTATGAGCATCTTTTGTTTTAAGGTGTGTCTCTTGTAGACAGCATATGTATGGGTCCTGTTTCTTTATCCATGCAGCTACCCTATGTCTTTTGATTGGATCATTTAATCCATTTACATTTAAGGTTATTATTGATATGTAGTTGTTTATTGCCATTTTATTCTTTAAAGCTGTATTCTTCTTTTGCTCTATTCATTCCTCCCTTTAAACTGTTCACAAGAGGCCCCTTACTATCTCTTGCAGAATTGGTTTGGTTTTTATGAATTCCTTGAGGCTTTCTTTTTCTGGGAAGCTCTTTATTTCTCCTTCAATTTTAAACGTTAGCCTTGCTGGATAAAGTAGTCTTGGTTGTAGGTTCTTGTTCTGCATTACTTTGATTATTTCTTGCCATTCTCTTCTGGCCTCAAGTGTTTCTGTTGAGAAGTCCGATGTCATCCTTATGGGGGCTCCTTTGTAGGTGATAGCCTTTTTTTCTCTAGCAGCTTTTAAATTTTTTTCTTTATCCATTAGCTTTGGTATTTTAACTATGATGTGTCTTGGTGTAGATCTTTTTGGGTTTCTTTTTAATGGAGTTCTGTGTGCTTCTTGAATGTGTGGAGTGTTTCCCAGCCTTAATTTAGGAAAGTTTTCTGCTATGATTTGATTGAACAAAGTTTCCATTTCCTGTCCTCTCTCCTCTTCTTCAGGCACCCCTATGATGCGAATGTTGTTTCTCTTCATGTTGTCACAAAGCTCCCTTAGAGTTTCCTCACATTTTTTAAGTCTCTTTTCCTTTTTCTTCTCTGCTTCTGTGCCTTTGTTTATTGTGTCCTCTAACTCGCTTATTCGATCCTCAGCGTCATCCATCCTGCTTTTAATCCTTCCATTGTGGTCTTCAGTTCTGATACTGTATTTGTCATTTCTGTCTGATTCTTTTTTATTATTTCAATTTCATTTTTTATACTTGTTATCTCTTTATTTAGGTGTTCATAATGACTATCCATTGTTGCTCTAATTTCTTTGAACATCCTAACTATCATTATTCTAAATTCTGCTTCTGGTAATTTGGTTATATCTGGTTCATTCAGGTCCTTCTCTGGGGATTTCTCTTGATTCATTTGGTTTGTATTCCTCTGCCTGCCCATTTTTTCTGTGTATAAGCAAGTTGTGGCCACTGGAGTCCAGTAGGTGTTGCCTTTGTGTTCTCTAGGTGTGGTCTATCTGCAGGCCCCCCACCCTTCTGCCGGTGCCTAGGGTGGTTGGGTATGAGCGTTGCTAGTGCCGGCCCACTGTGGCTTTTGCTGTGATTTCTGCCTCTCCTCCGTGGGAGTGGCTGTCACTGAAGCCACAAGATTAGCACCAAGGGTAGAGGTGAGCACCTTTCCTCAGCTGCGGACCCAGCCTATTTCCAGACTTCCGCCCAGAACCAGCAGTGGAGCCTGCTCGCTACAGTTCCGCGGGTTAGGCGGGGCTTTTGACGTGCTCTCAGCTGTAAGCCTTTGCCCGTCTGGAGCTTTAGCCCCGCCCTCGAGGCCAGGGCCCTTTGCGCAGGGTCGGAAACCAAGGTTTATTGGGGCGGGCGTGTTTGCTGGCTTCCGCTTAGCTGCGTACTTCCGCTCGTCCGGGACTCTACCCCGCCCCCGCGTTCGGAGCCCGCTCGTGCACGTATGAATGCTATCCACGGTTTCTCCGGCCGGGCGCGGATAGTAGCGTGGGCTCAGCTGCGAGCCTCCACCCGTCTCGGGGTCCACCCTGTTCCCGCGCTCGGGAGCCCGCTCGCGCACGTATACTGGCCAACCGCGGTTTCTCCTGCGGGGGGGGGGGGGGAGGACTGGTAGCGTCAGCTCAGCCGCGAGCCCCTGCCTGTCCCTGGTCCTAGCCCGGTCCCCGCGGTCAGGGCCGGCTTGCGCAGGGCCTGCCCGTTCCTGGCCTCCCACTTTGTCCCCGTAAGTGGGATTAAAGGCGGGCCCGCAGCTTCCGGACCGCTCTCGCGCTTCCCCTCCGACCCTCTGGGCTAGACCGATCTCCCACCGGCTTGGCCTTTGCCCACGCCGACAGAACCGCCTTTCAGCGTCCTGCCGCCCCAAAACCTTACGCAGCCCTCAGCAGAGTAGGAAGGGACCTAATACTCCACACTGTAGGCCTGGGAGCTCCCTCACTTGTTTCACAGCTCAATACTGTCCAAACGCCTCTTCTAGGCTCTAGGACTGGAGGCTGGGGCTTGGTTCCTGGGACCCAGGTCCCTCCCTCTCCGCCAAACTCTCCTCCGGCCCCGCGGGTCTCTCCGGGCTGCCGTTTGCTCCGGGGAGCTGGGCAGCCCTCTTCGCGTTTTCGCTTTTCCTACCAGTCTCATGTGGCTTCTTCTGTGTTCCTTGGTTGAAGAGTCCACTTAGTTTTGTTCAAAGTTGGTTTGTCCAGGTGATGGTTCTTAAAATTGAGTTGTAATCCACTTTGGTTCTGGGCGTTGGAAGTTGGTATGTCCGCCTACTCCGTCGCCATCTTGCTCCTCCTTCAGGGGGCTTTGAGAAGACTCACATGTTATAGAAGAAGCCATCCTTCCTTCTTCCCCATCACTGGCCACCCCTTTACAGGGGGTGCCGATCTGGGGTGTTCTGTGATTTTTAGAAGTGGGTCAGCCATGTGATGGGTCGAGATTCCTCAGCTTTGACCAGCACTTAGAAAGAGGTTCTTTATCTCCTGTGACATAACTGTCCCACTCACCTGGTCAAGCCAGCTTCCTTGCTCTCCAAGTCACTCATGCCCTTCAGTCAAACTTTCAACTCCTAATTCAGGGGTTTTAACAGAAACTGGTGTCTTGGAATTTATATCACTGAAGAACTTTTTGATCTACTATTAATAAAAAGCTTAGTGTTTTTCTAAGTAGAAATATCCTATTTAAAATATCATACTTTGATTCAATATAAATAAAAAATACAAAAAAAGTAATATTAAAGAGTTTCTCAACTTGTGAAGATCAAAAATAAAAATGGAGTACTCTTTTCAATATCATGAAGAACAGACTGACAGCTGTCAGAGGGGGGAGGGTTGGGGGATTGGGTTAAAAAGGTCAAGAGATTTAAGCAAAGAAGAAAACGCATAGACTCAGACAACAGTAGGGAGATTACCAGAGGGGAAGGGGTGCGGGGGAGAGAAGAGTAAAGTGGGAAAAAGGGAGATGGGAGGAGATGTGACCTGGGGTGAGGAGCACACAATCTAATATACAGATGACAGATTTTAGGATTGCACGCCAGAAACCTATGTAATTTTATTAATCAATGTCACCCAAATAAATTCAACAAAAATAAAATAAAATATCATTAATGACTGGAAACAGTTTTATGATCAGTATTTTTAAAAATTGCAAACGTAGTCCCAAGAGATGAAGGCACTCAAGCAAAGTCACATAGAAAATTAGCGGAAGAATGTGGGTTTCTACCTTCTACACTACCGGTTCATTTATTTTCCATAGAAAAATATCTCACAGTGAGAAATCCTGATTCCATTCCGAAAGTAAAAACTACATATTCCTTGATTTCTTTTTGCTAAAATGCCTTCGTTTCTCCTAGGGCACACCCACCACGTGTCAAAAGCACCATCCATGTTCCAGGACACAGACTTCAGTGTCCTCTTCCCAAATGAATTTGCTTAGTGGGCTCTCCCCTCCCTCCCTGTGTCACCAGTTCTGCCACGTGTTCTGTGCTGTCATACATTTGATTGTCCACTGTTCAGGATTTATCACACACAGCATTGTAACCTCAACACCTAGTACATGACGTGCAGAGCGTAGATTTGATGAAGTGCAGACTAACGTGCCTTACAAAGACATTCGCACTTATCAAGGCAGATCCCAGCATTGATAGTCTGCGGGGGTTGTATGAATACTTTCCCTCAAAGGTTTACACTAAGAACACTCTCCGGCCCATCCTCTCGGCAGTGGAAATGATCATATATACAATCTTGATTTTATAAAGGACCATGTGTGTTTGCAATTTATCACTTTGATTCAGGAGGCATAAAAATAACTCAATTCCATGAAGGCATTCCATGAAGACTCCATGTATTATCTTAATTTTTCTCAAAGGAAACCATTCATTAAATGGATTTTCTTTTTTTTCCCAAGGAGTATGCTTTCTGTGGCTTACTTTCACAGGTTGCCACTGAGACAAATGTTATTTGTATCCAATGAAGAAAGATGACCTGAGTTCCCAAAAAAGAAAAAGGTCAATGAATTAAGTTAGTTTATTTTTAAGCAAGTCATTTTTCATAGTCCTCCTTGCCCGGAGCAACGCTTAGACTGCCCTGCAACTCCACTCTGGCTGCTCTGGATAATTAAGCATTTATTATTCACTCGCCTCGCATTTCATTTCTACTTTCCACCTTCAATCACTCACGATGGACTGCAACTGTTTTCTCACTACTGTCCCCAAATTAGTGCTTTTAAAATAAATGCCACAGCTCTCCCTGTCAGTGCGCAAACTGTTACAAACCAATAAACCAATACACTGCAAGCCAATACACTGTCCGGGTGGGGGCGGGGAGGCAAGGAAGAGACACCACCCCCACCACCAAATCAAAGCATTTATAGAATACAAATAAGGCTTTTCAGCATTTTGAAGCTATTCACACACAAAAATGACCCTTTATTTGACAGTGACTATTACCCTATATCTTTTCTGACACGCATATGCCTCCTAGGTCTATGTTGAACAGAGCCCTGGGCCTGTTCCAAGTTCTCCAGGTCCCTGTGTTAACCAATGACAGCCCAACCATCAGCTATACTGCTTGGCAGTCAAGTGGAGTTACAGAAGAATGTTAAAAAATTAGAGTTTGAAATCAGTCTCAACCTCATCTTGCTTCAAACATCTTGGGCAAGAAATGTATCAATTCAGACCCTCTATTCTCTCATCAGTGATGCCATGAATACCTGTTGCAAAATATTGAGGAATAAACTAAACTAAATTTGATAATGCATGCAAACCCATTACCGCAATGCCAAGAACATAATGTGTCCAATAAATAAGGTTGTTGTTTATTTTCCTGTTGTTTTTATTCTTCCTGTTCTGTTGTAATTTGCTGGGGAATTTAATTTAAATATGGGGGAGGCATCTTGCCTTACTCTCTCTGAAAAACAGTTCTGTCATTTACAATATGGAGACAGTAATTCTTCCCTCCACGGTTTGGTTTAGTATTCTGTCAAACCTAGAGGAATGTAGAAACACGACAATATGTTCCTTCTGATTGTTATAGTTGTTATTATTACTATCAGAGTGACCTCTGACATATGAAACATTACTACGCAATCCTTCCTAGTGTAGTGGCCCTTGAGACTTTCTATCTATCTGAATGTGTGATCTAGAACGAAATCTAGACAAGAGTTTATCACAGTCTCAGGCTCATTTTTGCAAGTACAAGAATAGCATCATGTTGTCTAGACACATGGGACGCAGGATGAGACTTGGAAATGGCAAACATAGCAGTCCTAAGTAAATCTCGACAACAAAAGAAGTCACATATGAGGTTAAAACGATGTTCTTCCCACTAGAAAAAAAAAAAAATAGAAGGACTATAACCTGGAAGCCAAGTTGTATTCCCTAGTGAGTTCATCATACATCTTCTTTAAGAGTTAGGTCAAGCTTTTATCCTTCTATATACTAATTCACTTTTCTGCCCTGCCTGCAAAGCTCAGTTAGATAGAGCGCCCTCCCAAAGCACAGAGGTTGCCGGTTCAGTCCCCAGTCAGGGCACATACAGGAGCAGATCCATGTTCCTGTCTCTCTCTCTCTCTCCCTTCCCCTATCTCTAAAAATAAGTCAATAAAATAAAAAAATAATTTCTTAATTTAAAAATTAATTTATTTTCCCCTTCCTCCCCTCTTCTACCCTGCCTTTGCTGCTGCTTTCTTTTCTTCTTCATTCTGCCTTCCTATCTAAAACACATACTAAAGGACTTCTACCTGCCCGATACATCGTTAGGCACAGGGATACAAAATGAACAAATGGGACAACCCCCCCTCTCAGACTGTATAGCCCAGCACGAGCAGCCACCTTCTCTGCCGTTCTGGCCACGTGTCCCGGCAGCCAGAGGCCCACCACTGGGATTCCTCTTCAAGAAAGAACGTGCGTACGAGTGCAGCTAGCTGGCGCCTTAGTTTTGAAGCCCCTTTAGGATGAGTTTTAGGATTCAAGCTGAGGTCCTATTCTTTCCACGTACATCCAAGCCAAAGACTAAACATAGTGGGTGGTAGGCAGCTCTGCCATTTACATTCAACACAGGACTCCTTAAAATAATCTCTGCTCCGGGGACCCTCCTGGGTTTGACCGAGACACGGTCCAATGGGCCCTGCCTGGTCCTGCTTCCGTCCTTTTCATCCGCATGGGTGATAGTCCTGCTCACAGTCTGACAGACTCCCCTGCCTAATCTTGTCTTGTGCCTGCTATGGACTGAATGCTTGTGTGGCCCCCAAATTCATATGTTGAAATGCAATCTCAAATGTGATAGTATTTGCAGGTGAGGGCTTCGAGAGGTAATTAGTTCATGAGGGTGAATTCCTCATCAATAGTATTAGTGCCCAATATAAAAAGAGGCCAGAGGGCATGCTCACTCTTTCCATGAGGACATGAGGTCAGCCATCTGCAACCGAGAAGAGGGCCTCACCAGAACCTGAACATACTGGTACCCTGATCTCAGACGTCAAGCCTGCAAAGCTGTGACAAATCAGTTTCTCTCTGTCTCTCTTTTTATTAAGCCACGCAGGTGATGGTATTTGGTTATAGCAGATGGAATTGACTAAGACAGTGCTTTTACCTCTCATCGTCACTATACCCCACTAACACACTTTTCCTCTTAACTGTCTCTCAGTTTGTTCTCCAGAGGACACACCTGATATACACCTCTAGTCACCAGAAAGAACATTTACTTCCCATTTGCTCCCAAAATAAAAAAATCCAAATGCTCAATGGTCCTTGTACACTTTTTTCTATGTTTTTCTAATACAAACCTTTTAAAAAAAGTGTTCCTGATCTGTCCTTTGCATAGCACTTACACACACACACACACACACACACACACACACACACACACACACTGGTGTGTGTACACCAGTCTCAAAAAGCTTATTTTAAAGAAAGAAAATAACCTCTCTTGCTGGATAGCTCAGTTGGTTAGAGCTGTGCACAAGATGC
The DNA here is from genome assembly GCA_037038555.1 of Rhynchonycteris naso. Classification (NCBI taxonomy): domain Eukaryota; kingdom Metazoa; phylum Chordata; class Mammalia; order Chiroptera; family Emballonuridae; genus Rhynchonycteris; species Rhynchonycteris naso. Next base: position 12,385,610 of record CM073001.1, read on the forward strand.
CAAGTTTGTTTTGGGTTTGATTTTTGGTCAGGGCACATACAAGAAGCACCCAATGAATGCATAAATAAGTGAAACAACAAATCAATGTTTTTATTCTCTCTCTCCCTCTCTGTTCCTCTCTCTCTATTAAATGCATAATTTAAAAAAAAATTTGAGAGAAATGAAATAAGGGGGAGAGATAAGAGGGAAAAGAAGAAAGAGAGAAGCATCAACTTGTTGTTCCACTTAGTCATGCATCCATTGATTACTTCTCATATATGCCCTGACTGGGGCTCGAACCAGCAACCTCAGAGTCCAGCCAGTGCCCTAAGGAAGCAGCTGATGTTTTCGGGATCAAGCCAGTGACCCTGGAATTGAGACGGCGAGCCTGGGATCTAGGCAATGATCCCAGGATCAAATTGGTGAACCCAGGATCAAACTGACACTCTACGCACTTACACGATATTCTATCCACTGTCCCACGGGCCAGAGAAATAAGTAAAAAAAAAAAAAAATAAGATTTTTTATTTTATTTTAAGAAACAGCCTCATGGATAAGAGTCAGATGCTATAGAAACAGCTAACATATACCTGCTTTCACATGAGCAAACCCAAGTATAACATGGTTAGAATTTATGCAAAAATGTTTCAATTTCCTGCTTACCCATTTATTCAACCCAAGAACTCAGGCCAACTCTTTGTTATATAACTGAGCCTCTATTTTTTCCTGCATTGTGTCTGCTACAGTATAAGACTCCACTCCACTCAGCTGAGATTGATTGAGCGACTACTGTGTACGTTCTTCAAGTATCATTTCTCTCCATTACAGCTTCCCCAATGGTCTCAGAATACAATTTTTAAAAAACAAGTTAGATCATTTTGTAGCTGTCAAATTGGATGTGATAAAACCAGAATGAATGTCTGAAGATTCACACTCATATTTTGGGTAAAATGTAAACATTACATGCTGTTGACAACACTTCATTAAGCAAATGGCCGTACGAGTCAATGAGACTGAAAAGCGCCCAAATCTTCTGACTTAGTAGGGGGCTCATATTATCTATAGCTCAGGGTAATTTGTTCTGGAGGCATAAATTATTTACACGACATCGCCATACTTCCTTTTATTTATGTTGAAAATAAAAATCTGTCTTCCAAAATGGATTGTGAGGTACTTGCATGATGAGATTAACCTTTGTGACTTTTTTCTCCTTATTTTTAATTCAGTACCTGGCACAGGGTGAAGGCAGCAATGGGTACTAGCTGGATTCATGTCTTTATTACACCGGCAATGGTGAACAAAGGAGTCCAGCGAACAGTCAAGGTGCAAAGAAGAAAGACTCAGCTCCACTTACACAGTCAACAGAGTTACGTCTCCCAGAAACCCCTGTAGCACAATCACTGCCCGTGGAAAATGAAGTGCAAGTAGGTCTGACAGCGGCTTTGAAATGAAGGATCAGGTTGTGAGTTCCAATTCTGAGCCCAAGTCTGTCGCCATGACTGATGGCCAAGGAATAGGACAAGTCCAGACACTTTTATTTATTTTTTTGAGAGGTGGAGAGGCAGAGAGAGAGAGAGAGACAGACTTACACATGTGCTCAGATGGACTGAGATCCACCCAGCTAGCCCACTAGGGGGTGATTCTCTGCCCATCTGGGTGGGGTCACTGCTCTGCTGCTGGGCAACTGAGCTATTTCAGTGCCTGAGGCAAGGCCATGGAGCCATCCCCAGCACCTGGGGCCAAACTGCTTGAACCTTTTGAGCCATAGTTGCATGAGAGGAGGAGGAGGAAGAGGAGTAGGAGGAGGAGGGGAGGAGGAGGAGGAGGAGGAGGAGGAGGAGGAGGAGGAGGAGGAGGAGGAGAGAGAGAGAGAGAGAGAGAGAGAGAGAAGGAGAAGGGGAGTAGAAGCAGATGTTTGCTTCTCCTGTGTGCCCTGACTGGGAATCAAACCTAGGACTTCCAAACGTTGGGGCTGACCCTCTCCCACCAAGCCAACTGGCCAGGACCAGGACATCTCCAGACTTTATTCTTTCTTTTCCTTAAAATCCAGAGCTCTGCCACTCCCTCAGGGTCATCAAGGAGCCTGAATGAGATGGAGTGACAGACTTCCTTCTTTACTGAGCAAGAATGTGTAATTATGCCCCTAATTAGTACATTTTAGAAGAGTTCTTTCCTGTTTCCAAATCTAAGTTCAGTTTTAAGCCATGACCTATTTATGTATAAATGTCCTTTTTTTCTCACTTTTAAATGCATGAGAAACTTACTCTTTGAATTAAAGAAATGCAGAGAGGCTTTAATGTTTTTCTTATTCTTTTTTATAGAATTTACTGGGGTGACACTAGTTAATAAAATTATATAGTTTTCAGTGTAGAATTCTGTAATACTTATCTGTATACCGTACTGTGTGCCCACCACCCCAGTCAAGTCTCCCTCCATCACCATTTATCCCCCCCCTCTACCCCCTCCTACCTCCCCCACCCCCTTCCTGCCGGTCATCACCATGCTGTTACCAGTGCCTATGAATTTGTTTTCTGCTGAATCCCTTCACCTTTCTTACCCAGTTCCCCAACCCCCCTCCCCCCTGACAGCGGTCAGTCTGTTCCCTATCTGTGAGTCTGTTTCCGTTTTGTTTAACATTTTAATTTGATTAATAATTGACTTAATGTTATGACATGGAAATTTATCTCAATAATGCTGAAAATTTATGAATCAAAGAAATGATATATGTATATGTAGCTGTCTATTATTTTTTTTTACTTAAAAATCTGCAAACCACACTATCAGATACAGAAGAAAAATACACACACAAGATATTATTATTTATGATCATTTCAAAGTGTGCCACCCAAATAGCCCACGGATTATACAAAATCTAACAAAACAGCTTTTTGCTCTAAATATATTATTAAAATTAAAGAATAAAAAGTTATGCTCATTTGCAAAAACTATTATTTTATGATTCATAGATTCTAAAATCCGTACCACCAGACTCTGAATACTGGTTCGGTTCAATAATAATAATAATAATAATAATAAAACATTATATATAATATATCAATATATTATGTTGGAATACATAATAATATCTTCATAAAGAACCCTACTGGGTAGATGTGAGTGTCTGTTTTACAAATGAGGAATCTAATAGCAAATATAAAATCCATCCATCGAACTGTTACCATGTGTTATGCAGTGTTTGCTCTGTCTGATTTTGATCATAGCAGCAAGAGGGAGGTTCCATACCCACTTCATAGATGTGCAAGTGGAAATTTAGAAAGTTTTATAAGCTAAGCATCATACAGCCAATTGAATAGTAACTAAATTTATTCTTAAATGAGATATTTAAGTCTGCCTGATGTATAGGCATTTTTTTTTTTCCTCCCCAAGGATGAAAAATGCTGGCAGGCCATCTGTTAAACAGGCGACACTGCACAAGGGGCCTGCAATTTGTTTTAATCAGCATCAAAATGATTGTTGGGCTTGCCGGGTACCTCACACTGCACAGGAATAACACATTCAAATATTATTGATACAGGCATTAAAGTACTTAACGATAACATTTCACAATCCACATCCCAAGCGAAGTGTTTCCCTGAAGCAATGACAAGGTGAACAGAATTCCATTTCAGCTCACAAACCTGTTTCAGGCTCGATGGAGAAATAAGGCTGCCCTTCCAAGATGCTGTACACCAACTTGGCGCTGTTGCCGTATACTGGGTCATCAGCATCGGTGGCTGTTACATTAGTGACAGACGTACCTACATTTTTTTTTAAATGAAAGAGAGAGAGAGAGAGAGAGAGAGAGAGACAATTAATTAACACATGATTCTTTGCCAAGAGCTAAAATTTGCTAAGCATATCATACAGAAATCCATGTGTGGGAATAAGGAAGAAAAGAAATCTTTTTTAAGATATGGAGATTAACTAGTCCATCATAGTTTCAACAGTCTCCGAATCTTTCCAAAGAAAGAGGGTTGCTAGGTTGGAGAACTTGTAAAGATAACCCTTTTAGGTTCTGTATTGTTTCAGACTTCTTGGGAGTTTTCATTTTAAAGCTCCCTATCAGGCCCATGTAGGCTGGGAGGAGGTTGAAAAGGAAACACACGGAAGCAATGTGAAACATGAGCTTAATGATACAATGTAACACAAAGCACTGAAGTTTTGCAAAAGCACAACTGAATATATTCCCCAAATATGGCTGTGGTTGAAAGCTGTGCAGAAACATCAAGGGGATAGTTTATGCATCATATTTAATTCCTTAGAATATAAAATTAGATATTGGAATCACCAATTCATCAGCCCATTTAGGTAATAAGACCAATGGATAACCAAAGTAAAATCCTTTTTATCTTTTTCAGGATAATTATCTGTATTTTTTATTTTCTCATTCATTCTGTAGTTAGGCACGTACGGCTTCCTTGTAGAAAGTATATATACTAAGGCAAAATCTGCAGGCAAGAAGCGTACAGTTGGCGGTGGGAGGAAAGAGGAGGAACAGAGAGAGAAATGCATACAGAGAAATGCAGCTGAATGCAATAGCGCCAGCTTTAGATCCCCCACTCAGTCCAGCAGAGAGGGTGGACAGGGTCAGCTTTCTGAGAGACATGGCATTTGACTTAAATTATTCGAGATAGGTAAAGCTTAACCAGGAGAAGGAAGGCAGGGAAATAATTCTAAGCAATAAGTCACATATAAGTGAAGGCAAAATACTCTGGGAGACTGTGGAGAATTCTGAAAATTGCTGAGACTGGGGAGAAATTGCAGGAGTCTGGTGGGATAACAAGCACCACATTCTACAGGGCAGGGTCCACATATTCCTGGTTGAGTAAGCATCAGACATATAATAATGATCAGACCTATGTTTGCTAATGGAAGGAGTGGCGAGTGAATAAATCGTCTGATGATTTCATGAGGAGTGGCAGGTTAGCATCATAGATGAGTTGCCTGGAAAGCAGACTTTGAGATAGACATTTCTTGCAGAATTTATATTGGGAAGTTCTCTTCAATTAATACACTGGGGAAGTGAAAGGGTAATATTGGGCCAAAGGGGCACATGGACTCTGATGGCATCACTACAAAGGCCTCAGCGGACTCCACTGGAGAGTCTGGGGTGGGATGCCACTGAGGAAATGGGACCAGGCTTTTAGACTTCAGCATGACCAGGTATTGGACACGGAAACCCTCCCCGGAAGGGAGCCATGGCTTTGAGCCAGGTAACTCTCTCTGTGGGAGGGGCAATCAGTCATGAGCTGTCAATAGTGACACTCCCATCAATGAGGGCAAGAGTGTTTCAATCTGAATCTGAAGGAAGCGAGGGGTAGATCTCAGCAGCTAAATTCTGTGTTGACTGAAATAAGTTCCTCCAAGATCTTGCCAGTCAGAATCTTTTGAAGCATTTTTCACGATGAACACTACACAGGGAAACAGAACAATATTGTTTTTTGAGCATTTGAGAGGCCCACAAAATTGAAATTTCTACTTAGAAAGATAAGTTAGAGGTTCTACAAAATATACAGTTAGGAAAAGAAAATTATGCACTGAAATGTTATTGCATCAGACACTGGGAACCATATACAAAAACAAACCAACTTAAGACACACTTTTACAAGTAACTCATTAACTAGCTGGTGAAAAGATTGCGGAAGTACATTTGTCGTTGTTTGAACATTATGTAGGATGGAGAACAAATGGAGAAAAAATTTCCAGGTGAGGTGGAGGCCCTTGAGCCAAGAGCTCCAAAATATTTTTTTAAGAAGGGAGATGTCTGGAAACATCAGCCATCAAGCTAAGGATGGAGATGCAAGCTGAGAATACGATACAGGGGACATCTAAATGCCAAGTTGGGGTGTTGGCTTTATCCCGTAGGAAACAGGACACTGCATTCAGAGATTAGTCCTCCATTACTGGAGGCAGAAACACAGACGAGCAGGGGATCAGACTAGTTTTGAAGGTGACAGCAGCAATCCAGATGAGAGGCGACGAAACATGAACCCTGGGTAATGACAGTAAAGATGGACGTCGATACGAATTGATTCGTTTTGGCCCTTGCACTAAGTGGACGTAAGATGTTCAACTGGGGGTCAATAGAGTGAGGGGTGTACAGGAACTATTTCTGAAACTTTTCCTTGAGTATAACATTTGTTCCCAAAATGTTAAAGAATGAATTCAAGAGTCACAAGAAGAGTTGGCAGAGGTTCGAGACTGATGAGAAGGGTGACCTCTGTCATGCAGAAATCCATGCCCAATTATTTTGTTTGGCTTTGTTTTGTTGTCTTACATTTTTACTATGATTTCTTTTTTTTTTTCTCTAAGAGATAGAGAGAGAGCCAGAGAGAGGGATAGGTAGAGACAGGCAGACAGGAACTGAGAGAGAGGAGAAGCATCAATCATCAGTTTTTTGTTGCTGTTGAGACATCTTAGTTGTTCATTGATTGCTTTCTCATATATGCCTTGACCGCGGGCCTTCAGCAGAATGAGTAACCCCTTGCTGGAGCCAGCTCCCTGTCCTTGGGTCCAAGCTGGTGAGCTTTTGCTCAAACCAGATGAGCCCACGCTTAAGCTGGCAACCTTGGGGTATTGAACCTGGGTACTTCCACATGCCAGTCCGACGCTCTATCCACTGCGCCACCACCTGGTCAGGCATAATTTCTTTTTCTTCTGAGGGGAGAGATTTTCCCATTATGAAGCAACAAATTATCAGAGAAGTTGCGAAGTTGATGAGTATGAGCTCCTCGTGCATTCACTGCCTGGGCATTGGAAACAGAACATCTAACAAACAGTCAAGAATGTCTGTCATCACCACAGTCACTGTCTAGCAGGTAATTCTTAAATGAAGAAATGTCTTCATGGAGAAACCATACATCTGGGTAGTTTCTGACTAATGACAATTACTGTGCATACATGTGGGGTGGGTGCATTTGAGCAGCGTAGTGGGGGTTCACAGTTCTGCTGTCGGACAACCTGTTTGGAAACACATACCTCTAACTCTTTGGGCAAATGATCTAGCCCAGGGGTGCCCACACTTTTTCAGCCTGCAAGCTACTTATAAGATGACCAAGTCAAAATGATCTACCTACAATAAAAATGCAAAACATAAATTGATTTCTTCTATATTATCATTATTTAAGTTACTATTATTACTATTTAATATTGTGTATTCTTCTTTCACCTTTCTCCTTCTCAGCTCTCTTTTCCAAGGAAAGTCAATGTCATAGTTTCTATGAACAGTGCAGAAAAGCCGCTCCACATTTCCCTTCTTCGGAATAGCAATGGCACACAGACAGATGAGGCAAACGCACTTAGACTATGACATAGTGAAAAAAATCCCCTCCCATTCTGTATGAAAGTGGTAGGTTTTAGGCTTCTTACTCGGACAAGCTACGGCACTCATTTTTATACCCTTTGTTGTATTTAGTTTAAATAAATTGAAGGCTAACTACGCTGCAATGTAACTGAACAAGTTAGCGCAGTTTAACGCACATGCGTAGGATGTCAAAAGTTCAGACGTCAGATTGGCTACCCTGTATGCCAATCAAAAGACAAATGTCTTTTTAATGTCGTGCGATCTACCCACACTTCCTTTGCAATCGACCAGTAGATCGCGATCGATGTATTGAGCACCCCTGATCTAGCCTGTCTTAGCCTGATTTCAAGTCTACGCTATTCATTATAGTTATTATGACGGTTAAACAAAATAATAAGTGGAGGGGTCTAGCATAGAATGTAGCATATGCTAAGCCTGGGACTACCAACTCTGCCTACTTATCAGAATCTCACTTTGATAAAATATAGATCTCTGCTGAGGGCCCCTTCCGCTTAAGGGGTGGTGAAATAGGGGGATGGGGGAGGATTTTAAAGAAACTTCTCAGGCAATTCTTATAGAAAGCCAGAGTTCAGAACGATATTGGGTACCAAACCTTTTAAAAATTAACTTCACTTTTCACCATGGAAGCATTCGTTTCTATTGTGAGGACTTTGAAGAACTCTTCCTCCCATGTGTTTGGGAAGTGAAGTATTTTGTAGATTATCTGCCCTATATGAAGAACCACAGAGACAATTTCTTGTTAAATGGAAGTTGGGGAAATCTCCTTGGGTGATAACTACCACAAGACTGATCATCATCCTCCCTAATTCTGTTGATCATCATAACTTGATGCGGTAGTATGAGACGCATCCTGTGGTCACACTACCAGACACGGAGGTGGGAGCGGGAGATGAAGTCCACATTTGCAAGCTCTGTGATTCAGCGTTTTTCATGCACAAAGACTGGTATTGTTACTCCGCATCTCTCAAAGGTTTGTGTGAGAATCAAAGGGCATCATATTAAGTATAAAAAAGAGGCTGAGAAGATAACTTTGGATTCAAACTGTCTTAAACCAGATCATTTGGTTTATATCCGATTACCAGCTTTTACTAGTTCCGCATCCTCGACCAAGTAACAAAACATGTCTAAGGTTCAGTCACCTAATCTGTAAAAAAGGAAAGTGAGAGTGATTGTTACAACTTGGTTTGTTGAGATGTTGAAATGTAATAATCCATGCCAAGAGTACAGAAGAGTTATTAGCACAATATCTCTGAGAGCTTACTGTCACAATTATTCTAGTTACATGTGTATGTACGTGTAAGACTCTAAGTGATGGTGATGAAATTTATAACTAAGTGTAATTCTGCCTAATCACTTTCATAGTAGGATATTTCCTGACATTTCAGGGGGAGGGGCAAAAGAAAAAATACATTCCCAAATGCAACGAGATGCGCATGTCCTTTTACAAAATAATAATAATAATAATAAATGTGATTTGATGTTGTAAGCACAAAGTTGGGTGTTGGGTGTATGGTCAACGTCGGGTTCTCGTTGTTACCAGAATGGATGTCATTCCAATCTCCCAGCCCATGAGAATCCCACACACTTGCCAAGATAAACTACTGGGCTGCACAGAGCTAAAGGCAAGCCTCCCCCCTACCCCCATCCAGGATATCTCTGCCGATGCCTCCTGCTCGGCAAACCCACATCTTTCAACATTAGACATCTGGAAATGAAAAGGCAGCATGACTTTCCGTCAAGGATGCTATTTCTCCTAATAGTGATTCAAGACTGTTGATGCACCTGTACTCGGGAATAGATGTGTGTGGAGGTTTTGTGGATGCATTTATCAAGTGATTATGCGGAGGAGGGGGGGGGAAATGAATGCTTTGAGGTTAATCTTGCAGCCGAAAAGATTTCTAGTCAAGCTGCGGTACAGGATTCTCCATGGAAATGCATGCGGAATGCAGACCACAGAAGCAAATTGAAAAGTGTAAACCTTGCAGGATAATGTTTCTTCAAAGCAGCAAGTGTTGGTGTGTGATAGAGCACCCTGAGTAATGCCCACAAACTATAACGGGATTCTCTGTTTGTGTTTTCATTTGGAACTGTTTTGTCCCTTTGTTGAGGATACAAGAGACTCATTTAGCTGGTGACTATAAATTTGACACTGTGCCATTTCTCCAAGAAAGCCCCTATTATAATCCAACTTGATGCTGATCCTATTATAATAATATAGCTGTTGTATTTCCAGCTGTTGTCAACAAAAATGAGCCCTGTCACCACAATTCATCCTGCCAGTAACAAGTCAAGTATGAACACGTCAATTCCAAGGTGAATTCTGTTTTTAATAGACCCATTTTTCCACATTTAGCATCTTGGTGAAGTGATCCTGGCCAGTGTGCTGCTTGGACTTTGATGAACAGAGGGTTCACAGTTCCACCTGCTTCTTGCGTCGCCTTCAAGCTCCCTCCCATCGGCCGCGGGATCCACACATCCCCCCACTCTGCCCCACCCCCCACAACTTGCCCCTTCATGAAAGCAAACACTACAAGCGAAATTAACCATCAGAAATTTTAGACGGCCAGGCTGGAGGCTCCAGTCCGCTGACAAACTAAGATAAAAGGTCTTCGAGAAAATAAGATGTTGGGGTTCGGGGGACGCAGCTCGGCTAAGTCTCTCTTTTTTTTTACGAGCAAGTCAGCACACCAGTTCTGCACATTATTCAGAAAGAAAAATGCTGGTGCTGACAGCCTGAGCAGGAAAACAAAGGTTTGGTGCAGCGTGGAAATGCACGCTCTGGAAAAGCTGAGACTTTCAGGACGAGAACAGCACCAACCCCATCTGCAAAGAGTGCCCGGCAATTCGTTTGCAGAAAACAAGTGTTCCAATGGCCGGAGCGGAAGTTAAACAGCAGAGCCTCTGCCAACAGCGGAACTTCCCCGTCTCGGACTACCCCGTCTTCAAACTTTTTATTTGACCTCAGAATACCCTGATGTACGTTCAGTGTGGTCAATCCATGAACAGAGTACCTGGCATTACCGTCGGCAGACGTCTTCCTGAAACATGCACGGGTACCAGAGATCACCGGCCTCGCGGGGCGTGGCAACAACGCAACTGCCTTCATTGTTTTAACAGAACTAAACCTGCAGCCCACCCTTGCCTCATCCTCCTGACTAGTTTTCCCAGGTATTCGGGATACAAGAGGTAACGGGCACAGGCATTGCCATGGAAGCCCTTCTTGGTGGTTGTTGAATACCAGAGCATCCATTTCCTAGGACTGGTAGAACCTGCTGACAGTTAAATTATTGCTCACTAGCAGCTGAAGCCTCTGGTGGCCCTGGTTTATTTTTTACATGTGTCACGACAAACCCATTATTTTTTAGTTTTATGGAACTGTGCTCTGCGACACGTCTGCACCTGACTGGCATGGACTTCTAGAGGTCCATTTGTTTGTTTGCTCTGGTCTCCCCCAACACCCCCACCCCCGGAGATAACCGAGCACAGACCTAATCGTGAGGAATATAGGCGAGCAGCCCGGGTATGTTTCTTCACACCTCTCTACTGGGGAGGATACCATCATCTTCAACATCCACGCGTTCTGAGGGCATCATGCAGGTCCCCTCATTGGAAAAGATGGGCCGAAATCATACCCGTATATATTTTTTTCAGTTTTGCTATTTAATTATAAAAGACAAATGCCACATATCCAAACCTCCAAGGGACACGTTCGGGAGGGTCTTGGAAAGAGGAGGAAGATTTAAACACAGATGGGTACACATTATGGCTTGTTTCTCTCACCCTGTGTGTGGAAGGTTCCTCCCCAACCAAGCTCTGGGGGAAGTAACAGTGAAGTGCACCATGCACCTGTGAGCAGGAAGACGGGGTCCCCTTCCCTGTAAGAACGTCAGCTCTGGAACGCTGCTGGTTAACTAGGAACGTCATGTCGGGGTGATAACACAAGATCCAAGCCTTCCCTTTGGTTGGGGATCAATCTTGTGATGTATAAAGGCTGCCTGAGCAGCCAGCACTGTCTCTGCACTTTGGAAACCTCTCTTTTAAGACACGTACCCACCCCACAATGAAACCCTCAACCATCACGTCCCCTTCTCCTTTGGCAAGGGCCTACCCACTGCTCACTGGGTGTTCTCTTCACGCGCCAACACTTGGCGTGACGTGAAACGTGGCTGTCAACTTCTACATGCGCCAAATTGCATTTATTACAGGAAGAGGGACAGATTCTTAGCTGCAGTCAGGCAAACAGACAGCACGGAAATGTGTCCTGTCATCTCTCTGGCTCTATGATTTGGGACCTCAGCTGGGGAAATAAAGCCCCATTTCCATATTCCGTTCTGGAACATGGAGAGGGATAAACAGTTTTGTAACTTAATAGGAATCCATCCACACTTAACATGTTGTTTCTCAAATGAGCCTGCAAGTTGCCGGAACAATTAAACATTTCAGAAAATGTATTTGAGCACACAGATGTCTTCTATTCACCCGCGCACCATCGCGGCGAACATCTGTAATGAGCGTCAGGCGAGAGAAATGAACAATATTGTATGAAAACACGTGACTGTAAAGGCTCAGCCACGTTTACTGGGCACAGGAGGGAGGTACCGTCTGCATCCCTCCCAAACGACACCAGGATGATGGCCTACCCACTGCTTCACAAACAGATGATGAGGATGCTTGGAGGCCTGGTTGTGAAAACCAATGAGACGCCTGTCGTACGTCCCATGTGCCGGAATCAAGCCTCTCAGAATAGGAATAACTCTTTCAGAACACAAAAGGAAAAAGGTCTATGTTCTTTTTTTTTTTTCAGGGAACCTCTTCCCAGAAATCAAGCCTTTGCTAATCCGTTGCCTTCAGGAGTGAATTCCTATAAATGCTTAAGAAGTTAACCAGCATCATTTGTTCTTTAGACTGGCAGCTACTTCCATGCTGAACTTACCAAATTATGTGACCAGAGGCACTGTAGGGGCCTTCTACACTGTGTCGGCGTCGCGGGAGGGGGAAGGCTTCCTTCACTTTATTCCACGATGGGGTCTCCTTCACTCAGCCCCGCAAAGGCTATGTGCATTGCATGTGCTGGGCACTGAGCTCCAAGTTACATGTGGGGGATACAAGGATGTCCTGACAACATCTGACGCTTATTTTAGCAGTGCTTTTACATGGGTTCACTTTGTTACAGAAAATTCTGGAAAATCTTTGTTCAATTTCTTCCCAGAAGACACCAACGTGATGTAATGGGAAATGTAACACACTAGAGTTACAGTGTCGGGAGGTTTTGTTCATGTCACCTTATGACAAGATGGAGATCATGTTCTACATTGGTGACTTGCCAGTTGCAGGCAGCGAGAAATGGTTTTTATACATCCTAAAGACTCAGTTTCCTAATCAAAAAATGGGGAGGATGCCACCTACTTCCTACTCTCATTCTGAGGCTTTGTGAGGCTACCGCACAATCAGTAACCCCTGGGTGAGGGGACACGGAGTAGAGTCACAGCCCTGGCTCTCCAGGGCATGCCCCTGTACTAATGTTTGGTCAAGTATGAATTTGAGGCCAAGGTGCAAGAGAAAAAAAATATATACCCACTGCAGTAGCTGTTTATCTTTTTATTCTTTTAAAATAAGCCTAACTCTCTAGCTAAAAGCCAGGCTTTAAACCAGCTTTACGAAGGTATAATTGACCAAAAGAAATTGTAATATATTTAAATCGATGTATAATGTGCTGATTTGATCAAGTTAATTAACACACTCATCATCCCAGACAGTTGATTTGTTTGTTTTCCCTCAATAACACATGTGAAAGACAAAATGAGTCCCTCTCCTCACTGAATTACAAACTGGGCAAAGTACTAGCCTCTGAGCCATTGAGAGGGAAAGTCCTAAACACCCCAGGTTTAACCGGCTGTCCATCATTACAGAGCTATGGCTTGAAGGAGTTTGAAAACAATAAGCATTCACTAACTCGCCGGGAACATGCCATCCGACCCCTGCCGCCATCCGGGACGTGGCTAAAGAATAGGTGAGTTGGGCTTATTTTCTATTTGGGTCCTTTGTTACTTGAATATATAGTATTTTTATTGAACTCCTGCTCTGAGTCAAGCCTTCTTTGAGGCATCGGAGAAACTTCCTAGCTAGATGATCCTTGCTCTCTTGAAGGGCAGACTAGTGGGAAGGCAGAAAATTAAACAATCGATTAACAAATGATACGACAGAGCGCTGGAGGTGAAGGAAGGTACCGGACAACACAGGAGGTGCCATTACACAGCTAAAGCACTGAGACAGGAGATCAGGTTGAAGAGTCAATTACAACATTGAAATTAGAGATAAGAAAAAGGAAGCTCTTGAGTCAAAGTTCAGAAGTGAGGTTACAATTGAGGAAGAACCCCACACAAAAAAAAAACCACAAAAAAGAGATTCATCAGTTTGGATCTCATCTAAGGAAAACGGAAAGTTCGAGAAAGGATTTTAAACAGCTCTTTCACACAGTCAGCGAGGAGTTTCTAATCTTCCCGATTATCTCCCCCGCGCACACACTTGCTCAAGCAAGCGCATCCCTACACATCGCCAGCCCATGGCCCTGGCTTGTTCAGATCCTGACTGCAATGTGGCTGTCCCAGAGCTAAGTCATCCCTGCTTCTGAACTCGCAGCATCCTTTGTGACTGGTGGCACCTTTTACTTTTATATATAAATGGCAGCACATACAGAATGTTTTTTCCCCTTTCAGAGGGAAGGTATTTTGAAAAAAATACTCTTTCTTAATTTCTTGACTATCCCATCTAATCCTCCTCTCCAGAATTAACCCATTCTTCCTTAATGTGGCCTCATTCCCCATTTTCCTCACACCATAAGCATAACCCTACATTGTCCCAGTTGTACAAGTGCCAAGAATGTCTGCTGTAAAATATTTATTCATTTAATCTGTCGAACAAGGCTTTGAGCCTCTGTTATGATTCTGCCCAGGCAAACAGGAAGGAATAAAGCCCGTATTCAAACGAGTCACGGAAATTCGCAAACCGGTCTCCCCCAGTATAAACACTATAACTGGCTCTGAATTTGACATCTTTAAGTGCAGAGAACATGGCCCAATGCTTTTATGTTTCTTTCTGGCCTCTCAGAAAGTGCCTTGCATAGAAATGTTTGTTAAATTAGTGAATAAACAAATAGTTATTTTCTTTAGGAAGACACATTCAAAAGTAAGGCAGGTTGGTCCCTCAATATTTTAAATTATGTGTTGATTCTATTTTTCTGTCTTATTTTCATAATTTAAATAATTAGACAAAAAATTAAACTGTAGAAATTTTTCCTCCTCTCAAGAGGGCAGTAGCGATGATCTTACTTTCCTAACACAGGGTCCAGTTCTGCAGCTGTAAACAAAAGCTAGTATATCAAGTCCTTATATGAGCTCATGGAAATTTCCTATAGAAAAAATGATGAACTGAAGACTTTATGGGGGGTGGGGGGGTTAGAAGGTGGGGACTATATCTTTAACAGGTGTAAAAACCATCCCAGGGACTCAGAAGAAGGGCGAAGATGGTGTGTTCCATGGGTTACAGACTGGAACCTGCACCAAGGATACATGATGTGGTCACACCCATGAAGGCCAATCCGTAAAAGCCCAAGTGTGACAGCTGGGCATCAAACACACGCTTGTCATAGAGCACAAGAGTAGCTGGAATGCCACCTGCCATGCAGGGCAAGTACAGGTCTGGCAGAGAACCTCAGTAGGAGATCCCATTAGAGCATGCATCAACCAGATCATTGATGGTATAGGGCAGCAGTAATGGTCAGTGACGGGGTGGGGAGTGGAGGAGGGCTACACTCTCCTTCCCCAACCAGAGAGCTTACAGTCTGGTGCTGTTGCTTCTCTGCGATGAGCAAACCACTGTAGACTGTCTTGTGCTCCACAAGAATAAGGACTTTCTGCTTATCTTGGTAGTATGTGATTGAGGAAATTCTATTTAAACTAGAGAAAATACTTCTACCTCCCTCACCCAACCCCCAATAAATTTAATAAGAGGGGGAAAAAGAAATTACAAAAGGAAGCTCCTTAATCCCTACAGGGGAAAAAAATCACAAACAAGGGACTATGAACTGCATTTCTGTGCCCCACTTCCATTCCTATGTTGAAATTCTAACTCAGAGCCCAGCACTCAGTATATAGTCTGCACACAGCCTGTGTGTGAATGAGTGAGTGAGAGCCTATTGCCAAATAGCAATGAAGCTTGCACCTGCTGCGTCTTCTCTCTCTCTGCTCTTCTCTACGTGAGGACACAGGGACAAGATGGCCACTGGCAAGCCAGGAGGCAGGTTCTCACCGGATGCCACCAGATCTCAGCCTTGCCAGCCTCCAGAATTGTGAGAAATAAGTGGTTATTGTTTAAGCCACCCAGTGTACGGTGACTTTTTATAACAGCCCAAACTGACTAAAACACAGAATGTTACCAGCATTCAGATTATAATTTGAGAAGCTAGCATTCAAATCCGATTCCATTTGACCCAAAGCCAACACTACTTGTACTCTATTTTTACAAAGGTGGGCAGGTGCATATAGTATTTTGTATTCTGCTATTAGAATATTTTAAATCATATTTAACTTCTTATAAAGCAGCAATTTTCCATCTAAAAAGAGACATAGATTACCTGGTTGTAATTCCAAATTCTAGTTGGGGCAAAAACAGTGTTACCATTAATCATCTCCGCCTATATGCTATGTAACATGCAGGGTTCCTTATCTTCCTTTACTCATTGTTGCACTCAAAATATATCTAGTAAGCTGATAAAAACGAGGCTACTCATTTTTAGATAGAGAAAAACCCTCAAAGAAACTAAACAAATGCCTTAGGACCTAGAGTTAGAACTTTTCTTACTCAGTTTCATTTTTCTCTCAAACCTAGAGTGTTCAACGCTGACGTTCCAGAACCTTACGATAAGTAGTCAAGGTTACCCGTGTACCCGAAACCTAACCATACAACTAAGAACTTCACGTATATACAATCCTTACAAAACTGCCACCAGCATGAGGGCTATTATCAGAAAATTCACCTTGGTAAAGAGACCTCACATCAAAAAATGTTAATCATTTGAGTTGAAATCAAGTTGATCCACATCAATATAGGCATTCCTGGATACCAGATAAGAGCCTCTTATCCCCAGATCATCTTACAAGATACATGAAAGGACAGGGACTCCTCCAGAGGTACTAGAAGAAGTTCAGGGTGGTCATATTAAACAAGCGGAGCATAGCATGAAAACAAAAGCCCTGGAAGAATAAGGGAGACCTTGATTCCATTTGACCGGAGAGAGTTGGGGGAAAGAGATCCAAATCTCTACCTGCCTAAGGAAAATCAGGACAAAAAACAAAAACTACACGGAAGACTAGGCACTGGGTTTACAAATAATGCTAGAGGCTCTGCCAGCATCAACAGGGTTTATTTGTTTGTTTGTGTTTCGGATTGGGAGGATGGAAAGAGGAAAACAGAGGGAGAGAGGGTAAGATAGAAATGGATGACTGATTATGCTTTAGCCCGGAAGATGTACTGCTAACTCTGATGTGGACCATAGCATTAAGTAGTTTATCCCAATATTGGCAGGGAAATGAATAGTTCACCTCTTCATCTAATTCTTCCATTCCCTAGTTTCTTCTGCTCACCTCTGTAGAGGTTTATCTATTGCTGTACGCCATCAAACTTGTGCTTCGGTCAGGGATACGAGAAATAAAAACTGGTTCTTCCTGGTTTGAGGGGCGTTCCCAGCCTAGCAGGGGGGAGAAGCAAGGAAAGCAACTTCCCCGCACAGACCATAGCACAGATATGTCCAAGGACTGGGGCGTGTACAGAGGGCACCAGCTCCAAGTCTTGCTGGAGGAAAGTAAAAGGCAGGTGAAAGGTGTGTATGTAAACCTTCCCTGATGACCTGGCATGCCAAGGGGCTCAAGTTCAAGGATATTGATTTCCGAATATTGACTTTGCCATAAGAAATAAAGAATATATGTGTCTGTGTGTAGGTGTGCTCAAGTTTTATTCATACTCCGTTTCCAAATGGGGATTTCATGAAAGGAAGACCTCCTCCAAAATTGGGGTCCATTTAGAAAACAACTCAAAATGCATCAATTAATTTGCACAACACATTTGATGATGTGAAGAGTTTTCTTAGATTTACTTAAAGTTTAATCATAATGCCATGTGAGAAAGAGTGACTTCACTGGGTGCTAACAGAAGATAAAAGTAAAAATTAGCAGGTTTGAAAGAGACACATAGCAAAGTCTGGGAAGCATCAAATTAGCTACCAACTTTGTTTGAAAATAACTGAAATGATAAAATAAAGTTTCTCACTCAATTCAGTTATATCTCTAATTTCCAAGTCGTCCTAGTTACCGTGCTGAAGAATCTTAGGCGAAACCAGAGAAAAGACTGTACGTATCCCAAAAGTTGTGCCCTCCCAGCATCTGCGAATCTTTCCCTTCTAACATTTATACTACTTTTGTGTTTACCCTTCGGGCTAATTTGTAGTTGACCCCAGTAATAGAGCCCTTTTAACCAACATTTTGTAACAGACAATCATTGATTTAGCAGTCTTGCAGAATGCCTTAAAAATCAATGAATCCAGAAGAAGGAACTGGTGGGACTTCATAATATCACATCTCGTTTTTATCACCAATTTCCTATTTACCAAGTTCCTGTCTCATTACTTATACCAGACAGGGCCTGCTGATGAGATACATAACCCGCTCAGTCCCTTTTGGCAATCCATTTATAACTAAAGCACAATTAATATCTTTACAGCTGTTCTCCAGGCAGAAAGAAAAATGTGGCAGCCAGGATTCTGTACATGTTTGAGTCTAAATGAGGAGCACCGGGATATATCTAAAACACAGTGGATTCTGGGCTTTTCCTGTTTTTGAATTCCCCAGAGAGATGTTTCCCAAACAGGACCTTGTACAGGAAGTGGAGCTACCTCTACTGGCTCTCCAGGTGACCTAAGAAAGTCATTAGGAATTGGGATGTCATTAAATACAAACCGCACACGTGACACTCTTTCAAAGGCAAAGTATAAAGGGAAATATCCCGCTTTCCAGAGTTCCATATCATTCTAACTTCTGAGTTTTTAATCCGTTGTTAATTTCCTGATTTACTTTCTAATATCAGTCTTTCATTTTAATTAGGTACTGATTAGGACCATCAAATATAGAGGGACCACTTTGTTTCTGCCCCAAGCAGTTGCTTGATATAACTATCTCATTTGGATTTCATCTAAACCCTAAAAATTAAATTTAGGTCACTTTTAGGTTCCTAAAAACAGATAGAAATAAGTAGGTATCCAATAAATGTTTTGGTTTTTATTTGATTCTTTTTTACTGAATCTATAGGGGTGACACTGGGTAATAAAACCATACAGGTTTCAAGTGTACAACCCAATAGGACATTTTTTGCTTAATCCCTTTATCATCTCATTAACATGATTTCTTTTCTTTTTTAAAGATTTTACTAATTCATTTTAGAGAAGAGAGATAGAGAGAGAGAGAGAGAGAGAGAGAGAGAGAGAAGTGGCAGAAGAACAGGAAGCATCAACTCCCATATGTTCCTTGACCAGGCAAGCCGGAGTTTTAAACCAGCGACCTCAGTGTTCCAGGTCCACACCACGTCTGTGCACCACCAAAGGTCAGGCTCAGATGTTTTCCATGGGAATATTTCTAGCATAATTATATAGAAAACACTCTGATAGTTACAGCCAGAAAAACAGAGATAGAGATGATAGATAGATAGATAGACAGACAGAGAGGCAGGCAGGCAGACAAAGATATATTCAAAATATTTGACTTATTACTTCTCGGCCTTTGGCTGAGATCAAATACAAAATATGTGACTTAGTCATCTCAAGGAAGCTATCCTAAAGAAAGAAACCAAAATATGAGCAAACATTTTATTTTGCTACCTTCTGATAGAGTAAATATTTAAGCACATTTACAGTATTATAATAGTTATAATAATGGTAAATGTTTTGATAGTAAAACAAAAAGCTGGAGATAAAATAAGATGCACAAAATTCAAAAAATAAGAGAAGATACACTGACTGCAAAAACAACAACAGAACCAAAATGTTGTGGTCACTACCCTGGGTTCCCACAGCCAACAGATGGGGGCCCCGCAATCAGAACACAGTTCTGACTAACGCGAATGGATGATGCAAGAGTGCTCTTCGCTCCATGCCGGGCACCACATGACACGCGCTACGCTCCACGCCAGGCACCACGTGACATGCAATACGCTCCACGCCAGGCACCACGTGATGTGTGCTTTGCTCCATGCCAGGGACCACGTGACACACACTACTCTCCACACCCGGCACCATGTCACACGCGCTATGCTCCACGTTGTGCATGCTGTGTTCCATGTTGTGCATTGCATATGCGCTAGCTGCATACTGCAGGCCATGTAATACATATGTGTTATGTTTTATTGATCCTGTGTGACTGAAAGACACAGAAATCAGCAGTTATTTGAGAATCAGAATGAGAGGGCACTCACTGGACATCTTGTGAAACTATCAAAGTACAAAATGTCAGAAGACGGAGGAGTGTGTCCAGTTGAAGAAGAATTCTGCTCTGGGTAAATGATCCTTCTGCCAGGACTAGGACCCCTTGAGAATCTGTGTGTAAAATGCTGGTCAATCCGTAGGTCCCACCCCATGGAAACCGAATCTGAGTCACGGATGAGAGGGCAAGAAACCTACTTCATAATACACTGGCCCATGGACAAGTTGTGTTTGTAGGTTAGGAAAAGAAAGGGGTGCTCCCAGCCTTCAAAAAGTTATATGCTATTTCAAGTTTTTAATTACAAAAGTAATACAAATTCACTGTGGGAAGCACACCTCTTTTTAGTAGGCAACTCAAAGAGACACCTTAGAAGGCCTGGAAGTGAGGAGGCTGGGTGTTTAGGACCATGCAAAAAGGTGCTAAGAAGTTAATTAGCACCTGAATTCTAAAGAGTACAATCTGGGACAGATTCCGGGTCAACCACAAAAAAAGAATCCTCAAGAGCCTGGAGAAGGGGGGAACTATAGCAACTTGAACTTCACTTTTGTATGTATTTAGACCAATATACTATAATTTGTCTGTAAGTATGAAAGTATCAGGACACTTAATTCTCTCTGTATTTAGAGAGTATCTTATATGCATCTGCATTTTTATTAATAAAAATAAATAATGAATAGTTGCTAGTATGAGATAAATAATAAAAAGATTAGCTATTTATACAAGCACCAGTGGCTAGTAGACTTTTAATTTACGTAAGCCTGAGGAAGGCTGTACCCCCCCCCCCCGCCCGCTTTATTTGTGGGCTCATGCGCCATGCTGGCTTTGTCTGTAAAAGAAATAGAAACCTCTGAATTGTGAGCCACAAAGGCCACTTAATGAACAGGCATACTAAGAGCTGGTTCAATGTGAAATTCCCAACCCCCCTACACAGAGGACTTCAGATAGAATGGTATATCCATCAATTTGTCTATTCACTGTAATCAGATAATTGTGTGATGCATCGTAAGCCCTCACTATACTTACTATATTTGGAAAATACTGTTGAATACTGTCTCGAATCTGTATGAGAGAATCAATTTAGAAAATTATCTCACCAACCCCAATGACGTGGTCCTATCATTGGTCCTATTTTCCTAACTTGGCATCTAGACACAGAGAGGTTAGAACAGATGGTGAGCTTCAGTTCTTGCCAGGCAGGCCTGCCTGAAGCTAGAACCTGGGAATTCAAGAATAGGTACATAGACATGGCACAGGCCCCTCATTGTAGAATGTTTGGGTAGACATGTTTAAAAATGCTCTAGTAAGGTGACACCTCCCATAGGGAGAAGCAGACAATTATAGACTCGGAACAAGTCTTATGTTTTGTCTTATTTTTTTCCAGAATATATCATGCAGGTATTTTTGCACTTCACTTCTTAATATATATCAGCATTATTATTTTTTTAAATATGAAAAGCTTTACAAATGTTCTGGTAACACGTTGGATAGAGGTGTCACACCTCTCTTATTTTGTTCTAAGATTCTCTTGGCACACGACTGGGGAAGCAAGAAGAGAAATAGAGCATTCTAGTCACTCACTAAAGCAAGTTCTCAACGTGTGGTCCACAGACCAGCGGCTTTAGCCTTCCAGGGAACTTGTCACACATGCAGATTCTCAGCTCCACTCCAGCCCTATGGAATCAGAAATGCTGAGGGTGTGGTTAAGAAGCTGTATGTTAATCAGTCCTCCGTTAATTCATCATCTATTTCCACTAACTGATATTCTGATGCATACTCTCGTTAGGGAACCAGTATGTAAGTGAACAATAATAATAGTAATATACCAGATCAACATAGGTACCTATTACCTAAAAAATGGAGCCACTAATTTAATGTATTATATAATGCTTTAGTTGCTTTTTATAACTTTACAACCTTCTGAACAAGGTAAGACAATTATGAAGTTTCTAATTTAATAGAAAAGTAGACCGGAAAATCCCCCAAATCTCTTTATATTCAAAGGTTGAACAGAAAGTACTGACGCTAGGGATGCTGGGAATATGTCTAAGTATGCTTTCTAAACTTTTAATATGTGTTACATGTTTAGTTTAGTGTCAGGAAAGAAATAACTAATAAATATCCCTATTTTCAACCAATGCTTCCCAGTAATTATGGTATTTTACTGTTGAATGTGGCCAAGTGTTATAACCAGAATAGTTAGGCTTTTTTTTTTTTAATTTTTAGGATGGTAAATTAAGAAATATAGAGTCTAATTTTTATGCTAATTATACTTTTCCCCCCAAATCAGTATATTGTAACATATCAAAGCACAGTCATTAAAATTATATTGTAACATTTTGTATAAGAATTTCAGTAAGCATAAATTCCCAGACATATGATTTCACAAACCCCTTTAACAGCTGACAATTGCTGTTTCCCTTGCTCCCCCATTAGATCGGAAGACCTCGGGTTTTTGATGTAGACTTTCTGCTTTCCTGTTCATGCTACAAGGCACCACGTACTTTAAGGCTTTGGAACAACTAGTACCAAAACTCTGGACAATTTGTTTGCATGACAGTTTCCAAATAACCTTCAAAACTAGGTCTAAGCATGCTTTCCTCTGTTATCAGGGAAGGGGGTGTCTGCTTGCTTGGGTTTAGCTCACTTCTTTCTAAATTCTTGCCCAGGGGACAGAGGAAGACGCAAGACCACAAGAACATTTTCACAGTGGAGATGTTCTCTCCCCTCTTCATTAAATGAGTACCTACTGATCAACCACCAAGAGCAACTTCACCTTAACTCCCCATTTGTGTCTGTTTGTCCCCTTCCCCTATCTCTGACCCAAGCATTGTCCTAGATTTGGCAAAAGCACATTTTGCACAGGGATGAGTGTATGCGGGGCTTGTAGATAACAAAAGCTGGAACAGACAGACTTTGAGCAAGTCTTTAAATCTCTGAGTCTAATTTACATATTTACTTTACCCACTTGACTGCAATACCACAAAGAACCAATGGGATCACAAATATATACAACACTTTCACAACATAATAAAACTCATACAAACATTAAGAAGCCCACACAAATAAATCACTGTAATAACTATATTAACACAATAGGTTTCAGGTCCCTTACATCTAAATTTCTACATAACTTAGCAGATAATGTCCCTTTTTAGACACCTTTTTAGTACATTTCTAAAACCCATTGAAATCAAACACAATTACTTTAAGCACCACCATAAAGAAATAATTTCACCATCTCAGAACAGAACTACCCAACACTGTATATTATGGTTGAAACTGACAAACAAAGAAAAAGAACTCAATAGGGTAATGTGAAATATTAAAACAGAGGCTTCCTGGCATTTGCTGAAACTCAATCCTTTGGAACTTTGATTGCCTTGAACGAGAGCCCATGTTGTAAATTATTTGTTGCTTGCATTTTTTGCCAAGATAATACAGAATTAATGATTGCTCGTGTTTCCATGAAGACTTAAGAATTTGTACATATCGCAGTGTGTGTGTGTGTGTGTGTGTGTGTGTGTGTGTGTAGAGAGAAGATACATTAGACAGAAAAGAGAATTCCCTTCAGGACATAATTTATATTTTGGAGTAGCGAGAGTGTGAGTCAAGCCAAACATTTTTGTTAGACTCTACACATTTTTCTCTTTGATTTGGAAAGAAAGTATCATTTTCTCTCCAACTTACAGTATGTATCACACAATTCACACACAAATACAACTACACTGCAACTTATAAAAATACGGCAGAATGAAGGGAGAGGGAATATGTGTAAGAGTGTGTGTGTGTGTGTGTGTGAGAGAGAGAGAGAGAGAGAGAGAGAGAGAATGTGTGCAAGAGAAAATATTAAAGAAGTTTTTTTCCTTCAAAGAATAGGAGAAATACTTTGGAAACTATATTAACCTGCAGTTTATACACAGTACATTAAACACTAAAAAGAAAGGGGACTATAATGAAGCTCTTACAAGTTTTTATTTTTCACAGCTGAACAAATTACATGCACCCTGGCCAGGTGGTTCAGTGTATAGAGCATCATCCCGGTGTGCTGAGGTCTTGGGTTCAATCCCTGGTCAGTGCACATGAGAAGCAACCAAAGAGTACACAACTAAATGGAACAATGAGTTGATGCTTCTTTCCCTTCTGTGCTCTCTCTCTCTCTCTCTCTCAAATCAATGGAAAACATTTTTAAAGTATAAAACAATTACATGCAAACACAAACATGTATCAGTGCTTGCTGTGTGCAAATCACTCATGCGAACATCATGCCACAGGGGAGTGAGCAAAGTCCCTGCCTTCACAGAATGGACCGTCCACTCAGCTATCGGGTGAATTTGAACTTCTTTTTGAATATTTATTTTATTTCTATTAGTGAAGGGTGAGAGACTGAGTAATTAATTCCACATTCTGTCCTCAGGGAAGGTATCCTCAAAAACATGGCCCCAGAGCACCTTGAATAAGTTGTACCCAAATTGAAGAAGGACTTTGGACTTCTTCCTCTGATTTTAGGAACTTCAACATAACTACACAGACTTTCATCTGGGCACAAAGAGAAATGAGAGATGCCCTATGTCCCTTAAAAGCAGTGGTGATTTTGATAAAAATAGCAACATGCACATATTAAATACACAATGGTGTGCTCCATCTGGATGCGGAATCATGCTTTAGTTAGGTTAAGGGGGCTGTGGTGAGCCAGGAGGGACTCCAATCCCAGGGTCACTGCATATTTTGCTGTAAGACTGAGCCCACAGCTCTACTGTGTTTTTTTAATACAAAAGAAAAGTAAGTAAAGGAAAAATCAGAAAACGAAACCCTGCCTGACAGAGTTGTTGTGGACATCTGACCAGATGAACCTGCCCCGTGCTATGCTGGTTCAAGGCAGTAGTAATTATCATGATGTAGATAATGATGATGTTAATGGTGTAGATTTACTAAGCACAAACAGTGCGTAAGACACTAACCGCGGTATTTGTGTGATACTGTTTCCTACTATCAGTTATTGAATGTCACACAAGTATCACTCATGCATGTTCATTAGTTGCTAAAATAACAATAAAAGGAGACCATTTTAAAAATATCATATGCGCAGGGAAGAGAACCACATATCCGAGCTTGTGTGTTTAATGAGTGGCCTTCATGATCCATGATTCACTGCCCAGAGTCCACATGGTCTCAGTGCCCCAGATAAGGATCCAGTTAGCATCTCATGTTATGCTTAAATCCTATTTTATACCACACTGTCTAAATTACTGCCTGAGGTTTTGATCCCTTATATCTGAATAAGAATAATGTATTCATCCCCATGTCCTGCCTAAGTTTCTAAAGCCATTGAAAAAATAAAAGACCCTATAGTGAGTCTCATATTTCATCATCCAAATCCTACACAAATGAGTTGCCTTGAATGTAGACTGCTAAGATGCTCTTCCCTGGCTTTCCACAACGCTCTTACTCCTAGTGACCAAAAATTAAAAGATAATAACAATCAACTTCATTTATATTGAGTCATCAAGGGAAAGAATGTTAGGGTATAAAGTGGGTTTCTTTTAAATGGGATGGAGAAACTTGAGTATCAAAAGCAAAACAAGTGAGGGAGGCCAGGAACATTTTCTCACTTCAACAGAGAACGCTTTCCTCATTTCCACATCAGTCTGATTCTTGTAAGAAGATTGAAGACACGGGATCATAGAAAAGACATTCTCTTTTTGTCACATTTCAGGATCAGCTGTCTTGTCACTCTGAGAGGCAGTATGGATCTTGATAGCATTCCCACCCCGAAATGCCTCATGTTACTATCAGACCCTGAAATCTACCTCCCCACTGCCATTTCTTGAACACTATCCATGCGCCAGCTTCTTGTTAGCAGCCTTTCAAATTGTTCCGCGCCCGGTCATGGCCCCACCTCTGTCTGTCTCTTCCTCTGCACCGCCAAGGACCACACACAGTGAGAACACAACACTCAGCTCTCTGAAACTCTCTGCAGAAAGGCTTCTCTTGTCTGTTTCCCTAACCGCAATAGAAATCTTCAAAGAAAATGGTGTTCACCGTCTTCCGCTGACCTGCCTTACTTTGTTTGTTTCACACCTATTTTTTGAGCCACCTGCTGTGTGTGAGGCTCAGGGATGGGCACTCGATGACAGCAAGGATCAGTGCAAGAAGACGCTCCCCCTTCAGCGAGCTTCGGATAACTACACAAGTAATTAATTTATCAGTCACCATTTGTAGGAAGGAAAAGACAGAATGAGATGAGATTGTCTACAGACTTGGGAGAGTGATAACAATCTGAGACCGGAAGGATGCCTCGGCGTGAGAACCCATGTGGCAAAGCCAAGGGAATGTATGGAGACTCTGAGACCGCCATACACGAGGAACCAATCGCAGGGCTGTGGGGCAGAGGATACAACCGTGTGGACGCAGTTAAATCCTGCGGAGTGTTCTCGGCCATGTTAGAAATGTTGAACCGTATCTAAAAAGCAGTGGAGAAACACCAAAGCTCTGTTTGCAGGAACATGACGTGACCAGAGAACGCATGAGAACAGGGAACGCAGCCAGGGAATGCTTCAGAACATGTAGACCAGTGAGTGTAGGTAGGTGGTCAGTGTGGAGGCCTGGCAGGGGTCCAAGTGAAATATAACGGCTTCCTGGATGAAGGTGGTGAGAGGAGACAGAGAGAAACAAAAAGGTGATCCTCATTTATTATAAAATGATTCAGGTCTACTTACATTGATTTCTAAGAGCAGCGCAAAAGGCATTCAAGGGTGTGTGGCAAGAGGAAGCCATGCTCAAAAGCCTTAGATATAATACTGCAGAACGAGAGAAGAGACCAGTAATGCCTATTATTGGTTAGACTTGCATCTAACCAATAAAATACAGCAGAGATGACAGGCTGTCTGAGGTTGTGTGGGCGTGGTTATGTAACCTGAGATGGCAATGTCTGTGATGCCAGAGCCTCTCTCTCTTGCTGGCCGTGTTCTGAGTTGCCATCTGGAAAGGCCACGCCACAGGGAGTGGTGGGTGGCCACCCAGGTTAAGAAAGAAACACCCGAACAACACCAGCAACCACAAATCCACAGAATTGGATTCTTACCCCATCCAGGCTCAGATGAGACCCCAGTGTAGTCCTGGCTGAAACTTTGATCACAGCGTTGGGAGTGTCTAAAGTGGAGGAGCCATAGACCTCCTGGGTGCATTCTGATTCACAGGAACCATGAGAGAGTGAATGCAAGTCGATAAGAAACCACGATGCTATGGTGATATTGTTATGCAACAACAACAGACACGTTCATTGGAAATGCACTGGTTCTTACAAAGGTCCCTCAATCCCATTTCAAATGGCAGTTTGAGTTGTAGGACTGGAATGCAGAGAAAAGGTCAGAAATAAGATGTCCACTTTGGGCCCTGGCCGCTTGGCTCAGTGGTAGAGCATTGGCCCGGCATGCAGAAGTCCCGGGTTTGATTCCTGGCAAGGGCACACAGGAGAAGTGCCCATCTGATTCTCCATCCTTCCCCCTCTCCTTCCTCTCTATCTCTCTCTTCCCCTCCCGCAGCCAAGGCTTCATTGGAGCAAAGTTGGCCCGGGTGCTGAGGATGGCTCCATGGCTTCTGCCTCAGGTACTAGAATGGCTCCAGTTGCAACAGAGCAATGCCCCAGATGGGCCAAGCATTGCCCTCTAGTGAGCAGGCCAGGTGGATCCTGGTTGGGCGCTTGCTAGAGTCTCTCTGTCTCCTCACTTCAGAAAAGAAAAAAAAAAAAAAAAGGAAAAAAAAAAAAATATATATATATAGAGAGAGAGAGATGTCCACTTTTGAGGGAGAATTTTTAAAATAATGAAAGAAAAGATGTGGTCACAGTAACAAAGGGTAAGAGTCCCAAGCAAATAATCGATGATTTGTATTGAACAGATGCACTAGCTTAATTCTGAAAAAGTATCCTAAACAAAAGCATGAGAGAGGAAGCCCCACATTCATGTGCACGATGCTCAGAGAACTCAAGGGGAGCATGCTAACTGACAAGGCAGACCAAAGTAACCTTCATAACATGTCGTTAGTCCTCCGAGCCTGGTCAAAACTGCCATTTATTGAAATATTAAATGCCACACAGAGTACTTTATCCTTTCATACAATTTTCCTTAAAAAGGGGGGGAGTGTAGGATAAGAGCTGCTTTATTTATTTTTAAAATTGACTGAGTTTAGAGAGACAGAAAAAACAGAGGAAAGTGAGAAGAGAAAGAAGCATTCATTTGTTGTTCCACTTAGTTGTGCATTCATTGGCTGCTTCCAGCGTTAAGTCCTAACCGGGGTTCGAACATGCAACCTTGACTGTTTTGGGACAATGCTCTAACCAACCGAGCTAACCAGCCAGGTTTCCTCTTTAGATTCCATTTTAAAGAAGAAGAATACCCTCAGATTCAGAGGGAAAATTCCCTTCCCACAGTCACCAAGCAGGTAGGAGAAGATCCCTGATCAAACACAGTCTGGCTTCAAAGCCTGAACTTGTACAGGGAACATTTCAAGGAAGCACCTGTTTTATATTCTTCACAGGGTCCTAAGCGTAACCTTGGATCCCACATATCTAAGCATGCTCCTCCTCAACTTGGCTTCTATAGTAATAGGGTCTCTATAGAACTGAGTTACAGATATATGTAGAAGTCTGGCAAAATCTTGGAATGAGTCAGAAATGTCTCTTCTGTTCAAAGTGAATGTCACATCTAACATGGTAAAATGTCCTTTCAGAACCCAACTTGAGGCTGAGAATAAGGCTTCTTCAAAACTGCCTTTTCCCCGTTGCTGATGGCACAGCAGTAACTCACCTTCGAGCATGACATCGTGAAATTTCTTCTGATCAAATGGGTTTGACTTGATGGATATAACGTAAAAGTTCCCATCCAATATTTGAAGCAATCACCCGCCTTTCAATTCACCCACCTGCTTGCTCACTGGGATATGATGTCAATTGCTACATGTACTGAATTTCTTAGGCTGAGGAAGGAAGAGATGAATGTGTTCTGTTTGGCAAGAATCAATCTGTTATCTCTAGAGAAGAGCCCATGCTGTCCGGCTAACCCTACTTGCATAGAGTGGCCTTTGAGCAGACGGTACTGTGTCCCTACTTCTCATCAGTCCCAACGATCTTTAGAAATTACTGCAGGTCCTCTGAGTCATAAGAAAACATTAAAATAATTGTATCCATTTGGCAAATACTTATTGCTATGTGTACCTGGCTCCTCACCAGACGCTGGCACACAAGTGATCAGTGAGCAATGTTCCTAGTGGAGTCTCCAGACTACCTTGGGTCGTCTAGGTGACCATGGCATCTGCTAAAATGGTCCTCTTCATCTTTGACGAGGCTTGGGTTATCCTCCAGCTGGACTACGGGCCTCTTGGAGGCAGATGTGGTTAAGAGAGAACATTTAGAGTATGAGGTCTTGCTTGGCATACACCGAAACATGAACAGGTCATGTAGCCCTGCAAACTCTGAGACGCTCCAGCGGGGAACTCTAGGAATCAGCATTCATCCATCCCAAATCCACAGTGACAGATGTGCGCCCGTTCAACTCTCCTCGGAACCATTCTCGGGATACTAAAGGCAGCATCTCAGCCTTACGCTAGTATGTGTTGAACTGATATTTGCCTAGAGCCCTCTACGTAGGAGAAACCGAGCAGACCTGGGGGAAGAACCTCTGGAAGGCCGTGGTGTCCACACCACAGTTAATTACCTGTCTATTCACATAGAGCTTCTGTTATATTTACCTAACAAGAGGAATATTGCTCACAAAAATTAGGGGGTATTTCAAAATGAATATGAAGCAATAAAAAAGGTATTTGATTTTGTTTAATTAAACAAAAACATCAGAAAAACAAATGGCAAGTCAAAGAAAGTTGTTCAATTATACAAATGAGATGCAAACCGAACTTTTATTTCATTGGTGAAAATGCACTATACCAAAGGCTGAAAGTACTGGAGTATCTGCAAATATTAGGGGATTCACTGATCCCCTAATTTTTGTGAGCAGTATATTTCATTACATTTGTCCAATATTACATTTATCTGGCATGGATCTATTTATAACACAAGTATTGAGATACAGTTTTCTTTTTAAATAACAATTTATATAAATAAAAATTGTAAAGTTTTCTCTAACACGCCATGCCCCGTGTAGGATGATGGCGTTTGACACTGAACAGAAACCTGGAGGTAAATCTTGGAAGGGTAATGGGGATCCAGCACTCTAAGAAAACTAGCCGGGATTTGCAGCGAGGCTTGCTGACTCCAGAGGAAGAAATCTTACCCACTAAGGCTTCCTATCTGCAAACACAGCTTTCATCTCTGTGACTTTACCGTCTATAAATGTAGGCACTCGGTAAATGTATGCTCCATGGACTTGGTGGTCACAGTGGGAAAAATAGAAATAGGGCTGAAACGAGAAAGAGTAAGGGAGGAAATACTGCCGTTTTCTTTTCTTTTCTTTGGAACAAATGTAGTTTCGATAAGTAAAGTCCTGTAAGGAAAAGGGTGAGGTTATTGGAGGCACATAACGGACCTCTTCGATGTCTCCCCGGGAGGATGGCCCATTGGCAGGACTAGGAGATGGTGCTGGCTGGAAACAGCCATGGCCTTGGCATGGGACTCAGATGCCTTGAGCTAGGTGCCTGATGCAAGGCTACCCCAAATAACGTCTCTACTATTCAAGTCACCTTCTAGAGCCAGGGTTAAAGAGAACAGGGCAAGTGAAGAGAGGAACAACAGGATAAACTAATGCAATAATATATTCCCTAATTCATTCACATACCTAATACATTTGCAAAGCTAGCAGCAAGCTTGTTTGGGGTATGGAGAGAAAGAGACGAGACACAGACGCTAAGGCGGTAGACAAGCTCACTTGTCTAAAGCACAAAGCTGGCCCAACGAACCTAGGCTTTTAGAAGTGAGGGTATTGGTTACTTCACGGGAACACTGACAGGAAGAAGGCACAGAAGGAATTCTGTGGGGCAGGTACAATTCTTATTTTCTATTTGAGTGCTGATTACATATGTCTGTGCAACTTCGGAGCTGGTGCTGTCATATGCATTCTACTGCTCGGGTCTTATACTTCAATGCATAATCTAAAAATATGTATGGTCAGGACATGAGAAGGTGAAAATGTAGAAGAGCCTGAAGGGGAACAGGAAATGCTATCTTTGTTTAGGAAAAACCCACCTCACCAATGCCCTGAGTGCAAAATCAAGCAATGGCGACAACGCCCAATTCATATCACATGGTCACGCTTTCTGTGGGAGCAGCCACCCCACATACACACACAGCCCTCCCCCCACACAAACACAGTGTGTATCAGCAGAGCTGGGAGACACCAGAAGAGCAGCTCGTAAGACAGGGTCACATTCCCTTACCTTTAACTTTAACATTCTAACTTGTTACATATACATAAACAGGTGGGGATTGTTTGATATTATTCCATTGTCACCCAATGGTTATCAGCAGTCCAGCTAACTACTTAGGAATAACCATACAAACTAAAATAAACTAAAACCCTGGGGTAATTATCACCATTCAGATGAGTCTGTCAAGGTAAGAAAAAGGACAATAAAGACATGCTCAGGAATGCACCTTGCCCTTTGTTTTCTGTCTTGACCATCTGGTGTCTCTTTAATAGTTATTTTAAAAAGAACAAAGCACCAAAGACTGGAGGTTATCTTACATTCATTAATAGGGTCTCTGACTGTAAAGGGATCGAGGAATGACATCACACTCAGCATGAAGAGGCTGTTTTTCATAATGAACTGAGAAGATTCCTTTTCTCATTTTGTCTTCCTCTCCCAGTTCAAAGAGATGCCTGAGCCTTTCGGAAACCCAGCAGAAGGGCTACCCCAGCCCCCACTCTGCTTCTCTTTCCCCAGAATATACCATTTTAGTTCACTGTTTTTATGTGGGCAGTAGTCAACAGCACGTAAAGGAGGAAAAGAATTTCCTCTTTTAATCTCATTACAGGATGAAGACATACACTGCATATTACTACTACCCATGCCATGTTTTGCCATGGGGAGCCAAGATGTCTCAAAAGGCAAAGACAAGAGGAATATTCTATTCTGTGGGTCCATATAAGACATGGCACAGAATGATCTTTATACACCATTTACACAGCCAGAGAGAAGGATACTTTTACATCCTCTTTCTAATAGACAAAACTTTATTTGAATTATTCCTTTTCACTGGTACCTATAGCATTCAATAGAAAATTTCTTAGGACAGTTTTGCTTTTAAGAAGCATAGTGTGAGCCCTGGGTAGGTAGCTCAGCTGGTTAGAGCATTGTCCCAATACAATAAGGTTGCCAGTCCGATCCCCAGTCAAGGCACATATAAGAGTCCACCAATGAATAAATAAATATAACAACAAATCAATGTTTCACCCACTCTCTTTTTCTCCTTTTTTCTTCCTCTAAAATCAATAAATAAAATTTAAAAACTTTAAAAGAAGCAAAATATGTCCCTCCCTATTTTGAGTTGTCATGATTGGCTAGATCGAAGTATGATGGGAGTCAGAGATGGAAACTCTCTGGGTATCAGAATGTTTCTAGAACAGAGACTAAAAATTCCAACAAGGAGTCTGACATTCTCTCGTTTTTTCTTTTCCCTATTAACTCCCTTGTCTCTGCCCCTTTCTGAGAAGTGTTGCTTTCCTTTGTTTCTCTCATATAGACCATGAGAAGATGATGTCTACCTGATGTCACCTTAAGTTCACATACTTGTATGATGTGCTACTTGGAAAGGTACCATTTCCACAGCCTCAGTCTTCCGAGCAAACACCTGGGGTTAAGCGTAATGGAACAAATGTTGCTCAAATGTCTGTGTGTGTCCCAGGACAGATGTAACCCTATAGACCAGTGGTAGTCAACCTGGTCCCTACAGCCCACTAGTGGGCATTCCAGCTTTCATGGTGGGCAGTAACGGAGCAACTGTATAAATAAATAGATTTAACTATAGTAAGTTGTTTTATAAAGATTTATTCTGCTAAACTTAGAGAAAATCCAACATAAAGTACTTGGTAAGTAATTATTATTATATGCTTTAACTTGCTATAGCTCTGCTTTATAAGTTTTATAGAGTAAAGTTACTTCCCTACTTTATAAATCACCATTACTGTGGAACCGGTGGGCGGTTAGAAAATTTTACTACTAACAGAGATACAAAAGTGGGCGGTAGGTATAAAAAGGTTGACTACCCCTGCTCTAGACATTGGCAGCTGTTATCTATATTGTCAGCGGGGAGATGGACAGCCACTAGAAAATGCACATTGTTTGACTTAGACACTCAGACGGTATTCACCGCGGTCCTAAAAGGGGTGGATTCTCCAGAGATGGTTGATGACTACAGAATAGTCATTCCTACTTTTATTCTTTTCCCTCACAAACTTTCATAAGGCAGCACTGGCAGAGTTACATTGGGATTGGCAACTTGTGCTCATGAACACTGTCAAAGTCTAGAAGCGAGAGGACTGATTTTAACCAGAAGAAAGGAAAAATACAAATCCTCTTGGGTAGCATTTCCCAAAAGCATGGAGATCTGACATTTTAAGATAGTTCCTACTTAGACTGTGGTCGCTGGAACCCATTCAAGTACTTCTGTTCATCTCTATATTGATGCGCTGCTTTCTATTCTAGGTGTCCCTCTTAAACCTACTGGTTCTCCTTGTCTGATGGGAGCTCTCGTTTTTACTGATTAAATGGGACTTGGAGTAAGTCATGGTATGGGTGTGTGCCTCTGTTTTCTCATTTTAAAAATGAGAGGGACAAAATTCATTTCATAAGATTGTTAGAATTAAATGCATATACATGAACAGTGTTTGGCATAAACAGTTATTAAATAATTTTTATGTAGTAATAAAGGAATTATTTATTATGCAAAAGTAAATAACTTTGCTTTGGATTTCAGAAGGGATATGCATGGACACTTATACATCTGTTTCAAAGACTTTTACATGGTGGATTACCTTCTACTCTGCCCCATCATTTTTCTTTAACTCAAAGCACTTGGGTGGTTTGTAAAGATTCATAATTGGCAGATAACAAGAAGATCTGAAAGGTCCGACATAGTTATAAAGAGAAGATTCCCTGGTGCCATGCTTCCTGACAAAAGGAAAATGAATGAAATAATCTATAACAGTGCCACAAATATGATTTTACTGACTTGAAGCTCTTTGAGTACTGATACTAGGAATGAAATCTTGTTCCCTAAGAATGAAAGATATATCTGAGACAATTCATACGATCTCATCTAAAGCCTAACAATATCACTGTTTGTCTTTTTAAAGGATATTTAATTATATACCAAATACACACACACAATTTACATTTATCTACGTTCATATCTTTATCTTTTTGTTTAACAGTCTGATATCTTATCTGCCATTTTCTGAATACTGACCTACATGCCTATCTATGCATAGAGCTGTCTTGCCGTATAAATTGCATCACCTTGTTCTCTATGTGAAGGTTGGTAAGGAGGAAAAGGAGGAAAAGGCATGAATCTTATATACTGTGATTGACAATCAACCAAGAAATAAAATCATTTGGGTCCAAAAACCAAATGGCAATTTTTAAAGTTCAGTGAATCTAGAAAGTGCAACAATCAAGCCCATGATATGCAAATATTAAAGTTCAAAATAATATTAATACACACATAGAGACCCCAGGAGCCCCTACCTTCTCTGAGAGGCAAGGTTCTGAGAAGAGCTTGCCAAACAGCAGCGATTTTCAATCAGTGCACTGCAAGAATTTTTAAAACATGCAATATCTGACTATTTCCTCAGGGGCACTGACCTCTTTTCCCTCAGATTGTCAAATTTAAAAAAATGACAGCAGTCAACACAACAATAGCCATCTGGTATAAATGAGTCAAAATTATACCTATTTTTTTTGGTCATATTGGTAAAAAATATATAATTGTTGGTGTGCCTCAGAATTTTACTACTTAGTTTATGTGCTCCATGAGATGAAAAGGTTGAAATCGGCTGCCATACACCAGAAGAATACTGTAAAAGAATACTGACAACGGTGTCTCACTCGCACTTTCAGCCAACACTGGAGAATTTTACAAATGTGTGTTTGGGATCTGCCCTGACATGCAGTGAGTTCGTGTCTCTGGCAAGCGAGTGTGGGCAAAGGCTGAACTCCAGCTTTTACTCTCCGGCCCCTTCTGATCCACGCTTTCCCTAAATGGCCATGTGACTAAAAATTCCCAACACTGTGAGTGTTGATGCTAATTCACAGAACTCTGGACACATGGCTTGAATAATTTAAGAACTATTTGGTCTTTGCCTTCAGAATCAATAAATAAGTAGCATCTTAAAATATCAGTTCTCACATGAGAGCAGAGACAAGAGAGACAACAAAATCATGGGGTTGTCTGGGTAGAACCCCACCTCTGTTTCCCAATCTTCCATTTTTATAAGACCAGGTGTTTCTTGAGTGTTTTGATTTCCATTATGATAAGTGCACGTTTACTGATGTGAGAATACTTTTCAGTATTTGAAGTGTCTGCAGATTATCTGAGTAGAAAGCAGTAGATCTTATTTTCCTCAGAAGGGTAGAGGGTAGGACTGGATGCAGTGTTGGTCGTGCACAGGACAATGTGAGTAAAGGGAAGTGAGGTGCAACTTTCAGAGAGGTTAACCAATATATCCAGAAACAGGAAGAGCCAAAACGTGAGTGAGTAAAAGACACTGTTCTGAAAAATATTAAGGGACAACACCAGGATAACCAAATTGATCATCAAATTGTCATTCAATAAAACTGAGTTTAATTCTAATGAGCAAGCACAGGGACACCATGGTAGAAAAATTAAAAGGGAGAGAAAGAGAACTTCAGCATTCGCTCTTGCTATGAATAGGCCCATAAACCATTATTTAATTGGTATATTGATTGGTTAACAGGGTTTAAAGGCACAGGTTGAGATATAGAATCAATTTTGCCTCTTTACTTAGATATTGTTAATGCTCTCCCTTTTTTTGAGACAGAGACAGAGAGAAGGACAGATAGGGACAGACAGACAGAAAGGGAGAGAGATAAGAAGCATCAATTCCTCATTGTGGCTCCATAGTCTCCTTAGTTATTCATTGATTGCTTTCTCATATGTGCCATGATCAGGGGGGCTACAGCAGAGCAAATGACCCCTTGCTCAAGCCAGCAACTTTGGGCTTCAAGCCAGCAACCTTTGGGCTCAAGCCAGTGACCATGGGGTCATCTCTATGATCCCGCGATCAAGCCAGCAACCCCACACTCAAGCTGGTGTGCCCGCGCTCAAGCTAGATAAGCCCACACTCAAGCGAGGGACCTCAGGGTTTCGAAACTGGGTCCTCTTTGTCCCAGTCCAACGCTCTATTCACTGCACCACTGGCTGGTCAGGCAAGTTAATGCTTTAATTGTAATCCTCTGAAACATCAGTTCAAATTATGAGACAGCACACATGGGGCATATAGGTTTCTAAATTAGACTGAGACGACAAAGCCCTTTCCACAGGAAGTGCTCTGTTTATTTGCAGGGGTGGAGTTAGGGGCAGAGATTGTTAAATTTCTTTTCAGTAGGTTCAGATTTCAGGCATATATCTAACTTATTGAAATACATTTTTACATAATATTCTATTATATTGATAAAAGCTGATGCCTATATTCCAACTTGTAAAATCAAATGAGGCACTTCATTACATTTTCTGGTGATTTATACCAGTCTGAGGAATTTCTATTGACTAGTGATTAAGAATTCATTTTCTAGAAAGAACTCAAAGATTTCTGCTTCTTACTTGAAATTTCTAAGTTCATAGACTAACTAGTCAAGAAGAAGCCATTAAAGATACCTATCTTTTCCATCTTAGTAATGGAACCCCAAAGCAGGGTTGGATCTGAGGATCCCGAGCCAACTGTAGAACAAATAGTTCTTGAATTTTAACTCTTTTCAAATTGCTGAAAGCTGAATTTCTATAAAATTTGATCCGGTCCTGTCTGGATGGCACAGTCGGTTAGAGCATCATCCTAAGGTACAGAGGCTGCTGTTTCAATCCCTGGTCAAGGTCCATACAGAACAGATCGATGTTCCTGTCTCTCTCTCCCCTTACTTACCCTTCTCTCTAAAATCAATAAAATAAACATTAAAGAAACAAATAAAATAAAATTTGATTGGAAGAAAAAAAGGAGCATATATACAATTTATAATAAAATTCTCTAAGCTATTCTATCTGCATGAGCATGTTTTTATAACTTGATATTTAGATCAAAGAACCTTAAAATAACAGAGATCAGAGATATGAGGCAACACTTGTAAAGTCCTAAAAATACAGTTTCATTAGAGAAAATATAATTAATTATATTATTGTGTTATCAATAATTGATTAATGAAATGACATCTTATAAGGAGTACAGAAGTGTAAGCCTTAAAGCAAAATTTGATGGAAGGAGTTTCCTCATCACAGAAGGCATTCAAATAAAGCTTGTGTCTGTTCCCATCATTATACACCAAACTTGGTCTTAGCCACCATGTGGAAACAACGTAACGCCTCTTAGAAGATTAGTACATCTTAGGTACCTCTTCCAGTTAATTGCCAATAACTTTCCCATTTGGATACCCTAGTCATTTCTTTTTTGCTTTCTTGTTTGTTTATGGAAGCTTTATTCATAATTACAAAAACTTAAAGGCAACCAAGATGTCCCTCAGCAGGTGAACAGATGAATTATGGTAAATCCAGACAATGACCTATCACTCGGTACTAAAAAGAAATAAGCTATCAGGCCAACTGTCTATGCATCGCTATGGAGGCTTAGCTTCTTTATGCAGAATAGAAACTCCACAGTCCTCACTCCATCTTGGGAGCTTCAGAACCACAGCTGTTACATGCATTCATATCAGGTAGACCATCTGACTTTCTTTTGAGGGCGCTTACTCCAATATTCATGGTTTCCCTTCTATATTGTTCTAAGAATTTCAGTTTTGTTTGTCACTCTAAATCAAAGAAGGCAAAAAGTATAATCAAATTCATCAATATATGTTTTTTCCCTTTTTTTCTCTCTGCCTCTCTCCTTTAACATAGAGAAATGATGCTGAATATTCTCAGTACATAGCTGAGGGAGAGAAATCAAGCCACAGCCTCTAAATTATGAGAAAAGAATATTAGGCTTAAGAGAGTTTGTCAGTATGAACATTCTTTAATCCTTTAAGCTTATGTGACATAAATTGTTTCTTTAATAATAAAAATACATATATAAATGAATCTCTTTATTACTTTAAGAATCTTCTTTATATGGGACTAAAATATATACTGGGCAGTGATAAGAAAAGCTAATCCCTGTAATCTAGAGTCATTATCATTTTCAATTCACTTCTTAGAAATGGCAGACTTCACTATTTAATGACATGCTAAATTAACATGTGGCCTTGAAAGAGACGGTTTCCAGGAAGGGGAGAGGGGCTGGAGGTCGAATCAATTGGCGGTGGCCAATGATTTAATCATTCATAACTATGCAATGAAGCTTTCATAAAAGCCCAGGAGGACAACTTCATTCAGAGAGTGCTTACGTAGGTGAACCCTGGGAGATTCGGGGAGAAGGGTGCACCCAGAGAGGGCATGCAAGTTCTGTGTTCCTTCCCACATATCTTTTCCTATGCAGCTCTCTATCTGGCTGCTTCTAAATTACATCATTTTATCATAAACTGGTAATCTAGGAAGTTCTGTGAGCCGGTCTAGAAAATGGTTATGAGTTCTGTGAGCCATTCTAGCAAATTAATAGAACTCAAGGGGGGTGGGGTGCTCATGAGGACCCTGGATTTATAGCTGTTGGTCAGAAGCCCAGGTGACAACCTAGACTTGTGACTGGCCTCTGAAACGGGGGTGGGGTGGGCACAAAGTCTGGTAGGACTGCCTCAACTTGTGGGATCTGATGCTCTCTCTGGGAAGACAATGTCAGAATGGAGTTCAATTGTAGGACACCCTGATGGTGTCCAAGAATTGTTCGTTATTACGTGGGAAGTGTCCCCCACACGTCTCTCACACACACAAACCAAAATTGAAAAATTGGGTCAAGGAACCTAATTTACTGTTAAATTATAATACATTTGTATTTTAAAGACTGAAGTATAAAAACCATTTGTTTTCTTTAATACAGTGCTTATCAATTACATTTTACTCTTTTTCCCATAAAGCCATTTTGAATACAAATTGAAATATGCTGCCATAGGTCTATATAGATGAAGAAATAGTTTAGCTATAAAGAACAACAAAAGCAGAGAGCACTAGATTGCTTCCTGCTTGTATTCCTGCCTGCCTGCCACTCGAACTGTTCATTCCAAAAGCCATTAGGTGTGGCTGGGCCAGGCCGAAATCCACGTAAGGGCACGAGGGGCAGGGAAGAGTGGAAAACCAGATAAATATCTATGTGGCGAAGTCAGGGGATGGGCAGAAGGAACAAGGTTGATTTAAATAATAAATATAGTGAAGATAAAAATAACTCAAATCTCTCACTGTTAGAAAAAGAGAAACAAATAGAATGAATCATGTTATTATTGCTTTAGACTTGGAGGTACGAGGACTTGAACTCATGGTAACACATAGATTTGCTGGGACACTGGAAGGTACTGTACTGAAGCTGGTGTGTTCTGTACCGATGGTGTAGCAATATTAATCTCCTCATGTCGATGCCCGCGTTGTGCGGTGTGGAGAAACAGCCCCGTGGGCAGCACTTACTGCGCTGAGGCGTGTCATGGTGACATCATGTCAGCAACATACTCTCAAACAGTTTGGGATAAAAAGTTTTGGACTACATTTGCAACTTTCACTAAGATCAAACATATTCCAAATGAAAGAGAAGTTTTTAAAAAATCAGAATAGAAACAGACTGCATTTTCTCTGGGCCTTTCACCCAGCGAGGGTTTCAGGATGTTAACCACGGGAGGACATAGTCACAAAGAAAAGCCGTGATATGAATGCTAAGAGAAGACAGGAGAATGCAAACAGGACACAGAAGGAAAAAGCCTGAGATTAATTTCAAATTTGAACATTTTCCTTTTGGCTAAGTTACTGTTCAAGAAGAGTAAATTCGCTTGTATATTGTGTACTGACTTCCATAACCTCTTTAGTTATAAGCCTTTGGAAAGCAGTGAGATCTGTCTGTTAAAAAAATATATATTTCACTAAGTCATCCCTTGAACTTCTTCTGATATTTTGATTATTAAATTTTGGTGGAGAGTGCATTCCCTTTTTGCATTATCTGGAGTCAATCCCAGTAACTCTCTTTAGTCCTTACCTTTATTATATTAGCAGCACTAGCCTCAGTTACTCACACTCGGTTCTTAATTAATGTAATTGTATTTAAATTCCTATGTGATGTACTGTTCTTACAGTTTTAAAGTGCTCATATTCCTATCTCGACAACTGTGCGACACTTCTCCCAAACTTCTCTTCGCCCTATCCCAGTTCTTCAATTGAGTTTGCAAAGTCTGCTGACCTCCAGAGCTCATCCACCTTGCAAAAGTATTAACTATGATAAACATGCAGCGGAATCACAGCGTTCACATCAACACAGTCCACTAGAGACATTATCGAAGATTAGTCGTGCACACTGGTTAAACCCATGGGAGGTGGGGTCGGACGTCTGGATGCAAATCCTAGCTCCGGCACTTAATGTCTGGATTTGGATTAGTTATTACTTCTCCCATTTTTCTGAGTTAAAAATAATAAGCAGTGGGGAAGTTAATAGCAGTTCTAATGCGGTAGGATTGTTGGGAATTTTAGAAGCATTTAATTAACAGAGCTTCTGTCATATAGAAACTTTTGATTACACGTCAATCATTATTACAGGAGTCCTGAATCTGGAAAGAAACTAAAAAAACTCGAGCGCCATGTTTGATATAACTGTGCGCTCAGCGATGCAATAGCACCTGTCCACCGACCGGCTTACGCACTCCAGAACTTAATCTCCCTGTATCAGTGGTTTTGCTTTGCATGGTTTCAGTTGTTCAGTCAACCACAGTCTGATTCTATTCAATGGAAAATTCCAGATATGTTGAGAGGGCAAAGGACCACGTTTACATAAATTTTATGAGAGTACATTGTTATAATTATTTGATTTTATCATTAGTTGTTGATAGTAATCTCTTACTGTGCCAAATATACAAACTAAACTTTATCCTAGGTGTGTATGTATAGATACAAAGCATAGCATATATATTTCTGGTTTCTAGCATCCAGTGGGGGTCTTGAAATATGACCCCTGCTGATAAGGGAGGACTACTGTACTTGGCTTTCTCACCCTTGACTTCTCCCTTCACTAATAGGCCCCTTTCTATAATATAGAGTTCATCCTTCTATGAACACTTGGGAAACAT
The DNA here is from genome assembly GCA_037038555.1 of Rhynchonycteris naso. Taxonomy (NCBI): domain Eukaryota; kingdom Metazoa; phylum Chordata; class Mammalia; order Chiroptera; family Emballonuridae; genus Rhynchonycteris; species Rhynchonycteris naso. Next base: position 12,426,794 of record CM073001.1, read on the forward strand.
AAAGATAGTGCTGTTGGACATTCATATCATATGGGCAATTCATTGAATCACATGAGTAAAACTCACAAATGCAGAGTTGTAAAAAAAGCAACTAATATTTGTTGGCTACCAACTCTATGTTATGCCAATTGCTAGAAAAATAATCACTGGATTTTCCCAAACACAGGCTCCTAAGGAAAGCTGATAGCACAACATTATGCAGAGAGAAAAAGTGAGATTACATGGTTTATGCCCCTTATGCAAGCAGAGAGCTAATTTGCAGCCAAATAATCTGAGATTCCATTTTACAATCAAATAAAAAGCTTATTTTACCCAAGCCCAGAGGTGCATACAAAATCAGGGTTAAACATCTATCGCCCCATTATGCAACAGCATTAAAACTATCTACTAAAAGTATCTGGAAACCGATAAGCAGAGGTGAATTTTCACTGAAACCCAAACTCAACAATGCTAGTTTGGTATCCACAGGAAAAAGCAGACAAGCTCACATGTTGCTCTTTACGTTCTGTTGCTATAAAAGAGAATTCTCATCAAGTTCTGCAATTCACAGTCGAATATAAAAGAGTTGTAGCTCCAGCTCCCAAATAAGATATTTCTAAAATAATTTGGCTGCCTTTGGGGCAAAATACGTGTGTGTTTTGTCTTGACAGCTTGTCAAATGGAAGACAGTTCTTGAACATCACATTCATTTCAATTTAGTATTGGTAAATTTCTCAATTAAAATTTGACTTTTTTCTCTTTCTGCACAGTGAAATGCCCCAGTCCTTGCTGGCATTCCTCGGGTGTACAGGTGCAGGTGCTGGCATTTCTGCAAGAGCAGAGGAAGAAAAATGGAGGAGGGACGGCGGGGAGGGAAGAGACAGGCGGAGAGAGAAGAGCGGTAATGGGCAGAGAAGGGAGATGGCAGTGACCTTCATCCTGGTATTCACCTTCATGAGAAATGAAGGGAATAATTCACACTTGACAATAAAATAGTGCCGCTGCCTCCGCTCCCATTAACCGGAGAGGCTGGAGTCAAACAGAAACCAGACGCCCGACGCATAAGATCGATAGGTAAGGAAAGGTACAAGAAGGTACGGTGGGAAACAGAGTAATAAAAAGTAATTTTTGAACACCACGACCACCACCAATGATGGGAAGCCTGTCTGCTTTATGGCACACCTGCAGCGTGTGTGTGTGTGTTACCACACAACTCCACACAATGAAAGCGAGATGGGAATCGCTATCTTCGCACTGTGGCTAAGGAAAACGCGCAATAATTTAACCTCCCTGAACTTCCAAGTCAGCCAGATAATAAGGGATGGGATCACAATTCAAAACTCTAACTTCAAAACCTGTAGTTTGAACTACAGCATGGTCCATGTGGTTTTTGAAAGAGATGTCACAGAGAAAGCTTTTTTTTTTTTTCCAGAAAAATAACTATGTAGGTTCATATAGGTTATTTCTTGTAGTCTCCACTCCCCGGTCAAAAAAAAAGTCTTTGAAAGAAAAGCATGATCTGCTGTATATTTTCAGGTGCACATACATGTTGCATAAGGTAGCTAATAATATCTTTACAATCCTTTTTTTGGCTGAAATTGACCTTGGAGTCTGCAGAAATTATTGGGGGGGTCTCCTTTCTCAAAATATTTATTAGGCTCATGACTCACATGTACAGAAATGGAAACCTCTGACACATTTATACTAAATAGATACAGACTTGGCTATTAAGATGTAGAAATCATAACACTGAGGTAAAAAATAACAACTTCCCTCTTCACCATTTGTTAGCAATTAAAATAAAGGGTTCTTTGTGTATTGTGGGTGCCAACGTCCTTTAAAACCATATTACTCTGCCTGACCTGTGGTGGCGCAGTGGATAAAAGCTTTGACCTGGGAACACTGAGGTCGCCAGTTCAAAACCCTGCACTGGTCTGGTCAAGGCACTTATGGGAGTTGATGCTTCCAGCTCCTCCCCTCTTTCTCTCTCTCTCTCTCTCTCACTCACTCATTCTGTGTCTCCTCTCTAAAATGAATAAAATAAAAAAAGAAATTAAAACCATATTACTCTGAACTGGATGAAAAGATGAATGAGGTAAGTTATCTGCTCTAAATGAATTGATAAAACAAGAAGGGGGGGAGAAGTAGAAAATATACAGTATTTCTCAGTTTCTGTTTGCATGTTGGAATTTAAAGGATATGGACACAAGGAGAATTGTTTGTGGTTTTCTTGGAGAATTGCATGTGGTTTTCTTTTGGTGACAACTGTGATACTAGAGAGAGAACTTCCTGCCAGCAAGGTATCCAAGTTTCCTTAGAAAAGGGTATCATTTCAGCCAAACATCAAGGAGCAACGCGATTCTGATAAGAAAGAATAAATAAAGGTAGAATTCCCTGCATAAGAGATAGACAAACAAAAGGTCCTGGCAGGAGAAATACTTAGGTCAGATGGGAGCTGTGCAATCCCTTCTGATTTGATGCTGCAATGAGTGTATCTACCGAAGTCACCCTTCAGGTAAGAAAGAGAAAAGCCAAGTTACTTACCTGACTCTTTCCTGCGGTGTGTGTCTCTACTTGTGCTTTTGATTTGTCTCATCATGTTCACCTGCTGTGAGTTTATGTGACTTTGTTGCATTTGGATTTTGATGTCTGTGTCTTTATAGATTGTCTTAAATGTAATTTATAATAACGTTGGGTCTATATTCCATATACAAGAAGGACTTTGGGGGTTTTACACTCTGAATTTTGGATCCTGTCCACTTATTTTTGCAGATAAGGAAGAGCTCTATAATATCACGTCTGGGATCAGGGTTTCTCTAGGCTCAAGGCCAGGGTTTGGGGAGAGATAAGCAGATCTTTAAAAAAAAGGGCGTGGGGGAAGAGTAGCAAATCATGGTTTGAAATATATACTGCTCTGTAAAATATAATGAAGACTTCAGTGGCTCAGGAAAATCGGGAGTGGGTCTCTGCTGACAGCAGCGCCCCTAACAAGTGCTCAGGGAAGGCAAGATGGCCATAGCACGTCCAGTCCGGACGTGTGGGAACACTAGACTCAACCCGCCAGCTCGATTCTATATCGGGCTGACTCCAGACCTAGACGGCTCTCTCTTTCTCCATGCACGGCATCTGCATGTGAATACGCGCAAACAAATAATTGAACATCAAGCAAATATCAGTAGGATTAGTCTGGCATGTTGGAACAAATCTTGATAAATCCGCCTCAGTAACAATACCGCGACGATGCGGCTATGAGAGGAATACAAATTCAGCCCGTTGAAGTACTGGCGTGTAAGGAGAGCTATTTTAATAAAACTGCTTCGTCAGTTCCTATTACTGAGGGACTAGAGCTATTGAGCTGTGGCACTGAGGCCAAAAAAGAGGGGGATTTGGAAATGCAAATTAGAGATAAGACAGTAATAAACGTCTTTTCTTCGGCAGCGCACTCTCCCTGATGCCGGGAGCTACTTTAGAGATGACTGTTAATGGTTCTGTGAAATTGGAAGCATACATACCCAGAATGGACATCTCTGGCACGGTAGCATGATAGGGTCCATTAAGAAACTCTGGTGCATTGTCGTTGATGTCTTGAACTTTAATAATAAATTCAGAAGGAGGCTCAAGGGGCTTGTTGGTCTCCCAGTCCACTGCCTGAGCTGTCAGGGTATACTCAGCCTTTTCCTCGCGGTCAAGTCTTTTTATAGCGTGAATATCTCCTGTTATATCATTTATTTGAAAGATTGTCCCAGCGCCATCGCCCGATAGGATATATTTGATTTTTTTGCTCCCAGGATCCAGGTCTGTGTGGAGCTAAAATAAAAAGTGACATTGGTTAGCGATGGGGCAATTTACAACCTTATTTATTTATACTTTTAACTACTGCTTGCTTGAATACCAAGTTGGTTCTTTTTACATTAACTGCAACTTCATCGGTTTTTGCTAACAGTAGCTTTGCAAAGAGTCTAGGCAACTGTATGTATATAAGTAAAAATAAAACCTAATAAAATGCTTACAGATAAGTGTGCATGGTTAAAAATAATGCTGACCTGTTTAATATAAACTGAGATACAATTAGATTGAGAAAAAGGTAAGAAGAAAATACAAAAATGTATGGGTTTTTTTCAAATTATTAATACATTTATTTAAAGTTGTTCTTATTAGCTACCTTTTATGGATCACTATTTGTGTGCCAAAAAGTATGTGAACGACTTCTCATATACTTCCCTAAATTACCACCCAAAATTAAATTAATTAAAATATTTGCCACAAAACAAGAAAGAGAGCAGGTTTGACAAGGCGCACAATAACCTCACGAAGGTTCAGATGTTGGAATCAGGTGTGGTAGACCCGGAATTCGGCTCAGCTCTGCCTCTTATATTCACAAAAAACAAAAATAATTCGAATAATCTGATGCATATTAATATCTTATGTTTGTCTTCGATGCTTTTTACTGTGTTTCATAGGATTCTCCTGGTCCAGGAAAATTATTCCCATTTTTATGAAGAAGGGGACACATATTCCAAGGTGCGAAACACTCTGAAAAATAAAAACTTTGCAAGCAGGTTCCAGATCCCGCTCAGGTCATGGCAACAAAGACTGACTGAACACCACACCGCCGAAAACGTGGTGGCGGGAACAGTATCTCTGGTTTGAAATGTTCCGTTTACTCTCAAGAGGGCAACAGGCGAATTCTGATACATGGCACTTTTTTCTATGTTTCATTGACTGACTGCAGTTAAAAAAAAAAAAGTAAAATAAAACAAGAATTTATATATTTAATTTGCATTTTTTAAAAAGAGTCATTGAATTATAGTTGGAAAATACTGCTTAAGTGCACATGTTTTCAGTTATTTAAATGCCAATATAGTTCCACTTACTGCACCGTGAGATTTCAAATACTTGTTCCTTTAAAAAATAAAACAAAAATAAACAAACAAAAAGAACATGTCACGTGGAAAGAAACTCCCAGAAACTCAAAAGACATTGTGTTCTCTTGGGATCACGTTTATACACAATAGGCTCTATTGCTTCCTTTGCCAATTTAAATTGCATTTAGCGCTTCAGTAAATGAAAAGATTAGATTATTTAAAAAAAGACATAAAATAGCAACAAAGAGTCAAAATGGATCTAGATCTCCTACTTTACCTTTGAATATGTAAAAAAGTGAAAGCCTAAGATTACATCATTTATTGAATTTGAATCTCAAAATGTATCCCTTTGATTTATTGTATTAAATTTATTAACAAGAGCAAATATTGAAATGCCACTTTATCTTAATGAATGTGGGATTATAATTCATTAATGTGATATTAATCCTAATTTATGATCATTTTAATTTATGTGCATTTTAACATTTCCATTAGCATTTTTATTAAAAAAAAAGTGTATTTGAATAATACATCATTCTTGCCATTTTCCATTCACATACAAAGCACTCCTGAGACACAGAAGGTACTGGATGTGCTATACTCATCCACAACACTTTTGCTATTAAAAATTAAGCCTCTCAAAACGCTGTTACCATGATTATGTTAGAACTTATTTGTGCCATATCTATCTTACACTTATCAGTTAGCAAATTGGTATTATAATCCTAACTAAGGTGCTGATGGTCCCTTGTGTTTGGAAATAACTGAGGAAGAAGAAGGGAAAGACAGGTTTTGGAAAGAGAAAAACAAAAAGCTAAGATTCAGGTCCCTCTAAGCACGCAAACTGGAGAAATCAACACAAGTACCAGAGCGTCAGCTACTCCGCCTGGGACAGGAGGATGAAACATCCACCCTGAACCTGACGTAACGTGTCTGAAAAGTAGACAAAGATGGAAGCGGACACAGTAAGTGTGAGGTAACTGAAATCGGGTTACTCCCTATCACACTCAGCCATACGCAAGTATCGGAGAGCGCTGGGATGGGTCTGCTGCATCCTCAGTGAAAGCGAGTTCCCAAGACGTCATCCTGCAAAGGCAGGCAAAGGAAAAACACAGCAAGTACCACACGCTTCTCCTTTCTTCTGAATATTCCCTTCTAGCAAATCTCAGTAAAATGCCCATCCCTGGGCTAATGGAAACCTTGACACAGAATATCATGTTTCTCTACTTACTAGATTCATCCTATTATTTGTATCTCCATCTCTCTCTCTCTCTCTCTCACACACACACACACACACATACATACTTGCACATGGCTTGTTCAAATAACCAATTTGGCATTACAAGTGAAAGAGTTGTGGGTTTTTCAAGGGTAGTAATCTACAGGCATCAAATGCTTGGAAGAGCCCGCATTTGGATCTCTGAAGGATTCGGGGTACACAGTGACCAGCTGTCACATTTTCTGTTTTCTTAAAATGAGTCTGCCAGAATCTGCTCACTACAGTGCAACAAACCTGCGCTTATCAATGGGCCCACCTTAGGAACCTCTCTGTGAGATTGCAGCAGTGAAGCTATCCCAATGCACCAAACGTTCACACGTGAAACATCACCTAGAAATACGAGGACCATCTCCCAAGGGCTGCTTCTGCCACTAGAGCAGGGTAGAGGCCACATGCAAACCGGCCTGGGGTGGCAAGATTCCTCGGGGCTGTGACACAAAAGGACCTCATCCATTCATTTACAAAACATGCTCAGAGCATGTGCATAGAAAGCACAGGCATACGCTGCCCTCTAAGACCCACAGCCAGTGTGAGATAAACAAAATCAGAAAATTTAGAAGTATAATGATAGTATGTATTATTATCATGTATCGTGACTACTTATTAACTGATGAGCATTTTATTTAATAGTATTCTCACCACACATTTCTCCATTCACCAGTGAAACCACTGAGATGCAGAGATTTTTAGGAACCTTTTCCATAGACCGCACTCTCAGCGAGTGGCAATCCTAACAGCACATGCCTTAGAGTACATTTCCTGCCATCAGGTGCACACCCCAGAGGCTGTAATGTGGAATGCCTTAGAGTACGTTTCCTGCCATCAGGTGCACGCCCCAGAGGCTATAATTCGGCAAGGAGAGGGCTGGGGGTGGGCAGAGAAATGTTCTTTTGCCCACAGAGTGCATTGGGGAGGGAGAGAGGTGAGGGCTAAATCTTCAGGTCTCAGGGAGGGAGGAGGTGCAGGCCGGGCACAGGGAACAGTGAGGTGAAGACCTGGGATAAGACAGAGCGTCCTGAATTAAAGAAGCTACAGGTGACTTCACATGCCTACAGCACCGAGTTAAAGAGGAGAGAGGCAGCAGGAAATAAGAATAGAAAGCAAGAAAACAGTGCCCGGGCCGGACAGCTTGGTTGGTTTGGAGTGTCATCCCAAAGTGGAGAGGTTGCTGGTTTGATCCCCATTCAGGAAACATACAGGAGCGGATTGATTTTCCTGTCTCTCTCTCCCTGCCTTTCTCACAAAAACAAACAAACAAACAAAAATAAATAAATAAAAAACAAGGCATTGGCCACATTATGTAGGGCTTTGAAACCAAGATACAGAGTTTGCATTTGACTACAAATAAGCAACAAGAGTCCACAAACAGAGCATCAGTAAGGAGCCTGACATAGTGAGAGTCTTGTTTCAGTAATGTCACAGTGGTGGGCATGTGGCCCTAAGCAGAAGGTCTTGGAATCGGACAAAAGGGAAAGTCAGAGCGAAAACTGAGACATCAATTTCCAAAGCCGCTTTGATTTCGATTCTCAGCTACTGCCCACACCCATGATGTCACATCTACAAGCAGATGAATCTCCCAGCTCTCTGCTCCTTCATGGTGCCCTGGCTGGAGAAAGACAGTGTCAGGTGTGCAACAAGCAGTCCCAGATCTTCTTATTGCGTCTTTGATCTTAGGGATATAATACAATATGTCCCTGAAATTATATAACAGAACTGCTACATCATTGAGCTGAACTATGAACATCAGTTTAATTACACCTTCACTCTCTTCCATATATTTGCATAGTACCCCCCAAATAAAATCCAAGATTATCCTCTAAATGTCATAGAAAGAGCATTTGCATTTTCCTTCCCTGTTCTCCCTCTGCCTAGTCAAGGTCTGTCAAACTGTTGGAAGCACAGAAAATATGGAGTGTTGTGAATGGAAAAGAACAATGAAAAGAACATTTTCTTATTTGCTTTCAAAACGACAATTTCAAGCAGGAAGCAGAGCATTTAGAAAAAAAGGTAGGCCCCATGAGCTAAAATCTGACCCACTCTAAATGCAAAGCCCTTGAGTGCCCTCAAATCAGCACTAAACTTTAGCTCCCAGCATTAGAACCAAGGCTTGATAGATGCAATGATCGTTGAAGGGAGAGAGGATGGGTGGATAAATTGCTGGGTAATGGATGAATAACAGATGGGCAGTAGATGGTGATTATCTGATTCTCGGAGATCATTGTTTGCAGCATAAAAGCCTCACCCTACCTCCATCGTCAATATCACCCATACCTTTTTTCCCCCTACTCACACAGGATTTCTAAAGTACTCCTAGGACAGCCTAGAGAAGACGAATTCTCTGCTGAGTGCCTATTTTAATGAATGATTGATTGCCATTCTGAGAACCATTTCCACTCCAGGGAGTGATAAAGAAGCAGAGTCACTGAGCTACAGGGGAAACTGCTTCTTCATCGGTAAGTCTGGTGGCTCTGGCCCCAGAACTTCCTTTAAAGTTTCACTCTATTCATATGACGTCATAGGAGAGTTTCTCAAGTTTCCTGTCTCCCTCTAGAGAAGTACCCAAGTTAACGGGAAGAGAATCGTCATCTTTTGTAACCCAGAGAGGTGACCAGGGGTCACTGTAGCGTGTATCTGCATCACCCACTGATGTCTGGTTTTCATGAATCTGCTTATCCTTGGCGAGAACAGACAGCACTCTTGAATTAATTTACATCTTTGCACTAGATTCTCTGTATCTAGTTCCTGTCAGGGAGAAACCATGTTGTCGGCTATGAATCTCTCAGTGAGAAGACTGAAAATCGAATCTTCAAGTCACAACCATTCACTACCAGAAATGGCACCAGGGATTTGGACACAATATACGTTTTTGACCTAAATCTCTGACATGACAGGAATACAGGATGTCAATCCAGACGAGGTACATATTTAGGCTGTTAGGAGAGTAAAAGGCAGGTGAAGAGAAAGAGCAAGGGATACGAGTTCTTTTCATGTGTCTGATGTCCTTCCTCTCCCAGGATCAGGAGTTAGATTTGAAAGCTGCTTATTTTTACTCACAGTCCTTCTCACAAGGAAAGCTGACCACACGTGAAACGGCCCGTTCATGAGAGTTTGGTCCCATCACTGTAGTCAAGTAGAATGAGACAGCCACTGATTGACAAAGAGCTAGAGCTAGAGTGTCGTATGATGGTAGTAGACGGGTGGGAGGGACAGGATGTCAGGACAGGCTGTGTAACTCGTAAGGTGCCTGTCTCTGCTACAGTGGGACGATACTACAAAAAATCTGGATAATTCAAATACAGTTACCTTTCATCCAGCCTCTCTGTTCTGAATAAATTACAGACACAAATGATACCATAACATTAATACTAGGTACTACCAGGCATAATAAAACCCCAACATTTTAGTGAGATCAAGCTGGCAATGTGCAATTACTCTTATCATGACACATTATAAGAAATAATAATTGCATGAGATAATAACAGTTATCAAAGCAAATCACAAATAAACCAAGGTAAAAGGCTAATGAAGAAATGGTCCCAGAAAAAAGAATAAAACATGGCATCCCACACTGAAAATGACCCATTTCACAAATATATGTGTACGTGTGTGTGTATGTGTGTATATTTTCTAATATTTTCCAGTAGCCAAATGTATAGCATCTTCCTATCTCTGACACGTGCTCTCGCATTCTGCGTCCGCAGCCAGGGTGAGTATTGAACCATGTCGGAGTGACCGAGTCATAAGGACTCCTGGCCAGAGAAACAAAACACTGCAAGCAAGTCCAAGAGAAATGATGCTTTCAGCTGCAGGGACCTGAAAATATCGTTAAGAAACAAAATATATTGCTTATGTGTCTCTTTTAAATGCTAAGTTCTACAAGGGCAGAACTTCAATGTCCATTATTCAAAACTATCCCCAACGAGCCTCACACCTGGCACATAGTAAATGCTCATAAAAGATCATTAAGAAACCATATAAACAGAGTCTGCACAGGACCTTGTCCACGATTTCACACAGATGAGGGGCTCAGGTTCAGTAAATACTATATATGGACTTTCTCAAGCTCATGCAATTAACAAATGCCAGAAGTAGATACCTCCGGGTTCATCAGATTTCAAAACCTATACACTTTAGCATAATTCTATTGAGATCATCCAGACAGTACAATTAGTTAGTCTAGGGGCCTCCAGTTTCCCTAGAACAAGATCCCACAGTGGAGAAGCCTCTAGTTTGTCCCTAAATGGCCAGAGATTTAATATATACATTTGGAAACCATGTGTATAAAACTATATAGTACAGACACATTTTGTGAACCATTCCATCCTACAGAAGTTTGATAGAGACACAGAAATAAAAAGACAGTATGGTCAGCCAACAGGAATGCTGACAACAAGAAGCTGGCGGGACGTTTCCCAAGAGACTTCCCCAGCTGACATATGTGACTTTGGCAAGTTTGCTACTATATCCCTTGTCCTGTTGTGTCGTGTTGACCACAGCTTTGCCGCTTTGGAAATGTGATGTATCATCCCCGTGGCAAATTCACCTCTCCTAGCCAGACTGCAATAAAGAAAGAGACTTAGCCTAGTTTCTGTAAGGCACTATATTGGTGGTAAACAGCATTTCAAATATTTAAGTTAACATCCCAAGCAAAATTTCTCTTTACAGAAAGACCCCCACACAGGTGAAGCCAAGTCATCCTTGTTGATAGAATTCAGAGAAAAGAGAACTAAATGGATTGATTCTATAATGTCATAGAAAAAAGTAGCTTAAGTTTACCCATCTTACAAAAATGGTCTTAAAAAGGCTCCAAGAATGCTTATTTACATATTCTCAGATTTCCTCTTTCCCTTTAATTACAGAGGTAGTGTCTCCTTTATTTAACCAAGCAATCATTAGTGGGGGTAGGGGGAGGCAACGCTCTCCCTTTTGTGGGATACATATCTTCTTGTGTGCTGATAAATTAATATTAAAGTTAAAACTTATAGGCTTAGGAAGTCAATCTGTTTCTCTAAGGCAACCAAAAATGTACAAAGTAGTAGTTCAGATAATGAGATTATAAGACCTAGAATAAAAGTGTGATAAGAAATCGAGCCTAGATTGGAACAAACTGTAAGATAGCAAGGGATTTACTTAGCTCCCCAAAACTCAGTTTTCTTATTTGTAGAAGGTTTTTATTAAACCTACCTATAGATAATAGATAATAAAGGTCTGATATCGCCAATAACTAAGATATTCAAATAAAAATGCATGGATTCTTGTGGAGTGTGAATTTTAAGAAAGATAGATTCCGCCAAGCGTGGAAATACTTCCCATGAAAAATACACCTAACAATATATTCTGGCTCAGAATTCAACATACAACATTGGTTTTTAGTAAAAAGAAGAATGTCATTCCTTGAGTTCAATGATCTTGGTACCATGTGGGTTTAAACTCTTACATTGAGCATGTCACTTAATTACATACTTGGTATTTATTCACTTATTCAATGAATAATGATAGTAGGTATACCTGAAATATTTTATTTCCTTTTATTCAGCCTTATTAAGATAAATTTGTAGGACATTTTAAAGTTATATTGTTTTTTTGTTTCTTCCTACTCAATAACTGTAAGTCCCATAAGTCTAGAAGTACGGAAGGTCACTGGGTCACTGAATAAACGCATGTGTGAGCAAGAATGTGGGTGAATAGGAATAGCAGTTACTAAGAAGAGACTTAGGTGAATGGACTGAGGACTGAATGGGTAGACAGCTGGGTAAATTAGTTAAGAGAATAAAGGGGAGGGTGATGATTAGCTGGATGTCTTGCTGGAAAACTCCAGGACATGGAAAATAATACATAAAGGGGTGGCTGACTAAACAAGATTCACAACCTTCTTCATTTAGGTTCTAACACATACTAAATACTATGAGTCAACGGATGAATGAACAGATGGATGGGAGGTGAGTGGGTGGGCTGGAAAGACCACCAAGTTTCTCACTAAAATGATTGATTTGGGGAAAACATAAATAATCTCGTCCCAGAGCACTATTCTCTGCCTTACGCTAAAGCAGACGTAGTCCCAGGAAGTTCAAAAATAAATTACAAAAGATTTCTTTTCTATGCAGCTTTTTGGTGCATATTTAATTTTTGACATAACAATCTTCCCACAAATTTCCTGGAAAATAAAAAAACTCTCTATCTCTCTTAATATGATGAATGGATGGATGGACAAAAGGATGGATGAACTAACAGATGGATGGATGGATGGTTGGATGGTTGGATGGATGGATGGATGGATGGATGGATGGATGGATGGATGGATGGATGGATGAACAGATAGATAGACAAACAGATATATGAGTGGGTGAAACATTGTATCAAATAAATATGCAATATAATATTACACAATGTAAACAAGGTGAGTAGGACTAAAGAAAGACACCCAGAATTATTATCCAAACAAAAGAAGTAAATTTTAAATGGATACGAATATTTAAAACAGATATTCAGGACATTTTCCAAAGGTCTATTTACAGTGGAAAATTTAGTTATACTGTGGAAAAATAAGAAAAACTTAAGAGAATGAAGTACCTTTGTTCTTTATATTTCTAAAGAACTTTCACCAGAGTACTCATAGGAGTTAAAAATATGAGATAAGATGTCTGATGTGGTAATCACAATTGTTTGCTAAACAGGATATATCTTGTTAACCAAATGACCAACAAAAGCACGGTGGGAAAGCAGCCGGCAGATAACCAATGCCAGTCATGTATTCTCTCTGAAATTATGTATTTATAAAGAGGCTGTGGGATAATCAAAATGCAATGCACATGGAAGATTATTGCAATTGAAGTCAAATACATAAACCTGGAGTTTAATTTGGGCCTTAGAATAGATTGTGACAATGGCAAATCATCTTTCTTCTGTGATCAAAACCCTAATAAGAATAACTTGGCTGTGTTACCCACTCCTACCCCTTGAGCACTGTAAACTGTCTCGTTCCAAGTCTTGTAAAAAAGTAGAGGGTCAGCTTTAGGCAGGTGGCTCAGTGGATAAAGCGTCATCCCAGCATCCCCAGGTTGTGGGTTCAATCCCTGGTCAGGGAATGAATAAGAAGCAATCAATGAGCATACAAGTAAGGAGAACAACAAGTTGATGCTTCTCTCTCTCTCTTTTACACTCTCTCCCCCTCCCTTCCTGTCTCTCAAATCAATGAAAAAATTAAAAGAAAAAGCAGGAGATCATGGATAAAACTCAAATTTAACAGAAATAATTTCATTTTCAAGTTTTCAGACATGACTACTCAATAGGTGGATAAAGAGGTACTTGAATGGGTGGGTGGATGGGTGGATGGATGGATGGATGGATGGGTGGATGGGTGGATGGGTGGATGGGTGGATGGGTGGATGGATGGATGGATGGATGGATGGGTGGGTGGGTGGATAGATGGACGAACGGATATACTGATAAGAGAATTAAAAGAGGATAATGGGAAGTAAGTTGTTTTATTTGAGACACATGAATGGCCAACTTACTAGATCACAAAATCCTCCCTTTTAGGTAAATGAGAATCAGAAGTGTTGGTCTGCATTTTAACTATTAGACATGATCTTCAACAGGTTATTAATTTTTTTTTCTTATTTTAGTTTTCACTAAATAATGGAAAAAAATAAATGATACGAACAAAGCCATTGGTACTTTTAGCAAATACATTATCTCAGATTATTGTAAGCATAGCATGCATGTGGAAGTTTTTTTTAACTCTTCCTCTCACAAGTATCATTATCCCTACAGTGACTATTTGGAAATGAAACCTAACATACCGTCGAATTATCAGAATTAGGTGTTAATAACATAGCCCACAATGCTGTGATGTCTATGTGTGTTTATATGTGTTTCTCTACTAACAGCAACAACAATACAACTTCAAAGGAAACTTAAAAACTGGAGATGCCCTCATTTCACACTATAAACAAACCTATAGATTTTCAGGAAATCTGTAAATCTACTGCTTTATTAATACTATTAATACTTTATGAAAATAAATAGGTAGTTTTTCCATCAGTAAATAAAAACAAAGATACTCCTTTTAAGTCCTCTGTTATAAGCTGAATCATTTCCCCTGAAAATTTATAAATTAGGCCCTGGGAAGTTGGCTCAAGTTGGTAGAGCTTTGGCCCGGTATGTGGATATCCCGAGTTCAATTCCCAGTCAGGGCACACAGGAGTAGCACCCATCTGCTTCTCCATCCTTCCCTCTCTTCTCCTCCTGCAGCCATGGCTTGATTGGAGTGAGTTGGCCCCAGGTGCTGAGGATGGCTCCATGGCCTCTGCCTCAGGCACTAAGAAGAGCTCGGCTGCTGAGCAATGGAGCAATGCCCAGATGGGCAGAGCACCACCCCCTAGTGCGCTTGCCAGGTGGATCCTGGTAGGGTTGCATACAGGATTCTATCTCTGCCTTCCCTCCTCTCACTGAATTAAAAAAAAAAAATCATAAATTAAAGCCCTAACCCCTAGTACCTTAAAATGTGACTATATTTGGAGTGAGGTCTATTAAAGATATGATGATGTTAAAATGAAGCTAAGATGGGCCTTAATCTGATCTGACTGGTGTCCTTATAAGAGGATGTTTGGACACACAAAGAGACACCAGGGATGCATGGGCACAAGTAAAAGTCAAGGTGGGGACCCACAGAGAAGGCAGCAATCAGCAAGCCCAGGTGAGAGGCCTCAGAAGAAGCCAACTCTGCTGACACCTTGATCATGAACTTCTAGCCCCCAGAACTATGAGAAAATATATATGTATTATGTTTCTTCTTCTTCAAGTGAGAGGGGGGGAGAAGGAGAGACAGACTCCCACATGTGCCCCGACCGGGATCCACTTGGCAACCCCTGTCTGTGACCAATGCTCTGCCCATCTGGGGCCACTGGCAACTGAGCTATTTTTAGCACCTGAGGATGAGGTTTGACAGAGCCATCCTCAGTGCCTAGGCCCTACATGCTCAAATCAACCAAGCCATGGCTGCAGGAGGGGAAGAGAGACAGAAGAGAAGAGAAGAGAATAGAGGAGAAGAGAAGAGAAGAGAAGAGAAGAGAAGAGAAGAGAAGAGAAGAGAAGAGAAGAGAGGAGAGGAGAAGTGAGGAGAGGACAGGGGGAGAAGCAGATGGTTGCTTCTCCTGTGTGCCCTGACCAAGAACAAACCCAGGACTTCTACACACTGGGTTGATGCTCTACCACTGAGTCAACTGGCCAGGGATGAAAAATATATTTTAAGAACAGTGAGAGTTCCCTTACACTAGATACACTCACTGTCTATGTCCTTTAAGTATCACAACAACACTATGAGGTATATACCAAACCCTCCATTTTACAGATTAAGAAACTAAAGATTAATGAGAATACAAGCAATTGCTCAACATCACATCCAGCAAGCAATGGAGAAAGGACTCAAGTCCAAGTCAACCTGCTTCTCAAGCTCATGCTTTATTGTTGGTGCCAGAATCAAACAGAAAACTAATAGTAAAAGCATCTGAAACCAAAGCCTTTCCTGTTCACAAAACTATGGCCTGTTCAGTGATCTTTTAAAACATACATTTCTCTTAGGATAATATCCTCTAGGTCCATCCATGTCAGACAGAGAAAGACAAATACTATATGGTTTCACTAATATGAGAAATCAAGAAGAACAAAAACACACACAAAAAGAAACAGAGCTCAAACTGATGCCTGCCGGGGTGGTGGCATGAGGCGGGAAAGGTAACAGGGAATATAGTCTCTAATATGATGTGGTAAATCTGCACAGTGACAGGTGATTACTAGACTTAGTGTGGCCATCACATCATAAGGTATATACACGTTGAATCTTTGTATTATATACCTGAAAACAACATTATATATTGTATGCTAAGTATGCTTAAATTAAAGAAATATCGGCGATCAATAAATACATTTTAAAAACATGCATTTCACATATGGACTGTTTGTTTAGCAGGAGTCTGATGGTAATTAAAGTCAAGGTCAGAGTTGGCACCTTTCAGGCACAGAACAAGAAACAAGAGTCCCACATCTAAAGACCTCTGCAATCTGTAACACCCAATTAACACCTTAGAATTCAAGATCCCCAAACTCCCATGGAGGAAGAGCCTGGTGGAAGCATCCCCAGGAAAGGGAGGAGGGGAGAAGAAAACTGGCCCTTGGCAGCAGAAAAAGCTTTAGGGAAATTTAGCAAACCTAGGAGGCAGATGCTAGGAGGCACAGTAAGGGGTTTACAGAAAACAATGTCAAGCTGGAGAATCATTAGAAACATTTTACAAATCAGAATCTATCAGTGGGAAATGTCTACTCAAATGATTATGTATTCATATCTTCCCTAAATATAAATAAACTAATACACACTTCTGTGCATTCAGCAACATTAATAATTCGGCAACACTGATTAGGTGCATAATGGATGTTGGATAAATAACTCTGAATATAGGGAAAAGCTCTATCGTACATCCTTTCTTCCTGCCAGTAGCCTATGCATTTGTGGTAAGAAACTACCCTGGAAAAGTGCATTCACAATTTCTCCCACTCTGATCTTGAGAAAAGTTTTGTCTGTCCTGGCAGACTCTTAGAACATTAAAATATAGATTGAATGATCCCTAAGTCTTCTGTTACCCAGATATGCTAGTTTTGCTTGCAATAACACATTCAAGAGCTATCAATACAAAAAGCAATGGCGTTTGGGTGGGTGGGAGTCAGGGGAGAAGACTTGTTTTTCATCTACTCTTTGTTTGGTTTCAGTTGTGGTGCACTGAGGAGAGAGAAGAAACTTGGGAATTTCAGCACTAAACATGAAAGATTTTCAGAGCTGCAAGAAGGGAACCAGGTTTTCAAAAGGTTGCAGTAAACAATAAAAATACTGATTTCACTTCATCATATTATGCAGTGATTACATTAAAAGAAGAAAACTGCTTTTCAATTATCTTTGTAGTTTTTTTTTCCTTTTTATTGAATTTATTGGGGTGTCACTGGTTAACAAAATTATACAGGTTTCAGGTGCCCCATTCTACAACACATCTATGTACATTGTATTGTGTTCACCACCCCCAAGTCAAGTCTGCTTCCATCACCATTTATCCACACTCTATTCTCAATACCTGCCTCCCTCCCCCTCCCACACCCGCAATCACCACACTGTTGTCTGTGACCATGAGGTTTCTTTCTTTTTGCTCAATTCTTCCACCCCCACAACCAGCCGTTTTCAATTTTATCTGGATGTGAGATGAGGGGCCCTTTGAAACTGACCACGCACTGAAATAAAACTTGGATGCAGCTCAGCCTTGTAGACCACTTATGTGTGTGGGTGGGTGCGTGTACAGTCCCGCTGCGGGGGAGCTGGGGGGCACTGGGAAGAATGACTGGACTGCGGCTGTAGTCATGGAGGGCAACTTGAAGCACCCATAGTTCCATTTTTAAAGTGGCTAGTCTTTGTTGTCGGGTGCAAGAAAAATTCTGGCAAGAAGCAAAGCTACAAGCAAAGTTGTAGATCTGTCCTGTTTCTAGGAACCACCTTTGTCAGGACTTTAGACATGAGCACGGGGAGAAATAGAAAGCTTTACAGCAGCAGTTCTAAAAGCACGGGTCCATAGACCTCTGGGAATCTCTGAGCACCTTCCAGGGCATCCAGAAGGTCAAAGTCACTCTCCTTTCTAACTGGGTTCACATCACATTGAGTATATTCCCAGTGCTGCATGCTGCATCCTGTGACTTATTCATTTTGTAACTAGAAGTTTGTAGCCTCTCAATATTTTTTTAAGAGTAAAAGGTATCCTATCCTATTACCAAAAATTTTGAAAACCACTTATCTAAATTTAATACACTTATACCATAAAAAAGTTAAATTTAAAAACTAATGTCATTTTCATATTGTAAAAATTGTCTGCTGGTCTGGAAAAAAATTATAAGGTTAGCATCACAGCACCTACGTTAAAAGATTTCTATGTATAACCAAGGTAAAGTCAAACTCATCTGGTTTCAATTTAAGGCAATTTTTACAAATAAGGAAGGGGATTCCTATTTCTCTGAAACTTTGTAAATATTAAATGAAATATTATATGTCAACTATAAGCACAAAGCTAGAATATTCAAGTTCTTTGCCCAAAACAGCCTTCTTTGAAGCAAGCTTAATAATTTGCACATTAAAGCAATTCTTCTGAGAGGGTGGGCATTCACCTCAAATCACAGGTAAATACTATCTCAGTTATTCAGAAGTCACGGCAATCTATTTACATGGCTAGAGGAAATAGGTATGAACAACAGTCTCATATGTATGCTTAGAGCAGTGCAAAATTAATGACTATCAGAATAATGAGTAAAAGCACCTATTTCTGGACCATCTTAGCAATTTATTTCTGTGATTTTGTTGTTGTTGTTGTTCTGTTGTTTTTTTTCCGAAATTAGAAGTGAGGAGGCAGTCAGACAGACTCCCGCATGTGCCCAACCAGGATCCACCCGGCATGCCCACCAGGGGGCGATGCTCTGCCCATCTGGGGCATTGCTTACCAGAGCCATTCTAGTGCCTGAGGCAGAGGCCATGGAGCCATCCTCAGAGCCCGGACCAACTCTGCTCCAATGGAGCCTTGGCTGCTGGAGGGGAAGAGAGAGATAGAGAGAAAGGAGAGGGGGAAGGGTGGAAAAGCAGATAGGCACTTCTCCTGTGTGCCCTGACTGGGAATTGAACCCGGGACTTTCATACTTTCATACTCTGGGCTGACGTTCTACCACTGGTCCAACTGGCCAGGGCCTTTGTGATTTTTTAAAATCAAGTTTTAGAAAGAGAAGGCGCGTGTGCGCGCACACATACACACACACACACACACACACACACACACACACACACACACCAACTTGTTGCTCCACTTACTCATGCCATCATTGGTTATTTCTCGTATGTGTCCTGACCATGGATCAAACCTGCAACCTTAGATGTAGAGATGATGCTCTAACCAACTGAACTACCCAGCCAAGGCCCTGCGATTTGTGTTTTAATCCTAAATAATTCTCCATGGAATTGTTTTACTTGATAATGGCAAATGCCCTTTTTAATAAATGACCCAAATTGTTTCTGTTAGGGTACAATCAGTTTTAGGCTACAAACATATTATAGGGACTTTCAAGCATTCATATCCTGACCCCTAAAGCACTTCACTTCTGTATATATACATTCATTCACATGCGGCTACATAGACAGCTGTGCAATCTACTGCTGTCAACAAATATGTATAGTGCTTCTACCCTGTGCTCAGCACCCAGCTTCTCGTCCGTGCTCTCATTACAGGACACACCAAACACCAAGGCTGTTCTTATGGAGCTAAACATCAAGCCAGAATGACCTGCTTCTCAGATCCGAGGCGTCTGGAATAGGTGATAGCACAGACCCCTCCCACCCCAACATTCTACTCTCACTACTGAAAGTTGCTGAAAATAATGACCTGCCCGGGCATCAGCGTGGCACACTCATGTGAAGGTCAAAAAGACTCATAGTCAAAAACCGCACTCATAAATATACAGGATCTTGGTGATTGATGGAGCAACATAATCAGGATAAATGAATATCCGTTCCTGTTAAAAATAAATAAAAAGAGATACACATACTTAAAAAAATATTCATCTCCAGGCATGTAGTCATTTCAGTTGATACAACTCTTAACTCAAATGCAACCTTCTATTTTTAACATCTCTGTCTGTTTTGGCAAAGAAACCATTTAAAATAAAAAACCGTTCTTTGTCTTGCTGAGGATGATTTGAAAGGCACTCCTAGTGTACAATTTCCATAGAGTCACTAATTGTTCCTTACTTGAAAATTCATTCTTTTGAAAATGCGACGTGCAGGGTAATGTAAATACCAACCAGGCTCGTGATACCGCTCTGCACTAGCAGCCGCGTTATTATTCCGTCGTAATGAATCCACTTCTAAAACAAAGTGTTGACAGCACTCTTATTCAAATATGTAGCATATGTTTATAGTCTCACACACTGAGGTACACACATAATTACCATATACGCGTGAGAGAAACTGCAGAGGCAGTCCAAGGGAGCCATACTTCCTCCAACTGAGAAGTTGCTACTGTCCGAGTAAGACAGGTGAGACCATGAAGTGGCAACAGTGTCAAAGGCCTATCAGACATGGCCAGCTGACTAATTAACAAAGCAAAACACACACCAAAATGTTTTTGTTGCTCTTTGAATATAAGCTGAGAAAAGCTCAGGAAAATCAGGGTACTCCCTGGTTTTCCTTATCCCAGTCAATGGAATAATGCATCATTGCAGACAATACTGAGAAGCTCCAAAGCACAAGGCCACCTTCTACCCAAACCAAGTAACAATTAGGAGGGGAATAATGACTTCGACTTGTTAGAGATATGCTTTCAGAGAAAGAAAATTATGTGACGTTTCTTTCCTTTTGTTTATTTAACTGTTCTCCATTTGTTCATGTTAGGAAGTAATTCATGTATGTGTGTAAATATAGAGAAATCAACTCACACTTATTTCAAAGTATCATGTAATGTACATTTCAAGGGAAGTTGAAGTAGGGTCATTCATTGGCTAAAGTACAATAGACCGTTCCTTAGAGGAAATGTATGTCAGGAAATGTTCAAATCAAGCATCGGAGCAAGTAAGAGTTTACCCCATAAATAATAAACTTCTGAAGTATTCATTTTAGTCGAGGAGGGGGGTAAAAAAAGAAACAACTCTAACATTGTTACTCCAATGATGGCTGTTTCCAGACAGGTCAGGAGTTAGCAGGATAAGTTGAAAAAGAAAGAGAAAGACATGGAGGAGAAAGAGCTGAAAGTACATAGACGCACCCCGTGTTATGTGCTGGTCTAATTAATTAAGTGCATTCCTTTATCTTTGCACTCCAAGGCCGTTTTCATTATTCTCATTTTATAGTTGCGAAATCTGGGATCTGGTAATTAAGTAACCTGTTCCAAGACACACAAGTTAATAAAGCAGAACCATGAAGATTTAGTCTTGGACTCCAAAGCTATGTGTGTGCCTCTTGTGTGTGTGCGTGCATGTGTGCACACGTGTGTGTCTGTGCATGCTTGCACATATGTGCACTTGCTTACAATCATTCTTTTTCTCCATTTCAAATAAATATCTTTTTTTTTCTCCTGAATTTTGTTGGTGACTCCTTGGAAGTGGGGGGGGGGATAATACTCTAATTATGAGAAAAAGGAAACTGGATGAACATTTGTTGAGAACTGATCCTTTGGCAGATTATTGAACTCACAAGATAATGAACAGAAGAGCTATTTGAACCTGAGTATGCCCGACAGCAGCCCGTTCATTCCCAGTACCTCACAGTCATTTTCAAAAATCTCTGACTTCTTTACAGCTTGGCTTCCTGCTTTGCAGCACCTTCTAAAGTAACTTCCTGACCCGCGTGTGTCCTTGTTAGTTATTTCTTCTAGAGGGTCAACTCTGTAATTCACCAAACAGATGAGAACCGTTAGGTGGTAGAGGGACTTTTCTAGGTCCTTAAGTTTCTGCGACACCTGACAGATGGAGCATATGCTCACAAATGACCCAGCATTTAAACAAATTTTGGCGATGCAACAGGAATCACCAGGATGCAGTGTGCTCGTTCACATTCACAAACAAGAACTATTAAAGGAGGCGTAATTTTAATTCAATGGGTTCCCTTACTTGTTTTGTGAGCCAACATAAGTGTCACTAATAGTAATAGCAAGTATGTGTAGACACACCCTGGCGAGTAGCATCCAGGGTGTGCCAAGTTACTGGGTGTGGTTTGGGAGGCAAGGATAGCTACACAAAGTCTCATTTCAGATATTATGCGCTTTTTATTTCAAATGGCTAATCACTGCCATTGAGTCTGCCGTTAATACCTCCCATGACAAGTTCAAGGATAAAGAGGGAAAAACAACAGCCACATTGGGAGGCACTGCGTGAGCTATCACCTACGGTCTGCGTGTCTCATGGTCAGCCTTGCCGTGGCGTTCAATAACACGGAACAGTAGAAAGAATATAGATTTTCTGAGTCAGTTGCTCTCAATCTCAACCGTAGCTTTGTCATTTCAACATCATGTGACCTTAGGCCAATCACTTCACTTCTCTTAGCTTCGATTTCTACGTCGCCACAGGTATAAGAATATCTCATAGAGTCAGTGCGATATGTACATTAGGTACAAGTATGTCTGTTAACTCAGTGTTTTTTAACCACCGGTCCGTGATCACTGCAGGTCCACTATAAATTTCCTGTCGGTCTGTGAAAGTTACCCACCCTGACGCTGTATGAAGATTATAGACCCAATGACATCAGTGAAATTTGCTTATGCTCAGGGGGATCTCTGCCTTAGGAATCCCTCAAATAATTCTCCTATCTTCACTGGTCTCCAAGTGTTAAAAGTTGGAAAGCACTGTTCACTGACGATGGCAGGTATGTAAATTGTAGGTGTAAGTCTAGGTACAGCAGCTACAAGTCTTGATTAAGCAAACATCTTTGTATTTCTACTTGTGCTTAGTTTTTGTTAAACATGCACACATCAAGCCATCCACATTCTCTATACATAAACCTACAACACAGCTGTCTGTGCGGGGACAGGGTTGGTGACAGTGCCTCAGAAATTGCCTCCAGGGATGGAGTTTAAGTGGCCACGTAGACCCACATGGCCCGTAGCACAGTGCTGAAGCTTCAAATTGATCAACTTTAAATGTGTTTACAGAAGATACGTTTGGACAAGAGGATTAGGCTATGTAAAAATGTTTGAAAACCACTGCTCTGCATACTCTCCTACCTATGGCTGAACTACGTAAGAATACCTGAGCTCCGTGTGCAATGGCATCTGTATGTTGGGTCCTTGCCTTCCGGTTAGTCAGTAGAGTGTGTTTCACTGAATTGCACTCTACATGCAAGAGTTGCATTTTTGTGACCTAAATTAAGGACCATCAGCAATTAAAAGCTCTATGAAACACGTCACTGTGACAGTCCACGGCTAAGCCAAGGGGGCTGTTCAGAACACTGCCTAGTGTACGACAGGGAGAGAACGCTTAGATGAAGGTAACTACCAAGGCAGTAACCGAATTTCTCAAGATAAGCTAGCTTATTGTATCTTATGGATACTCCGATTGGTACTACTAATCAGCTTTTAGACTTCACAGTGGATACCAGCAAGCCGAGGGTCAAATGGTTAATATTCAAAGTTATGGCAATTCTATCTAACAAATAGAACAATAACCAATGTACAGAAATTCTACTGTGCAACTTGGTGTGTTAGCTGAATTAACAGTGCTCTTGGCTCCTGTTTATTTTTTGGTTTTTATTTTTATTGAATTTCTTGAGATGACATTGGTTAATAAAATTACTTAAGTTTCAGGTGTACAATTCTGTAACACATCATCTATACATTGTATTGTGTGCTCACCACCTCACGTCAAGTCTCCTTCCATCACCATTTATCCCCCTTTCCCTCTTCTACCTCCCCCACCCCCTTCTGTCTGGTAGACACCTACCATATTGATTCCTAGTTGTTTTCCATTTTTACAATATATATATTTGTGTGTGTGTGTGTGTGTGTGTGTGTGTGTGTGTGTGACAGAGATGGAGAGTGAAACAGAGACAGACAAGGACAGACAGACAGGAAGGGAGAAAGATGAGAAACATCAGTTCTTTGTTGCAGCACCTTAGTTGTTCATTGATTGCTTTCTCATATGTGCCTTGACCAGGGGGCTAAAGCAGAGCGAGCGACCCCTTGCTCAAGCCAGCAACCATGAGGTTATGTCTATGATCCCACACTCAAGCCAGTCACCTCAGGGTCTCGAACCTGGGCCCTCCATGTCTTAGTCTAATGCTCCATCCACTGCACTACCACCTGGTCAGGCTTCATTTTTATAATTTTATTCCAAACATTACTTGTTTATGTAGTCCTGTCATTGTTTTCACTTTATATTTTAATATATATATATATATATATCTCATCATCATCATCTGTGGCAAGCTGCAATGCTGATGCAAATATGGGAAGCTTGCTTTGGAGATATTCAAACTCATGCCCACCATATGTATATGCTAAGTACTCATTACACATGTTCTCTTTATAATCCTCCCTCTTTCATCAAGGAACCTGGTCAGCTCAAAACCTGGTAAGAAAGCTTGTGCCTACTGTGACTGTTGACAGGCCTGAGCCACGCATCCACTGTGTCTGCACTCCACCTCCCCTCTACTCCGTCCTGCTCTCCCTCCTCCGACTCGAATGGAGACAAAGGCTGCACCCCCAGCCACTAGTGGCCTCACTCTCTGCTTCCAACAGGGACCCCAGTATTAATAAACCTCATAACCGTCAATAGGAGAGGTTAGCATCCTTTTAAATAAGCAAATGGAAATCGCACTGTGTTAGAGACCCCATGAAAGTGAGTGATGCGAAGGTGTTCAAGGTACAGGTGCTGTGGTATAAGCCATATTATCAAGATATCCTTTCTTGTTCTAAATTCTAAGAGGCCAATGCATTAGATAGTAAGCTGGCACCTGGTAGATTTATTTTCTGTGAAGAAACAGAATGGTCCACTGAAACACATACGTTAGATAGTTCTTTACTAGAGCTTCTTACAGTTTACTTTTCTCTAAAGATTTCTACCTGTTTTCGGGTGCTGAAATATATACTTTGTATGGATAAACTCATCTAAGCACCTCGAGCCCTGGTTTCCTAATGTGTGTACAGTGGGGCTATGATTACACGTCTAGTTGCCTTCATACTGACCCAGCCATCATGGCTCCAGACCTCCTGCTCTTAACCACATCCTAGTTACTACAGGGAGAGAACGCTTAGATGAAGATAACCACCAAGGCAGTAACCGAGTGTCTCAAGATAAGTTAGCTTATTTTATCTTATGGATACTCTGATTGGTACTACTAATCAGCTTTTAGACTTCACAGTGACTACACAATAATTTTCTGAGTGAGGTTTTCTCATTCTCAGCTATTTTATCCAGACCTGGCTGTGTTCATCCAGATGAATCAGAGATTCTTGGGAAGAAATCTATTGTGCTGAGCTTGCCAGTAGGGAGTTCCACTAAGTCCACTAATGGAAATATCTAAACAAAAGCATGGCTTATTTTTTAATGAGAAGGGAATCAATGGGCGAGTCAATAGATTAATACACACAAAGCTTATGTCAATCACACAACTAAGCCAAAAGCCAAAATGTAATAAGTATAATGATAGGTAAGTTTAACATTGGCCAAATTCTTTTTGTCAGTCTGTCCCATCAGATATACTGAAGCACCCCTTTTCTGCAAGGAATATGTTCTAAGACCCCCTGTACCAAGCCTTAGATGTACTATGCTTTTTCTTATGCACACACACACCTATGATAAAGTTGAAATAATAAATTAGGCAGTTTCACAGATAGAAGATGTGTTTTTACCATTGACCCTAGCAACCTTACTTACCATAGATACTTTTTTCTTTCCTTACAAAGTCAAGAACTTGAACCTGTTCATGGGAAGGAAGCACTTACGGCTTCTCTTTGGCGCGTCCAAGTTGCCAGCATCACTTCTCCTGCGCTTTGGGTCCATGATTAAGTCAAATAAGGGTGACCCGAACAAGCACTGCAGTAATGCAACAGTCGTTCTGGTAACCACGATGACTACTGGCTTACAACTGGTGGCATACACACGCAGTGCAGAAACGCTAGTCTAAGGGACGGTTCACGTCCTGGAAGGGACAGAGCTGAATAGCACATGACTTCATCACATTACACAGAACAAGGTGCAATTTAGAATTTAAAATTGTTTATTTCTGAAGTTTTCCATTTAATGTTTTTAGACTAAGCTTGACCAAAGGTAACTGAAATGAGAGGAAGAAATAAAACCATGGGTAAAGGAGGACTACTGTATGCGAGGGGTGGTATTTAAACCAAAGGGTGATCATTCCACATATTGTAATCACAGTGGTGATTGCAAACAACTACTTATAAACAATGGCTTACATCAGCATTAGGCAGAACCAAGAACAAAGGGAAATGTTTAAAGTTAAAAAAAATAGTGTGAATAGTAAAAGTCAAATTTGTATTAATGTGGAGAATTTGCTCAGGAGATTCCTTTTTTTTTTTTTTTTTTTTTACAGAGACAAGAGAGTCAGAAGTCAGAGAGAGGGACAGCAGGCAGGGACAGACAGACAGGAATGGAGAGAGATGAGAAGAAAGAAGTTTTTCGTTGTGGCACTTTAGTTGTTCATTGATTGCTTTCTCACATGTTCCTTGACCGCGGGCCTTCAGCAGACTGAGCCACCCCTTGCTGGAGCCAGCGACCTTGGGTCCAAGCTGGCGAGCTTTTGCTCAAGCCGGATGGGCCCGCGCTCAAGCTGGCGACCTGAACCTGGGTCCTCCGCATCCCACGTTCTATCCACTGCGCCACCGCCTAGTCAGGCAGGAGATTCCTGTTTATATTAGCTAAAATTAGAAAAAAAGATTATACAGACCTGCCCATATACACATACATATTTTAAAATGAGAAATACAATTGTGTTACATTCAAATAAATATAATCTTTAGATGCAAGTTAACCAGCTGTTGTCAAGACAGATGGTAACTTTGAGAACAGGACAAACATTCTTTGTAAACGCCGCAGTAAATCACTAACCTTTGCTTACACTACAATTATCTTGCCTATTTATCAATGCACCTGTGAATAGTGTTGGAAACTAGCTGAATTCTTTCATATCAAAAGGAATGAAAGTTTACAAATCTGCCTTGACCTTCAGAATTCTGGATTCATCATTAACAAACCTGAGGACACACTTGCTTTGAGCTTAGAATGTGTATTGAGAACTGAGTGAACCTTTTACTTCATAAAAAATAAACACTGAACCCTTTCTTAATCCTGATAAAATAGTCTCCAAATTTTAAAATAGTAACTAAAGTAGGAGTTTGTACTATATCATTCCTTTCTTCACGGATCATTAAGTATTTTCTAGCTAAATTTTTTCTCATTAAGAAACGTGGGTCTGACCAGGCAGTGGCTCAGTGGATAGAGCATCGGACTGGACTGGGACATGGAAGACCCAGGTTCGAGACCCAGAGCTCACCAGCTTGAGCGCGGGCCTATCTGGCTTGAGCAAAAGCTCATCAGCTTGGACCCAAGGTCGCTGGCTCCAGCAAGGGGTTGCTCGGTCTGCTGAAGGCCAGCGGTCAAGGCACCTGTGAGAAAGCAATCAGTGAACAACTAAGATGTCGCAACAGCAACGGAAAACTAATGATTGATGCTTCTCACTTCTCTCCGTTCCTGTCTGTCTGTTCATATCTATCCTTTCTGACTCTTTCTCTGTCCCTGTAACAAAAAGAAATAGTGGTCTCTAGGTATTTAAAGGCAAGAAAAGAAAACAAACTCTAAATGTCACCCCCATGTGAAATTCCTAATGTTATTCTTCATAACACGGCCTGAGCAGCCCGGTCATATCAAAGACATGTATTACAGCATGGTTTTTTTCTATACATTTTATTATATTAATTAGAGATGGTGTATATATATATATATATATATATATGAAGAATGTTTCACTTAAAATGAAAAAGGTTGAAATAATGAGAACTTTTTTTTTTAGAAAGAAGAGGGGGGAAGAGAGCGAGAAGAATCAACTCGCTACACCTCTCACGCGGACCCAACTAGGGCCTGAGCTGGTGACCCCAGGATCAAACCAGCAACCTTGGTACTCTGGAGGATGCTCCATCCACTGCACAACCAGCCATGCCACATGAGACCTTCTTTTAACATCCGCTAAGAATATCCGTTTACTGGAATGTCCCAATGACATGCAGCTGTACTGGGCTCTCGCCTCACTGCTGTGCTACTTTTTCTGGTCACTGGAAACACCCAAGACCACTGTCCAGAACTGCAAGCCACAATCTCATTTGGTCCATCAGAAAGTTCTTGATGGGTTTTGTTGACTGTCACAGTGGTAAATATTAAACAAAAATAACATAAAAATATAACCAGAAATTATAAGATATTCTTTCAAAAAAAATCAATTGTTGTGTGGTCCTGGAATTTGTGCTGAGTGCACGCGCGCGCGCGCACACACACACACACACACATACATGCATCTAGTCAATAACAGGATTAGAAATGAGAAGTTATAAAAGAGAATGAGAAAGCATGAAAATCTCCATGACATCCTATATTATTAATTTAGAAGAGAATGCTCTGGGTCCTATGAAAGATAATGTTACAAACAAAAAAATAAAGCATTATTAAAACAAAAATGCAATGCAAAGGGTTTGGATTTATACGAGCCAAAATATATTTGGGTGTGTTTTTGTGTTTCCCAAATATTCTCCGCACAGGAGCATATTTATGCCCTGTGGAAAATCAATCTGAGTTGGGTTTTGATACATACAGTGGCTTGATTATTACACCAGCCTTAGGTAACAACCTAGGGCTAGAAGGATTAGGATACAACTGTAGCTTCAGAGTAGTGAAAATTGTGTCCTGACTTATTTTCTGGACCCTACTTCTCTTTGCCTTTAACTGTCATTGAGTGGACTGTTCTAAAACCCCGGGATATAATAATGAGTAGTAAGTCAAAGATGTCTCCTACCCTCAGTGACATACATTCTGTTGGACCTAATGTCTTGCTTTAAATCCCACAAAAGAAAACACAGTGGTTTAAAAAATCTAACCAGCTGTTGCGAGGGGGACCCCAATGAGTGCCCATATTACCTGGGGAATCTTGTTAAAATGTAATTTTGATTCAGCAGGTATATGACAGGGCCAGAGATTCTGTATTGTATTTCTAAAAAAGCTCTCAGGTGACATGATGCTGTGAGCCACAGAACCCATGGGACATTCTTCGAATAGCATGGAAGGAATCCATTCTTTGGCAGTAAAAAGAAGGGGCAGTTGCCCTTATAAGAAAGTTATATTTACTGAGGAGGTTGTTTTCCTCTTTACTTATAGTAACCCTGAGAAAGAGACTTCCTTGTCTCTATTTGAAATATACAGTAATCTAGACAAAGAGAAATTGTACAGCCAAGAATCAGGTCCTTTGTCTCTGCAATCAACCTCTCTGTGTCCCAAACTAAAGGGACCAATATAGGTTGAAGAGTTTGAAGAAACTTAGAAACAGTCCCCTGTGCACAGGGAACACAGAACAGTGAGGAGAGCGATGGAAGAGAGGTGGTATTTTGTAGGCTGTGGGCATCTTATAAATGACATTAAGGATATTGGACTTTTACCCAAAGTGGTTTAAATAAATTAATAAAGGATTTAGCACAGAAGAATAACAAGTCCAGCTTTGTGCTTTTAAAATACTACTCAGACTACAATTCAGAAAACTGAGTGTGATTTTTAGCTCAGGAAAGAATTATTTTTAATTAAATAAATTATAAAAAGGGTGAGATAAACCAAGAAAGCAAGGATAGAAATGTGGCTCATCTGCAGATTGCAAAATGAAAAGGCATGGGGAAGCTGAAGAAATATTTACTGGGGTAAATATTAGTGGACATATTATCTCTATATACCTAGGTTTGTGTTTTGTTTTGCCTTATAACTCTTACAG
Organism: Rhynchonycteris naso; assembly: GCA_037038555.1. Classification (NCBI taxonomy): domain Eukaryota; kingdom Metazoa; phylum Chordata; class Mammalia; order Chiroptera; family Emballonuridae; genus Rhynchonycteris; species Rhynchonycteris naso. The sequence continues at coordinate 12,456,456 of CM073001.1, forward strand.
TGGCAAAAGGGATGGAGTTCCAGGAAATTTTCTGCCACTTTAAGATCTCATATTGGTTAGCATAGTTTGAATTAGTTCTGTGTTTCCCAAAGAGAGATAGAAATTAATTTCAAAGTGGTACACAGAGAACAATATTTAAATGGATGGATTTATCATTCTCTGATTGGAGAGGGCACCTGGCAGAAAGCATCTACCACCCTCAGATTGGATCAATGACAGAGCTCTGGTGTTTGGATGGTGCTGGTATGTGGCACAGCCTGAGGAGACAGCACCAGAATGAACAAATTTACCTGGGCCAACATCTTCCAGAAGCATGAGTGTATCAAGATTGAGACAAAACCAAACAATGTATCTAAGCATCTAGATCACTAAGGTCCTGCCTGCTGAATAAACACCCAGGGAACCCCAGTCTGCCCAGTGGAGCTGGGGAGACACGTGTGTCAGAAAGGAAGTTTGGAGGGGAAATATGGGATGCATTTGGGAATCTAAACAAATTCCCACCTCTCTTTGGAGCCTTTGCTTATCGCTTACTACAGAGGGTTTCTCTGGTCCCCTGAGGAAGTGGTGACTCCGTAAGACTTGGTGTAAATTGAAGGATATAAATGAAAGAAAGCTTACTGTAAGGACCAAGGAAGCACACTACACACTCTTTTGTATCCAATACGAGTTGTGGATCACTGCTGCTTTGTTTGGTGTGTATATATATATATATATATATATATATATATATATATATATATATATATATATATATATATATATATATATATATATATATATATATATATATACACACTTTACTTAACCATAAATAATCTACTTTTTCTAACACCGTTCTTCAGAGGGAAATTATAAAGTCAAGTAATAGAACTCAGAAAAATGTAAATGTCTGTATTTAGCAATTAATCAATAGACACTGCAGTGACTATTATTTTATGACGAGCGCCATGATTCTTTCCCTTCGCAAAGGGATGTGAACGGTTGACCACGTCCCACTTCTCTCGTACCCCAGGCACTGAACACAGGACTTAATGTATTATTGGTACTGAGGCATGCTTGCAGAATTATCAGATCAGCAATGCTGGAAGTGTGTGTGTGGGGGGGGGGGCAATGACACGCTGATTCTCTGAGGATAATATTAAAGGAGACGATAAACACAAACTGGGGGCCTGGCCCCCCCAATCTGGAGAAATCCACATAGATGTCTGCGTCTCTAGAACCCTTGCCCAGCACAACACTTCCTCTGCCCATCTGTAAGGTGCAGAAATAAAGACCGAAAGAGAGCCACGTGTGGAGACTCACTGATTTCCCTCCAGGACGCTCGCCACGTGAGGATTCGCACTAGAACTTTGACAGAACCAAATGATAGAGAAAGCCACGCCCTTTTCCCCCACAGTGCTCTGCGGCCGAGCATGCGCATGTGCAGCTCATCCACCCCCGCCATGGTGGCCCTTACTCAACAGCTGAACAGCTAGCTGAAGCCAGAGGGCTCCACGGGCATCAAAGAAGATACAGCCACAGTCTGGGTCCCTGAGACACTGCCCGCCTTGAAGGAAAGCTCTCAGGAGAGCCACAAGACCCAAGACCGGGAGTACCCATGTTGGACTGGTGTGTGAGACAGAAATAAACTTTCATTGTGTAGAAATAAATAAATAAACATATAAACAAATAAATAAATTAAAAACCAAAAAATTTGAGTCTGATGGTAATCCGAAGCTTTTCAGGGATAAAAATGTGAGCTCCAGCTTATAGGGAAACCATTGCTATGGCAGGATATGGCTGCAAAGTTAGATCCCATGCCATGCCCCAAAGTAAGCAGTCCAGAGAGGGAACCGTGCCCAGAGGATGTCCCACTGGAAACTGTTGGAATGTGTTATACATTACTACTAATTTTCCAGCCATCTTTTGTATTAAAACCCATGGCCACAGGGAAGCCCACCTCTAGAAAGAAGGAGACATTTATGTATAGATGGGGGATTGGATGACATTATGGATGAGAATGCTCCAACATTCTTCAGGCTAGCTCTGGAAGAGTCCAAAGGAGAGTAGTTGCAAGCCATGTGCCTTAAATGGGCACAATAAATGTAAAAGCAGGATATAGTTATCCTATTTGGAATGCATGAGCAAACTCGAAAATATTTATGTATGGTGCTGAACTAGAAAAATACAGTCATCATATCATTTCATATGAAATAAATTAACCTACACATTTTCATTAAATTTCCATTAGATGCAAACTACAGCCTTATGTAGACGAATTCCAAGGGGAGAAATTTCGTAGTGATAAATGGTAGTGGCATATCACTGAAAATAATACATATTTTAGAGTTGTCCCTGAACTTCAGCAATGTAGCATCAAGAATGGAAATACACATTTACGTTTCCTGACCTCTATCCTCACAATGACCAGGAGCTTATACTCCTTGGATACTTTTGATGGGAGAGGAAAAAAAACCCTCATATTTCTTAGATGTTGATATAACTTACTTTCTGTATCTATTTTCTGTGATTTCAACTATTCATTTCTCTTTTTGGTTTTGTTGTTAACATCTATTGAGCACTTAGTATATGTCAGACATTTGACTATGGACTAAAGACATAAATAAACAAGATACATCTGTACTCCTCCAGTGGACTATGTATTCCTTGAGAGAAGAATGCATGAAGTACACGGTACAGACGACAGTGAAGAAAATGGGTGATTGTTCTTTCAAGGAGGAAAGTGTCTATGATGACTCTCACAGTAACAACACTTGGAAGTTAGATTTCAGGAGGGTAGGACATTAAGTGTCCTGAAGGTTCTCGGCACAGGCTCTGGGATTACACTGCCTGAATTCAAATCCTAGGCCCACCACATATTAGCTGCAGCCTACAGAATGTCCATGTGGTCTTAGAGACTCAGTGCTTTTACCTCTACAAGGAAGGTAATAGTAAAACTTACTGCAAAGGTATAAGGTTTAAAAAAGCTAAATCTATATAAAAGACTTAAAGCATCACTCATTATATTGTAAATATTTATTTTAAAAAGCTAAATCTATATAAAAGACTTAAAGCAGCACCTATTATATTGTAAATATTTATTTTAAAAAGCTAAATCTATATAAAAGACTTAAAGCAGCACCCATTATATTGTAAATGCTTACATACTTTACTCTTAGTTTGTACATCTCCCAGATAAGAGGAGATAATGGCACTTCAGAAATTATAAGCACCCTGACAGGTTAACTCAGTTGGTAAAGAGCATCATCCTGAAACAACAAGGTTGAGAGTTCAATCCCCAGTCAAGGTACACATGGGAAGCAACCAAGGACTGAACAACTGAGTGGAACAACAAATGAACGCTACCTTCCCCCTTCTCCTTTCTCCTCTCCCTTCTTCTCACGCTCTCTCTCTCTCTCTCTCTTTCTTTCAAAACAAACAAAAAAACAAAAAGAAAAAGAAACAAAAATTAAGCCCTGGTTGGATAATTTGCTTGGAGCATTGTCCCTGATTTCAGAGGTTGCTGGTTCGATCCCTAGCCAGGGCACACACAGGAACAGGTCAATGTTCTTGTCTCTCTCTCTCTCTCTCTTCCTGCCTCTCTCTCTCAAAAAAAAAAAATATACACACACACACACACAACAACAACAACAACAAAAAGAATGAGAGAATCACAGAGTCATGAAGCATTCAGATAAAAAGTTATTTAGTGCTGGAAATGAAAACAGAAACTGCCAACATGTATTGAACATTTAACACTGTAAAACGCTACTCTATATTCTATTGTTTTATTTAAATCTTACAAGAAGGGCTAGTGGATAAGTTTTGCCAGAACATCGCTGACTTTTTAACAAGGTGAAAAATACTAGATTTCTCACAATTCTACCAGGGAGGGGATCACATGGCTGGCAAGAGCGACACGAGAAATCATTTAGAGTGGGAAAGGTGACTGCCTCCCAAACAGGCATGTTCAGGTACGAATGGATTATCACTCTATTGCTATTTAAGGAAGACAGGCCCCGCTGATTGGAAGGCTAGTGTCTTGCTGAGGGGGATGGGCTAGTGTGGAAGTCTGGAGATGACCTGCTCAGAGCGGAAGAGACAAACCTGATGACAGCCTCCAGGGGTCCTCCTTTGCCGGTCATTTTCAATGTCCTGCTGTGTCTCTAAATAAATATTGAATTAAAAATTCCTTTAGGAATGTATTAAGAACTTCAGGGTGGTTGACCGCCCTAGCCCTTGTTCTTAGCCACTAATATTATCTTTTATTACATTATTGAATTATTTTCAAGTTTTTTTAAAAATTTGGATACAACCTAGAATCACCTCTGGGAGATTTTGTTATGTACCAGTGTGCAGGTGCCATTTGCCTAGATTCTGAATTAGTAGATTGTGTTGGGGCGCAGGAATTGGTATTTTTAAAGCCTCTCGATGATTACAATGTTTATGTGAAATAAAACCATCATTATGCTGCTTTTCTATGGCACAGTGATTTTCTAAGCACAATGCATGAGTTGCAACCATGAAATTTGAATTTTTAGCAAACCTAACAAGATAGGTAAAACTAGAAAATTTGGTTTGGGACCTCAGTTCTCAAAGACTTGTGGATAAAGCTCAGGAAGAAGTTCTTTTTGTTGTCATTTTGGGCTTTTTTGTTGCTGTTTTTTTATGATGGCATGTTTTGTGCTGTGGAAAAGAGCTTGGAACTTTTCTGAGGACAAAGGGAACTGTTGAAGGACAATAGGACCTGCTCAGGTTCATTTTTAAAGAAAGAATCAAACTGACCAACTGAGAGACGATGAGTCTTAAAGTGGGACATCAGTGGCCACAAAAGCAGTCTCCCATAGCTTCTCCCATAGCTGATCCTGCCCCCACACCCATGCCTCTCTATACACAAACCTTCCCTCAGGCTCTGAAAGAACCATATAAGCCAGAGAAGACAGTGAACAGCAGACACGTTATAGTCAAATTTTTCAAGAATTAAAAAAAAAAACAATAGCATTTCCATGTGGAGAGGAGTCCACAATATTATCTATTTTCTATTTCTTCTTTTTTAAAAATATATTTTTTTTTTATTTAGAGGAGAGACAGAGATAGACTCTCACATGCACCCTGACCAAGATCTTACCAGGCAAGCCCCCTATCGGGTTACGCTCTCCATCTGGGGCATTGCTCTGTTGCTCAGCAACTGAGCTATTCTTAGTGCCTGAGGTGGACATCACGGAGCCATCCTCAGCACTGGGGTCCACTCGCTCCAATTGAGCCATGGCTGAGGGAGGAGGAAAAGAGAGAGAGAAAGAAAAGCAAGAGGGGTAGGGATGGACAAAGCAAATGGTTGCTTCTCCTGTGTTCCCTGAATGGGAACCAAGCCTGGGGCATCTGTACGCCAGACTCTACTACTGAGCCAACCAGCCAGGGCCATCTATTTTTCAAACCTCTGATAAAGGTAGATCTTTATTCACAATACCTATACAAGGACCTAGATAGCCTCTGCCAAATAATCAGGCATTAGGTATAAGCTGCAATTTCTTTGAAGTGAACTGCTTATGTCCCTGAAGAAAAAGCCTTCTGTGGGCACTAACTGAGCTCAGGAGTCAGAGGCTGGACATCTAATAGTGTTCCTAGTGTTCCCTTTTATCAAGGGTACATCTGTTCTTAATTGCTTTCTTTATTTCTATTTCTATTTGCAGCCTGGAGAAATGCTGGGAGGATTAATTACAGCAGTTAATGTTTCCATTTGAAAGGAGATGATACCCTGTAAGTACTAAATATTATTAAATTTAATGGAATTAAATTGGTTTAAAAGAGACAAATGGTACAATTCCCTATTTCATTGATGCCCCGGAAAACTGCAACACCTCACATTGCATCATTGAGATAAATGGAGTTTTTTTTTCCCCCTTAATTCCCCAAACACACATAAAAGAATTTCACTGAGTGTGTACCTCACTGATGCCTGACGAAGCACAGATCTATGTAATCCATCAGTAGCTGCAGACGGGTTGACGAGGAATGCATTAATTGCTCAGTTATCCCAAATGACACTTACTTTACACGATACATGATTTTCACGTTCTTGCCAATCATCTCAGAATGGAAGTAGCTAGTTCATTCAGGGAGAAGAATAGCATAAAATTGGAAGTATTTACTTCTTGCAGTGAGATGCCCTCCTTCCCCCCACCCCCACGACTTCCATTGGCATCTCTCTCTCACTGAAGGAGATAGATATATATTCCAGTTTTGTGCTTTGCTCTGTTTTACAGAACTAGAGGCCACATGCCTTGGCCCCATTTTTAAGAATTGAAAATACACCTCCTCAATGTTAGCATCAGTAACCAATACGTAAGAGGTAGAATATTAAATTATAAGGTAATGGCTAATCAATCATTAAGCTGGGAATAAAAAGAAAGTTCATTTGTCTTTTAATCTCTTCTTGCCAATCAAAGGTAAGCAAAAATCATTCAAGTGTCCAAAGATCATCATCTCCTAGGGGCTTTCATGCTAAGAAGTTTTCCAGAGTTTCTGTAGGAAAGGGGCAGTACTACTGAACTGAGGTGCAGCGTGAAGAAAGTTGGTTTGTGTGTTCGGCTCTGATGTCTACATCCCACCATCTGACCTTAACCTGTTTGATCACCTGAAAATGGAGTGATGCAGCTGTTTGTAAACACTGGATAAGATTATCTATGTCAAATGTTTATCATTGTGTCAGCCCTTTAGTAAATGCGAGACATTGTGCTATTACATGTATGTAGCTCTACCATGTTCATTTCTTCTGTCACTCAGAAAAAAAAAAAAGCCACAGAAGATGAGAAAATCAACAAGGTCTCATGCAGGGTGAGGGCTAATCTGTTCTTCAGAGACTGAGTTTCTCTATTTGTAGGGGTGATGCTCTGTGCCAAATGCCAAATGATCTTTGGAATCTTGCTTCAGATGGCTATATTGGTATTGAATCCAGAAAGATGGAGGGTTAAAAAAATGTTTCTATTTATCAGAACAATTTCTTCCTAGTAACAGTTAAGTCACACAAGTCAACTCAGGGAATATTTACCGACAAAATATGGCTTTCCCATCTCATGGGGAAAACTTTGTTTTGGGGGAAAATGTTTTGTTACCTAATCAGGAAAAAAAAAATGATATCTGGGTCTTCCAGATTTATTAAGGTATTGATCTGTAGACATCATTCTAAATTCAAATAAACTGTCCTTGGAAATGGGGAGGCATTATACTTCCTCCTCTGCATATATTATATTAACAGCTAAGATTAATTTATACCATCATTGGGTAAATTTTCATCAGGTGGCTTTTACCCTGATGTTTGAAGTATCCAGTTAACACAACATTATAATTTATTAGCATTCCAATTAAAAACATAATTTATCTATAACCTTCAAGTTTACTATTTATATTACACCTTTCCAGTGGCTAATAAATCATTTTTAATTGTCTTTAATACCAAAAAGCTAAATTTCAAGCCCCACCAGAATCTGAAAATGATGGGCTATGCAAATTGATCTGCCTCTCCTGCTACGTATAATGTTAGAGAAAACGGCTAAAGGTTTAGCTGTTTGAAGAAAGATGTAAAACAAGGTCATAAATACCTGTCACTAACAAAACATTGCTACTTCCAGGGATATAAACATGAGTTGTCTCATTGCAAAGAGAAGAAGCTGATATTCCAAAAAGAGTTTGAGAAGCTGGTGCAAGAGCACACAGACTCTAAGTGATGAGACCAGGATTCAAATCAGGAATGTCTGGCTCACAAATCTCTTTCAATCAGAAATGAACAAAAAAGGTATCTTCCCTTGCTTGTCATAGCTCCTTATTTAGCATATCACAAATAATAAGCATGAAAAAGAAAACAAAAGTTAGTCTTTAAGTTCTATGTTCTAGATGATTCATTGATTTTTTTCCTACATAAATGAAGGCTATATAAAAAAACAAGCCACCTAATTCTGATCTTCTTTTACATCTTTTTCATGTCCAATGGTGCACATCCACTTAAATAAGTTACTGTGGGATCAAATCATACTGTGCTCCATGAAGATCTCATTACTTGCTTGAAGAAGCTTCAGACTATGTGTGCTCCTTTTCAGGACCAGAGTTTACACCCGTGCTGGGGAGAGCTGTGCTAATGCGTTGTTTTATCTCTAAGAAAAGAAAAAGGCCCAACAGAGAGAATTCCTAAAATCCCTGTGGGTCTGATGTTACCATGGCTGGGCTTGTTCAACATCAACTTTTTGGCAAGAAGATGCCACAGGAAACACAGCCAGAGAAGCTCTTGGCCCTTTGTCTATCTTTCAAGGATGACAAATTCAGTCTTTAAACAGTCTCAGATCTTAAGGATAAGAGAAACACATGCGGAATAGTGATCATAAAAAAAAATAATAGAAGTAACACTCATAATGAGAAAATGTGGGAAGATACAGGAATCACAGGTAAGTAGATTAATCTTGTGGCATTTTAAAGGCACACAGAATTCAATCATATTAACCTGGGCAAAGAAAAATAACAAAGTAATTTTATAGTATCACTACACTATTTTCAAATTGTCATAACCTACAAGAAAAATAAGCTCCTGGCTGGTTGGCTCAGTGGTGCAGTATCAGCCAGGCATGTAGATGTCTCAGGTTCAATTCTTGGTCAGTGCACACAGGAGACGTAACCATCTGCTTCTCCATCCCTTCCCCTCTCCTTTCTTTCTCTCTCTCTTCCCCTCTTATAGACATGGCTTGGTGGCCTCTACCTCAGGTGCTAAAAATAGCTCAGTTGTCAAACAATGGGGCAACAACCCCAGATGGGCCGAGCATCACCTGGTAGAGGCTTTGCTGGGTGGGTCCTGGTCAGGGTACATGCAGGAGTATGTCTCTCTGCCTCCCCTTCTCTCACTTATAAATAAATAAACAAACAAATAATAAATAGAAAAATAAGCAGATGAGGCAGAGTGCATTTATCTTTGGGTCTCATTTTATTCATGTGCTGATGTACAAGATATTTGTGGTTGTATGGTGAAACTTCCAGAGGTGACCTAGAAATATAGCTAATACCTTTGATTAGTGTTTTTTTTTTCTTTTGTGGGAAGTTAATATTTCTTCAAAGAGTGCCTTCAAACAGCTTCTGCTTTGATTCAAAATGATTTTAATTAAAATAAAGATAAGAGCATTTAAAACAAAGAATCGTATTATCCTTGAAATACTTTCTTTTTCTCGAAGCCCAGAAGACTTCATTCTCCATGCTCCTACACTTCCCTCCTCTGCTGACAGGCCCTCCTTGTCCTGAACTCCAGAGGGTGCAGTTTCCTCACTAATGTTCTTAGTCTTCCTATGTATGTACACACCCTTCTTAGGTGATGTGATCTTATCTTTGGTGTCAATGACCCAAAGAGTGACTGTTTAATGAAAAATGTTCTAGAACCAATACTCATATGTCCAACATTGTGCTTGACATTCCCACATGAATATTTCTAAGAAACCTCACTGTTAATATGACCTGAGCAGAACTCTCAATCCCTTGAACTCTCTCTTACCTATAACCTGCTCCTCATTTAATAGCTGGTAATCCCATTTACCCAATCATCCAAAGCAAAAACTTAAGAGTCCTTCTTGACTCCCCCTTCTTACAAGTCCAAACAAAAACAAGTATGGATTCATCTCTAAAGATATCCCTACACTGGCCTGTTTTCTCTGCTCCATTACTACCAACATCCTCGAACGAATGACATCTCCTCCTTTGAGTGGGTCACGTAAGAGTCACCTACATGGTTTTCTCTCTTCCTGTTCTTCTCTCCCTCGTACCCATTCTACACATGGTAGAGCCTGTGAGCTCATTTTTAAACAAACAAAAACAAAAAAACATGGTGTTGCCCTAGTTTAAAATTCTTTCATAGTCACCCATCACATTTAGAAAATAAGTTAAACTCCTTATCACAATCCCAGAGAACCTGTTACCTGACCTTGGCCTTACTCCAAGTTCATCTCATAACACTCTACTCCTAGCTCACCATTGCTTAGACAGCCTACATCTCTTCCCAGTCCTCTAACAAGTTCACCTTGGCCCCTCCCTGCTAAAGGCCTTGCATTAATTCCTTTTGCCTCTCCATGGCTGTTTACCTCTTTCCACTCACATCTTAGCTTAAAAATCCCCAGTTCAGGAAAGATTTTCCAGACAAACCAAACAAATTATGCTGTCATTCCATATTACATCCCTCTGCTTCATCTACTTTATTTTCTTACTCCCCAGCCTAAAATCTTAGAACTTTTGCTTTGTAAGAAGAGGATTGATCCGTCTCGTTCAGTCTGTACTTCACACCTGCAACAGTGTGCCACCGGTATGAGGTCCTGTGTGATGAATTGCTGAAAGGGAGAACAAATGAATGGAGACAAACAGGGTGGTCATAAAATGATCTGTCATCTAGATTCTAGACTCTCCTGAAAGATAAAATTCAGACAGTATCTGTTGTCCTTCAGATTAGTCTGGGATTCGGGATCCATGCCTGCTGATCAATTTCATGTCAAAATGGCACAAAGCTTTTGATAGAGTGGTCATTCTACTCTGAGTCAACACTAGTTGCACACTCAAATACCAAATAATCTCTCACTAGATCATGGATGTATTCAAACATACCTGGCACTCGATAGATGTTGATTGAATACTTATTCTATTTTCCACATACTCTTTTGAGTGGAAAAATATCAATACAATAGAGACATAGTTCTTTTTCTCCAATCTCCTAATCTAATGGAGATGGAAGAACAATAAATAATACCATATATATATATAATGCTATATAAGTAAAATATATTATGGGAAGGATTATGGAGTCAATGGGTTGAACATCAGAGAAATTTTCCTTTATAGAAGTGAATGCCTGATCTGATTCTCAGAGCAGCATATGGGTTAGGTGAGAACCAAGAGTAAGAGAATCAATGATAGTATCAACTAAAGAGCATTACACTACCGACGCCTGTGAAGAAAGACTATAAGAAGACAGAAGTGGACACACAATAGACATAGCAGACCATAATGGTAGAGAGCTGATGCTCTGAATCAGACAGAGCTGGGTTTGCATTCCAGCTTCACTGTGTATGAATAGTACGTCTTTGGGGAACCGACATCTCCTTCTACAGATGAGAACAGTGAAGGTGTTGAGAGCACTGCTCATCAGCTTGAAACAGCACTGGGAGATTGCAGTGACACCATAATATGAGTAAAGCACAGAATTCCACATACCCAGCACTGGTGTGCCTAGGAAATGTTTGCAACATGTGGCTGAAAGGCATAGAATTACAAGAAAAGAGTTGAACAGGTGGAATCTTGATCAGCATTGAATCTGTCTTTCTTGCTGGCTGTGCATTCAGATTCTTAAAAAAAAAAAAAATCTTTACTCTCAGCATTCTTGATTCTAACACTGTTGGAGGGGGTGCTGTCGTCCATTCATTATGCAGTACGGCAGTTGGAATATTACCTTATTAGCTATGTTACCTTTTCCAAATGATTTAAGTCTTCCCTCCTCCTTCTAAAATAGGAATATTGCCAGTGGCTAATTTATGAGGTGTTGTGAGGATTAAATGAATTAAATGCATGGAAAGAATGTGTTCAAATATATTAATATCTACAAGTGCATAATAAATAGGAGCAATGTACCAGGCAGGGTTTTGATTTCTTCCTTTCCTAAACAAGGCTTGGTTACTTCAAGGAACCTGTCAATAATACCAAAACAGAAATGAAAGGGAAAGTAAAAATATATGTATATTATATGCATAAAATTTACACACACACACACACACACACACACACAGACACAGTTAAAGTCCTACTAGTGATAAAGGAAAGAAAAAAGAAAACAAGGTCCAAAATCAGAGAAAGTAGGTTCAAAGAAACAGCAAGTTCATCAGATTTAATCAGATTTACTGCAGTGGAGGATTAGACATTGCTGTCCATTAAAGAGAAAATTTGGCCTTTGAGTCTGTTAATCTGGGTTTGAATTGAGGTTTAACTCCAATAAACTATGATTATTAGTAATTTTTTAAGCTTACTGAGTCTCTTTTAAGGTTTTTTTGCTTTGTTTTTTTGTTTGTTTGTTTTTAATAAAAGAAGACATGAAAACATCTCCCTGGCAGAATCCTTGTGAACATTAAACACAATAGTACATAAGAAATGTGCTCTGTTACTTGTGATAAAATGTGAATCTAAATGGTCATGAAGTCAATTTCCCTATTAAAATGTGTCACTGCTCAGAGAAAGGTAGTAGCTTATTCAGGTGTCAATCAATCCGCCCAAAAAGTCAATTTCATTGTGTGCCTAGATGCATGATAAAAGCCAAGGATTCAAGTTCCCACTCCGACCTGCCCTCAGTCTTACCCCAAAGGTCAACTAAACTCATCGGCAATGTCAATGACTCAGAGCAGCTCCACTCAAAGGTTAGCTGTCAAGTCCAAGTTTGTTTAGGGGTTAAGAACTTGGGGAGGAGGCTCAGAGAAGAGCAGAGAGATGAGGAGGCCTAGTACTTTCTCCGGGAACCCCAAACTCAGAGAGTTGTCTGCAAAGGCTGAGGCATTAGCTTCAGGAAAACAGCTCTTCCAAGACACTGAGGAGAAATTAGAAACAACCAGCTGGTGTGAATCAAGAGAAATAGGTTCCTAAAAGGTGGAGGAGCCAGCTGGTCTCAGAGAACGAGCCTTCCCGATGCTTTCTCCGGCACGGTGAACTTTTTGGTTTGGTTTTGTGCCATTATATCTTCCCATTTTTTTTCAAATCCTTTGGAAGGCTGTAGGATGAATGGCTGTGAAATATGTGAACAGAAACGTGTCTGCATAAAGGGTGCTTTGTGATTTCACTTGATTTTAATAAGTCACAGGCAGAATGGATTTCTGTGTCTTCAAAATTACTGTCATAGGCGGCTAAACAATTGAGCCCCCTTCCCTACTTTAGAGCATCTAACTCCCACAGCACAACCCTGCTATCCAACATGTGTACACACACACACACACACACACACACACACACACACAAGCTGAATCATCTTCATGCACAAATGGTTGTCCCATAGTTTGAGGAAAGATTACGAGATCTTTCTGTAACAGTCTAGACACTTCATGTATTTAATATGATCTTTTCTTTTTTCTTTCCCTTTGATTCATACTGGCCCCAACCAGCACCGGGACACACCTGCTTCTTTCTCTCTTGCATGACCACTCCCTTAAGCATTAAGCCCTCAGATCAGTGAGGTTCTGGTCAGTTTCAAATAATCTTAGGAACAATGCCTCGGGTCACTTGACCACAGAGTGTCAGTCAAACTAGAGGTAATGTTAGGACCTCAGTTGTGTTTCAGCTCTAGAACAACCCTACTGAGCACATCCTGGTGACACCAAAAGAGGTGATGTCATCATGGCTGACATCAGGACCAGATACTGTGATCAACTTACCCTGTACCCTAGCACTAACCAATTCGTAGAGAACATGACCCTGACCATGTCCTTAACTCTCTTCGTTGCCATGATTAATGATTTTTTCCCTATATAACCCATCCCCTGGAAGCCATCGGGAGCCAGGTCCTTATCATTAATTAGCTCATCTGTGGCTCTAGGCATGGACCACTTCCTCAACTAATAAACCCTTATTTCCTGTGCTGCACTGTTCATGTCTTTATTTTCTTTATTTGTGTCTCTTTTATTCATTCATGTGTTTCGTATATCTAGGACAGTACTTGGTATAAAATAGACATTCAGCAAATACATCGTTGGATGAATGAACATATTTCAATATGTAATACCAGGGCTTAGTTACATTAGCAGACGTGATGAGGGAGTCAGATGCTTCCACAGAAGAGTGGTCCTATACAGAACAGTGGTCCTCAGCCCAGGATACACGTTCAAAACACCCGACAGGCTTTTGGGCTCTGATGCACATAAATGGACCCCTTTAGTCCACTAACGTCTCTAGTGATATTTTTGCTTCTTTTGGCCTAAGATCTATCCAAAAAATAAACTACTGAAGACCCCACAAAAAGTTTGAACAAGAGGAGAAACTCTTTTTCTTTTTAAATCTCTGTTAAGTGAAAATTTTATCTATAAGAAATTGTGGAAACCACTAGAATGGGAAATTGTATCCTTCATGATGACTAATATAAGCCTAAAGAAAGTATTGCTTTCAATACTTTTATTTACAGTCTTCCAACAAAGGCTGTTCAAGGAGGAAAAAAGATAAATTTCAGAATTAGGAATGTCAGTACTTGAGTACTGAGTATTGAGCTCTAATAGCTGATGTTTATTTAAGTTGCTGTCCCCTGAGGTATCATCAACATATAGTACTTATTGAGTAGAAAGCTGAGGTTTGAAAAGTACGCTCTTTGGTACCCAATTAATACATATTCATTTTCTTATACCTTTTCCTCTCACATACATTAGCCCCATTTACCCTGAAGACATGAGGCCATTTAGGGGAAACGCAAATTATTCTGACCTTCAATGCCACTAAGCAACTTGTCTAAGGAGGCATAGCCTAAAAAGGTAGCTGCAGATTCTAAATCTCGACAATTTGTCCTCTTAATAAATATTTGCTGATCTGAGACACAATATTTCTTGCCTTGGCTGGTGCAGAACAATTTCCTGTGAAAAATTTAGACAGAAAAGTGATTGATGATTTAGGTAGACTCTGTAATCAGACTGTAGCATAACTAAGATTGACCAAATCTGACTACTGGTTTCACAAGGGCTGAACTCTCCTGTTTACTGGGCAGAAGAGTCCATCATGACAGAAGTAGAGTGTTTCCACTAGTTTATCAAGTATTCTTATAAACAGTATCAAAACAACTCCCAACTATTATCTATTCCTCATACATGAATACCAGTGTAGACAGTATTTCTAAATGGAAGTATGTATGGCTCGAATATGATTATTATTACAATGATTATAAGAAAATAAGGCAAATATGACTTTTTTAAGACAATGAAGTGATTTTTTAAAATACTTAATTTGGATGAATTGTATTGGATGTGTCAGGGAGAATGCTGAACATCCCCAGGACTGTATGTCTATAACTGTACCATTCAGAGAGAGATTCGGCTGCTTTACCATCACAGAATAAACAAACATTTATTGAGTTCCTATTAATCTCCAGAGGAGTTAGACACAGGGATGAAGAATGAAATATGATCCTGGTCATCAAGGCATTCTTATTCTAGGTTGAATTCCCTCATCCCAGAATCTATAAGTCAATGGAAAACAAAAGCTAAATAGAAATCAGGTTTTAGGGAGTCTAAATCTGAGAGAAAGTATACACATTTTTCTTCTGAAGGAAGTAACACACTTATTTTCAGACTTAGTATATGGATGTGGTTTTTTTCTCATCCTACATATTTGCTTCAATTTGTTCTTTACAAAAAGCTGTATTCATTACTCTAGAGTATTTTAAATTATGTCTATGATTACAATAAACGTCAAACAGTGTTAAAGATGTATTTACAGTTCAATATGGAATTGCTGTTGGTCAATTTACAAGACTGTTATGTCTCTACTATCAAATAATAGATGTCATAAAGAAATGGAAATAATCCAAGGACAAGTTCATTTGGTGGAATTTACATTCTAGTGAGACCTTCCGGTGATCTACATCATTGAGAGCCCAAGGGCTTCTCATCACATGTAGTGAACAGACCCCATTAAACCTTTCCTATCCACACTTCCATCCTGGTTATCTAGTCATTAAGAACCTAAGTTTGCTAATAGCAACATAATAAAAAATCACATGCACATCAATCAGTTGGTAATTACCTACTGAACAAGACTTGATGAGACAAATTGGAGGAAGATCTGAGAAGATGTTTGCTTGGAGATGACATGCTAAAGACTAACATCATAAAGCAGAAAGACAATAATACTATGTATGAAAGGTTAGCTGGAATCCGGTATAAGAATTAGTTTCAGAACATTTCTGAACTCCTGCTTTTCTGATTATTCTAATCAAATTGCATTAGGTTTAAAAATATTCATGGAATTGGAAGAAACATTCAAAAAGGGTTGAGAATACAGTCAAAACTTAACATCTAGCGCAATGTCTCTCCAGTATCAGACTCCCTATTTATTCATTCTTCACCAACTATTACCAGTATGTAACCAGAATACAGCTGGGGCTCCCAGTGGCACAGGATCCATGCAGTGCTCACTAAGAGAACCAGCAGTCATTAATGCATAATTTTAATCCCACTCAAGAATATAGCAAAGACAAGAGTATGTTCTAATTGTTCAGTATTGTATTTTTTTAAGTTCCGTTTCACTTCTCAATTTTTTTTTTCATAGAAAGTGGGTCAAGAGAGTGTATTCCTCCACTTGGGGCAGTTGCAGAGGGAGCGAATGATTTTTAAAAACAATCTTCTGGACAAAGTGATTAAATGCATTTTGGAAAAATTATCTGCTATGTTGACTTGTACTATTATCTCTAATTTGGAGGTATACAAAACAGATCAGCGTGTTAAAAGTTCTGATTCCTTCCAGCAACAAAGAAATATATAATGAGCTCATGGCTTTTGTGGTCAACACTGGGAAATTCTGTTTCGTGTGACATCTACTGGTCCCTCAGAGGATGCGCTTGGGTAAATGTTAGAGGTAAGGTACCGGTAGACTCCATGAATCACAGTATCACACTGGTACTTCCTGAGCCCCGGTTTCTTGCAGTATGCATAGTCTGAATAATCCTGAAATCAAGAGAGCCAGGGACCTGGAATGAGGTAATACAGCAAAATCATTGATAGTGCACTTTCTCTCTGTGAAAGATGAACCCCGCACATTCCCTGGTAAGCGGTCCAGGTTGTATTATAGAAAGCAAGACCTTTTGATCCAAATGGATTTTTTACCCACTCTCTGACTTTTGTATTCAGAGAAGTGTCTAAAGATAAGACAGGGAGTAGACTGTTTTTTAGCTGAGAAGCAATACTTTGTAAGAAAGATACCTTCAGGGAAATATTGCAGGTGAGTACCAAATTTTAATCTATTTAGTAAATGTGCATACTTGTTTTGTTGAGTGAATCGATGTTGAAGATATTAAATGGCATGAGTGTAGGAGTGTAGAGTACCACGGGAGTTGTGACTGGGTGTTTACCCCTCTCCACTTTTTACTTTAATGGCTTAGTGCCAAAAATGACAATATACAGAAATCTACATTGAGATGTAAGACTATGTTATTTCTTATTTTCCTCCCTAACACCATTCAATTATTCTTTATTTTTCTTAAGTTTTTAAGCAACTAACACTCCACATTCTAGGCTAATAATTATAAGTATTTGAAAGAATCTTTCCTTTATACACTTTGCTAAACAATACATATTATCTAATGCTCTCAGTATACCTACCAGAGTTCCCATATTATCATCTCTTCATCATTAAGAAATATGGAACTCAAAGAAGTAAGTTGTTATACATCATTCAACTAGTGGAAACACTGGGATTCAGTATCAGAGCTCCTGCTTACGTCCTTTCCACTGAGTCTCACATTTTATTATACTAAAGCTGAAAGCCCGAAAGGGCTCTAAACCACCATTATCCTTTAACTGTGGCAGTTTTATAGGGTGTTCACAATTCCTATCATGCCCATTGTTCCTCCTTTTCTCTTCACTCATTTAAAGGTATATGATTTCCCAAGGAGACACTGTGCTAAGCAATAGAATATGGCAGGTCCCCTTGCCAGAAGGAAATGTGATTCCAATTTAATAATGGAAGTCGATGAGAAAATGGGATTTGCTTCACAGAAACTTGCCATCGTTGCTGGAATTCATTCATTGTTA
Source organism: Rhynchonycteris naso (assembly GCA_037038555.1). Lineage (NCBI taxonomy): Eukaryota > Metazoa > Chordata > Mammalia > Chiroptera > Emballonuridae > Rhynchonycteris > Rhynchonycteris naso. The sequence continues at coordinate 12,474,209 of CM073001.1, forward strand.
TCAACTGGTAGAAACTTTTGATACAGAGAAATATAGAATAAACCCAAAATCCGTTACTGGATATTATCCTGAAGGCACTGGCCATGTCTTGTTCATCTGTGTAGTATGTAAAGCAGAGTGTTCTAGAGCTGATGTTTAATAACTGTCTGATGAACTTACACATGTTTTTGAGATTTGTAAAAGGTATTGTTCTTATTAATATGAGTTAAAATAATAAGCCCATAAATGATCATTTCTGGCATTGGTTCATTGAAACAGAAATAAAACACCCAGACCAGAGATGAAGAGTATAACAGGAGAATTCCATGAATGAATTCTATAATAAATATATTTTGCACTCCCTCACTGCGGTCAGAGCTGAAGACACAATGGTGAACTCCAAGAGAATCATGGTGGACAGTTTGATTTGAGTGAGAAACTGATGGTTTTGCTTTTGTTTACTTTTGGTATTTGTGTTGCTAAATTTCACAAAAGACGAGTATTGGAGAGCATGCAAAGATTAAGAAAAAGAAATTTAGCTTTAGGTAGGGGGGTCAGGGAAGACTTCTCAATAAAATAAATATTAAATCGAGAGTTTCAGAAAACTGGGAGTTAACAGGCTGGCGTTGGAATAGCAGAGGAGGTGAATTCAAGATAGAAGGAAGTCTATGCAAACACCCAGAGGAAACCTTTCCTGTTGAACATCCAGAAATAAACAGAGGTCAAAGTAGGGGGAGTACAGACACTTCTGAAGAGAATGCATGGTCACAGAATGTTGACTAGAAAGTAGAGGCAAAATCATGCAGTGCCTAGTAGAGATCTTAGAATTTAACACCTCTAAATAAGCAATGAAAATAACTGATTCCTCACAATCCACACAATCTTCCCAAAATGCGGAATAAAGCATATCACCTCTATGACCAGGTATGACGTACAGATTGGGAAGGGGAGAAAATAGGTGCAAGAAAATCCTTCAGAATGCTTTTTCAACAGTTCATGAAAGTAGATGATCGTCTGGACCCCAAGGGTGGAGGAGGAAAGTTGGTAAGGAGAGGAACACAGGACATATTTATAACAGAAAGTCTCCACAGAGCAGGGTAATTCCCATCCTTCTGCTTTGTTCTTCCCCCTACTTGATCTTTCTCTGTACCAGAATATTTGTAGTGACCTACATGCCACTGGAGACTCAGGCTTTTACCATTAGCTTCCTGCCTCCGGATTGGCCAATTCAATATTATACTTTTATTTCTATACTCTAAATGCCTGTTCATGCATCTCTTTGGGCCAGTGCATGCAAGCTGATGACCCACCCTCCCACCAAAAAACAACAACAACAAAAGGTGGAGTCCTGGTAATAATAAGAAAAGGTTATTCGACCCTTAACCAAGTGAAACAGAATCTTGTATTAAGAGAATGTAAGGCCCTTTATTTATACTAACCCACAAGGCTTAAGAATAATTGGTCCCTATGCTGAAAACTGTTTCTATGTGGATATCTGCACTTACTACTGGTTTATTCATGGATGGTTCTCTTGTTGATAGGGTGCCTGGGATGATGCTAGTGACCACGGATGTGGCCACTGGGAAAATTTATTTATTTTTTTACAGAATGCTAAGATATTTTTGGGTGTAGGAATGATGTTGCTTATTTCCCATATTTGAACACAAAATTGTGTTTCCTATAAATTTCTCATTAGGGTATAAATGGTAGAGTAGCTTAGAAATTTGCTGTCTGTAGTCTGAATAGGTCATAGGGAGATGACAGTGTATGCTATGACATGCAGCATTGAAGGTTAGTAAATTTTTGTGATTTTTGTATTGAATATTGTCATTTGTTATGCTTTACAAGGTCAGCTTCGCTGGTAACATAGAGATATATTTTAATATTTAAGTTATTCTACTTGGGGACTATAAACTATAGGTACAATCTACCAGCTTTACCAGTTTGTTTTATAAACAAGAGACTTGGAATGGCATGTTCTGTAAATTTCAAAATTAACTAAATAAATGTCTTTAATGTTTTTCTTAGAACTAGTTTCACAGAGTAGTCCCCTTCCTGGATTTCTGGAGCCCGAAGAGCTGCTGGTGTTTAGGATAAGAATATACACAAAGCCTAAGATACTAGAAAGGTGTGTGCTCAATTTAAGCTAAGAAATAAGGGATAAAATATATATATATATAAAAGAATTAAGAAGGCATAAATTTCTTACCAAAAAAACCCCACAAAAATTACAGAAGTGGGTATAAAACAGAAGGAAATTTCTATTTAAATTGAAAAGGCAATATCCATGAAGTAAAGAAAACATTCGTAAATATTTTTGTCAGAGTATTAATGTTCCTTTCAAACCACAGTAAGCACTTTTTGCTAATTTAGTTGTACATAACTTTGCATAATGAAAACGTCTAAATATATTTAACAAATTCGAGCACTGTATCGCTTGACCCAGAGATCTGAATTTTAAAATAGTTGTGCAGAGATCCACCAGAGGAGTATGAGTAAGCTGATGTACTGCCAGAAGGCTTAGATCAGCCAGTTAGGCATTGCCCGAAGTTATGACTGGATGGTTATCTGGTTTACCCAATGTCAGTGTATTAGGACTTTGAGATAAGGGCATTAAAACTAGACTGAGCATAATTTGACTTCTGGCTTCAGTGTTGTCATTCTGAGCAATTGTCATGTTATAAAAACTACTTTAGACATACTAGGGCTGTCTGTGGCATTCATCCTCTAGATGTTTGCTTTTCTACAAAATAAAATCCCGTCATCTTGAAAAAAAATTCAATGTATTAATGTTTATTTGAATTCAAATTAACACAAATGAATATAAAGAAATGTTTAAAATGTGTTTAACTTTCTCCAATATAGATTTTGACCTGCACTTTAATAATTAAATAAATGACAACAGCATTAACCCTGTAAGTTAGTTGCCAAAAATAATATACATGCAGATACACAAACACACTTAAACACCTTTAACTATGAATAGCTACACACTGAAAGTTAAGAACAATAGATATAATTTGATCCCATGCCTTTTAAAATTTATTTTTACTATTATTTTTTTTAGGTGAGAGGAGGGGAGATAATGAGGCAGACTCCTGTATGTGCCCCGACCAGGATCCACCCAGAAACCCATGTCTGGGGCCAATGTTCGAGTACCTAGCTATTTTTTAGAGCCTGAGACTGATGCGCTCAGACCAACCAAGCTATCCTCAGTACCTGAGGCCACGCTCAAACCAATCGAGCCACTGACTGTGGGAGGAGAAGAGAAAAAAAGGAGGGAGGGGGAGGTAGAAGCAAATGGTCACTTCTCCTGTGTGCCCCGACTGGGAATTAAATCTGGGACATCCACACACCAGGCTGGACACTCTATCCACTGAGCTACTGGCCAGGGCTGATCCCATGTCTTGAAAGTCTTCATTGTATAACAGAAGTATTGTTGTTTTATTTTTTAATTGTATTAATTCATTTTAGAGAAACAGAGAGAGGAAGGGGAAGAAAGAGAGAAAAGTATTCATTTGCTGTTCCACTTAGCTATCCATTGACTGGTCACTTCTTATATGTGCCCTGACCAGTAATTGAACCCGCAACCTTGGTGTTTCGGGATAATGCTCTAGCTGAGCTAACTTGCCAGAGTCATGTATTGTCAAAGGCTGTGTAGCCTGTTTTGAAAGCAGGCTACACAGCCTTTGAAAAAGCAGAAGCCTCACACAACAAAACATTAAAGTAAACTTAGAGAAAATGTCTGGAATTGACTCAGATAATCACTAGGCTCCAATAAAATTCATCTTGAAAAAAAGGAACTAGAGGAGGTAAATTTACATTGTGTTTTATTACATTCTTTAATGTTATCTAATTTCCAAACAGCAGACCCAAGGTAATGCAAATTCTACTTTATGAGGGCAAATTAAGCCTAGTTTACATAAGTACAAAGTGGTATCTATTTTTACAGTAAAAATACCAACTCCCTGAACAGTGTTTTGATGGTGCTTCTTAACAAGTTTATGCTTCCTCCACAACAAGAGGTTATTTTACTTCTCAAGGATAAAGCAGAAAGAAAAAAAGAATAAAAAAAGGTAAGTAAAATGCTCAATTCTGTGCAACTCGTTCCAATTTCAATAGTGCGTTTATTGGTATTGATTTTCTTTGCCCTGTACCCACAGAGAGGGACTTAACTGCTTGAAGCAGGAGGTCCAGGCAGCCAGGGCTTTGGAGGGTCCTTAAAGCTCAACACTGCATGATTCTCCACATTGTCACTCTAATCCTCTTTCATCCTCCTTGTGGTCAAAATAATCCCTGTTCCCAGGTCAGTCCTCATGCTAATAGGTGTGAAGTAGGCAATGCATGTGTTCAATACAATGTGGATGCTCTGTGGAGAGCATCAGGTGTGCCCAGGTAACGTAGTACGTCTGGCTGATTTGCAGAGCAGATTAGATGTTAATGTAATATTGCTTGGCAAGTCATTTCAGCAGATGTAAGTTAGTGAAAGTGGTTATATATTCAAAATTAGGTTTTGGCCAATTGATTCTTAATTACATAATCAGAGACTCAAGAGATCAAAGTTAATAGTCCTTTCTCCTCCCCTTAGACACACACACACACACACACACACACACACACACACACACACACACACACACACACACACCTTGAAAGGTTCTGGCTGCTCTCAGGAATCAAAGTGTATCCTGGCACTGTTTGTCTAAGAATAAAGCTTCAAATGTCTAAGCAAGACCACCTACAGTCTATCTGATTGTTCCCTTCAAGGAAGCCAGAAAGAATGTCGATTTAAGAGCCAGAAGCAACAGCCAAGTCAAGTTTAAAAGGAACATGTTGAAAACCTTCCCTATCTGTCAGGTTCACCGTTTCTGCAAAAAAGAACATCAGTTAATGTGACTTCAAGAGACTCCACACTATCTAAGTAGCCAATCAGCTCAAGTATAAAAGACGAGAGTAAAAGGGTTTAAGGTTGGGAGGGAATGACAGCATCCACTTAAATATTTATGTGAAGAGCTTTATATAGGTGTATGAACACACAAACACATATACATGTGTGTGCACGCACACACAAACACACACGTTCATTTGCTCTGTTTCAGACACACAGGTTTGTTGAACATGACAAGTTTTCTTGTAACTCAGACCCTTCATAACTGCTAATTTTCTCAGTGCATGAAATAATCTGCCTGTGCACTTTACACAGTTGGTTTCTTGCCCTTCAAGCTATGGATAGAATGTCACCCTCCCTCTGCTGACCACTAATTGAAACTCCCTCTCCCATCTCTATGATCCCAGAACCTAGTACAATGTCTGACTTAAGAGTAGGTGCTCTATACAATAGTTTGTTAATATTAGGTGCTCTATCCGATGGGGAATTCTACTTGGGTAATTAATTGATGGGAACACATGGTAGAATTTAACTGTGCACTGATTATATTACAGGTTGTTTCAAGGACTGAAACAGAACAGTTTCTGCCGTCAGAGACCTCCTGTCTAGTGGGAAAGGGAGATACCGTAAGTAAACTGAGCAAACTATGTGGTTATAGATAGAAAAGCACAGAGGATTAGGGAAATGTGGAAAAGGAAAGCCAAGGCCATCCTCCGGAGGCGGTGGGGGCTGGGGGTTGAACGCTGGAGGCTGGTGATAGCTCTTATGGGTCCTCAGAGATGAAGCTAAATAAAAGAGGGCCTGGAAGTTCTTTCACATGCAAAGAAAAGCACAGGCACAGGTCTGAGGTTAGGAGACTTCTCTGATCTATTGGAAAGTTGGGTTTATCTGTGTGAGGGTGGTGATGGAGGGTGGCGGCCACACAAAGCAGAGCTGTCACTGTGAATGAAAGCAATATTGTCACACCGCCCAGAACAGCATCATGATGAAATCTACATCCTTATCAGTTGAGTCAAGCTTTGTCATTGTTAAAGACTTTTGCTTTTTACTGATCATTCCATAGAAAGGCAAAACAAACAAACAAAAAGCAAAAAGATACAAAAACCATGAACTTAAGAGCATGCCTTCTGGAGTTAAAATACTTGACCTGAATTTCAGTGTCCCACTTAATTCCTCTAAGGCAGTGGTTCTTAACCTGGGTTCTATCGAACCCTAGGGGTTCGATGAGTCGGTCTCAGGGGCTCGGAGAAGCCTCTGCCGTGGAGGCCAGAATAAAGTAATACCGTAATTGGTTGTGAGTTCATGCACTTTGTTGGTTTTGTTCTTTGAGCAAGGTGATGTTCATGCACGGCTCATTTTGTGCACCAGTAAGAAAACATATACCTATGTCTTGAATTTGGGAAAAAAAATCCTATTTTATTTTTCACTAAAGAAGGGTTCGGTGAATGCGCATATGAAACTGGTGGGTTCGGTACCTCAAAAAAGGTTAAGAACCACTGCTCTAAGGTCATCTCTCTGGAGAGTAACAGGCTCAACCTTAGTCCCTTTGTCTATACTATGGACTATTGGTAATCTTCAAAACAACCTCATGCATGTAAGGTAATGGAACACGAAAATCTGTGTAAAAATGTGTCATATAATACTGGACAATAAGAACTGTCACTCTCCTGAAAATGCTCAGCAGTATCTGCATAGCTGTGTGAGGTTATCTACTAGGAGTAGTATTTCAGAGACAACTGCTTCTTTGTACATGGCTGATTTCTCACCCTTCCAGTTACTGATGGAATGTCACCCTCCCTCTGCTGACTACTATATTGAAAGTCACTTCCTCTCCTGTCTCCCATCCATCCTTATCATATCTTTGTCTTCATCTTTCTAATCCCAGAACCTAGAATGGAAGGGCTGCCTGACCTGTGGTGGCGCAGTGGATAAAGCATCAGCCTGGAATGCTGAGGTCTCCAGTTTGAAACCCTGGGCTTGCCTGGTCAAGGCACATATGGGAGTTAATGCTTCCTGCTCCTCCCCTCCTTCTTTCCCTCTCTCTCTCTTTCTCCTCTCTAAATCTTTCCCTCTTTCTCTCTCTCTCTTCTCTCTAAAATGAATAAAGTCTTTAAAAAAAGAGAAAGAAAAATAATAGAATGGAAGTCTGACAATCTCTCTCCATCCGCAGTGACGATAATGCCTGGCCGGTCCCCAGACTATAACCTTCATGAACACGTTCAATCCCCAGATACGTTTCTTCACAACTTCTCACATTCACACATGCCTGCTCTTCCCGTCTGAAGTCCTTTCCTGATTTCCCTTCAAAAATCAATTCGATTCCCATTCGCTCCTGAAATTCTTCTTTGACCCCCTGCACCTCCCATGTGTGGTTGACGGTAGAGTCTCTACTCTGTGCCCATCCACAGGCATCTCTCACAGGGGAAAAGCCAGTGTACGCTCTAACAACTGGTCCATCCTCCCCTGTGCCTGGCTGCAAGGCCAGCTACAGAATTTCGGATGCCCATATGAAATGAAGATGTAGAACATAAATTATTTCCTATCTTCCATGTATCTCTTCTGCCTATGTGCATGTTCCTTTGGCTCATCGGACTTTGATTGCAAGAAATCACCACTTCAAGGCAGGGACAACAAAGCATTATCCAGGCCCGGGGCCCTTCTAAGCAGTGGCGACCTGTGGGACTCCACAGGTTACAGGTAAGACGCCAGCCCAGACTCTCTAGAACCTGAGTTCTTAGGGCACAATGGATGCATCACCTATTTTATAGATCAGAGAGCTTATCACATGGTAACATTCAATATATGTTTATTGGAGATTTTCCAAATACTGCAGCATGGCGTATTGAACCCATAACCTAATGCCCAAAAATAGTGTTGGAAGAAACACAGCATAAACAACAGAAAGAATGAGTGAATGACTTCAGCTCAGAGCTGCTAGCCCTTTCTCATTCACCCTGCTAGTGTGTTTCCCTCCCTCCCTCTCTCCTTCTTTCCTTATCATCATCCATCTCCAATCACAACCTTGACTGGCAGGATCCTTGCGGTCAAGCTGAGCAGTAGACTTCGTACTTTTTAAAAAAGATTGTCTGAGCTCTCTCTTTGCCAGCTTTACGATTCCCTCACTTTGCTTTACTCCTTCCCTTCACCATGTTCTCCGAGGATTTGCACGCCTTAAAGCTCTAAGAGGAAACGTCTAAGGAAATCAGAGCAGCATCCCAGACGGGCTCCTTACGGTTCATTCTCTCCTGAAAGAGGATGATCTCTTATAAATCACAGACTGGATCACGTTACCTTCGCACTCAAAATCTGCAGGGGCAGCGATTGCCCCTCACGCACTTCCCACTCAAATCCTTTAAAGGTGTGGGAGGGTCCACCCCTGCAGCCCTTCTTCCCTCCCCTCTGTCTCACTGCAATCATGCCACAATTTCCTCTCCCTTGTCCCTAGACCCGCCCAGCTCCACCCCGTCGCAGGGAAAGGGTTTGCACCACTTGGATGTGACCCCTTCAGAGAGGAATCGTCTGTATTACTTTTATCTCAACCCACCTTATACATGGCACTTACATCTCTAAGAATAGTCCCCTTCCAGTCCTATGGAACTTGTCCGTTTCACACGGAAAGGGTAGACCAGACTGTGACACACTTTTGTACCTAGCAAAGGGCAGAAACTCACTCAATATGTGTTCAAGCTGTTAAAAGTTGGGGAAATGTGAGTACTAAGTAGGCATGTGTCTATGAGAGTGGGCTCAGGCCTCGAGGTGTGCCCCACTCGGCGTTTCCTGTCCCCTCCACGGGATGCCCACCATCCGCGGTTGGCAGGGTGCTGAGCAGCTCTGCCTCAGGTCCAGCCAGTCTGGGGCTGCCGGCCTCCAGCACTGTTTCTAATAGCGGTGGACTGACTGGGCTTCGATTTCAAACTGGCACTTCCTTCCTTTCCTGCTAAAAGCGCGCGCACGCCACTTCTCCTGTTTTTGTCAGGAAAGTATGGCAGGGCAGGCCCAAAGGGAACACGGTAAGAAACCCGCGGAAAAGGAAAGGAAGGCTTTCTCCACATCCACCCGGGACCCCTGCCTGAGGCAGTGACTGGTAGCTTCCCCGGGTGTCTATTCCCAGACACTTTCCATGTACATCTATGTTAGCGTGGATACAGCATCTCTTCTCTCTATGGAAATGGGAGAAAGAAAGCCCAGTGATCCAGTGTCTCACTGCCTGGGTCACCCCGTCCTCCCCCAGAGTAGAGGCCAAAGTAGACAGTGGGAAGGGAACAGGAAGTGGAGCCCCCAGGCTGACCCAGGCAGCTGGGTCCTACCTCCCCTCCCTCCATAGCCCTGCAAAGCCATCACCACCCTCTGTGAGCAACTGACACCGGAATCTAAAATGTCACCTTAAGCTTGTGACTTACCCATACCATCTGTTCCTTTTCCTTTACTTTGGTCTTTAAAGTGACTTTTAACTTAAATTTATTTCAAAAGAAAACCTTAATTCCCCACGATAACAGAAAACCTATATCGTAAGCTATAAATAATAAATAAATGTAATCACGAAAATAAATTCCGTGAAAACGAAGCAAGGTTACTAAATTCCTTCTATATGTGCTTGCCTGCGGAAGGCTCTAAGGTGTGTGTGTGGGGGGGGGTGGGGGTTCCATCCCAGGGAAGTGCTAATCTCGCTTGTTCACACTCATTAAGGACTGTCAACAAACTGAGAGTTTCTTCTCCATGGTGATAAGGATTGAAAGACAAAGAAAGAGGGAATGACTTGGGAAATAACAAAACTACCCAATTGTGGAAGTTTTTCTCAAGCTCCCAGAGTTTCTGAAATTCAAGGAACAAAATATTCCAGTAATGTTAATTGGGTTTTTTTGTTGTTGTTTCTTTGAGAGTCTTCTAACAAATCAGATAGAAATGAGTACTTAGAAACCCACCGTTTAAAGTTGCTGAAAATCTTTTTGCCTCGCTTATCTGTACCAAACAAGAGGCGGCCAATGTCAACACAATTAAACCCTTGGACGGTTCTCTCTAGAAAGTCCTTCAAACCTCACCTAGTGACAGTGAGCACAGGCACAGGGGAACAATATTCTGGTTGTAGTCCTAGCTTAAGTATTGACTGATCTGGTGGCCTGGGACAAATCGCTGTCCTTTCTGGACCTCGGTCTGCCCCCTTAGCCACAATACACCCATCTCTTCTCTCCTCTCTGTGAACCATCCTCTGTGCCCTCTCCTGGGTCAGGCTGACCCTTCTAAATGGCTCACTGACCAGCTCTCTCCTCCCACACTACCTCACTGCTCTGTAGAGGAATTGATTTCTTTGTCATGTAAATTCATATTCCTTTTTGCCTAAAATCCTCCAATGGCTTTCCTGTACATGAACAGTCTGGCTCAAATTTCTTAATGTGGTGTCCCAGCCTGCCTATTCTGGCTTCTATCATAGATGGTTCAATTCCTCATATCATTCCCTTCCATGCCATGCCTTTATTGCACGTTGTACTTATGTAAAAGAACACCTCTCCTAAACCCCCTCATCTGCTGCTCTTTCTATAATATTTGGGGTTGTGGTTGGGGGCAAGAGTGTTCAAAATGCAAAAAAATATAAAATAAAGAAGAAAGAAAGAAACACATTCAAATGATCTCAAGTGGGTGTCAAAGTCTAACTGAATGTCCCAAATGGCCCAGTGGTGGCCATGTCATCTACAGTGGAAGCCTCCTCCCTCCCATTTGCTATATATTTTTCTATCAGCACTTTGTTTGTTGCAAGTTCTCAGACGAGTTCCTAGGCTGATGCTTAATTTATTAATGTGTTTTATGTTCCCATAGAAAAAGCAGGATCCAAAGCAAGTCATCTTCCCCTAAAGGCTAGAATCACTGCAATATAAGGAGCATGGAGTCCCTGAAGCCAGCACCAGGCCTGGCACAGCAGACGTTTAGTAAACATCTCTCACAACAAACACATGGGTGATCCCTAAGGTTCATAATGGCAATACGTCGTATGCTCAGTATCCGTTTCCCAACGTTTGATAAGCCATGGCTCTAAAAGATCTTAACAATAAATTCTAAACCAAGCTTACATATGTCTCACAAAGGAACTCCTTTCTATGGCTACCAAAAATATTCTAGGTTAAAAAAAAAAGCAAAAGTAAAACAAATTCATACATGAGATCATCTTACAGCTGACTGCCTTCCTGACAAAACACACTGACAAGGACAGAAGTGAGGGTCGTGGACTTTTTTATTTATTTATTTATTTTTACAGGGACAGAAAGAGAGTCAGAGGGATATACAGGGACAGACAGACAGGAACGGAGAGATGAGAAGCATCAATCATCAGTTTTTCGTTGCGACACCTTAGTTGTTTGTTCATTGATTGCTTTCTCACATGTGCCTTGACCGCAGGCTTTCAGCAGACCGAACAACCCCTTGCTCAAGCCAGCGACCTTGGATTCAAGCTGACGAGCTTTTGCTCAAGCTAGGTGGGCCCGTGCTCAATCAAGCTGGCAATCTCGGGGTCTCGAACCTGGGTCCTTCCTTCGCATCCCAGTCCGATGCTCTATCCACTGCGCCACCGCCTGGTCAGGCTGTTCGTGGACTTTGAGAAGCATTGTGACTGCACATTTCCAACAAGGTATACTCGTTCACAAGCGGGCACTTTTATGAAAACAGGCCATAAGGTGAGTCCATTTTTGACATCTGCCGTGCCCCTTAGCATCGCGTGTATGGAGAATGCATATCCGTGCTTTAGCCTTCTGTTTACACCTGCACCTCACAGCTAATTGTTCTGGGAGCACCTTGGTCGCAAATGTAAGACTATGAAAGGGTTAGTAAAAATGGCTTCTTGGGATGAAAAGCCGTGTTTTCAAAACTGAAAAATAATTATCATTTAAAACTCACGTTCATTGGCGTTATCACACAGAGCCTTGTTAGGCTGAAACTTCTGTGGAAAAGGTTGCTTGTAAAAGAATATAAAACAATACTCTAGTCCACACACTCCTTAGTTTTGTTCATACAGACCGAAGGTGGTAGTAATTTGAGAGTAAACTAATTTGTATACTTATATAATTTGGCAAAAAAAAAGTGTGGTTATTTGGGACACACATACACACATGCACACACGCACACCCAACATGCACCTAAATAAAATAGTCATCTACATAATTGACTTATTATTATAAAGTCTGTGTCCAAATAAGATTACTAAACAGCACATTTAGTTAAGCCATTAAATTAAATTAAACCAATTATTTAAATTCCAAAATATAGATATAAACAATGAGCAATTATTATGTTTTAGTATATAAGTTGAGAGGAGACTGGCATTCTAAAACTTCCATTCCATAGAAAGCTAAAATCTTTACAGCCATTGTTTCATTTTTTAATCAAAGCAACTAGGCAAACACATGAGGACATTTTCACTTTAGAGAGGAGAAAACTGAGTCTTAGGACCAACTACTAATTCAAATCACATAATTAGCAAAAGACAGTCATGTTGAAAGACGCCACACATGGTTGACTTCAAATAGCTTATAGGTTTTCTTTTTGTCATTCTACCACATTCCCTCCCAACATGCTAATACCGCTCATTAGTAACCTACTAAGAAGGCTCATCCAAAGGATAAAATATTTATATTACTTATATCACAGCTGGATTTAAAGAGAAAGCATGACTCTAAAGCCACCGGTTCCTGAACGAGACGAGAGTTTCATGCAGAGTTCTGCGACCAGCTCTAGTTCCCGCACGTGGCCCAGAGATCACTTTGTGAGAAACACTTACCTAATGGCATATATTCCGGAAGCTTTTCTCTCCTTTTATGTACGCTGCCCATTAAGCTACCGGTTGTGTTCTCCCGTTCTCCTCTTACTCACCACAATCTTACAGGTTATGTCATTACACCCATTTTGCAGATGACACAGGACATCTCAAAAGCTGGGAGACATGGGGCAGGTCAAGGTCATAATTTCAAGTCCCGTTTTATCAGGCAGCAATCACAGTGAGCTCCATCCCCAAATCTTTCCTCTCCTTCCCGTTTTGAGCAGGACGTCAAAGCAAAACAAAAAATGTATATTATATAAATAATATATATATGTGTGTATATATAGCACCATCCAATATGCAGACACCTGTCCAAGAAAGCCTAGCTTTTAGAGTAAAAACTATCATTTAACATTATCTGAACAGAATTTCTGCTGCTTAATTCAATAAATGAGGCATCATTTTCAGACTCCAAGCATAACAAACTCTCATTTGCATTGCCTGAGCTTCATAAATTCATGCTGCTAAAAACCTGTTTCTGCCAGGCTTGGCCCAGGGCCCCCATTGCTCTCACTGGCATTCCCATTGGGAGCAGCAGGAGGGACTCGGCCCCTCCCAAGGGCATCCGCTTTCATTACTTCATTTGCCTCAGTGCTGTTTGAGAAGCCGGCAGGAAGCCTGCCAGGGGGCAGCCAGCTCATCTAACACAAGTTCTGGGCTCCCAAATGGGTGGGAGCACCTCCCCGTATCCCTGTACCATCTACGGACTATTTTTCTTGGCAAAAAAAAAATCGTAGGAGAAGGTTCAGAGTGCAAGATTCTTGAGAAACACTGATCTAGGGCTTGGATTTTCACAGACACACACACACACACACACACACACACACACACACACGGCAGAACCAGCCTTCCCAGGCAGGACATATACTGCATTGATTCTTATGAACAGAATACTACCAATGTGATAGATTTCAGGGGAGAGAAAAATCAACCTGATCACATTTCTCTGTGTTAGGCATCTCCTTTCCTTGTACTGACATGTGCAATAATGATACAAAATGACTCCAAATGAATGACTTCCCATTGGCAGAGTGAACGATAGGAAGTGTGGATTGACAGCTGACATGAGAATTTTCAGATCTTAGGGAGCACAAGCAGAAACAAACACAGAAAATCATTAGGAAAAGCAAACCCCAAGAGCAGACCCAGCACTGAATGGATTTCTGGGTAGAAGGAATCTTCCCCCAAGGCCCTGAGATGTATAAATAGATTTCCACCTGCGTGATGTGATAGGATAAAACACAAATTGTGAATCAGGAGAATAGATTTCACAGCACAGGGTATTCACTTTACAAATCACAGAAGCATAGGTTTGAATCTGGAGTCTGTGTGCTTTTGTTCGAGTCACTACTGCTTTGAGTCACTGCTAAATGAGACATGTAATCATATACTGTTTTGGATAGTGGAGCTATTGTGTGTCTTAGCATGTAGCAGGTCCCTTGAATATTGTCAACATTTTATTTTGAAATCCATCAAAGAATATTTAGAATGCGGAGGGGTCGGATATGGGTGTCACTACAGAATGTACTAAATAAACTCTGTTATCTCTCCCAGGTGCAATAATAAACTATAATTTTGGGAGTGTCAGGCAATAATCTAATTATGGTTTTACATATATCTAGATAGTATTGTTTGCAATGCATTCATTAATTAGCAAAGATTTACTGAACTTCTAACACATTCACTGTGGGGTCAAAGTGTATATATTATCATCCTGATCTATTACCATATGTTGTGATCTCTAAGTGCAATGGCATGGATAGAAATCTAGTATATGTAAATACCGTCCTCGCTTCTGACATGAGAATGAGTCAAGCATGGATCTACCTTCCAAAAATTCTTTTGATCCAGAGATAGTTATGTGATTCAAGGCCTCCAGTTAAAAAGTGCTTCCTTAGGATTTATGTGTGGATGCTGCCAGGGTAAGAAAGACATTCTCTTACTTTGATGTCCTAATGAATATGGTAACTTTCCCCAGAGCCATGTGCTCAGGATTTCACACATAGCATCTCTGACTCTCAAAACATTTCTCAAAGGCATGTATTATCATCTCCAAATTTAACATGCTATACAATATACACTATTGTCTACAAAGTCACCCCATGACTATATTTAGGATACGGAACTTTTAACCCAAGTCCGTAAAAGGTCATAATCCATGTACCTTAACTGTACCAAGATATGTCTAGGAAGAGTCAGTAGCCATGTGCTTTAGGAACTTAAAAGACAGACCTAGTGTAGAGATGCGTATTTGTGTGTCATCATAAGCTAAGTGTAATCCAAACTCAAGAGAACGGTGAGGATAGATACTAAAGAATGTTTCTTTCCATAAGTGAATGTTGAAGAGAAATTATCAGAGGCATCGAGAAATAAGAAAGCAGCAACAATGGGAAAACACAGAACCTCTAAAGTCAAGAAAGGGACAAGAAGAACAAAATGCAGCAAAGTAAGAAGAAACAAAACTTGTCACCTCCCCAAGGGGCATTGTGCAGGAAGATTCTGTCTTGCAGGTGGATAGGTTTGGGATGGGGTAGTATTGACATCACATATTATTCTTGAAGGCAATGGGAGGCCTGGTGGACAGGTGAACAGAAGGATGCCGAGGTCGACCATGTAGCCAGAGTGTATGTGCTTCTGCTACTCTATTAGCAAGAGAAATCGTCTTTCCTGAGAACATATTATATATGTGTGTGTTTCTCTTGCATGTGTATTTCTTTTTTAATGAACCTGGTTCCTAGAATGTTCTAAATATCCCTCTCCATGGTAATGTGATTGAACTGTGAGCAAGAACATCACCCAGTAAAGACTAATCACAATCTTTCCAGAATCACAATCTTTCCAGCAATGATGCAGACTGCTACATGATAACGGACATCACTTTTCTCATTGGCTTTTGGGTTTGAAGAAAACATTAAGCCCGTCAAGTGTCAGCAACCACATTACCTAGGTGCTTAGCAAAAGCAATCTATGTAATGACTTCCAGTTAGACAGCAAAGCAGGAATGATACAGGGAGAAGGATACAGAGCTCAGATCATACGAGCCTTGGCAAACAGAGGTGGAAACGGCTTAGGACGTGCTCACACTAGCTTAAGCCAAATAGGTGACTATATAACTATTCAGAATTCTGAGTAATATGCATGAGATTCCCTGGATCTCTGTCCACCTCTCCTTCACATCACAGTCCCATGGCCCAATAGACACAATCACAGAAATACAGAGGCATCACCCACAGGTTGCTAAGAAACCTGGCGTGTGCTCCATTAAAATGTCATGAAACTAAATAAATCCCGAGACATAATTTCCTGCATGATGATCTGAAGAAAAGACACACACCTTCTCAGTCTGCAGTTATAAACTGCCTTCAGATTTATAATGTATAAATTGATAGTCAGTCATTCTACACTTAACGCTTTTTCAAGTTGTTGCTGCATGAAGAATCTCACGTATCCCAATGCCTTTATCTCAAATATCTGAAATGGACTTTATTCCTATTTCTTCTCTTAGTATTCTTACCAGGTTTGCCTAATTCTCAGACTCACCGCCCGTGAGTCACTAACCCAGTGCCGAAAATATAATAACCATCACAAGTGTTTTATGCGGTAGGTGCAATTAAGCCCATTATGGATGAAAGAATCTGAGGTTTTGAAAGAGTAAATAACTTGACCAATGCAGCTAGTGATGTGCCCAGCTGATACTTCTATATAGTAATTCAAGGGGCTATGAACAGCAGACCCATAGAAAGAAATGCATTTGTGAAATGAGAGGACATACTTGGCTTTCAATAAAAGAGAATTTTGGAAAAGGATGAGTATGTATACTGTGTTGACAATAGCCACCCATTGGAGAGTAGGACATTTTATTAAGTGGACACATACATCCTTCTCTGAACCAGGTGGGTGTTACCATGAGAACAAGAGTGGGTACATGTGTCAAGGATGAGGGGGTCTGAGTGGATTACAGATTCTGCTTCATTTTGTTAAGCCTGGCCAATCCAGGGTATAAATGGCTCACAAAAAGTCAAGCACTAACGTGAGAAAAACTGTCAGTAAGTAGCATGAAATCCAAGACATGCAGTTCTGAAAATTTCCAACCAGCCAGTACACTATGTGGCATGGTCATTGTTGGTATATCACAGCTTTTCGGCAGTTTGAAAGCATACTCAAAACAAAAGAAAATTGTTGGATAGTCTCAGGTTTGTTATTTTTTTAACTTCCAAAGCATACAAAATAAATTAAATAGTACAGAAACTATAGAAGCCATGTCACAGTGAAGTATTCTCTGCACATTTCTTTTTAGTGTCTTAAATGGTATCTTTTTCATGGGTGGTAGTTGTAGAACTGACATCCAAGATGATAATGTCTAGCAGATCTGAGATTGGAGAAACAGAACTCAATCCCAATTCCATTTGCATGGGCAAATGGCAAAGTGCCCTGACTTGCTACAAGTCCCTGTCCTCAGTGCCCCTCAGCACATTGATTTCCCAATAAGAACATATGGAAGGTTGGGGGGGGGATTTTTTTTGTATTTTTATCCTGAATGTGTTGACAAAGTCTATGATTCTTTCTGACATGACCTTAAGAGTAATGAATGAATGTGTGTAGGATGACTCTCTTTATAGAAAGAAAGATGTGTATGGCCTGAAAATAATAAAAGATGTCAAGTATATTGAAGTGTGGCACAAAGAATTCCGTTTTATTCTCAGAAAAGCAAGAGACAATCTCAAGAAGCCATAAATCTTGTCTTCCTTTAGATCATCAAGGTCTTCTGATGGTATGAGGTTGAATAGAAAGTGTCATTGGCATTAAAAAAAAAATAGCTCAACAACATTTAACTCTGGGAATTCAAAGTAGAAAATATATATTGGTGCATGTTTGTTGTCAGACATGGAAAGCTGGGGTAGAAAAACAGAAGTGGCCATCACCCTGGCTGGTAGCTCAGTTGGCCAGAGCGTTGTCCTGATATAGCAAGTTTGTGAGTTTGATCCCCGGTTAGGGCACATACAAGAAATGACCAATGAATGCAGGAATAAGTGGAACAACAAATCGATACTCTCTCTCTTTTCCTCCCCCCATTAAAAATAATCAATACAAAATTTTTAAAATGTGGCCATGCATATAGAGAGTGGGTTTCAATTCAAGTATAACCTGATATACAGATAAGTGTGCTCCCTGTTCCTCAGTGTTCCTGTCTATCAAATGATGGCAACGACCTTCTCCCTTATTGGGCCTGCTGGATGCTATAGGCCAAGCATAGGGACAGGCAGTAGCAGACAGTTGTAAAGGATCACTAATGGTAAAAACAATAAGTGGGATAAAGTTAAAAATGATGATCAAATAGCATGAATGGGATAGCATGGAAACAATACCTATCACATGTTTGATACCTGAAAGTTAAAAACCAGTTTCAACGTTATTGATAAGAAGGCTTGTCTTATCAATAACTAAATTAACAAATGAATTACCTCACTCACTCCTTCATTCCTCTAGTGATGTACATGGGCAGAAAAGTTAGAGCTGGCCCTGCACTCACGAAGCCTTTTGTTTCAGGCTTTTGTTTCAGGGCATTCTTTCTCCATACAGGGGAAGTGTTAGGCTCTGAAAGACTGACTTCCCGAAGGTCACAAAGCTGGGGTGGGGGAAGAGAAAGAGAACATCTGGACAGTGTCATCTGACTCCCATAAAGTCCCTGGGAGTATCTAGGCACATGGCAGTAAAACAAAGGGGCTAAAGCAGATACTTGGGCTGTAAAGACCCAAATGAGGATTTGGCTGGGTAGCTTAGTTGGTTAGAGTCCCATCCCAATAAGCCAAGGTTGAGGGTTTGATCTCCAGTTAGGACATATACAAGAATCAACCAATAAATGCCTACATAATTGGAATAACAAATCAATGTTTCTCTCCTCCCTTCCTTCTACTATCTCTAAAATCAGTAAATTAAAAAATAAATAAATAATAGACCCAAGGAGGTTTGAAACATGGGTTCAAAGAGCTGTAGATGAGAAGTGATGCCAGCATCCTTGATGCGAATGAGTTGGTCTGCTCCAGGGCCTGACGGATTTTCTCCCTTGTCCAAGTTGCCTCTGGGGGCTGCATGACTCATCCTACTCTCAAGACTTAAAAAAGCTCCACAGAGAGAATGCTGTTCTGAAACATTCTCCCTTTAAAACCTAGCTCAGCCTTTTATTAGCTGTGCAAACTTGGGGAGGTTTCTTATATTCTCTGATTCTTGGTTTGCGAAACAGGGATGAAAATCATTCTGCAAATATTTCTGTAGCGATGCACACAAATTAAGCTCTCTGGGTTTTTATTGCTATATTTCAGTAGTACGTACTTTATTTCAATAGCCCAGGTTCGATTTTGGTTTTGCAGCTGATTTGCTTCTCTCTTTTCTCTCTCTCCCTCAGGTCGCACAACTTCTCTGATCCTTCTCTTGATAGCTCGGAAATCGACCACCACTTGTGAGCTTGGGGGAGAGATTTGAGACTTCTAGGATTGAGGTTTGGGAGGAACAAGGAGCAGGGCTCTTCTCAAGCAATCACCATTTCAGGATTTGAATGTGCTCAGAAGATTCAAGGGTCTTCTCACTGATTCTGTGAACTGCTTGATATTCTGCCATAATTCCTGCTTCAACCAATGGAAAATAATTTACCATATCAACTCAAATTCCTGGATTGAAACAGTATTGAGAATGACAACTTAAAATCTGGTGATAGCTACACAAGGAACACAACGACATAACAGCACGTAATTATGGCATCATGGACACTGATGGAGACCTTAATTGCAAATCTAAGTTAGTTGCGTATGAGCAGCTAAAGAGTTTTTAAGCATAATCCCTTGTTATCCATGGGAACTTGGTTTTATCATTGGGGGGATCCATTCAGCAAACAATTCAAATACATCTAAAAAATAAACACTGATCCATTTGAGAAAGCATTCTGGAAGATGGATACCCAGAATAAATATCAGTTTCCAGAATACCTGTAGCATGTGCAGTCCAGGGGCTCCTGACCTGCATAGTGTAAGAAGGCAGAATTGTAACAGAGGACACCCAGCTGTGGAATGCAGACAACATTTGTCTATGAAAAGGCGAACAGGCACTGCCGTGGGCTTAAAATAAGCCACTTAAATTCTTTTAAGGGACTCTTCTCTCTTCCCCCATTCCGGCGGCAGTTAAACTTCTGAGAGATGCTGGGACGGCTGCCCCTTTAGGGCTGTGAGAACATTTCGTCTTTGATGCTCCAGCCCCAAGTAGTGTCTAGAGCATAATAAATACTCCATCATGTCTGTGTAAGGAAGAAAAGACAGCAAGAGGCAGGAAGTAGGGGAGAAAAATCTTGAAAATCATTGGTGAAAAAATTCCATAATGAGCAAGTACCATCTTACATTTTCCTAAGTCCGTGAACCCCAAAGATGTCTCCCAACAACTTCAAAGAGAAGTGCCTCCTCTTTGAGCTGTGTCTTAAAAAAAAAAACACAAAACCACGATATCATAAACTGTCAAAGAGAAATTCTTACCTATTGAAAAGGCAAGTTTGAGGCAAAGGGTAATTAAAAGCAGTTCAAATGGAATACATATAAGGAAATATTTCAGATATTCAAAGGAGAAAAACATCCTAGCAATCCTGATTAAGAAAAGTTGGCGGTGAAGTGAAGGGATCTGAGTACGTTTCCTCACGTGCACGCTGAGGTTGTAGAAACACAAAACCATCATTGAGACCATGCTAGTCCGTAATGACGTCATCGGGCATCTGAGCTCTTGGCTTCCGACGCTGGATTTGCCATGTCTGAACTGGACAACTTGTGTCTGCTACTTCATCACCACAACACGTGAGCCCTTACAGGATTATTACAGCGATCACAACACGCGTGGCTCTGGTAAACGTTCAGGAGACATCAGCGTCAGCAGCTCTTGCTTCTATCTCATATTATGTCGGTTATGGCAGCGCAGAATCATGTCCCGTGTGCTCAGTGCATTAAACAGCTTCTCCCACCTACATCCATGCTCGCTCCGTCGAAGTCTAAAATCGACAGATTTATAACATCTTTCTCTTCTGGTGAGGAAGCCATATTATCTTTGCCTACGCCAATGTTTTCTTCTAATCGTCTATTAAAATCTGAATACAACTTCAAAAGTTAGGCCAGTATCATAGTGAGCACATCAGCCTGGCCTTTCTGAAACAAAATGTTCTCATGGTGTGTGTGTGTGTGTGTGTGTGTGTGTGTGTGTGTGTGTGTGTGTGTGTGTGTGTGTGTGTAGGATTTCTCTCTGCACAAATCAGGCTTTCCTTGACCCATTTAGCAAAAAGGCGACAACCCTGTCCCCCCAACTATTCACACAGAGGGAAGTCGCCCATTGATGGCTTTTCTGCTGCTGCTACAGCCCCTGTTACTGTTGTGGTGGTCGTGATATGCTTGTGAATGGAAAACAAATTAAACCAATAAAATTGCTTGGAGATGTTGCTTTCAACTTTAATGTTCTGAAACGGAATAATTCTGATTGGCTTATAATTAGCCATCTCTTACCTATCAATTTTCTTTTTTTTTAATTTAATTTAATTTTTTTGCCATGGCAAAATTAAGAGACCCAAACCTTAGTGCTGGCTACCTGCTGCCCAGCAGGCCCTGGGAAGGGTATTTCACATGTATTGGTCCCATGTTACAGATGAGAAAACTGACTTTCGGATACCTTAAGTGACCTGCACATGCTCACCCCTCTTGGAAGTGATTTAAATTTAGAAATTTTTGTCTCAAAGCCTGTACTTTTTCCCACTGGATGGGCCCTCTGTAGGGACATCTACAAAGGGTTGCTTGTGGCTGATGCTATTTTTAACAAAGGGGAAATTGCACCCTCTCTGTGTAGAGCTGCAACACACACACTCCTTTTGGCCTAAAAGCCTCCCACATCCCTCCTGCCAATCTCTACCTTTTAATCCCTGTTTGAGTCTGCAAAGTGGAGAACCACCTGCAAATATTTATTCATGAAATGAGCCATTCCCCCCACCCCCCATTTCTAACCCAGCCAAAACTGTTCTAGTTTCTCCTCTAACTTTTGCAAAGCAATTTGCTTTTGGGCTGGAAAAAGAAAGTGTGGAGAGAAAAATGGAGAATCCCAGCCCAGAGCAAGAGTCAGAAAGGATAGGCTCTCCAAAGTGTTCTCAGTGAGACAAGAACTGCCATAAATCTTAGCTACTGAATCACACATTCCAGCTGTCAGTGAGGAGATGTCACGTGGGACTTTCAGAATCGTGGCAAGAGTCTTCCCTCATCCCCTGTGGATGAAGGAACATAAGCAGAGTAAATAGTGAAACTGAGAAACATTAGAAAGCATCAGTTCCAAAGAGAGTTTGTCATCGAATTAATGGTTTTCCCATTGACTAGGAAAATGAAATCCTTTATTTACAGAGCAACATTAACTCTAGATAAAGATCAACAAACACTTGGCGGGGATGCCTCCGCTCTGCCACCATGCCCACGTGGCAGACATCACTAATTGATCAAGGCTCTGGTTCTCATTGAGCCAGGGTCAATCTCAGCATCCTTATAAACATGACATTCCAACCGGCCTGTATCAATCAGTTACCATAAGCACAAATTAAAACAACAACAACAACAACAACAACAAAAAGTTGGTGCCCTACAAACATAAAAGATAGGGAATAGAGATGGCGGGGTTTTTTCATTTTATATTTACGCCCAGGTTTTTCTATAATATCAGCCACTGCCTTTTGTGTGTTGTGTTTTGTTTTCTCTTTTCAGATGAAGGAAGATCCATCAACACGCAGGTAGCATGCCAATCATGTAATGTGGGGAGTCACCTCAGTTTCCTCGCGTGTTAAATTGTTACTGTTATAATAGCAATACCCCTTCTTAGTTTAATTGTTTGTCAATCGTCTGCTTATTTATTTCTTTTTAGGGATAATGGTAGTAGTTATAGAACCAGGATGTACAATCTACAACCCCAGTCAAGTGTGATCAGCACTGTTTTTGTAAATAAAGATTCATTGGAACATAGCCACCACTCCTTGCTGTGATATCTGTGGTTGCTTTCAGCCTACAGTGGCAGAGTTGAATAGTTACAACAGAGCCTGCATGGTCTGCAGGACCTATGATATTTATTTAGATGGCCCTTTCTGCAAAAGTGTGCCAACTCCTGGCTTAGAAAACAGTGTAGATTACATGCATTTTTGTTAAAAGACAATATCAGAAAATTATACAGGGCAGACATTCCCTTCTCTCATACACACCGCTCACAAAAATTAGGGGGTCGGGGAACATGCAGATACTCCAGTGCTTTCAGCCTTTTGTATAGTACAGTGCATTTTCACCAAGGAAATAAAAGTTGGTTTTGCATCTCATTTGCATAATTCAACAACTTTTTTTGACTTGTCATTTGCTTTTCTGATGTTCTTATTTAATAAAAAAAAAATCAAATGCTTCTCTTTTTTATCGCTTCATATTCATTTTGAAATATCCCTCATTTCTGTGAGCAGTATATAAAACATCTAAAAGAATAACAACAAAAAGCTAGATTCAGGAAGATCTAGGTTCAAAACCAAGTTCTGCAATTTATCAGCAAGGTGACCTTGAACATGTTAACTTATCTGTCTGCGGCTCAGCTCCTCATATGCACAGTAAGCAGGGATAATACTACCTATGCGAAAGGTGTAATGAGAGAATACTTCCACAGTACTTCGTAGGGTACCTGGCACATGGAAAGCACTAAAGAAGTATTAGCTGCTATGATTTACGCTTCTTGGCAGCAGAACCGAAACAACCTATAATGATTTTAACAGTGAAATAAGGAAATCTGGAAGCTTGTCGAATTCAGAATGCAAATCATAACCAACCAGTACCATGTCCATTATGACTAAAGTCACATGGGGTCACGGTCAAGGCCGTTGCCTTTATTTATCAGGCTGCCACGTTTTCTTATACCTGTAACAAACTTATTCAATATTGCTTTTCCCAAACCATGTTTCTCAGGATGGTATAAATGTCTCAGTTCCACAGCTTTTTTGTTGTTGGTTTGCAGGACTCTAAATTTGAACATGACATGTCAGAACCCATCATCAACGAAGGGGCGCAGTGAGAGGGCCTCTAGAAATTCTGTGGAGTCAGCTGTCTATATCTAAATGCAACAGGAACACAGAATAGTCTATCCAGTCTCCTCAGGGATGAAGGAGGCCAGAGAAATCTTCCAGGGATACATAAATTTTGAGCTAAACTTTTAAAAGGAAGTATATTATGCTGGAGGTGTGTGTGTGTGAGAGGAGGAACAGAGATCAGAAAAAATTCCAGGGAGAAATTACTTAATGTGTGGGGCCCCGGAAGGTTGGTTCAGTGGTAGAGTGTCGGCCCAGTGTGTGGATGTCCCAGGTTCGATTCCTGGTCATGGCAAACAAGAGAAGCAGCCATCTACTTCTCCAACTCATTCCCTCTGTCTTCTCTCTCTCTCTCTCTCTCTCTCTCTCTCTCTCTCTCTCTCTCTTTCCCTCCTACAGCCATGGATCTATTATTTCTAAAGCATCAGCCCTGGGTGCTGAGGATAGCTTCGTGGAGCCTCTGCCTCAGGTTCTACAAATAGCTTGGTTGAGAGCATGGCCCCAGACAGGGATTGCCAGGTGGATCCTGGTTGGGGCTCATGTGGGAGTCTGTCTCTCTATTTCCTTTCCTCTCACTTGGAAAAGAAGAAAAAAAGAGGAATGTCTAGGAAGTAATATATATAATAAAGAATCTTAGGTTATGAAATAATCTGGACAAAAAATAAAAGACCTGTTCTGTCCTGTTAAGGTTGTTTAATTACTCTCTGTTGGTAACAAGAACATAAAATTCTTTAATAGCCTGTTCTGTCTTTCTTCCCCACAACCCCTCCCCCCCCCACCCCCGCCACTAGTCTGCACACGCCGCTGGCTTTCAGGAAAGAGAGGCATTATCTTTTCTGTTTCCTTGTCACTGTGTCCTCATCTTCTAGAATAATGACTGGTACATGGTAAGCACTTAAAAATACTTGTTGGATAACTAAATTTTCAAGTTCCCTCCTTACATACAAATTACAAGGTGTATTTATAGTAGATCATTACAGTGGAACAGCCAAAGCACTTCCCCTGAATTCATCCTGCCTGAGTAACAGTCCTCTCTCCTCGCTAGTGCTGGGACATCGGGCAATATTTAAACTCTGCGTTTTATTTTCCTTACCAGCAGCAAGGGGTTAGATAATAATAACACCCTCTTCTTTGAGGTGTTGTAAAGACTGGATAACTTCGTGTATTCAAAGCTTTGGAAAATGCCAAATCCATAGTGATCACTCAATAGACACAGCCATCCTTAGTTCTAGATAACACGAACAGCTTCAGCGATCAGTAAATGGCCTAATAAAGGTTGGGAACGTATAGAAATTAATGAATTCACTAAGACAGAGATTTGAGTCCCAGGAACTTTGAATCTGAGCCTGGTACATGGGGAGAAGAACAACTAAACTAGCTCACAAGTGAGCCCAGACCTTTTCTGTTAGTACATTTCTATAAAGCAATTTATATGCTGCCATAAAAGTATTTCCTGTTTTTCTTAATATTCACTTTTATTGGGAAATAAATTCTCTGCATGAAAATATACACATAGCCTGTAAAAAGAAGGTTAAAGAATGACACTAAAAGGAACATTCATAAATTAATCAGATAAACCACAGAACAGTCCTAGTGTATCTGAACCTCTAATACAATCCTACACTATAGCACCCCCTTCTCCCACCAATGACGGTAACCAGCACCTGATTTCGGCACTGACTATGCCATTCTTTTCAATGGAGTCCGACCCTGCGTATACGTCTGGGACTAGCTTTTTGCTCATCTATGTTCTTGAGATTCACCTGTACTGTTGCTTAAGTTGCGGTTTATTCATTTTCACCAAATTATCTTAAGACGGTGCCAAATCTATCCATTCTACATGAGATAAGAAACTGGGGTTACTTCGGTTTCACTTTAGCATTAAAAATGAAGTTGATCTGTACTTTCTCCCTGAACTCTATGCCCATAACTAAGAGACGGTTTATAGTGCCTTTATCTCAGAGTAAAACTACTAGGTAATAGATACAGCTACTACTTTAATGTTTCTGTCTTCCAAGCTAGTATTGAATTGTTTTATGAAAGCGTTATGAGTGCACATGCTCCAAAGTCAGTTATAAGAAGAACTTACTTGACTCAATATCTTCATCACCTGATATTGTCCAACTTTTCATTGTTGCAATTTGATGGACTGGTACACAGCCACAATGCCACTTAACTGTAACTTTTAATATGCATGAAAATGAGTGAGCTTTGTACGTTTTGATATGTTTAAGGGTAATACGTGTTTCATTTTCTGCATCTTTTGATCCTTTTTATTTGTCTTTTACTCGTTAACTTTACTTATTGCTCACACATTCTGATAAAAGTCCTTTGGCAATTATTATACATTGCAGGTGTTTCTTTTCCATTCATTTTTTTCTAACTTTATGATGCCTAAACCAAAGTTCTTAATATCCTACACTAAAATATTATTCATCTTTTTTCCTACAGTTTATATTACTTCTTTGTTGCTTAATAAATGCTTTGCTACCAAAATGACACAAAGATATTCTCTGATCTGCCTTCTGAAATGGATACCTTTCGTACTTAATGTCTTTATCCATCTGAAATTGATTTTTGTGTGTGTGTCTGGTAGGAAATAGAAAAGCATTTGTATAAAGATAATTAATTGTCCCTGAGCTCTTTATCGACTAGTCTATCTTTCTTCTCTGACCTGTAATGCTATTTCTCTTGGACATCAAGTTTTGGGGTTTGCTCACAATCGCTCTGGGGCCTTTAACCCACTTCTACTGTCTGCTCGGCCATGGCTAAGCCACCTCGACAAGGTATATTCCTTTACCAACGAGACTGAACATATATTAGTGCGACCTCCCACACCTTTATTTCAAAAAATTTTTTTTCAAGTGTAGAGATTCTTAATGATTCTGGTTCTATCCCCTGTGAATGAGACACCAATAATCTCTTTGAAATGAAGGTATGCAATTTCACTCTTTGGGAGTTATATATCTTCCTAAGCCATGAGACCTTCTAGATCTGCACTGAGCAATACTGCAGCCACTAGACACATAGAGCTGATTAAATGTATATTAATTAAAGTGAAATACAATGAAATATTCAGTTAGTCGACTATCTACAATTCAAGAGTTCAATCACCACAAGTGGCTGGTGTTATCATATCAAAAAACAAAGATATTGAACATTCCCATCACCATGGGGTAGGGGCTTTATCAGAGAGTGCTGTTTTAGACTCTAAATGCAGAACTGTTAAGGAAAATTAGTTTATTCTCTTTTAAAGAAAACATTGATGCAATCAACCCAGTAAGGTCTGATTTTCAGTGTTTTTACCCTCATCTTCTATATTATTTAACATTTGGATTTCTTGAAAATCTCTACATGTATTATTTTTGTTGCTGAATATATTGTCTTTGTTGCTCAGCCCAACAGATGACAAGCTGAAAAATAAAGGTGTACTGAGTAGAAATATTATAATAGCTTTAAGAGGAGGTTGGAGCTCAGTGGTCCCCTACGTGACATTTTCTCTCCTTTTCACCCTTTCACATGTGAATCTCTTGGGTAACTTGCAGGAAAGGATACTTCAACTAGTATACACCTGGTCATAAGAAACTCATTGTCTTCTTACATGCCTTAATTGCCTTGAGCAAAGCTCTAAAAAGCAAATAAGGTTTACTTCAAACAAAGTTGATAAGGAAAGAAAGAACATGCACTATTCGAAGTGTTAACGGAGCCAGATGTGGCCCAAGATGGAGTCACTCGTACTAAGTCCCAAGTCAGCAGACAAAAACTTCACTCAGTTTCTAGGCTCTGCTCTCAGAGCAGAAAGTGAAGAAGGCTTAGGTCAACCGAGCAGCACTAGCTGGGCTGCCCAAGTTACCTAACTGACTCCAAGGCTTCCCTGTCCTCCCTGTAAGGAAAGTAACCCTGGTTTAACCAACTAGCCGAGGCCCACCATGACTTCCTTGTCCCTGCGTACTTTGGTCTATCTATAAAACCCTCTTGTGTTGTACAACTTCTTGGGGCTCCTTTATATCTGCTAAGATTGGATACTCCCTGGTCAATGAATCACAAGGAAAGCCAACAAAATCTTTACATTTTACTCAGTTGAATTTTGTTCTTTAACAAGAGTTTTAAAGAAGTGTTGTCTGGCCATGGCCGTTTGGCTCAGTGGTTGACCGTCGGCCTGGTGTGTGGATGTCCCAGGTCTGATTCCCGATCAGGGCACACAGGAGAAGCACCCATCTGCTTCGCCACCCTTCCCCCTCTCTTTCCTCTCTGTCTCTTTCTTCCCCTCCCGCAGCCAAGGCTCCACTGGAGCAAGTTGGCCCGGGCACTGAGGGCGACTCCATGGCCTCTGCCTTAGGTGCTAGAATAGCCCTGGTTGTAATGGAGTAATGCCCCAGCTGGGCTGAGCATTGCCCCCTGGTGGGCATGCTGGGTGGATCCCGGTTGGGCACAAGCAGGAGTTTGTCTCTCTGCCTCCCCGCTTCTCACTTTAGAAAAATACAAAAAAAAAAAAAAAAGGTGTTGCCTGAGACACCCCTGGAAATATGAGAACTGAATCTGAGGGAGTACTGGAGACAAAATGAGCCGTCATAGTAACAGGGTCAGGCTACGCTGGTATAGAGCAGAGGTGGAGCATCTGTCGGACAGGAGGCAAGGAGCCCAGGTCTGTGGGAGAGCAGAGGAGAGTCAGGAGAGGAAATGCAGGACGTCCTGGATTGGATGGGCCACCAGTAGAGAAAGAGCTTTCAAGCGCACCTTGAATGCTTTCGCCTGGAAAGGCCATTTACAATGAAAAGGATCAAGAAGAAGCATCCACATATTAAACACTGAGAATTTGTCCAATCATTTCTTTTTACTTTCAATTATAGTTAATGTTCAATATTATTTTGCATTTGTTTCAAGTGTACAACATAGTGGTTAGACAATTACATACTTTCCAAAGCTTCCCCTGATGTTTCAAGTGCCCACCTAACACCGTACATAGTTATTAAAATATTATTGGCTATATTCCCTATGCTGTGCTTTATACTCCCAGGACTATTCTGTGACTATAGATTGGTAGTTTTTAATTCATTCACCTTTTTTTTATCCAGCCCCGATGCCCCTCACATCTGGCATCTTTAATGGAGTTTCGTAACTCCTATTATGTGACTGGGTCTTCAGAGGCAAAGCTTGGGTAGACTGGCCTGCCTAACATTCTCAGCAATACAGGGAAAGGAATAGGAACGATGATCTAAAATTGGGCTTGTATATACTTTATTTTTCACTCCATAAGACACACTTTTTTTTCCCCCAAAAGTGGAGGGGAAAATACCCATGCGTCTATGGAGTGAAAACTACAGTATTTTATTAAAGATTTGAACACACCATTTGGTTCAGAATATTTTTTTCTTATTTTTCTCCTTAAAACCCTAGGTGTGTCTTATGGTCAGGGCCGTCTTACGTAGCGAAAAATATGGTAAGTACCCCCTGTTTCCAGCTCCCTGGGTGTTAAACGAAATATGTTCCACAGGAGGAAGAGGATGTTCCCATTGCGTTAATCTACTCTCTGGGACTAATTTATAATGAAGAGTTTAAAGGAGAATGCTTAAAGGATTGACAGTGAATTGGGTTTCACTATGGGTCAACAAGTTTGGAGACATTATTACTTAATGCTAACGATAACCCTTAGAGGGAAGGATTATTGCCACCATTTAGTAGGGGAGAAAATGGAAGCTTAGCTGGTCAGTAGTGGAGGGAGGTTCAAATATACATCAGGCGGATTGTGCAGCCTCATATTTCTCTCAGAATCTGATGTCAAAAACACAAATTTCCCTATTATGACAATTATAATCAGTCTGGCATTTCAGATTGGCAAAAATACTCAGTCTCTGAAAATTGTTTACTCTTGCCTAGTTTCTGTGTGTTTTTTTTGTTGTTGTTGTTGTTGTTTGGATTTTAATACCAATACTAATAGCTAACATTTACTAAGTGTTAACTTTGTTACAGGCACTTTTTATAAAGTGCTTTATTTAATATTCTCAACAATCTTAAGAGTGAGGCAATATCTTTGTAAGTTTTCAAGTAGAAAATGTCTAGACTAGCCTGACCAGGCAGTGGCACAGTGGATGGAGTGTCAGCCAGGGATGCTGAGGACCCAGGTTTGAAACCCTGAGGTCGCTGGCTTGAGTGTGGAATCATAGACATGACCCCATTGTTGTTGGCTTGAGCCCAAAAGTCGCTGGCTTGAGCTAAGGTCACTGGCTTGAACAAGGGGTCAGTGGCTCAGCTGGAGTCCCCCAGTTAGAGCACATATGAGAAAGCAATCAGTGAACAACTAAGGTGATACAACAAAGAATTGATGCTTCTCATCTCTCTCCGTTCCTGTCTATTTGTCCCTGTCTGTCTGTCTGTCTCTAAAAAAAAAGTTTAATTTAGTAAATTTTTTAAATTTACATTTTAGTCAATGGCCAAGCCTGTCTAACTTCATAGCATTAAGAGCCCAAGTTTTGATCAACTTACTTTTATTCTATGAGAATAAGGGTATCTAATTAAAAATACTTTTCCCATCATTACAGCACCCCGAAGATTCAGAACATTGCTGTTATTGGTTCCTTGTTTCTCTGAGTAATTATTGTTGAAGGCAACGGGAAAGTTAAACGTGAGAAGTCACAGTGAAAAGCAAAATACAATATCCAACTCAGTGCCCCACCAACCCTCAGCACAAAAACATCTGTCCTACAATTTTAACTAGTGGTTCTACAAAGAATTATCTTCCAAAGAGAAAACTTCACAAAAACAGCCATAGATAGTCAGGGATAGGACTGGTATGCAAGGCAACTAATTACCTAGCGGTATATACACAGTGTGACTTTCTTGCCTTGATTAAACAGGTGCTCTTTAAACCAAGCCCTGTATTTTCATTGCAAATAGTGCCAGTAACAGTACGGAGCCATAGCTGATTGCACGCAGCAGTTACTGAGCTGCTACCCAGGGAACCCTGGCCTGTCTTTATGAGCTACAAGGAGAGAAGATCCCATCATGTTTAGATGATAGACCCTCTTCAATTAAATAAACACAAAGACTGAACTACAGGTAAAACCCAGCTTCTCGCATTTGTCAAAGCACTTAGATGGGAAGTTTTCAGTACTTAAAAGTATTTTGTTATTAATCCAAATAAGTAATAAAGACCTCGGGGCAGCCATTTGCCGGCAATGTTTAATGCTGAGGCTCAAACCCCTTTCACATCGTGAAATGTTATCCAGGAAATCCCAATCTTAGGCTGAGTAGCGACAAAGACAGCTGCTGAGGCTGGTAATACCCACACGCAAGATCACTGTGCCGATATAATTTAATTCCAAAAGGAATCTGGCAAGAAAAAGCATAAAAGGGTCAGGGTAGAGATAAGACTTGGATAGAGCTTCTAAAAACACTCTTGCAATTTTCCTTTGGTCTGTAGCTGAGCTCACAGACCAGGTTCCTTTGATTAGAGAGAGCTGCAAGGAAGTGCTTGCACCCTTCTGCCCGCCCTGGCACGTGCATTGGCCTAGAGACTCATTCTAACACCTAATGGCAGGAAGAATGGTCAAACAGACAGGAAACAAAAATACCAGGGAGGCTAAAACTATCATTCCACACATCTGTCCTTCTCTGGCAAGGGCTGCTACAAGTTATCGATGCATTCTTATTTTTGGAAAGAGAGTGATTCAAGAGAATAGATAAATCAATAGCATGATTGATTGTGATTGGTTTTCCTACACACGGAGGCTGGTGAGTGTCCAGTGCTGATGCTAGAGGGTGGGCAGCCGGCCACGGATGGAATGGTGATCTCCCAGGATGTGGCCAAACGTGGAGACTCACAGCAACTTTAACTCGGTGCCTTAAGAAAGCAGCGCCTCTGAGCCCTGGGAGAGCAATACACGCATCCACAGATGTAAAACCCATGCCCAGGGCCCCGTCTGCGCTGTCCTGGAGAACCTCCTCTTCAGAGACGGGCTTGTGCAGCGCAAGCTCCAGTTCCTGCAGCTATGGATCAGCAGCGTGTTTCAGACCGCCATCCTTAGCGCCCGTGATTGATTCGGGAGGTGATGAAATAAATTAACTGTACTGAATTGCATTAGAGCCCAGGGAATGAAAAGTGGGGTCTTGTTTCTAGTCCTTCTTTTGAGTTCCCGTCAAAGAAATAAGCACTCTATCAGCATTAATTAAATCCTTCCCATAATCCATTGAGATTATGTTAAGGGACACTTTCCTTTGCTATCTGTGTTCAATTTAGGATCCTCATGATATTATGTGATTTGTCCAAGGCAATACATTCCATCTTCAGGACACTCCAGAAGGCCAGCTTCTGATGCCCTTAGGAAAGTAAATAGCACATGCTACCTAGAAGCCAGCTCTCCAGAGATGGACAAAAGGACATCCCATCCCTCTACCTCAGAATGCTGGGTCCCCGACCATGCACAGTGCAGCAATTTCTTTATTAGAAGATTAGCTGATAGATCATATTATTTTTCACATTTTAAAGATAAGGAACCATGCCCGAGCCAGGGGCACATACCAGATTCAACCGATGAATGCTTAAGTAAGTGGAACAAAACATTTGACGTCTCTCTCTAGTTCCCTCTCTTCCTCTCTCTCTCTCTCTAAAAAATTAATAAAAAATAAAGATAAAGAAATGCAGATTTGACAATCAGCAGTATTTGACACAGTGCAGAAGTCACCGTTATGTTCTTCCTGTTGGGGCTCACTGTTAGCTATTATTGCTCACTGTTAGCTGTTATTATAACAGTTTAGAGAAAAGGCCACTAACCATAAGTGCCATGCATTGTGCTTATCCATTTATCTACCTGTTGTTAGACCCTTTAACAAGTAATTCACCTATTTTAGCTCAATTCCTCCTACCATCCTGATAAAGTGGAGAGTATTTGCATTTTACAGAGAGGGCAAGCTGAGTCAGGTCCCAAGGTGCACTTTAGCTGGATAATCTTAACCGGAGTCAGGATTTGACGCCCTTGCCTCTCTGTGTGCCTTCACTCACAATACTCATATGAACATCCTACACGCATAGCAGAAACCAACGTGATAAGCCCGGGAATCCAACTTTCTACCACCAGCCGGAGTTGGCATGTCTAAGTCGTTCTGGGTGAGCAGGGGCGGAAGGGTAGGGGACGTACATGCATGATGGAGCTGCCATCTGCCCGGTGGCATCCGCACGCTCCGTCTATGCGGCAGGATTTCCTTTCGGTGAATTGCTGCTCTCATTCCCGCACAGAAACTCAGCAAAGCAGGCATGCTGGTGATCAGAGCTGTTCGGAGCACCTCACGCCACTGAAGGAAGACTCAACTTAGACGGTCAATGACAAGACTTTAAACTCCTGCCGCACTGGGGAAGATGGCAAGAGCGTCACATATTTCACTTCACTGGGTACTTAAAACAGCAGTTGCAAGAAGATGGAGTTTATGCGGTCATCTATTTTGCAGGGGAGCATGACAGACTTTCTAAGACAACAAGAGTTTTGCCCTAAGTGACATATATGAGAGACAAAGGTGGTGATCCAGCCTTTTCAACCCTCTACCTAAGACAGAAAGATCTCTTGTCCTCTTTCCTTTCTTCTTTTCCTTCCTTTTCTTCCACCTTATCTTCCTTCCTTCCTTCCTTCCTTCCTTCCTTCCTTCCTTCCTTCCTCCCTCCCTCTCTCCCTCCCCCCAACTCTCTCCCTACCGCTCTCTCTCTTTCCCCCTTTACCCAATCTGATTCCCAAAACTGGTACTCCAAAGCTTATCTACTCCTCTAGAGAAGCTGTTCTTAAGGTACCAAAGGATATCTAATGGCTTACTTTTAAAACTTGTTGGCCAGTAAATATATTAAATGCATTCCTACAACTACCTGCTTCTAACAAAATATATTCTAAGCATCTGTGAGAGTCAACTTTGCAGGAAATGAATTTTAATGGAACAGACCCCATTTGGACTCTGAAATAGAAAGAAATATACTAAATCTTAGGCTCTATAACAAAGTAAGGGAGAAAATATCTTAATTCTTTTAATAGTTAATAGTATTAAATATATATGATAACATCAAAAATAAAGTGTTCATGTTAAAAAAATGTCAAAATTCACAAAAAAGCATTCAAAGCATAGTCTCCTTCCCAATGCAGATCCCTATCCTCCAATTCTTCTTTCCAAAGGCAATTATTATCCAGCTCTATTATGCACATCTATGCATATAGATGTGTCCAAAGCGAAGAAATACAGTGGTCCCTGTCTATTGCAGGGGTTAGGTTCAGAACCCCCTGGAATAGGAGAAAATCCGTGAAGTAGGGACTTTATATTTATGTTATTATTTATATATACTTTAAGGCTTTATAAACCCTTCGCACACTCTTATAAACCTTCCCCACACTGTTATTAACCTTTCTCACACTCTTATAAACACTTCCTATGCTCTTAAACACTTTCTACACTCTTAAACCTACATAATTTTAATAATATATAAAATTCCATATGGGTACTCATCAGTGAATACTAATATATTTTAACTAAAATTCTTTTTTATTTTTATATTGTTTTCAATTTTTTAGGCTAGAAAATGCTTATTTTACTGCAAAAATAATTAAAATTACAAATATATAAAAATACCTATATACTGCAAAATCCCAAATATACCAAAAAATCCGTGATGCAAAATTAGATATATGCAATTTAAAAATCTATGATATAGTTAGACCGTGAAAAGTGAACCACAATATGGTGAGGGGCAACTATAGTCAAAGCACACTCAGGAATATGCAAGTGCAGATATTTCTTTCATTCTTCTTTGTTAAACAAATGGTAACATTTTATGAACATTATTCTGTATCTTGTTTTAGAGACCTGTCCATAACATATATAGCATGGGCTCGTCCTTTTTAACAGCTGCATAATATTCCTCAGAATGGATGCATCGTAACCTATTTAAGAATTCATAATAGACATTTAATTTTATTTTTGTTTTGTGTAAAATCTTCTGTGTCTGACCTTATCCTTCAACCTTATCACATACATAATAAAATATAAGACCCCCCCCACACACACACACACAACAGCAATACTCAAGGCTGGGAAGTGAGCAGTGATTAGGCTGTGTGGGAAGACAGTGCTTAATAGTATTACATGTTCTATGTCTCCTGAACAGTTCACTGTGTTTAAGTCACATGGTCATTTCACTCTCTGAGGCCTTCAGGTCTATCCTCACTGCTTGTAATACTACCCCTCATCTAATAAATGCTCTGTGGTGCTCAAACTCATTTTAGATGAGTTTGTACCCTCTCCAATTAGCTTTTTTCCCCTCCTCCTCCTCTTTCTTCTCTTATTGAAAGCAGTTTAAATATCACTGTTGTTGATGAATCCTTGTGTTTAGCGGTGGCTAGAGTCTGATTAGAGAAATGATCAGACTTTCAGATTTCATGGGTGAGTGCCTGGCTCTGATGTCTGCACAGCGAGCAGCACTAACTCCGGTTACATTGTTACATTGTTTACTATACTGCCTGGAGATTGCGGGTTTCCTTGAGTTTCTCCTCTAGTTGACTATCAATTACAAACACTCTGCCTTATCTATCTCTGTATCAGCAGGCATAGCACATCAATTACCTATTATAGGCCAAGGAAAATGCATCGAATGACTAACCAAATGTAAAGTGCTTTATGATTCCAAACCAATGCTTTCCCACCACAGACAAAAACTACTGAAATAAATCTATGTTAGGGACATATTGGAGCGCTGGGATGGGAAGCGTGGTCCCCAGACCAGCACTGTCAACACCACGTGGGCACGAGCCAGAAATGCATCTTCTCCTGCCCCCCATCAGATATATGGAATCAGAAATGGAAGGTGGGCCACCGTCTGGTTTTAATGAGCTCTCTCTGTGATTCTGACGATCACGGGACCTTCAGAACCCCCACATTAGGGCACGTTTCTCAGTTCTTTCGCACCATCTATGCTCCCGTGACCGATGCTACTCCACACGTTGGAACCACCTGGGGGACCTGCAGCGGAACATCACCCACCGCGTCCCTATTTCCTCCCACCGTCTTAGAGAAGTTCTAACTGCGCCCACCAAGCTTACTTTCAGCAAACAGACCTGTCTGAAGGCTAACTCTAGGTCCAAGGCGGAGTAAGAAAAATGAACCAGGTGTCAAAAATAGGAAGATTACTTGTGCAAAATCACCTGTTTCTAGTCCACACTCACAGGTTAAGTTTTCTTGAAGAAGGACTCGGCCAGGTGCACTTACAAAGAAAACGTCCTGCTCTGTAAGACACACAAAGCATCGCTTGAGACGGATGATTATGAATGACACGACATCATAGCATTGAAACTGCCTACAGCTCTAATAAAGAAGGAAAGGAAGACAAAACAGGAAAACTACACAAAATAATTTTTAAGGGGGTAATGGGAAGCAACTCCCATTTTCCCATGAAAGATCATCCAAGTCTAAGAATGAAGGTGGCCTTGTGCTGGGAGTCAAAGATTTTTACTTTTCCCTTTAACTTTTCCAAGTCTCACACTTCACTCAGATAAATTGAAACAGAAGAGCTTCCTCTCGGCAGCCGGAGTGTTTGCAAGACTTAATATGTTTCCTCATTCTCGTTCCATTAAAATTAACAAATGTATTAAAAAGAAAGATGGAGGAAAAACTGCTTTTCATCTCTCCGCCTCTCAGCTCACTCGCCCGACTGGGTAGAGGTAATCCGCCCACGCTGGGGCCTCTTCTCCACTTCCCTCCAAAAGGAATTCATAAAACCTTCAGACAGCTTCCACTGATCCTAATCCCATTTGAAAGTTTCCCATGATCTTTAATCATGCTGAAAAGACAGTCCGGCCAGGCAACTTTTAAAGACATATGTCTCCTTTGCCGGGAGACAAGAAAAAATAAACCTAATCCATCCTTGCAGATAAATTCATCAAAACTCAAGGCCTGTGGAAATGTTTACTAGTGTGTTCTCTATTTCTTAGCTTAGAATACCGAAGCTAGAAGGAACCTGACAGATCATCTAACCCAATCCCTGGAAGCAGAGATAAAAATATCAGCATAGGGGCTGAGGGCGCCTCCGGGGTGGAAGAAACATGGCTTCTAATTGAACAGCACAACTCTTCCTGCCGCTGCAGGGAGGGCTGCAGGGAGGGGCAGACACTGCTCCTGGAGGCAACCTGGGCCTCTGTCAGAGAAAGGCCGCACTTAGAGACCCCTAGCAACCTGTACCAGGTGAAGTGAAGGCATGCCATAGCATTTTCCCTTCTTTTTTTTTTTTTTTTTGTTGTTGTTGTTTTTTTATAGGGACACAGAGAAAGTCAGAGAGAGGGATAGATAGGGACAGACAGACAGGAACGGAGAGAGGTGAGAAGCATCCATCATTAGTTTTTCGTTTTTGACACTTTAGTTGTTCATTGATTGCTTTCTCACAGGTGCCTTGACCGTGGGCCTTCAGCAGACCGAGCCACCCCTTGCTGGAGCCAGTGACCTTGGGTCCAAGCTGGTGAGCTTTTGCTCAAGCCAGATGGGCTTACACTCAAGCTGGCGAGCTCGGGGTCTGGAACCTGGGTCTTCCGCATCCCAGTCCGATGCTCTATCCACTGCGCCACCGACCAGTCAGGCGCATTTTCCCTTCTTAAAAGGGCATTAGTACGTTCCTGGGAGACATAACATAGTGCATTTAAGAATGCTTATCTGCGGCAGGTTTTCTTTGGGAAAATATGAAGTTATTTAATATTAATATAGTAGTTTCTAAAAGCTGTAACCGCTTTTATTCTAAAATCCAGAATGATCCCACACACACAGACCTAGATAAGATGATCACCAAGAAGTAGGGACATTTTCTTAACCTAAACCTAAGCGATGGGGGTAATTTATTTTATAAAATAACTTCCAAAAGACACACTGGGTTATATAATGGCAATGAGGGTAGTTATTAGGTCCCCAAGGGGGTCTACATGGCAAACAATCTTGAAACATTAGGTAGAGTCTGCTTCCATTCCCATTCTGCTTTCTTTCATATATGAGGTTACTATTCTTCACATACCTTATGGCCATTTTTCATTTTTCTGAATAGTCTCTCTCCAACTTTTCCAATCTTTTTGTTGTCAAGATGTAGATTTTATAAAACCATTCATAATTCTAATAATATATCAAACGCCCACCGCCCCACCCATCTAGAATCTCCTACCTAGCCCCAACTTTGACGATTTATCAGGAATTCTCCCGTTATTCCACCATCCTGCCTCATAGCATACTGTCTGAAGTAAAAATGGAGACATCTTATTGGAATGAGAACATAAAACAATCACATAGCACATGCCATCCAATAATTGGTTACGTACCCATATATTGGTTATTCATCTAGGCGCTTAAGGTCTGTGCAGTGACCATGACCCCTTGATATTTCCCCTTGCTGCTACTGTGTTTGTACTTCTAACAGAGAACAGTTGTCACATGATCATGGACCTCTGGAGAGGAGAATGTCAATTAAGAATTATGGAAGGAATAACGCAGATATAAAACTGCCAACCAGTGCTATAACCACTGGATGAAAGTCTGATGAGGAATAAAATGTTCACACAGTAGCTCCCCACAAATTACTTATTGATTGCTAAGGCGAACATAGTAGCTTTACAGTGGGAAGACTTGACAGAAACCATCTTAACCAAGTGAGCAAAGTTAGCATCATCAACATTGAGACAAATCGATATTTCATCATATGATGCACAGAGAACAAATCACTTCTAAAGGCTTTCACCGGAGATATCAGATGCACCAACCGAAGATGATTCTACAGAATAACTTGTCTGTAATCTTCAAAGACATAAATTTCAAGAAAGATTGAAAAATTTGTTCAGATCAAACTCAACTAAAAAGATGTAACTACTAAACACAATTTGCCCACTTGACCTGGACCAAGACATAGATACATTTTAAAGATCATTGTGGGGACAACTGATAAAAATTTACAGTTATAGATAGCAAAATAGTAATGTGCACATGTCACATTTTTTGACTATGCTAATTATTCTGTGGTCAGAAAATACACTGAAGTATTTTGAGGTAATGGACAAAATGTCCCCAACTTGTTCCCAAAGGATTCAGAAATATATATATATATATAATGTGTATATGTAGACAAAAATGATAAAACAAATGGACCAAAATGTAAACAACTAGTGAATATGAAGAAATCCTTGTATTATCCTTCCAACTTTTACATAAAGTTGAAATTATATCACAATAAAATGTAGCATTTCTATGGTGAATAAGAATTAAAGCTGTTCATTAAATTTCTACAAGGTGTCATTTTTCTCATTTGACAGATTAAACTAAGGTTCAAAGAGATCAGGTTATTTGCAGTAAGAACATCTGGCCAGTTGGTGGCTATGATGGTTCATCTTATGTGTCAATTTGACTGGGCTAAGGGATGCCCAAGTAGACATTAAAATGTTATTTCTGGGTGTGTCTGTGAAGATGGTTCTGAAAGAGATTAGCATTTGAATTAACAGACTGAGCAGAAAAGATAGTCCTCACTGTCAATGCAGGCGAGCAGAATGCAACCCAGTGAGGGCTGGGATAGAATAAAAAGATAGAGGAAGGGTGAATTTGCTCTCTATTGTGTAGGGACGCCCAGTTTCTGCCCTTGGATGGTGGGCACCATTGGTTCTTGAACCTAAAGACTGAAACTGGACCTTACTGCATTGACTCCCCTGGTGCCCAGGCCTTCAGGCTTGGACTGGGGTTGTATCAGTGGCTTTCCTGGACCTCCAGCTTATAGACAGAAGGTCATTGCTCTTCTCCGCCTCTACAACCACATCAGCCAAGCCCTCATGATAAGCTCTTCCCGTGCACCCCCATATAGCTTAATGGCTCAGTCTCTCTGCATGACACTGACTAAAGCAATGGCACAATCAGCATTTTAATCCAGAACTATAAATCTAAGACTTTCCAACCTACTGTGCTATCTGCAGCCAGGCTCTGTTGTACCTAGACAGAGACGAAACTTGTATGAACTTTCATGGAGCCCTTTCTAGCTTCTTCTTCTGAATTGTGCCTAAGCTCTCATCTTGTAAGTGATTCAATTGTGGCCCTGGCCAGTTTGCTCAATGGATAGAGCGTCAGCCCAGCATATGGACATCCCAGGTTCGATCCCCAGTCAGGGCACACAAGAGAAGCAGTCATCTGCTTCTCTACCTCCCTCTCCCCCTTCTCTCCCTCTTCTCCTCTTGTGGCCAGTGGCTTCATTGGTCCAAGTATTGGCCTCAGACACTGAGGATAGGTTGATTAACTTGAGTATCAGCCCCAGACGAAGGCTGCCTGGTGGATCCTGGTTGGGGCGCATGTGGAAGTCTGTCTCACTGTTCCTCCTCCTCTCACTTAAAATAAATAAATAAATAATCATGCCCGTCGTCTATCTAACATTACTGAAAATGCTGACATATCCAACCTTCGCTCATGTCAAAGAAGTTCTGGGATAGGGAACAGAACTGCCATGCACAAAGAAGCTACTGGTCATCTGGAAAAGACATTCAAGTCTTTGCTTCCTCCAGTCACCTACTTGACCATTGTTAGGAACAAAATTGATTTCTGGTTTCAAAGGCTGTTTTCTCTAATACCAAATCTATTATTCTAACGAGTCATTGTGCCAAAGATTTAACAAGAGCAATAAGAAAGAAAAATTCGGTTCTAAGAAATCAGGAAGATAAAAGTTATACGGAAGCTAAAGCTAAGACAGTAAGGCATGACAAAGCAGGTAAGTTCGTCAGTACAAGAGCCTCAGAACAAAGGCACAGCCTTAGGAAGATGAAAATCTTCGTGATTCGTCGTGCCTCTCTGTGATCAGATTGTTAACAATAATCAGAAGAATAAGAAAAGAAAAAGGTAGCTACCACGTACCAAGCACTTAACATATAAAACATTCTGTGTGGGGGACTTCTCACACATTCTCTCATTTAATGCAACATGTAAATATGTTGCAGATGAAAAAAACTGAGCTCAGAGAGGTTCCGCTAACTTTTCATGATTAGATGGATCTGGGGCTGAGACACAACTTCGCCACCATTTTGCTAGGCTGTGACATCTTGTGGAGACTGAAGTTATTAAAACAGAGGAATGAGATCTGGAGGAGGAAACTCTCAGTAGAAGGATCGTGACAATCATGAAAATGATAAGCTCTGTGTAAACAGGGAGCCTGATGCATGAAACGAAGCTTGGAGCTGGAGAGATAAATGTCAGAGATCAGCATTTACCTAACATTGCAACATTTACCCTAACCTCTTGGAGTCTATCAGCTCCTCATCTGGCAATCGAGATGATAACATTGCATGGCCAGTAGCCACTGCCGTTGTGGTCATGCACATGCAGGTTCTCATTAGATTCAGGCAGACGGTAAAGAAACAGTGGAGCCAAAAACTGGTGGGCAATTCCTTTATTCTGGTCTCACAACCATCCGAGTAAACACATACAGGGCTCCCAAAACCACTTACACATTCTCCAGTTCTACAACCAGGAGAATTTCCTCTGGTTTTTCTTAGAATCAAAGGCCCCCACGAGTCTCAGTCACCTCTGGTTCCCCATCTGCACACCTTCTCCCTTCTCCTCTCTGCACAAACTGGCTTCTCCTTCAGCACCCTGCCATCTTGGCTTCTTTCTTCCTCTCCTCCTTCTTCTCTGCTCTTTTCAAATTATTTTGGTGCAAAACTCCTACTCCAGCAAACATTAGCATAACAGTGGCCCTTCCCGAGCAGGAAGGTAATTAGCAGTTTCACAGACCAGGGCCATTTTTTTTTTTTTTTTTTTTTTTACAGGGACAGAGAGAGAGTCAGAGAGAAGGATAGATAGGGACAGACAAACAGGAACGAAGAGAGGTGAGAAGCATCAATCATTAGTTTTTCGTTTCTGTCGCAACACCTTAGTTGTTCATTGATTGCTTTCTCACAGGTGCCTTGACCACAGGCCTTCAGCAGACGGAGCAACCCCTTGCTGGAGCCAGCGACCTTGGGTCCAAGCTGACGAGCTTTTGCTCAAGCCAGATGGGCCCGTGCTCAAGCTGGCGAGCTTGGGGTCTGGAACCTGGGTCTCCCGCATCCCAGTCCGACGCTCTATCCACTGCGCAACCACCTGGTCAGGCCCAGCACCATTTTTAACAATAAAAGTGAGCAAACTCAAATAACACAAATTTCACAAACTCATTTGCCAAAATAACACCTAAGTTTTAGGGTTATTATGAGAATTAAATGAGATGATGTGTTCAGGGTGCCAGGTAGTGATTTTGATTTTCGAGGATATGGAAAAGGTCATGTACATACATAATAACATTCCATGCATTTCTGCTGTTCATGCTGTGCTCATGGGAGAGACTGTAGGGACATGCATTCAATATTTCTTTAGAAATAGTAGTCATAATAAGTCACTTCCATATTGTGGAAATGCATGGCTTATAATAGCTCAGGCTTTACCTCTTTCGGTTGTCAAAATGTGAGAGTCAACTAGAGGAAGATGCATTTATTTAGCACCCACTAGTGTTATTAGGTGGTTTTATAAGTTCTAAAAATACCGTATCTCTCCATGGATAAGACACACCTTAATTTTGGGGCCCGAAATTTGAAAAGAAAAGTATTACATAAACTTATTGAACTCAAGTTTTATTCATCATAAAATGTATACAACTCATCATCACTGTCAAAACTCCCATCCATTAGCTTGTCCTCATCTGTTTCTGATGACGAATCACTGTCTTCAACAATAAGCGCAAAAACAAGGATGAAAAAGCAGGAAATGCAAGTAAAAGAAATCTACAAACCACTGTGTAAGATGCACCCAGTTTTGAGAACCCCAACTTTTCCCTAAAGGTGCGTCTTTTGATACACAGATACCTCAACACAGACCTAAGAAACATTTAGTGTGTACCCACAATCAGCCAAAACTGAACAGAAAGAGGTCGCAGCAGATACCATGGTACAGAGTAGAGATAAAACCCTCAGCTGACATCTGATATTTGAGCCACCTCCTCATTCCCCTGGGCTCAGTTTCTCACATGATTATTGAGTAAGGTTAACAGTTTTTCTCATGTAATACTTGTAGGCGCTAATTTCATAGTGTTTTCAGTAGCAGTGGTAGTAATTCTAGTAATAACTGTAGTTATTTTCTGGCGATGACAATTATGACAATATTTTTATTCTCGTTATTATAGTTAACAATTACATAGATTCTAAGTAGTATCCTAGCAAGTCTATGAATGTTTTCAATCACCCTAGATAGTTAAATGACCCCCCCCCCTAAAGTCACATAATGGTAACTGCTTTGCACTTAGGTTAGGGAAAGATTTTGGAGTCATCAACCTAAGCGATAAAAAAAACACAGAAATTTTACATGCAGACAAATATGTCCAGTTTTGAAATTAAGCAAAATGACTTGGATCAAGCAGAGAAAATTAGATTGGAATACCAGATGCGACCACCTACGTGGAGAAGATAAACTCAAACAATTGCTCAGCCCTAACCCTATGCTTAATTAAAATCTGCTTAAAGTTTATCAAATAACAAACATACTGGATGGAATTTTCACTCCATCTTGTTGACTAGGGATTTCTGGGTTAGGATAGAGAGAAATGGCTATCAACACCTTTGATAGGATAATTTAAACCTTGGAATTGAGTGCAATCCTCAGTGACATGAGCAAAATATGGTGTGTATGTGTATGTGCGAAAATCAACGGCTGCAAAGATTTTTCAGAAAGTTACCCCTTGGAGACAAATAGCCCGAGGTAAATACACAAACTATACATTCTGCTTTTGACTGCAGGCTTAACTTGTCAGGGATAATGATTTACATAGTGATCCTCTCTCTTCCTGCCTAGAAAGTTGCACTAGCTTTAAGCTATGTGTTCTGTTAAGAGTCAGGAGGAGAGAAAGCTCTTCTGATTTCCAGCGGGTTTTATTGTCAGTTCTGTTCCAGGGGTGATGTGAAGCCCGGGTAATGCAGGTGAACTGGAAACAGTGTTGCTGCCGAGAAGATGAGATGATATTAATTTTTAAAAATAGATAAATTTATTTGAAAGAGTTACTACCACCCCACTATTGCCGATTTCTCCCTTGTTTCTTCACGGTGAAGGGTTGTTTGTGTCATTCAGAGCCCTTGATCAAACCAGCAAAGGCCCTGGCACATAGTAATAAAGATATACTGCTCAAAAAAATTAGGGGATATTTATCACTTTATATTCATTTTGAAATGTCCCCTAATATTTGTGAGCAGTATATGTACCAACTTTCATCCAATTGTTTGGCAGCAGTTCAGAATAGCAAGCTAATCAATTGCATTGATCCTGAAAGTAAAAAGTGAATAAATCCGTGGAATGTCCTTATTAGTTTTGAAATTCTCGTGTGTGTGTGTGTGTGTGTGTGTGTGTGTGTGTGTGTTTGATAAAATGATACAATGTGAATAACCGTAAAGTTCAACCTTTTTTTAAAATAAGCTTTATGCTAGGAAAGTTGAGGGGCAAAATTTAATTGCAAATATATTGATGTGTGAGATCTGATTCAGCAAGTTTCAACTGGCCGACCTTAGGCAAATTACACAACTTCATTATGTCTGTTGATGGCTACAAATTGAAATATATTACAGTGTGTGCCTCATATAGATTTTGTGAGCATTAAATAAGCTAGGCTACAGTATTCACCCAAGTGCTGGCAGAAAACTGTTCAAAGTGTTAGCCATTAGTTTTACTATTAATAGCAATCAGACTTCCTGGGATTCATTCATTCATTCTTTCTTTCTTTCTTTCTTTCTTTCTTTCTTTCTTTCTTTCTTTCTTTCTTTCTTTCTTTCTTTCTTTCTTTCTTTCTTTCTTTCTTTTCTTTTCTTTCTTTCTTTCTCTCTTTTTCTCTTTTTTTATTTTCTCTCTCTCTTTCTCTCTCCCTTCCGTCTTTCGTTCCTTCGTTCCTTCGTTCCTTCATTCCTTCGTTCGTTCGTTCCTTCCTTCCTTCCTCCCTCCCTCCCTTCCTTCCAGAGAGGTCTACAGAATGGCAATGCTTGTGCTATCTGCTCTACCGAGGGGCCTTCTCTTGTAAAA
Source organism: Rhynchonycteris naso (assembly GCA_037038555.1). Classification (NCBI taxonomy): domain Eukaryota; kingdom Metazoa; phylum Chordata; class Mammalia; order Chiroptera; family Emballonuridae; genus Rhynchonycteris; species Rhynchonycteris naso. Next base: position 12,519,026 of record CM073001.1, read on the forward strand.
TGCCTCATTTTCATAAAAACAAAAGTCAGGGGAAATCTTAGGTGAGTGCATAATACAATTTATCTCAGAGAATGGATTTAACCATCCCTGTATCTAATACACAATTATCAGAAATGTTCCACCCAATAATTACACATTAGCAGGAATGTTAATTGTTTGAGTAGAAACGGGGTTTGGGTGGTGCACCTGTGCGGAAGTGGTGTACAAATGCTTAAATAATTACCCATCTCAACTTACATTCTGCTCACTCTTTATAAAAGGTGCCAATGAATCTGCTTCTACTTCAATGATTACTTCAAATTATAGATTTTTATTTTTACCTGTTCAGAAAATAGAAGATCAAGCCTTTACGAAATTCTACACAAAGGAAAATAGCAAGTGCATAGACTGAGTTACTGCCACCTAGTACCTTTCTTCCAGTGCACTTTAATACTATTCCTTTGATGTGACCTCCTTACCAGGTGTTACGGATTTATTACTTCACTGCAATTCATATTATTATGATGGTGGTGATTCTATATCTGCATGCCGAGAACACTCTGTCATGCCTGACTGTATTCTTTTTTCCTAGGGAATCATTTTTATTCCCCCACAGCTCAAAGGACAATGGTCCTTCTGACAGGCTGGTGTTCTTCTCGGGGTGGCCTGCGAGGCAGCAGACCTCAACGTCAATGGGGGAAATCTGTGTTCGGCACGTTCGTGCTTTGTCTTCAGGGGAGGGAGGACAAAAACCCACCTCCTTCCTTGACGCGTTAGAGGAGTTCTTGCACTGACACTTTGATAAAAGCTAAAGGAAAAAGCTAGAGCCTAGTGGAGCTCGCCAACTAGCAGGACAGGACCAGAGGAGTTTGCATTAGGCAGGGCTCTCCAAGTCTCCAGTGCTGAAGTGGGCATCCTTTTTTTGGCCGACCTCAAACATTCTCCTGGGAGAGAGGTCTCACACGCAGACTTTTCCTTCCCCATCACATCTCTGGGGAGCCATCCCAGGCCTGCAGGTTTCCTTTGTAAAGGTAAAAGAGCTTCTCAGCCAAGCCCCGGGATGAAAGCATTTCTCTCCCGGGGCTTGCAACCCCAAGGGACACAGCGATGGCCACCTTTCCCCACCCAGATCCAAACCTGGTGAGAAAGCCTAAAGAGAGACCCAGCTGCCACAGCCTGCCTCTGGCTTTAACAGAAGAATTCTCCATCGTTCTTCTTTCATCTGGGGTTTCTTGACCTGGCCCATGCATCACCCCACACCGGGGGTGCTAGGCTGCATTAAGGGACCCAATCTTGGACAACATGACGCTGAGAACTCACAAGGCAGTGTGTGCTTTTGAAAGTTCCATTCAATAACACCCTCTGGAAGCTTGTCTCTTATTAACCTCCATTCTCAGTTCGCATTTGTCATTGTGAGTAAGTAGCAAAGGAGTCCAGTCCCTGGATTTAAGAGATTGCACTAACCACACGACTGATGGTATCCTTAAAAGGTAATCTCATCCAGGTCTTTCCTACCTCAAAGCAGTGGCATTGCTGCAAGAGTTTGGAGGTCATGTCTTAAGCAGCCTGCTCCATTGTGTGATCTGGAAGTGTGGTCACTGCAACAGACATCCAATTAAAGGGAAGATGTCACCTTCTGCAAGCTGCATGACTCATGGAAGACTCTGGGCAGGCAGTGTGGTCTTTTTGAGAAAACACTGAACATAGTCAGAGAACTTGGTTTCCAGCATGGATCCAAGATCACCTCAGTTCTCCTTCGAAGCTTTCTGGGTTGTTGGGATGAGCGAGAGAAACATTTGGAAATGCAAATTGTGTTGTGCAAAAATAAGAATGGCTCCGTGTTGCATACGGATGCAGCCATGTGCAAAGAACAGAAGGAAGAAGCAAAGGAAGGGAGAATGCAGAGAGAAGCTGCTTCCGCATGCCAGTGCTTGTTCCCCATGTTCTGACCACTCTGGGACAGTGACTGAGTTGTTCTGAACCTGAGTTTCTATATCTGTTCAGGGGACATGCAGGTGATATTAAAATAGCCTATCTCCCAGTTCAAGTGAATATATATATTTTTTATGCCTTGACAGCATGAGGTATTTAGGAAGCATTAGTTCCCTTGGGTCTACCTATCCATATTCAACCTCCACCTTGCCAACTCTTTCTTAAGCCATTAAAATATCTATGTCTTCCAATATATCTGCAAAGTACAAAAATGGAAAACAAACTCAGCCTTCTCTATGGCCCTTATAGATTATTTAAAATTAATTGCATAAATTAAACGTTTATACTAGAAATATACACTCTAATAACATGGTGTGTTCTTTTTCTTCTAATGTTTCAAAAGCCCATTCCATAATTTGAGAGAGTTTGCGAAGATGTAACTTGTTCAAGGTCTTACCCATAATCCTTTTCTACTTCCCCACCTCCTTAGTGAACATAATGTACTGCATATGTTTACTGCCATGGTACGTAAGTATGAACTGTATGAGGATTTCCTTTAAAGACTCGTTATTAAATTATTAGGCTCCACATCTCATTTGAAGTATAAAAGATGATGATCTAGTTTCTAGCATCCATTGCAAGAGAAGTCTAGAACTTTGAAAGCCAAGATGCGTTTCTGGGAATATTTAGATGGAAGAGAGATCACGTTTGTTGGTATGCTCACATTGTTCTGCTTCCTGCCTGGTCCTGCCAACCACAAGTTAGCCAGCAAATGCCATGTGTCAGAATCAGTTGCACTCCTTTTTAAAATAATGGCAGACCTGTGTGATCAGAAATGTCATGAAAGTATACATAAGCCCGTTTGTCCAGGGCTAAAGGAAAATAAGTTTGGGCTGAGTGAACAATCTCTCAGTAGACTCCAAATCCACTCCACACAGATTGTCTCTGTTGGCTTTTTCTCCCTTCATTGTCACACTATGCCATTTTTTCTCTCACAGCTTCTGATCCGCTGTGTGTTTCCACGATTCTGTGCTCCTACGGAATTTCTCACTTTCCATGTCTTCAGTGTCAAGGCTCCATTCTTACATTGTGTCATTTGTAAAGTGACTTTCTCTCTGTAGTTCACGATCTCTCTCTCTCTCTCTCTCTCTCTCTCTTTCTCTCTCTCTCTCTCTACTTGCCGCTCAGCACTACTGTTCGTGTTTCTGCAACCCTGTATTGCCACCTTGTTCTGCTTTTGCGCATTTGCGGTCAGGGGCTGGGGATGGGCATGTCTCCATGTTTATTATTTTGTCTTTCTGCTTCTTCCTGCTTGTTTTATCTAACTTGTGGAATGGAGGAAAAGCTAGGGACCTTGAAATGCACTCCCCAAGGACTTTTGGGGATGTGGACTATGGTTTCAACTATAAAAAACAAACAAACAAACGAACAACTAAGACCTTTGCAGTATGAGTCTAATGACAGGAAAAGTCGACGAGACCAGAGAAACAGTGGTAGTGATCAATAGGACCAGCCATTGCAAATGTCTAATGATTTCTGAAAACACCTCACGAGGCTGATTATAAATGTTCCTGCAAAGGCAGGGACATAATCACAGGATGAGTTCTGTCAAAACAACACTGCTCTAAGGGAGAAATAATAGGACACACACACACAAGCACAAGCGTGTGCATGCACACACACATGCATGCATGCACACACACGTAAGACAGAAGGAGAACTGCAATGAAAAATTAATTTATTCTTTCAGGTCACCAGAAGCACATATAAAAATAAATAACTAAATAAAAGCAAAGAAAACTCCACTATAAATAACCTTGCTACATTCTAAATAAAGCCACCAAGTGGCTAGAGAATCTGACTTGCTTTGAGGAGTCACAGGATTTAGTCATTTTTAATATCCATGTTTGCTCCTTCACCAAATTAATTTTCCTCGGATAATCTGCTAAAGGAATGGGGGTGGGGGTGGGGAGGGGACTATTCCCTGTGCCTAAGTGCAGCAGTAGCAAAGGACATGGCCAGAGCTGTGCGGAGGAAGGTCACCAGGATGAGCTAGGAAGGAAGCGGAGGAACAGGGATTCACATATCCATTTGGAAGAAAGACTCTTGGAGTTGGCAGAGGCACCAGGGAAGTCCCAGCAGAGAACTGAGGAAATGACAGACCCACCTCTGAAGCCCCTTGGATCCAGTCCCCCAGCTCAGGTTCCAAGTGTCCTGGGAATTGTGACTCAGTAATTCAGCATTAGCACAATTAGTTCAAGTGCAAGCTGTTCGGCTTCTCTGAGTTCCTGCCTGTGTGTACAGGCTCTGTGCCTCATTTCTCTCCTCTGTCCCATTCTCCTTTCTGCTGTCCCAATGATTCTCAGTTGAAAAGGGTCCCACCACATTGCCCAGCCATGGTCAAAGGTTCTGGAACTCTCTCACCTCATGCTACTGCTCAGTGTGGTTAAGAACTATGCTCAACTTGGAGAAAAGCTGGGGTCATTTCAGTCTGGTCACCTAAGCAGTGAGGATTTACTGCCGCCCAAGGTGTCAATTTCCTTGTCTGCAAAATGGAGATGAAACCCTTCGGAATATGTTGAATGGACACAGCAAAGTGCGCAAAGTGTTCAATAAAAATGTCCTCCTCCTGCCGTTCCGTCTTTGACGGCATTTTTCTCTTACGTCATCACCATAATCATGTCAAATACACGATTTAAAATGAGAAAGCGAAGAAGACAGTGAGATACCATGCTAGCTGCTGTGCATTTGGAGAAAACTCCACAGATAATCACTTTGTCCATGGTACTGGGCTCAGCTCAGGGCTGGACTCAGAAAGTTTCATCTCCCCAGAAAGGGAATAAAAGAGTTGCCACATGCATAAGTCTCAAGGACATTTTTCTTGTCTCGGGGGGTTTACATCCTGCTCTGATTCTGAGGAGCAATGTGTATAAAGATGCATGCCAAGAAATCGTTGGAACGGCTTTGCAATTAGACAGCACTAGGTGTGCATTCAGACCTCACTAACCCCTTTTCTTTGGAGCCAGGAGACCATACCTTGGTTTAGTTCGACGAGTCTTACTTTTCTTCTCTGCAAGCTAGGGTCGTAGCCAAGCTTACTGAGAACCACCCACATGGGGTTCAAAGGCGATGACTTGTTGTCATGGTTACTGAAACAAACTCCAGGGATCACTGTGCCCAGGTTTGACTCTTGGTTTCACCATTTATTCAATATTTGCCTAACCTGTGATCTCTAATGCAAATAATTCTTCCCTTCAGTGACTCTCTTCCCATCTGGATGTGGAAACATTAACCAGAAGATTGCTATGAGGACAGAACAAGAAAACTTTAGAAAGTGTCTACCGTAAACACTTATTAGATATTATCACCTTATTTGGGTTACTTAAGACCTCCTTTCCCCCCCGCCGCCCTACTTTAATGTGTGTGGATAATGTCATTGATTTCGTGGACAATAAAGATCTGTACAATGCACATGGGCATGTTAGGATTTGAGATAGACAGAGATACATGCATTTCATGTTTTCTTGCCTGCTCTTCCCCCAATATTCCTCAGCCCTCTGATCAGGCTCACGTGGATTCTGCTATTGTCTCCTGCAAAAGACCAGCAACATTTGCTACTCCTCAAATTTCAGAGCACATCTGCCTCATTGTGGTAAATACAGGCAGAAAAAAAAATGGAAAGAAAGAAAGAAAAAAAAAAGTTCATGGATCAGAGCAGCAAAAAGTTCATGTTAAGCCATCGAGCTTGGAGGGTCTACAGGGGTTGCCTCCACCTTCACCTGCAATGAAAAGGAGTCCCATTTGCAAATTGATGTCACAGCCTATGGTCTCCTGCACCAACTTCAGATAAGCAGTGGCTTCTACCGAAAACCTTGCCTGGGGCTCTTCCAAACACCAGACCCCATGACATCTGTCTCTGAGTGGTATTCAATATTCACTCAGCCTGGATACAGAGCAAAAGCTTGATTCATGCCCTCCTGGAATTGAATGCTGATAGACTGACTGAGTTCTTTAAAAATACAAGTTTTTATTTGAATGCTTTCATGTGCACAGGCATGACCTGGAGGTATCGTCAGAAGGCAGCTTCTGATTGGGCAAGTCGGGGTCCCCAGGCAGTGAGTGAATGCTGCTTCTCTCAGCACCTGCCCAGTGTCACTGCTGCTGGCTGGCAGACCCACACTCAGAATAACAGAAATACAGGGAGCCCTCGGGTTAGTACGACACAGTTCCATCCCCACAACAGTGGTGTAACCTGAATGTCGGTGTAAATACCCTAGCCTAACAGGAACGGGACACTTGCACTTTTAACAGTCCAAACTGGCGTAGGTATGCGTACTGGGGAACGCCAACTCTCTCACTCATATACCACGTTACAGCATGTTCTTTGACCGTGTTACTGCGCATTCTCCTGCCATGCAACCAAACCAGGTCTCTCACGAGGTCCGTAAGTACGACGCTAATGGCGTAAGCCAGAACACTCAACATCTCAATTTTTTAAAGTTTTTATGGGAGTGAGCATCATAAACTCTAAATGTCATATGTCGAGACTGTTGTAACCTGAGGACCTCCTGTATAGTATAGTACACTTCTCCTCCCAGATGCAACATCTAAATGTTCCAAAATGAGAGGCGAGACCGCGAGAGCTGATGGGAACACGCATCACATCTTAACTGAACATCCAGATCTTGGAATGTTGACTAGACTGTCTTCACTGTATTCCTTACTCTATTTCAAAATACATAAAGATTCAGCAGGAACCAAAATTCATGACCAAATTAGGTCAAGGTGTGGAGGTGCCAGGGGGTGCGGGGATGCACACCTGGTAAATTTAAGTTAACTATGATGGAAATAATATATAGAGATTAAAAAATAGTGCTGAGATGTTAAGGAAACTACTGTTTAAAATGCATGCCTGATCAGGGCTATGTTATAAAACTATTATCTTTCTTAAATAACATAATTCTATAAATAACTTTTTTAGGTTATTCTCATTTATAGAAAGGTTACAAGCAACATGCAGGATGACTATATTCCTTAAAGTTTCCAAAGATAGTTCCCCATTTCAAGGCCAATATAAGAATCTTCACTTCTGGTTACTGTGGGTCAGTTCATGATAATGAAAGTCTTAGTTTAATGTGCCTTTAGCAGTAGAGCTAGGCTGTGGCTCTTCTTCCCAGCTTCATAGTTAGATAAAAAATGATTAAATTTTATAGCACTTTAATGTATTAATTGACGAGACTGGCCTTCCAGGTATATATTATGAATATAGTTTTAAAAAAAGATTCTATTTACCAAATGAGTTTCTCATTAAGTAATGGTGCCCATGAATGTGCTATGAATAAATGATACTGATTTTAAGAAAATTAAATATAATTGTCATTTATTTTACTCCCATTTTATTATGTTTTATAATGTAATAATAGCATATCCTAGAAAATGAAATGCAAAACATTACTAAGAAGAAAGACCTGATAATCTAATCACATATTAGAAAAAATAGTTTTGATGTATTGGTATATTTTCTTACAAGTTCCCCTTTGTTGATTTGTGGTACAGTTGTTAATATGAATCAATATTAGAAATTAACTCCTTATTTTGTTTTTAATGCAGGTTAAATGAATATTATTGATTTATTATATATAATCACATATTTGTTGTTTTTTAATGATAATATGTTATTTTCAATTGGTGATATTTTTACACTAAAACCAGTATGCAGTGGTTATAGATATAAGGATTCTGGTTACATTCGGGTTTTTTTGGTTTGTTTGTTTTTTTAATATTTTATTATTAATTTTAATGGGGTGACACCAATAAATCAGGGTACATATGTATAATGAAAATATCTCCAGGTTATCTTATCATTCAATTGTGTTGAATACCCATCACCCAAAGTCAAATTGTCCTCTGTCACCTTCTATCTGGTTTTCCCTGTGTCCCTCCCTTACTCCCTATCCCACCCTCCCCTCCCTCCCCCCACCCCGTAACCACCACTCTCTTGTCCATGTCTCATAGTCTCACTTTTATGTCCCACCTATGTATGAAATCATGCTGTTCTCAGTTTTTTCTTTTTTTCTGATTTACTTATTTCACTCCATATAATGTTATCAAGGGATGGTTACATTCGTTTTTAAACTCAAGAGTATTGGCACTATGAGGGTATGGGGGGATAATAAAAAAAATAAAATAGTGAAACATTGAATATGAATGAGCACAGTAATGGGCACATAGGAGTTCATTATTTTTGTATATGTTTGGACATAAATTTTTTTTCATGTGACATTCATATCTTGATAGATATGGGTCAGGTACTCTGTTCATATCAAACTTGCATTTTTAAATTATATTTTATACACATTTCATATCTCCTGATATGAATGTTCAGTTGCAGTCACATTTCCCTATTATAAAGCGTAATAACTGCTAACGACTCACACTACTCTGTCACGTGACAGCTCAGTGAAATCCTCAGAGTTGTGTAACATTCGTTTGCCCAACTCTTCCCTGGGATCTTTGGCTTCAAATCTGTGATAGAAATGAACTGATTAGTTTTCATATTAACTACCTTATTGCCATTTAATTCAGAAAATATAGTTACATCATCGCCCGTAAACGTGACTATTCCCATTTTGTTGCAAATAGGGAAAGTATCTGCCTCGATGAGATAACCATTAGAGAACAGGCAAAAAAGAAAAAGAAAAAAAAGGCAAGACAGGCTCTTCTTCCGCGAAGTCTGAGCAAATTTAGTTTTCAGGGCACCTACAGAGATAAGCACAGAGTATCTCCACTCTCCCCTGGCCGCAGGGTAAGGAATGACATGAACAGGGTGGGGGGCTCGGCTACAGCAAGGTCAGGTTAAGGAGGCGACCTGTACCCACAGACACTCAGCTAACGGACGGCACGTGTGTATGTGCGTGTGCATGTGTGTTTAGGCCAGTGGTTCTTAACCTTTTTTGAGGTACTGAACCCACCAGTTTCATATGTGCATTCACCGAACCCTTCTTTAGTGATAAATAAAATAGGATTTTTTCCCCCAATTCAAGACATAGGTATATGTTTTCTTACTGGTGCACAAAATGAGCCGTGCATGAACATCACCTTGCTCAAAGAACAAAACCAACAAAGTGCATGAACTCACAACAAATGACGGTATTACTTTATTCTGGCCTCGGCGGCAGAGGCTTCTCCGAACCCCTGAGACCGACTCATCGAGCCCCTAGGGTTCGATAGAACCCAGGTTAAGAACCACTGGGATAGGGTTTCCATTGACTTGCAAGCCTAATACTACTCCTCTCAGTTAAATCAGCATCAAAAGATCCCCAACAGCTCGGAGATGCTGCTGTGCTGCAGTCGGGACGTTGGCAGGAGGCAGGCAGCCCTACGCTTGCGGCCAGACTGAGACGCGCAAGGCTAACTCGCTTTCCCGCCAAATTCTTGGGGCACAAGGTTCGGTCTGAGTCGGCAGAAGCTTCACGCAACTGACAGCGAACGGTTCTCGCAAGGCTGAGGATACAGCTTGGCTGTGACCGCAGAAACCCAGCGCTCTTAACATGCAAGCGGCCAGCGAAAACAATGGCGTGTCAGATGCAATTTTCTTACCGGCTGCTGACACAGTGTAATTACTTGGCATTCCGCGTCCTTCCTTCTAAGCACCACCCAAACAATCTCCAAGTTACAGGAAAGACGGGAGGTTAGAAGGTCAAATTTAAAGAGAGAAAATGAGTCAGTGCCTTGGAGGGAGAGAATTATAAATAGATGTGGCATCACCAGCGAGAGAGATATCCAAATAATGGGCTGCTTACAAGCCCAGGTAGGAGGAAGGGAAGGGGGAAAGGAAGCCCAGCAGTTTACGTAACGGAGAGGATTTATGACAGATCTCTGACCACCTGGGCAGCAAACCGGGTTTTCCCAAAATAAAGCAATTAGAGGAACCACAGCCACAGAATAAGAGCTACAGGAACTTGGACTGAAAACTGGTAGAGGTCACACACAATTTTTAATATGGCTTCTCCCCCCCGACACACACACACACACTGTTCTGTAGGGATTTGTGTCTTAAATATAATTCTGTAATTCACTATACAATTCCAGGTGAGACATGTGGCCAAGAGAAGCCGTGTGACTCTCTTCTGGCTACTTGATGTAACGGAGGAAAAGAAAGAAGCCAGAACTGCAGGAGATCTTTGTCTCCTGAGGCCCAAAAGATGCCAACTGCAGTTGCCCATCTATCTCCCCGTGAGTGGACCCTCGTCCAGCTGCTCCAACAGCCCCTTACACATGTGATCTCCTCTGTTGGCAGTGCTCTCTCTTTTCACCCCTGCATCTTGGGTCATCTTGTTATGGCTTCTCAGTTTGCAGTTTATTACCTTCGGGAAGATTCCACCACTTCACGGAACAGGGCGTCTTCGGTTACACGTGCCTCTAAGAAGCACAGTCCTTCACTTCGGGGTACTTATCTCCATGTGAATAGGATATTTGTTCTCGTGATTATATATTTAAGGTCTGTCTCTCCCCAGGAGCCCATTAGTTCTATGACAGAGGGCATGCGTTTGTTTGCTCAGACCTGAGAATCCATAGGTGACAACGCTTAGCAAACAGGAGGTGCTCAATAACTGTTTAGGGAATGACTTGCAGGATCATCTTTGTCACTCCCAGGGAAGGGCTTTCAGGATAGCACCAAGCTGTTCCTATTAAAGAGTCCAGGCACATGTCATTACAATGACACTGTGTTTGGTCTTGGTGGCAAGAGTTATAACAACCACCATGGGTGTTTCGTCTTCCCTTCCTAAGTCCAGAACAAGTAAGCATATAAGTTAAAACAGGGTTCCCCAAACTTTTTACACAGGGGGCCAGTTCACTGGTCCTCAGACCGTTGGAGGCCCGGACTATAAAAATAACTATGAACAAATCCCTATGTACACTGCACATATCTTATTCTAAAGTAAAACAAGCAGAACGGGAACAAATACAATATTTAAAATAAAGAACAAGTAAATTTAAATCAACGAACTGACCAGTATTTCAATGGGAACTATGGGTGCGGATGCATCGTGTGCTCCTCTCACTGACCACCAATGAAAGAGGTGCCCCTTCCGGAAGTGCGGTGGGGGGGCAGATAAATGGTCTCAGGGGGGCTGCATGCAGCCCGCAGGCCATAGTTTGGGGACCGCTGGGTTAAAGGGTCCCATGCTCCACCTTACTCTCTGCCATTACTGACAGAGAATTTCAACGCTGCAGGTGCTGGGCAATGTAGAATGTTAAATATTTCTGTGTTTATGGACAGGCTCTGAACCATCCTGTTAACCAGAGAACTGAAGGCAGGAATGGTGTGTGTTTGGCTGGTAATTTTTTTTCCCACAGGAATTCAGAAAAATGACTCCTCATGTACTTTGGGCCGTAAGCATAAGCATCAGTTTGCAGGTAGATTGGAAAATAATGGAATCCTCTTCCTACACTGCGTCACACCACTGGGTAGGGGGACAGCCACCACCCAGGGCATCCTGCAGTCTCCACACAGAGAGTGGTTTTAATAAGGACACTTGTCCACAATCACTTGCCCAAAGAAAGATTTTTAAATTCAATATATAGAAACAATGCTTAAACTACCAAAAGGGACAGAATGAAAGCAACCCATTGGCTTCTTTACCGAAAACAGCCGTTTGCATTGAATCTGGTGGAATTCATATTTGTTTTGTAAGTTTCTCCATTATTTAGGTGAGTTATTAATTCAGTTATTCATACAAAATATTACTAAGCACTTCCTGTATGCAGGCAGTCTTCTATTTCCTGGGAATATATAGTGAAGAAGAAAGGAGACCAAAAAATAAAAAAGTCTATCTTTATAGAATTTGCATTCTAGTGAAAGACAATACATCCACACCATAAAAAATAGAGAATGTGAGATAATGGGCATCAGGAAGAAGAAAAAAATAAAGCACAGTCAAAGGCTATGAAATATTGGAGATGAGATAGCTATATTTCAGGCAGAATGGGACAGGGAAGGCTCCTTGACAAATACAGCTTTCAACTTCATTTTAATTCAACAGGAAATACACAGGCTTATATTGCTTCTGACCCAGGCGATCCTCCAAAATCCTACCCGGTCCCTGTGATGTTGCATAAACTTTCCTGTCCAGCTGGTGTACCTCCCTTCCCACGCTACCTACCCCATCAGCCTTAGTGACAGCCACCCTTTAGTATACACCTAAAAATCACCTTCAACCAGAGTAACCTGGGCTGATTGGAAGAGCTCTTTTCTCCCCTAGCTAACATGCAGAAAATGGCAAAGCCGGTATGCAAACGTCTGGAGAGCACATTTCTGCACATGAGCTCTCTCTCTCTGCATCTAGCTGCTTACCAAGACAGTAAAAACAGACAGTGGATGTTGAACGGGTCTGTGCAGGAGTCAATCACTCTAAAATGGCTCTGCCCTCCAGCTTGAACTCAGTCTGCAGGGCCCAAGGCTCTCACCATGGAGACCCGCGGGAGGGCCTTTGAAAGAGCAGGTATGTTCAGAAGTAACTGCTGCTTCTCAGCCAGTTCCTGGGGAGAGGCAGGGTGAGGAAGCAGCTTAGAGCCAGACACAGAAGAGTGTGCACGAAGATAAAAGCTGTAAAGCACTGGTGGGCACCCCAATACAGATCGTCCCCACGCTCAGCCTGCCTCGTCATTGGAAGCCATCCTCTGCGATGTATTTTGGGCTTCGCGACATAAGCCAAGATTGTTTTTACAAGGCGAAACTGTAATAATTCAGGAGCAATTTTCTTTCAGGGGAAATGTGTCTGATTGGAATGTTTGTTGAAAGAAGTTCTTCTGAAAATAAGTTTAACTCTGACTGAGCAATTGTTTGGGAATTGGGCAAGGTAAGGGGCAGGAACAAAACTAATTCCTAAACAGAGCCATGGAGACGCAGGGGCGTTGGGGCTAGTTCGAAGGCCTCGGGGGGTCCTTCGCAGCATTTCTGACATTCCAAGAAGCATGCACTTCTTGAGCATTACTAATTCACAAAAGAGGCTACATGTCTCTATTACTTAATTTAAAGAATGGATCCCACCAGTCCAAAACAAAGCCCAATTTAGTTACTTTCCCTATTCGGATAAAAGGGGAAAGTTCTCCTGGGCATAGCATGCTTGTTTATTTACATTATACAAGATCCCATCACTGTGATATACCTCCATAAAGAGTTAACCAGTAGAAACAGGGCGAAGATATCTACCAATTCTGCGTGTATGCGAAACTATCTGGGATTTCACACAGCCTGGAATGTCTTGCTTTAAAGCCCGTTAAAGAATTTCTGACTATCCAGAAAGCAAGAACTTTTGTGCTCAATAACCCTTATGTTTAATTGTAGTTTATACACGTGGCACCTAGTTACTAAGGTATATATAGTAGGGTATGGTGGATCCAATTACGGCCTTCGGGATCTCCAATCTGATTCACACTCAGATCCCTGACTAGCTCGATGATCTTGGTGTGCTTCCTTCATCCACATGAGTCTCCATTCCCGCATTTACAAGAAAAGAGAAATGATGTTGGCCGGGAAGCCCATATTCCAAACCCGCTGGACCAGACGTGTTTTGGAATTCAGTTTTTCACATTCAGAAACATGTTAAGGTGTTAAGGTATAAACCTGTAAGGCAAGGAACACCCTCCGTAGGGTTTGGGGCAGCACTGTCACCGAACACATTAACATTTCTGCTGGGAAATATGTGACCAGTCACAGGAATGGGCTGCATTATGACTATAAATAGATCTAAGTCAGTTCTGCCACCTGAGTTTGTATGAAGCATACCAAAAAATCGTTCAGAGGTTTTTGCATTTTGAACTTATGAAATAAAGATATACAGATATGCAGATACACACATACATTTAGGAAGGGACTTTGGTTAGAATGTGATTATGCTCACGAATGCTTTAATAATAGTACTTAATGCTATTATAGAGAACACCCAATACTGGCCAGAGCGTGAGTTCCTTAAGACAGGAATCATAGCGTTATTCATTGATTTTCCCTCCTGTGCCTAAAAGAGTGTTGGACCCTCAGAAAGGGCTCAGTAAATCCTCTTTGAACGATCCGTAGCTCCTCACCCAGGTGTCCTTTGTCCATGTAGTACTACATGAAATGGACAAACAATCCCTGGAGACGTCAACATGTTCTGCAAGGAAGAAGCAGGCAAGCAACCAGAAGTTCCCAGTGGAACATGAAGAGTTAACGTCAGTCTCGAAGGTCAACGTTTAATTCCCTTCCTGTTTCTCTTTTCAGTCACTCCATTTGAGAAAAAAATTACATTGGCGCGATTCACGTCTGAATCAGACATATCAGGGAAATCAGCCATTGGCAGCCTCCTCACTGGAATTCTACCTACGATGATGGTTGTGTGTCAAAATTAACAGAAAGAAGCTTATTAGCGATTCTGGGGAATACACATGGACAGTCTTCAGTAACCCACAGCGTGACTCTGGAGAACTTACGTACACAGAAGGCCCTTGTCTAACCTGCCAATGACAGCAACACAGATGCAATTCCAGTCTAACACATGCACGCACATACACCACGATTTTGACCCTGTGCATCAGGTTCCTTCGGACAATGGCTGAACTGGGTTCCTGTCGCCAAGGTGATTGGATTACAGTACGAAACACTGTGAAGCATGCCACGCAAGGAATTCCCCTTCCAAAAGCCTAGGTGAATGATTGCCACAACAAACAAAGACACACCAACAAAAGGAGAAAAGTCTACCTGAAACTGGAGACACAAAATTAACATTTGAGGAATCAAGGTGGTGTAAATCCAAACTGAGGAAAAAGGCATACCTCTTCCAAGCGCTGTAAGAGAGAAGAAGGTTTGGCATACAGATAGATACCCTGTCTTAAATGAGAAAGGAAATCTTATCTGTGCAGGGATTACACAGTGCGACGGTATCTATGGTGGGTGGGAGGCGTGCGGAAGATGACCTGCACCCAGAAGAGCAGCCTGTCTGCATTTAAAACTGTTACCATGAGATTATCCATACAGTATCCCTATAGATACCAATAGGTGAACTACCCAACCATCTAGCCAAAAGTACTTACAACCAAGGTCTCAGCAACTGTGACAAGTCTGGCGTTAAGATTGAAAGATAAGGAACAGGTCTTGAAATTGGGATCTTAAAAAACAGAGCTTACCCGGCCAACGAGAATCGGTTCGGGTCCAGAAAACTCTTCCAGGACAAACATTTGGTTCCAAACCCAGCCTCTTTTGGAGCGGTTCAAAATCCGCTGTTCTTCACTCAGCCTGGTTAGTTCCAAATGGGATCCACTCGTTAGAACCGGAGACTGATTCATCGGAGCCGTGTGAACGCAAGGGGGAAGAGTAATCCATAATATGATTAATGGAGTCCAGAGATCCAAGAGCATTTCCGCTAGCCGTTCTGGCATGGTCCCACCAGTTAAGCAAATCACCACGAAAATGAGACAATTACTTTTTTTGCCTCCGGTCTGCAGCCATCCAATTCATCATGCAGGGCTGAGCACTTACTTACAGGTCTGGCACATGCTCATAGCGCAGGCAACAGACATCGTCTAAACAGTGTTTCTAGGACCATGATCCATGGGCTTTCCTTGTCATTGAAATTGCCTGCAAAAGAAAAAAAAAAAGAGGAGGAAGAAAGATTTCCCACTGAAACAGGTTTTTAAACAAAATCACGGCTTTTCAAAATCAGGTACTAGAAGGTTCCTAAAACTCTTGAGTTAAGAAAGTCGATCTGAGGAATCAGAGCAAGTAGGCTAATTGGTCCTTTTATTTTTGTAAAGCTTGATTTAAATTTTAGTGTTAATGTTTTATCTATATTGCTTATCAAAAATTGTTTTAAGTTCAATAATAGAAATGTGCTTTTCACTCCCTCCTGTTCCTCCCCTCCCTCTCTTCCCTTCCCTCTTTCCATCCCTTCCACTTTCTTTTCTTACATTCTTTTTTCTTTGCAAGAGAGACAGAGACAGACAGACAGGAAGGGAGAGAGATGAGAAACATCAACTGGCAGCTGTAGCTCCTTAGTTGACTGCTTTTCTCATTTGTGCCTTGTCGGGGAGGTGGTTCCAGCCAAGCCAGTGACCTTGGGCTCAAGCCAGTGACCTTGGAGTCAAATCTATGACCCCACACTCAAGCTGGTGAACCTGCACTCAAGCCGGCAACCTTGGGGTTTTGGACCTGGGTCCTCAGCATCCAGGTTGATGGTCTATCCACTGCACCACTGTCTGGTCAGGCTCTTTTCTATTTCTAATGCATGATGGGATGTGTGTTAATGAAGCCCTCTTACATTGGTTACAATCCTCTATTTTATTCTTCCTTCCCTTTCTCCTTCTGCCCTTTCTTTCTTTCTCTTTCTTTCTTTCTTCTTTCTCTACCAGTTTAAAGATGGGTTCTAGCTCACTTTAGGTTGAACTATGTGTAGGAACTAGCCTTTAGTGGGTTTTTAAAACAATTTATGAGTGAGGAATGGGAAGAAAAATGTACCCGAGTGTTACAGTCTGAGCTGCCACAACCCATCAGAAAGGACGGTCCTGTTTGGGGCGCAGAATGCAATGCTCCACCAGGATGCTAGTAACAAGGGAATAAAATTAGAGTGCTCCCAGAGGGCAAGTCTGTAATGTCCAGCATGTGTGCTATAATCAGGACAATGTCAGGACTCCCATTCTCAATGTGCAGTTGAACAGGTGATTTAAATTATGAAAAGCTCCTTTGGGAATAGAATATGGTAAAAAATACAATTTGCAATGGCAGAGATTTAGAAAGGGGTGGGCAAAGAAAATCTTCATTACTTCGAGTGTCAAATACATTTTTTTGCTCACCTTCGGCGTGGCTAAACGTGTTTCTCCCCTTTCAAAACAATTATTTTTTTTTAAAGAAATAATGTTCGCTGCAGATCCCAGAGAGAAGCCTTGCTGAATTAAATTGAATGGGAAAATCACTTCTCAGGACGCCACTGGGAACAGTCTGGCCCGGGGAATTGATAAGGGGGTAGGGAACCTTTTGCTTCCAGGCCCCGGGTTTGTTCTGTCTCGGTGGGAAAGCAGGAAGGGTGAGTCAGTGGCCTGAGTGAGACCAACCGCAAAGGGCACACGCAGATTCTGTTGCCAGCTGAAGCAGCACCTGCTGTAACAGGACAGCCAGCGGTATCACCCTGCCTGTCACATTTGACCTGAGCTCCGCTCGATCCCTAGGACTCTGGGCCCCGGAAGCAGCTCCACCCCCAGGAGTGAACACAAGAACCGAGGCAGGCAGCAGCTGGTTTGGAAACTCCTGAGCACCTTTCCATAGGGGACCAGCTGAGGACAGCGCCCTCTATTGTCCCTAGAACGGCAGCACCCCGGGAGGTCGAGCCTTCCTTTCAAGTAACATCTTCATTGAGACCCTTTCTCACCCCAGAATGGGAACACACCCTGGCAGGCTTCAAACTTTAAACAAAATTCTAAAGGTCTTGATAAGCAATCCTCAAATACTGTAGTAAGATATTTCTGAATTGCCAGTCTGCGTATTTCCTTCGCATTTATCGCACATCCATTACGTGCTGTGATCTCTCCTATGTGTCAGAGCTCTCCAACTTTGTGGGGCCAGGGCAGTGCTGAGGGGGGGTGACTGTATGCTGCAGAGTCTGTGGTGGAGGTAGAAAACCCCGGATTCGAATCCCCGCTCACCCGCTGGCCCCTGTACTGATGGAAGACATCCTGAAGTTCTCTGAGCTTATCTTTTGCAAAATGACAATGAGCATCTATGTCTACTATCCAGGCAGGAGGGTGATTCAGAAAAATAACCCACGTAAAGCAGCCAGGACCCGGGAAGCGCTCACTGCACTAGGAGGGTGGCGTGGTCAGCCATGGTCCCTGTCCTCCAGAGCCTTTGGTAAGACAGCGGAACGAGTGAGCAAGGTGGCTAGTGGCGTGACCTCTGCAGTAGAAGTCAGCAAGGTGCTGGCGTGCCACAGAGGCTGTCAGCAGTCCTCCCTGGGGGGGGGGGTGACTGTGATGCTGATGAGGACAGGGCTGGACCACTGTACATCAAAGGTGAGCTCATTCTAGTCACCGAGCGTCAGCCCGAACACCACGCAGGGAAACGAGGCTCCCACCCTCTACAGAGACCCTGCGGCAGGATGGGCTGTCCCTGCATGCCCAAATCCCACAGATGCCACTCTCCACTGGCCTGGGCATGATACAGGCAGAGCCAAGAGAGGCTGGTGATGGGAATCAGCCTGCCTGGGCTTTGAATTCTAGTTAAAGAACTACGCTCGCCAATTGTACAAGTGGGAGCCAGTTAATAGCAAGCACGCTAACGATAATAATTCCTACCCAGGGGACTACAAGATAGCCATTCTGGTAAAGCTGTTAGAGAAAGCTAGGATGCATTGTTATTTTCAATACTCTCTACTCTGGCACCTGCTGGGTTGTTCATGATTCTGGGATAGGGATGTTTAATCCCAATCTGAACTCACACTAGACCCTTCTTTGAGGGAAACCACCGAGTAACACTCAGGGGGGGAATGTGACGTGACCACATTTCCTTCTTGAACTCGCCAGAAGCAGTTGAAAAAAAAATACTAGACCCTGAAACAATTGTACGCAACGACACAGCTTCGTTAGTCAGAACGAAAGGATGAATAAAATATACGCCGAGCACAAAACAGCATCTCATGACAGCAGAGCATACAGTGAGATAAAGCTCACTATGCCTTTCACTGTTTTGTTCAAAACTGAGGCACAGAATAATTAAATGACTTGCCCAAAGAACACCTCCAATAAGAAGCAGATCATTATTTCCACCTAGGTAATCTAACCCCAAAATTCTTTCTTACCACAGCCCCTCCTCTCATTATATAAACATCCAATGAGCATATACTGTGCGTCCAGGTCACAGTACCTATCTTCAGATAACAAAATGCCTGAAGGGTAAAGACTAAGGGATATATAGTAACAATATTTAGTGAAACACTGGGAAAAGTTAGGGGAATGCAGAGGGATGGGTGTGCACTCATCTTGACAGCATTACAGAAGGCTTCCTGGAGGAAGTGTCATCTACACGGTGAGAAGTGATTCCCCAACTGGGGAGGGCGGTAGGTGTGAAAGAACATTTCAGTCATGCAACAGACAGGAGCAAGACCACTGATGAGTCCAGGATCTCTGAATGAACTAGGGCAGTTTCCAAATTATGACTTACTAGCTCATCAGCCCATGATGACAGCATCTTCTCCCTACCCACCAATTCATTCCAGTCATGGTCATTACAAAGTATAAGTCAACTAGGGTGCCTTCTTTTCCACCAGTTCTTCACGAAGAGAAGACTGTGTCTGATTTCTCCAAAGCTTTGGGAATAAAAACGCATTACCTTCCCATGGAGAGGGTATGGGAAACAGATGAGTGTTATTCCAATCCAACCACTCCTTTTTCAGAAAAAGTGGGAATGACTTGGCCAATGTCCCGTAGTTGGTGGCAGAGCCTTAGCAGACCTCCAGGAAGAAATCAGCCCACCTCTCCAGAAACCCTTCTCCTTCTATACTGGTCCTTCCTACTGTGTCCCCGTGCAAAGCTTCTAGCACCTGAAGCATGTCTACTTATACCCCCTCCTCATATGTTACCACATTCCCGAATCACTTGTATTATTGCTTTAAATTTTATTCAGACAGTTTTAGTTTTTAAAATATTTACTTGCAAATGGAAAGCCAATATTATTTTTCCACAAAAAGATTAAAGGGAGCACTTAGAAAATGTTTGGGTAATAGTCCACTATTACCACAGACCACACACGCTCACACACACACTGCATGTATAGATATGTATGGTAAGTAATCAAGAAGGACTTTATACAAACACGCATATACACACATTAGATGTAACATACATGTAGATATTTATATTTACTCTTTTTTGTGACAGAGACAGAGAGTCAGAGAGAATGACAGATAGGGACAGACAGAAAGGAAAGAACAGAGATGAGAAGCATCAGTTCCTCATTGTAGCACCTTAGTTGTTCATTGATTGCTTTCTCATATGTGCCTTGACAGGGGTGGGGGGAGAGGACTACAGTAGAGTGAGTGACCCCTTGCTCAAACCAGCCACCTTGGGCTCAAGCCAGTGACCTTGGGGTCAAGCTAACAACCTTTGGGCTTAAGCCAGTGACCATGGGGTTATGTCTATGATCCCATGCTCAAGCCAACAACCCCACACTCAAGCTGGTGAGTCTGTGCTCAAGCTGGATGAACCCACACTGAAGTCAGCGATCTGAGGGTTTTGAACTTGGGTCCTCCGCATCCCAGTCCAACGCTCTGTCCACTGCACTACCACCTGGTCAGGCAATGTATTTACTCTTGAAAATAGCCCTACAATGTAGGTATTATTGTGATTTTATTATCATCATTCCCATTTTAGAGAACCACAAACTGAAGCACAGAAAAATTCGTATGTTAAACAATGTTTTATTTTTACTGAATTAGACACTTTCAAAGCCTGGAGTCACCTCTCTCTCTCTCTCTCTCTCTCTCTCTCTCTCTCTCTCTCTCTTGTTAAAAGGAAAGACCAGCAACAATTAGAGGCAAGTGTATGCTGTTAAATCTTTAAGAAGTAGCTCTGAAAAATGAAAATAACAGAATGCCTGGTTTCTGATTGCACCATACAGATATTCCCACATGACCAAGTTCAAGCTTAGCATGACCATTAGCCAGCTCCAGGGCAGTCTATGAAAGCTTAGCTATCACCTGTGATGTGTCCAGTAAGAGTCACCTCTAGGACACCTGTTATGGAGTGCTTCTCAAACTTTAACATACATTCAAGTTGCCTGTAACTCTTGAAAAAATGTAGATTCTGAACCAGTGAATCTAGAGTGGGGCCTGGGACTCCACATTTCTAATAATCTCTCTACTGACTTGAGGATCACAGATTGAGAAGCCAGGGTGCCAGGGAAAGACCAGCACCCCAGCTCCGTGAGATGACTTGAACGATTCAATGGTGGTATGGTGGGAAAATCACTTTCTGCTCAGTGTTATTTATTGATTTATTTTTAATTTGTACTTACTGATTTTAGAGAGAAAAAGAGGAAAAGAGAGAGGAACATTGATTTGTTGTTCCACTTATTTATGCATTCTTTGGCTGTTTCTTGTCATGACCAGAAATCGAACCTGCAACCTGGGTGTTTTGGGATGACACTCTAACCAACTGAGCTATTCAGCCACAGCTCTATTCAGTGTTATTTAAAGCCACGCCCATAAACTACTTACTATCACTGGGTATACGGGACCACACTCCTATATCAGACTTTGGAAAACCCTACATTGATGTATATGAATATGTAGGATTTTGGATGATGTCATAATATTCCTCTCTCACATCATATCTACATTAGGGATGACAGGGGAAAAACTGGCCCACTGACTGATGTGTCCATATGCCCGTCTATTTTAACTGGAGGTGGGGAAACTAGACATTCACTTCAGCAAAGTCTGACCTTGGACAGAAGTAGGATTCTACTGTGACCATCAGAACCACTCTACTTAAATGCTTGTACCTCTTCCATGAGCAGAGCTAATATTGTCCACTTTTATGATCAGAAAATAGTTTTACAAGAATTCTCGAAATGCAACCAACCGAATGTTATATCACTGTTAGCAGAATTAATAAACATTTGGAACAGCAACTGCATATAGAAACTGCTTAACTCTATGCAAGGGAGAAGAAATTGAGCAAGGTTGTAAAGCTTGGTTAAAAAAAAAAAAATCAATTTATTTTTAGATTTTTCCAACCACAAAATGTATGTCTGGCCAAGCAATCACTTTATCATAATGCTGCCATTACACCCAGATAGTGAGATGAAGAGGTTTTACCGTCTCTCTGAAATTCCTGCAGATAAAAAAGTCATTGGAATCCCCCCCCACACACAAGAAGGCATCTTCTCTCTGGTAAGACACTTGCAATACGACTTTGCATTCACACTCACATTTTCGAGATACTTGCAATTACAACCACGGATCTTACTCTCCTGACCCCAACATTTGATCAAGGTGAGTTCGGTCAATTCTCATACATGTCGTCATTGTGCAAAAACGTACTATACCCTCAGTTCTATAAACAACGTCAAGCTCCAAATCATAAGCCGCACTCCTACAGGTGATATTTAAAATAAAACCGGGCTTTTACAGACACTTTAGGATTCAATCCAGGAGATTACTGTGGTTGACGGGAAATCATGCTTCTATTATCCACTGGGCTTAGTGACCACAATATTTCATGGAAGCAAGCAAAAAAATAAAAATAAATGACACTCAGGATTGGAGAGTTTTTGTTAAAAATGTTTCTGACCTTGAATTTTGAGCCATTAGCAGGCTGTTCCAAAACAGGTAAATGTACATTGAATTCAAAGTGGTATTTCAGGAACACGGGGGATGCGATTCAGCGTGTGGCCCAGTCACCTCACGCCGAGCTCTGGATGACTGAATCAGAACACGCCGAAATGCTCTTTGGCTCCCAGAGAAGAACGGTACCTGTATGTATCCGAATATAAATAATGCCAGAGAGTGATCCATCCTGATGCCTGCAGAATTTGTCGATCAGACTCCCTGGGTAGAATAGCCCACTAGATGTTTTTATGTACACATCCATATACACGCGTTCGTTGGTTTATCTCTGCCCTCAGCCACGCTCTTGCCTTGGCATCAGACCATCGACTGATCCAGTTGTGTCTGTCTGCCCAAAAGCCTATCATTTGCCAAAATAATACCAGCCAAATCCTTTTTTCTTTTTTTATTTGCTCTGTTCTTGACATGCTTCTGTTTTTCTCCTGGAAACTTTGAGTTTCTTTTAAGTTCTATAATTATTGGTTCTTTTGTCAAAAATAAAGAAACACATGCTTTCTCTTTTCCCCTGGATGGAGTCCAACCATTGTTCTCACCATCGAAGCTTTTCTGTCTGCCACAGACATTTCAGAATGGGAGACGAGGTCCCTGACAAAGTCCAGAAGGTCAGAATAAAGTCCCTTTTATATAGTCATAGAACCAGGCCTTTATTTATAAAAGAAGAAAAAGAAAAAATCTTTCTTTAAAATATAAAGGTTAGTTAAATCTATTGTGTTGGATCACTTAACGCGGAATGGCACTGGGCTCATCTCAAAAGGATGAGGGGAAGTCCCACACTCATTAAAGAACTGGGCAGTGCTGGAAAGCCATTTCTCAAGTCCAAATGAGGTCCCACCTTCTCCATTTCAAAGCCACATCCTTTGCGGTCTTTATATCACCTGCTCAGAATTTGATAGTCAGGGGCAGAATGAGAGAAAACAATTTCACTGGCCATTTCTTGGAGGAGTTCGTGGAGGGACCGTGGCCACTGGATGACCCTTGTGCTGGGCTGGGGCACCCAGAGGAGGCTCTATCCCCCAACCCGGTCCTTGGGATGTAGGTTCTACCCACTGTTCCTACACAAGAAGCCCTTCAAGAATGCAGGCGGGAGAGAGCATTATATTGTGGAGACCATCTGGATTGACTATAAGACAGAACACCATTGAGATCTCTACATAACCTCTTAAGATTCCCCCGAGAGGGTGCAGAGAATGACTTGTCTGTGGCCACCCTTGTCAAGCCTTGTATTCCAAGAAATTTTGTACAACTGATGACACTGAAGACACTAGCAGCTCTCCCTTCTTGCTTAAAAAAGGTGGGAATGGTTAAAATCCATCCTATCACACAACCAGGACTACAGAGTCTGTAATATAGAGACTGAATTGTCACCAAATACCCCAGTAGAATAAGTCAAGATTCTGCCAATTAGATTAGACTGTGTAGCAACCACCTTACAAGTGTGCCTTCCTGTCATTCTCTCATGTTGCAGACTTTACAGCTTAACTACCACCCACTGAGACTGTTATCATGAACTATGGACACAGATGATGGGGTAGACCATCCGATAAAGAGCAAGCATCTATTTGACAAAAGTAACATTGAGATGTCACAGAGAACATGCACTTCATAAGCATTAGATTGTTTATACAGATTCTAAAAACAGTATACTATCTTCAGCTCCACTATATCAGAGAAACTCAAAGACAAGTATGTTTTACTCTGGTAAAAATAAATAGATTTTTCTTTCATATTTCTGGGCATCTCCAGTTTGGAGATGAGCCTCTTTGGATACAGAAAAGTTAAATACTGTTGGTCAAGCTGAAGCAGGAACAGACTAATAGACACTGGAACTTGTCCTTATAATTGGTATATCAAGTTCTGCAGATGAGGTAGCGGATACGAAAAAGAAAAGTGTCCCCTTATGATATTTATAGCACTCTTCATCTACATCTTTTATGTCACTTGTGTCATGCCAGGAATCCAATAATCATATATTATGCATTAATTTTTCTAGAAAGAAACAATGCCTGAAAATATATTGTTCTTACTGCTAATAGAACATGAATATACTTTGAAAATATTTTTAATTAATCCTACACATAGAAAGGATAGAGAAAAGATTCCATTTATTATTCATTTGCACAACATTCAGTTTGCTTAAAATATCATAGACACATCCACAAAGGCACCTTTCCATGGAATATATAGACATTTTTTTCCTGTGTGTTTATGTGAGGCCCAGGTATCTTGCTGATTAAAAGTAATACTTAGGAGTACAGAATTATCTTCTAAGACACCCATATGAAGATAATAGGAGCTGTTGCATTTAAAAACAAAGTATATTAAAGAGAGAAAGGAAAGAGAAAGAGAGTAAAGAAAACAGATAAGTCAGTTTTTCTTGGTGATTTTTTAATACATTCCCAGAAAGGGAAAGATACAGACAGTGACTTACACATGCAACACTTCCATAACTAGAGGATTTCCCCCCAATAAAAAACAACATTGCATCACATATAGTTTAATAGCATGCTTGATTGCAAGCCTTGTTTTGAAAGCATTCTCATTTCTGCAAAGCAGACTTATGTCACTTTTATATATCCATATCATTTAAAAATAACTTTAAAAGAGAAAAATATATGTTTTGTGAAATAAGAATAAAATTATTTAAAAGAGAGAGAGAGAGAGAGAAGTTCTGTCTAAAAATAATCAGGACAATTAATGAAACTTCTGTAGAGAAAAGGTAGATAGATCATTACCGGATTAGACTTTGGATATGATTGTATCCTGATCCCCCGCTTTACTGAGAACGTACCATCTTTGCTAGTTGTTAATGTGTTAAATAACTGTTTACTGAGCAGTAGCTCATTGCTTAGCCCTCAAATATCCATAATCCTAATGTCTGAAGTTGTCTTTGGCAGTGGGGGGGGGGGGTGTTCGAAGGTACTAAATACAAGTGTTACCCTTTAATGATGCTTTCTTTCCCAGAGAGATACCCAAAAATCACATCTAGATTATTTCTACCTACTAATAGATCTTCAAAGAAAAAAACTTCTGAAAGCAAGAAAATGAATGACACTGACGACAGGGCATAGCACATGACATTCAAACCTCGGGAAATAAAAGCTTGGGACAGATAGAAACAGAAAACTCTGTCCCTGGTGCTTTGCCTTGAAGTGGCCATAGAGATTCCGTCTGCAACAATACATGGGAGAAGCAACATGGCATTCCTTGAACTTATTTCTTTTCTGACCTTTTGAAGTTGCCAGGTTCAACTAATTTTCTCCTCCTGGTTACATCTCAAGCTGGTCCCAGAGGCAGGAACTAACAGTTCCGCAGAAATCTATTGTTGATCACAACTTCCATGGGAATGGAATGAGAGAGGACTAATAGTTTTCGGGTTAATTAAATCCCACTGAATCTGATGATCGCCTCAGTCCGTCAAAATATGATTCTGTTACACAGGCAAATACATTGATGAGGTCCCCTCCGCAGAAACAGATACATTGGTTTTGAAAAGACTGGTTGATAGACAAATTCAGGAGCCAGGAGGGCAAATCAAATGATCGAAGGCAGATGAAATGGCAAAAAGAACATGATGAAAATCTCATACTCGAATCAATAAATGAGTTAGTTATCTGGGCATATTTTCAGGTTTCTGGAAGGTGTGTGTGTATGTGTGTGTGTGTGGGGGGGGGTGTGTGTGTGTTTGTGCACGCGCGTGCGCACACGCAACACAATACAAAGATCAAGAACCAGTCACAGTTTCACACCACACTTCATAGCAGGGGCAGAATACACCAAAGTGAGGAGCACCTTCCTAAACTAAAAAGTAAAGTTAGCCCGTTTCAGCTGTGGATGCCAACCATGCTGAAACAAAAGAAAAAACTGCCTTTTTTTTTTCCTTCTTCTCTAAATAAGGCCGTAAGAACTATAAAATGACTGAAACCAGCAGCACCACTGAGCACAGTATTTTCACAAGAAAAGTCTTGGGACCTTCCATTGATCGCACCGACAATTAAAAGGCTGCCTTGATCCTGCTTGTTCTTGGACTTGTCAAAGACACAACTTTGCTCATGGGTCAGAAAGGTGTTGAAACTATAAATGGAAATGTCATTCTACCCATAAAAAGCTTCTGGTTTTGAGTGGGAAATGGGCTCACATTGGAATGATGATAAAGTGATAAGGTGTACCATATTCACTAGAAAAATAAAATTATTATTTTCTTTAAAGCATTCATTTATTTATAGTGATTCTTTGAACAGCTGATGAAGCGTGGAGTCTAACTTTCCTATATGTGGTTGTTCCTTTTTCCTCACCAATAAACGGTGAAAGGAACCGAGAAAGCAAAGCCCAGAGGTACAATTTCTTGAATAGAATCATTATACCCTCATTCTTCAGAGTTTCCTTGTTTTGCTCCAACAATCTGATGCTTCCTGGGAACCAGGCATATCAGACCTCAAATGGTTTACAAGGAAACCTTGCATGATGAGTACATTCATTTAAACAGCCTGTAAAAATGCTTTCTCAAGTGGTCTATTCCATCCTGCTGAACATGTTTTATGGGTTGTCTGTTTGGGTTTTCTTTGCGCCCAGCACATCACTATTGGCTACTTAAAAGTGTATTCATTGCTAAATTAAGGGGTTGCTTTGGATGGTTGTTGCCTTGACCAGATTTCTACATAATACACAAATAAAGTAATTTGTTCAGGTCAAAGACTTCCTTCCCTTTAGAGTTGATATGTGCATAGCAGGCACATGGAGCTGCCCTTGTACGGAGAGCTACTATAGAATTGTTCTGCAGCTAAACTCACAACACTCTCAAGAGCTCACGCAATGCATCCCAGGTTCCAAAAATGCCCGATAAGGTCTGGGGGGGGGGGAGATAGAGAGAGAGAGAGAGAGAGAGAGAAAGAGACCTCTCTAGAGTCATGAGCTGATGTTAGTTGATTGTAGACTGTTAAAATCAAAGAATTGATTTTTTTAAATAGTAATACTAATTGGAAATACAAGATCCAGGTTGCAAGGGAGAAGGATTTAAAAGTTCAAATAACAGCATTTAGCGCACAGATTTCAGAAAGCACGAGCCAGTGTCTCCCAAACATCTGGCCATTTGGGGGTATTCACCGCACACCCCAATGCTAATTTGGGTGGTTAGGGGAACAGTCAGCAAGGTGAAGAGTCTGGCATGAAGCAGTCCCCATAGTTGCTGGGAGGCTCTTGCCTCTGTTTTCACTAAGGGTTTTACTCAACTCCAAGCCCTCTTCAGAACCCAGAAAATAATACAGCAAAGGCGGTTCAAAACCCCACAACTGCTCCAGCACGGAATGGCTATGTAGCAGGGCGCTTCAAATGTGCTAAAGCGAATGCACGGACCAGTATGATCAGCTATACTCTTTAGTGAGAGGGAGGGTCCTAAGTTCTTCTCAGCCACAGCGCTCGGGGAAGTGGGAAAACATGTCTGGACACGGTTAAGGACAACTCCCTTTGAGGGGAAAAACAGGTAACCCTCAGAGAATATTCTTCAATGTATCAGGTCTCTCTATAGAGAAATCTCAATGCCTCTCTCTCTCTCTCTCTCTCTCTCTCTCTCTCACACACACACACACACACACACACACACACACACTCGCTTGAATGCTCACACTCCAGATAAAACCCTGACGCCGGCAGTAGCCAGGCGGGTTCAGCTGTGTCTTACTTAGCAGGAAGGAGAAGACTCATTTTTCCCTGCATCGAGGGACGGCGCCCAGGTTGAATGAGTGGAAAACCCCACTCTCCAATCTTACATAAATCTCTCTTTTCCCACACAGTTTTCCACTTGAAAAGCTCCTACCATGAAGCCAGGGGGTGACAGCCTGCGGGGGAGGAGGGGCTGTTAACCATGGAGATAGATGGCTAACCAGGAGCGAAAGAACAGGCGCTTCCAAACACTGTCCAGCCGACCCCAGTCCCTCCTCTTGGTTCGGCAACCGCACCCACACCCGGAGCCAGAGGGTAGCGCGCTCGCCTACCTGCGCCTGCGTCCCCTGCTGCCCACCGTCAGCCCACAAGGGCAGGAAACCGGTCAGGGCGGCCGCCGGCTGATCTCAGCAGCAGCTCCGGGAGCGCGTTGGGAACTGACGGCTCGTGCCTTTTCACCAGGAAACTCGTGGGATCGTCAGGGGAGGGGGGTAAAGTTGAATGGACCTTGTCTCCCTCCTGCTTGCTCGAGGATAATCCCCGGCCTTTCACTGGCGCTGAAGTGAGCAGCTGCCAGCTCGATTTTCTATGACAGACGAATGTTGTGCGTTGGCAACAATAAACAATTAATGTTTTGATTTCTTACATTGAGCAGCGCAGAGCAAATAGCTGCCATCTCAAAGGACTAGTTCTCGACTTGCCGCCGGGTCTGTGCCCGCGGGGAAGGGTCCCCGACTACGAAACTTTGAGGTTTCGGCCAGATTGGGGAGAGGGAGGCTTTGGTCTTGGAGAGGGGAAAAGCAGAGGAAAATGAGGATACCTGTTGGCATCACCGGTGGCGGCTGCAGGTTTTCATGTCTCCCAGGCTCGGCTGGGGCGTGGGAGGACGGGAGTAAGTCCCTTCGGAACCTGTTACGTTCTGGCAGAACCCAAGCTGGAGCCCTCGTTCCCCGGTCCTGCGCGGGGTGCGGCCCGCCCCACAGGGCTGGCGGGCAGGAGCGTGCAGATAACAGAAAGCACTGCTCCAGGCTCTGTGGGCGCGGGGACGGGGTTGGGAGACCGAGGAGTCCCCGGCTTTGGGGGCCTCTGCGAGCTCAGGCTTGCCGGCTGAGAAAGGACACTGCCTGGGGATCCTGCCTGGGTGCGGGCCAGCGTCTCGGAGACTGCGGAGCTGCGGGGCAGCACGGGATCCCGCAAGTTTGCAGCGGGCACCGCGCCTCTCAGGCTGGAGCAGCCACTTGTGGGAAAGCCTGGCGCTGGGGTTCTGGCTGCCGAGTCGCGATCGGCAGCGCACCGCGGAGGTCGCCCTCCCTCCCCGCCCGGGGCGTGGGGTTGGGGGGGGGGGAGATGCAGCAAACCAGCAAGAGGGCAGCCAGCCCTTCGCCTCCTGTCCCCGCTGGCTCGCGCCCACCTCACCAACCCCGGCAGGTGCTTCACCCATTCCCAGCGCAACCCCCGCAGTGAAGGTGCGCGGCTGCCGCTGCGCCGGCCTGGGTCCGGGGTCGGCGGAATCGCCAGGAGACCTCAAGGCGGAAGACCATAAGGAAAACTGGAAGGGCACAGCTTGCTTGCTACTCCCCAAGATCGACTGTCACAGCGGTTTGCAAAAATCAGGCAAAACCCGGAGGCACCTTATCTGCGTGCAGTAAAAGCAGGCGCAGCTCACCCGGGCACCTGGGCGCCGGGGCTGGGGACCCGCATCCACCATCTGAGCGGAAGGAGGCGCGCAAGACGTCCAAAGGGACATGGGGGTTCCTAAAAGAAATGGGCCCTTCTGGGTCCACATGGTATGGAGAAAAACGGGAGGCAGAGGGATCACTTACTCTTGTGGGGCTGGCTCCAAGCTGGAGAATTTCAAGCCTTTTGATTCACAAATGGCTGGAGGGACTCGGGGTCAGATCCCGAGGGCGGCGAACACCAAATGGTCCCCGCGAGCTGGGTAGGCGCCTCCGGATTGCGTTCATGCCTCCAGGAGCTGCGGAGCTTGGCGCCGAGACGAGGGGCGGGCGCCCTGGGCTCTGGATGTTCGCAGCCCGGAGTGCAGCGGCTAGGTGGACGCTACCGTCTGTGCGCAAACCGGCGACAGCCGACGAGCTTCGAGGAGGCAGGGAGATTCCAAATAAATCCACTAATTCTGGGCTGAGCGCTCCGCCATGCGAGCCCGCCTGCGTGCCAAATGTAACTGTGAAGTGATGTGGAAAAGTGAGCCGGGTGCCTCCCCTGACGGATCTCATTGGGCAGAGCTCAGAGGCAGGTCTACCACTTGGAAATTCGTGTAAGCAGTCCCCCTCCCCTCCCCCTCCCTATGCTCCCCCTCCGCTGGCGCGCGCTGGCTCCTTGACGCTCTCCCATACCAAGTGGGTTCACAACTTTTAGCTCCTTGCCACCAAGCACGCCCCGCGCCTCTCAGCTGCCAGAGGAGGCGGAGGGCGGGGATGCGCCGTTCCGCGCGGTGCGCGCAGCCCTCGGAGGGCCACGCTCCGGGATCAGCGGCTGGCAGACGCTAAAAGGATGCAGATGAGGTACCCGCGAGTTTTCTGTCTCCAGGCTTACCTGAACTCTGAGGTTGGCATTTGCTTGAAAGCGTCTCAGTGACCCACAGCTGTTTTCCTTGGGAGGAAGAGGGTGCAGAGGGCAACGGGGTGCGTGTGGGCAGCGTACCTATGGGGCCAAGAGCCTCTGGAGGACAGAGTGTTTTTAAGACCGATGCCTTCACGATCCGGGTTCAGAGGCCCTGCGTGTTGTGGTCCTGTGGGTGGAGCGCATTTCTGACATTTTCATGCTTCTGTTCCTTTGGGGAGCTGAGATGAGGCAGAGCAGAGGGGTGCTCAGTAAGAAGGTGTTAAAAGGAGAGCTGAACTTGCTTCCAAATCAAGGGAGCATTGCTAACGCTCTTCTCAATGTTTCCTGGCCTCCAGCTCTCCGCTTAGGCACAGCGCATCCCATTCTTCTGCCTCCACCGAGAGATGCCCTGGCTGTGGCCCCTTGGAGTAAGTGGTCTTCAGAAATGGCCACCCTGGGGCAGAGCCAGTGCGAATTAGTAGTGGGTCCAGTTTCTTTTCTTCCTCTCACTGAGGCTAACACATAAAAATATATGGCCCACTGGGATCTTCTCTAATAAAATGAGTGAAAAACCAGATGAACTAATACTTTTTCTGTTTAACTCCCTATAGAACAACCCAATTTAGTCCATTCCCTGCCCACAGAGGAGTGCTCTGAGGAAGGGCTTCACCATCTGGGGACAGAGCCCAAACAGATGGCAGAAAGGGTGCAGAGGACCAGACATAGGGTCTGTGGTGCTTGTACTGTCTGACTCAAATTAATGAGACAGAGTGAGCAGAATGAGAAAATAGACACAATATGTTTATAATTTTTATGCAGATTTGACGTGTGTGTGTGTGTGTGCTGCATCTAACATCCCACTGAGAAATGTTGAAAAGGATATTGACTATAGATCACATTCTAGGTATCAAGGGCAAGAAAGAAAGTTAGAATGTAATTATTTCAGAGAGGGAAAGCTGAAGAGGACTAGGAGATACCCCAGCCCCCGGGGGAGTCATTACATTACTGCTGTTTTCTCAGACTCTGTACTTCGAGCGCATTCAGGAGTTGGCTAATTCTGTCTCCAAAAGAGGAACAGCAGCCCCACGTCCATCCCAGTCTAACTGCTGCTAGACCAGGCAGTCGGTCCTACGTGGACAAAGGAGCAGATCACTTCTTGGCTTGAGCTTCCTTTTCAGGCATTCATGTTCACTTTAAGCAGATGCTCTGAACCTTCCTTCCAGGGGCACCTTCTATCATCAGTGAGAATGAAAGAAAAGCCTGTGTGCTCCTAAAGGCTGGGCACTGCCACAGATAAACTCATCCTAAAAGGTAGCCAGAGTGCTAGAGATGGACAATATCCTCAAATCTCATTTTCTTAAAGGGGGAAAAAAAGGCAGAGGTTTTGACAAAGTAAAGAGAGAACCCAATGGATTTCAGTAGCTGGGATAGGATGAGTGTTTTGCCTCACCCCGTTCACATTTACTCTGAGAGCAGTTCCACACGTTGTCATTGAGTTTAGGCTCACTAGAAGTCCGGGTAGCTCTCTCTCGATGCTCTTTCCCTCTGCTCAAAGCACTGCAGTAGGAACGTTCTCCTGGTTTCCTCCTGATTCTTTGGAGAGGTCTGGATGATTAAGCAGTGTGAAAGAGGGTGCAGAGAATGTAATAAAGCCCTATAAGGATATTTCTAAAATAATCAGGGATGCTGAAAGACAAGGCATTTGCCTCCTTAAAAATTCCACCTACTCCTAATAGGAGGCAATGCAATGTCACAATGGTGAGAGCCTAGCTCCTTAAAAAGGGTGTTCTTTTCAACATCTGTTCCAAGGTTACAGACCTCCAGCAGGAAGAGGGACCTCACATAGGCTTTGTTTTTTAATAGAAACTTATATTGCATGTGTTGTGGAGCATTTGGGGGAGGAAGAGCGGGGGTGGGTATCTAATAGAACAGGAGTATCATTGGAGAAGGAATTGGGGTGTGGGTGGGCTAGAGAGGACTACCTTCAAAATACCCTTGGCTGACCAGTGCAGAGTGGGATGGAGCAGGGGTTCCCCAGACTGGGTCTTCATGAAGTCTACAGCAATTGAATGTGATGGACTGAGACTCCATGTAGTAAAAGATACTTTATTTTTTCACTATGGGTGGCACTTTTGTTATAATTTTGACTGAGGGAGACAGTAAATCATGTGACTGTTTAGTTGGAGAGTCAGGAATAAGGAATCAGAAGGCTTTTAAGAAGCAGAGCCCTGGAAGGTATTGAAGAGCTAGGAAAACTCCAACTTCTATAGATTGAGCAGGGAATTTGCTACCTTAAATTTTTCATTTATTCTTCTTTTCATTCTTCAGTGCATACTTAAAAACTAAAATAATTTAACTTAAAATCCCAAAACAAAAATAAAACGTGTTTACCATGGTATGATTACTTAGGACTTTCAAATTTATAAGTTGCTTTTAAATTAAATTAACTCATTCATTCATTCATTCATTCACTCATGGAATACCTCCTAAAGGTAAAAAGTTAAAGAGTCTGGATTTCATGAGCAAAGGGATTTCATAACGTGATACCTGTCCAGGGTATTTAAAAAGAAGAGTTAAAATAAAAAGCTTTAAGAGTATAAAACATGGAGATGGCTTCAGATAAATGTTACACCAATTAACATGTAATATTTTCCAGAAACTCAGCCTTTATTTCATATTTTATGTTAGGAATCCTAATGAAGAATTCTAACCACCTTGTCCTTTCTTTTTTTTCCTTCTGTTTTCTTTTTGGAGGGGAGTAATATATAACAACTGTTGCATCAGGCAAAAGAAACTTCAAACTTTTATGTTCAATTCCAATATTGGAGCGTAAGTTATAAGGATGAAAAATATGAAGAAAGCGGTTTAGAGACATTTGTCAATATTTACATAAATTTAGGAAAGTTTTTTTGGTTTTTAAGAGTGTTATAAACCAGTTGATTTTTTTTTAAATTTTTTCCTAAAATCATGAAAAGATATGATGGTGCTCAGTACATGAATGGGAGCAATTGCAGTGGTTCTCCAGCTATGGTCTCTCTGGCTCAGGCCCTGCCTTGCTATTCTCAGAAATTTGCTAGAAAGTCACATCCACATGCCTTGAATCTGGGCAGGGTTCAGAAATCAGGGTTTTAAACAATTGCTGCAAGGGATTCTGTTACCTTAGGAATTGTTGTCTCAGGTGACATCTATAGATCTATGATAAAAATAAAAGTGGTATATTATATTAATACTTATTGTTTGGGTCCCGGAATATTCTGTCATAGAATAATATCTTTAAAAAGAAAAGAAAAGAAAAAGAGCATATATACAGTCAATTGGTCAAAGGACTTCACCCAGTTTATTACAGGATTTGATGAACAGAACAGATTTCTTTGGAAGTGGGTATGGATTCCTGGGCTGAAATGGTCAGTGGACTTGCCATGCAGAGCTGTGAAGCTCTCCATGTCTTGGCTGCTGGTGTGAGCTGTCCCTGAAATTAGGCCTGGATCTCTTCATGTGGACTGTAATTGCTAATCTTGAGCCGGCCATTATTATGCTTTCAGTGAGTGGAGGTGTTAACACTTTTGTGAGAGCCACATTTGTGCTGAGCACATTTTGGAGAAAGTTTTAAAATGGCATTATCTCCCATCTTGCCAGGTGCTCAGAAAGAGATAAGTCCCAATCTAGCTTCTAAACAGAAATTGGGGTGTGAGGGGCAGTAGATACATTTAAGGGGACCAGTACAAAGCTCTCAAAGTAGCCAGCCCAGGTTTGGTGGACTACCCACTTAGCATTTCCTTTCTTCCTTTCTTTCTTTTATTTATTTTTTTCTGAAAGAGAAGAGCAACCTGATTAAAATTCCAGACCCCTCTTGTTTTAACATGGGAGCCACGAAGAGGGAAAAAAATATTAGTTCACATTATGATATATATATATATATAACAAAAAACAAGAGAAAGAGAAATAAAAGGGAGACTTTCTTCCACCCCCTGAAAGTATAAGTTGCACATATCAGATTGTATGTAATAGTAAAACATACTAATTACATTTAATTGTTCTCAAGTCTGGTTTAGAAGACCCGCAGCATTTGAAGTTTGCACCCTATACTCATGTATCATTGCACACGACGTGCAGATGTGTGGGCGGGGGGAGACCCATCACATCTCTTATGATGCCGAAAATAGAGTTTATAGTTCCTGTTAGTTGTTATCAAGTTGGTGATTCACTGGGAAGATGGCTAGATGCTCATGCATTCGACAAATGCTCTGAGAAGTGCAAAGGAAATTGCCTTCCTGAGAATGCAAACAGAATTTCTTTATTGGTCCAAGCTGGCATCGTGCTGTCTAAGGAGTTTTTTGTTTGTTTGTTCGTTTATTAAAGATATGCCGCCGGGTGGAAAACAGGCACGGCTTTTAGGATGCGGGCTGCTGCCTGCACAGGCAACCAGCCGGTCCTGCTCGAGTGGATGTTTTTTCTTCTACCTCAAGTGCCCTCTAGCGTGCAATATGCGTGCAGGTTGCTATGCAGAAGGAGGTGGAAAAGAAAAAAAAATTACCAATCACTATCCCAATTCCTGAATTGCTGGGCTTTTCCTTCTCTCCTTCTTCGAAGAGGTCATTTGCACAGAAATGGTTGTTGAAACAAAACAGGGGCTGTTGCTGTTGCATGAAAGACAAATCACTCATTTACTAAATCGGGGAACAAACACTAATCCTTTCTCAAGGCTTTCCTTTGAGCATTCATCATCATTTTCCAGAAGTTTCAGACGCTGCAGTCATCAGGCAAATCAAAAGCAGGTAAGTTGCTCCCTAGGAAGAAATTCTGTTTTGTTTGCAATTCACCCTCAGCCCAGCTAAGAAGAGGTTTGATGCAAATTGATTGACCTCTCCGTGGGTTTTCAGCTCCTGTCTCCATAAAATGGCCTGATACTTCTTTCTTGCCTCAGGGGGGTGGTATGAGGCCTAACTGAGGTTTAGAAAAACAATTTCAGTTCAATTCTATCGCAGATACGATCTGATATACAGTCTGAGCCCACCTTTTATTTTGTTTCTACTAACAGGGTTTCACTTTTCCTTTGGTCATCCAGGGGGACACGGCGGCATCCAGGATCTGCATTTTCATACACGTGTCATTAAGACAACTTCATCGCGAGTAGTGGATACCCTTAGGAGATGCAGAATGGTAGGCAACGGGAAAGCACCTTTGGAGGAGGAAAAGGTGCTTGCTTTTGCAAACATGTCTGGGTGTGAATACACATAGCTAAAGAGGAAGGGGAAATTCCTACAAGACATTGGGCATATTTCCCTAACAATAACAGAAGGTAATTTTACTCACCCCAACACCACCCACTAAATACTCAGTCTCTGCGAGGGAAGCAGATACCTACCTGTAAACAAATTTATGCCTTGTCATCCATTCAGGTGGTAGGATATCTGAACATCTGTTACACAACTAGGAGATTTATTTACTAATAATATGATCATTGTGCAGCATTGGGGTTTGCCAGTACCCTTGTAGCTATGAAATTTTAAAGGGGAAGTAAAGGGAGAGGCAAGCTAACATTATAGTACACGCCGTTAGCTTTTGTCCATACAGTGTCTCTTTAATTAGTAAGGCACTATTGATGGAAAGGCTGTTGTTGCATCCTTTTAAACTATGAGAGAACTGAGGCTCAGAAAAGTTAAGCGATCTGCTCAAGGGCACACAGTTAATGAGTTAAAGAGCCCAACTGAAACTCAGCATTTTCAACATTCGATATATAAACTAGTAGGACCTCTCCAAAATAAAATATTAGAAAGTATTATAACCTACTGTTAAAATAATGTTATCTCCTTGCAGAAGAGACCACATGCTACAATTCAAAATGAATGAAGTGTTATGGGTTCCCAGACAGTATCAGTATCCTCAGTTGCATGTAGTTTATATAGGTACAGACTCAATTCCTGGTTAACCAACTAAACCAAACTCTCTAAGGAAAAGGTATATATTTTTTAACAAACAAGCAGGGCGATTCTGATTCAGCATAACAAACACCATTCTGGACACCATTTGAGAATATGAAACCAAATGGACTCCCAGGTCTTGTCTAACTCCTCAGTACTAGAGTCCAAGGTTAAGGCACTCGGACTATTCCTATTTAGATCCATGTACATCCACTCTTATATTTGATCCTTGTAATAATCTTGTGAGGTGAGAAGAAGATACATTATTTCCCTGGTGTCATAGAATTCCAAGCTTTTAGAGCCAAAAGGGCCCTTCGAGACCATCTAATTCAATCTCTTCATTTTATAGAAGAAGAATTGGGTAAGGCTCTTGATTTCTGAGTGAGCCTAAGGTTATGTAACTAACTCTTGAAAACAACCATGACCAGGTTCTAAGTCATTATAGTTCAGGTTGTCACTTGTCCCTGCAAATATGGCCCAGGGAAAACACATTGAACTAACAAGCTGGAATAGTCTTCAAAATATGAGGTCAGAATAGTGGGGGTGCAGGGAAGGGGAGGGAGGAGAAGGCAAAACAGAGTTCAGGTACTCAGATCCAAATTAACGCAATCTACAGAAGGTCTTCTTTCATTTTCTGGTGAAATTACATTGACTCCCTGCACCTAGTGTCTGCTCAGTCTAATAATCTGTCTTGTCTTGGTTAAATTATTTCAGTACAATGGAGTTTGGCTCACTAGTGCAGCCCAGAGATGCCTTCAAAGCAGACCTTGCGTGTTACATATTTTTGGAGTGAGAATGATTGGGAATTCAGAGGAAGACAACAACATCAAAATAATAATAATAATAATAATAATAATAATAATAATAATAATTGTGCCATCCTATGTACTGATGGATCCCAGGACATTTTCTGTTACCTTCCAGTAGGAAGCCCAAATAGAAACCACTCATTTCACATGGAGATATGTAACACTGACTCCTGCATTTTCCAGAGGCAGGAAAAACAAATGCACGTGGCTTGCAGCAATGTGCAGCTGTTGCATTTTGCCCTTCCTTTTTTTTTTCTTTCTTTTTTTTTTTTTGCATAATGATATTTTGGCTTTCCCCCTTAAAATGATCTCATTGTGCCTGAGCAGGGAAACACGTTATTTTTCACCAGGTTGTATTCTTCCCTGAAATGACATTAAAGCATCTAATCCCTTTCCTGGAATAGAACATGATAATGATGCTCCAGCGCTTGTAGGTGTCCTCATTATGTAGTGTTTAATACCCTGCCCCACGCTGGGGACTGACTGGGCTATGTTATCTCATTTATTCTCCGCCATAACCTCATTTTTTAGATGGAGAAACTGTGAGGGGAAATGGGTTTTACTTCTCTAAACCCCAGTGAGGCGCTCTGTTCCTCTCTCCACTATCATTTCATAGCGCACAATCTATTTGTCCTGTGGGTCCCCGCCAAAGGAAAGCTTGCTCGGTCTTTTGGAAGAGTAAACTCCCTGTCTTTGGGGGTAGGAGGTGTGATGCTTGCAGGAAGAGGCAAAGCGTGTGGAGTCAGATGTTATGTGGTTTCGAATCCCGACTGAACTTGTGACTGGTTCTATGAATCAGACCTGTAAGGTATTTTTCCCCGCCGAGAAAGAAGGAAGGGAGGATGGAGCCACAAAATGTGGAATAGCAAAGGCTTTATTAAGTACCGCGCATCCCAACCGATGATGTCCTCTGGTCCCGGGGTTCAGAGAACAGAGGAGTCGTGCAAATTAAACTGCGTGAGAGGTATTTAAAGGGGTCCTCTAGGGTGGGTGAGGTAATATGACGTGCTGAAATCTCACCAGCTGACGGAGGGTCGCTCTTCTCCCAAGGACCTCTGGGAAGTTTCTTTTGGCATGCTTAGTTGTGGGTGGTCCTAGCCAAAGGTCCCGGGTCTGAGTTCCTCACATGACCGTCCCCCTTGTCCACCGACCTTACAAGACCAGCTAGGTGGTTAACCGGTTTGATTACCACCGAGTCTCACACGCTCTATGTGGATAAGGTATTGCATGCTTTCTTGGAATGTTTCTTGGAATAAAATAGGGTCATTTTATTCAAGGATGCAATCAGAAACGATATCTCGTTTTCAGTGCATGTTAGTTTTTTCTCCCATGAGTCCATCGATTCCGTACCTAAAAAGAGCAGATGGCTAGAAGACAGACTTCAGGGAAATCCCTACAGTGATGCTGATCCTCTTAATTGAATCATCCTGTCCTGTGGCCACACAGGGTGTCCATCAGCCCTCAGCCAGCCCTTTGAATGGCATCGTCCACTATCTTCCAGGACATTCCGAGCTCCCGGCAAACCAGCCCTTCACCTTTACCTGTCACTTTCTCAACAGGTTATTTATTCCTTGCACACACAACTGCATTCCTTCCTAAAGGCTAAACTTGTGTTGCTGTTTTTTAAAATTTTGTCTGCCCCCACCCCACACCCCTTCGGTAATCAGAGACTAAAAGCAGTTAATGTTAAAAGGGAGCTGGCTTCTATCTCATTATCTGATAACAAGATATAAATTAATAGTTTGTATTTAATGAACTAAAGGAGAAATAATGGGACCCTAAGTCATAAATGGGAGACCAAACAGGGCTAGGGCCAAGATCCTTCTGGAAGGACAGCTCTGCTTCTCCGGGGAAGCGGCCTCTGGTGTCAGTTGTCAGTTAGGAGGGTGCTAGAATTCAGACGAGGGCCTGGTCTAGCCTATAGGTTTCACACAGTACTCAGAACATTGGGTAGGTGAGTCCTTGGCCAATTGAGGGCTTCAAAGAAGAAGCAATCTGCCTACAGAGGGTTGGCCACTACTCATTTCCCTGTCAATGAATTCTGCTGGACATTTTTATTTACCCAATTATCTGGAAGCCATGGGCCTTGAAGACTAGAGTTTGGCCGGCCTTACAAAGGGAAGATCTCAGGGAAGAAATCTGGACCAAGAAACACCTGCATAGAGGCTGTGTAAGAGGGTGTGGCTCCTCTGGGAACTTGCCTAGAACTTGAATTTGCGTGGAAAGAACATCATTTCTATATCCATCATGCCTATGTGGCAGCTCACTGCGCTACTGGTAATTGTAGAGGAGTTCAAGCCCCCTGAGACACTCCTTGTAATTGCCGCTAGTTTTAGCTCCTACTCTGGGGATGCAGTTGGGATCAGCTTCTGGACCAGACCCTGCGTCTAAAAATGTGGCTTTCTTCCTCTCTCAGGATACTTCTCAAAGGATAGTGACCACTAGATCTTTGCAGATGCTCCCATTGTGTCTCTAGTTGCATCCCTATTTATATACCTCTACTACTCCTTGAACACATCTATGGCATGAGGCTGAACACTTGATGATGTTTTATCATTTTATACTTATTTCTCACCCTTGCTAGATTGATTCTGAGCTCCTTCAGGGCAGAGACTGTAGCACCCATCTCTGTGTATCCCAAAGCTAGCCCGAAGCCCGACACGCACACGATGTTCAGGAGTTCAGGAATCGGATTACTTAAGGTAATGAACAAATGACTATGACTGCAAAGATAACCATGGCATCGTTGTCAACAGTCACTAGAAATAGACCCAGATTTGGAGTTCAGGACAGTCAGATGGCTCAGCAGGTTGGTGTGAGGAACTCAACAAGCCTGGCAGATTTCACTGGAAAAGAGAGAGGGAGAAAGAGGGAAGGGCAAAACAAAGCAAAGCAGAAAAGAAACAAATCAAAAACCTCAGTCTTCTAGAGCAGAAATGGAACAGGAAGGATAGCTCATGAAGAGCCTGAACAGCTGAAAAGAAATGAAAAATTCCCCCAACACAATTAAGAGTGAACAGTCAAGAAACAGTTCAGATCCCAAATGGCGATCTGCCGAATGGTGGTAGCAATCCTAGTGGAAATAATCATTGTAATGACACCAACTATCACTGAGGACGCATCTGCTCCTTAGTGCCTCCTCATTCGGTGCCGGGGTGTTTACAAAGAAATTTCCCATTCAGGAAATAAAGGACCCCTGCCACCACCACCACCAGGGAGAGGGCACTGTCTCTGTAGCCTTTAGACTGTCACACAGGACACCGTCTCCCAAAGATAAAGCTCTAGATTCCCAGAATGCCTTCTTCTTCCAGAGCCAGGTTTCTTTTTAAGGATCGGAGAGAAATGCTTTGTCCATTTATCTTTGAATCCCCAGTAGCACAGAAGAGATGCTTCATAAGTTCTTGCTGATTTATCATCTCATATCTATCCCCCAGCGAGCCGCAAGATACACGGATGGTGTCCAGGACCCCAATTTTTCAGATGAGGGAACCGGAAATGGCTAGTCAGAGTCAGGAAACCAGCCTGAGATCTTTGAACACACTTGGCTTTTTCTTCTGTGCCTCGGCACCGTCTAGAAAGATGACCAAGGTCACATTGCTTATTCATGACTTCTTTTCTGTTTAGCAATTTTAAGGATGCACATCCCTTTAGTAGTCATTGAGAGGACCAAAGAAATCTCATGCCAACAGTCACCACCCTCTCATGCTTTGTAAAATAATCAAGGGCAAGGCTTAGCACCTGTGAGCCAGTTTTGAGCACCTCAAGTGCCCTTTGAAATGTTGAAGTGATAGAAGACCAGACAGGCATTCTGCATCTGGATGTAAAACTCCATGTGTGTTCTCAGGGAAATAAATGGAAACCATGCATTTCTGATTAATTTACACTTAAATCAATGAAGTGTTTTGGAAAAGATATCCGTTGTTCAAGAAGCCTTTTAAAAAGAACCTAATGAGGTGTTAAAGCTGTTCTTGCCTTAAGAAGAGGAACTTCCTTTCCCCCCATGATCTCATACCCAAACGATGTGATTTCAGTCCCAGTTATGAACAGAATCTTAAGGCTCTCAAATTCCTTCCCCTCTCCCCAACCCAGAGATACTTAAGTTGTATTTTATTCTATCATTAGTATTGTTTTTCTATTTATCTATCTGTTTTATTTATTTGGCCAGTGTAGCTTTTAATATGACAGGCAGATACACGTGTGGAGGCTGTCAGAATATTGGATGTCATTTCCTCAGTACTACAAATGCCTCAGAGTGTTCTAGAAATATGAGGGGTGACTTACACCTTTTAAAGAAGATTGTTTTTGTGTGAAGAAAGGGTATGTGATGGGTGAGGACAGGGGCTTGAAATGGATGGAGTCTTAATGTTTGTAGAATAGACAAGACGAGAAGACAGACTGTGTTGAGGGCTTAGGGTAACCAGAATTCATCGAGCAGCAAGTATCCACTGGCATTTTCACGGAACGCTATATAACCCTCGCGATGGTTCAGACTGCAGGTGTAATCACCTCCAGTTTTTAGTTCAAGAGTGTGAAACTGAAAGGCATCCTACCCTCGGCTCTCCAAAATTGTTAGGAGACCCCAGCATTTGCCTTGTGGCAGGGGGTGCAACCCCTGTGGTGATTTCTGGTGGAACACAGGCATGGAAAATAAATACACCATTGACTCCCATGGTGGTAGACTTACTTGCTTTTCAATTCTCTTTCAATCCTCCGATTATGTCAAGAGCGAACATTTCCGTTGCCTGCCAGTGCTGATCTCTCTAAGCAAAAGGCTGGCCTCGGGCTCAGAGCCGTAAGCATACTCCAAGTGCCTTGTTAGAAGGTTAGGAATATTATTTTGTATTCATTTGTTTATTTTAAAGTTTATCTTGTACTTATGGCAAGTGAAAATAATTTTCTTATGTTTAGGTCCGAAGTTCCCCTTCAAAGCAATGTTTATGTTCTTCAAGAAGAGAGTTGATTAAAAGATTATATCACACTGAGGGTGTACAGGCTTTTGAAAGAGAAAACCCACACAAACTACAGAAATAATTGCAGCTGGGGGGGAGGGGATGATAAACTACATTAAGTCAGCATCCTTTCAAAGTACTATTATCAACTCAATTGTCCCCTTAAACTTGAAGATATATGCATGTAAAATATTATTCCTGAGCTTAAAGTTTTATTCAATATCAAGAGTTCCAGATTTCTAGACTTTGATTTCCTATAAAATCAACCCTTAAAAATAGAAATGTCGGGTCCAGGAGTTTATAGAATTTAAGTGGTATAACCTATTCCAGGGGACATTGCAGAAAAGGTACAAACAATATTACACTATTGTGTCTCTGTCTACTTCCCTCCACTAATATTTTGAAACAATAATTATTACCTTCAGTGAACATCCTCGGCAAAGGTTGATGAAAATCCCACTTCCGTTTCTTTTATATTCCTCAGGAAAGACAGGACTAAATAGATAAATACATCTTCCCAGTGTATAGATTTGGAGCAGTGTGTAAAAAGCAAACAAACAAAAAATGATAACCTACTTCCGTTTTTTTGTTCCTCTTTTATTTGGTTTATTACCCAGTTTCATATGGGGAGACATTGTAGTCCTCTTCAATAAGAGTTTATTTTTATTTTTTTTTCCTTGCCATTGTAAAGGGAAGTCAACATATTGCTCATAAAATGTTAAAGTCTTTATGAACTGCTGATAGATATCGGGCAAAGGCTCTAAGGATTAAGAGGTGAAATTGTGGCAAAATATCCACTTCCTCTAAATATTATCTTCAGTTGCTTTATAGCAAATATTGCTGAAGAAAGAGAATATAAATCACTTTCTTCCCCCAGGACTTAATACTGAAGTACCATTTATGTTTTCCTTTTGTTTGAAATACTGACTAGCAGTCTACCGTGTGAAGAAAAGGGAAAAAAAAGAGAGAGAGAAAGAAATACTTCCTGACGAAAAATAGAAAAAGAAACGAGAAAAAATAGAAAAGGAAAGATCTCATGACTGTCTGGTCTGCTTTTGATCCTTGGGTTTGCATGGTGTTGCCAGGTGCCTGGGATTTGGGGAACTCCTTTGGAAATAGTTTCACTTTAAAACACGCACAGGGACACACACAACTCTTTTCAAGGTCAGATGGGATGTATGCCGTTCTGAAAAGCATTCTGGGAGCGCATGAGTCTGGAGTCAGGAAACTGGGAACATATTACTGGTCCCGTCACTTCCTCAACGCAGAACCTTTAAAAAAAGTCAAATTGCGAGTGTGCCTGTGTTGTTCTGAGTTGTTTGTCTTTGAAAAATGAGGTTCTGGTAGTCATCACTTGATAAATTGTAACAGGACCCTCCCGGTTCTCTTCTCTATCTGCCCTGTGAATTTGTTCCTGCTGATTGAGTCAGTCAAGATGGGAATGCTAATTTATCACAGTGGTCTTTTATCAATGTCACTTTGATATCTAGATGGCGGAGCTTTCCTGTCTTTTTTTCTTTTCTTTTTTGGCAGCCACCGTCACCGAGCCCTCCTCCCCTCTTCCGACTCCCTGAACCTCAGGCTCTTAGTCGGTACTTTGGCAGAAATAACCTTGGCCTCACCTTTCTCATTGACTGGAGCAAAGAGCTAATAATGTGAAATACACGTGACAAAACTATGTTCGCTACACACATGTGCACAGCTATGAT
The DNA here is from genome assembly GCA_037038555.1 of Rhynchonycteris naso. Lineage (NCBI taxonomy): Eukaryota > Metazoa > Chordata > Mammalia > Chiroptera > Emballonuridae > Rhynchonycteris > Rhynchonycteris naso. The sequence continues at coordinate 12,562,914 of CM073001.1, forward strand.
TTTTTTTTTTAAGTGAATAGGTAAGATCAAAAGCAAGAAACAAAGCAGTTAGGACTCTTCCTATTTTTCTGAAACTCTGAGTCTACCATATTATCTGTCATTTTCCATGACGGTGTTGCAATGGAGAGACTCGAGTCCACACTCCATGTGTGCGGGATGCCATCTCTTAGACATCTCTGCAGACAGCCTTGTCTGGCTTGTCATTCTCTGTACAAATCTCACCGAGAGCACTTCTCCTTGAGAGCTACGGCATTATGTGAGCACTTAGCCACAAAAATATTTAGTCTGTTTGATTACCCCACTAGACGTCAGTGTCTTATTAATATAAAAACGAGTGCACATGTTAATACATCTATGTGACTACTCAGTTTCATCAGGCATGCATTAAGTCTCACGATGTTACTCCACTTAGTAGCAGGTGCAGATAATTCAGAGATGAGTGAGACAGGATGTCCTCCAAAGCTCAGTCAAGTAGCAGAGAAAGACAATATGAGCACATGATCTTGGTATGACAGCTCTCAGGAGCGGCCGCAGAATGGATTGATAGACACGCCGAAGGCTTGGGAGTCAGAGTGTCCCCAGAGATGTCAACCTCCCGAAAGATCCTTGTAGCCTTATAACCTTGGGAGTCACTTAACTTCTCTGACAGGTAGTCAGATGTGCCTGGAGTGTAGGACACAGGGCAGAATGTATGGTAATGGTGGCTCATGTGGCCTGGAAGTGAAATTCACCAGCTCAGGGGCTTTATCTATTACACTGAGAAGTTTGGACATGAATCTACCAAGCCTCTATGGAAAAATATCCAGTAAGTCTAGACCAGTGGTTCTTAACCTTTTTTGAGGTACTGAACCCACCAGTTTCATATGCGCATTCACGGAACCCTTCTTTAGTGATAAATAAAATATGATTTTTTTTTCCAAATTCAAGACATAGGTATATGTTTTTTTTACTGGTGCACAAAATGAGCCGTGCATGAACATCACCTTGCTCAAAGAACAAAACCAACAAAGTGCATGAACTCACAACCAATTACGGTATTACTTTATTCTGGCCTCCACGGCAGAGTCTTCTCCGAACCCCTGAGACCGACTCATCGAACCCCTAGGGTTTGATAGAACCCAGGTTAAGAACCACTGGTCTAGATCTATCTACCACCATGATGGTAGCCTTGTACAAATAAGAATTCTGGAAATGGGTGGGTATAGATTGAATCACGGGTAAAGGGAGGCAGGAATACCAGCTGAATAGTAATTGCAACAATAACAAAACCACAGCAGACAAAAAAGTGCTGGTCTAAGGACTTATAACTCATCCACTGCCCATAAAAACCCTACAATATGGGTAATCTTTTTTATCCTTATTTCACAGACCCACAGTGGGAGGTACAGAGAGGTTAAGTAACTTGCCCGTGACCATACAGCTAGTTTGGCTTCAGAGACCCTACCCTTAGCCATTATGTGACACTGCAGTAGTCCAGGCAAGAAAGTTGGAGGGCTTGAACCAAGCTCAGGTATTGTGAAGTGTGCTTTTTATTTGTATATTTTACACTTGTTATCTTTCTGCCTAGTACATTATTTTTTATTTTTTGGAACTATAGGCTTCAGTACAGGCCCTATGAATTCTATAAATTCTTATTAGTTTTATGGTGATCTAATAGAGCTTCCTCTAGTGCCAAGCAAATAGCAGGTACTTACACCAATTTACCAAACGCACCAAGGTGATGGGGTCAATTCGACTAACATAATGCTTATCATGAGGCAGGCAGGCAGCAGCAGCCTCCACAATCTCCTCTTTCCCCAAATTGCTGCTCGTTTTTTTAGCCTAGAACTCCTTCTTCCCTTTCCCTTGTGGGTACACAGGCAGAAACAGCCTGAACTCCAAGTTCCAGCTAGATAACAAGGCAGCTCCCCTAAGAAGCCTCCGCCTTATCTGTCCCACACACCGCCTCCCCACCGTGACTTAGAATAGGAGTCCCCAAACTATGGCCCTGGGCATCATGTGGCCCCCTGAGGCCATTTATCCACCCCCGCCGCACTTCCGGAAGGGGCACCTCTTTCATTGGTGGTCAGTGAGAGGAGCACAGGATCCATCCGCACCCATAGTTCCCATTGAAATACTGGTCAGTTTCTTGATTTAAATTTACTTGTTCTTTATTTTAAATATTGTATTTATTCCCGTTTTGTTTTTTTACTTTAAAATAAGATATGTGGAGTGTGCATAGGGATTTATTTGTTCATAGTTTTTTTTATAGTCCCGCCCTCCAATGGTCTGAGGGACAGTGAACTGGCCCCCTGTGTAAAAAGTTTGGGGACCCCTGGCTTAGAGCACGCTGAGCCTTCCTACAGATATCTCATGTCTGTCCCCCCACACCTTTAACAGCCCAGGGAATCAGGAACATGCCATTGAAGCCTGGCTGGACCATATTGGCCAGTCAATATGCAGCAGGGGAAGTAAACTGCATGAAAGGATTGTTAACATTCGGAGAATAATAACTGAGGAGCAATGTCCACAATGTACGTATGGATGGAACAGCTATGAGCTGAAGCCAAACAAAGGTTGTCCCACTAGATTGTTATGCATAACATAGTGCGGACCAAATGCATGAGTGTACAATTTCCTCGACCTGACCTCCACAGCCCTTTTTGGTCTGCCCCCGCCCCCGTTCCCTGCACTAACCCATCTCCTGTGCCCCGATGGGAAGCGTCCCCTCTACCCACTCCCAACACCATGCTTTTTGGTTCTCTAGATGCCTTGAATTCATGAGGGCTGTTTACTCAGCTACCTCTTCAACCCTGTAACCACGGCAGACACATCTAACTGATCATCGCTGAGCATGGACTCAATTTCCCTCCTTTTATTAAATGTATTGGGCTGACCCTGGCTCACAAAATTCTACCAGTTTCAGGCGCACAATTCCAAAATGCATCGTCTGTCCGCGGTGTTGTGTTCACCCTCAGCGACCCCCACATTGTTGTCTGAGTCCATGGATTCCTTTTCAAGACTTATGTCAGGGTTGCATTTAAGACTGCCACTCAACACCATTTGGGATCAGACAGTGAGATTAAGTCCCATATTGCCAAATAAGCATATGTGTGTCCCTGGGCTTGGAACGGGCTGCTTCATCAGTTCACTTGCTGCCAGCTCACCTCCTCCGTGCAGCATCCTTGATCACGGGCATGCAAGTACAGCACAGGGAACAGAGGCAATAATATCATAATAACTATGTCCGGTGCCAGGTGGGCACTGGAAATACCGGGGAAATACTCTGGAAAGGATATGATTGTCTAAACGCTATGCTGTACACCCGACACTAATACAAAATGATATTGAATGTCAACTGTAATTGAAAATAAATATTTTTTAAAAATACAGAGCTTCTTTAATAAACTCAAGAGAGCTCTCCCTCAGTCCCAGTACAGAGGGGCACTTCAGACGCCCTTCCTGTGGGCAGTCTGGCTCCCTGGTGGGGGAAGTGACAGCCATCTCTGTGTCTGACATCACTTCTCTTAGTGAGCTAGAGCTGCTACAACAGAATGCCACAGACTGGGTGGCTTAAATAATAGATATTTATTTCTCATAGTTCTAAAGTCTGAGATCAAGGTTCTAGGAGACTTGGTTCATAGGAAAGGTTCTTTTCCTGGCTTGTACATGGTCTCCATCTTGTGTGCTCACATGGCCTTTCCCGGAGAGAAGGAGAGGCAGGGAGAGGCAGAGAGAGACAGAGAGAGAGGAGATAGGCTCTCATGTCTCTTCCCCTTTGTATGAAGACAATAATCCTGTCATGAGGGCAACCCCCTTATGATCTCATCTAAACCTGAGTACCTCCCAAAGGTTCTGTCTATATACAGTGTGTCCGTAAAGTCATGGTGCACTTTTGACTGTGACCAGTCAGAAATGCACCATGACTTTACGGACACACTGTATGCCGTCACATTGGGAATTAGGGCTCTGTCTTCATATGCCATCACATTGGGAATTAGGGCTTCAACATGACTATTGGCAGAACACACTTGGTCCATAACATTTGTATACTTCCTGTGGGTGGTGTGAATGCTCCTTATATTTCCTATGGCGCTAATCTGTGCCTAGCACTTATTAGGAGTTCAAGGACGCTAGAGTAACTGACCAATATACAGAAAGCTGCAAAGCCAATGAATGTCGGATCTGGTTGTGTATAAACCAATGCAATGGATTCTGAGGGGTTGGGGGTTGACAGGGCCACTATGAAAGCTAATTTTCTCTAGGACATCAGTGTCATTCTTTGCTTTCTTAGTTTCCGAGCTGCATGAACACCTTGGCTTCCAGACAGATGGATGCTTTGGAGTGAACTAAATAATCGGTCAAGTCAGAAGAGCATCTCCCGATATGCCTGCAAAAACACTTCGCTTTCAATAAAGATTATTGAAGGCCACAGGAAGGCAGTGATAATACAGTTGAAACAATGATATACTGGTCAAAAGAGACACTAATGCGCCCTCCTTAAGGGAAACGGTTAGATTTTAAGGTGCAAACAAGCAAACCCCCAGCTCAATCCTTTCTCTTCTTTATTGCCACACAAAATTTCCACCTCTAGGACTTTTGGCTCTCAGCCCTTCCACAATAGTGGTCTCTGCCTTCTGCTCTATAACCTTCCTTTCCTTCTTCCTTCCTTTATTCCTTTTATATTTTCATCTACTTTTCTTTGGGTTCTATACTTCTCACACCACTCTTTCATTTATTTCCCTTTTCTCTCTTAATTTATCCCCTCCACCCTCCACCCCCTATCCCCACCCCGCCCCAGCCTTTTGTTCAGAGAGATTTTCCTCCTCCAATCCATGGCATGGTCACTGTTCCATCTGCTGAATAGAAAACAACACCACACAAATGTACAGGTGAACTTAGGTTGTCATCCTCGCCTTTAAGGTAAAATTACTTTCTGCCAACCTAAATTTCCACATGCATAAAATAACGGGTACCATGTAACGGGAACCTAGGACAGCTCTTCATTGGAAACTGATCACTTCAATGGATACCGAATGTGTAAACCAAGCCACCAGGATTGGGATGCTTGCATTGGCTTGATACGTAATGGGATCTTTTATTGTAATCCCCTGGGCTTGTAGTTTATTCCATGTATAGGCATGCATTTTCTGAGATCTGCTCGGTTCTTTTCGCCCAGAGCAGTGGTCGGCACACTCAGTAGCCAACAGAGCCAAATATCAACAGTACAACGATTGAAATTTTTTTTGAGAGCCAGATTTTTTAAACTTAAACTAGATAGGTAGGAACATTGTTATTAACTTAATTAGGACGCTCCTAAACTGAACTTTGCTAAAAACGTCCTCCATCTGGTTGAGCCGCATGTGGCTCGCGAGCCGCGGTTTGCCGACCACTGGCCTAGAACAACTGTCTCCTGCAACATACTGCCATTCCTTTCCATGGGACAGGTAGAGAGGGTGGAGAAGCTGGAAATGCTCCAGATTAAAATCCCTGAATCTGTGAATGTAAAAGGGACAGGGAGCTATGAGCACCTCTCCTGCCAGGGCCTGACAGCCATACACCGGACGTAACATTTCTTTTCACGGAGGACAGGAAAAGAAATTATTTTTAAAAGGTGCACAACTACCATACGCTCTTCCAAATTCACTCTAACAGAAAATCTGCCTGATTTAGGATTCAAGTGCCAACTGAAATCAGACGGAGCTGCCTTCCCTCATACTTCTTCCGAATCACCCATTTTATGTACCATGTTAAAATACATATTCAGGGGTTATCGTATGTTAACCATTAACATCATATTGTTAAAATGAGGTGTTAGCAATTCAGAGCCGGGAAGGTACTTCCTTCAGGATAATTTAGGTCACTGGTTTAGTTTATAGATATGTAAGCTGGGTTCAGTGTTGTCCACATAACTTGGTTAGTGTCACACAGGGAGTTTGAAAATACTGGTGCTCGCTGGGCCTTGGCATCCAGTTTTGTGCCATACGCTTTCTACTCAATGAGGTGGATATTTGCTTAGAACCACATCCACTCAGAGCCAAAATTAACACCTAGAACTCTGACTCCCAGTTCAGAAATCTTTCATTCTATGCATGTTCTAAAATCGATCTCCTCGTTAATTAGTTTGCTAAAAAGACAAGTGGTTTCGCATCACTTAGGGTGTGTATTTACTCCCAAGAGCTGGGTATCAGTGCTGACTGAGCTTGGTGCATATACCTGGCAATTAATGTATATTATCTGTTTTATCACCTATTTCAAAAACTGGACCATGGGTTATATGACTCCAGTTTTTGAAATGAGGTGGATTACTGAGGTTAATTATATTTCCCAAGGTAACAGGATTAATGCTGGACTTCGGCTTGGCCTATATTTATTTGAAAGTCCACATAATTTCCACAAAACCATTCTTCTACCTGAAATCTTTCAAGTATGTAGTATCAAGACTGAACCCAATGCAAATTTAGTCACAGTATGGTAATTTTCCTATTAATGAATATCCCCTAATGTTCATGATCATAATGAAAATAAGTTTAAATATATATATATGTATACACACACACACACATATGTTTATCTCATATATATGAGATATATTATATGTGAATATACATAGTGGGCCAAACTCGGTTTACAGTTGTGAGTATGCAAAACAGTTTATTCTTGTATTATTTATTAATTGTATTATTTTCCATATGAACAACTATACTGGCTTTTGATCAACCATGTATAATCTATATATTCAATTAATTAATTATACACATTTTATTATATTTTTTTCCTGGGGCTAGTCAATTGCATAGTAAACCAGAGCCAAAGGGAGAGACTTGCAGCAGACGTTGCCTGCACAGAAACTATGTATTCTTTGCAGAAGTAACTATTATTCAGAATACCATCACAGACCTGGTTTTCTTCTGCTCAGTACATGGAGAAATCGTATTTCCCAATCGCATGGTCATGAATTGACCCTATCGCTGCAGCACTAGGCCTTCCAATACTCCTCAACGTTTCATGCACATTTTCATCTTCATCATTAGCACAGTTAACATGTATGCCAGGAACAGCACTGAACACTTCACTACATTTTTTCATTTGATCCTCTCAACACCATTACAAAGTTGATACAATAATTATTCTGCTTTCACAAAACTAGAAAATTTAATTTCAGAGACTTTAGCATTTTACCCTAAACCATGCAGCTTGAGCATAAATATTGAGAACTGGAGTCTAAACTCTCTGACTGCTCTCTCAAGCTCAGACCCAGGCCTTACCCACTACCAAACTCTACAAGTATGTAGAGCAGAAGTCCCCAAACTTTTTACACAGGGGGCCAGTTCACTGTCCTTCAGACCGTTGGAGGGCCGGACTATAAAAAAAACTACGAACAAATCCCTATGCACACTGCACATACCTTATTTTAAAGTAAAAAAACAAAACGGGAACAAATACAATATTTAAAATAAAGAACAAGTAAATTTAAATCAACAAACTGACCAGTATTTCAATGGGAACTATGGGTGCGGATGTATCCTGTGCTCCTCTCACTGACCACCAATGAAAGAGGTGCCCCTTCCGGAAGTGCGGCGGGGGCCGGATAAATGGCCTCAGGGGGCCACATGTGGCCCACAGGCCGTAGTTTGGGGACCCCTGATGTAGAGTGTGTATGTCTTGTCATCAGAGTGTCTAGTATCAACTCTTTGAGGAAAACCCCAAAGTTATACATTGCAACAGCATGCCATGTTCCCAAAGCATAGCATTTAATTTTTATTTTCCCAGGCTCTTTAAGATTCGTGTTAAAGCAAGAAGACATATCAAGTGTGTGTGTGAGTCAATGATGAGCTCATCCAACATCCATGATCTATGCTAGCATCCATTCCTTTAATTATGCACAAATTAAAAAAAATTTAAGTGAAATTTATACTCATGCAACATATATACACACCGATGAATAAATGATCAAATCTTCCTTTTGATATGAATCTTAAAATTAAGCAAAATACAATCGCTATTATTTATAATAAAAGGAACAGGAGGAAATGTAAAAAAAAATTTGTATGGAAACTAGAATATGATGATTGAAAGTTAAATGATAGGATACTAAACTTGACCTTAGTTTATAGCTGTAACATTACTGAATCTACTAAATACTCCAGAAGGAAGCAAAGACCATTCAAAGAAGTATCTCATGTGAACGTCGGTGTTGGAGTGTTTTATATTTGATCTCAGGGGGTGTGTTGGCCCTAGGATGAATGATCCAAGAAGGTATAAAGGACACTGAACACACCCTATCACTGAGTTGTCTGATCCCTAACAATTTAGTAGAATTATTATGTAGAATGGAGCTCTGTGGTCTTGGGCATGGCTTATCTGCTTCCCAAGTCTTTGCCTTCTCACTTACAAAATGAGAAATGATTTTGGTCAAGGTCCACAGTGGCTGGCATGCCTACTCTATTCTGTCAAGTATTATTAGAGAGGAAAAAACTAATTTCTTAGGGGAAATAGCGATCTCACGCTCACCTGCCCCTCAGTTTCAGGACAGTTAGGGAATCAGCCATTGAGAGTCTAGAAACAGTGGAGATTTTATGTCCCGTTGAATGATTGCGTGGGTGCAGCTTACCAGATTTTCCAGTGCTGGTTTCATCTGCTTTTCTCTTTTTGAATGCCTCTAGGTGGGTGTGTGAAAATGTTTGGATATAAATACATGCGCATTGCTCAGAACCCTTTAAAATGTCTCCATCCCACGTCTCCTGACAGGTGAGTCATCCTAAACCATGCTTCTCTTCCCACTGACAGAGACTGCAGTCCACCTCGCCAGAAGTCTAGCTAGCACCTGTCAGTCTCTCTGGCCAGCCGTCAAATCTCTCAAGAAGTTCAGCTCACTTTCATAATTTCTTGACTCTATCCAAGCACATCACCGCCATTGCTCTGTTCTCCTTGTCCACCATCCCTAGGCTATGATATTAGAAGAGCCCCCTAACCAGTGTCTATGAATCCACATTCCAACTAGAGAGTTAATGTTCAGAAATGCACATCTGTTCATTGCATACCTGTCCCTCCCCTCTTTATTCAAGATGCTCTTTCTATCCCTGCTATGATTGTCCTTTCTTTCTAGACTATAGATAAAAGCATCCTTGTCATGTCCCACTAGACCCCGAATGTCTGGTTCCTACTCACCTGTTCTCCCTCTGTGTCAACCCCTACTTCTCCTCTGTGGTGGCCTTTTCTCATCTGCCCATGAAAGCCAGGCTGTCTTTGCTCACAGTGTTCCTCTATCCCGAGTTACCGTCACTCATTCTTCAGCTCTCAGGGCACGTCCTCTTTCTCCGGGAAAGCCTTTTTTGAATGTTATCCCCATTTCCCGCAAATGGGGTGCTTTCTGCTAACGTTCTCATAATGCTGTTTCCTCTTCATGCAACATCGGCTCTCAGATCCCGGCTCTGCTGCATTCAACCCTATCACCTAGGAGAGGCCTCCCAGACTCTCTGTGTTCAGTTTCTGTGCTGGCAAAGTGGGAGCAATGACGTCGACACTAATGTCATGTTGGGGAAATCAGAGGAGCTAGAAGAGGTCATAGTGGGCATGTGTTTGCTTTGTTGTTGCCTTTAGTGGATTTGCATGTTCAGTGCACAGAGAATCACCATCACACACACACACACACACACACACACACACACACACACACACACCCCTCTCTTACCTTCCCAGAGGGCGTACCCAGGGAGTGTTAGATTGCTTATTTCAAACCCAACCTTAACCATCTGAATATGGAAGGAAAAATTGAGACATGGAAAAAAAAATCCCTCCGTTGGTTTCTCTACCACGTGTCTCTTTCTTTAGAATGGAGGTTAGAAGCATGGACAACACTTCACCATGACTGCCTGGGTTCAAGTTCAGACTGGACTGCCTTTTTGATGGGTGACCTTGCATAGTTTAAGTGTTGTGATTCCTCTTTATAATGGAATAGTGACAGTACTTAACCCAGAGATTTGTAATTAAAGTAAGTTAATGCACTAGGAGAGGGTCCCGATGTCGTAAGCACTGCGTGGGTTCTAACTAGCATTACAGATCAGCTTTTACCCATCTTGAAAACGTGGTTACTGTGGTCTTTCTGTCCTAGCGTGATGACATTGTTAGAATTCAGAAAAGGTACTGGGAAATGAGTGAAAGAGAATGCAAACCCTCCCACAGTTACCTTTTTACATTATTTATGTGTTATGTATGTGAAAGTTAGGCAAGAGTGAAATCCATTTGTTTTCTTGTCTGTTCTAAGTCAGCATTTAGGGTTATGAGTAGAATGAAAGTAACATATTATACCAAACAACCCCTTTTCTCTGCAATGTCTTTCTTCTGACAGAGTTGCTGTGTCTTTTCTTGGGATGTTTACTGACATATAAATGAGGTCTTCAGACCATATTCACTGACCAAAAAAAAAAAAAAATGCTTGGGAGAAGAGTGAGGGATAGAAGGACCTATATTTATTTATCTATTTGTTTAATTATTTATGACAGAGAGACAGTCAGAGAGAGGGACAGACAGGAACAGACAGACTGGAAGGGAGAGAGATGAGAAGCATCAATTCTTCTTTGTGGCACCTTAGTTATTCATTGATTGCTTTCTCATATGTGCATTGACCGCAGGCCTTCAGCAGGCCGATTACTCCCTAGCTCAACCCAGCGACCTTGGGCTCAAGCTGGTGAGCTTTACTCAAAGCAGATGAACCCATGCTCAAGCTGGCAAGCTCAGGGTTTTGAACCTAGCTCCTTCAAGTCCCAGTCTGATACTCTATCAGTTATACCACTGCTTGGTCAGGCAAGAAACTGTATTAAGTGCAGATGAGTCCCTGGGCACGGGGACAAGAAGTTGATCTTATTCATTTCTTCTGAAAACCCTGTGAGGTATAGGAACCCACCTTGCCTTGTGGTAGGAACAGCAATCATATCTCATTTCCCCTTTCCCCAAAGCAAGGCATCATGCCCATGCCATTCAGTGTTTCCTGAGCTAGCCCTTAAAATTGCTATTTTCTTTGAGACATTTCCCAGTCTTGACCCTTAGCCAACCCTGCTGAATCTAAACAAACATTTCCTTATAGAGAAACAGAATTTTGGCCATGATGTCTGGACCAAAAAGACATGACTATACCTCTTTATGGAATGAATTTCCCTTTCTCCCTGTCTGGCCAACTCATATTTCAGTGTGTAACTCAGATGGAATCTCTTCTAGGACATGCTCCCTACTGTTCCCCTCTCCCCCTAGGAAGGGCTTCATATACTTTGCTATGCTCTAGTCATTAGAAAGGCCACCACGAACTTGGCACTTACTGTGCTCACTGGGCCACTGCCCCACTGTTGCTTGTAGAATGAGGGTGGAGTGGCCGTGGAGATGATAAATTTCTCCTGAGTAGAAACTGTTAGTTGGCTCTTCCGGGGGAAATACCACGGAAGGCCTGGAGTTTCATAAAAGAAGCCTTCCTGAACCCTGTTGTCTCCCTAGCTGCGCTATTCAGTCCCCTTTCTTGATTGAGTTCACGTTGCCACCCCCCACCTCCATCAGGGCTGTTCCCATCCTGGCCTCTGATCACTTGTGGGTAAGTCCTCCAATACGAGTCTGTCCAGTCCTTGTGGGCAGTGTTGCTCTCTGTTTCACCTGTGAATCTGTGGTTCTTAGCAAAGGGCCTGTTCGATAAAGACACCACTTGCAGCACTGAAGGGATCAAGAACGTAGGGAAGCTGGAGCCTCAGGAAGAACAGGGCCCATAGACACAGTAATCAGAACCCCGCCACCCAAACCCTACACCTGAAATATCCCAAGACATCCGACTCCCCAGAACCCTTTCCGAAAGGCAGGAGGTGGGGGCTGCACTTGGATTTGTGGATTGCTTCTACTGCTTGCTGTCGGTGACCACACCTGTTCAAGAGCATACCCCTGCCCTCAGAAAGAATCCTCAGCTCCCATCCGCAAATGGTCCTGCTCCCTGATGGACAGACATTTCAACTACATCTGTCATTGATCAGTGCGGATCAAGATCTGCCGTGAACGACGTGAGAAATGAAAGACGGAGCAAGAAGTACTGTTTCTCAATGGAAAACTGGGTGCTCCAGAGAGGACCAGCTTTTTCATTCAGTGATCCTTGGCTGCATGGCTCCTTCTTCCTCATCAGAGCACACATGCAGTGCAGCTGGGCTCAAAAGACCTCTTTGTCAAATATCCTGTGGGCTCCAAATGCCATTCTATGCGCAACTAAGCCTCTGAATGCTCCCAACTCTCACTAACGTAGCAAGCCCGTGCACATCTTAGCTGCTATAACCAACACAGCCTAATGGTCAGGTCATTGAGAGCACAACTATTTCGGTTTTTCTACTTTGCTTCCAAGTACAGACAGAGCATTTTATCAGGTCATTGATTTACACTGCATATTTTTCTGAAAGGGTAATTTTACTACTTTAAGAGAAATGTTCAGTGGGAGACAGTTTATTCAAAAGGGCAGTTATATACAATCCTATGGAAATTCCCAAGTTAGTACGTTTTGCAAAAGTATAGTAATTATGGCTATAAAAATTTAATTATCTATTGTACTAAATGTGAAACTTGGTTGTATACAAAGATGAGTTTATTTTTACTCCAATGCTTGTTTTCATAACTAAAAAAAAAAACCCAAAACCCCACTCTAGTGATTAAAGGATTTTTATATTATTATGTGCCCTAGATAAGGAAGAATACTTTTAATGCCTAAAGTCTTCAGAAGAGAATGTGTCTAAAGAAATCGATAAAACATCATTAATTAGTTTAGGGGTTCAAGAGTAGGAACATGCCAAGTGTCTGATTTTGTGGTAAGTTCTCTACCACGTCCAGAGGCTCTGTACACTTGGAAGCCAGAGTATTGTTAAACCTGATTTTAGGAGCCAATAACCATCACTTTGATCATGCTAACTGAGCTGCAGCAGAACAGATTATTTTGTTGCAAGCATCTGCCTTCTGCTTTCTTTGTTATGATCTGACACTCCAGTAGTAGTTCATTCAGAAAGGAAGTCATAGTTGGAAGGCATAGTGGCCATACAACTCCTTACAAGGCATACGCTTTCTTGAATATTTTAATAGAAGATACTCTGTTAACTTTTGCTCAAACTGTCTAACAATTGTCAAAACACCCTGAACACCTTCTTGGCATCTGTTAACTGACTGAAAGCCATGGAGCATGGAAAATGCATGCATCTATTGATAGATTACAAGTAATCTGTGAACCTTGGGAAATTGTATTTGTCTCCAATTTTGTAAGCATTTCAGTGACCTGCCAAACAGCAAATCTTCCTGAAAGGACAGGGTTTGATGCTTTAAAGAGAGAGACTAGTTCTTATTAATCACCTCTGGCAGGGATTTTCAACCTTTTTCATTTTATGGCACACATAAACTAATTACTAAAATTCTGTGGCACACCAAAAGAAATATAATTTTTTGCCAAACTGAAAGAAAATAGGTATAATTATGGTTCATTCACACTGGACCGCTATTATGTTGTGTTGGCCATTGTCATATTTTTATTTGACAGTAAGGGAAAATAGGTCAATGCCCCTGACTAAAATAGGTATCGCATGTTTGTAAACTTCTTGCGGCACACCGGTTGAAAATCACTGACCTATTGAAAGCAATACCCGTCCTGTTCATTAATTCACAGAATTTTCAACATGTTATAATGAGATTATTGGAATTATTTCCGTTCTACAATTAGAAATTTTAGGCTTTGAGAAGTTAGGAAGTTTAGATCATACAGTTAGGAAGTGACAAATTGGGCCTTCAAACTCTTATCTATCTTTTTCCATAAATGCATATATTTTTCTCTAAAGTTTACTGCTACCCAAAAGACATATATTCATTTACAACAGTTGCTTGTCTTTTTTCTTTTTTTTTTTTTTTAGTATGTGTGTGTGTGAGTGAGAGACAGACAGGCAGAGATGGACAGACAGACAGGAAGGAAGAGAGAGGGAAAGCATCAACTCATAGTTGGGGTACCTTAGTTGTTCATTGATTGCTTTCTTATATGAGCCTTGACCAGGGGGCTCCAGCCAAGCCAGTGACCCTTGCTCAAGCCAGCGACCTTGGGCTCAAACCAGTGACCATAGGTTCATGTGTATGATCCCACGCTCAAGCTGTCAACTCTGAACTCAAGCTTGTGAGTTCACGCTCAAGCCAACGACCTTCGGGTTTCAAACCTGGGTCTTCAGTGTCCCAGGGCAGGCCAATGCTCTATCCTCTGCACCACTGTCTAGTCAGGCAACAACAATTGCTTGTCTTGTGGAGTTTTCCTTTTCATTGTTGACGAAAGGCTATTCTGTAAAGAGAACCCTACATTGCGCTTGTGCTTTAAGAGATGCACTTTTTGTTTTTGAGACCTTTAATACTCACAAGTGTTTGGTTAATCTGTGTCCATATGACCCTACCATTTTCTTCCTGTGCACTATTCAGGGCAGAAATTAGTACGTTCATTGCACGGGTGCTTTTTCTGACTCTCATTTTACGGAAATGGCTTACGCAGCATTGCACTGGATTAACCTGATGGGCATACTGCTGGTTGGGAAGCTTGATGAAAATGAGAACCTCAGAACAAAGCATCAGACCAAAAGCAAGGATGAATATGATAGTCTCTCATTTTGACACAGAACAAGCACCAGGGGTCAAAGTTTAATTTCAAATAGGACAAGCATTGTAATATTCTGTGACAGCTCCCCATTTGACCCACAGAGACAAATACAGCCATTCCTGTGACCCATCATGAGAATTTGTAAGCTTTTGGGATAGGTCCCTTTATCTTGAATCAGCGGGCATTGGATTGTCCATCTATTATACAAGTGAAGATCTTCCTTTGCTTTAGGTCATGACAAAGGGGGTCGTCAGTGACATAGAGTATCTCAAAAGTTGTTTTCACCTTCATTTGAGCTTTCCATTCCAGAATAGAGTGGCTCATTTTCCTAGTTTCCACTAATACCATTAAACACTGTAATTGCAAACCAAGTGACTTCTGGCAGTCGCTAATTTCTTACATCAGTTCCCCATAAACAGAACAGATGGAAACAGTTGCCACATTCACAGGCCCCCGTATTTTTCTCTGTTAGCAGGCATAAGCACCCAGGGAATTTATGATTCCTCATTTCACTCCCTCCTGGATCTTACCCAGAAACATAGCTCTAGCACCTACACCAGGACCAGCAGTATCCTATATCTGCAGGGGAACTTTCTCTAGGCAGAATGGGGTCAGAACCCCAGGAAAGAGTAGCTGGGGCGGGGTGTATTGATGGTTAAAGCCATGCTGACTACCTTGCTTTGACTCTTTCTGACCTCCTATATTGCCTGCAGTCTTTTTATAGTTAACCCCAGGTAGTTCATTCTGATATCCTGCACTGTTTGAATAGTTTTCACTTAGAAACAATTCGGCTGGCATTTTCGTCTCAGGGATGCTTAGGGTGTAGGGGGTTCTGAGGAGCTAGCTTGACCTCTTTTGTCAAACTATTGACCAGCATCAAAATGTCAACCTGCATCTCCTTTATTTCAGACTCAGGAGCGGAGTGCCACATCCTTCCTGACCAAGCTGAAAGGGGCAGAAAGAATTTCAGCAGCCAAAATAAAGAAGAATATGTGAGTAGAACTTAAAACAGTGCAGTAAGGAAATCGATGAATTTATCTCTGCCCAAAGGTTGTTACTGGGGTAGGGGATGTGTGTGTGTGTGTGTGTGTGTGGGGGGTGGTGGTGGAGACTATCTCTTCTATTATATAAGAAAAGAAACTTAACTTTTAAACCTTGTACTTTGTAGGGTTTCCATTTCTCTAAAAGTAAGTGCAATCTCTATAACTAAAGTGGACTGTAGAATTTGCTTTGTTTTTTTGTTTTGACTTGTTTATTTTGTTTTCTAAAGTCATAATTGTCTAAAGCCATAGTAAACTTTTGTCATGGCTTGAACCCATCTAAATGTTCCTATTTCCCATGCCAGAATATGAATTTTTTTATATGTCCTCTTAGTAATGTTTTTTTTGAAACATTCCCATGGCTGCGAGGTTTGGTAAAGATTTAAATATTATATGCTCTCATAGAATGGCAATCCTTTTCTTCATAACAAGTTTATCAACTCTTCATTTTTCATTCATTGTGTGGATGCTTGAAGGTGACCAGACATCCCGCTTTTGGCGGGACAGTCCCGATTTTTAACAATTTGCCCTGCATCCCGCGGTGTTTTAAAAAAGTCCCAATTTAAAAATATATATTACAATACTATTTTTTCATTCTATGAAAAATTTTTTTTGCTCCATATAGACCAAATTTTTAATCAAGAACCCCCCGTCAATGGTGTCCCGCTTTACCAATTTTAAAATCTGGTCACCTTCTTGATCCATACCCATTTCCCTCACTTGACTCTCAACATCACAAAATCTAAAAACTTATCTTCTGCTCACCTCTGTAAGACAAAGTTTTGTGCTACTAGACTAAAAAAAATGTTTTAAATAGTATTTTTAAATAAAAGTTTGAATGAATAATGTACCTTAACATTTCTGAGCCATTATTTACTCATTTCTAAAATGGTATGTTGCTGCTATATATCTGCTGGGGATTTAAATGAAACAAAATGAAGCAAAGCCTGTCCAAGGAAAGAGTGATTACTCAATGCACATGCCTCTGCTTCGTCTATGAAAGCTGTCTCTTTCAAGAAGAGTTGTCTCTTGCAGAGTTCCTGTGCAGATAGAGTATAAACCAGGATCACTGAAGAATTTACTGCAGAGTACCTTCTATTACTACTCAATAAATATTGCAATGTTACATATATTTTTTAAAAATTGGCCTTGATTGGTTGGCTCAGCAGTAGAGCACTGGTCCAGTGTGTAGAAGCCCTAGTTTTGATTCCCAATCAGAACACACAGGAGAATTGACCAATTGCTTCTCCACCCTTCCCCCCATCTATCTCTCTTTCTCTCTTCTTCTCCCACAGCCATGGCTCAAAAGGTTTGAGCAAGTTGGCCCCGGGTGCTAAGGATGGCTCCATGGTCTTGCCTCAGGTGCTAAAATAGCTCAGTTGCCAAGCAATGGATGAGCAGAGCATCACCCTGTAGGGGGCTTGCCAGGTGGATCACAGTAGGGGCACATGTGGGAGTCTGTCTGTATGCTTTCCTGCCTTGACTTAATAAAAATTTTTTTAAATGCCTTCACATTTTTCTTCAGGTAATGATTAAGGCCACGTTCAGTATTTCTAAGTATTTGTTATTTCTATCCAACAAGAGAAAGTAAATAAATGTGTATGTTGTTTTTTCTGACACAGAGTAACTAACAGAAAAAAAGAAATGTTCCCTTCAGTCCCTAATGTCTGGGGTCTTACAGAACAATTGTCATCTTTGCCCATCCCATAATCTATACCAGTTGATAAGAATTTCATAATTACCTTCAACTGTACATTGCCAGATGTAGTCTAACCCATGGACTAACCCTAACCATAGTCTAACCCTTTGCTGCATAAATGGAACTATTCACTTGACTTTTTAGTAATATAAATATACAATCATAACCTTTATGTACAATATTTTGGCCTTGAAAAACCAATTTCTCTCCCCTCTTTAGCCCTTCTTTGAAAAGTAGCACAAAAGTTATTTTCCATATTAATACCGATTTCTAGTTACTTCTACAGTGCACAGAACTCATTTAACAACAAAAACCATTCCCTATTGAATGGCCTTGTGAGGCACTTGGGAGATTCTTTTATTTTCTTTGTGAAAAGTTTCAGCAAATACTTTAGTACTCACAAAAGCGAATAGATGAAAATCAAGAATGAAGAAATGAATGTTCATGATAAAATGGGAGTTTGGAAAACAATCAAGTATTTCATATTATAGCTTGGCTAAATCAAGGTTAAAAACAGAATGTTTAGCCTTGAGTTAAAAAAATGATAATTTTTACGAGGCATGCATTATCCTAATCCCAGACTTGCCACTCTGGACATAAAACCATCAGGCTGGGATGTGAGAGTTTGAAGGAGCCTTCAACTGTATAAATCGAGGGTCATCCTATTCAAAGAAAGTTCCAGTGAAAGACTTTTCCCTGGTGAGGAAATTCCCATGTGTAGCAAGGAGACACCACCCTAGGTTTGGGCTAGAGACTTTACTATAGCTCAGACAAGCCACAGCAGTGGACAGCAGAAGACCCCATACAGGAGGAGCACAGCACATGGCCTTGAGTAGTAAGGACATCAGTTGTCCCATCAGCTGGTAGCCCCAGAATGTGTCTTTATAGACACAGCTATGACTTGGAGTCTGACTGATGTCTTAACTCTTAGGGTTCTCACATGATCCTTATCCTCTAAAGACAAAAAAAGGATGGTAGAGGTAAGGCACTGAAACTATATTTTTGGCCCTAGCTGGTAGCTCAGGGGATAGAACATTGACCTGGTGTATGGATGTCCTGGGTTTGATTTCTGTTCAGGATACACAGGAGAATCGACCATCTGCTTCTGCCTCACTCCCTCTCCCCCTTCTTTCCCTTTTCCCCTCCTTCAGCCATTGGCTCAGTTGGTTTGAGCATGGCCCCAGGCACTGAGGATGGCTTTGCTGAAGTGCATCAGCCTCAGGCACTAACTATAGTTCAGTACTTGAGCATCAGCCCCAGATGGGGTTGCTAGGTGGATCTGGTTGAGGCGCATGTGGGTGTCTGCTTCACTATCCCATCACCTTAAAAAACAAACGAACTATATTTTTATCAATTGAGTAGGTAGTCAGTTTAATAGAATTTGGTGAAAAAAAAAAGTATTTTCGCTTAAGTTGTACAAAGTGATATGGAGCAGTTCTGAAGCATGGCAGCATTTATTCCACAAAATAGCTGGCAAAGTTTATTTTTAATTTCTCTCCTTTTTGCAGGTAAAACTGTGGCTGTAAGTGCTAAATAACATACTTGAGATCACTGGGGAAATCGGTGGGGAAGTATCAACAGAGATTTTGTATAGGTTTCAGCATCATAGTGACTTGGTCGGCTGTACTCGAAGTCAACATTATGCGCGATTTTGAAAATGTGATTTTGTTACATTGTTGAAGGCGCTACTTATCAGGAAGGAAGATTTTTTTTTTCTTCCTTTATCACCGTGACTGATTTTTGAACCAGCATCTTGTGCCTGATACCTTATTTTCACACGTCCCAACCTTTCTACGCATCTTCAGATAGATCACCAATGTTCATCGGGCCCTACATTATGCGTGATCAGCACTCTTCTGCTCCTATTTCATTCATCAGCAGCCCTTGCACTTAAAACCTTGTAATGTGACTGTCAAAGTGTGGCAAACATTCATAGAAATCAACACCAAAAATATGCATTTAGAACCGATGGCCTTGTGACTGACCAGAACATAGGCTTCCAGGGCCACACCAGTTTCAACTTCCAGCAGCGGTCCAGAGTTGATTGGGAATCACTTCACCGAGGATCTGATAAGACAAGTGACATGGCAATTCTTCACAGAGTGATGAAATTCCGTTATGGCTATGAAGAGAAGGGGTCCATTCATCTGAGAGGAATGACTTATTTAAAAAGAAAATTAAATATGCTATACATAGACCCTGGCCAGATACCTCAGTTGGTTTGAGGGTCATCTTGATACACAAAAATTGAGGGTTTGATCCCCAGTCAGGGCACATACCAGATTCAACCAAGAAATGCATAAATACGTGGAACGACAAATTGATGTTTCTCACTCTCTCTTGCCCTTTCTCTCTTTAAAAATCAATAAATACAAATTTTACTATAAAATATGCTATATATACACGTTTGCATTAGTAGATATATTTAATTTTGATTTATTGATTGATTTTAGAGAGAGAAGAATAGGAGGAGAGACAGAAACATTGTCTATTTCTTTATGTCTCTTCACTGGGAATTGAACCGGCAACCTCTGCATTTTAGGATGAAGCTCTAATCAACCAAGCGATCCAGCCAAGGCAGTAGATACATTTCTTAAAAATATAATTCATAGGGTAGATGTTAGACCATTTATTGTAGCTGGTTCTCTTATTAGCTTCAGAAGCACTTTTCAGAGAATTCTGTATATAATAATGACATGCTTTTGGAATGCGCAGGCATACTCAATCTTAGATTAAAAGAAAAAGAAAAACAAGTGAAAAAAAAAATGGAAGCCTCAGTGTCCTTTTCCAAAGGGCGTTTTAGGATGCTACATTCTAGTATTACAGAAAAGGGAAAGTGTGGCTTCTTGGCTTTTCAGGATTATGAAGTCATGGCGTTTACTTTCATTGCAAAAGGTGAAATGCGATGGATTGTTTACTTTAATTACAATGGGTTATCTGCTTTATTTATAAAAGAGGGCATTCTGAAGATTGCCATGTATAATATCAGAGGACCTCACAGTGGTAATCCAGTCAGCCAACACATCTGGGTTCTGACACTGTGGTCAGTAGGGAGGTATTATGATGGGGAAGAGAGAGCCAAAAATTACTGAATTCCTTTTCCTGATGGTATTAGTCATATATCTTCCGATTGCCTTAAAGCCACAGGAAAGGGACACAAATGGGTGGGGAATTCAGAGGTGTGGAAGGACTTCCAGGTCAGCTAACCTTAGGACACATCTGCCTAAGACCAGGTGTGCACAGTATAGATGGCCCTTAAATGTAAGAAATTCAATACATATTTTGTCGTTCTGATTGTTGGCTTTATCTTGTGTCATAAGTGACTCATCACATTTTTAGCAGCTACCCAGGCAAGGTTCTTTGGAGACTTTTTAAAAATTTAATTTCACAATCCAGACTATTATTACCATTCTAGGGACAAATCAAAGGAAGCTTTGAGAGATCAAATATTTCTCCCAAAGTTAGCTCTTAACTGGAAGAGCCAGGAACTCAAATTTTATTGTTCCAAAGTCTGTATTTATTACTTTATATTGCTGCCTATTTCTTTCTTTTACTGTTAATCATTTTAAATTTGAAGTTAAAGGAATTATAGAGGCACAAAAATTTCACAAATAGTACATAGAGTTCCGTGAGCTTCCCCAATGGTAACATCTTAAATAACTCATCAATAGCCAAGCCAGGAAGTTGATACTCTTGACTGGAGTATAGACATTCATCAGTTACTGTTCTTTTAAATTAATTTATATTGATGTATATTTAAGTAAACAATATTACAACATTAGGACTTTATATGAGGAACCAGCCTACGACAAGAAAATTACAAGTTATTCACAGGTGAATTCCTGCTGTAACAAGTACACCGCACACTCAAAATGAATTTTCATTACAAGTGTGATTTCAGAGCTTTAAGAAATGCAGGTCTTAACAAGTTGTGACCATGTGACATTAAATAGAAATTGTCCCCTCACGGATCCAATTTTCTCTTGAGAGCGAGTGTTCAGTACATGGTTTAATATCAAGTGGTCAGTGTCGGGCTTATTTTATCTCCGAGTAACAAAGTTCAGAAAGAAATATAAAAATCAATCAAAATGAAAATACAGTGAAACAACATATGTGTGTGCAGATGTATGTTTCTGAGTACATTCTCCGAGTAGCAAACCCTTCAGGGTTTTGTGCCCCATGGCGGAAACCTCAGCATGAATTAAAGGAAGTTGGAATGACTCCTTTTCCTCTCTGTCAATAGCCCTGCCCAACAGAATTAAGCAGTAAAAAATAAAAAGGTTTTTTTTTCCCTAGAATGGAAAAATAGAGCAAATCAGTTGACCTGGGGAAAATGTCTGTATAAATACATGTTATTATTTTCCAAAATAATAAAAGAAAACATATCACTTGGGCCACAAAGAAAAAATAAAATAAACAAGGGCATAGACATTGTGTGTTTGCAGCATTGGTTGTTTGCTATAGGATTTCTGCTATTGACAGAGAGATCTCTATTAGTCAGTAGGTAATGTTTTTTAGGAAATATTTTCAAAGAAATCGGCCCATAATGATAGCAATTGGAGGAAATGGGAGGTTTATAAAGCAGGCCTTACCCATTGGGAATTTTTTGAAGGACTGAGCAGATATGTGGAGAAGTGAAAGTTCACTATATTGTCATCAATAAGGCTTAATAAGCTATTGATTTTTTTTTTCAGGAAAACAAGTCAAAACAAGATGGGGAGAGTGGATACTCTGTGAGGAGAACAGTATTTCAGACACCTATCTCTAGTTTTCAGGGTTTGATGTTTCTCCATATAACTGCTGCATGTTTCTGATATCAATGTTTTTCCTTCTTTGCTTCTATTCTCCTTTCTCTCCTCCCTTTCTTCATTTGTCATTCGTCCTGCACAAAAAATGATTTTACTCACAGCCCTGAGCATAGATACTCCTTTTCCTGAACCTGTCTATTCCTCTTAATTATGTAGGTGACCATATGGGCAGATTGTACCGTGTGTTCTAAGTAGTGAGTATAGTGCTGAGCACACCATTCAGCTGTAGCAAAAAACTTGTAAGCAGATGAATCTATAACCAGAATAAAGCAAGGATCAGGAAACTTCATGTTTCCTCTAATATGCTCTGTTGGCAACTGGAGTCCAATGGGAGAGGTTCATCCTGGGACTGTGGTTGGGGGATATTGGTTTTTCATCTAGGCTACCATGGCCTTGTTTCATAGCTGCTTCTTATTCTACTTCTTCTGTCTCTTTTTCTTCTTCTTCTTCTTCCTCTTCCTCTTCCTCCTACTCTTCCTCCTCCTCCTCCTTCTTTTTTCAAGTGAGAGGAGGAGAAAGAGAGAGATAAACTCCCATATGCACCCCAACCAGGATCCACCCAACAACCCCTGTCTGGGACTAATACTCCCTCCATCTGGGGCCATGCTCGCAACTGAGCTACTTTTAGTGCCTGAGGCAGTGGCTCGATGAAGCAATCCCCAGTGACCAGGACTGATGCACTCAAATCAATCGAGGCATGGCTGCAAGAGGGGAAGAGAGAAAGAGAAAGAAAAAAGGGGTGGGGGAGGGGTAAGAAGAAGATGGTTGCTTCTCCTGTGTGCCCTGACCAGGAATTGAACCTGGGACATCCACACACAAGGCCAACACTCTACCACTGAGACAATAGGCCAGGAACAAATATATGCTTCATAACAATATGAAATATTAGCAATATAAACTAGAATTGGGCAAACTATCCCAGTAATTACCTGGAGGAATTTATATAGTATATTAATTCCTGGACCTTAGCAAAATTTACTCGATAATAATTTTTAAGATGGGGGTTAGAGAAAAATACTTTTAAATAAAACATACTGGCTGATTCGTATGTACCATAAAGTTTGGTTGTCAGTAATCTAAAAATTCTGAAATTGCAGGCTCTATTGGGTTTGTGACAACTGACTTCCTAACATCCCAGATAGGTTGTTTATTTAATGTCAGGCTCCCTTTTAATTCTGGAGTCTGCCGGTCCTGCTGCTGTCTTCATGAAAGATTGTCACAGGACAGTTCATCAGGGGCTTTGGAAGTCCTTGTCTAGCTTAAGTCTGTTAGGAACCAACTTCCTGAAAATTCCCTACTCTGGATCTCTTAGGAGATTTTGCAAATAACACTTAAATTCTCTCATTTGTTACTTAACTTCTCCAGGGATCTGTTTTCTTATCTGTAAGGTGCTGATCCTCTAAGACTAGAAGAAAGATGGAAACAAAATTCAGGTGCAAAGATTGTGGCACTTAGAAATCCCTCAATAAATTTGAGTAACAGTCTCCTTTTATAATAACAGAAGTTGTTCTTTAAATCCCTTTCACTGAAGAGCAACAGTAATAGTCACCGAGAAGAACAAGTTCTGCACTGTGAGAAAAATGTAGTCATTTTCCAAAGCAGCTAACTCTTAGGTATAAATGTGTGCATACATAATATATCACCATATATTTAAGTATATATATGCATTCATAATTGTATCTACATATGACTATTTGTAGTTTATACTTATTAATACCAAGTACACATATTAACACCAATGACAGGAAGAGTTGATTCCTACACACACGACATTGACTAGAAATCTCATATCCCTGGGGAGTTTGTAAAGCTCAGGTACAAAGATAAATTATCATGTAGTTTTATAGATACACAGTGATGAATGAGGTCGTAAACATAGAAAGCTGGCTTAGACATAATTATCTGTGTTAGAATTCTGGCAGTATTACTTCTTAACTGTAGGATCTTGGAAAATTTACCTAACTTTTCTGTGACTGTTTTCTACTCTAGAGACAGGGATAATAATCAATTTGCCTTAGTATGTTGTGTAAAGTGCTTGGACAAATATTACAAAAATATTGTAGGTGCCAGCGCACGGCTTTCATTAAGAAAGCACTTAGCCGACTCTGTGGTGTAAGGAAAGCACGTAATAGGGTGTTACAGGCGAAATTGCGTTCCCCCAAATTTCATATATTGCCATCCTGACTCTTCATAACTCAGAATGTGACTGTATTCGGGGCTGTGATACTAACGCAATCTGACTGGTGTCCTTACAAGAAAGCAAGGATCTGGACACAGAAAAAGACACCAGGAATGTGAGCGCACAGGAAGGAAGCAGCCATCGACAAGCCGAGGGGAGAGTCTCCAGAAGAAACCAGGTTATACCTTAACACTGGACTCCTAACAGCCAGGACTGTGAACAGATCTCTCATGGTCTGATTTACATATTATAAAGAATGCTATTTGAAACTTATCTGCTTTTTTAATTATTATTTTAATAGAGAGAGAGGCAGAGAAAGAGAGAGACAGAGAGATGGGAACAGTGAGCTACTTCTGTATTTGCCCTGATCAGGGATTGAACCGGCAACCTCTGCGCGTCAGAACGATGCTCCAACCAACAGAGCTATCTGGCCGGGGATGCTACCTTTAATCACAGTGACTTCAAGCCAATACTTTCTCTGACACACACCACTTACTTCAAGTGTGATCTATGAAGAAGATTCTCCTAGTCACCCTCTTGTTGGGTTGTTCTGGAAAAGTCATTGCTTAGACTCTTGCATTCTGTGTCACCACAGGACCGCATCTGATGACTGGACAGACCTTTCTCTGTATGAAGAGTCCAAGCCCCGATGCCTGCCTCATCAGAGCTCCCTAAGAGAGAGGGCACAGGCTTCCTTCTCATGTTTCATGTTTTGTTCTCAGATGTCGCTGGACCCTATTATGTGCACTACTCAAATTCTGAACACTCTCACTGTCAGAAGAGGAATAGATAAATGTGCTTTCTCTGAGAACTTTGCATACTTTCTCTTTTCCTTGCCTCTACTTCCCTTTCACCCATTCTCCTGTCAGTCTCACTTTTTCATGCAGTAAGTAGCATCATTGCCATACCTACAGTGATTAGAAATCACCACAGGCATGAATAATGTGGTAGAGAGAATACACGACTTGAACCATCAGTGTTGTCTTAGAACTATGTGTTTGCCTGGTGAATCACACAAGGTCTTTTGCTTCTTGTAACCTACTTTCTCTTCTGTAAAATGGACACAAGGGGACATCCCAGGGAAGTTGTAAGGACCCAGTTCAGAAACGTAAAAATAAAAAAGACACTGATAAAAGACACTGATTACTGGCTGGATGGCACTTCTGCCACTGAAATTTTAGTACTTGAAGTAAATGCGGGTTCAATCCCCGGTCAGGGCACATACAATAATCAACCAATGAATGCTTAAATAAGTGGAACAGCAGATTGATGTTCCCACTTTCTCTCTCTTCTTTCCTCTCTCTCTAAAATCAATAAATAGAATAAAAATCAAACCTTAAGGTAGAAAAAAGTAGTCACATCAGAGGAAGCTTACTGATGTTGCATTTCTAAGGGTGTTTGCTAGCCACGGGTAAGGTGGCTTGAGTTACTGATGTATAATGAGGTTGTAAAGGATCATTTAAAGGAGTTAACATATATTCAGTGCTTGCCATGTGCCAGACACTGTGTGAGTCCCTTGTCATACTGTACCTAATTTAATTTTCACAACAACCATAAAAGACAAACACTACTAATTTCTTTCTCATTTATAGAGGAAGTTACTGAGCACAAGGAGGCAAATAAGGAGAGATACAATTGCTGAATCCTAGAAATGTGATATTGGTTGCTAAAATAATTTTTTCACCTTAGACGCTGATTCTCATTGTTCAGATAGATATTTTCACCTCTTAAGAACCTTTACTAATTCCCAGCCATCTTTTAAGTTAGATGCTCCTTAATCTGTCTTCCTTCAACACTACGCATATTTGTATTTTAACACTGGTTAAGATGAAAATGCTTATGACAGAAGAAAGTCAAAATTCCCTGGCTTGAACAACATGGGAATTTATTTCTATCAGATCTCACATAAAATTGACTAATGAGCTTCATGACCATCGGGACTTACATTCTTACACATTGTGGCTTTGTAGTTCTAAATGTGTCACCTCATAGTCCAAGATGGCCCCTCAAGCTCCAGCCATCACATCTGCATTCCAGGAACCAGTAAGGTGGATAAGATCAAGAAAAGTGGGCTACCTCTTTACAAGGACAAGTTGCAGAAATTTCACACAAAGCTATCTGTATTGCTACTTTAACTGAAAGTAGTTACAAGGCCATACATCACTACACAGAGGAATAGGAAACATCACTGAATTCCTGGCTTCTACTCACCTGGGTAAATAGCAAGGGTTCCTTTACTAAGAAGAGGAGAGAAATGGATTTTGAGAAACAAATAATGGTCTGTGTAGGAATCACTGGCGTAGGTCCTAGCAGCATATGTTTATACAGCCTCTGCCCCTAGGCTGGCTTCATGTATTTATTTGTATATTTATTTACTTAAAAAAGTGTATATTTCAGCATCAATGATAACTCTCACACTTTATTTGCAGTGTGGTAGAAGAGCACAGATTTCAGAATATTAAGCAGAATGTAATGAATTCCTTCAAGATCTAGATAACCGTGAATTTCTCCTGCAATTCCAGTGCCTTCGGCTGTTTCTAGCACAAGATACACATTCAAACGCTGTCGTTAATTAAATAACGGAAAAGGTCAGGAGCAACATAGAATTTTCTAGACAACAACATTCAAGACGTCTATCCAATGTACAGAATGAGAGCCCATCCTAAAGGGTTGGGTTTAATGTCTACCTCTGTCACTTACTGCAAGACCTTAGGAAAATTATTCAGCTTTCTCTAGAATGGTAATAATAATTGCTATTCCTCATAGCATTTCGGGGGATCTAATTAGATGACGGTGGCAGGTGAATGAAAGAGTATAAAATACACTGTGAACACTCGATAAATTTCATCTTTTTCTAGAATAAACTATTTCTCGGTCTCTTTTTCATCCTGCTGTTTCATCTTAGACTCACAGATCAATTCTATTGAGCCCAGTCCTAACCCTTCAGTGACAGAGTACCGATAACCCTCTTTAGGCTACAGGTAAAATATATTTGCAGTAGGACGAGGACACAAATACTACCCTGTTCCCTGTGCTGTCACCATGGCCAATGGCTTAGTTAAAAATGTCCACAAAAAACAGATGCTGCCTGACCAGGCGGTGGCACAGTGGATAGAGCGTCGGACTGGGATGTGGAGGACCCAGGTTCCAGACCCCGAGCTCGCCAGCTTGAGTGCAGGCCCATCTGGCTTGAGTAAAAGCTCACCAGCTTGGACCCAAGGTCGCTGGCTCCAGCAAGGGGTGGCTAGGTCTGCTGAAGGCCCGCGGTCAAGGCACATGTGAGAAAGCAGTCAATAAACAAACTATGGTGTCGCAACGGCAACGAAAAACTAATGATTGATGCTTCTCATCTCTCTTTGTTCCTGTCTGTCTGTCCCTGTCTATCCCTCTCTCTGACTCTCTCTCTCTGTCCCTGTAAAACAAACAAACAAACAAACAAAAAGAAAGAAACAGAGAAAACAGATGCTGTTCGCAAAGACAGTGATATTTTTCTGCTCATGTTAAAGCTGTTTCCGAGCTGCAAATTATGATGGTTATAACCTGTTTATAAAATGGTGTAGTTTGGTATCAGGAAGCGTGATTCCTGCAAATTTGTTATTCTTTTTCCGGGTTGCTGTGGCTACTTGGGGTCTTTTGTGGTTCCATATACACTTTTGGAATATTTGTTCTAGTTCTGTGAAATACACCATTGGTATCTTGATAGGAATTGTGTTGAATCTATAAATTGCATTGGGTAGTCTGGACTCTAATGATGTTGTTAATTCTTCCTATCCATGAATACGGTACATGCTTCCAGTTATTTGTATCTCTTTCCATTTCTTTCTGCAGTGTCTTACAATTTTCTGAGTGCCGATCTTTTAAATCCTTGGTTAAATTTATTCCTAGGTAATTTATTATTTTTTTGATGCAAAGCCATAGTAATCAAAATGTCGTGGTACTGGCATAAAAACAGATATAGATCGACGGAACATAATAAAGAGCCCAGATATAAACCCACGCCTTTGCAGTCAATTAATATTTGACAAAGGAAGCAAGAACAAACAATTGATAGTCTATTATATAAATGGTGATGGGAAAATTGAACAGCTATGTGCAAATAAAAAACCCCAAAACAAAAAAATTAGATCACCTTTTACACTATATACAAGAATAAACTCAAAGTGAATTGAAGACTTAAATGTTATATTCAAAACCATAAAAATCATAGAAGACAATAAAATCTCAGACATTTCTCATAGCAATATTTTTTTCTGATATATCACCTCAGACAAGAGAAACAAGAAAAAAAATAAACAAATGTGACTACATCAAACTAAAACGTTTTTGCCCAGCAAAGGAAACCACCAACAAAATGAACAGACAACCCACCGAATGGGAGAACATATTCACTAGTGATACATCTGCTAAGGGGCTACTACCCAAAATTTATAAAGAACTTACAGATCTCAACACCAAAAAAAAAAAAAAAAAAAATCCAATTTAAAAATGGGCAAAGGACCTGAATAGATAATTCTCCAAAGAGGACATACAAATGGCTAACAGACATATGAAAAGATGTTCAAAGTTGCTAATCATCAGAGAGATGCAAGTTAAAACCACAATGAGATATCACTTTATATTTTTCAGAATGGCTATTATCTATACGTGAACAATAAACAAGCGTTGGTGAGGATGTAGAGATAAGGGAACCCTTGTACATTGTTGGAACAAAGATTGGTGCAACCTTTGTGGAAAACAGTATAAAGTTTCATCAAAAAATTAAATATAAAGCTACCTTATGGCCCAGCAATTCCACTCCTGGGAATATATCCAAAGAAACCCAAAACACTAATTCAAGAGAACATATGCACCCCTATGTGTAATGCAGCATTATTTACAAAAGTCAAGATTTGAAAGCAGCCCAAGTGCCCATCATTATATAAGTGAATAAAAAGCTGTGGTACACAATTTATTCGGCCATGGAAAAGAAGAAAATCTTACCTTTTGCAACAGCAAGGATTGACCTGGAGAGTATTATGCTAAGTGAAATAACCCAGTCAGAGAAAGACAATTACCATATAATTTCACTTATATGTGGAATCTAATGAACAAAATAAAATAGAAACAGACTCACAGAGACAGAGAACAAACTGACAGTTGTCAGACTGTAGGGCATAGGGGGTCTGGATGAAAAAGGTGAAAGAAATAAGCAAAAAGAAAATAGATAGACAACAGAATGATGATTACTAGAGGGAAAGGGGTTTGGGGGAGGTGAGGAGGGTAAAAGGGGGTTAAGTGGTGATGGGGGGAGACTAGACTTCAGGTAGTGAATATACAATATACAGATGATGCAGTACAGAATGATACACCTGATAGCTATATTATTTCATTAACTAATGTCACCCCAATAAATTTAATAAATAAATAAGTAAATAAATAGTTTAGTGAGAAGGAAAATAATACTGGGCAGATTATAGGGAAGCATATAATGAATAGAATACTATCAGATTTTAAAAATTTTCCTTAACATTGGAAATCTGGGACCCTGAAAGTCTCTCAAAATCACATTCTCTTGTTTCCTCCTTCCTTTTCTTCTTAAAAGGATCTTTTCATTGGGGGGGGAGTGGGTGGAATAGAAGTAATTAGTCCCACAAAACAGAGTTATAAAGAAAATCTACCAGCTCATGTTTTTCCACTAAAAACATGCAAGGACGTAGGAAGGGAAATGGAGCTCAGCGTGTTGGCAGGGAGAAAAGAAGCAATGCATGTTGGGTATGTGCACCTAGATTGATAGCAATAGTGGGTCAGAGTCCAGGCTGTGAGGCTGAGAAGCCATGGCTCATCTGGGTTCCATTACTTACTCACTGAGTAGCTGCAAAAAAAGTTAATTTATCTATGAGTACCTAGCCCATAAAGGCGTGATAGGTACTCAGAACAATTATTCCATGTCTAAAGCATACCAAGTGCTAAAAATAAAAGGAGTCCTGACCTGTGGTGGCACAGTGGAAAGAGCGTCGACCTGGAATGCTGAGGTTGCCTGGTCAAGGCACATACGGGAGTTGATGCTTCCTGCTCCTCCCTCCTTCTCTCTCTTCACTAAAATGAATAAATAAATAAAAATAATTAAGGAAAAAAAGCATTTAACAAAGGGAAGTTCAGAAAGTCTCAGACAAAGTAACAAATAATTGCTTGGGCTCCAGACATTTTCATTTAATTGTCAAATCTTGCCAAGTAATTTGAAAATACAACCATATTTAAAACACACCGTAAAAAGGAATCTCAGCTCTTAAAATGTAGTGTGCATCAAATTTACCAGGAGGGCTTATTAAATCACAGACCTGCAGGGCTAGCTCCCAGAGTTTCTGATTCAGCTGGTGTTGAGCCATGCCTGAGAATTCAGCATGAGCCAGTATACAGGTAATGCGGGTGGTGTTGGTCTGAGACCTGGACTTTGAGAACCACTGTTCTAGACCCTACCGCTTTCACTAAGACGTGGGGTTTTTTTTTTTTTTTCTGAAGTGAATGCTTAAGTTTCTGTTTTGACTGCTCCAATGGCTTCCAGCTATTCGCAGGTAGACATAAACCCAATGACAGTTACAACTGAAGATAAATCTACAACTTCGTAATAGTGCCAAGTAGCCAAACTTTCCTACTACTGCTGCTTCTCTATCTGGCTGCCAACCCCGTTGCTGTGTAGAGAGAATGAAATTAAGCAAAGACATTTTGGGCAAACTTTTCTCTGAGCCCTGGAAGACCTTTTTTGTCCTGGCTAGTGAGGTGACATCCCTCTGTCCTTGAGTATAGTTGGTGTCACATTATTTCCAACAATCCTGGCATTTGTGTGAAGGACAGCACAGACAGTGGTCTGTCTGGCGGAGGCCATTATGCCAGTGAGGCACCCAGCGAGCAGAGATCGGCAGAGGGTTTTCCTCAGTACGAGTCCTGCCTACGTGGAGGACAGTGGTTCTGGAAGAGGTAGGAAGCTGACCACTGCACAAGGTCTTGGGAAGAAATAAACAAGTCCTTCACAGGGTTCGCAGAGCACTTAGGGTTCTTTTTTTACTTAATGGGAATGACCTCGAAATGGAGACAGCTCAGTTATACTAAGATATTTCCTTATCTGGCTTCACTAAAAATTCTGAAGTGATGACTCCAAGCTTTGAAAAGAAAACTAAATTTGACTTTGTACCATTGGTAGTGACCAGCATTCATTTACATGTGGATATTCTATATAATAAATTTGGAGAAGTGATATACACATAAGAGTAAAACTAGGTATCCCTGAGAAACTGAATCATATAACTCAACATGTCATTGCTCGTCTCTGAACCCCTATTCTGCTCTTTCAACTGGCAGTAATGGCAATGAATAACCGGGCTCTGCTGGATTGAGAGATAAGAACAAAACAAGTCCTTATCATGTATTATATTGTATATAATATGTGATGCCATTTATCAAGTATTTTTATATATTATAGTTGTAATCTACATAAGCAATTCATCTTAGTTTCATCTAATAGTAAGGTATAATACAGACAGTATTTTCTAATACATTAAGCCAGTATGTAAGGAGTTGTTTTGGGAATGACATGGGTTTTGTCTCTAATTATTGAGCTGTTATGGGACAAAATAGCTTTCTTCTTAAGCATGGAGCTGGGAGGGTCGTGCACTGATTAGTCAATAAGCGACTCAAAGCGAGCAAGGCACACAGGGGAGTGGAGCACAGACAGACTTGTCAGAAATGGCTTCTATGCCAAGAGACTCGTCTTTCTAATGTGATAATTGCTATTTACTTTATAGACTTGCACATGACATACCACCACGGACACTGATTCTCATTCTGCTTGTATATTAACCTCACTTTTCAATTCTTTATCGACCTTGGGCAAAGACTATTTTCCTCTTCATAGCATCCATAGACAGGAGCGTTCAAGTTTGCTTCAAAAGAAATTAGACGCCAAGCTATTCCCACACTTTAAAAGGACCTTGCATGAGAATGTTAATAGTGGTTATTAGGCCTGGAAGGCAGCCCTATCCTGAGAGATACAGAAGTGTGGGTTTAGTGTCATTTGATCAGAGGAACTAATGGGATGGCCATGAAAGGCCACTACAGAGCTGCTTGGTGCAGGAGAAAGAGCAGAGAGAACTGGTATACCCATATCTGCCATCTTCCAGCCAAGTTAACTTGTGTAAGTTCCTGAACCTGTCTGTTTCTCAGGTTCTTTGTCCGCAAAATGTAGCTCCCAACCCATATATTGCTTTATGCCAGTTCTCTGTACGTCTTTTTTGAATCACTCACATGAAAGAAGGGAAGGAAAAGAGAAAAGAAGTAGAAGGAATAAAAGGGAAAGATAGAGAATATGAATGGTAGTGTAGTCGGAGAAGGATGTGTATTACATAGAGACAACTGGAATATTTTAAAGGACTTGGTAGCAGTATCCAGGAATTGTCATTACCACACCCATGACTTATACTTGGAGTTTCATGTTTTGGGCTCCCTACGCGATGTTCCTTAAAGTTGTCCCATAGAGAGTCATAAAAGCAAGAACAGGGGCCATTAATTGAGTTCCTACGATGTTCCAAGGATGCCTTCCAATTGTACTTCATCAACGCAGCAACCTTATGAGTTAGGCACTTTTGGCCTCCAATTTACCAAAAGGAACCCAAGGTTCACAGAGTTGATTTGAATTACCTGGGGTCACAGGATTGGTGAAAGGAAAATCCACAAGTGTCAACCAGTCTAGCTTCAAAGTCTGTGTAGTGACTCCCATAGTTCTCTGTGCTGCCCCTGCCATGTCTGGAATATCAAAAAATAATTCAACAGACCATGGCAATAGGTCATCTCAATATCTCATAATATGTATATATCAGAAATAAAAACGATGCATATACACAATAATGTGTACCAGATAAGATTTTAGAACCTGTTTTAAAATGTCTTATGAAAGAGCATGCTCCTCATCTAACCTAGAGTTCCTTTCCGATGGAACCACTTGCAGAAAGTTTATATATCTGGTAACATTCTAGGCAATTAAGTCCTCAAAGAGCCTAAGAAGAATGTGTAAGTTTTCAAACATAATTTCCACTGTGGCAGAAATGCAAATTGGCTGAAGTTATGATGTCACTCAGAAAGTTTGCGAGTCTTTTTAAGAATGACATTAAGCAGTGACAGACAATTGACAGGGACAGCCACTTTAACGGAGCTTGACAGAAGGACTGGGAAATCTTAAGAAGAGAGAAAAAAAATCCAATAAGAGATATGCATAATGAAGAATTGTTTTCTTCCTGTTCTTTTCCTTGCTATATTTTTAGATATGCCAATAGATGTCCTTTTCCAATTTTCAATGCAATAACCTGCTTTTATAAGTATCTTGGAAGATCTCAAATAGTAATTACGGCTTTGAGTTTCAACAGAACACCTTAATGAAATAAAACAGAGTGTATAAGATAGGACATATGGTGCCATCTGTAGAATAGTGCTGAGAATTTGGAGGAAGAGTGGAGGTGACTACATCTTTTTTGTATCTACAATATGCTCAAAATAAAGAGCTTCCTTTTTTTGAAAGCTTTGAAGTTGGAAAACTTACAATGGGTTTCTCATCATAAAGCTAAAAAAGGGTGGATTAGCTTGTGACTAAATGATACTAAGACCTTAGATCTTGGAAATAAATCATGCTGGTAAATTTTATAAACATGTTACCTGATGTGCTTATGGGCCAAAAGGCTTACTCAGCGAGGAAATGTCAGAACATGCACGGAAACTCAAGTCCCTGTCTGTCTTGCTCCATATCACTGTCACTCGCTTAAAGGAGTATGCCTTCCAACAGAAATGCAATGCCCCCCCCGCCACTTTCTGAGCTACATAATAGTTTCATATATAGATAGTACTATTGTGTATATTTAAACTACTTGTATATTGTTTAAACAGTTATAAGGATGGTAGTTACATATAGTTATAACTATATTACTTTGAACTATATGTAATTCAATTGATACTGTTGGGATACATAAAACCCATTTTTATTCAGTAAAACTGAAGTTTGCTGAGCACTTGGCACGTACGTGGCAATCACTTTGCTGGGTGTCAGGACACGGAGAATAAGTTTGACTCCTGCCCTCATCGGAGCCCCATTACTAAGCAGCACATATTCTTGTCTTATGATGATGCCTTCTAGAATCTTAACTGTTACCTTCAGTTGGCTTTAAAAATGTACCATAATAAAAATAAAATTAAAAAACAAAACAAAACAGCAAACGTTCAACCAGAGGATTTCTGTTCTCTATTTGGTAGCGGGCTGCTAGGTTAACAGGTGTTCAAACTGGTACACACTGTCTCGTTCACCTTAACATCCAGTAATCCATTCTGAAGACACGTTCCACAAACCATAGACTCAAGGACCCTAAAGGAGTGTTCATTTTCTGTGCTCTCGTATGAAGACCTGGGTCAGGGGCTACAAGAAGCAAACAAAATTCCTGCTCACCTTCAAAGACTGTCTGGATCTGAAAGTGAAATAAAACCCAAGCAACAAATAGGCTTTCTAAATAGTCAACGCTAAGAGTAAGAAGGAAGGAAGGGCGCTCACAGAAAGGTGTTCATACTTTGATTCCTTGGGCATGTCTTTACCTGATTTTTTTTTAATTCATTTTAGAGAAGATACACAGAGTGAGAGAGAGAGAGAGAGAGAGAGAGAGAGAGAGAGAGAGAGAGAGAGAAAGGGGGGAGGAGCTGGAAGCATCAACTCCCATATGTGCCTTGACCAGACCAGTGCAGGGTTTTGAACTGGCGACCTCAGTGTTCCCAGGTCGATGCTTTATCCACTGCGCCACCACAGGTCAGGCAATCTTTCCCTGATTTTTAAGGGACACAATGGTTAGCGGGATGATCGTGCCCATGGAAGGTATTTTTCTCTTGCTGCCCAACACTATTTCCATTCACAGGGTAAGAAAAAAAGACCCGCCGCATCTGATAAAACCACAGAAGAAAAAATGCATGTGCATATGAGCTCAAATCCCTTTTGCAGCTATGTTTCCCATTCTATCCTACAACAGAGGACTAGATAAAGTAGACTCTGGTTGTACGAGTTGGGTTCTAATTTCAGGTTTCCTAGCAACCAGCTCTGACACCCTGGGTAAGTCATTTTCCTGGACCTCTTTCACTAGAGGACAAATAGTAGTAATAATGCTACTTAGAGTACCCTCATTTTTTGAACCGTAAATAAAAAAATACAATCTGAAAAACAATACAAAGTGTTTGAAAATAAGGCTACTTTGGAAAAAATCTAAGAAAGGTTATTGTACACATACTTCACATGGCTATAATATTGGTAAAATCAACAATCATGCAGTTATCCATTAAAATAGCAATAGATTATAATGAATAAAACAATAAAATCATAGAGCTAATGTATTTTGCTAAAAAATCAGAGCTGCACTTCAAAAGTTTTCCAGAGTGAGAGTTTAACTGTTGGCCCCATCACTTCCAAACCATGTGACCCTGGACAAATATACATACAAAATTTGTACACACACACACACACACACACACACACACACACACACACTGGTGGGATTCAAATAATTTAACAACCTGCTCTCTGCACTAAAGACTGTTTTAAGTATAAAAAGATGATATAACAAAAGGTAGTTTATTATTATCATGCATTTAATACTTAAATAAGAACAATAAAAGAGGTACACACAACTAGATTATAAGAAAGGGTTTTAAACTTTTAATGAAAAAAATATTAAATAATACCTTACAAAAACCAATAAATCTGTTAAGATATTTTCATATTGCTTCTTGATTGGCATCTTCATTTGCATTTTATTCAGCTATGGATAGAATGAACATTATTACAGGTGCTTAGAATAAACTGTTGCACAGATGAATATTAAAAAAGAGTAAGGAATGTAAATTTGTGATTTCCATATTGGGCGGCTGCCCAGGTGCCCACCTTAGAGAGGACCATAATGACAAGTGCCATTTTAACAACCGGTTCACTGAACTTAATACAAAATGAGGTATAGGTTCTGCAGAACCGGTGAGAACCGGCTGAATCCCACTACTGTATGTATGTATATGTGTGTGTATATGTATATATATACAATTTATATATGTGTATATATATATATGTGTGTGCGCGTGTTTACTTTAATATTTAAAATTTGAATAGTCCTCATACTTGATAAGATTATTGTGATTATTGATAAAAATCATGTATATTTATATATACATATAACACCTGACAGCCAATCAGTGAAAAATAAAATTTATTGATTTTGTTATTATTAATCTTTGCCCAGATCCCAAAGTGCAGTGATTGGTCCTTTATTGGTGGCTATCAAGTCTATTGTCTTATAGGGAAAGTATTATTAAATTTCTCCCTTGAACACTTAACAGTGTCCTTAGCAAACATTGGAATGTCAATAAGTATTTGTTTAATATTTTTGGGTAATGGGAACAATATTTGACCTCCTTCTAATATCATGAGTACATTTTTAATTAGTTTGCATTACTATATTTAGAATGCCTACATATTAAAAGCACAATGCTAGTTGAGAACCTGTGAGTAAATCATTTTCTCCCAACTGCCATACTTTACTGGGGCAAATGAATGGAGTAAAGAAATATGTGATTTATTTGAGCAAAGTCAGTTATAAATCACTGGGCTTAATTATTATTTAAATGTTTAGATTTTGAACATTAAAACTATTTTATGAGAAACATTCTCTCAAGACTTTTTAAATATAATGTCATTTTAAAAGATGGATTTCATAGTTTCATTCTAAATAAAAACAATGCTATTCATTTTTACATATAATCAAGTTTTAGTATGATATCTTTTATGTGATTAGTTAAATAATACTGAACTGACTTTTCTTAAATACAGCTTGTCACCCCAACATTGCCCAAAGAAATTAAGTGCTCATTTTAGGTGCAAAAGACATTTCTTGCTAAGCAGTTCTGCTACATATTATTTAAGTTGATATATTAACTTATTTCTTCAGGTCCAACACACTGCACTCCAAAACTGAGCCCAATTTGTATGACCAACGTGAACAGCTCACCTGGGACGTCCCCAGTATTAGCAGCACAACTCTCTCATCCAGAGACACATCTCAGCTCTGGGCAAACTGGGATAGTTGGTAACCCTAACTGAAAACAATTAGAACTATCTCAACTAATAGTTGGTAACCCTAACTGAAAACAATTAGAACTATCTCAACCAGTAATTCTCAACTGGGGAAGTTTCATTTCCCAGGTGGATGACAGTGTCTACAGACATCTTTGGTTATCATGCCTTTGGGGGAAGTGGCGTTGCCATGGCATCTGTGAGGTGGAGACCAGGGATCCTGCTGAACATCCCACAGAGCACAGCACCAGCCCCATAACAAACACTTGTCAGACCCAAATGTCAATAGTGTTGCTCTTGGCGTGGGTTCCTTAAACTTCTTCCTTATGCACTAGGTTTTTGCTTCCTTAAGCAAAGTTTATCTCCATTATTTTTTTTATCTTTTAAATATCTCAGTTTCAAGATGGGAATACTTATTTGTGAAGAAAAACAATATGTTATTTTTTGGTGCCACCATATATAAAATCAGTCTCCACGGGTGAAGAATGAAACACCTGGTTTTTACCCCAGCTTTGTTTCTTTAAACCAACATCCCCTATTAGCTCAACACAATAACTTCAAGAAATTGATATTTTAAAGTGTTGCAATCACCCTCTGTAAACCAGCTCTCTTCACCCTGACAAATACTTCCTTAGCACTGTCTTCCTTATTCCAAACTGTTGGCTTTCACTCTCCCTGCTGGAGGTCTATCTGGGTTCCATAACTCATTCAGAGGTTTACATAGCACATTTGAAACTAATCCAAAGAAATCCAAAACACTAAGTCCAAACACTATATGCACCCCCATGTTCATTGCAGCATTATTCACAATAGTCAAGATTTGGAAACATCTCAAGTGCCCATCACTAGGTGACTGGATAAAAAAGCTGTGGTACATTTACACAATGGAATATTACTCAGCCATAAAAAAGAACAAAATCCTACCATTTGTGAGAGCATGGATGGACCTAGAGAGTATTATGCAAAGTACAGTAAATCACTCAGAGAAAGACAAATACCATATAATTTCACTTATATGTGGAACCTAAGGAACAATATAAACAAACACACAAAACAGAAACAGACTCATTGATACAGAAAGACTGATGTTTGCCAGAGGGGAGGGGTTGGGGGACATGGGTAAAAAAGGTGAAGGGATTGAGAAGTACAGATTGGTAGTCACAAAACAGTCATGAGGATGTAAACTACAGCATAGGACATACAGTCAATCATATTATAAAAACTATGTATGGTGTCAAATGGGTACTGGAAATGTCAGGGAGAACACTTTGTAAAGTATATGACTGTCTAACCACCATGCTATACAGTTGAAACAAATACTAAATAATACTGAATGTCAACTGTAACTGAAAAAAATTTTTAATTAAAAAAAAACATAACCAATTCTCCTATATGTTTTCTGGTTCCACTTACTCCTTTGGTTCTGAGTGTGGTAGATACCATGGTGCCCTGGCCAGGTTCCTCTTTAGGATAGAAGCATTCATTCCCCGTCTTCTGGTAACACCGTGGCTGCCACAGCTCACAGCTGTTTCTCCCTGGGCCTTGTCTCTGCCACAGCTTATTTGTGGCTGATCCAGAGGTACAGCCACCTTATCTCAATAGGGTGCAACCCCAAAGGGTCACCCTCCACCTTAACTTAATACTGTATGGGGCAAACCCAAAGGGCCACCCCGCTACTCAGCTCTCTGTAGCATCTTCTGAAACCTCAGTTGCAACTTGATTGACAGTCAGCTTCTCTCTCTGCCCAATTCTGCCTCCCTCACTTTCTTACAGGTGTTACCCCTGAGAACATTCCCCAACAAAACCTCGGCATGTAACTCTCCACCACGAAGTCTCTTTGCGAGATTAGATTCTAAGTTGCTCACAGGTCCAGCCCCAAGTTCATGCAATCTGCCCTTTCTCAGACCTTTATTTTTTGGTTGACCGAGTCTTAGACTTTGCCTCTGCACCATGAGTTCATGATGCAGAGGAAGACAGAGCCCCTGAACATCCGAAATACAATTGGGTCTATCTTATTATGAAATCCATGCCATTCCTGGATACTAACTAACATGTAGGCTATCAGTCACACCAGGGCTGTGTTTGTATTCATCCGAAACAGAAACTACAAAAGAATCGAGAATGTAACATCACATCCATCTCTGTCAGCACCTCTATCAAACCCAAATGGCGTGCAGTTTTTAAAAAGCTAATAGGAAGCGTCAGCAAAATAAGGACATGCTTAGTGCTATTCAGACTGGCTCCTCCTGTGTTAGTTCAAGTCTACTTCTCTTTTTAAATTACAAATGAATGATGAACAACATCCTGGGTAACAGCAGTCCGATGCTATATACCATAAGTCTCACCCAGACTGACTTAAAAACAGTGCTTAATATTTTTGGAAGTGCTTAGACCTTGAAGGTATTACAGTCCCCCTGCCCCCAACTCCATGTTTTCCTACTTTTTTGTCACTCGTCTGAGCACCTAGGACCACCTGTCATGAATCACAAGGCCCTTCCTGACTTTCAATCTTCCGATTCTCCAAGCACAAGCCTGACTTCTGCCAGGCGTGTACGAACAGTTCTACCCTTCCATCAATCATCCAGAAGACGCGATGACTAGGCAGGAGAACTAAGTGCCTGATTTTTTTTCTTATTTTATTTTAAGGTGTCAGAAGTGAAATTAATGGGCTACAGAAAGGGGCTATTAAAAGAGAGAAAAAATAAATAGATAGAGGAAATGAAGTTCATGTTCCAGAGAGCACGAATTGGCTCTTGACGAACCTGGTAAAGTTATATTGACTAAAATGCCTGTGGAGAAAGAGACTCCTAAAAACCCCAAGTTGTGAATTGCATGCGACTGTCACGCGATTATTTCCTCTCTTGAACAGTGGTTTCACCTCGTGGGCACCGCAGACGGAGCTCACGGCTCACTTTGATCAGAGCGACTCTACTTTAATTTCCTGATCAAGTTGTTACGGGACAGGGACCAGGCCCAAAGCAAGTCTGTCTTGGGCTAGTCATTCTTGACTTCATGCAGGAAATATTTTACAACATAGTCCAGGTGATTCTGAGAGGACATGTATTGAAGCTGGGGACAGGAAATCAAGGAAGGGCTTAGGATAGAAGAAGCAACAGGAGAGAAACTAGATGGGGCTGCTTTGGCTCCCTAGAAATGTTATAGAAAAGCAGGGAGCCAGGGCAAAGGGACCTTGGGGACAGGCTCAGGGGGTCAGCCCGGGACGAGCTGCCGCTGCCCACTGCTCCCTGATTGCGGGTCTTGTGGGGACCCTTAGAGTTTAGGAGAGAGGAAGTCAAAAGTTCATGCCTGAGAAGGGGCACAGACATACTGTGAAGTGAGCCCCTATTATGGTATCCTTTGTCCTGTGATTTTTTTCTCTCTCTTCTGAAGATGAAAACCTTAGGGAGGTTTTCATCAGAATATTCACTGGCTGCCCTGGTGGGTTGGCTCAGCGGTAGAGCATCAGCCTGGCATGTGGAAGTGCCGGGTTCAATTCCCGGTCAGGGCACACAGGAGAAGCACCCTTCTGCTTCTCCACCCTTCCCCCTCTCCTTCCTCTCTATCTCTCTCTTCCCCACCCACAGCCAAGGCTCCATTGGAGCAAACTTGGCCCGGGTGCTGGGGATGGCTTCATGGCCTCCGCCTCAGGCACTAGAATGGCTCTGGTTGTAAGGGAGCAAAGGCCCAGATGGGCAGTGCTTCGCCCCCTGGTGGGCATGCTGGGTGGATCCTGGTCAGGTGCATGTGGCAGTCTGTCTGCCTCGCCAGTTCTCACTTCAGAAAAATACAAAAAAAAGAATATTCATTGGCTTTCCAGGTGCATTTTTAATATGCTGATGCATCAAAATGAGCATATAGAGGAGTTTGGAATTATTCTTTGGTTGGCTATACTGGTTTACTTTTATCTTGGGTCTATTTGAATCTGAGTTTTTGTTATTTGTTCCCCTGACTTCATCCTTCCTTGGGTTTGGCTGGCACAAATGGCACTAACTGGGTCTCTGTCCTCTCTCTCCCTGCCCAGGGTGATTTAAGTTATTTATTCTCTGGTCAGAGAGGAGCGGTATAAGCCGCTTTTTCTCAAGTGTCCTTGGCTAGGGGAGATAGGTCTTGTGATTCACTAGCTGCCTGTAAATTGGCCCAATTGTTTGGCCTTGTTTAACCCTGTGAGTAGTATAGACGTTCATGTCCATCCTCATGCCTCCTGACCATCCAGAGTATACGATTGATTTATTTTAAAAATGTGTAAGGCAACATTAAAAAAAAAGGCAAACGTATGTTCTTCTTATTTCCATAAATTGGTTATCAAACATACATGATTTTAAGTTAATAATACTGGAACTAGTTTCATTTTTTGAAAAAAAACTCACTCCCGGGGGTCAATGAGCATGAAAAAAACTCACTGCTCAAAGAGTTAATTATCTTGTCTCAATTTCTCCATTTCACTTGCCCAGGAGTTTTTCTAATGTCTTCCTGTCTTGCCTCAAAGTCACAGACTCATCTTATTTGTATATGATCCAATTCATTAAAGAACCCTTTCAGATGTGCTCTGGGCAGGCCACTATAATCCATATTGACCCCTCCATTAAAATGATCACACCCGTGGGGCTCTAAAAGTTATGGCAGTGACTGTCGGCATGGCGAGGTAAATGTCATTGAAAGAAGAATTGATTTTTCATGTTTCCTGAAGGAGAAGGGCATGCCACGCCACGTGGGGCCTTGGGGGATATGCCAGCTTGGGTCAGACAGAAACAGGCGTGAGGGGAAAAGCAAGGCCAGGGACTTTTCGGGGTTTCTGTAAGAAAGGCAAAGCCGGGCAGGGCAGACAGTTTAGGACTGACTAGTTCAATTCCTGAAGGCTTCGGGGCATAGTGCCTGTCCTTAGCTGTCTGGTCCCTAGCCCTGGCTTGCTTTAGGGCAGGGGAAATATTGGCTTGGGCTGAGATTCAAACAAGAAGGTGGGTGGGGGCACAGCCACGACCATCCCATCTGCACATGAAAAGTATGTTCCAGGTGAGTTGTCAGCCATTCCCAGAAATTAGTAGAGATGGGGGGGCAGTCTCTCCCTGGGTCTGTATGGCCCAAGGTTTGGGAGGGTGCCAATACACCATATGAAATATAAAAACTTAAACAAAATATAATAACGCACCCTAAAGAACCATTTCTTTCCAATAAATGAAGCACTGTGCCTTCCTTAAAATATGACACCATTAGCCTGACCTGTGGTGGCGCAGTGGATAAAGCGTCGACCTGGGAACACTGAGGTCGCCAGTTCAAAACCCTGCACTGGTCTGGTCAAGGCACATATGGGAATTGAGCTTCCAGCTCCTCCCCCCTTTCTCTCTCTCTCTCTCTCTCTCTCTCTCTCTCTCTCTCTCTCACTCTGTGTCTCCTCTCTAAAAAAAAAAAAAACAAAAAAACAAAACATGACACCATTCAAGAGAACATTAATATTCTAGTTGGCATTGAAAAGAGTCTTCCTTCCCTGCTTTTGGAAAGGACGGTAGCCCTTGATTAAGGGTGTAAAAGGGCTCTTACAAGACATGGTTGTGGAGCTTGAGCTGGCTTTGTCTATCCTCAGGAAGAGCAAGGAATGCAGTGGACGTTCCAGCCTCCTACGATTCTGTCTCCGCAGACCCAAAGCATGCACGCTGAGGGTCGCAGGAAGTAGTGACTACCTTGTACAAAAGTGGCTTTCCAAAGTATGGCGGCAATCAGGAGTTCTTTCTTCTCTGATAATGTCTGTTAGACTGTTGTTGCCAATATATGCTTTTCAGCTGTGTGTAGTGTGTGTGAGAGTGTGTGCGTGAGCGTAATTGTGTCCAGCTCAACTGCTCACTGGAACGTTGGAGACTTCACACCCGTGGGGTAGTTTTCTAAGGGCCACGCATGAGTAAGAGCCATAATGAATTGTTCTGCAAAAGGATCCCCTTGTGTTTTTTGTTTTCAGTTTAGTTTTGTTTTGTTTAGGGGGGCTACATTAATTTCACATTGGGGAGAAGCATTGCCAGGAAGAAAGATATGGAGCAAAACCAAATCCTGAGGATAATCTGTAAATTTTTCTATAAAACCAGAGAGCAAAGGTAGGGCTATTGAATACTCCCTAATGAATTAATTCAGCAAATGTATATTGAGCTTTACGATGTGTGAGGAAGTGACCTGGTTACTGGGAAGTGTAAGAATGAATAAGTTAGACCAAGACAATGGTACCCCCCCCTTCATGTGTACATTGCACTGGGAGATGTGGATACATTAGAAATCTCTCTATACAT
Organism: Rhynchonycteris naso; assembly: GCA_037038555.1. Taxonomy (NCBI): domain Eukaryota; kingdom Metazoa; phylum Chordata; class Mammalia; order Chiroptera; family Emballonuridae; genus Rhynchonycteris; species Rhynchonycteris naso. The sequence goes on from CM073001.1 coordinate 12,606,628, forward strand.
CATGTATCGTTGGTTTGTTTTATTTTAAATGTGCACTTATTTTATTAGACATGAGATGATGTTTTGCACATACTATTTTTTAAAGACCCTATTGACTTCTGGATTAAGAATACAACAGGAAAGCAGGAAGACCAGAGGAAGAAGTACCCCAGTAATCCAGGTGAAAGATTACATGGCTTGAATTAGGTTGTTGTGAGTGAATGGAGTGAGCAGTGGCTTGCAAGTCTTAAACTCCAAGGAATCACTGAATTCTAAGATACAAGGCAGGTCTTAGAAAGAAGAAAAAAAAAGGCAGTAAAGAAAAGTATGGCTTTTTGTCAAATTCAGTCCTCTGCTCAACTCTGGGCAGACATGCAGGATTCAATGAATGTCACAGTTTCATCAATGCTAAACCGTTACTGACAGTGACAAGCATGCGGTAGTAGGGAGCAGGCAGGAGACAGAAAAGCAGCTTCCGGGTGGGTAAATCTGGGAGGGTGTGAGATAAATCCTCCTCTTCCCAATGGATACTAATGGGGGAGGGGGGACTCTGGGAATGTGGAAAAGATCAAGAGAGGGGCTCTTGAGATTGTATGTGTGTGAACTATTCAGGAAAAGAATATAGGTTCTGATCATAAGAAACGCCTCTTCTTGTGCTTTGCACACTTATGTTTACTTCTGTTTTTGTTTTGGTTGTTGTTCTATGTCTGACACACTAGAGGATTAGGGAAGGTGCAGATACTCCAGTACTTTCAGCCTTTTGTACAGTGCATTTTCACCAATGTAATCAAAGTTGGGTTTGCATCTCATTTGCATAATCAAACAACTTTCTTTGACTTGTCATTTGCTTTTCTGATGTTCTTGTTTAATAAAAAAAAATCAAATGCTTCTTTTTCTTTATCATTTCATATTCATTTTGAAATGTCCCCTAATTTTTGTGAGCAGTATATTTCAGCACCTTTTTATAGGTGACTAGGTAGAAGTAAAGAACTGTCCCCTGATATAAGAGCACGCACAAAACAGAGCTTACAAAAACATACTTGCTACCTCGACTGACCATTTCTTGGAAACTGGACAGAAAGACGCCAATGAGGACCAAGGCACATCTTGGTGCTAGAGCTCAGAGAACATGGTTGTGAAAAATAAACTCGATGTCGTAAGAGTTGAGGGACATTTTTTCCACTACTGGCTATTCCCTCTCACAGCAGGATCATCACCTTGGTCGTCTATAACAAGGTAATGTTTTTCTAATGAACAAGTTGAGTATATGTGATCAGCCTTCCTCTGAAATTTGCTCCGTCCCAAATGCCTGTTATTCCAGTTGTTAAATTACTTCACGTCATGCTTCAAGGCTTATGGAGTATACAACAACCAAACAAGAACGACACTTTGCATAGCATTAAATGCCAAATATTCTTTGACACTCCAGTAACTGAATGACAGCAAAAAAAAAAAAAAAAAAAGAAAAGAAAAAGAAAAAGAAAGAAAGAAAATACATGTGTGTTGAGGTTCCTTGTTGTTCGAATTGCCAAGTGAGCTCAGCTTGGGAGAGATTGGCTTACCAAGTGTCAGAACCATGTTAATATTGTTATTATTCTCTCTGAGTGAAATATAGAATGCCGCTTCCTCTAAAAAACATTATCGAGAGTGAGGATTACCATTACAATTTGTATAATTATTGCAGCGCCAATAACTGGGTTCCCTTCATCAACTATTTATTTATGTAACGACGCTGGCTCTTTCAGCAATGCTGATTTTAAAGGTGTTTGGTGGACTGTTGCATAGGATCTTTGCTACCTAGCTGAATATTTAGTTCATAGGTGGGCTTGTTAAGCATTCAAGAGTGAGGAAAAAATAGGGCACTCGCTATGATTTAACTCACAGTTTGCAGAGGATGAACCAGAGGGCACTGACCTGGATGATGACACTTCCTGCTACTCTGATCAGCTGCTTTTCTTGCATTCAATACCCTACCGGGGGTGTGGCTTCTCCCCCGTTTTGCATTCAGATGCATATCAAAATAAGTAGTACTTTCAGAGCTATGAAAGGAAAAAAAGACTTTTGCAAAAATACATGGTTGTATAGATGGTCCAAGTGGAAATATCTCTCTGTCTCTGAGATCACAAAGATATGAAATAATCCATTTGGAAATCTGGAGCTCAATATCTTAGCCATCTTGCATCTTGGTCACTGAAACCCAACATGGGCTCTAACTTTACATTTTCTTGGTCTGTCATCGATTTACTGCTCTGAGGATTCTGGAGAGATTGGAAGGGAAGATGAAGACTTGTCAGAAGAGGGTATATGTGGGGTGGGCAGGAGTATGATGTCATGGGTGCTTGAGTGGGACTCTAGCAGAAATGAGAGAAGAGGAGCCAAACTAGGAAACATTTCTAATTTTCCCAAGTTTGGTAGAAAAATCATATTATCGCCACAGTACGGAAAGTGAGAGTCTGAAGTCAATCTCTCTTTAAGAGAGTAATGCTTAACAATCTACATATATTTATTTAAGAACAGGTAATAGGGTTCTGTGCATTCTTAGCAGCAAAATAAAGTAGTTTTCTGTGTACTATTAAAAAGTCCCTCACCACAATTGTATCATGAAGGCGACAGGCCACTGGCATTCGTTAAGCAAATCAGTGCCTGAGCCAATTCTTTCTGTCTGAACCTACAGACTGTGATACAGTCCACGCCACTTAATCTGGACCCAGGTAATAAGCACATCTTAATTAAGATGCCCCTCTGGGAACTGATTTAATGCAATATATATAATAGGATTTCAATTCTGGCTTAGCGTCTTTACGTTAGATAATAGGGATGGCGGGGGAAGTTTATGTCACTAATTTCACAAACTGAACACAATCTCAGTGTCTCAGCAGGACTATTTTGAAAGCTCAGAAGAGGGTAAAAATAAAGGAATAACATCAACTATTTCAGAATGGAATAAAGGGAATCGCTTTTAAATTCGTGTTCATCAGTGTTTTGTTTTTAGAAGCTATGTTTAAGTGCATTCTGATAGCCTCAATTGATCTCTCTTTTTGTGTAGGGTGTTTGTCATTGTTCAATATTTACTGAATTTAAAAGGTGGGTAAGGTTTTCTTTTGGTGTGTGTTTTTTTATGTTGAGTACTATATATATATATATAAATTTTGGATATTGACCTTTTATTGGAAATATTGGTGAATATGTTCTCCCATTTGGTGGGTTGTCTGTTCACTTTGTTGATGCTTTTCTTGGCTATGCAGAAACTTTTTAGTTTGATGTCAGCCCATTTGTTTATTATTTTTCTTTTGGTTCTCTTATCTGAGGAGATATATTAGAATAAATATTGCTATGAGAAATGTTCAAGATTTTACCTGGTGGGCATGAGCTAAAAGTTGTTGCCAGCCGCTGCCAGTGTCAGTTAAGATTACAAAAATAACTGACCCTAACCAAATCACAATAGCCTAGCCCCAAGCCAGTTTCAGTCAGGTTGTAAAAATAATGAACTAGACTTGAATCAGAATAGTTTCTGTAAGTACTAACTGCAGGCTGGAAGGAACCTTCCTACCCTAAAGGGACAAAGGAACCACCATGAGCATATGTGTCCAACCGATGCACAAGCACAGGATGCCAGCTACCTGTGCCAACCATCCCCCTACATAACCTCTCCCCTTAAGGCACAACCTCCCGCTGCTCAGACCAGCCTCAAATAAATATTCTTCCGGGTCAATTTTGATCCCCTCCAACTTCTTCCTGGCCATGGCTAGCTAATATTACCACCTATATTTTATCTTGGGATTTTAGAGTTTCAAGTCTAGTATTTTTAGCCTTTAATCCATTTTGAGATTATTCTGGTGTATGGTCTAAGAAGGTAACCCAGAGACCGTTACGCTAAGTCAGTGGTCGGCAAACTCAGTAGTCAACAGAGCCAAATATCAATAGTACAATGGCTGAAATTTCTTTTGAGAGCCAAGTTTTTTAAACTTAAACTATATAGGTAGGTACATTGTTATTAACATAATTAGGGCACTCCTAAACTGGTTTTTGCTAAAAAAAAAATCCTCAGTCTGATTGAGCCACATGTGGCTCACAAGCCACAGTTTACTGAGCACTGTGCTAAGTGAAAGAAGCCAGTCAGAGAAAGACAGGCAAACTAGAGTGGAGTTTGGAGAGGCTAGGTGGAGGGAAAGTGGAGGAATTGAGCAAAAAGAGAGAGAGAGAGAGAGAGAGAGAGAGAGAGAAAGAACTCATGGCCACTGACAATGGTGTGGTAATAGCTGGGAAGGTGATGGAGGGCATGGGAGGGGGGAATAGGGGGTGATAGAGACAACCTGTGGTGGTGAACACACCTACAGTGTATAGGTGATATGTTGTGGAATTGTGCTCCTGAAACTGTATAATTTTGTTAATCAGTGTTACCCTGATAAATTCAATAAAAAGGAGAAAAACGTGGTTTTCCCCAAATTCCTTTTTGATCACTTTAAGGAGAAAGGAGATTTTACCCTAGTGTCCTGATTTAAATAAAGACATATAAAGTATATAATTAAAAAGGCTTTTATAAAATTAGGATGCTGGCTATTTATTGTTAATGCTTTACGTTTTTATTTTTATGACAATGGTATATAGTTCAACTTGACCAAAGGTCAAATTTCTTTAAGAAAAGGTAATAGGGTTCAACAATGGTCTGCTTAGTCTTCCATCTATTCTCCCCGCCCCCTTTTGTCAATCGGTTCATTCATCCACTAATTAATTATTCAGTAATTTTTTTATTCAGTCATTCATTTATTGCACAGGCTTTATTGAGCTTCTACAATATCCCAAACCCTTTAATCAATACTGAATATTAACATGTGAGTAAGTTAATACGTCAGGATGCTCCCCTCTCTACAGACTGAGCACTACAGTGTCTACAGATGTCGAGAGCATCAGGACAGGGTGGGGCAGTCTTAGGGGAGTTGACATATGATCTCTGATGCAGACTTAGTAGACAGTTATAGTAAACAGTTGGGAGGTACCTTGGAACTGTGAGAAGAGACTGGAAAGTTAATGCAATTTAAAATTCTATATACTTTTTTTTTTAAAAGTTTCTCTCTCAGATCAGTTCTAATTGAGGATGATGTTACCTGTCTTTCAAGGTGTAGAGTTTTGGCTAAAAAATAAAATATTCCCAACACCCCTCTCTCTCTCTGTTATACCTATCTATCTATCTATCTATCTATCCATCTATCTGGTATTGACTTTCTTTTTCTGCAATACCTTACGCTTTCCGTCACAAGGATCTTCTACATGACTCACAGAAAGGCAGTTCTCTCAGGAGTGAAGGCCTGGTGTACAAACAAAGAAAGCTAATTCCCCAGGGCTTTGCATATTGATGAACCTTAAGGGGACTCCAATAAGTAACCTCTATTCATTTCATTTTGTTTGGCAGAGATTGCAAGAAAGCTCCCGGCAGTGAACTGAAACAAGCAGGAACCTTGAGTTCAATTGCATCACATTCTTGGGAATCATGGTAGGTGAGTTAGATGGCTATGCTTCATTGAATTAAGTATTTCACAGTCAGTTGCATTTATCTAGCTGTCGGACAACATTTAACATAATGTCTACCAATTATTGTATCATATTTTTAAGACCATTATATATTTTAAATTGAGTCAGTGCATATTTATTTATTTATTTATTTATTTTATTGAGTGAGAGGTGGGGAGCCAGAGAGACAGATTACTGCGTGCACCCTGATTGGGATCCATCCAGCAAGCTCCCTGCCAGGCGATGCTCTGCCCATCTGGATTCACTGCTCTTGCTCAGCAACTGAACTGTTTTAGCACCTGAGGTGAGGTCATGGAGCCATCCTCAGCACCCAGGGCCAACTTACTCTAACCATTTGAGCAATGGCTGTGGGAGAGGGGAGAAAGAGAGAGAAAGAGAAAAAGATAGAGAAAGAGGACGGGGCAAGGTAGAAAAGCAGATGGTTGCTTTTCCTTTGTGCCCTGACTGGGAATCAAACCCGAAACTTCCACATGCCAGGCCAACTTCTACCACTGAGCCAGCTGGCCAGGGCTGAGTCAGGGCATTTTGATTTGTCACTCCATACTCTTAAATTCCATCAATTTCCTTAGGCCCATCAGAAAAAAAGCTATTCAGTAACTATAACTGATTTGTGTTCTTATTTCTCCTAATGCAGATTATATGACATAAACCAAACAATTCCTGAGAAGTTACACATTTTGCAAACAAATGTAGAGGAAAGGTATTAGTTTGTCAGAACAGGATTTCTTCAAACTCCTTTCCACTACCTAAGGGAGCTGAAAATTATACATGATAATTATACATATTTACATCATATTTAAAACTTTGTAAATCATTTAACCCTTTGAGTAGTATGAACATTCATGTACACCCTTGTGCCTCCTGACCATCCAGAACATGATCGATTTATTTTAAAAATGTATAAGGCAACAATAAAAGAAGGCAAATTATGTTCTTCTTGCTTCCATAATTCGGTTATCAAACAAACATGATTTTAAGTTAATAAAACTGTAACTGGAACTACTTTCATTTGTTGAAAAAAAAACCCTCACTCCCGGGGGGTCAGAGAGCATTAAAAAACTCACTACTCAAAGGGTTAATGTACATTTGACCTGTTCAGACCAATGATCCACCTCTGAGAGCCAAATCGTTACTTTCTTTTTTTATATACAATATTAACTTCACATTATGAAAAGTTGTTACCATTGAGCAAGTCACTAAAACAGTTCAATCATGAATACGTGAAATTTTGAACTTGGGCTTCTTTTTCCCCCAAGTTCACAAAACTTCAGGTGACAAAGTGAATTCTACACATCTGGACATCCATTTGTGAAATTTTAGCAAAGGACACTTTAATGTCTACATCTATAGATATTCTTTCAAACCTTTCCAAAAGACAGATAACAAACATGAAAACCAACCATAGTAACATTGCTAAGGTTCTTTTGAATATTCGGCAGACCACCCAGAGGGTAAGGCCATAGGTTAATCATTACAGCGGTCCTATGGAATAGCGTTTGTGATGATCTCCACTTAACTAGCTCCAGGTTGAAGAGGTTAAGTGACTAGCCCGGGGCGGTTTGATCTAGAGCTGGTGGTGCCCAGCCCTGCTCAGGGAGATCCTAATACACACAAGACTTCCCTGCTCTTGCTTGTCTCCATAAAGTACTGGTTTTTATTGCCTCATATGTGCCGTCTCAGAATTCTAAATTTTATCCTACACCTGAAAGTCCTGTACCTGTGCCTCCTGATATTGCCTGAGAAATCGCTGTTCTGTCACGTGCCGCACAGAAACCTGACGGCCTGTCCTGGACACCTGAAACTCTCAGCAAGTTTCTGTTCGTTATTATACCTGAACGCTTGAGTTTGCTGAGTTGTTTGTAACCTGTATGTTTGTCTTTGAAAGTGGTTACTGGTAGCTTGGGACAATAGCAACAACAACAAGACACCCTTTATAACTACAGGGGGTCCTTGGGTTATAACACAGTTCCATTCCTATGACCATGACATAACCCGAATTTTGGTGTAAGTTGAAACACACATTAACCTAACACAAATGGAACATTTGCACTTTTTTTTTTCTGAAGTGAGAAACAGGGAGGCAGACAGACAGACTCCCGCATGTGCCTGACCGGAACCCACCTGGCATGCTCACCAGGGGGCGATGCTCTGCCCATCTGAGGCATTGCTCTGTTGCAACTGGAGCCATTCTAGCACCTGAGGCAGAGGTCATGGAGCCATCCTCAGTGCCTGGGCCAACTTTGCTCCAATGGAACCTTGGCTGCAGGAGGTGAAGAGAAAGATAGAGAAAAAGGAGAGGAGGGGGGAAGGGTGGAGAAACATATGGGCGCCTCTCTTATGTATCCTGGCCGGGAATCATACCCTGGATTTCCACATGCCGGGCCAATGCTCTACCGCTGAGCCAACCAGCCAGGGTCAATATTTGCACTTTTTACAGTCCAAAATGGTGTAGGTAAGAGTATTAGGGAATACCGATTCCCTCACTCACACTCCACATTACTGCATATTCTTCCGCTGTACAGCAAAACTAGTTTGCCCACATAGCCAGTAAGTACGATGCTAGTAGTGTAAGCCAAAACATTCACATCTCAATTTTTTAAAGATTTTATGGGAGTGAGCGTTGTAAACTTGAAATGTTGTATTTCAAGACTGTCATAACCCAAGGACCCCCTGTACCTCAAAGATAAATGGATTAATTGAAGGAATGGGGAGTCTCTAGAAGCAACTGGAACTTATAGAACCTAAAACTCAATCGTTCTCTCTCTCCCCCTCCTAACCTCTTCCAAAATTGTCTTTGATCTGTCCTTCTTTCTGCTTCCTATAACTCTGGCCACCAGTGCTTAAATAAGAACATGCCTGCTCCATGCCTGAATTTCCTTCTTCAACTGACCACAATCATCTGATTACTTCAGAAACATTTCTTCTTATAATACAAATTATTAAGAAAATATGTGCCTCTTTCTGTGTCCTTTATTCTATTCCACTCATCTCTGTGTCTATCCTTCCAATAATTCCCTAGTCTTATTTCATACAGCTATATAATAATCCTTGAAAGTGGGTAGATTGACTTCTCCTATGTTATACTTCCTTTTCAAAATTGTTTGAGCTATTCTAGGTCATTTTCCTTTCCATATAAGTTTTAGAATAATCTTGTCTCTTTCCACAAAACAATTGCTGGGAATCTGATATGAATTGTGTTAAGTCTATATATCAATTTAGGGAGAGTTGGTATTTTTACCACGTGTGTCTTCCAGTCAATAAACATGGCATGTCGCTTCACTTATTTAAATCTTCCTTGACTTTTACATCAATGTCATGTAGTTTTAAGCAAAAAAAAAAAAAAAAAAAAAAGTGGTGAAATATGTGAATATAGTAACATGTTTCTCAAGGACCATCTTTTTCTCCCTGGAATACATTTCATTTTGTCAGAAAATAAATTATTAAGAGAAATACATGTTTTATCTTAGCCCTCCCTGTATTCTAATATCCTAGGTCCTGTCAGCTATGACTAATGTAGACAGAGCTTTAAAGAGATCAGGTGGTCTTTAGGGCATCTGAGGGTCATGCCCGTAGTATGTGTTGCGTATTGCTGAACATTTCAACACAAAAGGAGTAGAACCAGCCCTTTCTTCTCCCAAACAATCATTTACAAGCTGGCTCACTTTATTAAATTCCAATCAATTAGAGTAAAAAGGAAGAGCTAGATCTCAAAATCTCAGGCATGTATTAATTTGCAAGGATAACAAATAAATCACTATCTTCAATGAGTTTCTGTCCATTTTAGAGACGTTAACCTTCTCCTCTTAAGATCACAGACTATTTTTACAACATGCTGGGTAACTGTAAAGTTGTCTAGATTTTCTGGGTACTGATGTCCATTGAGTTAATCCTGCCATTTCAAAACAGTATTTAAAAGTGCCTTTAATAAACAATCTAGGTGAGAGAAATGGAGCTATTTAGACCAGATATTAATCAGCTTGGTATTGAAAGCAAGGACATAGCAGGTATAAACTTGCATGGCATAGCTGTGGCCACACTATGTCGTATGTCAAGACTGTTGTAACCTGAGGACCCCTGAACCTCAAACAGCTGATTTGCTAGGATGGGTATTACTGACCAACACTGTTTACAAGTCTCTGGCCTTCTGCAGACAGTAGAATCCCCTCCACTCTCCAGTTTCTTCAGCAACTGCTGACTGTTTTTAATGAATGCCTATTTCCTCCATCAAGCATTTACTTGGTAACTAAAATTATATTCAGTCTAGTAGGCTCTTCTGTTGACAATGACTAGTGGGTTAGTTCAAGAGGCCATTCCTGGGCGGGGGGAGTGTAGCTGTCCTTGACTTGTAAGCAGTCATGGGGAAGTACCGATAGAAATGAATACCATTAAAGGATGTCCATTAGCATTGTTGACTCAAGATAATTGAACAGAGGTCCTAAGCTCCTGGGTTGAGGCAGGGAACAGAGAAAAGTCACCTTTAGTGTGCACATGAGAGAAAGGCCAAGGCAGGAGGCTCCTGCCAGTCAAGTGAGGATATGCTAGACCCACTATATCTAATTAGCTCCTTGTTTCAGATTCTTGGACAAAACTTGCTTGGACAGATTGTCAGAGAGCTGACAGGAAAAATTCCATATAATCTAAGATTTTAATTTAGGGGGCTTGAGATTCCTCAGTACACTGGCGAGCTGTATTGGTGGGAGTCTCAATACATGTGGATATGATTAGCAGAAGGAAAAAGGAAACTGTTATTTTATTCTTTAACTGAATAAAAGTAGATATGTTAACTTACCATCTAAAATAATATACAACTATGTTGCTAAATTTTTGTTCTTGTTGCTGTTATAGATTAGAAAACTGATGGTCAAAGAATTTGAGTGGTTTATTTAAAATCCCAGGATAGCTTAGATAGTTCAAAACTATAACTGAGTTTTAGTGATTTTGTTCCCCAGGCTTTTCCCTTTAGACATACCACCTAAAATTTCTAAGGAAAACACAAATGATTATTGGAGGGAGTGGTAGGTAAGGGTAGAAGGGGAATAAATGATGATGAAAGGAGACTTGACTCAGGGTGATGAACACACAATACAGTGTACAGATGTGCTGTGGAAATTGTACACCTGAAACTTGTATAATTTTGTTAACCAGTGTCATCCCATTAAATTCAATAAAAAGGAAATCAACAAATAAACACATTCAATTGCCTATCTATTGAAAAACGTAATCTTTCCAGGTTCAAAACAGTGTATATATACGTTTTATCACATTTCCCAGTGTGCCTATGTTTGGTTGTCTCAAAATTGAACACAGAGGAAAAGAATTCTCATTTTCTGTCTCTTTTGGCCTATATCCTCTGTACTAATAAGACACCAATATTTTGTGATTTAAAGAAAGGTTGTAATAAGCTATATCATTGTTTTTTACAGACAATAAGAGATCTAAAATTCCTTTATTACATCACTCATTAGGGAAAGAGGAACAGTAAGCCTCTGTGATAATTGAGCCAGTCATCAAAACTTAAGCCAGAAGTGACAGGGGTGAGGGGAAGGTTTGATGTTTAAAGGTGAGGGTCTACAGGTATTATAACATATACTACTGAAAATCTGCTTAAATAAAGGATGTATTTTTTGTGGGGTTTTTGGTTTTACCTTAGAATCAATGTATATTGCTTTTTTGATTCCGGAGATACTAGAATATTCGTGTATTGAAAAGCAATTCGAAGTTTCCACTTCTAAGAAACTTATGGATTATAAAGAATGGAATTAAAAGGGTGGGAAGACCATTGTGAGGCTCACAGAATCCCGTTCTGGCCCCGACGTGTCTCTCTCTCTTCATGTTCTACACGCCACACCTAAGTCTCTACTGTTTCCATAGATAGTCTTATTTCTCTGCAATAAAATTTTTATTCAGATGCATATCAAAATTCATTGAAATGTATATTAGAGCTTTGCCTGAATCTCCCTCTTAATAATTTCCTTCACATTGTAACCGCTCCCCTGATCTAAGCTTCTAAAACTCTCTCATTCTTTTTCTACATTCTCTTTGTTCTGGAAATCTTTTCTGATTTCTACCCACTCCTCTTTTTGAGAAGCTGGACATGAAGGGGTCCCATCTGTTGTCCCAATCTCTGTCTTCTCTGCACACAGGAGGACGGTCTGATCTTTCATTTTTATAGGTTTCATTTTTAAAACACATGCCATTTGATTCTTACACATGGGCACCCCAAACTCCCCTTGTCATGCTAGGTGTGGGCTATTGCTGCTGATTAACTGACATTTCATTTTCTCACATGGCGTTTCTGCCTGCTGTCACCTTCCATGTTAGTCTCATGCCAGTTTGTGCAACTACTTGAATATTTATCAAATTTGCCTGATTTGTAAAAAATAAAGAAATGTGGAAAACAGGAGAAAGTAACTGTAGGAGTATTAAGTGGAATGTCATAAAAGTACAATAAAAACTTTTAAAAAGCAGGATAGAAAATATTAGCGTGGATATCAAAAGCACTCCATGTCGAGGGTGGGCTGGACATGGTTGAACTTAAGCCAGTTCTCAGTATGTTGACTGCAGAACAGAGGGACAAAATTAAGGGAATGATACAAAAAGCTAATATTACTGTTATCATCAAAACTTACATCTGAAAGGTAAAATCTGTGATATTATATCATGCTTTTGTTTTCTAGAAATAGATTACCCTAATAATTTATAATTCTAATATTTATGATTTGCATTTTTGAATTTTTTGCATTTTTTTTTGTGTTGTGTGACAGAGACAAAGACAGAGAGAGGGACAGGTAGGAACAGACAGGAAGGGAGAGAGATGAGAAGCATCAGTTCTTCATAGTGACACCTTAGTTGTTCATTGATTGCTTTCTCACATGTGCCTTGATCGGGGGGCTATAGCAGACTGAGTGACCCCTTGCTCAAGCCAGCGACCTTGGGTTTAAGCTAGTGAGCCTTGCTCAAACCAGATGAGTCCACACTCAAGCCAGGGACCTTGGGGTTTCAAACCTGGGCCCTCCGTGTCCCAGTCCGATGCTCTGTTCACTGCACCACCACCTGATCAGAATTGGCTGCATTTTTATAAGAGTCTTATTTATAAGGTGGGCAGCTTCTTGCAATATTTAGCTGAGTTGAAGAGCATCATGATGACTCCTTCTTGCCAGACATTCTCACATTGCTAGTCTTCTGGATATAGAGGAAAATAGTGGTCTTCTTTCCTTTTTTGTGTGTGAATATTAGGCTGTGAGATTAAACTACCTTCTCTAATATCTAAATAATAATAAAAAAAAGGTAGAACCTGAATTCAAATACACGTTTTGCCTTTAAATCTAAGTGGGTTTTATTTATTTCTTTTTTCTATCTTGTATGAATATAATTAGTGCAACTCACTATAAATGTAGACAGCTTTCTATAAGATGCCAAAGAAACACTAACATAGAATGGAAGTAGTCAAAAAGACAATGAAATGATATACAGTGATCTCAGAGTTTAACAACATATTGAAAATTCACTTTTCCCATCTCTCCCACAATATGTCGCTCATCCTGAAACCTCTCCCTTCCATTACTTCAAATACCTAGAATGTCATTAAATCCAGCTCACAGAGTTCTCATCGCTCCTTCTTCCCTTTCTGCCTCAGCCTTTTCCTATGTGGATTACTCGAGTCGCTACCTTTATTTCCACCGTCTGGTCCCTCGGCATACATTAGTATTTGAATTCTTTACAGTGGAAAAGGACAAGGTGCTTGCCAAATGATAGGCGCCCCCACCCCGCCATAGCCATGAGGGAGGGAGTATTTCAAACATGTGTACATCATTTGTAAAACTCTTCTGAAAGTATCTGGGCTTTGACGGAGGAGCCCTACAAACGGATCGTGTGAATACACCCAATGTATTTTGCATAGCCAGGTAAAATGATTCGGGACAATGAATGTCTGCCCTAAAGTGGTCATTTCAGCTTGGGCAGTTCTTTACTCTGTGGAGCAGAGTTCTTTACCTGTACACAATGTGGCGTAGCAGAGAGTGAGGGTAGAACACTTACAATGAACTTGAAGCCGCTTCCCAGAGGAAAGCAAGCGAAGGCAGCTGTATTTTCTCTCCTTGCGAGACTGAGGTAAATTTCCCGAGCTGCGGCATGTTGAGCAGTTATTTAACCTCATTAAACATTATGACCTTCTTCTTAAAAATCGACAATATGACCAGTCTTGCATTGTGAGTTAGGAGAACAAGTGGTCACGGAACCAATGAGTGGACCCTCAGTAACTCACATCCCCTACCATCATCTTCAAATCCTAAGGAGGCTTATGCGTCCCATGTTCAAAGCTTCTCAACAAAACTTCTTTGGATGGAAAACATGTTTTAAAATAGATAAATGTGTCAACAGGTAAATATCCTGTCTTTCAGTATACAGACTAACACCTAATGAAGTTTAGGAAATTGTGGTGTGAGCCATTTTTGGTGGCAGGGAGAATTTCAGCAGGTGAACTGACGCGGTCAGGAGTGAGGAACAGGACAGACGCTCAGAAAGGAACGCTAGGGGCGAAGAGGGCGTTTTTGCAACAATGGTGATCAGGGAGAGAAAGAAAGGCCTTTCACCCTTAAGAATCAGGCAAAGAAAAGGTCAAAATGTGCTGCGGGGGTATTTGTTATTGCTGTCATTAGTGATTTGTTTTCTGTTTCCTCTTACATCCAATATGGAAGACAATCTTATGGGTTTAGATGTGTTCCCACAACCTAGTGCGTAGAAAACAGGACCTGGATAAACTGAGCTTTATTGGTTAGAGATAAAAAATGGGATGGGGCTTGTTAAGTTATAATGCTGAACCATCAACCATTGTTCATTTGGAAATAAAATAGATGAAAAGCTCTCATTTTTTCATTCGGGTGTAGTAAGCCCATCATTTGACATAAGCAAGTGTTAGATGTAAGCAAAAGGTCCTCGTCATTATGCTTCTGGCCTCCCAAGAACCTGGTACCAATATTCTAGCCTCTCTTTGTCACCCAGTCACACGAATTAGAATTGTGAAGTCTCATCAACCCTTCCTCACCTCCAGACTCAGTCAGGTACTCCTTAATCTTCCCCTAACTCCCCATCCCATGACCCATGACCACTGCCTGGCCCTTTCTCTCCCGGACAATTCACTTGGGACGGCCCCTTTTCAGGTTCTGTCCCTCTCATTCTTTAATCAGTCTGAGAAGCAATCTTTCTGAAACCAGAATCAGCTTCTTGTCTTGAACCTCTCCATGGCACCCAACGACAGCACACATCTAAACCCTTCATGTATGTCACATGACAAGCTTTCCAGAATCACATAAGGACGACTTACTTTTTTTGCAGCCTGTTTTTAGCCTTCCAGTCATGATGTTCAGTCTTTCCCATCGATGCATGAGATGTATGCCCCTCCTGGAATTCTCCACACTCACCAGGTCTGCTTGGAAAAAACATATTACTGTGTTTTGCGGGTTCAATCCCCAGTCAGGGCACATACAAGAATCAATGAATGAATGAATAAATAAGTGGAACAACAAATCAATGTTTTCTGTCTCTTTTTCTTCTTTTCTCTCTAAAATCAATTTAAAGTTTTTTAATCAGCTTATTTAATATCTTATTCTTTTGTAAATTCTGTTTTTCATTTTTCAATTAAATTTATTGGGGTGACATTGGTTAATAAAATTATCTAGGTTCCTAGTGTATATTTCTATGATACATCATCTGCATATGTTTGGGTGGTATTTTGTCTACCACCCAAAGTCAAGTAGTCTCTCCCTATTTATTTTTTTAAATCATGTTATTTAAGCTCTTAGTCTTTTGTAAATTTTTGACTGTCATTGCCCCAGCCACCAAAAGTGATGATATCACCCTCCTTTGGGCAACATAGCATAGCAGCGGGGTACCTGGGCTCTGCCGTGGGACAGCTCAATTTCTGATTGAGCCACGTCCTTTTCACATTATCTCAGGCAGGTAAGTCAAACTTTCTGGCCCCAGATAACTGTCTGGAAAATAAGAGTGATCACAGCAGACCTCCCACATGTGGCTGTTGTGATCATCTGATGAGATCATACTTGTAAATATTTATTCAGTGTGTGGCACAGAGGATGTGCTTATTAAATGATTGCTCTCTTTGTTATGATTACCAGATGACATGGATCAATGTGATAAATGTTGGGTAGCCCTACAGAGTAATGACTTGTTTACATGCTATTTCTTATATATGTGTTCAAATTCCTTCGAGGAAAGGAACCACACTTTATTCACTTCCTCATTTCAGTACCCCTGAGCTCAGCACCGATTGTGGACAGGACACAATGCTCTTTGAATGCGTGAATACATTTTCTAAAATAAGACCTCCCCCCACCCTTTCTCTCCCTTATGATAGTCTTCTTTACTGACATTAGCATCCCCTATGAGAAGGTATTTCAGGCAATGATATTTTGGAAAACCACAACGGTGCTCTACTTCAAAAAGACATTTCTTGGATGCCACATTTAAACGAGAATAACTTAGGAAACAGTTTCTACACAGCAGGTTGTTAGATTAAACAGGGATGCCCTTGGTTGGAAGGCCCAGGCAGAAGCCAGTTCATGGCCTGCTAATGTCTGCAAAGTATACCATCCTAACCATTACCCACAGCTATCTCCAAATACAATCAAAACCAATTACCTTCACAATATCTACCAGGAAAAGGAGAATGACTGGGAACTAACGTGTTTTTTTTTTTTTTTTTTATGAAATACTTTGCAAAAGACCCCTTGCTATCTCGAAGTGAAACAACATTACCCAACAGGGTTTCCCTGGAAATAAAACTCTGACACAGGGAGGACTGCAAGTTCTAGTTCACATCAGAAACACTGCTTTGGGTCGTTCTTTTCATGGGAGTTACTAAAATTAAATTATTGCAGACAGGAAGCATAGGCGTGCCCTTGCGCTTCGACCTAGGAAGCTCAGCATGGACATTAGAAATCAGTAATCACGCAGGTTAGGATGGTTTCAGCAGAGTCATTAAGTGAGACAATTTGTGTAATTTGGTCTGAAAGCACCTACTGTTCTATCCAGCACGTGTTAGCAGTCCGTGTTTCTGGGGTTCTTTCGTCTTCTCTTCCCAAAGAGCAGCTTACTGTCTCTCTGAACACAGTTTATTGGCCATTTGTAGATGCACACTATTTCCCCTGAACTGATATAATTTATATATATAAACTTCCCTATTTTTCCTTCCCTCAAGAATCTTGCAATCTTAGAAATAGCATGTGAACAAGTCATCAAGTCATTATCTTATAATAACAAATATATATATTTATTATATGTAACTCATATAACTTACTTATAACTAATTATATATATTTACAGTACTTCTTATATATAACATAAATACCACTGTATATTATTTATATATGTCACTGCTTATTCTATGCATATGCATATATGTGTATATCGTACATCTTATAGGTAAATAATTTATATTCCTTTACTAATAAGATATATATATATATATATATATATATATATATATATATATAATTACATACACACACACATACTCTCACACACATTGGTGGTTAGGGCCACTGAGAGAATATATATATATATATTCTCCAAAGTTGTGAAATGTTTCAACAGATCAAGTAGCCAGGTTGTTTTCCTTTTTCTCTTTCAATGTGATGGCTTCAGGGTTTGGCATTGTAATTATATTTTGAATGAAACTTTCCAGATCAAAAACTATCCCTGTTTAACAAGCAAAGTTCCAACACAGTGCACATTTCATTACCATTGTCAAACATCAAATTACACGAAACCCCAGCTAATCTTCCACGGCCTTGCCTACCACATCGTTAGTGATCACAAACCCCACAAATGTAGAACACTCCTTTAAAAATATAGATAATGCATATTAACAAACTGCAGACACCGCTTTTTTCAGATGCTTTGTCACCAGAGGCCTTGGGGGGGGGGGGGCGCAGTCCCACAAAAGCGCTGGAGGTGGGTCCCAGGGGCAGCAACTCAGACACTGGGGATGCATTTAGCTGGCTACACATTTTTCAGACAGAATTGTGTTTTACAATCATTTCTGTTATAGTAATTGGAACAGTAATATGACTTAACAGGTGACCTGAGAGACTGAAACGTGTCTATCAAAGGGTTTTTAAATGCTTTCCAATTCTTTGCTCTTTTAATGGGGAAGGTCAGAGAGCACTAAATCATGGACCTGCCTGAGTTAATGTACCAACACCCCATGACGTAAGAATTATTATAACCATTTGACAGGCTAAGAAAAATCAAAGCCCATAAGGGACTGAACCCAAAATATCATTTCCTTTGTCTAGATGCCAGAACCTGTGTTTGAAACGGGGGGTGGGGGGTGGGGGGGGAGGAGATAGGAAACTCACGTTTACTGTTATTACTTAGAAGACTCTATGGGACCTTTCTGCTCTTTTTTTCTTCATGTTTGTCAGTATTGTTATGCCCATTTCACAGGGGAAAACGCTGATGACAGAGAGGAATAAGGCAAATCATCCAGAGTCCCGGGACCACAAAAAGGTGGGTCCTGTGTCGGTAGCCTTGCTTATTTTACTGTAACACTTTTCTTTTTCTTTAATAATATATCTGAACTCAGAAGTCTAAAAAAAAAGCTTTACTCAAATTCTTAAAATGCATTGACAACACTAATCATCCCAATGACTTAAATCTGCACACATGCCACCAAAAATCGAAGCTCCCTTTTCCAGTCAGCACAAGATGACTGAATGGGGTGAACCTACTCAAACATCAGACTCTCTCTTGACTAATCAGCAATAACGTCAACTATTATTTATGGAGATCCTGTCTGGCGTCGGCAGAATACAAAGGCGGTTTATATCTATTATGTTATTCAATCCCCAGAAGGACCCTGTGAGGCCCTGCAGGAGACAGAACCTAGAGACAACACCCTGTTGTTCCCCCTAAAAAACATTCTCAGACACTAACCTTGCTGCTGCTGCAAAAGGACTTTGTAAACAGAATGAGGTTACCGACTGTAGCTGGCATTAAAGTGACTAGTGAGCTGATTTTAAAATAGGGGAATTTCCCTGATTATGTGGGTGGGCCCAATGTAAATAGAAAAATCTATAAAAACAGAAAAGGAGGGCAGAGGCGGTGAGACAAAAGGGGAGATAAGAGGGACTCAAGACATGACAAGGGTTTATTCATTGCTGCTGGTTTTGAAGACGGCAGCCAGAAACCAAGTCCTTAAACTGCAGTGAACTAACTACACACCCCTCCCCTCCCCCAGTGAGCCTTTGTGGAGACTTCATATATTAACCATATGATTAAAACTGTTTGAGCATTTTCCAAATACAACATATTTCGAGGTTCCCAAATATAAAGCCGTTATTATTATGAATAAAGAGTCTTTGCAACAGTAATGTATGATTCTATTTTGAATATTAACTCCATTTGAACGCAAATGTTTTGATGTAAAAAATAAAAGGGAAATTCTTACAAGAGTCATGTTTACTTCCTAAACCAGAAACGAAAGTAGTGCATATTTTCTTTGCTTTCTGCTAGTACCGTTAATAAAATTTCCTCCACAGGTTGGTCCACTTGAATTTTCATTTGAGAGCTACGGAGGGAAGAGATGTTGATGCAAATTGGAAATGCAATGTAACAGGATATTCATACTGGTTTTAAATATTGTAACATGCATCTTGTGTCATTTTTAGCCGACAGATGAAAGGTAAAGGTGTCAGAATGTTTCATTTCATAAAACAGCATGCAATGTTGGTGGCACTAGAAACTGTTAGTCCTTGAAATTCTAAACATTCTGCTCCGTTCAATTTTCAATTTATGTCTGTGTTCCTTGTGACATGTCTTAGGGTACACATCGATATGCAGAATATTTTATTAATAATAATTTCAGAGCTAAATAGGGTGTGGCAAAGATCTGCCCTCTACTAAAGGCTACAATTCATTCTTTGTTTCCTGCACGTTAAACTTGTGAATAAGACAGTAAGGAGTTGTAATTGTGAGTAAGAGATAGTAGGCAATAAATACAAAGAAAATGTGTTTGATCATTGAACAAACATTACTTCCAAAAGAAATTAAATGTTTCTTTTGGAGAAAAAGAGCTCAGATTCTCTCTTCAACATTTGCCAATGTCCCCTGCCCCTTCTAACCCAAAGGAACTATTATCGGTTCCCTACAATAACATATGAATATATAGTACTTAATCATATTTTATAACATATATTTAATATATTTATATATTCGATATATTTTTAAGTTCTGGCTCATATTATTCTGTCAGCTGCAAAACACTAGTAGGTCGAATTATTTATTCCAATTTCTCCATTCGCTTCCTGTATTAGAATGACATTCTATTTGTCATGGATTTTTTTAATATCACCCAACAGAGAGGGATGAATTTACTTTACCATCCTATTGACAACAGCTTGCCCATTTGACTGACTGTGGATGATGAAGTGTGGGAAGATATACACTCTGCCATTCCTGGGTTCCCATTTTAGACCCAAGAGACATGGTGTTACTCTGCTCCCCGCAGCATGAAGCCAAGCCAACCATCCAGACCCAGGTAGAGTCAGAGCACCCCACAGCTAACCTGGAAATACGTGGGTCAGTCAAGCTGAAGTCATCAGAGTTGGCCCAGCCTACCCGTGTACTCAGGAAGCCATCCGTGCTCACTGATGTATGCCATGGAGATCCTGTGCTTGTACATTACACAGTAGAGCTGCAGAAAGAGCTAAGGGACGCCCCTTCTCATCCGTGTATTTGGGAAAACTATCTTTTATTCTGCTGAAGTAGCACCTAAATTTTCACGTGCTCTCCGAAGCCCTGGTCTCCTTATTTCCTCCTTCTCCATGTGAAGCACAGCTCTTCTGCATCTGCCTGTGTCCACAATAACACCCACTTTGCTGAAATGCCGTGTCTGTGAATCTGTCTCAGTAGATAAGGTACTAGGAGGCAAGGACTGTGCTTTTATCAATCTTTGGGGCTACTATCTCTAGAGTACCCCACATGGAGCTGGTATTAAATATGTACAGGTTTCTGAATGATGGGATGAACAGGACAGATCAAGGTATTTTTCATTTATTTGATGTAATTTTTCTACCCGGGTATTCACCATGCTATACACTGCTCTGTCCAGTTTCGTGGTTATAAGGAAGGTAAGAACATCACTTTTAAAAAGGCAGTAATATCAGTGTCTTATCGTCATCAGAAGCATCCTTTAAAGTATATTCTTAATTAAACTCCAGGAGAAATTTCCAATTTCTTCCTCTCTCTGTCTTTCTTTCTTTTTGTTCCGGTATATCTTAAACTTTTTCAATCCTAGTATTCACTTTGTTTGAAGTGTGCCTTTTGTAAACAATGCATAGTTGAGTCTCTGTGAGTTAGATTAAATTATTTTTGCAACCAAGCAACTCTATCATGTTATTTTATCTTATAATTAGCATTTCTAGCCATATTTCAGATATTTTTCTTTTGCTCTTTAAGTTTTCAATTTATATAGCATTTAGGAAGCTTTGTCGTTTTGTTTTCGAGGAGACCATTTTCCTTATATCTATTTTAGTGGCCTTTATCCCAAATTTTCACATTTAAAGTATTTCTATTGGGAGGTCATTTATTAATGACCTCTTTTTTTACTCAAAGCAGCTTGTTCTACTTTTCATTCTTTCTATTTTTCAGTGGCATTATTTCTACTTGTCAGGACACACAATGGACAAGTCACATGTCATATAGTACGTTATTCTTTCACGCTTGCTTTTAGTCTTAAAAATACAATGTCTAATACTAAACATAATGTTCATATATCAATACATATATCAATACATTAAATGCTCATCATTCATCCTTGGCTTAATATCTATCCCCAGACATCTCTTGTTTGGATAAAGTTATTATTCCCATAGATTTCTCAAGAAGGGTTCATGATTTCAGAATTCTTTTTTTAAAAATTATTTTTATTTATTTATTTTAGAGAAGGGGGTGAGCAGGAAGCATCAACTGCCATATGTGCCTTGACTGGGCAAGCCAAGGATTTCAAACCGGCGACTTCAGGTTTCCAGGTCGACGCTTGATCCACTGCACCACCACAGGTCAGGCACATGATTTCAGAATTCTTAAAACTTTTTTAATAGCGTTGGTATTTAAAGGGCAGCTCTGTTAATAATAACTAATGGGGGGGGAGCATAAAGCAAACTGTTTTATTATTCAATTTATAGGAATGCTTTTCCATTTGGTCCTCTTTTGTATGTTATTTTGGGTCAGCCAAACTGATTTTGTTGTCTTCTTTTAAAAAGGTTGGATTTTGTTTAGTCTGGCAGCTGAGTTACTTGTGGATCTTTCTGAGATGTCCCCAGCATGTTTCTTTTCAAACTTTGGTTGTGTTGGTCTCCAGTAGATATTAGTCTGGAGACAGTGTTGCTCTACTACTAATGTGTAACCTGTCCATTACAGTGAATGTTCCTGGTGTTTCATAAGTAATCTCCACTCTGGGAAAATCTCAAAAGGCTGCCAGCCTTGTGTGAACTCAGATAATTGTTTGCCTTACAGCTCCCTGGTCGGATACCTTTGGGTTTCTGGAATTCTCTCTGACACATGCACAGCTTTGTGTACAACAGCAGATTCTGGGGGCACCTGGCAGGCATCTCTGCACAGCTTCCTCCTCCCAGGATTCTGCATTTAGTAGCTCCCTTAGACGCCCCTCACACTGATGTCTGCTCTCTAATTTCAGGAATACTGCCTTGTGTTTCTGAGGTTCTTTCTCCTCGTACCAGGTCTAGGCAGGTTCTCTGGGCTGAAGGCTGGGAAAATGGGAAGGTTTACTTCATTTATCTCCTTCTCTCAAGTATTATAAACTTATGCTCTCTGCTCTCCAATGTCTGGCTAAATTGGTTTTAATCACAGCATTTTGATAGCAAATGTGTGTGTGTGTGTGTGTGTGTCTATGTGTTTGTGAGTGTGTGTGTTTTTCTTCAACCTCAGCCAATTCTCCAATTCTCTGCACACCAACTGGATGTTGTTGAATTCAGTTCAGTTATGCCACTAACTACCTGGACTTTGTCCAGTGTCCTCAGGTTAAGGTCTCAGTCTCACAGGACTGCACCCACATCGGACATCAGTTGCAAGTCCAGGGTTGCCATGTGTACTTCTGACCAATCAGCTACAAATCAAAGGGTCCTACAACCCTCTTCTCAGGTTGTGGCATGTCAGGAAGGTTCACAGGACTCTAGAAAGCATGTTACAGACTGTTATTATTGTTGGCTTATACAGAGTTCAGCTCAGGGACTTTCCGGTAACCTTGTTAGCCAAGGGGAGGGCTCTGAAGAAAGGTGCAGGTGTGTGTGTGGGAGCAGCAGCACTGGCAGCAGGGGGAGGGCCCCATTGCCACAGAGGAGGGGGTGGCGGAGCCCCCAGCGGCGCTGTGTACTGTGCACCCCCTTCAACAAACGGCAGAGTTGATCTGCAGTGTATTTAATTAATTTGTTCAAAATAACACAGGTAGGGACTGAAGGAAGTAAGAGTTGAGGCCACAGTGCCCACAAAGTCGAAGCTTTTAATCAATAATACAATGGCTTTGACATAAAATATTTGTGAACCTATCCTACTATCAATGATAATTCACCTCAACACATTTCCCAACTGCCTTTAATTACCAATAATGATTTGTATTTCTCCTCAGGTCTGCAGAGGGGGCCAGGGACCTGCCAGGGAGGCCTATCCTGTGACTTCTCTTGTGTTCAGTGGCCCGTTGCATAACTTGAAAGGGTCTGAGAAGGAACAGTCTGTCTAAGTGATGCTTTGGCTCCTTACAGTGCAGAATCAGTTCTCTCTCTGTACCTTAGAGGCAAGTCCTGAGGGCTGACTAAAGTGCCAGCGAAATGAAAAGGTTATGCATATCAAAGCAATGAGAAATCTTTACGGCTAAGTCAGTTCTCCATGGTCAGGCTGCACTTTGATGTTGGCCAAAGCTTGTCTCGTGGGAGGGGCAGAGGGGAAGGCCAGGGGTTTCCAGGGACAGCTCCAATGTCCAGGTATAAGTAAGAAGTGAACAGTGCACTGCCTGATACGAGCTTCTCTTCCCAGGAGCTGGAAATGTGTTGATTAAGTGTGCATAAGCAGCGAGACAGGGACTCCAAACTGAACTGGAAGGGAGACAGGAGTGGAAGTGGACTCCCTAGAAGCTTGGTACATCCTCATGGAGAGCCAGGCTGCAGCAAGAGGCCACACAGAGCTGAAGGCCATTTCCCGGGGATGGGCAGTGAGACCGCCTTCTCCACTGGACGCTGTAGTGTGTGAGCCAGTTCCGTCATTCGCAAGGCACCCGTGTCCCCAGCTGCTGAGACTGGGAATGCCCGCAATTGCTGGTTCACACCTGAGTCCCTCACCAAGAGTTCATCTTGGGCATGCCCAAGAGTCTGCTTCTTCCCTGGGACAACTGGAAATCAGAAGAGCAATTCTGTAAGAGTACATAGACTCAGCCACCATGACTCAATTTGGGGCAGGGTCAACTGGGCGAGTCAGGCTGTCTACTTTGGTTGTTTAGTGCCTCTTGCATGGTTGTTTCAGCCTCCTATTGTTGCTGTAACAAACTGTCACAGATTTAGTGTCTTCTAACAACACAGATGTATTATTGTATGGTTTTGGAAGTCAGAGTCTGAAACGGGGACCACAGGGTTAAAAACCAGGTGTCAGCAGGGTTCCTACCAGAAGACTTAGAAGAGAATCAATTTCCTAGCCCTTTTGTGTTTCTAGAAGCTACTAGCATTATTTACTCAAGACCACCTACCAGCAATCACATCACTTCAATTACTACTTCATTCATCACATTGTTTGCTATGGTGACCTTACTCTTTCATTTCTACAGAGCCTTGGAGCCTGGTGATAGCACAAGGCCAACCCAGATACACCAGGATAATCTCCCATCTCGAGAACCCTAACCTAATTACACCAGCAGAGCACCTCCCTCTGCATAATCATATTAGGGAACATATTCACAAATCCCAGGGACTAGGAGGCAGGCATCTTGGGGCAAGGGGCCATTAATTTGCCTACCGCAAAGGTGAATGGATGCATTCTATTGGGCATTTACATGCGGTACAAAATATTCACACTTGTGCTTACTTCCATAAATCATATATCCTGAATCTCTTTGATTCTCCAATCATTTTCTTTTCAGGCCCCTAAACATTGACCTATAAAAAGGCTAATTCATTGGCAGGATTAATTTTCACTGCTCCCTGTCAAGAATATGTCCAATACCGTTTTATTGCAACACGTGTGTACATGTACACACACACTCACACTCAGCCAAGCCTTCTCTGACATAAACTCAATAGTTGTGTAAGAGTGAACGTTGGGGAGAGTTCTTAAGAGCATGCACATTTGCTTGAATGGCGAAACTTCTGAGTCATCTTCAAGTAAAAGGCAACAGATAGCAGCATTTAACAATAGGATGTACCCCCTTCTCTAAGCCCAAGGATATCAGAGAGATCTGAAATTCAAGATTTTTATGTGGATGACTCAGACACTCACATCTCATGTCCCCAACTGCATTCCTTCTTAATTAGGGGCAGACCTTGTTATGACTGACATGGGAAACTCAACCTCCTCTAGAGGTTTCTATCGTTAAAGGTTAATTACTCATTCTCAGCCTATCTTATTCAGGGTGTCATTTTCTTTCACACCTGTGCAATAGCCCTTCTCTTTCTTACTTTCCCAACTTTTCCAAGTGCGTGGGCTTTGTTCTTGCTAGTACTTTCCTTCTACTAGTATCACATGTCAGTTCATTACAGCTGAAGGTTTTAACGACATTTCCACGACAGCAAGATGGTGGGTGGGTTCCAAGCCAAGAACTGTGAATCTACTTGACTCATATCACACTTCTGGAGAGAGGCAACTAGAGAGATCACTTCACAGGTGCAACTATAACATGGCATAGCCTTTGTCAGCCAGGGTCCCTGGGTGACAGGGTTGAGCAGAGCCCCATGTTATAGGGTGAAAATGAACATAGGCGTTAACGTGCCGAAAAGAGCTGACGGAGTAATATTTTAATAAGATCGGTGTAGTTGGGAGCAGCCTTTCTTAAGTTGACAGCAAGAGCCAGATTAGCTCAAAAACCATAGAAATGAGTAATACAAGAGGGAAGTCTACAGTAAAACAGGGCTGCTGGATAAAATCCCTATATGGTTTAAAAGGTTGTATCTATTATCTATCTATCTATCTATCTATCTATCTATCTATCTATCTATCTATCTATTTATCTATCTATCTATCATCTGTCTATCTACTATCTATCTATCCATCATCTAGCTCTCAAATCCAGATTTGATACTGCAATGGTGCGCCTGTCCTTAACTTCTGCTCTCCATATTCCTGTCCCTGCTTCTTAAAAGAGTTTCCATGTGCCCTTATAAAATCTCCTGGCTGCAGAGGGTTAGATCCACCCCAAGAACACAAAGTGAGTCATTACTGTCATGGTTTCCAAAGAATCATCTTACAGAAAACATGTTGCAGTGATTCCCGCCTGAGCTATACCTTTCCAAAATGAGAGCAAAATGCAGTTTGCGCCAGGGAGAGAAACCAAGTGGTATCCCACTAGCTCCCCAACCCGGCCACCGTTATTGATGTTGCAGAGTTCAAGTTCTCAAGCTGTCTCTGGCAAGGCCTTACAACACCCCTGTCACTTCAGCCATGGTGCTCGTGCTTAGCAGGGCCTGGGTTCGACTTGGAGAGCTTCACATTTGAAAAATCCAGGAATTCAAAGCAAGTCGCAGCCAGCCTCCCTTCGCCTCCTCCCCCCCCCCTCCCCACCCCCACCCCAACTATAAATGGATCCTGGTTTTGAAAGCAAGCCCAGATTTCCTTCAAATACATTCCATTCTCTTGAAATGCACGAAGGGTCTATTTCACAGAAGGCTGTGATTTTCTCTGCACCTTCTTTTCGTAGAGTGTCCCCTTTGTGGGCATTCCAGTTTCCTTGTGCGGTTCCTGCTGCTCTTGCTGAGTACACGTCATGCCCATCATTACACATTTCAGCAAGGCTCCCTAGATAAATTACAGGCGGACTTGCCACTGACCATATGTCAAAAAAACAGCTATCAGCTATTTGGGGTCAGCTTCCTTGGAAAGATCTGCCAACTGGTCTACTGGCCTCCTTAACATGAGCAGAACCATGGGACTCACAGGGGTGGTCAAGGTCAGCGTCTTGGGCTCCATTTCCTTTCCAGGGCGCTCGCTGATTTTCACACCTTTAGAGAATCCTCCCTACCTGGTTTCTACAGGGGCACTAACTAGAGATGGATCTTCGGCATTAACAGTGTCCACTTCAGCCATTAGTTTCAGAGACACAATCATTTTAACTGTCTATAAATACCATCCATTTTCTGTCACTCAGTTTTCTTTGGTTTTACTGAAGTGAGATAATTACTTCCTTCTATCAGACATATACCTCCATGAATGCTTCTAAAATGCCACTGTATCTGCCTTTTGGGCAAATGTATCACATTCTTAAGTCATATTAAGGGTGCATTCACCCCCCAAAAATACCCTTTGGCATTTATGTGAACAGCTGTTCACCCACATCTGTCTCATCTCAAAGAGATACATTTTCTTTTTCTGGCTGGAAGTTGAGGACTATACATTTATCTGTGTTCAATGTAATCACTTCAGCCTGTCAAGATAGGATTTTTGTTGCATGGTATATTAACTATCCATTCCAACTAGGGTAATCTAAAAAAAATTGATCTGAGTTCTCATTCAAGTCATTCATCACAATGTAGAATGGGGAAGATCTGCGCCCAGAGTCCGTTAGCTTATCGCTGGAAATGAGCTCAGAAAGGCATTGGTGTTCTTAATAAGGCATCTTTCAGGTTTTCAGCTATATATCTCATATTCCTAAAATGTACTTGGCATTGGGCTCTGTCACAAAGGATGATTTGATGCGGTCTCCCACCCTCCCACGCATGCTACGACAAAAGCGTGGCCCCTTCGTACACACGAGTAAATGGAGCCTCAAGGGAGTCAAGTCACTGGTTAGCAAGACCATGTCAACCAGAGAAGCTGGGAATTGTTTCTGCAGGGTTTTCTCCTCCTGCCCTTTGCACCTGACACTCCAGTCGTGTCTAATTGCTTGTTGTCACTCTCCACTCCAGGATTTCGGACAACTGTGCACTGCACGTGTACCTCCCATTTTCGGGAGTGCCTTGTCCTGCCAGCATGTTTCTTATCATTAGTGACCTTCTTCTCTGCCTGCACCACAGACGCTAAGTCTTTTCTCTGTGATCACAGTAGGAAGAAAGCCTGTAGTTCTGAGGATTAGAAGGTGCCATACATGCAATGCTCTAACTACTATTTCATTAAATAACACGTGTCAGGATCACATGACATTTAATCTTCACAACATTGAGACATACGTTGTTACCCATTCTACAGATTACAAAAGAGACTGAATGATTTTTTTTAAGGCTACATGTATAATAAGAGAGAGAGAGAGAGACAAAGTCTCCTGACAATTAAAGGTCACGTGCTGAGAGCTGTGAGATCCCACTGAAATAAAGTTTAATGCTTGACTGTGGATTACTAGACTCTGTGTCAGCCGGCCCATGGGGACCTCTCCTAGTTCATCTCTGATTAACCTCTTCCATTGCTCACACGCTCTAGCCACCAGCCTTCTTATGGTTGTTCAAACAAGGCCAGCTTCTTCCCAGGTCAGGGCTGTTGTCCTTGCTGCTGCCTCAGTCGGACTGCCAGGATTTCTTCTTTTCATGTATGTCCGCTCTATCATCAGGCTCTGTGACCACTCAGGTTCAACTGTTCCCTGACTTTCTACATAGCATTCCCATCACATCTGTCTGTTCTCTGATTAATTTTCTTCAGATCATCCACAAATATCTCACTCATGTCTGGGTCTATACTTCATTCTCTGGGTCTTCTTCCAACACAAAAGCATTTTAAAGACAGGATCCTTGTCAATATTATTTGCTGCCATGACACACATAGTAGGTGTCTCATGCATGTTTGTTGAGTGAATTAAGAATAGAGTTTTAAAGGAGCATGGGAGGGCATCTATATCTCACAGAAAGAAAAGGGTAGCTTTCTAAAAGAGGAGGGATGATGAGGATTATTTAAAAATATATTTTTCATTGATTTGAGAGAGAGGAAGAGAGAGGGGAAGGGGAAAAACAGAGAGAGAGAGAGAGAGAGAGAGAGAGAGAGAGAAGCATCAACTCCTTGTTTCACTTAGTTATTCCATTAAGTTGTGCACTCATTGGTTGCTTCCTATACATGCCCTGACTAGGAGTCAAACCCATGACCACCAGTGCACCAGGTCAACGTTTGATCCACTGAGCCACCAGGCCAGGGCCAAGACATGATTATAATAAAGGCAGAGTAAGAAGAGAAAACTCAAACCATGGAGTTTTCTAAGCTATGGGGGACTGTTCCACCCCATCGCCCACCCTAAACTACAGCACATTTGACCATATATGAAAACATTTTGATTTGTGCAGTTGGGAGGAGACGCTACTGGCATCTACCGGGCAGAGGCCAGTGATGCTGCTAAGTGTCCCACAATACTCACCTCCCCCCCCCAAGAACACTACATACTTCCAGAAGACAGTCACCTATGTTACCCGCTGTTGAGTCGGCCCCGACCCCTGGCGACCCTATGAACGAGTGATGTGCTGAATGTCCTGTCCTGTAGGCTCACATCTGTGGCTTCTTTTATGCAGTCAGACCATCTCCTGTTTGGTCTTCCTCTTTTCCTGCTGCCTTCTCTATTTTCACAGAAAAGAATTACTTGCCCTAAAATGTCAGTAGTGCCAAGGCTGAGAAACCTTGGTTTAGACTGGAGAACTTTCTCCAGCAACATTCTACCTGCCCTATCTTCAACAGGTCCCCTGATTTCCCCATGTGGCTACTTAGACCTGGGCCATTTGACGTTCACGAACTCCAAAGGACACAGAGTAACTGGACTCCAAATATTTTCCTCTCTCTTAGAGAAGCGACACTAGCGGTCAGCCGGGCGCTGGCCTGACAGTCTATTCTGCAGCTTAGGGATGGAAAGGTTAAGGTCCCACATTACCTAATCAAGGAAGCAGGGCTGCCTGAATGCGGCATACTCACTAACGGAAGAGTGTGTTGAAAGAGCACTCAGACCCAGGATGAGGGGATGCAGAAGTACAGGCTGACAAATCACCCGGGCTGTGCTGGACTTGACACGGAGAGTAGACTCTGCACTTCCTCTGTCTGCTCCTGTCTTCCCTGGTGAGTTCCACAGCCCTGAAAAATCAGAACTGGCTCAGTTCGACCAACTCAGCAGCCCACAAGTATCACGAGCCCCCCCCCCTTTTTATTGGACTTGCTGGAAACCAACTTCAATGAGATTTTTATAGTCTCTTGAAGCCTGGGGACTTTCTCCCCATATTTTTCTTTTGTCTTTATAAAATCCAGATAAAAGTACGTGACAAAAATTGATGAATTTCCACCAATCTGAGCGTTTTTGTTCACAGGAATCTGGTAAAAGACGCTGGGCACATTTCTAGTAATTCTAATTAGAATTTATAACCATCATCTGATTCCAATGACACATGGTTAAATGAGTACAGAAGTGTATTTATTGATTCATGCATGAACAGCACAACATCATGCATAAGGATGCTGTTGAGATAGCTGGATGGATAGGTACCCACACATTTTCCTCACATTCTTTCATTATGATCCTTCTTTTTTTTTTTAATGTCTCATAATGGGATAATGAGTCTTTTAAATGGCTATTTGTAATAAATTTGGGGTAAAATTATTCCCTTTTCTTTGTATTTTTTATTTTATGCTCTGAGTGTTAGACCCTACAGAGAGCTACAAATTGAGAGAAACAAACATTTCAGAGAAAACAGACCTCCAGAGCTTTGGAAGGAGCAAAGAACTGACAAGCTGAAGGGCTTCAAGAATGCCAAATGACCATCCTAAGTGACTCTACATTCCAGAAAGAAAACAAACAAACACACAAAAAACAAATCAAGGCTTGAAGACTTTACAGAGTCTTTTGTTTGCAGAGTTTGTTTCCATGGTGTGTTGACTATAATTATCTTTAAGATGTTTTTTAAGACCAACTTATCTCATTGAAATTTATAATTTATAATGAGAAAGACAATTTGAAATTATCTCAGTTTTCAAATGAGGATTTGGTAGAATTAAGAAAGCTATGTAGTATCATGAGGCTTGTCAGTACAAGGCTGTGAACCCTTGTGTCCCAACGCCTATTCACCTATTCCAAGGTATTTTATGCCATACCACCCTTTGAAAGGTCATATTATAAGAATAAAGAACCATTAACAACTGACAAGCAAAACCATTTCATTATTCTTGGATACAGTTTCTTTGAGAGTCTGGCTTGATATAGAATGTGGGAATATCCTTCCTGCAGCCATGGCTCAAGTGGAGAAAGTTGGCCCGGGTACAGAGGATGGCTCCATCGCCTCCACTTCAGGTGCTAAGGAAAGCTCAGTTGCTGAGCAATGGAGCAGTGCCCCAGGTGGGCAGAGCATTGCCCCCTAATGGGCTTGCCAGGTGGATCCCTGTTGGGGCACATGCTAGAGTCTGTCTCTGACTCCCTCCTCTCACTGAGTTAAAAAAAAAAAAAAGAATGTGGGAACATCAAAATTTAAAGGATCTTAGAGATCACCTATAGACATCATTTAGTTTCCTCGGTTAGAAAATGATGTCTGGAATGCTGAAAAGCATTCAAATGCCAAGAGAATGGTCTTTTTACATCTTGACATTACTCAAATAGTATTGTAACTTTTAAATGAGGAAAAATTATTTACCTTAAAATTATTATGTGTGGTGAGCAAAAAATAAATCTGTAAGATGAGCAACACTGGATTATGCTTGCTTATGCCTAAGGTGTGGATCTTTGTTCTAAGAGTCGTTCTCATTAGTTTGATGTACTTTCAACAGATAAACCATTTGTTCCAATTGTGGCTTCTTTCTGTATTAAAATTTACCTTCAGTTTTATTGTTGTAGGTTCAAAGCATAGTGAAATTCTAAGTTACTTTATTTACTTCTCTTTAAACAAACAAACAGAATTTAAGACAATTTATAAAGAGATATCAATAAACTGTTCTTATAAAAGTAGCTTAGATTATCTAAGTGATAATAAACATAAGGTAAAAGGAAAGTCAAAGCGCTTTTGGAATATCAAAATGTACTTTGTCACCCCTCAATACCTTTTATAATGCATATAGATTTTTAAATATAAGCTATATAAAATATATTTCAAAATATCTCATACTCAACCAAATTGCCAATCCTTTGTTTCCTTTCATCTCACTCTTTTTCTGCAACAAAATTGACTCAAGCTAGTATACACACATTACTGCATTTTACATTTTGTTATAAAAACACAAACTATGGTAAAAATAGTACTATTCTTGGATCAAAAATTCAAATGCACTAGCAACAGTAATAATAACAAATAAAGGTTTTATAGACTTAATTTATCAAAACCAAAAATGGAGATTATTACTCACAATTAAATAAATGAATATTGTATAATGTGGAGTCCCTGGAAATTTAAGTTGCTCAAGAATATACTATGTGTCAGGGGTGCCCACACTTTTTCAGCTTGCAAGATACTTATAAGATGACCAAGTCAAAATGATCTACCTACAATAAAAATGCAAAACATAAATTTATTTCTTCTATATTATCATTATTTAAGTTACTGTTGTTACTATTATTTCTATTTAATATTGTGTATTCTTCTTTCACCTTTCTCCTTCTCAGCTCTCTTTTCGGAGGAAAGTCAATGTCATAGTTTTTATGAACAGTCCGAAAAAGCCGCTCCACATTTCCCTTCTTTGGAATAGCAATGGCACACAGACAGATGAGGCAAACACACTTAGAATATGACATAGTGAAAAAAATCCCCTCCCATTCTGTATGAAAGTGGTAGGTTTTAGGCTTCTTACTCGGACCAGCTACAGCACTCATTTTTATTCCCTTTGTTGTATTTAGTTTAAATAAATTGAAGGCTAACTACGCAGCAATGGAACTGAACACGTTAGCACGGTAAAACGCGCATGCATAGGGTGTCAAAAGTTCAGACGTCAGATTGGCTACCCTGTATGCCAATCAAAAGACAAATGTCTTTTTAATGTCATGCGTTCTACCCACACTTCCTTTGCAATTGACCAGTAGATTGTGATAGATGTATTGAGGACCCCTGCTATATGTAAAGTTCCTGGACATGAGCTTCCTAAAAATTTTCAAAAAATTATCCATCTATCTATTATCTATCTATCTATCTATCTATCTATCTATCTATCTATCTATCTATCTATCTATAATCTATAATCTGCCTATCTACCAATCTATTATGTATCTATCTATCCTTACCAGAAATAAAATTCCCCATACAACGTATCAGCTGGGTGTCATCCTTCAAATATTTTAGGACCATGTAAGTTAGATTGAAAAACATACCGTTTGTTCAGAGATGGCCTTAGAAAGAAAAGAAAACATGACGAATGGAGATGTTTTGACCTTTAGAACAGTAACCGATGGTCCTGTAAAAGAAGGAACACTCTTACACTTGGCTTCTCCTCTTTTGTTTTGATTTGCCTACAGGCAGTTCAGTGTAGGGCAGGAGAACGGCTTTGGCCTGTGGCAGGACTGAGTGTGCTGATGACACTCCAGCATTCCTTCTGTTCCAGGCACATGTCAAGCTCGTCCCCAACTTGGGGGTCTTTGTGCTTGATGGTGGCTTCATTTGGAAGCTCTTCCTCGTGACCCATGCCATCTGGACTCCTTACTTTGTAGATTTCTGCTAACATATCTCCTTTTCAAGGAGGTCATAGCAGAACATTCTTTCTGTAAGGTAGGTTTGTCCCGTACTTTCTCTCAGTGGACCTTTTAAATTTTCATTGCCTCCGAAACATAATATTAAAGAAATAGTGAGAAATCCTTAGGTTATAAAATACAAAAACAGAAAAAAATTTAACTTGCAGCAGTGATTTGTTTGTGGCATACAAACTTACTTTTCTAAAATAGTCTAAGTACTAAACATTCTGCCTCATTATGTCTTAAAACACCCCCCCCAATTATTTTTTATTCCATTTTTTAAAATTTTTATATAACTAATAAGAAATCATTTGTGCAACACCTGGACACCTAAGAGTATCTAATGGACTAATGGGTCCCACATTAATTTATGATATTACACAGTAAAATGAAGTCATGCATTTACTATGCATGCTTGAAATCTACACGTGTACAATTCGATGTAAGAGCAGGTGATCGATGAATAAAACATCACTGATCAAGCTGGCTGCAGCTAAATTTTGGGTTAATCCTGCTGGTTTAATTTGGTTCGTTGGGTTATTTTCCTCCCTTCTTTTGATGTAGTTTGCACCGGGGGTGGATATGTGTACATTATGCATGGGAAAAATTGAACAACGTAAATACCTGGAACAGGTGACAAGAGTTGCTCAGCTGCTTTCAGATGTAGTTCGGGAGAAATAAAAATAACTCTTCATTCCCACCCCAGGGGAAGAGGGTTACTTACTCTTCAAACCACAGGTCCGTCTCCAAAGTCAAAGTCAATAGATGAAGGCATTTCCTTCTTACTCATTCTTACTGTGCATAGGAAATTGCACCTAAGATAGTTTTAAATACATACAAGTGCTTGTATAAGACTCATTGAAGGAAAAGAATCATGAACAATGGTTTTTGGTGCAGGAGAGAACAGTGTAAATTTTAGTAAGTCAGGTGGCGCTGACAGCTGAACAAACTATCAAGTTAGTCACATCACCCGTGGTATACAGTATGTCTGTCATAATAGAACAGTTTGGTTTTTTCCGCCCTTGCATGATGAATAATTTGTATCGAAATATATTTCTTCCTTATGTTGGTGTCCTTTAAGGATGGTAACTGGCTCCATGGTGCAGGGGGAAATAGAAAGCGAGCTGAGAAAGTTAAAGAGGAAGGATTCTTTCTTTTTATCAAGGTCTTTGTGTGCATCATGATGCTTAATTTAGTGATAGATAGACAGATAGATAGATAGATAGATTGACAGCTAGACAGACATGTCTTTCCCTTTCATTTTAGAGGGAAAAAAACCCAAGTAATTGAAAATTGGGGGAAAACAAGTAATTTCTAGTCCTTTCTATCCCATGCCTATTTTGATGTTACTCAACAGAATCTTATGCTCCGATAAAACCGGAAGCTAGTTTAAAAAATCTAGAAACATAAACGCAAGTTGATTTAATGTAACAGCAACTAATGTCAACATCCTTCTTCCACTTAGAGGCCACACAGAAATAAAAAATACATGAATCCACAGTTTTTAAAACCTACACAAAGAAAAAGTAAAGAATAAAAAATCCATAAAAGCCTATATAAGGAAATTCTTATAAAAGCTTAACTTTAGTCTACCTACTAATTATTTGTGAAATGTTATTCTTATCTGCTGTGTAAAGCCTGTAGAATTAGCCATTACTTCTGTTACTTTGACTGTATGTAAGTCATCTTTTCCTCTAACTATTCATTTAGTTTTATGTCATTTTTAACTTAATTTTAAAACATAGTAGTTTTCCTTTCTTTTTTTTAAGACGTCAGATATTTTAACATTAGAATAATATTTGAATTGAAACCAAATACAAACTCTGGCTGAGTAGCTTGATCGGTTAAAGCATCATCCCGAAAAGCCATGGTTACAGGTTCGATCCCTGGTCAGGGCACATACAAGAATCAACCAATGAATGCATAAATAAGTGGGACAACAAATCAATGTTTCTCTCTCTCCCCCTCTTCTCTCTCTCTCTCAAAAAATTAATAAGTGAAAAATTTAAAAATTAAACCAAATACAGTGCTAAAATATTATAAAGCTAGGTTTTAATAGAATATTTCAGAATTTTAATAATTGTTGCCATAGGTTTGTACAATTTTGCAAAATGCTTGTGTATAAATATTATATGTTATAGATCTTAGTATAAGGAATTATAATTATATAAATATATAAGGTATTCATACAATATAGAAATATTTATTAAAAAAGAAAAAAGAGAAAGTAAAAGAAACTGATAAAAAATGAATTGGTAGATAAAATTTGAAAATAAATCATTTTTTTGTGCTTGATATTATGGAGCAATTGTTACCTCAATAATAAAAATCATTAAAATTTATCTTTTTTTTTAATTTTAAACTTGTACATAATATAAACTATATCTGTATCTAGGAGATAAAATGAGGCTGCTTTCATTACTTTGATATTTTTCATGATGGTAAGCACATGGAACAGCTCAAATAATGTTGATTATAATGAAACAATTAAAATGTTCTCAGGAAAATTAATAATTTTAATAGCCAACATATATTAATCATTTCACATGCCAGCCATTGTGCTTTTGCATATATTATTCCCCTTCATTCCCCCAACCCTTTGAGAGAAGTCCTATTACAATTCTCATTTTGCATATACTACCTCTAAAGAACAGAAAGGCTAAGAATCCTCACAAAGTCACACAGCTCTTAGAGTCTAGTCAGTCTTCAAACCTAGGCAGCCTCATTCTAGGACCCTGCTTTAACCACTCCTCAGTAGAGCCTTCCCAAATACATTTGAGTCTGCCCCTCTCTCTTATTGATTGCAAGTGAATGTTAGGAATAGTTTATTGTATCTTCTAAATTAAAATCCCCAGGATCTATGAATATGCTCACATTTGGAAATAGTATCTTTCTAGATGTTGAGATGAGAGTAGATCATAGACCCAATAAGTGGTGTCCTTATAAGAAAAGAGAGATTTGGCCCTGGCTAGTTGGCCCACTAGATAGAGCAACAGCCTGGCATATGGGCATCCTGGGTTCGATATTGAGTCAAGGCACACAGATGAAACAACCATCTGTTCTCTCCCTTTCCTCTTCCCCTTCTCTTTCTCCTCTCCTCCTCTCCCTCTTCCCTTTCCCAGACAGTGGCATTGGCCCCGGGCACTGAAGATAGCTTGGTTGGTCTGAGCATCAGCCCCAGACAGGGGTTGCTGGGAAGATCCTGGTGGGTAGGCATAGGAGAGTCTGTCCATCTATCTCCTCTCCTCTTACTTAAAAAAAAAAAACAAAAACAAAGAGAGAGAGAGAGAGAGAGAGAGACTTGAAGATGAGGGCGATACAGGGAAAGACGCCAGAGATAACAAAGATAGAAATCCAAGTGTTGCAGCTTCAATGCGAAGCATACCAACAATTCTTGGCAAACACTGGAAATTACAGTCTTCAGAGGAAGCATGCCCTGCTTACCCTGAGATTTCAGTCTTCTAGACTCCAAAATTATGATCGAATAAATTCCCGTTGCTTTCAGTGCCACAGTTGGTGGCAATTGGTTACAATAGTCTGTGGGATCTGAAACAAGGAATTATTGATCTGATAATGATACCTGACATGTACATATTGGGTAGAGAAGTGGTGGCGAAAACTATGTCAAACAGTTGTTATTTGATAGTGATTCAGAGAGCAGTTGGCAGTTTTGAGATGCTCATTTGATATGTAAGTTATAAGCAATGAACTGGTAGTGCTGCTTTAATGGCATAGCCCATCTCTCATCCAAAACAAGATCAACACATTGCAGAATTGAATATATGTAATTTAAATGTTAAATACATGTGGTGATGTTAATAGACGAGAGGCAGAGATAAATGACAACAGGCTAAAATTGACTTGTAATAGGGTCAAGATGGAACAAGAAAAATCAGTTTTAAATACGACATGAAGATCTTATACATCATCAAAACATAATAGAAGGGGGTCTGAGAAATGAGTAGAGAGATTTAGAGTTAGGAAAAGAATAGAAAAAAAAATTGACATTATCTGAAAATTTGGCAAAAGTAGCTTTAGCTTAAATTGGAAATTAACAAGTACTGGAGTAAGAGGATGTAGATCCTATGGCTGAACTTAAATGCCGTTTCCAGAATCAGGTCACAGGTGTACAATCCACCAGGGATAGTAGGGGGAAAGGGCTCTGTTTGGAAAAACTAAGTAATGGGAAGAAGAGCATTTGAAACCAGTGATCTAAACTGTTTCACAAAGTAGAAGAAACTACATACACATAGAAATGCAGGTGCTTCTAGATTTTCATCTGGATCTTCTTGTTAGAGGTCGATAAGGAAAGACTCCATTTTATGTAACTGACTCACATAACTCCTGTTAATGTCTTACATTCTGAGTAACCACAGGTTTTCCTTGTATTTTATACCACATTCAGCAATAAGCCAAGAAGCATCTTGATTGATTTTTATGTATTTTAAAATTGTTACTGCATTAGTTCTCTATTGTCTCTGTAACCAACAGATGCAAATTTAGTGGCTTAGAACAATGCAAATGTATTAGAGTTGGGGAGGTTGGGAATTTGACGCAGGGCTCAGGGTGCCTGCGGGTTGGTGTTGTGTTCTGGTGGCTTTAAGGGTGAATCAGATTTCTTGCTTTTTGTTTTTGCTTGTTTTGTTTTGACAGGCTTTCGACATTCTTTGGCTTCCGGTGGCCTTTGTTCATCTTCAAAACCAGAAAAAACTGCATCTATCTGACTCTTGTCCTATAGTCACATCCCCTTCCCCTAACCCACACCGGGAAAGGTTTTTCTGATTTTAAGAATCCATGTGTTCATGCTGCACTCATTTGGAAAATCCGCGACCATCTCTCATCTCAAAGTCTTCCACATGAATCGTATCTGTCAAGTCCCTGTGACCGCATCAGAACGGAGTAACAGGTCCTGGGGATTAGGCTACAGGACTCTTTTGTGGCCATTATTCTGCCTCCACGATTTCCAAAATATGACTTACATGCTTTCAGTAACCATCAAATCCTCACCTTCAGATATTCTCATTACCAGATAATAATAATAATACTAAGTTCATCAAAGCCATG
The DNA here is from genome assembly GCA_037038555.1 of Rhynchonycteris naso. Taxonomy (NCBI): domain Eukaryota; kingdom Metazoa; phylum Chordata; class Mammalia; order Chiroptera; family Emballonuridae; genus Rhynchonycteris; species Rhynchonycteris naso. The sequence goes on from CM073001.1 coordinate 12,645,026, forward strand.
GGGAGTCATTAATTTATAATGTTAATCTTTGAATTTTTTCAAATAAGATTTTTACAATTGACATAGTTGACTAATTAAAAATAATTGAATATATTTTGTTGATACCTTTAATGTAGATAAGATGAAAAAAATGAACTTATTCTGACTAACTTATGTTCATAGCGTTTGACTTTGCTCCCTTTTCTGGACTACCCAACTGCCTGAGCAATAAATCCAGGTCTGGCACAGTCCGGCCTCTCTACATGGGCCGTGTGTTCCCACTGAATTTGAGAACCCGTCTTTAACTTCTCACCTCCCTATGCAAAACAGTTCTACTCTTTGGCTTCTGCATAAACCTACAACAATTAAAGAAAATGATTTAGTAATAAAATATCTGCTCACAAAGGAAAGCCCATGCTATATGGCTTCACTGGTGAGTTCTAAATATTTTTTTTCAAAAACATAAATGAAATGAAGAAAATATTTTATAGGAAAAGAATAAGACAAAACAATCCTTCTCAAATACTTTTTTAAGGAAATTCCTTACTTGCTCTGATGCCGGCATGAACCTAATACCAAAACTGGACAAATTCACAACTAAATTACAAACCAATATTTTTTTCCTCATTATTTTAGAGAGAGAAATACAGACAGGAAGGGAAAGAGATAAGAAGCATCAACTCGTAGATGCGGCACTTTAAAAGTTGTTCATTGACTGCTTTCTCATATGTGCCTTGACCAAAGGGCTCCAGCTGAGTCAGTGATCCCTCGCTCAAGCAGCTGACCTTGAGTTCAGGCCAGGTACCTTTTCGGCTCAACCCATCAACCATGGGGTTATGTCTATGATCCCATGCTCAAGCCAGATGAGCCCACGCTCAAGCTGGTGACCTCAGGTTTTGAACCTGGGTCCTCTGTGTCCCAAGCCAATGCTCTATCCACTGTGCCACCCCCTGGGTCAGACCAAACCAACATTTCTAATGACAGAAATATAAACACCTGTAGCAGACATATGCAAGCAATGACAGGTATTGGTAAAGATGTGGAGAAACAGAACTCATCACACACTGCTACTGAGAACAGTAAATGGTACAGCCATTTTAAAAAATAAGTTGGTACTTGCCCCAAAAGTTAAACATGAATTTATTACAGGACTCAACAATTCTCTACTCTTAGGCTATTACCAAGAGAAATAAAAACACATATCCATACAAACCCACATAGACAAGTATTCATGGCAGCATTATTCATGACAACTGAAAAGTAAAAATAACCCAAATGCCAACCAACAAATGACTGAACACACAAAATGTGGTGCATCATAATATACAATACAATTGGTAACACAAATGAATAGACCACTGATACAATCTTTGACATGACATAAACTTCAGAGACAAGCGAACTAAAAAGCCAGATAATAAATGTCTACTTATTATATGATTCAATTATAAGAAATGTCTAGTTGGCTCAGCAATGTTCACCTGAAGTTGAGGAAGGGAATGATTACAGACTACAAAAAGGCACAGGCAATTTGTGGGGTGATAGAAATATCCTAAAACTAGGTTACTGTTAGGACTTGTACAATTTGCCTGACTAGTGGTGGCACAGTGGATAAAGTATCCACCTGGAACACTAAGGTCGCAAGTTTGAAACCCTGGGCTTGCCTGGTCAAGGCACATTTTGGAGTTGATGCTTCCTGCTCCTCCCTTCCTCCCTTCTCTATTATTCATTTGAATAAAAATAACATTTAAAAAAAAAGTTGTGCAGTTTTATAAATGTATGCTAAAATTTAATTAATTATACACTTACAATGACTTAATTTTATGGTACTTTAATTATACCTCAGAAAGAAGCTAGAAATATTCTTTCTTTTAATAAAAAGAATGTACTATGAATGAAACACACACAAATACATTTTTAGCAAGAGAAAAACGCATGCTTTTTCATGAGTTATCTGTTCGAACTTTTCGAAAAGAAAACCAAATGAATATATTAAAAATAGAAGAATGGACACATGTCCCTCATCACTCTAGCAGCTTATTTTTGGGGTTGTTTTTAATCTGTTTCTGGGTCATCACAGCTTGTTATTTCTTTGCCTGCCTTCAATGATGGGGACGGGCATACTTAGAATTGTGAGTTCCTTTAATAAAGCAATTCTACCAGGAGAGGCAGGTGACAGATTGTCATGGACGTGTACACTTTCTGATCACAGCACCTCAAACTCCTTCCTATTAGAAAGTGGTTCTACACTAATGTGCCAAGTGTGATGATTTGAAAAGACATGTCTCTCACATTGCCATTATATATAAATATCAGGTTGTAAGTACAGTGAAAAATCTGTGGGTACTGGGGGAGGAGGGAAATAGGTCCAAATCTTGAAGGACCACAGTTATTGGATGCATTTTTGCTCCAAATATGTGACCTCCCTAATATTCAGTTGATACATCTGCCTGTCACAGTGACAAAGCTGACTCCGAAGGTTTTGGTCAAAGATCCTGTAAGTTAATTATGTCCAGTGCCTATTCTACAGTAGAAACACAATAAGTGGTATATGTTTCCATTTCCTTTCTCTCTCTCTCTCTCTCTCATTATTATGATCATAAAGTGATAATAGGGTTATGGAAGAGGGTAGGTAATTTTGTGTGAAATGTATTCTTTTTAGCATGGTTAATAGCTAATAGAACCAACAGATAGCACTCACTGAATGCTCACTCTGTGTGGGCACACTTGAAACTCTTTATAAGCAGTACATTAGTTCAGAAGTGGATACTATTATTATCTACATTTTATAAATGGGCAAGGAAGTCACAGAGTGGTCAAGTAACTTGGCCAGCGCTATTTAAATGATAAGTGACATAGTTAAGAAATGAGCACAGGAAGTCTGGTCATGGTTAAAGACAGGTCTTGTGTTAGTTTTCTTCCTCAAGGAACTTCAGAGTATTAAGTTAGTTGATTAAAGCACTCAAACTTTTTGTTATTATCTGCCAGATTCTATGCTAAGAATCATGTTTGAATAGCTTTATTTACTCTTCATAACTACCTTTTGAGGCACGTTCTGTTATCCCCATTGTACAGACTGGGAAACTGAGACTTAGTGCTATGAAGGCTGTTCCATGAACATAATTCATGACCAAAATTATTTGACAAATTAAATATGCAATTGACAAGTTCCTATTTGTATGAATTAAAAACCATGGAGCTGTGAAATACTACATGCAAAAAAATGGCCCTGTGGTTGGTTTCCTGAAAAAAATCTTCACTATAGCCCTGACCAGGTGGCTCAGTTTGTTAGAGCATTGTCCCAATACACCAAGGTTGTGGGTTCAAACCCTGGTCATGCCACATATAAGAATCTACCAATGAATGCAGAAATAAGTGGAATAACAGATTAATGTTTCTCTCTCTCTCAAATCAATTTAAAAATCTTTAACTAAAAATTTAAAACTCTCCATTGAAGAATATCTCTTCCTATTAATTAACAACATCAACTCTTCAAGGAGCTCATAAACTTCCAGAATAAAGAAGTTGATCGAGCATTGTTTAACCAAGAGTTTTCAAAACATCTTTCACTATGGAATCTCTTGTTCTTTTGATTGTTCGTTTTTGGTGGTTGTCATTTTTACTGACACAATGTGGAACCAGTGTGTTACAAAATATGTTTAGAAACATATTGGTTTTATAGCAACAGGTCTCCCTAATGCCATCCTTATGGTCAGTAATACGGTATTTAGGAGATAAACACACTGAATAATAGTGATATGCTCTGCCTCCTCAAAGGTAAAATAACAATAAGAAATTCCAATGAATTTCTGAATATTCCATAATGAATTATGAACTTTTAGAAGATATCATTCTTTTTTACACCCACGTGCACCGACACCATGTACACGTGGTAAGTCTGTGTATTAGGTAAAAGGCCTTCTCCGGGATAAAATATTTTCAGTGGATTCAATGTTCTGATCACACCACACAGCCATCCTTTCCTCCAGCACCTTGCAATATACAAGGTGGCTTTGCCTTTTGTTCCTTTTCAGACCTGCAAGGTGAATAACAAATCTCTGATTCTCATCGCCCTCAACAGATCGTTGAAGCTAGATCTATTCTGCGCACCAAGACATTGATAGACCTATAATTACACTGCTACATCCCAGAGGCTTACAAAGAATTAAGATGAAATCATTAAATACGAGTTTGTCTCTTGATAAGGTACTGGGCATGCCCAATTCAAAAACGTGGGACTTGAACGGTATATAGAAAGTCACACTGTGTATCCTTGTTGCTATTGTAGAAACAATGTATTATTATATACCACCACCCCCCCCCCCCGCCCTTAGGCATATCACCACTTCGCTTTCATCACTCTGACTCTCTGAAGCTGGAGTACTACAAAGTTTAAATTAAAGTCGTCTCACTCAGTAATATGTCACCTTTATTTTATTTGTAGCAATAACTCTAAATCAGGAATGATTATTTGCAAGTAGTGTCTCAATCAATTAGTGATTTGCTCCTAGTGCTTCCTACCAGAATGCTAGTATCTGCCCATCTCCAGGGACATGCTTCACCCAGGGACAGGAGCCCTGCTGACAAGTTAGTTGAGTCATCATTGCTCTCTGCGTGTTTTCTTACCTTTGACACATGTGCTTAGCTCACCTCACTAATTTCCGTAACAGTATAATATCTATGACAGAATATTGCACATAATGAAGCACAAAAAATTATTGGCACATGGATACTAATAACAAAATAATAACTGTTTTCATGTTTATTGATTCCCTTGCATAGTAATAAGGAATAACCAGATGTCTGTCTTGACATGGCGACACATATGAACTGCAGGTAACAGTCCTCTTAAAACTCTTTAGCTTCTAAAAGTAAAACCTTTTTTTGGAAACTTCTATGCACTACATTCTTAGGAAGACATTGCGATAGGAATAATTCCAAATTATACAGGTTCATTTCAGTGGTTGACTTCGTACTCTAATCATACCGCCAATTTCAGGTTTGCTTAGGACACTGAATTAAAATTCAACAGGATGAATAACTCAGCCATTGCTCGCTATACCAACCAATTTTCTCAGAATTTGATTATGCTTGAAATAAATGTATTGGAATAGTAGTCAAGAATCTGGTTGGGGCTGTATATAAAAGACATTTATATTATAATGAAGGTTCACTTTCATGAGAAACCACAGCATACAAAAATGAGAGGTGACATTAAAATATTGTTATTAACCACAATTCAGGCTTGAATTCACAGTTACATTATATACGAACAATCAGAGGAGGATTAGAGGACATGTCAGAGCTGAGCTTAATGACCACTAAGTAGAATATTGGAAACTGTCATGTGACAAACATCGGGGTGGGCAGACATTAATCATTTCAAGTCATCAAACTTTTGAATTTGCTTTTATCCTCATTGATGGCAAGATTCCATACAGTTTTTTTTTAAGGGTTTAGCAAATTGAAGTCTATATAAACCATTCTTCTCCTTTTATAAACCAGAGAACCATTAAAAATTTAAAAAGAGTATTTCTCTGGTTCTAATTATCAATTTTATACCTGCTTTTTACTTTCTATTTCGAAGGTGTGATATGATAAAAATATCCTTGTTCCTTTTATAGAGGTAAGAATGTCTATTAGTACTTGACTGATGAGTGAAAATATAACTAACAGTAACACCTAATTATCAAGCATTTAATCGGTGTCAGGCACATGATAATAGGTTCTTTGTCAATATTATTTTAACCTCTAGAAATGTTCTTTCAAAAATATTAATTTAATCATCTATAACATAAACTTATGTTTGAAGATTATTTGAATTTCCCAATGTTGCAGAGGCATTAGAAATAGAAGAATTGGGGTTGATTTTCCAGATTTTTCCATACCAGTATACATTTCCCCTGAGTTAAGTGGCAATTCTTAATTCAATACTTAGTGCTCAAAATCCCTATGTGACCCCACTCAGTTTTCCATAGGAATTGTATAATTTAAAAATTAACTTTCCAGTGTGTTCCCAACAAGCAGGGGGGTGGAGTTTCCTTTTAACTCAAAATAACAATGTAAATTGTGATGAATGCCCTGGAAGAAGACTGGAGAGGAAACAGTCGCTTTAAACTCCTCTTGGGACTTAAAGGTAAAAGACAGACCTATCTACAGTGTGGAGGTCTGTATTTAGTGGTCCCTGTGACATATCAGGTTAGGTAAATAAAAGCCATAGTTGCGCTCCTGAGGATCAGAAAGACAAGGCAAGGAAACACTGTAAAAGGAAATAGGTGCTGCTTATCAGAATGGGAGGATTTTGCAGAAACAAAGAGGTTGAATCACCAAGGGAACGACGAGGACAGAAAAATTCCAGGCTCCGAGGTAACACAGATCACTTCAGATATTCTTCTTTTGGTTCAGAAGCCTTTCAACTCTCTCTGCTGGGAACGGAGGCAATCAAAGCCTGAAGCCAACTAAATGTTTTGAAAATGGAATCAGCTAAGTGACCTTCCATAGGAGGCTAAAGAAACAACCTGCTCTAAGGGTTTGCAGATAGGAGATGACCTGGCAAAACGGTAGTCAATTTATATTCGGCCAAACTTAGTGTCTAGTGCTGATAACTTTTTTATATACTATCATAAGTATGTAGAAGATGGTTTCAGACTAAATACAAATAGTTTTCCATGTTTTCATTAAGCATCAACTATAGGACTTGTTACAAGTCAAACATAATTACCTAATGCAGATTTCCAAAGGGTTCTAGTTGCTGTCCATCAAAGTGAAATGAAAGACATTAAGAGGGCATCCCTATATTTGAAGGGTGTCCACCCTATTTTCATCTTGATTTTTAATCGTCTCTCAGTTTTATTCAGTCATTTATAAACAAGAGATCTTAGAAAGCTATTTTTTGTGTGTGTGTGTGTGTGTGTGTGTGAGAGAGAGAGAGAGAGAGAGAGAGAGAGACAGATAGAGAGAGACAGATAGAGGGACAGATAGACAGGAAGGGAGAGAGCTGAGAAGCATCAACTTTTCCTTGTGGCACCTTAGTTGCTCATTGATTGCATTCTCATATGTGCCTTGACCATGGGGCTACAGCAGACTGAGTGACACCTTGCTCAATCCAGCAATCCTGGGCTCAAGCCAGCAACCTTGGACTTTAAGCCATTGACATTTGGGCTGCAGTAGCGACCATGGGGTAATGTCTATGATCCAACGCTCAAGCTTGCGACCCCGCACTCAAGCTGCTGAGCCTGCACTCAAGCCAGATGAGCCCGCACTCAAGCCACAACCTCGGGGTTTCAAACCTGGGTCCTCCACATCCCAGTCCAACATTTTATCCACTGCGCCACCACCTGGTCAGGCAGAAAGTTCTAAGAGATAATATACAAGTCTTTTTTAAGAAAAATATTTGTACCAGTGCAAAACGTGTAATGGATTCCAGAGAGCAGTGGCGTCTATGCAGAATAGAGGTATAATCCTCATCTGTAAAGCAAGCAACAAACTCACAGGGAAGCAAAGAGTTCTTCCTCATCTAAAATTCCCGGAACTATGCAAACAAACATAAAAACCCCTGTTCTGTAGTCACTCTCTTGGCTGCCTTCTTAAAATGAACTCTTGCCCAATGAGCTCACTAGGAAATAAAAAAAAAATAGTGTAGCATTGCCACAAAATATGCTACTTTATCGAAATGCAGTGATGAGCTCTTTTCATTCTGACACCATATAGACACTACCAAGGACTACAGTAAATTCAGTGAAATAAATCACAAAAACTAGGTTGATTGGCGCTATAGAAGCGGTGTTTTCTTTATGACAAAGAAGTGAATTATGCTCTGAGTTGACTCTGCCTTGCTCATCTTTGATTTTTACGATGGATACGTATTTCAAAAGGAATGGTTTGTCTCTGATGCACTGCTTTTCTCTCTAGAAACCATGGAAAAATTGGAGTGTCTACTAAGCAGTTGTCAGTTTTCAGGGAGCTGACACCTCTGATCTTGGGGGTAGGGCTTCTGGAAGTACATGTGCGAGGAGTACAGAAATTCAGCGGACTCTTGCTCTCTTTCTCCTTCCACGTATATGTGGAAGGGAACGCATCTCTATCGCAAGTCGGACAAACATCTGCAGCAAACACAGACCAGGCATTTCTGTGGCCCAAAGTGTCCCACACAGTTCCGAAGGGGAAATAGATGAATGAACCATATGCAAGAAGGGAGAGGGGAGCCCTTCATCTGTCTGTTTGGGCTGGGAAAAGCGTCTTTGACACAGTCCATCTGGCTACGCCAAGGGGGCCGAATTGATCAGGACTGAAGGATCAGGCCTGTGCTATTAAACCCCGGTCCACCCCTATTTTATTTCCATCTGTACATACAGTGGTTCTGTGCGCCTGGTTTTCATTTGTATTGGCTGCCTGATGCCATCATCAGAACCTTTGTGTCAAGTAAATGTTATGGTCACCATTTGACAGACCCACAAAAACAGATTTAGAGAAGAGCTGACTCCTGGCTTTTCTTATTTTTAATTTGGTTTAGACAACATCTGATGGGCTTGGGAAACAGAAAATCAATGGCCTGATGCCAAGCCAGCCGCTGTTCACAGAGTGACCAGAAGCAACCCGCTTGACTTCTTTGAGCCTCAGTTTCCCCTCTTGGAAACGAAGACAATGACATAACCAAAGTACTTTAAAGATTAAGTGAGCAAAGGTCTGAAAACCACGTTAGTGTAAAATAGAGAAGCCTCCATATATATGTAGATTTCCATTCTATTCCAGCCATACATCAGCGATCTTCAATGTACTAGAAAATATAGTACCATGTTCTCCAAGTTGGCGGAAAACTAAGAAATATTTACCAGCGAGGCACTTGGACATTTTAAACCTAGATTCCCCGGCAGTGAATAATTTGGTGTTGAAAAGAAAACAAAAAAAAACGATTTGAAATGAATGAATTTGTACATGTGGCATCTGTTTTCTCTGAAGAAAAACTGTGAACTGTTCACAGTCAACTTCTCCCCCAGTGCTGGGACAGCCACTAAGTGCATACATACCTGGCTCTATCTGGTAGAATTAGATCTCAGAAGGGGATTTGCTTTGCACGTGCCCAACGGAAAATGTGCAGGTATGAATTACTTACGGAACTCACATCTTTATCCTGGCTAATTCAAAATGTCATCAGAGTGAAGTTAAAGAAGCAGGTAAATGAATTCATTTTCAGCGCCGAGACAACTTTTCGGTCTTGTTTTCCCCGGATATTTCCGTCAGAGAACCCGCTGCGGCTCCCAGCAGAAGACAGTCTATTCATTTTCCTTGTACTTGTTGATGCAAAAGCCATCAGGATTATGGGCTGAGTGTTTCTAGTGCAAGGAAAGTAAGGGATGCAATTAGTCTCTGCGAACTAAAATATACCTTTTCCCATTAATCTTTTATTGTAAATGAGCAAAGTAATTGAACCAGCACTGCACCATCAGAATGAATGCAAGGCCGGTGGGATATGTTTGAGAGAGTACATACTGATTGAGTATTAAATATCTAACGGCAATAATTTATGGTTCATTAATTCTTTTGGAGTTGCTAAGTTGCATAGGGTTTGAATTCTAAGTAGTCAGGCTTTGAGTAAGAAAACGCCTTTCAAATGCTGAAGTGCACACCAACCCACAGACAATCTCCTTAATTTGGGCTGTTTCCCCCTTAGTGGAACAAGATGCTGGGAATATTTGCAAGCAGGGGCCATGATTGTTTTAAAGAACAGAAAGATGTTCTCTCCTCCTTCCCAAGTACCCTGTTGTGTAGAATGCCCTGGAGCGTTTATGAAAAGGTAAAGTAACAGGGACTCAGAGCGGTGACTAGGGATATGCTTAAGCATACATTCCACAACTTCCTGCATATTATACAAATCCCCAGTCATCTATCTGGTGGTTCAGACATCTCAGCCTTTGGTTTCAGCTGACACAAGCTTCCTTAATTGTATTCTGCCATCACCTCACCCCGACCCCGCCCCATGGCACAATTTCATTGCACATGGAAATGGAAGCTTTTTTCCCCTGCTGTTAACAAAATACAGTCAATCTGAAGCAGCGTTACAGAAAGATGTGTTTTGGATTTTGAAGATTGGGTCTAGCCAGACCTCATGCAGTGTAAAAACAAACACTGTTAGAAGAAAACAATGTGAGCACTACATCCACGCGACAGGGACTGGAGCCATTTGTTCAGTTGTTGGGTTTAAACAAATCTCTTTATTCCAGTATCACCTCTGTGTCCTGAGGAGCAGCTAATAGTCGAGTAGAATCTGTTTTCCTTTTTCAGACCAAACGTGTGTTTTCTTTGCTTTGTAGTATTTGCTCAATACATAATCTTTCTCAATGTGATTTCAACTAAAATAATATCGACTTTGGATATGGAAGTCTACAAACTTCTTCTTTTCTTACAAACTTCTTTTGGTACTGCTTGATCCTTACCGTATCAAATAGGTGATTTAAGATAAAAAATTTGAGGCACTGGCTGGATGGCTCAGCGGTAGAGTGCCGGCCTGACATGTGGAAGTCCCAGGTTTGATTCCCACTCAGGGCACACAGGAGAAGCGCCCATTTACTTCTCCACCCTTCCTCCTCTCCTTTCTCCTATCTCTCTCTTCCCCTCCCACAGCCAAGGCTCCACTGGAACAAAGTTGGCCCTGGGCGCTGAGGACGACTCCATGGCCTCCGTCTGAGGTGCTAGAATGGCTCCAGCCACAGCAAAGTGATGCCCCATTAGGGAAGAGCATCACCCCTGTTGGGCATGCAGGGTAGATCTTGGTTGGGTGCATGCAGGGTTATGTCTGACTGCCTCCTCGCTTCTAACTTTGAAAAAATATAGAAAAAAGAAAAAATTTAAAATAATTGAATACTCCCAATTGTCCTGAAACTTGTCAATCTCTCTCTCTCCCTCTCCTGTTCATATTTTAGTTTTTACTAAGATAAGGTATACATTTTACTGTAGTATATTAAAAAAAAAATTCTAAAACTTCTTTAAAAGTAGTCCTATGCAAAAATAAAACAAGACAAAAAACACAAATAACAGACAAGAAAAATCATGGCACTAGAAGAGATAAATTTTATAAATAATAATCAAAGATCTAATTCAGCAAATATCAAAAAGCTTGTAAAAACTGATAGTGTAGGCAATGTCTAAGAATTCCAGATGATAACATTTTAGCAGGCCACTGAACAGAGCACACCATGTCCAACTTTCCTTACACAATGATAAAATGGGTGAGCTTTGTGTTCCATACAGTTCAATGTGGTAACAAAGGAAAATTACATAAAGTTAATTGATAGTAAAGCGATCATATTATTGGCGGGTCATAGTCAGAAGCCATGATCTCAACATGGTAGACAAAGTTAAAATTACATAGCTAAGCAACGCCCACTATTTCAGTCAGAAAGCGATGGTGAATAAGCCATGGAGTCCATGACAGACTGCAAGAGAAGAAAATGAGAAAGTAAGTGACCTCAGGGTGTTATGGGGACAATGGAACTGGAATGAAAGAAAGAGAAAGGCAAACAAAGATGGCTGTATGCCCACACACCTCCTTTGACCCCATACGATTACCTATGTGGTAAAGAGGATCAATAAGGAAAAGCAGTGAAGAACTGAAAGAAATTAGAAAAGATGGGTGATTTCTTGTCAAGGGATTGAATCACAGGGCATTGTATACTTAAGAGAAAAATGCTGATAACTAATAAAAACATAGAGGCATTAATCAGGTTGGTATTTCTAATAATGACAACAGTAGTAAGCAGTGTATGCATTGCACAGATGTCGTTATCTAGCCAAGAGGAGCTCTTGAAAGAAACATGGACCTACCAATACACAGGATTCAATATGTGGCTAGTTAAATAATTATAGTATATTTTTGTTGGTTGAATGATTTCAGAGAATGAAGAAAGGAGAGAGGAAGAGAGAGAGAGAAATATAGATTTGTTGTTCCACATATTTCTGCATTTATTGGTTGATTCTTGTATGTGTCCTGACTGGGGATTGAACCTGTGACCTTGGTGTACCAAGGCTACCCTCTCACCAACTGAGCTACCTGGTCAGGGCTCCCAACATAAGTATACATCATTTAAAATAAATACAGTAACATCACCTTTCTTCCTGTATCTTAAAGGGTATAGGACATATCAAGTTTGTGTGAAATAAGTCATCATTTTCTTAAGTAATTTAATAGAGTTTTGAAGAGAAGTACACTAAGAATTGGCCAATCAGAAGAAATTGGTTTTGCTGACAATTGAGCTTACTTTGTTATTCTTATTTCTATTTTTCTTGTGATTCACTTTTTTCCTAAAGCAACTGCTAGGTGATTTTCTATTTATTCCAATTAAATTCCAAGTGAGTTCATGCATTCCCACTTTCCAGTCATTCAGTACCCATCCGTACCCATCAGGGTAGCAACTGGATATGGAGAGATGGGTCTGATGCAGTCTTAGTTAAGAAGCTCCCTAAGAGAAACATCCTTATGCAAATAATTACAGCAAAATGTGAGAAATTTTATGCAAGGAGTGTTATGAGATTGCGGAAAGATAATCTGGGAGCACCATCTTGGCAGGAAAATCATGGCGTTTGTACTAATTCCAGTGGTAATAGAACCCTCTCTTTTACTGAAATTAGTAAAAAAATAAACAAAGATACTTCCTGAGTGTCTTTTACAATCAACTGTTATAATATCATTACAATAAATGTAAAATTAATTCTCTAGGTTACAGAGGCAGAAGTGAGCCTTAGATTAGTGAAGTGTGTACACAATAGTGATGATTGTGAGAGACAGTGACTTATGCTGTATGGGGTCCTTTCTAAAATCCAACAGGTCTCATCTCTCATGTTCAGTCTTTTGATTTTTTTTTTAAAAAAAAAAGAAGACAGGAAGTACTACTAGATAGGTTAGGTTATTTCATTTTCTTTTTCTTCTAATTTTAAGTTTTATTTAGAAAATTAACTTTAACAGGGTGACACTGACCAGTAATAGTATATAGATGTTGCCTGACCAGGCGGTGGCACAGTGGATAGAGCGTCGGACTGAGATACAAAGGACTCAGGTTCGAAACCCTGAGGTCGCTGGCTTGAATGCAGGCTCATCCGGTTTGAGCAAGGCTCACCAGCTTGAGCCCAAGGTTGCTGGCTTGAACAAGGGGTCACTCGGTCTGTGGTAGCTCCCTGGTCAAAGCACATGTGAGAAAGCAATCAATGAACAACTAAGGAACTGCAACGAAGACTTGATGGTTCTCATCTCTCCCTTCTTATCTATCTGTCCCTATCTGTCCTTCTCTCTGTCTGTCTCTGTCACACACACACACACACACACACACACACACACACACACACAAAGTGCATAGGTTTCAGGTAAACATATCTGTGGCATTTGAACTGTTGATTATGTTGTGTGCCCATCACACAAAGTCAAATCATTTTCTGTCACCTCATAGATGTCCCTCTTTACACCCTTCATGCCTCCCCCACCTCTGTATCTGTATCCCCTTCTTCCTGGTAACCACTTCACTTTTTTTTAATTTAGAAAATTAAAATGGTGACTTTGATCAATAAGAGCACATAGGTTTCAGATAAAGATTTCTATAGCATTTGCACTGTTGATTATGTTGTATACCCATCACCCAAAGTCAACTCATTTTCCACCATTTCCATCACCAAATATTTGTCCATCTTTGTATCCTTTCACTCACCCAATTGCCCTCCCCATTCACTCAAGTCCCCCTGCCCTATGTTCTCTTCCCCCTGGTCACCACTTCACTTTTATCTATGTCCATGAGTCTCAGTTTTATATCCCACCTATGTGTCAAGTCATACAGTTCTTCGCTTTTTTCTGATTTGTTTTACACAGTATAATGTTCTCAAGGTCCATCCATGTTGTCCTTCATTTTCAATGATGTGGATTTCTTCTTTTCGAGAGGAATGACAAGGGGTGCTACGCTGAAAATTTATGATACTCAGCGGCCCAGATTGTGGCTATGGTCCTAAATATTGTCTTACACTAAATGCCACCTAGAATTAGAATGTACTGACGACAGATGAAAAGGAAGACTTTAGCCACCTAGACAGGTTGATTCAGGATAGGACCGAAGGCTAATATCCAATTAACCATAAAAACAGAGCCTCATTTACAGCAGCTCAGATTTGAGCAGCTTCCGTGTTCGGGAGAAATCAGGATGCCTGTCGGCCCGACTGAGCGTGAGGATGGGGGAGGGGCGAGGGAGGAGTCTGCAGAGCAAGGTGGATTCATACATAGTGATTTTCAAATTGGAAATAACTTTAATTTTTTTTAAATCTCCTTTGGGATCCTATTTTGTGGCTATTGAAAATGTATTTTATATTGCAAGTCTGCTCTCCTTTTTTACCTCTCCCCAAAGTTTGGATACTTCAAGAGAATGTGAATCTAAATTATACAAATAAGACTCTCCCGCGGTAGCCACACATTTTAAAGGGGTGAGTTTACGATGTTCAAGTGGTATTTCAAAAAAGCTGTTATTAAAAAAGAGAATCTTTCTTTCTCTCTCACTCACCCCCCCTCCTCCACTATCTGTCTGTCTGTCCATCTATCTCCCCATCCTGTGCAGCAATAGCCCCAAGGGACTGTGAAAGACTTGTTTTCTATGGCTCCTTGCAGCTTTCCTGTCACCTCGACCATTTACTCGTGGGGCAAGAAGATTTGTTTTCTAATTACAAATCCATAATGTAGGCTCCTCTTCCCCTCAGCCCTTAGGATCTCCTCTCCCAGACCTCATCAGACATTTCTGTGATAAGTCAACAGGGCGAGTCAGTGATTGACCTACGGGAAAGCGATCCCCAGACATTCACGGAAACAAATGCGCACCCAATGGGTCTACATGGCGGGCAGGCACCGTGTTCAATCTTCGAGTACAGGATACTGACAGGCTGGAAAAGACACCAAAGCAAGTCTGATGAAGATCAATTCCCCGCTCTCGTGAAGACTCAGTTTTCTCACTTTTAAAACAGGAAGACGGAGAAGATCGACTCCGAGTTTTCTGAGAGTACGTGTTACCATTGCTCACACCACCTGGCAAAAGGTGAGTACCGTATTTCCCCGTGTATAAGACGCTCCCATGTATAAGACTATAAGACGCACCTTAATTTTGGGGACCGAAATTTGAAAAAAAGAATGCATTACATGAAGTTATTGAACTCAAGTTTTAGTCATCATAAAATTCATACAACTCCTCATCACTGTCAAAACTCCCAAGCATTATTAGCTTGTCCTCATCTGTATCTGATGACGAATCACTGTCTTCAAAAATGAGTGCAAAAACAAGCATGAAAATGCAGGAAATGCAAGTTAATACATTATAGCCATCACATAAGATGCATCCAGTTTTTAGACCCCAAATTTTTTGAAAAAAAATGCATCTTATACATGGGGAAATACGGTATGTGATTTTTAAAATGAACTATTTACTATCTACAACTGGTGCAGTGGGGTTTGGGATTAGGAAGGGACTATCCCTGTGTGCAAAATCCAGGATCCCTGCCTCTTTGGATACTGCTTTGTCCTCAGATTATGGGCTCCTAAATGGATACAGAGTCCTTCATATATATGAGAGTAAAATCTCAAACTCGTCCATTTACTCCTCTGGTCAGAATGGCTAAGGAAGTGATTTGTGGATGATTTCAAATTGGCAGCCCACCCTATTTTCACGCCAGTACATAACACGTGGGATTGTGCTTCTCATTGCATTTGACACAGCGTGTCCCTGTCCATCAATTGAATGAGAGAATTATACACACCACACTTTCCCATTTAACAAAGGGTTTTGCACTCAAGGCATATCAATGGAGCCCATTACTTTGAGGAGTTGGGTGTAGAACAGCCATATGGCAGAGAAAAAAAAAGGCCACAGCAACAGAGAAGGTGACCTGTGACGTCTTAGACATGGCAAATGGGGAACATTTGGGGAGGTGGCAAAAGATGTTAGCTAGCCTCCGGGCAGCAGACACGCGTCCAGTGAGCGGCGGCCTTGATACCTGCAATCCATTTAC
The DNA here is from genome assembly GCA_037038555.1 of Rhynchonycteris naso. Classification (NCBI taxonomy): domain Eukaryota; kingdom Metazoa; phylum Chordata; class Mammalia; order Chiroptera; family Emballonuridae; genus Rhynchonycteris; species Rhynchonycteris naso. The sequence goes on from CM073001.1 coordinate 12,661,025, forward strand.
AGCGCCTATTAATTGACACCATTAAAGACCCAGGGAATGTGTTATGCATTGAGCTTAGGTGAAAATGAGGGAAAGCAGGAAAGAGTGACTATTAATATAATTACAAAGAGACCTGGTAGATCCCTGTTCCATGTGCCCATATGGCTGGGTGTTCGGTGGACTTCAGTACACTCACTTCTCTCCTCATAAGCCCCGTTAATTAGGTAATAGGAACATTCTCTCATTGTGACAACAGTTTCCTAACTCACTCAAATTAAACCAAGCTAATTTTGTTAAGCGTTGAGATACCAGATGGCCCCTAAGGTACACTCTGGTACGCAGGCAGAGGATTGGGCGCTTTTGTGATTTCGTGATTTACTTTTTTGTGGCCAGAAAAAAAAAAAACAAAAAAAACAGTTTCTGGGAAAGTCTTCTGGAAACCAAGATACTGATTCCTATTGTCCTGTTTTCTGTCCAACAAAATTAGATGATCATATATTTGTATGCATAAGTGGAGACATATATATGTACATGTTGGGGTTACTTTTAAATATGTGAAAAAGAGCTCTGTTTCTTAACGCAATGCTTGCTAACAAGTGTGCACTCCAGAGGATATGATGGCACGGTGCTCATCTTGCTTTATTTCCTCTCCATCTCTGCAGAAAACAATTTTTTAAAAAGTGGGGATATAAGAACTGGAGGGGATTTTATATATTTCAGGTAACTGACATGCTCAATTTTTCTGTGGAAGATGAAGGATTTGAAAGAAGTGCCCCATATAAGGTCAAAACGTGGGTTAGTGTCCGAACCAGAGGGTAAACTTTTCTCTCCCTCTGAACTAATACTTTATTATTATTATTGTTATTATTAGGCAAGGTCACATTTTATTTTTTTTAATTTTTGATTAATTTAACAAGAGAGAAAGGGTAGAAAGGAAGGGAGAGGGGGAGAGAGAGAGAAAGAGCAGAGAAGGGGGCAGAGAAAAAGAGAGAGAGAGAGCAAAAGGAACATTGATCTGGGCCTGTATGTGCCCTGACCAGGGATCGAACGGGTAACCTCTGTGCTTCAGGATCTAACTAGCCGAGTTATCCAACCAGTGCTCTAACCATCTACTTCTTTTAAAAACAACAGCTTTATTGGGATATCATTTATAAACCATAAATTTTTCCCTTTTAAAGTGGACAATTCAATAGTTTTAGGTGTCCCTTTCCTAGCAAGATCTGAAGCAAAGACACCTGCCAACCGGTGCTGTCCTCATCCACTGGCCCTATTTAAGATTGGAGAACAAAGCTCCCATCAGAAGCCCTGATGATAATAAAAGTTGTTCAGATGTGAGCTGTCATTAAGTGCCAATAACTATGCCCAGTGTTTGCTCATGCATTCAACAAATGCCTTTTGGCACCTGCTACGTGCAAGACCCTCGTCTGGACTCTTGTTGTAAACCAATGAACCAATCAACCAAACAAACATCCCTACACGCCACCGAGGGAAGCAAGAAAATTTACAATATGTCAATCAGTCAACATTTTAGATGATGACAAGAGTTATAGAAAAAAAGTTAGAAATCAGAAGAGAATAAAGGAGATGGATGTGTGGATATGTACCGATGGGTGCGGGGAGGGAAGATTAGGATTTTGAATAGGAATGTGAGTGGAGAGGCCTCATTGAGAAAGTGCCATTATTCACTTGAATGCTCAGACCAATCCTTTACGAGATGCCTTTAATTATGTATTATTAACCTCTTTTTAAAATTAATTCCATTGAAATACAGCACACAGACAGAAAACGTGAAAAGCTCAATGAATTTTTATAGGATGAATATGCCGCTGTTTTTTTTTTTTTAGACCATAAAACGATTGGTATAGAGGGTAAGTAATGAGCCCAAGTTCATATCTCCCACCAGCACCCGAACCTAAGTGTGAACTCATGTGAGTTGGGAACCTTAGCACTTTGCTATTGACTCAAATTCTCTCCAAGAGGAGAACCCAACAGCCAAAGCTCAGAGTTGGAAAACTGGATTGGAAGACAGGTATGGGGGGACTAACTATGGCATGGATAAACTGTTTCAGTGAAGGGAGATTTCAGCTTCCTGAATAACAGCAAAAGGGAATTTAAAAGCAACTTGCTGGGTCATTGCTCTTTCTAGATATATAGAGAATGCTGTTATGTCTCCAAGTTACCACAGAGTGGCAGTGTTTTAGAGCTTAACTAAAGTTAGTTGTATTCAAAAGTCCCCAATTCTGTGCTCTTTTAGAACTTCATAGGCCTCCCACTCCCCAAACAATATTTCACATATCGTGGGCTTTTACATAGTAAAGCACTTACAGTAGTAAGTACACACTAACAGTAGTAAGTAAACACTTACAGTAGTAAGTAAACACTAACAGGTAGACAATGTTAAAGTCTCTGTTCCATATGTAATAGATACCTTATTGATTTTATGAAACCATAAAACAAATACTGGACAAAATTTGCAACTAAAGCTATATGACAGGTGTCCTTTGTGTGGCTATGCTGCTGAGGTACCTGGTGGCAGATGCACACTTTTACCAAGATAAAATGGAAAGACCATATTAAAAAAGAAACTGTCCAAAGTAAGTGGCAGCACTCAAGATTTGAGGGTTAAAGATTTAGAGTGAAGGGGAAAATGTGAAGGTGATGGTTATATTGTTTTTTTATCCATTCTGGTCCAGGTTTCACTTGGAGACATTTATTTAATTCTTTAGTTGCACTGAGCAAGAGAAAGATAAACCAAGCCAAAAGCATCTGAAAAGGGTATTGGAGCTTCGAGAGGTCTCAGTTTTCTAGGATGATCATTGGAGATTAGCAGCTATTAATGAAGAGGAACCCAGATAAATACCCTGCAAATGAAAGGAAACCAGTGGGTGACAGATATGCTTTTCTCCAGGTCTGAAATTCTGCCTCAAGTCAGCCAACTCCCTCTTTAGACTGCATTAATTTGCCCCTTAAATACTTGTCAGAGGCTGGTCAGAATATAGTTAAAATCCTCTCATAGAAAGATGCAAACATTCCAAGCCTATACAACACATTAAACATAATGTCTGACATTCAATCAAAACTTATAAGTTTATCAAAATCAATACCAAGAGATTTTTAAAAGGTGGCTTATGAAAAAAAAAAGAAACACAACAAACAAACAAACAAAAAACCCCCACAACTTCATAGATACAGACAATAGTATGCTGATTACCAGGAAGAAAGGGCATGTAGGGGGAAGGTAAAAGAAGGTACAAGGAGGGAATAAATAGTAATGAACGGGGAGTTAACCTGGGATGGTGAACAAGCAGTATAATATACAGATGATGTATTATAGAATTGCACACCTGAAATCTATATAATACTACTAACCAATGCCATCCAGGTAAATTCAATAAAAGTGTGGATTGCTAGTTGACTCAGATAATGAATTTGTCATGTGAGCTTTTATAAGACTAAATAATATACTTTTTAAAGGAAACTATAAGACAGAAAATTTTACCAAAAATACTAGATCTTTAAATGATGACACAAATTCAATTTTTAGACCTAAAACAAATGATAATACAGTGTGTCCGTAAAGTCATGGTTCACTTTTGACCAGTAAAAAGTGAACCATGACTTTACGGACACACTGTATTAAGAACCTTTACCACCACAATAGCAACAAAATCAGTTAAACAGCATATTATATCCAAGTGAAGAGAGAATTAGTGAACTAGAAGAAAACAAGTAGACTATATACACACTAAAGCTCACGCAGAGGAAAATGAAGTAAAGAAAAAAAAATCCAGAAAAGTGTAAGATAGCTACAGGATCTGGTTAAAGTTCTAATATATGTGTGTCATTAAATACCCATAGTAGAATGGTAAAAAGGGGGAACAGGGACTTTATTCAAAGATGTAACAGCCAAAGTATTTTGTTAAAGTGATAAAAGACATCACCTTATAGATTTAAGAAATGCAAAGAACCTCAGCAAGATCGCCATGAGAAGAACCACCTGATATCACACCACAGTCATAACCTTGAGCAACAAACACAGACAGAACATTGAGAGACCTACACAGTTAGGGAACCTAGTGCAATGCTGAGATTGGCATCTGACCCATAAATAGAAAAGGTGTAAGCACAACCCACTGAGATAGCAAATTTGAAGTGCTTGAAGGAAAACAATGAGCGTACTAGAATTGTATACACAGAGAAATTAGCTTTCAGACATAAGGAAAACAATAAAAATAAATTTCTTGACATATCAAAACATAGAATTTTTGCCAGAAAACAAACTAAAATAAATAGTAAGGGAACCTTTCAGTCAGGAGTGGATACTTATGGATATACAGGAGGAGTGGAGAGAGACAGAGTGAATATGTAACAAAATCTACATGAATATTGACTATAAAAAATAACTCTCTGCCTTAAATTTACCAATTAGACAAGGATGCTACCACAATTTCTTTTCTTTTCTTTTTTTTTTTTTTTGACAGAGACAGAGAGAGAGTCAGAGAGAGGGATAGACAGGGACAGACAGACAGGAAAGTAGAGAGATGAGAAGCATCAATTTTTTATTGTGGGACTTTAGTTATTCATTGATTGATTTCTCATATGTGCCTTGACTGTGGGGCTACAGCAGACCGAGTAACCCCTTGCTCAAGCCAGTGACCTTGGGTCCAAGCTGGTGAGCTTTTTGCTCAAACCAGATGAGCCCACGCTCAAGCTGGTGACCTCGGGGTCTCGAACCTGGGTCCTCCGCATCCCAGTCTGATGCTCTATCTACTGCGCCACCGCCTGGTCAAGCCTACCATAATTTCTCTTCACTATTTTCCTCAAAGTTGTAGTTGGGCAAGTAAGGCAAACATTAATGAATAAATTATAAATGAATAAAATGTATAAGAATTAGAAAAGATGTAATGAATATAGCATTTATGTAGACATGATTGTGTATGTAGAACACTCAAAAGAATTAAAACACAAATTGTTAGAATTTAGAAGTCATTTAATGCAAGCTCAATATAAAAATTAGTTTTACTCCTATAAAAAGTAACAAAAACGTAAAGTTAAAAATTAAAGTTAGCATTTAGAACCAAATGTAACCAAAATTTGCAAAAAACTTTTCAGAGAACACTACTAAAAAATGGGGGTTAAGGGGAAGAGATCCCAAGAATGGAAAGATATAACCATGTTCCTGAATCGGAAATCTCAAATTTGTGAGCTTGCCCCAAATCCTCGGTAGGCTCAATTTAATTGTATTAAAAACACGGCCGCTATTCCTTTGTAAAATTGCAAGCTGTTTATAAATTAATGTGAAAAAGAAAAGCTCCTAGAATAGTCAAAATAGTACCTTAGAACAAGGTCAGGGAACTTGAGTTACCAGATAGCCAGACTTACTATCAATGTGAAGTAATCGATTCACTGTGGTATCCACACAAGAACACACAAATGAATTGATGCAATAGATGAAACTGCAGAAAGCGACCCAATAACAGGATCACCAGATACATGGCAAAGACACTACTGCCATTGAGTGTGGGAAAATGGTCTTCATATTTGATGCTGCTGGTCAGGTGGAGATACATAGGAAAAATTGCTTTACCCCATAAGTAAAGAATTATTTCAATGGATGTAGCAATAGATAATAAAAATTAAACAATGGAATAGAACATTTTGAAGAAAACAAAAAGAATTGCCTGTTTATGACTTTGTGGCAGACTAAGATTTCTTCAATATAAGACATGAAAAGAACTAACTAAAATGTAACAATGTATAGACTGGTAAATTGAACAACATTTCCATAAGGAGTACTAGTTTGTAAAATGATTCCACTAAGAGAATAAAAAGACAATCCAGAGTAAGTCAAGACACACATGTGACTTACAATCTTCTTATATTCATTATAAAGAATTGTATTTCAATAAAAGTGCTAATTCAATTAAAATGAAAAAAAAATTAGTAAATGACTTCAGTATGCAATTTCCTAAGAAGAATCTCTAATAACCATAAACATTTGAAAAAGACCTCAACATTAACATCAATGATATAATACTACATGCCAACAAAAATGTCAATGATAATAACAATAATCATCTAGGCGAAACCAAGTGTTGATGATAATGTAAAAAAGCAGAATTCTCCCCCAACACATGCGGGAGTATAAAATGATACAACTCCTTTAGAAAACTCTTTGATAACATTTGCTTTTAGGAATAGAAGTGACAGAAATGCGTAAAAGTACCAAAATATGTACACCAAAAGTGTTATCACAAAACTGATGTAGCAACACCATTCATAATTGTCTCAAATTGAAAACTTCTAGAATGCCCATCGGCAATAGAATATAAACATATCAATTGTGGAAAAGTCACAGACGGGTAGACAGGTCTATGACTTTCTGCAATAATATGGTTGAATCTCTATTACAAAATTGAAGAGAAGAAGCCAACGCCAGAATATTATGTACTGTACAAGTCCATGGATCTCAAGTTCAACATCAAGCCAAAATAAAGTCAGAAAGGTAGTTACCCCTAAAGACAGGTGTGATGGTGGTTGGGGGAGGGAGCGAGATGAATGAGGAGCCTGAACAATGTTCTAACTTCTAACAGGGTGATATCACAGAAGTTTGACCTTTTTTCCCATTGCGAAAATGTCCAAGGTATACATTTAAGATTTCTGCAATTTTCTGAATTTATAGTGTTACTACACTTTAGTAATTGATTTATTTCGATAATATAATCGCAGTGGTGTCCCATCTCAAGTTTGTTTTCTTAACTAACCGTCACTGTTGAGTGGTGGAAAGTATGGAAGATGAATCTTAGAGTGTGTATTTATGCAAAGTGGGCTTGAAAGCAGAGTGCCCTGGTGTGAACCTTGTCGCCTTCGATTATTATATCTGTGACCACAGGCCAAGTACTTGAGCCTCAATTACTATAAAATTGGAAGACTAGTCATTCCTTCCTCGCAGGGCAGTTTTTGAACTAAATGAAATGATCTTTGCCAAGGACTTTGTAAAGTGTTAGCTCCTGAATAAACATGGACTGTTATTAATTCTGGGAAACACGGACTCCGGCCCCAGTTCTGCCCTGTGTAAATCAAATGACTTGCATCAAGTCATAATCTGAGCTCTTCTAACCCCATTAATTTAAAATAATAGTAATGATTTATTAAACTGACAAAGTTTCTGAGGATTAAACTTGATGCTATATAAGAAAATGCTTTAAAATCTGCAATGCTGTATACTAAGGGAAGAAATTATATGAAAAGATCCATTTTAGCATGAAAGTCAATATATATACTTTTAAAAAATACATAATATCATCATCTGATATTTCAAAAACTGTCCTGTGTAAATTTCAGTGCTTTTTGAGAAAAAAGTCTGTGATATCCAACTGATTTAAAAAAAAAGGGTACAAAATGTGAGGGAAACACACACAGAAATGTAAAGTATCAACAAGGTTGATATAATCAAGATCACCGTGAAATATCAGGACAGTGCCAATTCATTACTTGTATTTTACAACCACTCTAAATGGTGTTCAAAAAGAAGCTAGCAATTTTGTTATAGGGTTATTTTTGAGAATTTTTTTCTTTTCTTTTTTCGTTTTGATGACCTCGATGTAGCTTTCAGAATCTAACTGAATGTTAGATGACAATAAGTGCTCACCGAGAAGGCAAAGCTGGTGCTTTGCCTGATCTCCAGGTTTCAGTGGTGTGACTGGTCTTCACAGCACTCGCTACAGCACAAGATATCACACCCGAAGGGAAACTGAGTCTTCTCCTGCCACATACAATGCCAGCAAGTCTATGGATCCATTAATTTAAACTAATAGCTATTGGCAAGGGCTGATCTGCAGGGTGAATCCAATGCATGGCTTAGGACATAAAACTTAAAGTAACTCAGCTGACCTGCTTTTGTTTCTTCTTTTTCTTTTTTTGGGGGGGTGGGGAGCTTACCACCTGCCAAAGCACAGAGATATGCACAACGTTCTTAGAAATTATTTCTCCCCATGAACAGGGAGTATTACTTTTTCATTCAAAACCTAATGTTCCTTATTCAAAGTGAGATTTATCATACACTCCCGCACGCGATTGTGGATGCTGGGTGGTCTACTGTACATGCTTCCAGAACCCTCAACGATGCTATGCACTTTACTTTAAGTTGATATATAGCAAGGCAGAAAAATATTGAACTGCCGTCATGTGTGAACACTGGTGATTTGGGGATAACTAAGAATGACAATCCCTGGGACAGAAAGAAAACCATAACAACAATTAAATAATAAAACAGTAAATTGCTTTCTCTTTAATGCTACCCTAAAGAGTAATTTATGTTAATGACAAAAACCTTGGGCTTTATCTGGTTATGTGTACAACTGAAGGTTCTCAGAAATGGGGTTCTATCAGTGTACTGTGTTATACTTTGTTTGTATGATGATTCACAGTACAGGCTGAACTGACGTCACTGGGGTGTAGCTAGGGAGCATGCCTATTTTTATCTGGATAGCATTTCATTGGATTTATAGACAAGAGTTTACCAAACCCCTGAATAATGATCATACACATTTCTCTAATATGTACTGCAGCTTATGTGGCTGTGGAGATCCCTATGGCCATGTTGATGTCAGTTATAAAAATGAATAATAAATCAGTGGCAAAGACTGATGTGTTCAATTTATAAGTTAGGAGACGTGCAGGAAGTATTTCTCTTCTTCAGGCTTTAGGTTTTTGGTTTACTGAATAGACATCTATGTTGAAATAGGAATAAATAACTCCAATTCCCTCCTTTTGGGACAGTCTATGAATCTAATGGACGGGTTATTCTTTTAATCAAGATATGTTTTAAATTATTTGTAATATTCATTTATTCAACTGTGGTCCATTTTTTACCTAAGTGACTTGAAGATTTATAAGAATATATACAATGAATTTCAAATATATATATATATATATATATATATATATATAACTAAAGAGTCAGGACTAATGTCATGCTCTGCTTAATGGCAGAAGGCAGAAGTACATTCTGAGAAATGTGTAGTCAGGAGATTCCGACATTGCGCGAAGGTCACAAATGCACTTGCACAAACCCAGATGGTCTAGCCTGCCACATGCCTAGGTTGGAGAGCATAGCCTGTTGTTCCTGGGCTGCCAGCCTCTACAGCAGGTTACTGTACAAAAGAACGTGAGATTAAATCAAGCACAGGAGAAAATGATACATGCAAAGATGCGGTAAACACGAGATGTACACGGCCACTGCTGGCGTGACACCGCAAGCAGTTTCACAGCAAACTATTTTTTCCTATAAGTAGAAAGAGTACACGGTAAAATAACAATAAAAATATAGGGTAGTAAATACATAAACGAGCTCCATAGTCCTTTATCATTATCATCACCTATCATGGACTGTTCGCAATTATGTGTTGTACTTTTATGCAACTGACATAATTACGTCAGCACAAACCCAGAGGTAATTCATGGCTTTACAATGTTAGGATGGCTCTGACATTACTAGGAAGTAGGGATTGTTCAGCTCCATTAGAATGTCACAGGACCTTGTCTGTATATGTGGTTTGTTGTTGACCAAAACGTCCTCATGCAGGGCACGACCATATAAAAGTTAGAATAGAAAGGAAAGAGCCAGAGTATCAGCTGTCGAGAATGCATGTCAAAGTGTGTAGCACAAAGATACAAAGTTGACTTTTAGTTCCTTGGAAGCTAGAACAACAAAGAAATCACATTCAGCACAGAGCTTGAGAAATTTTTAGAGAAACAACAATAGCAATATAACGGTAAAAGCCTGTGAAGAGTAACTATATCTGGAATTTCAGTGGAAGGATGAAACAGTAACACGCTAAACACTTTCTGAGGCAAGTCAATCACAATGAATAGTTTCAAAAAAGAATAAAATGAAAGATGAGAAAATGAAAAGAAAGGAGACAGAGAATGTATTGAGACAAAGTAAACACTTTACATGTCTGAATAAATTTATGCTAGTGAATCATTAAATCTTATGCTTTGAATACTGAAAACTATTTAAAAATAGTAAAGACAAATATCTTTGCCTGTGCAAAGATACCATGAAGAAATTCATATTTTCTATATATTAACGGTCATCTCTTACCCCAAATTATGAGCATTATTTATTTTCTCACATACTTCTCCAGAAGTTTCAAGTTTTTATCATGACCATTAACTTCACAGTTAAAAAATTTTAAATGTATGAAAAACATAGGCATTTTTTATAGTAAAACTCTCTAAAGAAGTGACATTTTATTGTGCTCGATATTTATTGTAAACCAAGCCGCCATTTACGACTTAAATATAGGGAAAATATTCCAGCCTGTTGAGTTCAGTGTGATTGAGTTCACCTGTGTGATATAAAAAGCATTTTCTATTAGTGTGTGTGCCTCTAAAGTCAATAAAAGGAACAGCAGTCTTCCCCATAGAATGCTCACCCACTGTAGCGCTCAGCTTATTATGTAGCAAAGAGGAACAAAATACTCATAGTAACAATGTATTTTTAATAGGTTCTCAAGCTGTCCCTTTCACAAAGAGTTGTGGCTGAATACAGATGTGGCTGCTGTGAGGTTTTATACGGAACGGGTGGAACAAAAACCAGGTGGGGAGACGTTTATCTAACACAAATGTGTGGGCATCTCAGGCATAATGCCTACTGATTTTGCCCCCGGGTTACTAGCTCTGTTTTCCCTGAATGCGACTCAAATTTCCGGGGCATGATGCTTTCTGGAAAGTAATGCCAAGATAATCAAATGTTAAGTGTTAAAAATACAGGAGGGTGTGTAGAGGAATTGACTAATTCACAGAGAAACATTGAGAGACACATGATAAACATCATCATAGACTCAGAGGAGGCAAGTACACACCAATTTAAATGTAACATTTAAAATGTAAAGATAAATTTACAATTGGCTGTACATCATAACACACAATTAACATTTTGAAAGCGTGTTTCCTCCTCCTAGTGGCTGGATATACGACTAAAAAAAATCTCCTTTGTTTCACTCAAACCCTACCATTTCAGAGCACATTTCAGTATTTTCTTTGACTCGAAATGGTACAGAGTTTTTAAATACAATTAACGAGTGACCTTTAGGAAAAGCAAAAGGTTGCCTACGAATGTCACTGTCTGAGGCTATTAGGCAATTAACAAAATTAAGGGAGGACATAATGTTTGCGTTCTGCAATTACTGGATTCCCTGTTTGATTTCCCACTTCAAGTAGTCAAACATTTCTCTGCTGTAAGGAAATACAGCAGTGTTAGTGAGCAACTGAATGGTAACCGACTATCTCTTTTTAAAACATGGAGGACAATAGGGAGTGGCAGGGACTATGGCAATTTAGAATTTATCTCGGGGTGGGGGGCAGAATTCAACTCCTCCCCAGTGGTTTGCTGCTAGGGAACCCTGGGAGCCCAGTGTGTAGGTCAGAGTTTCAGATATTACAGATTTTCAAGTCTCAGTCCATACTGAGAATCAAAAACTTTCCCACGGACCTAAACAAAGGACTTTTACAGAGTAAAACAAACACAGCATGCTGTGTGGAGCCTGCATTTGAATTCTCTGGTCTGACACCTAAATGGAGAACTTAAATATGAATTGTTCAAAGGCGGTGCATGTCATGATTAAACCAGGAGCAATGAGTCCAAGGACCTTTGTTGGGATCTAAATTTTGTGAGGCATGGACTGGACATGGTCACTTTAACAGTAGTTATCTCACAGTGTTATTGTAAGGTTGAAAGATATTAGCATATGCACAGCCCTTAAGAGAGCATGTCATAAATATTAGGATTTATTTAGTTACTGATTGGGTAAAGAGGACCTGTTATTATTATTATTTCCTCACGAAAGGCAAGGAAAATCACTCTTCATTTCCTTATCCCTAGACCTTGGTATCCCTAACATTGGAGCCCAGATCCGTTTTGCTGATTGTGCAAGTGGGGGAAAAAAGCAGAAACTTTAGAAATGCAAAGTCCTACGTTTAAAACATTGCTCTCTTACATAATATTTCTGAGACTGTGATCTTAAACTTTCTGAAAATTGCGATTAGTGACACCTAATTTAGGAGGAGTAATGAAAATTAGAGTTCAAATATGTGTGGCAGTCATTTATACGGCTCTTACTCTCTGGGGTTACCCCTGTTGTTACGTGATCTTAAATGGCCAAGGGATTTTGTAATTAAGGTTACTAACGAATAGGTCTTAAACCAGGAAGATTATTTCCATGGTTGGGGGGAATGTCTAAGCCCTGCACGTGAGCTCTTTAAAAGTGAGTTTCTCCTTTTTGGTGGCAGAAGGTCAGTCAGAGAGACTTCAAGCTTGACACCCTACTGTTGGTTTAGAAGGTTGGTGAGACAAGGGGACCCCATAGGAGGGATTTAGGGGGTTCCGAGGAGCAGAGAGCAGTGTCTAGCTCTAAGTCAGGAAGAAAGTAGACCTCAGAGTTACAACCACATGGAAAACACTGAATTTGGTCAATCACCTGAATGAAACTGGAAGCAGACCTTTCTTTCTCCAGGGCCTCCAGGTCAGTGCCCAGCTCATCTGAAGCCTGGAATTCAGCCTGTGGGGAGCGGATGCAGAGGAACCACCAGCTACGTCTTCCCAGACTTTTGACCGACGTCGGAACTGTCAGCTGATGTATAATGTAGGGCTGTTCTTCACACCACTACATTTACAGTAATTTACACCGCAATAGAACACTAATACAGCATGCAGATCGTGTGACAATTAGTAGCTGCATATTAAATGTTAACTCTTATTACAATCACATATTTGTCCAGTGACTTGCAATTGAATGTTGGGTGTTAAAAATCTCCCAACAGGCAAAATTAACCTACTAGAATCTCAGATTTCTCTTTTCCTCTTAACCTTCTGAGCACCGAGATCAAACATACGTACTTTAGAGTCAAGAACTTTAAGGCAGCAAATAGGCGTGTGACCAAAGGTGAGCGAATAAACTATTTCAGGGATAATCAAATCACTCATGATATCTTGTTCCTGGAGATCTTCTGAGATAGATCAATACCTTTCTGTGATTATTTTTGACATATTTACCCTTCTTAATTTGATTTAGAAATTGTGTAATGTTATTACATTGTTCTTTTGAAAATGTGTATGCTTTGCTATAATTAACACTTAAAATATATACTGAACCTGATCAGGCAGTAGCACAGTGGACAGAGCACCAGCCTAGGATGCTAAAGACCCAGGTTCAAAACCCTGAGTTCGCCGACTTGAGCGTGGGGGTCACTGGCTTGAGCGTGGGATCATAGATATGTTTTCATGGTCGCTGCCTTAAGTCCAAAGGTTTCTGGTTCTAAGCCCAAGGTTGCTGGCTTGAGCCCAAAGCCTTTGGCTTGAGCCCAAGGTCACTGGCTTGAGCAAGGGGTCACTGGCTCACCTGGAGCCCCCCTACCAAGGCACATATGAGAAAGCAATCAATGAACATCTAAAGTGCCGCAATGAAGAATTGATGCTTCTTATTTCTCTCCCTTTCTGTCTGCCTGCCCTTCTTTCTCTTACCCCCTCTCTCTAAAATAAATAAATATATAAGTAAGTAAATAAAACATATACTGAAAGAGCCATATGGCTCATGCAAGCTGCTTACACATCTGGCCCTCTCTCTGCACATCTTTTTTCCTTCCTTCTCTCTTTCTTGTCTTCCCTTCCATTTGTATGATCACACACAAATCATTTTAAATACGAATTTATTTTATTCATCAAAGGTCTAAATGAGGTGGAATTTGAGAATGTTTAGGTGTTTGAAGAGCATGTTTCAAAGTATACTTACAGACTTTGTATCCTGCGAAGGAAAAGTAATTCTGAAAATATATTTCAGAAAATCTTACTGTGGAGAGTCAAAAATAATAATACAGTGTAGGTAATAACGTTATGGATAGGCTTTCAGTATTTTTTCAGTTGTTTTAATGTTTCTAAAATAAAAATAAGAACTTGCAAAATTAAAAATGTACACTTCTTCTAAGTTCACAAACACAAGCTTATTCACAGTGGTCTGCACAGAGCTTCGCATATAGGAACACACAATGTTAACTGTAAACATATCTATCTTAGGACTATATTACAGAAAGAAAGCAATTAGCTTTGGGGCTCATAAATGTATATAGCCATGTAAAAGCAGGTCTTGAATTTTAACCAAATGCTAACAATTTTCCATTAAAATATTATTAGATTGTATTAAAATTATTCACTTAATGAGTAGAATTGTCTATTCCTATTTGAATACAGGGGCAGCTCGTTCTTTAGAGTTGATTATATAGAGGTTTCTACAACCCGCAGTTTTACCAAAATAAAAAAATAACTAATAAAATAAATTGACACTACACTAAACAATAACAATTCCTTCCTCCTTTATATATTTAATCTGCTTAGAAGAAGAGGACCTGATACAAAGCTTTTCTACACTTATGCTATCACAATTCTTTACTTTTTGTTGTACTTCGTGTTTTATATAGAACATGAGAAACTACAACATGGTGTGGGCATTGTTTTAAATTTAAATGATAGTATGTCTTCAATGAGCAGCCTCCCTGCTGCGTTACACTGGACCAGACCTACTCTATCCCCAAGCAGCGTCTACACTAACGCTCACTTTGAAGTATTTATCACAAGAAGCTAGTATTTAACTGTCATTCTATTTTTAATAGTTTAATAGCCGCTGGGTAGTGTTTAGAGCAATATTCTGCAACACTGAGCACACTTTGGAATAATCCGGGAAGGATTAAAAGAATCGATCCCTGGCCCTGGTGGGGTGGCTCAGTTGGATAGAGAATTGCCTCAATAAGCCAAGGTTGTGGGTTCAATCCCTAGTCAGGGTACATAAAAGAACCAACCTAGGATTGCATAAATAAGTGAAACAGCAAATTCATGTTTCTCTCTCTCTCAAATCAATAAAAAACATTTTTTTTTTCTTAAAAAGAAGCAATTCCTGGGTACCACACCACACTGAGTACCTCGGCATTTCTCTGGGTGGGAAGTGAGCATCAGAGCTTTTTTATATGGGTGGTTTAATGTAAGTCAAGTTGAGGATCACTGCTTTATAAAAACCACTTTATGATGTAGCCTTTGGAAGTCCCAAGTGTTTGAAATGCTTGACTTGTGTGGATACTTTGCTACTTGAAAATAGCCAAAAGCATTTCAGAGCCACTATTGATGAAGACATAAAGTAAAGAACGAGGTAGTGAATTCGATTTTTGTATCGCACAAAAATGTTCTGAAAATAGCTTTCAGAAAAGAAATCAAAAGGCATTTTTTCCCTCTAAAATTTTATTTTGAAAATTATCAAACCTACCAAAATAAAGAATGGTAAATAAGCCCCGAGAGTCCACCAACTAAATCATAGTAAAGTTGTTAATATATCTTTACATGTGCTTTTTCCTATGTATCTATGGATATCTATCATCTATCTCTATCATCTATCCATCATCTATCTCTATCTATCTATCTATCTATCTATCTATCATCTATCATCTATCTATCCATCTATCTACATAAACTGCTGTCTCATGATCTAGGCTATTGGACAATAGAATTAAAAGAGAGAAGTGTGTATGTATCCTTGGTTACAGAACAAAAATTCAATCCAATAAATTTGAACATTGAATCGGCTTTTTGAGCAATTACATTTATCATATATTTAATAGGGGTCTGATTTTATTGCTGTAACAACCCCCTCCTGAAAGTATCAGTCAAGTTCAAAGAGCAGAGATCTTTGCCTAGGGCAATCCCTTTATGCTTTTGCTACCTGCCGATTCAATTTTGTGAACCACCTGGTGGGGGCAGATGGGTCCATTTATTACGCTTACAAGTCAACACTGGTAGCTTATAACTGTTTCTCAGGTCTAGCGAGAGAGGTGGAAGAATCGGATTTGATGTCTAGTTTTAAAAGAATGCTTATGGCTGAGTAAAATGGCTGTTAGTTGCTAACATTTCCAAAAGGTAAGAGATTAAAAATGCAAGCACCTGTGTACCGATGGTGAGCAGGTAAAACATGGAAACAGTCAGGAAATTTTCCCGAATAGCAGTAATCAGATCTTAATGTCTTTTCCTCACCTCTGGAACTACGCTATTATTTTGGCTAAGGGAAAAGTAAGAGCTGGTGAATAATTGACACACATTTAACTAAATCAACTACCTAATCTCCCTGGTAAATAGAAAGAAAGAATCTAAGTTATCAATATTTAGCATTTTACCAGATAACATAAAAAACTTGTTATGTGACTAAGAAAACATTGTTACACACCTTCCAAGCATGCTTCTGTGACAAGCTTCCAGGCAAGGAGGAAACACTGTTGTTTTGAAGGTATCTTTCCTTTAAGCGCAATAACTTCAAACAAGCCACTTAGCCCCTTGGAACATCAATTTCCTTTATCTGGAAAATAGGGATTATGATCTTGTCCTTCCTCCAAGAATAATTTCAAGGATCAAAGCACTTTCTTGATGAAAGAGGTATTATTACACATATGATAGTTCCATTCTAGACCTCAGAATTATTACAGAGTAAAAGTATACTATCTATTCTGAAACTTTCCTAAATCTCTGGGGATCTGGGTTATTGTACTTCAAATATTTGACACCAAGATTGTGATTTCCTTTTAAAAAGAGCTGCAGTGATATTCCTTACCACCCCAATCAAGTTAAAACAAAGTTAATAATATCAGTCCTAGTTACAATCCATAGCATACGGTCCAGCTGTCGTAGATGACACTTGAAGGTCAAGTGCAAGGACAGGAATGACAGAGCCAGGCCCATACATGTTGGAGTGAGAGGAGGCCACACTGAGACTGCTTTGGTGAGACTGATGTTCCCTGAACCAGAGCTACCTGATAGAATCCATTACCCAAGGGCCATGCCAGTGGCTCTAATATAAAACGCAGAGACGTCTTGATAGAGAAAAATGAAGTTAGTTAAATTCTGTCATCCATCTATTTTTTTGTTCTTCTTTTATTTTTTGTGTTTCATTAATTCCATGTGGTCTAGCAGCCCTGTCAGCAATATAAGGTTGCTGAGTGTACCTGCACGTGGCCTTGGGACTTTCTCCAGGACATTCATTTTCCCATGTCAGACACTGAGTTCTCTGACACTCCCCCCCCCCCCCCCCAGTGCAGTGTTTCCAATGGGTTCCTGATGGCTGTGTGCACCACGCCCACCAAGGAGAGAGGCTCCATTCAAACTTCCAGAACTCATCCCCACAGGGTGGGGCCACTTGCCCCCAACACCAAGCCATTTAAGGACAATGATAATGTGTTTAGATTCCCACCCAACTCTGATAGGCTATCATTCTCCTCAGTCCCGAGCTGTTGGTGATGTGAAACAATTCAGCATGCAAGTTCTATGGTCAGATTTCTGATTCTGCCGCTTACTGTGCGCACAATTCTCTTCCTCTAGGCAATGGAGACAGGATACCTTGTAAGGCTATTTGGAAGTTTAAACAAGTTAAACATGAACATACAGTACCTTGTAGAGATAATTATCTCGATGATATCAATAGTCCACATGATAAAATATTTCCTACTGCATGAACAGGAGGTGAGTGGGCATCAGAGAATGTCCTTTTTATTGAGGGGACTCAAATTCCCTCACAATGCAAGCAGAAGGCAGTGGTTAATAGGAAAAACAAACTAATATTTATGATAACGGTGCATTAAAACACCCTCATAATAGACTTTATTATTTTTTAATAGCCACTTCAGGTTATATCTCTAGCCCCATTTTATAGATGAGAAGGAGACCCAAGATCATAAGGAAGAAACGAAATCGGGGTAACAACGACATCTACAACAGCAGTAGCAGCAACAATAATGACAGTCATAACAGCAACAACAGCTAACACGTGGTGTGTGTGGTAATGAGCCCCAGATCTCGGGCTGAAATCCTTCCACACGCAAGAACAAAAATAACATCTTGAGCAGGGGTGCTGAGCCCTGGCTGCACATTACGATTGCCATGGGAGCCATCAAAGAATACTGATACTCTGTACCATCCCCTGAGATCAGGATTTAATTGGTCTATGGTGGGGCCCAGATATTGGTATTTCTTTTAAAGCTCCCCAGGTGACCACAACATACAGTCAGTCTGGAGAACCCCTGCCTCAGAGAGAACAGTAACCTGTGGAACGTTATTCCAACGCCCGGATCTGGAGTCCTTCTGCAAACTTGACACTTAACACTCTTACTCTTCATTGCGGCTCCTTAGTTGTTCATTGATTGCTTTCTCACATGTGCCTTGACTGCGGGCCTTCAGCAGACCGAGTAACCCCTTGCTCGAGCCAGTGACCTTGAGCTCAAGCTGGTGAGCCTTGCTCAAACCAGATGAGCCCGCGCTCAAGCTGGTGACCTCAGGGTCTTGAACCTGGGTCCTCCACATCCCAGTCCGTTGCTCTATCCACTGTGCCACCGCCTGGTCAACACTCTTACACTTAAACTCTCTGCAATTCTAACTTTGTGTCCCCTTCCCCGTGCTGGCTGCTGACCCTTTTCCTATCCCAGGAGCACAGTGTCCTGGCTGGACTGCAGACTTTGGTTTCACACTGAATTCTTGGAACACCTGTTTCTCCCTCTCCCCTCCCCATCGCTCCCTTCCCTTCCTGGAAGCAGGGAAGATATCTGAGTGTCAGAGCAGTTATTAGCACCTCCTTGTCAGAGCAAGGCTCACACTCCCTTGCTTATAATAAGACTCTGCTCCTCAGCTGCAGGGTGCTAGTATAATGCGGGAGCTGGCAGAGAACAGAATTGGTTCAACAAGCCGGGGGAGTGTTGACAGCCACAGCTGTGAGAGAGCTGCCTTCCTGTCCAACCCCTGCGCTTCCTGGGCCGTGGGACCGGACACAGCAGAGTTATTGCTGGGGGCTTTCGGCCTACAACTGGGCCTGGGAGTCGACCTACATTGGTAATACTTAAATGTGAACATGGGTGGAAAATGGAGATTTCTAGAATAAACTCAAGTCTTTAAAATCAACACTCCTGCTGGAATTCTGTGTTAATAAATTTTTAAAGTGATTCTGATGAACATGAAAATTTGATAAACTTTTCTTGAAACTGGGTCTATGTCTAACGGAGCCTGACAAACTCAATTTGTCAGCGAACATAGATCAGAGTTTCCCAACAGTGACACTATTGATATGTTGACTGGCCAGGTTTTTCTGTTTTGTTTTGTTTTGGTTGGTTTGTCTTTTTGCCACAAAGGTTGATGGCTATGACTTGCATTGCAGGGTCACTTGCAGTATCTCTGGCCTCTGCCCACTGCAGGTTAATCGCAGATCCAGCACTCCTCTCTGCAGTTCTGTTTTTACAGTTTCAGTAACCCACAGTCACCCATGACCCAAAAATCTCACACGGAAATTTCCGGAAGTAAACATTTTATAAGTTTGCAGGTGTGTGCTGTTCTGAGTAGTGTGGTGAAACCTTGTGTTGTCCGACGTGGGCTGTCCGCCCAGGACGTGGGTCGCCCCCTGTCCGGCCTATCCAAGCTCAATACAGGACGTGCCAGCTCGCCGCTGAGAAGCACTCAGGGTTATCCGATCTTGGGAGGTGGAACTCAAGAGTTAAAACATTAGTGTTGCCTGACCTGTGGTAGCGCAGTGGATAAAGCGTCAACCTGGGAACACTGAGGTCGCCAGTTCAAAACCCTGCACTGGTTCGGTCAAGGCACATATGGGAGTTGATGCTTCCAGCTCCTCCCCCCTTTCTCTCTCTCTCTCCTTCTCTCTCTCACTCTGTGTCTCCTCTCTAAAATGAATAAAATAAAAAAATAAAAAATAAAAAAAAACATTAGTGTTAGTAATTGTAGCTTTTAGTAATAATCAATAGGCTTAATGATGAATGCAAGTAGAAAGCTTTGTTTTCTAAACTGGGATGCATGAATGGGTCCACGTGACTTCACAAGGGCTGCAAGCAGCCCACCTCTGTGCCCCAGGCCAGCTGCTCTGCAAGCAGCCAAGATGATATCTAAGCCCCTGAGCTCTGAGGATGGGCTCCCTACTGACAAGGGTGCTGATGAAGAAGTACTGGTCATCAGATGAAGAAATGCTAGAAAAATCTCTTTTATCTGCTAATTAACTTTGCCCTAAATTTCACACCACTTACCTTTCTTCTCCTTACAAGAAAAGGCTGGTTGAGACTAGGTGTTAAGACTTTCTTGGGAAGGGACTACATAACCTCCTTCTTCTCAGATGGCCGGCCATCTGAATAAAGCGCCCATAAAGATTCAATCCTTGTCTCCACTTCCCTGGCTGAGTGGTGACAGTCAGCAGGAGATTTTCTTCCAGCTTCAATCTGTCACAGGTTCACAGCGTTTGTGTTCACGGAATCCCGATTTTACTTAATAACTCCCCATTCACATAATTTTTATTACAATATAAGTTTAAGAATAGTAATTGTTAAGCTCTTACTGTGCCTAATTTATAAATTAAACTCTACCCTAGGAATGAATGCATGTATAGAAAAACACATATTACATGCAGGGTTCATAGGGTCCAGTACTCCTTGTGGTTCCTGCTACCCCCTCGGGGGTCTTGGAATGCATCTCTGGTAGATAAGCAGGGACTACTATAAGGTGCTTCTAATAGGGACTAATGCAGAAACAGAAAGGAATAGCTAACACTTATAAAACTCTTAACAATGATCTTAACCCCATTTTACAGATAAATAAATGAAACACATGATTGAGTACTTTGCTCCAAGGCACAGACTTACAAAATCTCACCCGCTTGGATTCAAATTCAGGATTGTCTGATTCAAGTCCCTTACCACCTTTCAAACGCAATGCTGCTCACGTGGCCCGACAGCACGTAGGTTCCCTGCTCAAGGTCTTTTGTAAATTGAGTTCTTCCCCCACGTTCACCTCCTTCACCCCAATAATAATAGCCCTCTAGTCTGGTCCAGGCCAATATTGTTTGCTTGGATATTTAAATCCACTAAAAAGCACAGTTCTTAATAAATTATCAGAAATACATTAAACTCTAATGGAACCAGCCACTCTTTGGAATAAAATAATGAACTTTTTGTGTGGCAGTAAGGTACTATGAGGAAAAGCCATGGAACAGTGTTGAACCAATAGGTTCCAGTCTTGGCTTAGACATCAACAATCTGTAAGTCCTGGGGAGTATTGGGAGACTTATTTTTTTTAATATTTTATCCCACATTGTCTTGGTGAATTTTTAACTCTCTTGAATACATCCTGCAGATAGCACAAACTCAGTAAATATCTCTAGAAAGAGTGAATAAATAACTTGATTAGTCTTCTGATACTGTCCACAGCAGATCTTCAAACAATGACAAAATTTTTTTTTCTCTCTTTCCAGTGTGTTCATGCTCAAATATTTTAATATCTAAAACGTAAGTCATTGATTTAAAAAAAAAAAGACCTTTGAATATTTTTGAACCATGGTACTCACATTTTATACATAGGAAAGAATGTTTTCTTTTTTAAAACAATGAATTTCAATATACATAATTTCTATGAGGTTCATTTGGGCTCACTGCAGAAGAGGGAAAAAAGTACTTATTCCAGTGGATAAATAGACTTGGTGGCTTTAAGGTTTGGAATTTATTCTTTTACTTTCTGGGGAAGTAGAGTAGAGCAAACAAGGCACATATTACTCTGTTTCAATAATTTGTTTGCCCGATAAAATCCTCAGTCAACAATGAATATTGCAGATTCTCTGAGAGTTAAGGTATTTATAGATAATTTGAACGTACTGAATTTTTAAGAGGTTTTAAATACCCCAGTAAGCAAGATGAGCCTGCAGTCACCGGCATGTTCATTTGCTAAACATTTTATGATGGGAAATGTTGCTACATTCTGATTTCCTGGTTTATTTTATCATTCAGGCTGATAAATTGCTGTTCATTGTAATAGGGGAATTTCAACCTGTTAATGTCAGTAAATCTCTAGGGATTATAAAACAATGGTTATCAATTATGTGGTAAAATAATTTCCTCATTAACCAGCGCTTGATGAAAAGGACCGTTAACTTTTTTGGTAGGTTATGGGACTCCCTGTCACCATTCCTTTAAGTGCCCATACATGTTTCTAGTTTGATTGACTAGAAGAGAAAATGGAGCCTATATCAACCTGCATTCATGGACAGATAAGCATTATAGAATTAGAATCATAATTGCTATCTTAAAGAAACTCTGATTTGGGAACAGATGGGAATACTGGAATAGATTCGATTAATATTTTTGAATGTTGAAAAAGTTCTGATTCTAAAAAAAAGAAAATATAAAATTCAAAAGTATTAATTTATTCAATTCTCTGTTGAAAACAAGTAGCACTCCAGATGCCCCTAAAATTGCATTTATACAATGGGAATAGGGATACAGTGATTTTATTAGGACATGTGCTACTTGTAGATGTAGAATATAAAATATCCCTTTTTGGAAATTATACAACAAATAGAGGAATCTTCTAGTAATAAGTCATTTAGTAATAATTCCTAATAAGACAATACAAATTTGACAAAAGGACACTCTTAGCCACGGAATGAATGGGTTATGGAGACAGATCTTCCTGATCTAGCTGACTGCCTCTGGCATTTCCTCTTGGTGTGACTTTGACAAGGTTTTTTATTTATTGTTTCATGATTCTGGAATTTATATACAGTAAAATTCACTCAGTTTGGTGTTCAGCTCTATTAGTTTTGAGAAATGCCTAGTGGTTTAATCATCACCACAATCCAATCAAGATATATAAAAGTTCCATCATCCCAAATCGCTGTGCTGTCGCCTGGTAGTGAACGTCTCTGTCATACTCAGGTAACCTATCACCGGGCTTTCCCCCACCTCTGAAGTTTTCCATTTTCCAAAATGTCATTTAAATTAAATCACATGTAGTCTTTTGAGTTCTCCATTTTCTGCTTATTAAAATGTATACCCAAGAAAAACAAAAGGTTGTGTACATATGAAAATGTGTATTTGAATTTTTATAGCAGTTACCCATAATCACCAAAACACTGGCAACAACCAAAATGTTGACTGGTGGATAGAGAGACTGACTCTGTCCAATGCAACATTACTTAGTGAACAAATTATTACTACCTCAGACAATGTGCATGGATTGCAAGTGTTTGGGGAAATTTGTAATCTTTGTGGCCCCTGATTTCTTATGGGAGCAATGAAGTAATGCCCACTTTGGACATTATGCCCAGAGCTGAAATATCTTATGTAAAATATTTTGTTTTGTATTTAGCTCATGGAAGTTGCTCACAGTCCTTCCTTCCTCCCTCCCTCCCTCCCTCCCTTCCTCCTTCTTTCCCTCCCTCCCTCCCTCCTTCCTTCCTTCCCTCCCTCCCTTCCTCCTTCCTTCCCTCCCTCCCATCCCCTCCCTCCCTCCCTCCCTCCTTCCTTCCTTCCTTCCTTCCTTCCCTCCCTCCCTCCTTCCTTCCTTCCCTCCCTCCCTTCCCCCCTCCCTCCTTCCCTCCCTCCCTCCCTTCCCCCCTCCCTCCTTCCCTCCCTCCCTCCCTTCCCCCCTCCCCCCTCCCTCCCTCCCTCCTTTTTTCCTTCCTTCCTTCCTTCCTTCCTTCCTTCCTTCCTTCCTTCCTTCCTCCCTCCCTCCCTCCCTCCCTCCCGTTACTATACTTTTCTGTGTGGACAAAAAAGGGGCCACATGCAGAGCCTGACAAGCTCAGGAAAGCCTGTAGTGTCCTGTAGACTCTGGGACCTAAAGTAAACACACAGGATAGTCTGAAATGGAAACGTTTTTAATAAAAGCGGATTATGGTGGGTAGTCATGTCTGTCCTAGGGCGTTAGTCTCTAACAGTCTCTATCTGAAGGAAGGCCAATGTTTGCTTTGAAGTCTGTCTGTTGCCTTTTGCATCTGCAATAATGCACCTGATAATATGCATTCCAGGTGTAGGGATAATCTTCTTTTCTGCCACCTCAGGGCAGGCATTCTATAAGAGCAGACACCAACAAACCCTTTCATTGTTATTGCTATCATGTTAATTAACTTCACTTGTCTTGTGCCTCCCTATGTAAGAGAGGTTGTAGTTTATACATTTTCACTTTTATTCAATCACAGACATTTCCTTACTTTGCTTTCTCCTGCCTCCATACTCTATCACCGATCAATTTCATGTGACCCCTTCCATCTCTCCCTTTGATTATAATGTATAAAGTAAGTGGTAAAACCTCTACTTTTGGGAGCATGTTCTTAATTCATTTAGACTTTATTTCCTGGCAATTGTTGACAGTTTGTCTCAAATAAACTCATAAAACATTCTTACAGGTTTGGAAGTTATTTTTGTGGACATCTCTGAGATGATTTGATTGAGTGTATTAAACAACAGCACCGAAGTAAATGAGTAGAAATCCAATCAAAGTCACACCAATGGCATAATCGCTAGTTTCCTGGTTATGGAGAGATGGAAGGGTATGAGACTTCAGGCTATAAATACTATTTCCCACCCTGGCCAGTTTGCTCAGTGGTAGAGGGTCCTCCCCAAATGTGGAAGTTCCAGGTTTGATTCCCCGTCAGGGCACAGAGAAGTAATCATCTTCTTCTCTACACTCCCCCTCCCCCTTCTCTTTCTCTCTCTTCCTCCCTCTCCCTCTCCCTTTTCCCTTCCTATAACCATGGCTGAATGAGAAAGTTGGCCCTAGGCCCTGAGGATGGCTCCATGGCCTCCGCCTCAGGCACTAAAACAGCTCTGTTGCCAAGCAACAGAAGCCCCAGGTGGGCAGACCATCAGCCCCAGATGGCGGTTGCTGGCTGAATCCAGGTTGGGACACATGTGGGAGTCTGTCTCTTTTCCTTCTTGCCTCCTACTTGTTTAAAAAAAAAGAGAAAAGGTTTCAAATGCTATTTCCCCGTCCACCCTATGGAGGAGAGACAATGCCCACAGCCCAGGAGAGAGTCTCTTCTTACCAGTGACAGCTGTTGGGTTTCAAAAATTATAATAGAAATAACAATGGCAAACTAACATGAAAACAAGCAGTATAAACAATGCACCACACTCTCACACAGCACAGACCCTGTGCCAAGCACTACTTTTTAAATAAAGGCCCCCACCTGCACATCTCTGTATTTTGATAGTTACTACAGTATTATCATTTTTACTATTGTTGAGAGCTGTAGTAATATAATGTACAAGGCATTATGCTAACCTGCTTACATGCATTACCTTAATTAATAGTTACAAAAACCGAATAGACAATATACATATGAGGAAAGTGAGACTAGAAAGGTTGAACAAGGGAAGAACCTGGGTTTAGAACCCAAATAGATGGCATCAAAACCCAAGGTCTGCATATACTATTGCCTCTTGAATTAAATGGCAATGTTTCTTAAATACAAATATTTTTTTAACAATGTCATATAAAACATTTTTGAAATTATATGGAAAGAGAACCCCGCTTACAACATCCTTATTTACTTTCTAACAGAAGTTTTCATTTCATCTTTAATTTGAACAGTTCAGATTACATGGACACAAGAATTCTGCCTTCTCAGAGCTGGGTTATCAGTTATCTGAGGGCACAGAATAGATCTCATTCATCTCCACCTTCCTCAAAAATATAGCTAGTGGAATAAACGACTTTAGCTTATCTTTTCATAAATTAAGATCAACTCAAATTGATTTGTCAAGTTTCTTTTATTTCTAATTGCTATTGTGACATAAATGTATTTTTTTCTACTTCTTAGAATATGAGCAGAAGGAAGTAGGAATTAGAAGAAATGTAAGGTACACTTTACTGTATATTTGCCATTTACTGGTTTGAAATTACTCAGCAATACTTTTACCTGCCTGCCACAATATAGACTTTCCTTGAACATGATAAAAAGTTACTTCCAACCAGCTGCCCTGCACGGCATGCTCTCAAGAACGTTTTTCAAGTTCAATTGTGGGAAGACTCAAGTAGTTGGTATTTACAGAGTTTTCCCTGTCTGTAGGAACACAACCCAGCATGCAATTTCGTGGTTTACCTAGCAAGCTGCACTCCCTTCTGAGGCTTAGTTGCTGCCTACCAGCAAAGAATAAAGGTGCAAGGGATTCTGGGAAGTAAGTAGATATTATTTTAAACCAAACAAGACACATTTAACAAAAAGGCTTTTTCCAGTCTTATGACTTTTGCTCAGCCATACAATACCTTCCATACTCTCTTCATTACTGGCAAAGAGGACAATTTTTATTCATACATAGAACCAAAGTAATGTTAACCAAGATACTCAATGGTGCGGGATGCAATGAGACTGATATCTTTCTAAAGTTGAAAACTATGAACTTGGCCAAGCAGGAAATGTACTGTGTACTACTGAGAGGCAGTTTGTAAGCAAAAAAGACACTCCATTCAAAGTAGGAAGGATGGAAAATATGTCTAGTCTGGACACAACAAAGATCAATTTCAAAGAAAGTAATTTACAGTATCTACTAAACTTTAACATCTGCTCACTCTGTGATATAGCAGCTCCACTCCTTAGTGTACACCTAGTAGAAATGGGCAGAAACATTCATTTAAAAGTATGTTGTAGAACATTATTAGCAACATTCCACAATAGCTAAAAGTTGGTCATTACCAAGATGTCCACCGTCTCCATGGGATAAATGAATTGATATCTATGCCTACCTGAATGCAACACAACAACGAGTATAAATTTCATATAACTACACAACAATATGAATGACTGTTGCAATTATAATGCTAAGCCAAGGAGCTAGAGACTATATGGTTCCAATGAGATGAAGTACAAAAGCCAAAACAAACAAACATCCTAACCTATGCTGTTAGAAGTCAGAAAACGCCTAATCTAAAGGTGTGGGGAAATGATGGAAGAGAGTATAAAGAAGTCTTAATGAGGACTAGTGATATTTTATTTCTGAATCTGGGTGCAAGACACCCAAGTAGGTTAAGTTTATGAAGATTTATCAATTTGTAAATGTCTTCTCCATTGGCCATACTTTTGGTAAACCCACAGGCCGGTTCATTAGTTCATAAATGTACTTTTTTGGCCTGACCACGCGGTGGCACAGTGGATAGAGCGTCAGACTGGGATGCGGAGAACCCAGGTTTGAGACCCTGAGGTCACCAGCTTGAGCGCGGGCTTATCTGGTTTGAGCAAAGCTCACCAGCTTGGATCCAAGGTCGCTGGCTCCAGCAAGGGGTTACTCGGTCTACTGTAGCCCCACGGTTAAGGCATGTATGAGAAATCAATCAATGAACAACTAAAGTGTCGCAACATAAATGTACTTTTAACATATTGTGTTGAGAGTAAAACAATATTGGTAACTGAACATGAATTGCCTTTATGTATCCGTTCCACAATAGAAAATGCCATTACTTTGACTTTATCCTTTTAAAATTTCATAGATTTTAAAGCATTCACTTATTACAGGACTATTTGTACATCCTCTCTCTTTTCTGGTTAGAATGTATGTGTGCGTGTGTGTGCGTGTGTGTGTGTGTGTGCGTGCGTGTGTGTGTGTATCCCATATTTTGGTTCATAGACATGTCTACAGAAGTTAAATACTTTTTTTTTTCATTTAATCAATTAGTTTAATACAAGCTCGGAGCCTCTGAATATTTTACATTTCCCTTATAAAAATTCAGATACTAACCGTGTAAAATAGACATTGGCATATGACAATGTCATTTTTCTGGTGGGTAATGGCTCTGCGGTCTCCACATGGTACATTGTATTAATCAAGCTCACCCATGACATATTAATAAAACCCACTGCCCTGTTGACATTCCCACATAATTCACCATTGTACCTTGCAATAGACTCACATTGGGAAGGCAGTTCTTCTTAGAGTAATTTATAGCACCTGGTGTATCATGAATCAGTGTTACTATTCTGATGTAATTTTCAGTATAATTATGTTCCTAAGGATACTTCTCTGGTTTAGATTTTTTTTTTAAAGTCAGTATGTAAGGTAAAAGCAGTACCTAAAACTGAAATACGGTTATTACCGTGTTTATCTTTAAGTTCAGATACATCTTACAGCTTAGCATGTTGAAATAGAACATAGGAACCGTACATGATTAAAGATATATTTGGCACTATCATAAAAGAGAAGGAAATAATACAATTGTAATTCCTGGAAACAGTAGTCATGTGGGCACATTATTGAGAAATAATGAGTGCATTTCTTTTGTTTGGCAATGTTATGATACATAGGTGGAAATTCCTCTGAGAAACTTCTATAGGATTATTTATGACCGTGGCCATACAGCTCTCAAGTCTTTTAAATAAAGCTGTAGTGCTTTTGTTTTCACTAGTTCCTGGCAAGCACGTCTGCCACTGGGGGGGCGGGGGGGCATGGCTTCCTTCTTTAGTCCATTTACTCTAATTCCAGAAATGGCTGTCTGACTTAATTCAGGTGTATTTGAGTCTTCTTAATATCTTTCTGGAAACTAACACTCTCTCTCTCTCTCTCTCTCTTTGTTAAAATCAGGTACCATTGAAGGTACCACATGGTGCTAAAGCTGGCATTTTCTGTAATTCTCAGAAACAGAAAAGTGTGCTTAAGAAAGAAGAACATCTGAGCAAAGGAACTTCAAGCAGCGGAAAAACCAAAGGCCGTGACCTTGTAGGTCCCTTCTAAACCACCAGCGCTTTAAGCAGGGTCAAGTCCAACTGGGCCTGGACTGCGAGCCATCACTTGCTCTCACTTTTGCATAAAGCTCATTTGAGATGATCAGACCACTTTGTTGCTTGGGATATAAAATAGACAGTGAGTGAATATAGGTTTCTTAGTTAGGAAATACAGTAAAGCACCACATATCACATCATTGCTTACAGTCTAGTGCTTGGCAAAGCACCTGGCATAAATTAGAAGTTTTGTAAACATCTTCATGGCGTTAAGCTGGAGGAAATGGACAAAAAATAAAATCTTTATAGATCTTGCCTACCACTTTTAAAGTATAATGACATCCCTTAGCAAATGGTCACATGCTGGTGGTAGAATTTATTGCCAGGACAATATTTTCCAGGTAGATCAGAGGCAGAGAGTAACCTTCTCCTTAAATGCTTTGGTCATATCCACTCTTTCTTTTTCCTGGGCAAGTATAGTGAATATGGATTTTCATCTATACTCATTTGTACCAAAAATGTATCTGGTGGCAAGAAATTAATTCCCACTCATTGCTGTGTGTTCCTGGGGTCATTTGAAAGGCTAGCAGGTCATCCATGGTGTATTCAAGATATATATCAAGTCCTTAGTCCACACCATTCACCACTGATAATATGCTTCTAATCAAAGAAAGTATATTTTATGATGGAGAGGTTTGTTCGGATTTTGCTGACTTCAACAGTAGAGATCTGAATCCATGAGATGCACGACTAAAAATTTAGCCTCTCAATATGCACCAAAAGCCATTTCTTTCTGAAATGTTCGCCTTCTTAGAGGTGATAGTGTGAGAAGGTCATGAGTCCTCTCCTGTTGATGAAGCCCAATTACTGTCCACGTAATTATGAACTAGGAGAAACCCAAAAGATGGCAGGGAAAGGAAAACCGAGGTAACAGACAGAAAACAATAGTAAGGCAGTAAATCAAAACCCAAACACATCAATAGTCAAATGCAAATGTCCTAACACTCCAGTCAAAAGTCAGAGGATGACGGAAGGGCTAGAGAGGCACCGCATATAACAGTAAAATAGTCAATTCATCAAGAAAACAATATAAAAATGGATAAAAAAACTGGAATAGACACTTCAGTAAACAGTACATATAGATGGCAAATGAGCACAGAAAAAAATGTTCAATGTCATTATCCATGAAGGAAACACAAATTGAGGCATGATAGTTACCACTATGTATTCATTACAATGGCTAAAAACAAACAAATAAAAACAAACAAAAATACCACCACCAACAACAAGAAAAAACTAAAAAGGCCAACTGTAGTGAGGAGGTAGAACAACTGAAATTCTCAATGATGGCTGTTGGGAATGCACAATAGGATTTGCCACTATAATAATAATAATAATAATAATAATAATAATAATAGCAGTTTCTTACCAGGTTAAAAATAACCCTCACTATATGACCCAAACTCACTCCAGAGTATTTCATCTACAGAAATGAAAACATACTCACACAGACACTTAGAAAGCAGTGATTATAGCAGCTCTAGTCATAGTGGCCCAGTCTAGAAACAATTCAAATATTCTTTGATGGGTGAATAGATACATTGTGGCACATCCATACAATGGAATGTTATTTAGCAATGAAAAGGAACAAATGACTGATGTGCACAAAAACTGGCATAAATTTCAACAGTATTATGATGAGGGAAAGAAGCTATTCTCAAAAGTTTTCATACATTAGGATTCAATCTGCTTAACATTCTTAAAAAGGCAAAACTAGAGTGCTAGAGAATAAATTAGCTGTTGAGAGGTTAGGGATGAGGGGAGGGCGGGGCTGTACAAGGATAGCATGAAGGGGCTCCATGGACACTATCATGTATCTGGATTGTGATGGTGGTAACATGTATCTCTCCGTGTATTATAATCCACAGAGATTCACACCAAGAGAAAAAAAGTGTTAAAAGTCTAAGTCTCATTTTAAAAACTCTTTCCCAGTGATACCCCAACAAATTCAATAAAAAAGAAAAAAAAGTATCCAAATAAAAAATAAATAAAATTCTATTGTTTTATTAAAAAAGAATGAGCCTGACCAGGCGGTGGCACAGTGGATAGAGGGTCAGACTGGGATGCAGAGGACCCAGGTTCGAGACCCTGAGGTCGCCAGCTTGAGCGCAGGCCCATCTGGCTTGAGCAAAAGCTCACCAGCTTGGACCCAAGGTCGCTGGCTCGAGCAAGGGGTTGCTCGGTCTGCTGAAGGCCCGCAGTCAAGGCACATATGAGAAAGCAATCAATGAACAACTAAGGTGTCGCAACAAAAAACTGATGATTGATGCTTCTCATCTCTCTCTGTTTCTGTCTGTCTGTCCCTTATCTATCCCTCTCTCTGACTCTCTCTCTCTCTCTGTCCCTGTAAAAAAAAAAAAGAAGAAGAATCATGATGTGCAATGTAGTTTCACTATAACAAATGCTTCATTATGAGGCAGAATATTGACAGGTAGGGAGGAAACGCTCGTGTGGGTATAGGAACACTCTACTTCTCACTCAGTTTCCTCATGGATATAAAGCCACTCTAAACACTTAAAAACTAAAGTCCATTGAAAAATTTTTTAGCCTCTCTTAACTCATGGTATGGCACACCCCCACATAATTTCCTTAAAACAAAACCTGGAGTGAGAAATACAGTCCTTCTCGAAAGCTTCTACAACTTCAAGTTCTCAAACACAAGTCCTGCTAGGCAAGAGCATACAAGAACTGCCTTCATGTACTTAGGAAGTAGATAGAAAAACATTTATACTCAAAATACAATTTATGATCTCAGAGGATCGTCCCACAACTCAAAACATGGGGATCTTCCTAAATAGTGATACTCCTGAGCATGTTTTGCAGTGTGCACAAAAAAGGGGTTAGATACTAAACCTGGCAAGCTCAAGGGAGGCCTGCACAACAGGGGTCACACACTCAGAGACCTCAAGTAACCACCTAGGATGGTCTGAAATTAAAACTTTCTAAGATAGCTCAGTTCATTAAAGCATTGTCCTGCGACACAAAGGTTGCTGGTTCAATCCCCATTCAGGCACATACGAGAACATATTTATGTTTCTGTTTCTCTCTCTCTCTCCCTTCTTCTCTCTCTAAGATCCATTTAAGAAAAACTTCCTAGAATCCTGATGGGTAGTCCTGTCCTAGGCTGGTATCTTTCCTGACACAGGTCAGTTTATACCTTAACTGAGCCTGTCTTATTGCATAAAATAATTGGTAAAACTGTCATTTTCTGGACCGTTTTCTCAATCCTTTGTCATCAGTTTGGCTCAAATCAACTTATAAAAATTCTCTACAGGATTAGACATTTCTTACCTCGACAGCGGGAAGCCCTTGTCACTCAATTTTCCCATGGCTTAGCCATGACAGAATCCAAGAGTTACTGCCATTACTTCTGTTTTTAATTTAATATCTTTTTATCATTATCACCAAAGGTGTGGAGTTACCAAGGTTTAGAGCCCAGAACTTTTTTTCAACTGGTTTAGAGTTAAAGGCGGCCCTTGTTTCTCTCAGATTCATTGCTGAAGGTAATCTTGCGCTCTATCTGAATGGGAGGAAAAAAATGTGGTTTTGCAAAAACCTGCAATGTGCCAGGTAACACACAAGGTATTTCAGAGTTATCCTCACTGATGTTTGAAGTCATTAAGCAAAGGATTCAGGCTTGAAACCACCATGAAGTAAGGTGTTTGGGGACAAAGATTCATCAGGCAAAATCTTGCAGAATTTCCATCTCGAGTCTCTGCTGAGATCTTAGAGCTGCTCGACGGTGTACAAAATGCAGCGCACACACACCAAAAAGGTAACCAAAGTGACTTGCCACTTAGAAACATTTCAGGTTCATTTCTCTGCTTGATAGTTTTTCTGCATCACCATTATAATACAATTACTTCCCCAGTTGGAGGTTAACATCCCATTCGCTAGTTCATTTTTTTTTAAACCATAATCTGCATTTTGTCTCTCTTTTTTTGTCCATGGAAACTTTGCCTATAGCTACCCTCTCTTTCATGACTTAAATTCCATCCCCTCCAAATGAGCCAGAGCATCTTTGTTAATCTTCTGTTCAACTGCAAGAATGTAATCAATGTCATCGGTCTTTGCCAACATACAGATAACAACACACACCACACTGACTTCTTTCCATGGGCACTTCTGGTCTCCCAGTCCATCTGTGAAGAGCAGGTCTGGTGAGTCTTGAATATCTATGTAAGCATGATGTGTTAACAGTTTTAAAACAAAGACAGAATATTAGGGAGATGCCATGGTGTTAAAAATTTGACAATTCCACAGATCCCACTAAAGAATTTTAAGTCCGACTCCACAGCCACAGGCTAAGCAAGTAGGAATAGTTAATGATTTGTTTATATGAAATGAATTTTTCTGTATTTATTTTAAATTTCCTTCTTTTTTTCTGCTAAGAATGCTCAATTAAAATTCTCCTTTTTTTTTGAGAGAGAGAGAGAGAGAGAGAGGAAGGGCGAGAGAGAGAAAAGCATCAATAAGTTGTTCCATTCAGTTCTGCCATTGATTGATTGCCTCTTATATGTGTGCCCTGAATGGGGCTTGAATTGGCGACCTCGTGGGGTTGATCAGTGCCCTCCTATCCAGCAGAGACCTTGACTCACCAGATCAATGCTCTATCCTCTGTGCCACCAGCCAGGACCTACATTTTTGTTCTTATCTTTCCCTTACTATCTGGTCACCAATCATCTAGTTTTACCTTCCTTTAATCCATTCTTCCTCATATAAATAGCAGACAGCTTTCTCTAAAACACTATCTCATTCCATAAACTCTCTTTTAAAAATCTCTGTTATGATTTCCCTGACAGAATAAAACCAGATTCCTGAGGCCACTCAGAATGGTTCCCCTTCCTATACTTCCAGTCCTGTTTTTGTTCTGAACTGGCTGACATAGCTTGCCACACTCCGACAATACGGAGAACTCTGCCAGTCTGTGTTCTCTGCTTTTTAAGTTTTGAGCATTTGTCCACACATTACTTCTGCTTCCCTGATCGGCCTGGAGATCTATGCACACGCTCAGCTCTGCCTTTCCCAGACTCTCTCGAAAGAGTGCACATTTCCCTTTGTATTCTCACAAATCCCGGCTCTTTAAAAAGTGGCAATTTTCCTCTCTCATTTGATTACTTTTTATGAATCGCCAACGCCAGTATGTCGTAATTCTATAACATTTCAACATCCCTCTAATGAATAAAGTTCAGGAAGAGGAAGCAGGAGTGTCAATCTTAAGATAATCATTTGTGCCCTACAGACTCGGTCGAGTAAAAGCTAGCAGCTTTTAATGCAGGAGAGGGTATTAAAAAGTGATCATGCTCAGTGCACCCCAGTGTGCCCCGCAGCGTTATTTACAGTAGACAGATATGGAAGCAGCCCAAGTGCCCGCCAGCATACGAGTGATTATAAAAGTCGTGGGACTTCTACATACAATGGAATATTACTCGGCCATAGATGGACCTAGAGAGTACGCTGAGTGAAACAAGTCAGAGAGAGAAAGACAAATACCCTTCGATTTCACTTATTATGTGGAATCTGAAGAGCAAAATAAATGAACGAACAAAATTAATCCCATGAGTCACCCGGACTTGAAATTGAGAGGAATGTGATAGGATGTCTACACAAGTCTGGATGTCAATCCCAGTTTCCTATGGAACAGGAAAGCCGCAGTGCTTGATGGGACACAATGGAGAGGAAAAGTAGAAACTGATTCAAAGATAAGATTTAAGAAAACTGCTGAGAAAAGGAGCTTCAATTCACTCACGAAACACAGGCTATGTAAAGCGCAGAGATAGAGCATGGTTGTAGTTGCGTAAAACGTGGTCTTTGAAGTCCCTGTCACCAGGATTAATGTTCCATATTTGTATTTAAAACTCCACAGCCTTGGGCAAATTATTTGACCTTTTTAAGCTCAAGCTATCTCTGTCAGGGCACAGTAGATACACGCCTATCCTATTGCAGTATTTGAAAGCAACAACAACGTCTCCAAATAGAAAGAAAACTCTTCTTCAATAAATGTGTTTACTTCTGAATGAAAATCAAATAACAACTAATGCTCTAAGTTAAGAAACTCTAGAAAGAGGTTCCAGATACGTTACCTCATTTTCTTCAAACAAAATTCTTTAAACTAGCATAAGGGTTCTCAACTGAGAGAAAAGCTGCCCCACCGCGGACAGCTGGAGATTTCCGATGGATTCTGGCTGTTACACTGGGGGTTGGGGCATAATACTGATATCTTATGATTAGAAGCCAGAGATGTGATCAACATCTCATAATAAATACACAGCCCCCCACAACAAAGACTTACTGAGCCCCAAATATCCATTTTGCTGAAGTTGAGCAATCCTAATGGAGAAAAACAGAGATCTTCTAAATACTGGCTCATTTGTGGTAAAAATGTTGACTTTTATCTTGTTTTCACTTTACAGTTTTGTACTAGGAGCAATACTAGTTTCTTGAGGTTACCTGCCTGAACTAACCCCATCACTTATGTGGGAGTATTTTTTTTTTTTTGCTGGACTCCCACAAACGGATAACCAGGAAGGTATCAGTGATCTGAATTTGGATTCCTGAGCTAGGAAAACGAGATAGATTTTCTTCTTTCCACTCGGGAAACACTACAGGAAAAATCATCGTCGTGAACCCTCTCTCATTTGACCATCATTTTATGTTATTTTATCTTTATTGTCACTGGGGATGTGTGTTTTTCTTAATCTATATCATCGGCAGGGCGTACATTTGACAAGCACATTCTAATAAAGATGAATTTCAACTTCTCTCCGAAGGCCTTTTGAATTCGATCCTGCTTCAACAGATGAAAACGTTTGCTAAGCGTGTGTCACAAATTAGACGTCTGAGAGGCAGGCAGCAAGTTTGTTAATTATTGGGATTAATTTAATGAACTTATTCTCATTAGGCTTTATGAGCCATGCGGTACACAGTCACGTGTGAGGGTCCACAACCACAAGACAGCGATGTCAGGAGGTAATTAAGGGCACTGATGAGAATTTTTGCAGGAAAACAAGGTGCGGCAAACGCTTCATGTGTAACCGCATTGATAGACGGAATCAAGAATGGCTAATTACAGAGAATTAAGTAGAGATCCTTCTCGTTGCAACAAATTATAGGAGAAGTCAGTTTGGCTCCAAAAACAAATGTTGAATATACACATAAATCATCATGTTTCACAGCCGACACTTCATCCTGGGTGTGATGAGCTATGTAATAGCGTTTTACTGCCACATGATCTGAAAGTAGGCACAGTTTGTCATCAAAAGGATTTGTAAAGTGTTGATCTTTTAGAAAAATGAATCTCACACTTCAAGTGTCCGTATGATGGAAAACACATGAAACAGATGTTCTTTTTTCAGTCTATTGGCACTTCGTTGTTATCGCTCCTGATATAAAGAAAACTGAAGATCGACTATGAATAAACTGAAAAAAGTACTCGTTGCCACATATAATCCATCTCATCTCCACTTCTCCAAAAAAGAAAGAGAAAGCTGTGAAGAGTTACAGTGGGTCAGAGGTTAGCAAGAAACCAGAAATAGAAACTGTTTAGAAAATCAGACATAGACTGATGATGCCCTCGGCAAAAAAAAATCACTGTGTCAAGTCTAATGTCAGACCTAGGTTCACATCCTTTGTAGCTTATCAAAGCTATTTAAATAAAACTTTGCATATTCCCAGTTTGGAATAGTGAAGTTAAACAAGAGATGGGAAAACAAGAGTTTAAAACAACTTGAAAAGGAAAGGACTATCCTTATAATTAGCCTATGTAGTGAATGGAGCTTACACATTCAAACTATGGAGATACCATTTTCCTCATCTCACATTTGAACATATATATATATATATATATATTATATTATATATATATATTCTATTATTGCCAAATGAGATTACAGACATTCAAGTGTTTTTTTATTTTTTAACAACGTGATGTAAATCAATGGACTCAGTGATGATAATGGTGATGCTATAAATGAGTGTGCTCATTATTATTTTTTAATTAAATGAACCCCAAACTGAAAATGCATTAAGAAATGGGCTTTGCCTACCAGCCTACATGTCCTTGACACTGACCACTTAATACTGTTAATTTCATTTTGTCTCAGCATGCTTGAATGAAGAGTAATCTGTTCTTCTCATCTTTAGCATTATTTTCCTCTTTCCAATTCGTGGACCAGAGAATTTGACCTAAAGCCAAAGTTGGTTTCTCCATAAGGATAAATGTCTCAGGATGCAGGAGAGTAATGTTTTCATTGCTGGGGGGATTCCAGTATGGACAAATCATGGTGTACAGTAGAGGATATCTTCCATGTGGTTGTATTTCACACTTTAAAACGAATTTAAAAATTCAAATTTTAATTCTTCCTACTCAAATAAGATGCTTCCTGTCATGGGTCTTCCTAGTTCCTATGAGTCTGCTAACTTGCCAGCAGGCTGGATCTAGTCTCTCTTTAGGGTGCACATTGTTGGCTGTGTGTGTATTTTCTGTGTTTGTTCTTGTCATCAATGTTTGGTTAAGAATGATAATACTCAGAATGGGCTTCTTAATTAAGCTTAAAGATTTTCATACCCTGAGGCTACAGAGATGCATCTAGCTAACAAATTAGATATAAATAAATAATAAAGAAGCATGACCTTTAAATAGCAAGCTATGGATTTCACGTGGGGTAGATGCACTACACAGCTGACAGCTTCTGTAGAATTAAGGAAATTTAATTAGTGCTATTTGTAAATGGACTTTCTGTACCCATGTGACTTTTGTTAATGAAATTCTCTCCTCAGAAATCTAGTTTATTCACAGGTGGAAGGATGAGAAAAAGACAAGAGCATGCTTCAAGACAGTCTTGAAGATCGCAAATTTCTGGAAACACGTTCCCATCAACATAACTTAATTGCAAAGTGTTTCTGGGTGTGGAATGATTAATAGGATGGCTTTGATGTGACTGGTGGGCATGGAGGTGAAGGTTGAGGTTAAGCTAACTATCTGGAACAACAAACATGTAATGGGATTATATTCTCAGACTTCGCTGCTGTTGAGCCAAACTTTGTTTCTTTGACAGCAAAACTTAAAATACCAGTGTGATCTGTACCAAAATCTTATGAATCCCTCTCCAGTAACAATGCATTGGTACTTTTATTTTAGGGCTGTTGGGGAAAACTATTAATTTAAAAACAAAACAAACCGCACAACCACAAAAAGAAATGTTAGATTGTTTTGATACCCAACTAAAAAGGACCATGGAGAAAGCTGTAAGGGATTTATGGCTTTACCTGTAAGTTTACAGTTGGAGAGAAAGTAAAACTTCTTTGAGAGAAAGTGTCTATTGTTAGAAACAAGAGTTTACCTTTTTTCCCCCCTTTCCTTTGAGGGATATGGTTGGGAGTGGTGTTGAATCTTTTAAAATGGCTGCCTATTGGGAAGCAAAAAGAAAGGGAGGTAAAAGCCAAATTATACTATTTAAACAACATGTGCCACAGATCAACAGGTAAACTGTTAGTGTTGGGCTTTAGGGAATTGATGTCTTCTTCATTTGAGGTTCTAAACAGGGCATATAACTCTTAACACTTTTCTTAACTTTTTTTTTAATACTTTTGAGAAAAACAAGATGGGAATCGATTCTACATTTTGCTTCTTAGACTCCTTTCAGAAAGGTAAGAGGATAACTAAATTTAGAAACAGAAAGGTTTACCTAAATGAACTCTGTGCTATAGGGAAGAAAATGGAATAGTCATTCTACCGAAATAGTTCAGTAGCGAGATAATTTCATACCCTGCATCACAATGGATCTGAGGGCAAGAAGGGGAGGTGGGTTTTACCATCCCTGTTTTATAGATGAGCAAGCAGGATAAACAACCTGGTAAAGTCCACACAGAGAATATTCTATTCCGGGCTCTTCTTGTTTCCAGACACAAACATACTCAAACTTACTCAAGCGAACCAGAGATCCCAAATTTGAGTCCCTCTTCTGGGACAGATATTTAGTCATGCAGACCACCCTGTCCTAGTTCAGGAAGAGTTTGTGCCCACTGGAGGCCAGAAATCCCGGGCCCTGACACTATTTGAAGTTGGAGTCTAATTGAAACGTGGACAGTGCCATTTTTGGAAATAAACATATGGATCTCTCTGCTGTTACCGCCATTATTATTGGTGTTGGTACCACTGCTGAAGCTTTGCTGGCTGTCACAGCTGCTGCTGCTGCTGTTGCTGTTGGTCATTTTAGAATTTCTATAAATGCAGCTTGCTCATGGACAAAGAGAGATGTCACAGTCAGGTTCTACAACTGTCAGCTTCCTCCTGGGTCTCTTAATTCAGGTTGCAGAGAGAAACAATCTGACCAGACCAGTTTATCTCTAGTTGACACGTCTTATTCCAGCCTGTGTCTTACTGCTTCCTGTCACCCAGTGAAGGCACTTCCTCTTCCCTACTTCCCCCTAGAAATAGTTCCAGTTGTTTTTGCTAAGTAATGACTAATACATAGACTTTAATGAAGTTAAAATGGCTTTAAAATTATTTCTAATACAGATACCGTTCATATTTTTCAGTTGTTGATATAATCAAGATATCAAGTTTTATGTGTATAATGTTCAAAATGTCAGACATGAATTGAATGCTTATATAAAATAGCTCATAGGATTATCTATAAAATTGAACACTGGTTATTCCTGTAGGAATCTATAAAGGTCACCTATATTTTTTCTTTTTTTGTATTTGTAAAAGGTTAAATATTTATAGTAAACACATAATTGCAATTATGTCAGGGGCAACAATTATGTATATTTCATACTATTTATATTATTACATTTTGCATTATATTATTGTTACATTTTAATTTTATTTACAATCTCTTTTGTTCTTTATTTTTGACATTAAACATGACACTCACAGCAATGCTTAAATTTTAGTCATATAAAATAAAATATAAGCAAACATATATATAATGTCTAGTATTAAAGATGATTCGTAACTTTTGAACTAATATAAATTAACCCAGTTCTCGCTTTTCAGTACTATTTATGGTACTTAATAAAAATATGCCTATTTACTTGATGTGCAATTTTGCTTTAAATTTATACGCTAAGAGCAATCTTCCTCACAAGCTAAATTTTATAAAAGAATTTAGTGTTTTGTTGGTTATTCCTGGAAGGAAAAAAATACACATTACCACGGCAAGAAAGAGGAAAAGGACCTACAACTCTACCTTGAGTCCTCTTGGACCTTTCCCCCAGCAAGCCCAGGTCTTGAGCCTCCCGTGAAAAAACAAGATGAAGCTTGTGTTACTTCTCTCATCACCACCATCACCATCATTGCCAAAGTCATAGAATATGCTTAACTATGGAGCCTGAGAAACGTGTGTGTGTGTGTGTGTGTGTGTGTGTGTGTGTGTGTGTGTGTATGATAAACTTATTTGTTTATTGTGTTAGGATGACTCATCCAAGAAGCAGACACCAAGATAGAAAGAAACAGGAAAAGGTTTTAGGAGAGAAACTAGTGTGAGACAACAGGAAGAGAAAGTTGGGAGGGTCTCAGAGAGCCATTAGGCAGCGTTGGAATTCCCTCTCTGAGAAGAGGAAAGCTCTCGTGAAATTTGGATGAAGGCATCTAGGAGGCTGCTATACATCCTCAAAAAGATTTGACAAGATCATCAGGGTATCCTTCCACCAAAACGAGCTGTTCAATGAGTTCTGTCTTTCCCGGAAATGGACTTGCTTTATCTTTAAAAGTAAAAGACTTTTATAAAAACATGCCAAATGGGATACCTAGCAGCCTGGAGGAATTAGTCTGTTCTTCCACTACCTAGCTCCAGACAGCCCTACTGATAAAAGCTTTTTTTTTTTTTTTTTACGCCGGGCAGCTGTAAGCAAAGACTATCAAGTGACTTCATTTCCATATTGCTGTTAGGGCAAACTAGCTCCCCACAACCCTTCTTTCTTGCTTTCTTTTTTTCCCTTAGCATGGGCAGGAAAGAAATATCAAACAATCTGTTAATGAGCATTTGGTGAAGTGTAATGAATACAGTCTATTTTCCTAATTGAGGCTCATTTCACAACTCTCCACTAATAAGCATCTTAATGTGCTTAACTGCAAGTGTCCAAAATAGTTATTGAGATGTGTGGAAATTTCCCACTCTTTATGTTAAAATTGTGATAATGTTGCTGTTTGATTAATTGAGAGAAAATGTTTCATGTTTCACTAACAAAGAAGAAAACATAAAAGCAGGAATATCATACAATTACATCTTCTAAAA
Organism: Rhynchonycteris naso; assembly: GCA_037038555.1. Classification (NCBI taxonomy): domain Eukaryota; kingdom Metazoa; phylum Chordata; class Mammalia; order Chiroptera; family Emballonuridae; genus Rhynchonycteris; species Rhynchonycteris naso. The sequence continues at coordinate 12,701,862 of CM073001.1, forward strand.
TGAACTAAATGGCAAGTAACATTAGCCAAATAAATAAAGCATTTTTTGAAGTCACTTTTATTGCAATGGGGCAGTGATTTCTGCTTCCATGCAATGCTAGTGAAACTGACATTAAGGCATTTTCTAATAATGTGTTTAAGGAACATAACAAATATATTAGTCAATATTTTATCAATTGCAGAAGGCAGGGAAGACAAATTCACCCTTTCTAATGTCTACCAAATTTATTTTCTTCACTTTAAGTGTTTCAGTTGAAATTGGCTTGGATGATTCATTATGTCAAAACCCTTTCTGTGTCTGCATCTGTCTCTTAGCATGTTTCATTTCCGTGAAATTAAGAATGATTTCTCAAAATACTGCCCTACCACCCCCTCCTTTGAAAGACGTCCTTAGATCCTTCCAGCTTTGGCATGAAGAAGTAAAGTAGTCTCTTTACTCTTTTGTCGCCGAGTCCTTGGGTTAATTCCAATGGACTCTATTTAGGTCTGATTGGGTGATTTCTTAATTAACCACTGTGAAAGGGAATGCTGTACTCTGATTGGACTGACCTAAGTCATATGCCCACCTCAACAGCTGGGTGTAAGCTTCATCACTCAAACTGCAAGACTAGGTGTGGCTAGCTCTTGTAAGTTGGCATGGGTATTGAATAGGCATCAGTAAGGTACACCAACTATTGCCAATGGACAGGAAATCTGAGCTTAAAACGTTTCACCTAGACCAATCCCACTTGGATAATCATCATATTCTTCTTTCATAGCAAACGTAAAATTTAGGGAGGCTAGATGTTGAGTCATGTGGTATGGCTAAAACTGACCCTTGGGGAGAGCATAATTCTCTTATTGTCACCTGGCTGTGCCACTTTGAGAAATGTACTGTACAGGTTTCCCTAAATTATGTGTCACAGCCTTCCCCAACCAAAAAATGCAAGTAGTATTCTCTTCAATCTATCTATGAAATACATTGTGGTGCTCCAAGGAAGAATAGCTGCATTCATGTTAATACTAATGTCTCCACACTGTGGTGAGAGTTTCATCACAGTGAAGGCAAGTGGATTTTTTGGTATTCATTTTGTTCTCTTTTGAATATATTTTTCTAGAACAACTCAGTCCCTGGCAAGAAGTAAGGAAAGCTGTTGCTAGTTTATTTCCTGTTCTATCTGCCCCAGGATTCTGTTCCTCAACTCTAGTCCAAACCTCCCACTCACTAGCTATAGGGACGAAGTTGGTCTATTTCAAAAACTTGAAAAATCCTTTATATCTGTGAGCACAAGCAGCAAGCCACTTGCAATTGCCAAGAAAATCCAACAGGCATAATTATACATATTTATAGACAGACACTTGCTGGCAGGATGCTGTCTAATCTCTGTATATCAATGGGAAGGATGGCTTCAAGCTCGACCAATCCGCTCCCCATGAATGGGTGTGACACTGACATGGGGAGGACAACTGAGGAATGAGAGAGATTCATTAGCTATTACAAAGAAACGCAGTTATCATGGAAGAATACTGAGAGCCAAGACACAAAATCTGCTTCTATGTAACCATGCTGTTCAAGACAAGTCACTTAGTATATCAGACCTCACCTTACGTTATCTGCAACATAAAGGATTTTATACCAGAGTTCTTTCTCATCTCTATCGATTAGCTTTATCATTTTTCTTCTAATAGCATAGGGGGGCCATGGCATATGTGTTGTTTTGAATTTATTATTTCTTAAAATGTTATTGTCCACTTTTTCTCACTCCTTCTCAGTATCAAATTTGAAAGCTTATTCCATATTCCTTCCAGATATTAGGGCTAAAATCTGATGTTAAGAATCAATTTCAGCATGGCAACATTTATTATGGTCATAAAAAAATTAATTATTGGCCAGGTGCAGAAGATATTTTAATATAAGGCAAGCATACTATAGACATGTGGATGCATACACGTAAGATGAACATAATTGTTTTTCATGGGAAAAGGGAGAATTACATTATTAAGGCAAAAACACTATTTCTCCCATAGACTAGTCAGAGGCATGATGAAAGGAAAATCATTCTCAAACTGGCAAAGTGATGAAGAGGTATCCATTCTCATTGGACACCCTCATTGTGGGGAACTTCCAAACATCCTTGCAATAGTTATGTATTTTCTCAGTAAATACTGCTTATATTTTCATAGAGGTCAATGCCTATTTGTCTATGGACATGTGAGCCAAAGAGGTTTAAAGAGGTAGGAGTTAGCAAGCCCTACTGGTAATGTGATGGGCATGAGGGCTATTGGGCCACAGAATATCTACAATAGACAGAGATGCCACAACAGAGAAAAAAGGCTCATCTCCTGAGGTTTGCTTCTTAAAAATGGTAGCTAGAAAAAAACCATGGGACAAAGAAATGGATGACTAGGCACATGAAACTTGACCTGCCCAAGCAACCAAAGTATATCTGTAAATAAACAGATTTCTAACCAAATTTGAATGAGTTGCTTCTTTGGGCATTCAACACTAGTCTCTCAACAATCAAGCAAGACTTTATAAGCGTTCATCAGAAAGGCAGTTGGAAATAATTGGAACCCATGTTTGACATTAGAGTTATTAGGTTCAAATTCAGCGGGCACTCACCTTTACTGGCTGGGTCAACCTGAACACCTTAGCCTAGAGGTCCCCAAACTATGGCCTGAGGGCCAAATTGCGGCCACCAGAGGCCATTTATCCGGTCCCCGCCGCACTTCCGGAAGGGGCACCTCTTTCATTGGTGGTCAGTGTATGGAGTACTGTATGTGGCAGCCCTCCAACGGTCTGAGGGACAGTGAACTGGTCCCCCGTGTAAAATGTTTGGGGACCCCTGCTAGCCTCTCTAAGTCTGAGTTTCCAGCTCTATAAAATGGACATAGTAAAGATGAATTCCCAGGGTCTCTATAATGATTACATTGAGATCGTATAAGATAATGTATGTAAAGTGGTCAGCTTGGAAAAGGCATTCACTATATTTGGGGTTCTTTTCCCGCTGTTTCCATTAGAGTATGTGGGTTTTATATATGGATCTCGTTAGCTTTCCATAACATTTACAATGGAACTGAACTTCAAGGAATCTTGAGATTTTAATAAAGACACTTTCTCTGTGATTTTTCAATAGGATATTGCATCTATAACATGAAAAGAAGAATTTTGACTAAAGGCAAGTCTATGCTAATTGCATTTTACAATAGATTTTGTGGGGGTCACTTAGTTGAAATACATACGCAGTAGTAAGTTTTTAGTAAATCCACCAGTCCCTCAAAATGGCAAGTGAGAGATTGAAGATTAAGTGAGATAAGAGAGTGAAACATAAACAAATCATGATGCTTATGGCCTTGCTATCAGAGACTGGTAGATTTGGTTCTAAATGTCCTGGTAGCCCCAGTGAAAGCAGAAATCGGATTGATTCCATAGCTCTGCTTTTATACCAAGAGAAAACGAGCTCAATGCTCAGGGCACGCTTGGCTTTTCCCACCATTTCTCCCTCAAAGTCTTCACATTCTGCTCTGCAGGGGGATGTGGATGGATGGGTACACTTTGCATGAAAAGAAGACCTTAAATACAGGAACTGAAAGGAGATTGTCGGCCAGAATCAGGGCTAATCTGTGCCAGGAAAGAAAAGTCAAATGAAATGACTTTGAACATGAGTCTGTTAGATCCTTAGGCAAGTCCTTGCATTTGTAGGATTTTATTCCTTACTCCTGCCTAAGGACAAGTTGTACATTCCTTTAACAGAAAGGGCCACAAGCTAATGTGCGTGAGCACCGATATAGTGTGGGTAGCGGTGCTCATCTCCTCTATGGCCAGAAGGATGAAAAGTGTCATAGGGATTGAGCCTTTAGATGGGTCTGGCATTGTACTATGTGCTTGCCATCACTGAGAGTATTTATATATCTACTTGGCAGATGAGAATAGCTCATGTGGTGAATTAAATTTACTTGAAGCCCTTTGGGAAAGACAGAGGTTTATTTTTCTTTCTTTTTTTTTTTTTTAAGTGAGAGAGGGAAGATAGAGAGACAGACTCCCACATGCACACTGACTGGAATCCACCTAAAAACCCCTGTCTAGGGTTGATGCTGGAATCAACCAAACTATTTTTAGTACCTAAGGTTGATGATAAGACCAACCGAGCTATCCTTAGCACCTGAGGCCAACATATTAAACAAGCCATTGGCTGTGGGAGGGGAAGAGGGAGAGAAGGGGAACAAGGAGGTGGGGAGAAGCCAATGGTCACTTCTTTTGTGTGCTCTGACCAGGAATCAAATCAGGGACATCTATATGCTGGGCCAACCAGCCAGAGCCAAGACAGAGGTTTCATCCTAGATAATGACTTTAGAGTTTGTTCCAAACTCCATTCTAAAGTAATAGCTTTCAGAGTATAGTCCCAGGAATAGCAGTGTCTGTGTTATCCAGGGAAATTTGTTAAGAAATCAAGTTTTGGGGTCCAGCCGTAAGCCTGCTGAGTTAGAAATGCTAGGGTTGGGGCCCAGCAATCTGATTTGAGAAGCTTTCTGGAGATGCTGGTGGATGCTCAAGCCGAGGAGCCACTGTCCCTCGGCTTTCTTGCTTAGCTCCTGCCCATGGTTTGTGCCCTTGAAGGCGATGTACTGAAACTCTCAGATGTCCAGGCCAGGGCCCACCCACTGTTCCTAAGGAGACCTTCACTTCATCTCGGGTACAACCTGCTTGGTGTAGCTTGTTGGGGAAATCCCATTTTACTGATAAAAAATCATGATCTCTACCTGATGTAATAATGCCTATCAATCATGTTAACAACCTCTGCAAAAGGTTATCCTGGTCCTTTATCTGCATCAGCGGCTTCTCATTGTGACCCAAACACTGAGAGATGGGGTGGCAAGCATGAGATTATAACAATTTGGAGGAGAGTGACTATCCAGGGAGCGCAGTTGTCTGCTCAGCTTAGGATGAGGTAGCAAGGTCATTTATTGAAAAGATGGCCCAGGATTTCCTCAGCAGGACATGTCCTCCAGTGCGGCATACAACCCCAGTGTCTAAGAGCTCTAGGGTGCTTATGGGCTCCAGGTATTCCACTTAGTGAACAGATAGAAATATACCTACATACATATGCAACTCAAGGGGCTTAAGTACCTTCAAGCATACTTGTGATCACATAAGTGCCTGTCTATGGTAAGAGCACTCCATCAGAGCGAGAGTACAATCCTGAATTCGCAATGGCAGCTCTGTCATCTCGCCGCGGGATGGAAGAAGGATAAAGCCCTGTGTAAGAGCTGAACTCAAAACTTATAGCTATTCTCACGTGATCAAGAGTGAATGACTCCATCTTTCACATTCGTTGTTTATTGATCTATAAAATTAGAGTTGTGATATCCACTTCTCTGCGGTGCTAGGATTATAAGAAACATTTGTAGCAAAAAGGCTTCCAATGTGTTCTCTTTTCCCCCTCTCCCTTCCATTCCTGGGTGCTAAGAACAGAGCTAAACACCTCTATCATTTGATCAGTAAGATTGGGAGCCTTAAACCTGAGTTAAATATAAGACCCAGAGATTTTCAAGGGCACATACTGTGTATGCATTGTATTGCTAGACACTACAGGAAAATGTAATTTTTTCTGATAAGAAAGAAAACACTCATATTGTAAATAGTCTCTATAATGGCATTAGCCAATATCATATAATAAATTGACTTTTGTATGTATATATTCCAATTTACTATAATTATCCAATTTATAAACCAATTCATCTCTATGTGTGTGTGTATATATATATATATATCTGTATCTAGCAATATCTATATATTTATATCTATGTATCTAACAATCTATATATATCTTCCAATCAGTTTCTTTGAGAGCATTCCTCTAGAGATATAGATATGAAATTCACCAACACATAAATAATAATTAAAGTAATAAAGGAGGAAAAACACAAGTCACAGAATACGTGGAAGAATGTAGAAACCATACTAGAAATGGCCAGAAGAGACAAGTGATTAAATAGTCACACACCAACATTTTATCTACTCAGCTAGAAATATTTATACAGATGTTCGAGCTGCGAGGAAGAGGTAATTTCTTATCTTGTCGAGGTAGGTCACTGAGGGCTGCAAAGGGAAATTATGCTTGAACATGGTTTGAAGGTTGAGTGGGGAATCACCAAACGAAAGGGCCTCATGAAGCAGCCTGTTCAATGAGAGCGGTAGGGAGAGACAGCTCTGCAGCTGAATGGGCTTCCTCGTTCACAATCTGGAATGGCCACTGCGAGAAGGTTGACCAGCAAACACTGCGGTCCCCAGACACACATCTCGTGACTTCATACTCACCAATGGGAAGTGAGCTTACGTGAGGTATGTCACTTCCGGTACAAAATTTTAAGAAGTATGTGTGTTTCTGTATTTTTGTTTGTGATCATTGTTGTGGCTGTTTGTCCACTGTCTCTATCTTGGTTAGGAGTGAAATAGGAGATCCTGGGAACCGACCTCAGCCTGAGGCCCGACTCCCCCTGTGGACGTCAATCATAGGCTAACCAGGAACCCTCCTCAGTTTACAGTCTCATGAATGGAAATAAAATTCTGTTTTATTTCCTGGGAACTTTTGTGACTTATTTGTAACAGGACATGACATTATCCTCTTCTGCAGCTACACAAAACTGTTTAAGGTAGGGTATTGAAAAATTATGGCAAAGAGGGATTGAGAGTTCGCAGGAATTAGATGTGGGAGGTCGAACATGTTTCCGATTGAATGCTACACGTTTTCTTAAAGACAAGCAGCAAGTTGGCATGATCAAACCTCCCTTTTTAGAGGTAAGCACAGAAAAGCACTTTATTGGCTTTAAGCCCAGCATGCCTCTTCCATTAACATAGACTATCACTACAAATGGAGACTTTTTGCATGCATTTGCAACTCATGCCAATGTAATTGTAATCTCGGTGCTTCTATTATCCTTCTGCAGAAAGTGAGAGGGAGCCAGAGGGGAATTGTCATTTTTAAAATGCAAGAAAACCCACAGTGAACTTCTAATAACCCCCCAAATTCACAAGCTCATATGCTAGGGAAGTTTGATATATTGAATGGTAGAATAATAGTTCTTTCTTTCCCCAAATGAACTTATTAGTGTGTGTCTCACACTGTGAAGAGAAAAAGTAATGAGTGAAATGTAACCATTTGATATCTCTATTGTGTGAAGGTAGGTGCACAGAAGGAAGGAAGAGGACCTTCATGGATCTTTGCTATATTTTTTACAATGGGACACATTACATAACGACTCCTTGTTGAACTGTAATTATAACAGAGCCACCTTTATAAACACGGATACCGGGGAAAGTAATTAGGCACCGACAATAGGCAAATATTATTCTCTTAATTAGATCTTCTATTGAAAATCCTGCTTTGTTCCTGCTACTCTGGTGTGAGTGACATTTGAATCATAACAGTGTCTCACAGAACGGTCGTTCAGGGATGAAAAAGACAGACGCAATGTCACAGGCGATGAATGCCTTTTCAAATCTTTGCTAATCTGAAGTCAATGAAATGCAGTCCCCCAAACAGCTGCTGTTGCTGATTTGTGTACGCACATAATTAGAGCCGAAAGTGTGCAGTCTGCACATTTTCAGTATTCATATGTTTCGATGGTTCTTTTGTCACATATTTTTACATAGCTGGTTACTATTGCGGAGTCGGAACGGAACACTTGACATTGGGGTAGGGTGCGGGATCAAGTCAGTTGGACGGTTTATCAGTTCCAGCCCTTCCTCCTTTCTTACATCAGTCATACCTCTCTCTCTCTCTCCCTCTCTCTCTATCTCGCTCAATTGTTTTCATTTAGCACATACATTTTTAAAAGAAATGAGAGATAAGATAGATCAGCTGAACAGTCTTCTTTTGTGTGAGGTGTGCCAATGTGGAGGGTGACCAGCATCTGCCATTATCTAGAGATTTATTTCACTGGATGCTTTTATCTAACCCTTGAAGTAGCATCTGGAACATGTGCCCAGACAGTGGTAGTAAGACAAAGAAGGGCCATGGCCATGTCCCATGCATAATAAACACATATTTCATTGTGGGACCAGAAAGCAGAATTATGCTACCAATTTTTGATTAAAATTTGATCCAACAGGCATGTATTGAGCAGCTGAGGTCCTTCCTGTGAATAAATTGGAAAGTAAGACAAAAGCTAATAAACTCAATAAATACCTCAAGAATATATTTTTTAAAAAAATTTTACTTAAATTTTGTGAGCTGCACAGTTATCTATGAAACAGTTACAATAAAATGCTAGGTAGTTATAATGATGAGAAATGACAGAATATTTATAATGTTAGGTGGATTTCCTGGCACAAAGTATGTATTAAATATGTTTAAAATACATTCTAAAAAACTAGGCATTATTCTAGAGCCTTTGATAGATACAAAATTATCTATCTTAAGATATACTAAATATCCAATTTTGACATTTTTAATCATGCTCATCTAGCTTGACCTAAAATCTACCCTCCAGCAGCTGCATATCTAATGGAATAGAGAGATACATTCATCTAGATAGTAAAATACATAGAATAAGATGTCCTATGAAGCATAGGGATTGGTTTGATTAAATCTGGGGTGATTTTAGTTTTAGAAAGTCTAATATAAAGGGGCTTTTAATTTTTTAAAGAATTTGTCAGTTAGAGTAAGAATGAGAGTAAGAGAGAAAGAGAGAGGTAGTAAATCTTTCAGAAATGACACTTCTGATATTATTTCATATGAGAATGCTTTAAGCTCTTTCCACAGCCAATAAAATGTTTTCTTCAAAATATGCAAATACATCATGTATTATATAGATGGGTATACTCAGGGCTTATTACAGGCCAACATTTGACTATTCGTTAGGGTGCATACAACAGTCATAAAAATGGGTTCAACTACTGATAATGTCCTATTCCATCACTTTGTATCTGGGCATTTAGCCTATTTACATATGTTCCCTAATCGTTAATGTATGGGTAATCATATACATCTTCCAGGGTCTCTGTAAGAATTCAGTAAGTTCATACTATATCAAAAACACTTAATTGAATGCCTGGAAGAGGTACCATCTATAAATTGTAACTTCTCTGTCTTACATAGTTAACGGGAAGGAGAGGCTACTTCTCTGAGACTGAGATACTCAATTTTATGTGAAAAAAGTCAACAAGTAATGCTTGTTTTAGTGTCAAATTAGCCTTCTCATCTTTTAGAAGTGCTGCAGTTTTCTTTCGGCTTCTTAATTTTTATGTGATTTAAAAAAAATAAATTCAGCCTTTCCCTATGGCTGCTCTAATGGTGGCCTTAACAACAGTGATTATTTTGGATTCTTTATGAAACTGGTGAATAAGTAGCTTCATTATAACCATTCTCTGGCTCTTTTGACCCTTAGTAAGTATTTGTGTTTCTTTCTGATACTTAAAAAAAAAAGTCAACCAGTCTCTTTAAATGTGTATGGGGAAACAATTTTCGAAGGGTGTAAGGACTGGACGAGGTGAGTGTATGACCACATGATAGTGGCAAGGATGGATCAGGACAGATGTTATCAGAGCTCAGGTCAAAGAAAACTTATATTTACTGAGTTAGTACTGCGCTCCAGGACCTGTGATTTCTGTTGTGCTTATTTCTCAATATAAGTACACAAGGGTTATTTCCATCACAATTAAAGTGATAAGGAAAATAAAAATCAGTGAATAGGCATTACTGATCACAGGTGCAGGCATAGGAGCAGAAGCCAGAGACTCCGTGAGGGAGCTTTGCATTCACATTGGCAATGGGACTGCTTCCCACAACCTCCATGTCTGAGGCTCCATGGCAATGGGGAAGCTTCAGATTACTAGTAGAATTCTTTGCCAGTGGAAGAAATGGGGGTGGTTTGGGAAATCTTAAGCAAAATAAAGAAAAAAAATGCAGAATCTGTTGACTACTATGTGAGGGATTTCATGAAAATCTTCTTCAAGAGCTAGGCACTCCTTATATCTCAGTCACAAGTCAATTTGGGAAGGGACCCTTAAAATCCTTCAGATATTCAGTTAGAGTAGTATGTATGAATCGCTTTTGTTTTCGATTACAATTTACAGTCAATATTATTTTGTGTTAGTTTCTGGTGTACAGCATATTGGTTGGACAATCGTATACTTGTACCAAGTGTTCCCCTGATATTTCTAATACCCACCTGGGTTGCTCTTCCTTCAATGGTAAGTGGTGAAACCACTTAGTACAGGTGTTATTTGGGAAAATGCACAACAGCATTAAACAAATGCGCTTGATATCACCTGAGTTTTAAACAATAGGTATATATATTATTTCAGGTCCATGTGCTTGTAGGAGAAAGTGTGGGAACAGGAAGATGAGTCCCAAATATGCCTCAGATATGACATGAGGTAGTTTATATATGTATTATCTGTTTGACAGATGAGAAAGCCAAGGTTTAGGTACTTACAAAAATTTCATAAAACATAAGGTAGCAAGGGGGGAATTGGGATTTCTGTGTGACTCCAAAACCCAAACACTTTATAATGCCCAATATTGTTTTACTAGGGTAATATATGTTTTAAAAATGTTACAAATAGCCTCCTTCCCTTCCCTTCGTTTTCCTTCCTTCCTTCCTTCTTTCCTTCCTTCCTTCCTCCCTCCCTCCCTCCCTTCTTCCTTCCTTCTTTCCTTTGAACAAATATTACTCAGCATCTACCCGAAGCCAGGTATTTTCCATAAATATTCACGTGTATTAACCAAAACATTCCTCCCTCAGGCACTCCAAATCTACTAGGAATAAAACACATAAGTGCAGACACGAACATTTTGTTAATGAAACAACAAAATGTCACATTGGGGCAGGACCAGTTAATGGGGAGGTCACAGGTGATTTTTGAGTTGGGTCCTGGAAGACACTATGACTGTTCCAAGTGACAAGGACATTCCAGACAGAGGGAACACCAGCATGGCGAGGAAGAACAGTGTGCCAACCCTGGCCTGGGAAACATGATGTCGGGATATAAATGCTGCCTGTCTCTCGGCTCCACAGGCTTCCCCGCTGCCTCCTGCCGCGCTCATCTGTTTTCTTGCTCTGCAATCCCCTTGCTCTCCCAAACCTGCTATTACACTTCCCTTCCCCCTCCTCCACCTCCTCACCTCCTGTCCAAACCACGCGGGTCTCCGAGATGAGAGGAGCGGGTGAGCTGGCTGCAGTCTGGAGAGCGGAAGGACGGGGGGCGGAGCGGCGGCCGGGGTGAAGGACATGGCAATGACGAGCATCCGGGCCTGCGAACCCCATGATTGCCTTCCTTCACCTTGAAACCTTTCTTGCTCTTCCATGGCCAACATTGTGTTTTGCCAAATGATTTTGACTGATGGCAGCTTTAGCGCTGAGTCAAAGGAAATACATAAAGCAGGTTGCCAAGTTCCATACATGAGAGAATGGGGAAAGGAAAAAAAAATAAAATCACAGATAGTTTACAAAGGAAAAAGAAAATGTTGGGAAAGAAAGCATCGTGAACCATCATCAAATCAAGATGTTAATTCACAGGTTCTCCTTAAGCAATCACCACTAAGTAATGCTAATTAGCAAGAACGGTGCACAGGTGTTAGTCTACAAGAAATAAAAAAGTCAAATGACATCCAGTTTCAACATAGCTGCTTGTATCTCACCTACTTGTCCCTGCACATGCCGCTTTGAACAGGACCTTATTTAATCTTGGATGTATATAGGAAAGTCACTGTGGTCATCTGGAAAATGCTCTTTTCTACCTAAGTAACCAAAGGGCCATCATCTATCCGTTTGTTGGTACATCAATGTCACACTGATTGTCATCTAGAGAGGATCTCATCTACCTTGTACTGCACACTGGGCTGGGCAATGGGGAGAGATATGGTAGCAACATTTTTAAAAAATATCCTGGTTTTGCTTTTATGGACACAATTTGTAGGGCAGTATAAAAATTACGAAACACAGAAACCTGACTTAATGTATTCCACAAGGGACAATTTTTCCGCTGTAGAAAGAGCTGAGGTTGAGTTGGTCGTCAGCAAAACAGGAAAAGGCTAGTAGCATGAATTTCAGACCAAAGAAATAAAAAATTGTGCCGCACTGAAGACAAAGCAAAACAAAACCATGGAAGGCTTGTGTGAGTGGATCTCAGAGCAAGCAGAACATGATGCTTATATAAGACTGGAGGTAAACGCCTTAAAAAGCCTGTGAAAAGAGTTCGTCTGAGTTCTTTTCGAATATGTGAAAAGAAAGTATTTTAAAGCAGGAGTCCATTATCTGACCCAGAGAAAGTTGCTGACTGAACAAAAAGGTCCATGTCTTTTGTGAGATACATTAAATCCAGAATACCAGAATAGTTTCCCCAGAGAGTCTTTCAAAATTTGAGGATTTAAACATTGGTAGATTTGGGGAATTTTCTCTGTAAAATTAATTATTTAAGAAAATATTTCCCTATATAGCAGATAATTTAACAAGTAAAATTGCAAGCTGTGATACAGGCTTTTGTAATACTCAACTCACTAAGAGATAAAAGTAGGTTTAACCTACGAGAACACATCTGACACGTAGAAGAAATATGAAGAGAATAGTGTTTCTGATTCTTGCACCTACTTCATGAGTTAGTTGAACTCTCTCAGGGTTTACACATTTCCTTGCCAATTTTTATTTGCTATTAGTTTAAGTGGAAGCTGTATCCAGAAGTTAGTGGGCAGTACAAAAATATCAGCAACATGGATGGCAGAATTAGTCCTTGTTCTCCCAAATGGAGGTGTCATAGTTTATTTTCTATTTGAACCAACCCACTACATCTCCCCTAATGAGCTTTACCTGAAAGTTAGATGTAAAACTCCCCTGTCTTCCCAGGTGTAGTGCCAAAAGCTTGATTTATATGAGAGAACTTTTTGGCTCATACACAGAGCCCTAACTAATATTTTAAATCAAAGGGTAAATTACTGCCATTCCAATTATACTTTATTCTTGACTAGAAGATTATGTCAACAATGCTAACATGTCTCACAAGGTCTAAACTCCCTTTAAAGAAACCTGTACTTTGATAACAGGTGTCACATCCAGAGCCTTTCCATAGGCTTCAGCGTTCCATAAGAATGTCATCACATTGTTTGCCTTTTATAGTATTAATAGTTATGGTATCTTCCTATTTCTGGCAAATAATATTAGTTTTATATATATGGTAGTAACAGGAGTAAGTTAAAATAAATTTAAAAACTCAAAATAAATTTATTTTAATTTAAAATAAATCTAAAATAATTTATATATACCGGTACATTATATATAGTCATTAGATATGGCAAATATAATGAAGAGGTAAAGAGGTGATGAAGGTTGAAAGAATTTGTTTGCATAGATAAAGAATATGACCATTGGAATTTTAAACCTGGTTTTATTATTTCCTAATTGTGTGACCCTGGGCAAAGTCACTTAATCTGAGTCTCAGTTTCCAATTCTGTATCACAGGAATGACAATGATTCTGACCTCATGAGTTCAGTATGAGGGGTAAATAAGTCTAGCATGTAATCAAAGCCTAGTAAAGGCCATTATAGTTGAAAACAAATAGCTAACATAATTACAGAGGGAACATACCCACCATAATGGAAGATGAAAAGAAGCCATGGCTCCTCTGGCTTTATCCAAGGCACACACTACAAAAGAGAAAAGTATTTCTCAAGAAAGAAAAACAAAACAGAGTCAACACCAGATGCAACACAATTGAACTGAACAGTCCTAGTATTTCCAGAAAAACCTCATCCACAGTTACCCAAACAAATCCACTGGCTGAGAAATCCAGAGAGCTATAAACCAAAGCCCATACCTCTTTAGGGCCCCTTGCCTTATGTTTATGCCTATCTAAACTGTATACACCCAGCAACCCCAGGAACACCTGTCAGTAAGGCTGCTACCGGAATGGCATATGGTCCGCATAGTCTACTCAGTCTGTCCTTTACTTCAGTTTGGAGCAGCTCATCCTAGCAAGGAGATGGCTGGGCACTGTATACCACATACTGTGTGAGGGAGGGCATGTGGACCAAAGAGGGTTGGGACAGCTCATGTGCTCACTCACACTTAGAGCTTCCAGCAGCATTTATTCGGTTGCGTGCTAAGCATTCTATGATCAAGAAAATCCTACTTAATATTCAAGACCATTTTAGTCCTCCATGTGTTTATTGACTGGATTAGCGAACACAGTATGATATGTATTTAACAAACAGTAGGTGCATACTCTGTGGCAGACAGATTGAGGGTCACCAGGATGAAATGATGAGATAATTGGGTTCTAGAAAGTAATCTGATTGGTTCCTTTTAAACCTGCAGCTACGATGCCAGGGAAGCAAAGCTGAGGCAGAGGCTAGTTCTCAGGATTTCAGCGAACATCACTTTCAGATGACGAGCGTGTGTGTGTCTGGGACTGGCTTCACTCTTAGGTGTTGAATTATTTTTGACCTGGGTCTGAGCTTAGCCTTGGGCACTTCTGGGTATTAAGACAAAGAGTTTGCAACTAGGGTGATTTTTATCTTTTACTTCGTGCCTCAAATATGGTGGCAAGATGTGGTCAAACACCAGAAATAGTTTACTTTCTATAATGTATTAATATTCTTTTTAAAAAGTTAAGAACTGTATGATTCCATACATAGGTTGGACACAAAATTGAGACTCAGAGACATAGACAGTGCAGTGGTTACCAGGGCGAGGGGAACGGAGGAGAGGGAGGGAGTGGGGAGAAGGGAGGGGCATAAAGAGAAACAAATATAAGGTGACAGACGATGATTTGACTTCGGGTGATGGGTATACAGCATAATCGATTGTCCAAATGATGTGGAGACGTTTTCTCTAAATCTATGTACTCTGGTTGACCAATGTCACCTTGTTAAATATAACTGTCTAAATAAAAAAAAAATAGAGAGAAACATTTTAACAGCAATAAATAAATAAAGCCTGACTTAGACTATAAACTGATTTTCCAGATAGATCTCCATCATCTTTTGAATGAACTGATCCAGGAAAATTATTTATAATTTGAGAAGTTTTAAAAATTGCTCCCATTAGTTTAGAGTGGTAGTCAGTTAGTTTTCTTAATTAGGTCTTCATGGATCTAGCTTGGATGCCTGTCCTGACCTCCAAAATGCTTTCCTCTCTTCTGACATTCAGTCCTTCCTCAATACCCCCAGTTCTATCTATCTTTCTATCGTTCTACTCTTTTTTTGCCATTCTCTTTCTAGAAACCCTCAATATGACCTTATTACTACTATTTTTCAATGAAATAGGCAATGATTTCCCAAGTGGCCTTGAATGCCATCTATAGTCCAACATCATTTTGCTTTTCTGTATTTTTCACATATGAAACAATTCTTAATATAGTTACCTCCTCCTTTCTTTCTGGGGACAACTTTTGGAAGATAATATCTATGTAAATTATTTTATCATATTATATTACATGAACACAAAAATGCTGAAGATGAAGATTTACTGGAGGGTTGACAATCTATAAACTTATATCTCAATATAGAATTATAGTAGTATAAAACAGTGAATAGTGATTGAGGCATGATGCAGTTTTCATCTACTTAGGATGTTTAAGTCAATGCAAAAGGAATAGAACTCAGGTTTGTCAGAAGGGCGAGAGAAGGAATGTTGCATTTTAGAATTGGACCTGTGTCTTCTCGCACTTTAAGTTCCTTTTCCAAACTTGCTTTTCTTCTCTGCCAAGACAGTCAAATAATTTCCTGTGTCGATAGGACACTTGTAAAGCATTTCAAACAGAACAGTATGTAAATTCACACTAAATAATGCATAATGCTTACAGGAATCTGTTTCCCAACTTGCTGCCACCATCATCACACACAAGGAAAATGAGAAGGGTAACCAGAAGTAAAAAAAAGCAGCTGCCTGGTTTGTTTTTTTTTTAAGCTAAGATAGAATAATGTGCACCGTTAATGTTGTAGACTTACATGCCACAGCTAGAGGCTGTATTTACTTCATTTAACCCATTTAATTCCCATCTACATGGAGAGAAAGCAAAAGTTTTAGAAGAATAATAAATGTAGTGGGTTCTTGCTTAATCTACTTTTTGATGAAAATGTATAGCAGCACAATGATACATATTAATGAATGAGTTATCAAGGTAAGTTCCTGATACACACTTTGATAAGGGCTTATAAAGAATTCTTTGGTGCCATTGAAACCTGACCTCTAACCTCTGGGGAGTGGAACTAAGACCTTCCTAAAAAAGTAGAGTGCAATTTTTCATGGTTGACTCATTCACAGAAGAAATGTTTACCAAGTACTTATATACATTCCAGGCACTGTGAATAGAATTTGGGATATATGGTGCATAGAACTGAACACATTCCCTGACCTTATAAAGTGTATACTCCAAGTCAGGAGAGACATCTCAATGTATAAAACCTAAGCAATGTGCTATACATGAGAAACAAAATAGCTCTCTAAGAACATAAGACACTAAACCTGCTTGACCCTAGGGATCAGAGAAAGCCTCCTCAAGGAAGAGAAACTTTGACTGAGATCTGCAAGATGAAAAGTCACACAGAGAAGGGAAGTAATTAAGGATGGTGTGGCACATTGAATCACAGCCCTAAATGTGGTCACACATGAATTCCTGGAACCAGCTTGGCAACGAGGACATTGCCACGGTAATGAAGTAGAAGATCTTGAGAATATCAGGTTGGGTCCAGTGTAATCCCAGGGCCCTTATAAGAGGAGGCAGGTGGTCTGGAGTAGAAAAGGCAATATGAAAGCAGGATAGGGGCCATGGGATGAGGCAGCACAGTGATGAGATGACTGACTTTGAAGGGGGAGGAAGACAAAGAGCCCAGGAATGCAAGAATCCTTTAGAAGCTGAAAATGGCAAATAGAAGGACCCTTCTCTAGAGGGCCCAAAAGATATGCAACCCTGGCAATAACTTGAGTTTTAGGACTTCTGACCTTCAAAACTGTAAGATGATTAATGTCTGCTGTTTGAAGCCAACAAGTTTGTGGCAGCCTGTTATAGCAACAAGAAGAGGCTAATACAAATGGGTTCTCAAAGGGCAGAAAAATATCCAGGCAATACACCAACCAACCAACCAACCAACCAATAAAACCTCTTTGTGGTAAGACAGAACTTTGCATCTTTAAAGAGTTCAAATAAAGTTAACATTGCTGTGGCATAAACATCTTTGGCCCATGGGAAACACAAAAGTCAAAACTGGAAAAGGTATAAGAAATTATATATTTTAAAATCTCGTTTTATAAGTGAAGGTAAAGTATGATTTACTTGAGACCAGTGAATCCAATAGCAGCTTACCAAGTTGTAAAACACTTCCAATTTGGCCTGAATGCAATCATTTTATCCACTTAGTCATTTACAGAATATGCAGGAGTGCTATGTAGCAGGTTGGGGCACAGTGGCTGAGATTGTATAGGATTGGGAAGAAATAAATTATGGCGGCCAAATTCCTGTCTTCCTTTCCTTTTAGTATCAGTGTCCCTCTTTCACATTTAGCACATAATATGCACCTTGAAGGCAAGCACTGTGTCTTATTCAACCCATACCTAGAACTTGCAAAGTTGTCATAATGTTTGTTAAGCAGAATTTATGTCATGTGTTTTAGTTTGAGCATTGAATTTTTATGTGAGGTTCTTAATGAAATATGGGGAACATAAACTTACTATAAGTATGTATTGACCTCGATGGGGCAACAAACTCTGGGAAATACATTAGAAACATAATGTAATGACAACAATAAGCTTAAATATGCATCATGTTATGTAATCTACACAATTTCTCCACAAGGGAAGGCTGATCTCAGCACCACTCTAAATCCTCATTGCCCATGTCTAGCTCTGTGATGCAAACTCAGAATGCTATGACCACAGGTTTTTCCTAATTTAAATGAGAATGTTAACCATAACTGGTAAGGATTAAATAAGTTAATATATGTCAAATATAGGTAATTTAGTTAGCAATCTGACAAATAGCAAGCATTCAACAATTATTTCTTGAGTGAATAAAATAGTGTATGAATAGTTGTGTGTGCGTGTGTGTGTGTGCGCACACGCATGCGCGTGTGTGTGCCATTTAGCAGATGGGAGAACTCCTATGGGCCTTTATATTGGCAAATGACTTGTGCACGAGGCTGTTCAAAGTCCTGGATCCCAAGGCTGGCTCAACCACTACCGATAAGATCATGCTCTACCCCTTGCTAACCCCAAAATGTATAATTTTAGGAATTAAGTGACATAGTTATAATATTTATAATTTATGTTCCTATAAAATCTTCATAAAAAAGTGGGATTATAAAAATTATGATTAAATTAATGTAATTATTAAGGAACATTTTATGTCTGCACTGTTTTCCCAAAGCTTTAGCATTCTAGTTTAGACACTGCTAATTCTTTGTTCATAAGCTGTTCCTAAGACTCTGTGTTCACCACGAACAATGGGCCAATCCACATTTCAATGGAGCTATACACTTTGATATTGTGTATTGTACATATACTGCTATTTTCAATTTCTACATTGACAGTTTCTTTGACTGGTATTTTCAACCACACCCATAGAAACCCTTTTTAAGGCTGTTAGAAATGACACAGAAAGGGCTCCTTCCAAGAAAAGACATCTATCACCTACAATTTCCCCTATGTTGTCTGTGGGAGCTTCGCATGTTGACATCTGAGAGCTGAAAGAGACATTTAGCAAGGCTGTGATGAGGCCCTTCGATACTATCCATGCAACTCTGCAAAGGCACGTGACATAAATGCTCAGTGTCTAAATTGTATTGCATAGCAATCTATACTTTGTCAAATTCCAACCAAGACAAGGTTGGAAGTGGAACTGTAGCCCTTGAGGTAAAAACAAGTTTGCTCTGTTCTGGGTTCTAGAAATAGATTTTGAACATGGGACAAATAATTTCTCCTCACTGGGTACTGATGTTCTAATTGGTACAATATAAAACTGGAAAGGTCTATAGAGATGACTGCATTTAGAACCTAATCATCCATGCCTAGGATTCTAGTCCTTCCCAGCGGAAGGCATGTTGATAAACAAGAAAAACCCAAACGCTGCATTTTGGAGTATAAGCACCCCAATCTCAAATCTGCCACTTCCCAGTTGTTTAACTTAGTATCCACATTCACTTGTAAATTTGAGAAATGAGGCTGTGAGTGGGGACAATGTACCTATCTCATAAGATTTTTTTTAATTTAATTTAATTTTATTCATTTTAGAGAGGAGACACAGAGTGTGTGTGTATGTGTATGTGTGTGTGTGTGTGTGTGTGTGTGAGAGAGAGAGAGAGAGAGAAAGAGAGAGAGAAAGAGAGAGAGAGAGAGAGAGAAAGTGGGGAGGAGCTGGAAGCATCAACTCCCATATGTGCCTTGACCAGACCAGTGCAGGGTTTTGAACTGGCGACCTCAGTGTTCCCAGGTCGACGCTTTATCCACTACGCCACCACAGGTCAGGCATCTCATAAGATTTTTGAGGGGATTAAATGAAAAATAGTAAGTCAATGAATAGCCTGGGAACCTGAGAGGATGGCAAATTAAGCTAACAGATTCCTCCAGAAACAAGGTCATGGACGAATTGAATAATAAGTAGCAACAGTCAAAGATGGGAATGCATATTTGATCTAACAACATCAATCCTTAGGTGGAAGGAAGTAAACAGGAAGTAACAGCACTAACCATGTGAATCAGCATGGTGACTGTCCTCACAGGGAGTGGGCTCCCAGAAGGAGAAAGAGAAGGAGGAAGGAGAAAAAGGGGACTGGAGAAGGGGTAAGGGAAGGAAGGAGGTGGGGTGGTAATGCCCATGATGATAATATTTTATAAAAAAACTTTGGTTGTTTTCATACAAAAATCCTGTGTAGATGAGCACACAATCTTTCATTACAAAACAGATAAGGAAGCCACTTGCCATAAATGAAGATAAACAGACAAAACATAGGAGAGGCTTCATATCTCAAGAATCTCTGATAAAAAAACTAGTTTTAACACAAAAACTACAAAATAGTATGTTGATCTTAGCTATGAAAAATGAAAGGATAGAAACTACCCAAAATGATTCTATAAAAAAGAAGAAATAAATAAGTCATTGAAAGTAAACCTTAGATGCACACAATAAGCCGCAGAATAGATCTAGCTGAGGAGAAAACAATAACAAGGCATAAGATATACTTGAGTAAATTATACTCAATATAGCATAGTGAAATAAGGGGAAAGAAAGAAAAATATCTTCACGAAATGGAGGGGGAAATGAAAGTATCCACCATACAACTAAAACAGAATTCTTGAAAGTGTGAATAGAGAGAATGGTATAAATGTCATTATTCTAAGTGCAATGGCTCTTAATGTCATAATTTTAAAGCACTGATAAAATATATGCATCTTCATGTGTAGAAACGGCACAAAACCCAATCAGACCTTAGAAAAAATGCACGAGATATTTCATAGTAAAACTTCAAGATGTCAAAAACAAGGGTGATATATCCTTTCTTTCTGGCTGCTTTTGAGATTACCTAAGAATAATGATCAACAATTTATTGGAAATAACAGCTGTCTTCTCAATGAACAGACATAAAATGTACTTCCATATTTAAAGTTAGTGGCAAAACAAACTCCTGACATGGAATTCTGCACCCAGAGCAACTATTATATGAGTGAGGACAGAATGAGATGTTTTGGGGGCAATGAATGAAAAGTTTAACCTTTCTATTCTTTTGTGGGAATAAAATATTATAAAAGTTACTTGAGGAAAATTGAATGAAAACCTAGAAGAATTGGGATGGGAAAGGTAGTGAGATGTAATAAAAAATACAGCAAAATATTATCATTGATCACACTAGTACACGAATGTTTGTTACATTATCTTTAGTTGTGTTTGTTTTAAAATGTATGAAACATATAAAATGTGAATTCTCATCCAGATATTTTCTTAGCTATTAACACTAAATTATATTCTAACTTTATATTCATGTGATAAAATATAAAATATATTCAGAAATTCTAGCTACCTTAAGTCTGTTTGGACCAAGCCATGTGGAGACATAGGTAACAGGGCATGCTTACTCATATTAACCAAGGTATATATTAGAAAGCAAAAAACAGGGAGAGCGTTAAGCAAGATGGCTGAATAAGACTTCTCTAGTTTGCATCCTCCCTTAATAACAAATTGGTATCACTCATGGAGAAAGGTGCATTGTGGGAGCTTTGGGATCCGGCCAGGATACTGTGAAACCTCAGCGGATTATAAGACCTAGGAGAATCATTCTGAGAAGCCAGGCTCACCTACGTGGCTGCCTTCCTGAGTCTGTTTCCAGCTGCAGACCAGAAACAGCTCTGTTCCCCTGGTGACTGTCACAGCTCTGTTTTGCTCAGTTCTATCACCAGCACCATATGCCAAGGGACCCAGAAGGAGTCACGCCCGCTGGTGCATCAGGTAATAGGCACATAGAACTCTGAATGGCTTGTAAACCAGCTCTCGCCTCTATCAGACATGGTGCAGAAGTCCCAGCATACAAACCAGCTGAAATCAGACTGAAGACTGGGAGAGGACCATGTAACTAGCTCCAGCCTGTCCCAGCCACATCAGTGCGGAGCCCGGCTGGCACAGGGATCTGTGTCCCCAGGGATCCTGGAAGAGCCCTCCTATAAACAGCTCCCGCTACCTCACAACCATGGTCTGCCAGCAGTCCTGAGAGTCCAGTTTCCCAGCAGGGGACATGTCTTTCTTCTGTGTCTCCCTGGCTTCAGCAGTGGTCTTACACTCGGCTCTTATACCTCTAGCCATGGTCAGGAAGCAGTTCCTTTGACCTAGGGCTCTTTCAGGAGACATACCCATTCTCAGAGCTGGGTCTACACACCCCAGGCTTGGCTATGGAGTCAGAAACCACCCTTACTAAATAACAGTACTATATTATAGACATCAAAGTTGCCAAGAGGAAACCTTAAAAGTCCTCACTACTTGTTAACATATCTAACACAAAAGACAATCACAATTTTGTTTTGTTTGTTTTTATGGTGGGAACATTTCAACATCTCTCTACTTTCTCATTAGATTAGATACAGGATGATACGGGACAGGAAGTACAGCAGGTACTGCATTATAATCTCACTGGGAGGCCAAGCAGGTGCCACCATGTTCAGTTTTCCTTCTCCTTTCCCCACAAGGAGGTGTGTGGCTTCTGCATGTGAAAGTCAAGGTGGATCACCTTGAACCAAAGAGCCACAGCCTTGGTATCGCACCAGCTTTTTATAATATTGCAGTCACAAAAAAACAAGGACCGAAGGCCAAGTCACAGCTTCCCCAGTGAAGACATTGACCAACAGACCAGGGTGTTCACAATAAGCAAGACCAATGCATGCTTCCACAGTAATCTTTGTATGTTCCAAGGAATGACCACTGTGAAAAGACAGACCCAAGGCCAGTTTTCCATACACACTGAAGTCAACTCATTCCCAGTGTTTTTTTATTTCACTTTTAAAACTCACACATATGGGAGGTGATATAAGAACAATCTGGAACCTAGAAAAATATTGCCATAGCTTGCAATACCAGACCAGAAGAGATCATTTGACTTTGCTGCAACAGTTAATAGATTTTTTTTAGTTGGTTAGGAAAAAGGAAATAGAATTTTGTATCAGAATTGTATGGTTTATTATGCTTAATGATGAATATTTATATGTCTAGGAAAATACTGTACTCTATATTATTCTGATATTATAATATGGCTTTAATAATTCTTGCCAATCTATTTCTCATCTTATGCATTTCTAAGTTCCAAGGTTGAAAACCCTGCAGACAGTCTACAATATGTAACAGAAATGGGTAAACAACACTGTATGAGCCATCCACATAAGGGCAGTACTTGTATCTCTCATTCACACCTCTTTCTAACACCCAGTTGAGTGCCAAGACCATAGTCAGTATTAAAGAATTAAAGTATCAAGGGTGATTAAAGAAATAGCATTATGTGTATATAACTTTGAGGTCTTTGGATTTGGGTGGGGTGTGAAACATCAAGTGAGGTCATCCTAGTGAATACAGCTAGCCTAAAGCCTGGCACCTGGTCGATGTATTAGTTTCCTAGCAATACTGTGACAAAGAACATAACACAGGAGAAATCTTTCTCATTTTTCAGGAAGACAGAAGTATGGAATCAAGGTGTTGGCAGAGTTGGTTCCTTCTTCAGGGCTGAGGGCAAGGACCTGCCCATGGTTTCTCCTGGCTTCCGGTGGTGACTGACAATCCTTAGCATTCCTCTCTTTACAGTTGCATAACTCCAGGCTCTGACTTTGCCCCAGTATGTGTGCCTGCATCTCTTTTTCTCCTGTTATAAGGACACCAGTCATGTAGGATTAAGGACCCATCCTACTTCAGAGTGACTTCCTCTTAACATAATTACAACAACCCTATTTCCAACAAATAAGGTCACATTGTGAGGCTTGGGGAAGGATGCAGATTTTGGAAGAACACTCTTTAACTCAGTTCAGTTCAGCAGATAATCAGCAATATGAAAAATAATGTCACTTCCAAGCAATCAGATGCATGCTCATTACAACAGAGCATGATTATATACTGACTTGATGAACACCACACTGTCATTCACAAAACTCTATAGAACAAGTGGAAGTCCTAAAATGCAACATGAGTCTTCAGTCCTGCTGGACTGATGTCCACGGCCTCTGGTGAAGTTTAGTACTTCCATCTGCCTGGGTATTTAGAAAAGGACACAGTTGCAGTTCTAGCCACAGTCCTTCTATTTCAGTAGTTCTTAACCTGGGTTCTATCGAACCCTAGGGGTTCGAGGAGTCGGTCTCAGGGGTTCAGAGAAGCCTCTGCCACGGAGGTCAGAATAAAGTAATACCGTAATTTGTTGTGAGCTCATGCACTTTGTTGGTTTTATTCTTTGAGCAAGGTGATGTTCATGCATGGCTCATTTCATGCACCAGTAATAAAACATATACCTATGTCTTGAATTTGGGAAAAAAATCATATTTTATTTATCACTAAAGAAGGGTTCGGTGAATGCGCATATGAAACTAGTGGGTTTGGTACCTCAAAAAAGGTTAAGAACCACTGTTCTATTTTGTCAGTGAACAACCAAGATCTTCTCATTTGATGAAACCTACCAGCACTAATGTAGCCCAGAGAATGTTTAATCTGGTTTTTCAATTAAAGTATAGTTGACATACAATATTATATCAGTTTCAAGTGTGCAACATAATGATTTGACACTTACATACCTTATGAAAAGATCTCCACATTAGGTCAAGTAACCATTGTCACTGTACAAGGTTATTACAGCATCATTGACTATATTTCCTACACTGTACACTACATTACCATGATGTATTTATTTTATAACTAAATTTTGTACCTCTTAATCCCTTTCACCTTCTTCATCCATCTCCTAGACAATCATCAGTTTGTTCTCTGTATCTATGAGCCTGTTTCTGTCTCAATTTCTTTTTTTACTTATTTTTATTTTTCAGGTATGCTTTTCTTTAAAAATTTTTTTTTTCAATTTATTAGGGTGACACTAGTTGCCATAATTATACAGGTTTCAGGTTTAGATTCCACATACAAATAAAATCATGCTATTTGTCTTTCTCTGTCTGACTTATTTCCCTTAGTATAATAACATCCATGTTGTCACAAAGGGAAAAATTCCATGATTTTTTATAGCTGAGTACTATTCCATTGTTTATATGTGTATGCCATACATATATCACATTTTCTTTATCCATGTATTTATTTTTTTTTATTTTTTTTATTTATTCATTTTAGCGAGGAGACACAGAGTAAGAGAGAGAGAGAGAGAGAGAGAGAGAGAGAATGAGAGAAAGGGGGGAGGAGCTGGAAGCATCAACTCCCATATGTGCCTTGACCAGACCAGTGCAGGGTTTTGAACCGGCAACCTCAGTGTTCCCAGGTCGACGCTTTATCCACTGCGCCACCACAGGTCAGGCTATCCATGTATTTATTGATGGACACTTAGGTTGTTTCCACATCTTGGCTATTCTTTTCAAATTAGAGTTTTTATTTTGTTTGAATAAATACCCCAATGTGGAATTGCTGGGCAATATGACAGTTCTATTTTTAATTTTTTGATGAACCCTCATAGTGCTTTCTCCAGTGGCTGCAGCAGTCTGCACCCCACCAACACGGCATGAGGGTGCCCTTTTGTCCACATCCTTGTCAACACTTGTTACATGTATTGGGAATACTATATGATAATCCCATTATCTTAAACGCTAGTGAGAATTAAAGGATATTATTTCCGACTCACTTTCTCCTTCCACCCTCTCCTAAATATCTTCATCATTATTATTTTTCGCTGTTTATCATGGGAAATATTATCCCAAATATCTCCATGAACCACATTTCTGAATTCACTGAGAAGTCTGTGCAAATGTGACATTATCAGGTTGGACTGCTTTCTATGTCATTACATATTTATATCAACCTGCCATTCATTATTTTATATTTATTTTCAAAATATGAAACATCATGTGTCTGCTTATTTATGTGTTCTGTATTATTTATTCATTACTTGTCAGCCGCACAAGAATGCAAATACTCAAACATGCATATGTACAAACAAATATTACATGCAAATAAATTGTAGGCATTTTGTAGACGTTGCCTCGGGAATACACAAATGAATACAGAGACTACATTGTGGCAAATCTTGTTTGCTAAGCATGTCTATGAGTTTAAAATGCGCTTTATAGTAGGCAAAATAAAAATACTGAAACCTGTTTAGACTGTCATTTGGATATTATAGAGTTTTCAGTCATGACAGATGCTATTTCATTTAGCCTAAATAATTTCATAGGAACAGGCTTTTAATGTATTTATTATGAACACACATTATTAATAAGGGGGCTTTGTTTGCAAAATGTATTGACTCTTTCTCAGTAATTGTTTGCCACTGTTAATTAACTGATCAATCTGACTCAATTACTGGACAAAGCAATGTAGAAACTTTTATACTTGAAACATAGATCGGGCTGTGACCAGGGTGGTTGGCTGGCTTACAAACGGTTATGTGTATTTTTCTCCCCCTCTGAGACCAAAGGTTTCAGATAACTTAATCCAGATGTATGAATTAAAAAAATAATAATAATTTCAGTCTCTCTCCGCTGGTGATTACCCGCCAAGCACAAAAGATAGCGGAAGTCTCTGTGAGGACCCACTGCGGCTGGGTGCAGCTGGGAGGACATGTTGTGGTGTCTGGGGAGGTGACGTTGTGAGAGTAATCAGGCCTGGCCTGCGAGGCCGAAGCATAAGGAATAGTAACAGCTGGGAAGCCACATGGAAGGAGGAGACAGTGACTTTGGCTCTGACATGTGCCTGGATGCTCTCAGTGTCGTGTTTACGGGAAGCAGGCCTTTTCCCAGGTGCAGAAAGAGAGGAAGCAATGGGACTGTTTTAAATGTATGTGGCGTCTCTTGACTTGCCTTGTCTGTCATGTTCACGTGACCTAGTACTAGTCATTGAACTTTAGAGGTAAGCAGAGCAGCGGCTATTTACCTGAATTACAGATAGATAGATTAGGTCTCAGAAGACTGTGATGAGAACCTATTTAAATATATATTTTAATTAAAAAATAAATAAATATAAAGTACCTAACCAATGCAATGTGTCACCACCAGAAAGAGTAGTCGAAAGTGGCCAGTTGTATAGACTTTGAATGCAGACATTCCCTTATCTTTGAATAGCAATCTCCCTTTATTCCTATTTTTTTAATGAATGCATTAAGATAATTGCCTTTAAATTAATGATTATGTGAATAAAATATTCTGTAAATGCTCATTGAACACATACTATTGGTTATAATCAGATAGACAGGAATGACAAAGATTAATAAAACACAGTCTCTGTCCCAGAGAAGCTAAAAATTCAGTGGCAAAAACCACTACAGGCAGAGAATTTGACAGTTGGCAGCTGTATCAAGAACTGAGAACACAGGTGACATCGTAACCAAGTCTGTGACCTCATCAAGACTCCCTGGTGGAGGTGATGTAAGAGCTACATCTTGAACAATTTGTAAGATTTAAATTATTTTTTTCTTTTTTTTTACAGGATAGAGAGAGAACCAGAGAGAGGGATAGATAGGGACAGACAGACAAGAACGGAGAGAGGTGAGAAGCATCAATCATTAGTTTTTCATTGCCCTTGCGACACCACAGTTATTCATTGATTGCTTTCTCACATGTGCCTTGACCACGGGCCTTCAGCAGACGGAGCCACCCCTTGCTGGAGCCAGCAACCTTGGGTCCAAGCTGGCGAGCTTTTTGCCCAACCCTGATGGGCCTGCGCTCAAGCTGGCGAGCTCGGGGTCTCGAACCTGGGTCTTCCACATCCCAGTCCGACGCTCTATCCACTGCGCCACCGCCTGGTCAGGCTGTAAGATTTAATCATATTGGATGCTGTCTTGGGCACCAGCTTATTTCTGGGGGGTGCGGGGGGAGAACTGAAATCTGAGATTTGAAAGAAAAAACAGTAGGAGAAAAATTGTCATAAAATAGAACCAAAGGATAACTCTTTATGCAATTAGCACAGGGCATGGTGTAGAATGCGAGAGGAGAGCTCTAAAGCACCCTACACCCTTAACAAGAAACCAAGGGCAAAGCTCTCTGGGCAGGCCTCTAATGCTATTGATCCCGCCCCGAGCAGCGGGGAGGCTGGTGGCACAGAAGGGTAGCTTCAGCCAGGAGGCCGCATCCGCACCCGCACTGTGAGTGCTGCAAGCTTCCGGAAACTTAATGGTCTAACCTCCTTCATTACTCATGCAATCACTGGCTGTCAATACTCCAGCTGCAGCCTCCCTGACTACTTCGGTTTAAGATCCTGTCAATCTTCCCCTGCGATTTCACCAGCCAGATTCACTCAAGAGCTATTCACAGGCAGTATTTTCTCTGCCGATGACATTACACCATTGGGGCGGCCCAGAAATAGGACCATGAAACTCATTCCAGCCCTTTCGTTCTGGAGCTCTCTTGGCAACAGGCAAAGGTTCCCCCTCGCAATGAATAAGCACTAGGGGTAGAAATGCAGCCCTGTACTTTTGTTGAAAGCCAGAAGAGCTGACTTTTGTTCTTCCCAGGAAGATCTGTACCTTGATCGCGTAATGATATGGTTATAGCCAGGATATTGACCAAGCGCCATAAGTGACTATCTCGCTCTGCATTAGGCTCTCTGTCTCCTATCAGGGATCTTCATAGCAATGCCGTGAATTCATTACTGTCCCTCTTTGCTAAAAAAAATATGCTCAGAGGAGTTCAGAAAACTGTCCAAGCAGACACTTCTAGTGACTGAGAAGTGCAGCTGCAACCAGGTGTGCGGATTGGCAAGGCCCTTATACGTTTCACTTGTAAATGGGTTCTCAGTAAATTCTCCAGATGCTAATTACTGACATGGAGAGAAAAGTCCTGTGAGGTCACTAACCTTCAGAACTAGAAGTAAACTGGCCTTTCTCTGGAAAGAGTAATAAGTTATCTTTAGAGATTTCTTAGAAAATAAGAATGTTCTGTTATCATACATAAAGGATATTTGTAACTTAAAGCACTCACAGAATCCACTTTGCTCCTGGAAAGTAAAGCGAATTAACACCTTCATGCTAAATTCTGCAAATATCCCCTTCCAAATACTCACTCTCTGGGGTGCTGGGTTGATAATGGTATTCCGCTTCTTTATACTATACTAAGCCCAATGTAAAGACAGCTCGTTCTTACCAGATTATTTCCCTTTCTTGGCCCCAGTGCCAAGTACCCTTCCATTATTCTAATTCCTTGGTTAATAACCTCATATGCCCCCACCAACTACAGAGATGCTCCTGGCAGGATACCAGTCATCATTCTCTGTATCTGTCTATCTCAATCTCTCTCTCTCTCTCTCTCCCTCTTTCTCTCTTCCACAGCCAATTATTTACCCTGTGGAATCATTTCTACATCCTTAATAATTCTAGAACACACGTTCTTCTCATGTCCCCCATCCTGAACCTTTATAATTCTTCCCTCCCTCACTGTTGTCATCTTGAACTGCTGAGAAAAGACTTGAAATCCATTTTTTAGCTCCTGCCTCTATCCTCTTTCAATCCACCTCCACCTGCTGCAGAAAGTACTTGAGTACTTGTAAAAGTCTTGTGCGTGTGCTACTCTCTGTGCTTACGGTACATTCCAAGCTCCTGAGCCAACCAGCGTGGTCATGTTCTCCTCACTGCCTCATCGCCAGCTTCCTCCTCCTCCAGTTGCAGACACGCAAACTGCAGGGGTACCTGACGCAGGTGCAGATCCTGGAAGGCGCCATTGCTTCCCTCCTATGTGCATGCCATTCAACACCGGGCTTCTTCAGCCTGCAAATACCTCTTCTTTGGCCAATTTCTGGTTGAACATAACTTCTTTTTCATAGCAGTTCACTTAATCTTTTTTTGCAAGAGGCTTCCTTTCTTTTTAAAAAGTTTTTAAAAATTTAGAAATTCGAGTTGACATTTAATATTATGTTAGTTTCAGGTGTTCAGCACAGTAGTTAAATATTTAAATAACCTATGAAGTGATCCCCACCATCCCGCATGTTGAATACCCGCCGGACAGCATACATAGTTATTACAATATCATTGACCATATGCCCTATGTTGTATTTCCAGTCCAATGACTATTTTGTTACTACAAATTTGTGCTTCTTAATCCCATAATTTTTTCCATCTGGTCCCCAACCCCTCCCATCTGGTAATCATCAATTTATTCTCTATACTATGAATCTGAGTGTATTTGTTTTTTTATTAAGAGATTCCACATATAATTGAAATCATATTGTGTTCGTCTTTCTCTGATTTATTCCACTTAGCATAACACCCTCTGGATCCATTCGTATTGTTGCAAATGGTAAAATTTCATTCTGTTTTACGGCTGAGTAATATTCCATTGTGTATAGAGAGAGAGGATGTGGTACATAGACACATGGACTATCACTGAGCCTTCCTTTCTCTCATAAATAGGTTAAGACGTTCCTTTTCTATATCCTCATAGTACTATTCATTCATTCATTCAGCCATTTATTCAATCAACAAATATTTGTAAGGAACCCAGAATATACTAGCCACTCTTCCATACACTGGTGTTTGTCAATAAAATATATTCCCTACTCTCAGTAAACAAAAAGATACATAAATATGATGGTTTTTCTATCAACTACTTTAAAAACTATACAACAAAGTAATAAGAGTGAACCCCAAGGGCAAAGGCACCAAGGGAAAAAGGCTTCATACGGGGTGCCAGGAATGTTACCTCTGAGGAAATAAGGTTTGCACCGAGATCTGATGACGAGAAAAGAGCCTGCCGCGTTAAGGGCTGAGGAGCAGTTCTACAGATAGAAGGGACAGCAAGAACAAAAGCTCTGAGACGACAATGAGTTTAACAACCTAAAGGAAGTGACAGAGAACTGGCATAGACCCCACACTGATCGTTTCATAATTAGATAAGAATTCATAAGCTTCATGTTTCTCTATTCTGATTTCAAAATCTCAGAAGCCAGTACACTGATTGCCTATAATTATCAGGTACATAAAAATATTTATTGGAAAAAAATGGAATGAATGTTTACTATTTATATCCTCTTCTATGGGGATATATATTAATAGCCCCTTCTATGAGTGAGTGCCTTCAGGTCCGAGACCATACTTACATTGCATCCTGAGTGACTATGACCAAGGTTGACACAAAGATGGTACCCAGTAAACATTAAAAAAAAATGATTAGATAAGTGAATGAATGATATGAACATAATTGAAACATGAAATCTTATTGGCTGTGATGTTATAATTCTGCCACCTCATCTCTAAATCATGCCATAGGTACTTAATCAGGCTTCCCTTCCAACACTGGGGGAATAGTACAAGAAAGAAACTACTGTGCTCATTACTCTTGGTACTATTCTCACTTCCCTGACCAAGTTCATGGTCTTCTACCCTAGGGAGTCTGTTGTTTGTGATCATGTGTACTTCCAGGTGGCACTGCCAAGAATTTCGGGGCCTGTGCTATTAACTGGTTAATGGCTAATCCCAAGTTTCCTTTGCTGTCATGGAAATAAATGGTACAGGCTGCGGACAAGACCAGGAGAGGAGCGAATTATCAGCAAGGGGCAAGAGAAAACTTGTGTTACATGGTCTACTAAATTCCCAGTGTTGGCATGTGGATTTACTTAAAGAAAAAAAATAGGATCAGGAGTTTGGTGTTCATAATTACAAGGATAACACTGTTATTGTATAAGAAATGTACAATTATAACCATCTAACAAAGGGATAAAATTATCTCTTTGAATCATCCATTTCTTTACCTCCGTTTTTTGCATGTGTTCTTGGCCCTAGTCCTATATTTAGTCTAATGTAGTGACATATCAGAAGGTGTGCTTTTGAGAGATGTAATTTTCAGTTTTCTTTTATTTTCAGATGGGGCTAATGAAACCAAGGGTGAGGAGTTATCATAACCAAGATTACATAAGGACCGACTGAAAGCCTGAATCCTTATTCCACTACGTTGCCTCTGATTTGTAATCCAGTTTCTTAAGCTGTCCAGTGGGAATCCCAACAGAAGTATTGTGAGGACTAGGAATCCAGAGGAATCAATACAGTATCCCTTTGTGTAATGACAACTTAGCTTTAAGTTGCTGAAGATTCTCCTGTTCAGAAATCTTCCCCTTGGCCTCTTACATGGGAACCAGTCTTACTCCTAATTATTCCTAGAAAACCCAATCACAGGGCACTGCACTTTGGCAGTTTGGTATCAAATAAACATTACTGATGATCTTGTTCTCTACCCAAATTCTCCAGTGCTATCAATCATAAATTAGAGACATGCTCCCATCATTCCCACCTTTATTCTAGAGTCACCAGGGGACGTTTTCCCTGTGAATGCTAAGCAGGCAGGATGCTATTCCTGTGTAATTCTAAAGTTCATCTTCCTCAGAGTTGGGGGTGTGCTTTTGCACTGATTAGATGCTGATGTTAAAAGTTCCACTCACTTTCCCACACATCCCCCTGTAATCCCAGATGTCACCCACCTTCTTTTCTTTTTACAGGGACAGAGAGAAAGTCAGAGAGAGGGATAAACAGGGACAGACAGACAGGATCGGAGAGAGATGAGAAACATCAATCATTAGATTTTCGTTGCCATTGCGACACCTTAGTTGTTCATTGATTGGGCCCGCTCTCAAACTGGCAACCTCGGGGTCTCGAACCTGGGTCTTCCGCATCCCAGTCTGATGCTCTATCTACTGAGCAACCACCTGGTCAGGCTCCCCCAACCTTCTTGATATCAGAAAACATGGAAAGGACAGAGAAGACAACTGGAGAAAAATGAAATTTGGCTTCCACTGTATTCCTGTCATTGGACTAGACAACTTATCTGAAGGTGTTGTGTGTATCAAAGAAAAATTATTATACATCCGAAGTGATAACAATTATCTAAGACCTAAGGTTCAGAAAAGCTAACTATCATGCTGAAGGTAAGACATCTTTACTGTATCAAAGTCAATGCCCCGAGGCACCCTCTTAAAGCATTGGTAAATGTGTTTAATGGTCTTTGGAACTTAGAAAACAGTTGATAAAAATTTTAAAAGAAAACATGCCAAATAAAGAAGATAGACAACAATGGCCTTTTTTTTTTTCAGAGACAGAGAGAAAGAGAGAGGGATACATAGGGACAGACAGACAGGAACGGAGAGAGACGAGAAGCATCAATCATCAGTTTTTCATTTTTGACACCTTAGTTGTTCATTGATTGCTTTCTCATATGTGCCTTGACCGCGGACCTTCAGCAGACCGAGCAACCCCTTGCTCAAGGCAGCGACCTTGGACTCAAGCTGGTGAGCTTTTGCTCAACCCAGATGAGCCCGCGCTCAAGCTGGTGACCTCGGGGTCTCAAACCTGGGCCCCTCCACATCCCAGTCTGACGCTCTGTTCACTGCGCCACCGCCTGGTCAACAATGGCCTTTTAATGCCTTATATTTTCTAAATGCTACGGCATCTTTGCAACTGTTGACATTCAGTGTTGAGTAATTAGTTACAAGTCTGAGATACTTTGATGACATAATGCTATATATTTTTGGTAAACATTTGCCACTGTTTATCTTTCATAATTTCCTATTCCCTGTGTTGATTTAATATTAAAAATATTCATTTGATCTCTTGTTAACCTTTTCTAGGAAGCCCTGAATATAACCTATGTTAATTTTCTTTATCATTCTTTGAATAAATATCACTCTTTTTATACAACAATTTAAAGAGTAAAATAATCTTCATATAAAGGAAATGCTGCAACTGTTGAAAAGGTGAAGTCTTAGCAGTCAGCATAAGGAAAAAAATATACGAGTCTAAAGATCTAAAGATTGTTTAGCAGTGGAATTCTAGCTTTCATTTATTTCCTACATGCATTTCTCAAGAATGTGTGGATCATTTACTGTGTTCCAGGTCATAGGTAAGAGAATCAAGAAGTAGAGTAGAGGCCCTGGCCAGTTGGCTCAGTGGTAGAGTGTCAGCCCAGTATGTGGATGTCCTGGGCTTGATTCCCAGTCAGGGCACAAAGGAGAGGTAACTATCTGCTTCTCCACCCCTCCTCTCTCATTTCTCTCTCTCTCTCTCTCTCTCTCTCTCTCTTCCTCTCCCCCACAATGGCTCAATTGGTGCGAGTTTGCCCTGGGTGCTGAGGATGGCTCCATGGCCTCTGCTTCAGGAACTACCAGGAGCTTGGTTGCTAAGCAATAGAGCAACACCCTAGATGGGCAAAGCATTGCCCCTAGTGGGCTTGCTGGGTGGATCTCAGTTGGGGTGCATGCAGGAGTCTGTCTCTCTGTTTCCCCTCCTCTCAGTGAATAAAATAAAAATAAAAAAGAAAAGCTATGAACATAAAAAACAAAGAAGTGGAGTAGATGTATCTCTTGCTCTCAGTGAGCTTACCATATAGTAGGAGAACCATGAAAATATACTACCTCAATAAGTATTATTAGTGGCATAATAAAAGCTTTTCCCTTTGCTTATCATGTTGGCTTATGTTACAGTATATGCTTTTGCCATCTACGAATTATTTTGTGTGTCTGGCTGGATTTCCTCGCATCACCTACTATTGAACTACTCTGAAGCATCTGTTCCAATCCCAAATAGTTTCTCTATTTTTGACTTTCATTCCCAACTCTTCCAAATGACCTCTGTCTTTTTTTTTTATTCAGTGAGAGGAGGGGAGGCAGAGGGACTCCCACATACCCCCCCAACTGGGATCCACCAGGCAAGCCCTCTAGGAGGCAATGCTTGCTCCGTTGGTCAGCAACCAAGCTCTTCTTAACACCTGAGGTGGAGGCCATGGAGCCATCCTCAGTGCCCTGGGCCAACTTTCTCCAATCAAGCCATGGCTGCAGGAAAGGGGAGAGAGAGAGAGTGAAGCTAGAGGGAGAGGTGTAGAGAAGCAGATGGCAATTCTCCTGTGTGCCCTGACCAGAAATCAAACAAGGGACATCCACACGCTGGGCCAACACTTTACCACTAAGCCAATTGGCCAGGGTCCAAATGACCTCTGTCTTGATAGCTGTTTGCTGAGCCAGAACAAAACATTGGCAATGGCACAGTTCTACCAAAAGCTGACTTTAGATTGAATTTCTGCTTCAAGACTTTATTCCTGAGACTCTGGGTTCCCGAACGATGTCTGAGTTTAAGCCAAAAGACAAACAAGCAGTGAAACAGTTGAGTCTTCTGTGGTTCCCTTGTTGTGGCTCTTCTGACCTTGGATTCTAGGTGGTTGTCTGATAAATGACAATGAACCAGGTCTGGTGGCAGGATGGAGGGCAGAGGAATACGGAAAGGGGCTGAGAGATGGGTGAATGCTTCTAGAACACTACGGGGGTCTCTGCATCAGATAACACTCAGGACAAGAAACGGAGATATGTAGTCATGGTACTTGAGGTGAAATGCTATTAATAGGAAAAAAGTAGCAGCTAGCCTAATAATTGGCCACCTCAGTCTTGGCTAAAATCAGATGCAATGCCAACAGTGTCTTACAGCGATAAATCTGTCTGCTATGCCTGTCTTCATGAAAATTTTCCAATGAGTAAATCTATGCTTTAAAGTTCAGATAATCAATGACTTTCCCCCCTCACATACATTTAACTAAAGAGCACTGGCCAGGTAGCTCAGTTGGTTAGAGCATGATCTGTGATTCCAAGGTTGTGGGTTCAATCCCCGATCAAGGCACATACTAAAAACAACCAATGAATACAAAAATACATGCAACAACAAATCAGTGTTTCTCTCTATCCTTTTCCCTTCTTCTCTGTCTCTCTAAAATCAATCAATAAAATAAAAATAAATTTAACTAAAGAATATATTTAAACATGCCCCTGCTCCAAAGAAAATAAGTGGTTTAAACCAATGAAAATCATAACTAGATGTGCAGTCGAGGCAAGAGACTATTCACTATTATATTTTAAATTTTCATTATAGTGATTGACATCTGAAAGGTATTTGATGCAATTAGCTGCATACATAATAACTTTTAAATCAGTATAAAATCCGGAGGGCAGACATAACTTGAAAGCTAGAATGTGAGGGCTGGAAGAAACATTTGAGGTAGCCAAGTAGTAGGAGTGTATGTACATTGTATCAGCTTTTCAAGATCCATAAAGGAAGAATGACTGCCTGAAGAATGACTGTGTCTTCAGTGCCACGAGAGAAAGAGTGCGGGATATGACTAACAAAGTCTGCTCTGGGCACTAGAAGAGAAAGTCGGAGTGTTAGTGTGATGTGTTGGCTCTTCCTAATTCTTGACTTTCACACCACTTTAAAGGTATGAAAGTAAAATAATTATTTGTCTGGTTCACATAAGCATCAAGAGTATCAATTAGAATTTAGGTGATCTTTTTGGACTATTTTGCTTTAAAGCTAAATGGCTGAGGTAGAAAGGGAAATTAAAGGGAGATAATACGAGTGTCTACTTAGCAGATCTGTGCCAGAACTGGTCACAATGAGTGTAAAAGCGCTGGTGTGAAGTCAGAACTCACTGTTATCAGGAATGAAAAGCAGACTGTGGCTGTAAGGATTTTCCAAGTTAGGAAAATATGGTTGACGTGAAGTCAAGTGAGATAAACTGTATCATTATTTTTTTAGGGCTATTGAACAAAAACTGCTCGTGTTTCAGGAGTGTAATCTTGGCTAAAATACCCTGGAAAAATGTGCCATCTACTCTTCCATTGTCTTCAAAGAGGAAAATGACTTTGGTTAAAACTCACTTAAACAGAACAGCTGAGGGAGTCCATTGCCACAAAGCACAACAAAACTGAGGAGGACGAAAGGATCGGGCTGCTTCTCCAAGGTCTGGGTGGAGAGCAGTGTCCTAAATCTGGTGACCGAGCCTGACTACAAAAAGTGTGGTCCCAGCCAGAAGACAGGTACAGTTTGGAGAAATGCTCTAACAGCTATGAATAGTTCTCGAAGTTTCTCTGTGGTTTCACTGAGAAAGTATTCTAAGTACATTTCTGAGACTTAGAATGTGTAACCAAACCCATGAAAGTCTACAGCTAGAGCAAAAGGGAAATTTCCTTGAACTAAGCACTAAACTGGGCATAAAGAAAGAAAGAAAGAAAAAGTGCTTTGGTATAGATGAAGCTAAGCCATGTGTGATGCAAGTATTTTGAATATATTGATGCTTGCACTTTGTCAAAAAGGAAGGTGACTTAGGGAAGGTGTCCCCTTTTCTTTCATGTCCCAATGTGATATCAGGATGTCTTATTTAATCCATAGACAATCATCATATTTAATTTTCTCAGTCATGGTGATAAATTCATCATAAGAAATTAGAAAAATCTATTACCCACAGATGTTAAATTTCTAAGGCTACTAATTACATAGGGTTAAACAGTTTCTTTTGCCCAGGAGCTAAACATAAAAGGAAGGTAGTAAATGCATTATTGGGTTCTTCTTAACATTTATTTCCTTTTTGGCATCAGAGAAAATTCAATGCATACATTAAAAATTAGGAGGGTTTTCTTTAGTTAAAATAGCTACAATCTATGCCCACATACTCTTTTTTTTTCTTTTTGTATTTTTTCGAAGTTAGGAGTGGGGAGGTAGTCAGACAGACTCCAGCATTTGCTGGACCGGGATCCACCCTGCATGTCCACCAGGAGATGATGCTCTGTCCATCTGGGACATTGGTCTGCTGCACGGGAGCCACTCTAGCACTTGAGGCCATGGAGCCGTCCTCAGCACCCGGGCCAACTTTGCTCCAGTGGAGCCTTGGCTGCAGGAGGGGAAGAGAGAGATAGAGAGGAAGGAGAAGGGGAAGGGTGGAGAAGCAGATGGGTGCTTCTCCTGTGTGCCCTGACTGGAAATCGAACCTGGGACTTCCACACACAGGGCCAATGCTCTACCACTGAGCCAGCCAACTGGCCAGGGCCTATGTCCACATACTCTTGATCCTCAAAGTTGTTCAGATTTTAGATTAAATATAACTTCACCATTTACTAGCTATAGTAGATTTCAACAAGGCACTTCAACTTGCTAGGCTTTAATTTCCTCACTTGCAAAATGAGGTTAACATTATTTATCATGACTTATTCATGGGACTTTTGCAGGGGCGCAGGAGATAATGTATGAAAATGATAATAACTGTGGACAATAAAGCCCGGCATAAATGAAACAATTAAATAATGATTTATAGTGAGAGCTTAGATTTTCAATTTCTATATTGATCTCTATATCTATTTCATGCACATCTGTTCCAGACCAGGCTATCCAACCAACACACACAGACATTTGCTTAATCCTCTAGGAAGCATCTGCCATGTAACTTCATGAATACCAGAATGCTAACTTTTAGTTATTTGCCCAAGAGTAACCTGGAATTTCAATCCATATCTTTCAACATAAAGCCTATCACCTCTTTTCCCAGAATCTAGATTATACTGTATGTGTTGTGGTAGCAGATCTCAAAGATTGGGAGTTGCCTGGCTACAGCCATAAGTCGTAAAGCCCTTCTTACCCCACTGAGTGATATCTGAGGGCCAGGCCCTATTTCTAAACCAAAACTGCAAGAGAAGTGTTCACTGAAGAATAGACCAAGGTAAAAATGTTTAGGGATCATTTTCTTGGTTGCGCTATAGACGCAGTGAACCCTGCAATGTTCCGGTGTTTCCTCCTTTCTGAGCCAGTGTTTATACACAGAAATCTTGGAATGCTCTTGTTTTCTTTTCATCTGTTGCAGTGTTTCCAGGAACAACACCACACTGCCTTCCAGAAACAAGTAAAACGTCTGAGATTATGTTAATTTTAATTATATCTCACCCCCTGTTGGGACAAACAGCTTTTGGTGACTAGACAGTTGTTTCATGCTAACATCAGAAGTTAGGTTTCGTCACAAGGGTAATGGTCTATCCATCTGATCAGAATGATTTTCCAGAATTTGAATATTAAACCAGAAAAAGCCTCCAAGTCCTGACTAAGCAGTGGTGCAGTGGATAGAGCGTCGGACTGGGATGCGGAGGACCCAGGTTCGAGACCCCAAGCTCGCCAGCTTGAGCGCAGGCTCATCTGGTTTGAAGCAAAAAAGCTCAAACCAGCTTGGACCCAAGGTCGCTGGCTCCAGCAAGGGGTTACTCAGTCTGCTGAAGGCCCATGGTCAAGGCACATATGGGAAAGTGATCAATGAACTAAGGTGTCACAATGGCAATGAAAAACTGATGATTGATGCTTCTCATCTCTCTCTCTGTTCCTGTCTGTCTGTCCCTATCTATCCCACTCTCTGACTCTCTCTCTGTCCCTGTAAAAAAAAAAAAAAGCCTCCAAGTTTGGTAGTTAGTGAGTTATGCCCCTCCCCCATCTTTTAGTCCTGTGTTCTGGGATGGGATTCGCACTGTATTCAGGAGGGAAGCACATGATTGACTCCTAGCCAATCAGAACATGGTGATTTCCAAACTGCCCTGATTCTTTCAGATATGGGTATGTCACCCAATGACAACCAATGAAGTTTATTAAAATATTTTCCTTAAATTCATATTGATGACTATTAGTGTTTCTGTCAGTTACTTGGAAGCACTTAACCTAGCGCTGCCATAACCTTTTGGACACACGAAGGAGAGCCAGGGTAGAGAAACTCAGCTCTGATAACATTTCCCTAGCACATTTGTCATGAAAATCTTCATGTATACAGAAAAAAAAACTTATTTTATGCTAACCACACAACTGCCTACCACTTAAATTCTAAAATTAACATTAGCCCACGGTTGGTTTCTAATACAACTATCTATTCATCCTTCTCTCCACTCATCAGTCCTTGTAAAATTCTGCTGTATATCAAAGGAAGT
This sequence comes from Rhynchonycteris naso, assembly GCA_037038555.1. Taxonomy (NCBI): domain Eukaryota; kingdom Metazoa; phylum Chordata; class Mammalia; order Chiroptera; family Emballonuridae; genus Rhynchonycteris; species Rhynchonycteris naso. The sequence goes on from CM073001.1 coordinate 12,741,184, forward strand.
CACACATACAACTTAGATACCATTTCCTGACACCTACATCTATCTGTGATAGAAGACAGAAGAACTTCAGCCAGAATTTCAGTCACGTTAATCAATAAATCCTCTCTCCTTAAATCACTTTATCACTTTGGTTTAAGAGTATCATGAGGTATTTTTCTTTGTTTTTTTTTTTTTTTAACCTAGTGAGTTTTCTTTTCTCTCTATTTTTTTTTTTTTAAAGGGACAGAAAGAGAGTCAGAGAGAGGGACAGATAGGGAGAAAAAGACAGAAATGGAGAAAGATGAGAAGCATCTGTCATCAGTTTTTTGTTGCCATTGTGACACCTTAGTTGTTTATTGATCACTTTCTCACATGTGCCTTGACCGCGGGCCTTCAGCAGACCGAGTAACCCCTTGCTGGAGCCAGCGACCTTGGGTCAAAGCTGACGAGCTTTTGCTCAAGCCAGATGGGCCTGCACTCAAGCTGGTGACCTTGGGGTCTCGAACCTGGGTCCTCCGCATCCCAGTCTGACACTCTAGCCACTGCGCCACTGCCTGGTCAGGCATGAGTGAGCTTTCTTTTTAATGGCATAGTGAGTTTTTAAATTAATAGTCATACATAATTGAATCATTTTCTCTTATCCTTATAGGTTCATAAAAAGTGTGCAGAATGAAGAATATTGCTTAAAAATAATCCCAACATGTTCATTGTAGTAACCCCAGCAACACTCTTCCATGAGCCATCTCTGGAATATATATATTTATTTTCAAAAATCTCTCCATTTGATTAAATTTGTTTTTATTTGTCTCAATGTAATAAGTAAGATGTATTGATTGTGACTGCTTTTAAGTGAGGGGTTCTGTTGACAGTTTCCCAGATTACTGAGAAGGTGATTGTGGAGGAGACAGCAGTCCCTGAGTCTGCAAATGAGGGAGTTGACACTATCAAATTTTCACAGCATATGCATCATAATGGGATCATGAAGAGATTGTGAAATACCAAATACTAGTTTAAGTGACTTCTAACAATAACATTAGTTCCTGAGGTTTTTTCTTCTGGTATGAAATTTTAAATTATTTTTGTGAAAATCCTGGCCAGAGAGCTCCTATAAATATATTTTAATGTTTGAAACTAAAATTTGAGTGTTTTGAAAACTTCTATATTTCTTCATAAATATTTTATGGGCTCTCACAACTGATGCTATTTAAGCAAGTGATAGACCTGCATGGTAATTAGAGAACACTCCATGAAAAGATGGAAGGGTTATTTTGTTAAAATGCTGATGTTGCACAGCCCTTCCAAGAAACAGCATCACAAATGCATGAATCCTCGCTTTCATTAGCGTTACTGAATCTAAATGGCTGGAAGTCAGAGGTCATCCACAAAATCTTCTCCCATTTCTTTCTTTATCACTAGCTTAATGTTAGCAAATGAAAATTCAATGGGTCTTCTTCACATGCCACTAATTTCCCACATGAAAGTGGATGCCACTGTCACTTGGGATTTTCTATTCCTACACTGCTCTTCTCCCACATGCGTCACAGAAGATCATTCCGCTGTGTTGACAGAAATAATGCTTTTCCAAATAGTAATTACTTAATGATGGTGAACTCTGTAACAGGAAATATTCTAAGTACATGTTTTCTTATTATATTTCTAAAATATTTTTTATTGTGGCAAGAACATTACTAATATGATCTCTACCCTCTTAATAAAATTTTTAAGAGTATAATATAGCATTATTGACTGTAGGTTCAATGCTGCACAGAGCTTTTCATCTTCCTTTACAAAACTTTATACTCATTGGTTAACTCCCTATTTAGCTCTCTTCTGTTCCACTCCTTGAGTCTATGCACTTGACTACTTTAGATATGATCATATCAAGAGGAACTGTACCTAACCTTTGTCTTCCTGTGACTGCTTATTTAAGTTACCATGATGTCTTCAAGGTCCATCATACTGTCACATATTGCAGAATTGGCTTCATTTTCCAGGCTGTATCATATTCCATTCTATGTATGTACCATGTCATCTTTATCCATTTGTAAGGCCAGTAGCCGTGACTGCCATCACAGCCGTCTGGCTTTTGCAGGTTTGCATTTAATTTGGACAGATGGTAATGAAACTACAGAGCCAAGAACTGGTGGGCCATTACCTTTATTCCTAGCTTGCACTCAGCAAGTGAGTAAACACAAACACACTGGGCTCCAACACCCACTCATTCAGCACTCACAAAGCTACTGACACATCCGAGTTTTTCTAGACCAGTGGTTCTTAACCTGGGTTCTATCGAACCCTCGGGGTTCGATGAGTCAGTCTCAGGGGTTCAGGCTACAGATGTCAGAGAGCTTGCTGCCTATGTTTTCTTCTAAGATGCTTATGGTTTCATGGCTTACATTTAAGTCTTTTATCCATTTTGAGTTTGTTTTTGTGAATGGTGTAAGTTGATGGTCTAGTTTCATTTTTTTGCAGGTAGATGTCCAATTTTCCCAACACCATTTGTTAAAGAGGCTGTCTCTACTCCATTGTATGTTCTTTCCTCCTTTGTCAAATATCAGTTGTCCATAAAGCTGTGGGCTTATTTCTGGGTTCTCTGTTCTGTTCCATTGATCCATGTGCCTGTTCTTATGCCAGTACCAGGCTGTCTTGAGTACAATGGCCTTGTAGTAAACCTTGATATCTGGAAGAGTGATACCTCCTACTTTATTTTTTCTTTTTAAGATTGCTGAGGCTATTCGTGTTCTTTTTTGGTTCCATATAAATCTTTGGAATATGTGTTCTATATCTTTGAAGTATGTCATTGGTATTTTAATTGGTATTGCATTGAATTTATAAATTGCTTTGGGTAATATAGACATTTTAATGATATTTATTCTTCCTAGCCATGAGCATGGTATATGCTTCCACTTGTTTGTATCATCCTTGATTTCTTTTATTAATGTTTTATAATTATCCTAGTACAAGTTGCTTTAACCTCCTTGGTTAAATTTACTCCTAGGTATTTTATTTTTTTTGTTGCAATAGTGAAGGGGACTGTTTCCTTAATTTCTTTTGCTGACACTTCATTGTTCGTATATAAAAATGTCTCTGACTTTTGAGTATTAATTTAATATCCTTCCACCTTGCTGAATTCATTTATCAGGTCCAGTAGTTTTCTTTTTTCTCTTTTTATTTTATTCATTTTAGAGAGGAGACACAGAGTGAGAGAGAGAGAGAGAAAGAGAGAAAGGGAGGAGGAGCTGGAAGCTCAACTCCCATATGTGCCTTGACCAGACCAGTGCAGGGTTTTGAACTGGCGACCTCAGTGTTCCCAGATCGACGCTTTATCCACTGCGCCACCACAGGTCAGGCAGGTCCAGTAGTTTTTTGACTGAGACTTTAGGTTTTTCTATATACAATATCATATCATTTGCAAATAATGAAAGTTTTACTTCTTCTTTTCCAATTTGGATGCCTTTTATTTCTTCTTCTTGTCTGATTGCTGTAGCTAGGACTTCCAGAACTATGTTGAATAAGAGTTGTGAAAGGGGACACCTCTGCCTGGTTTCTGATCTTAAGGGGATTGCTTTTAATTTTTGCCCATTTAGTATGATGTTTGCTTTGGATTTGTCATAGATGGCCTTTATCATGTTAAGAAATGTTCCCTGTATTCCCATTTTACTGAGAGTTTTGATCATGAATGGGTGCTGGATTTTATCAAATGCTTTTTCTGCATCTATTGAAATTATCATGTGATTTTTGTCCTTCCTTTTGTTTACGTGATGAATCACATTGATTGATTTGCGAATATTGAACCAGCCTTGCCTCTCCAGAATAAATCCCACTTGATCATGGTGTATGACTTTTTTTTATATATAGCTGGATCTGGTTGGGTAATATTTTGTTGAAAATTTTAGCATCTAAATTCATCAGGGATATTGGTCTATAATTTTCTTTCTTTGTGTTGTCTTTGCCTGGTTTTGGGATCAGAATTATGCTCTACTCATAAAAGGAGTTTGGAAGTCTTCCTTCCTCTTGAATTTTTTGAAATAACTTGAGGAGGATAGGAGTTAGTTCTTCTTTGAATTTTTGTAGAATTCACTTGTGAAGCCATCAGGCCCAGGACTTTTCTTTGTTGGGAGTTTTTTGATAACTGTTTCAATCTCATTTGTTGTAATTGGTCTGTTTAGGTGTTCTGATTCTTCCAGATTGATTTTTGGAAGATTATATGATTCAAGAAATTTATCCATTTCACCTAGGCTGTCTATTTATTTTATTGGCATTGAGTTCTTCATATTATTTTCTTACAATACTTTGTATTTCTGTTGTGTCAGTTGTTATATCTCTACTCTTATTTCTAATTTTATTTATTTGAGTCCTCTCTCTTTTTTTCTTGGTGAGTCTAGTTAAAGGTTCATCGATCTTGTTTACCTTTTCAAAGAACCAGCTCCTGTGTCATTGATCCTCTGTATTGTTTCCTTAGGCTCTATGTCATTTGTTTCAGCTCTGATCTTTATTATTCCTTCCTTCTATTAGTCCTGGGTTTTATTTGTTGTTGTTTTTCTAGTTCTTTTAGATGCAGGGTCAAGTTGCTTATTTGAGCTTTTTCTAGCTTCTCATGGTATGCCTGTAGTGCTATGAACTTCCCTTTCAGTACTGCTTTTTCTGTGTCCCATAAATTTTGAGTTGATGTATGCTCATTATCATTGGTTTCTAGAAACCTTTTTATTTCTTCTTTGATCTCATTGTTAATCCATTTGTTATTTAATAACATGTTTGAGTATTTTTCAGTTTTTTTTTTGTGGTTAATTTCTAGTTTCATGGCATTGTGATCAGAGAAAATGCTTGATATGATTTTAATCTTCTTAAATTTGTTGAGACCATTTTTGTGTCCTAACATTTAGTCTATCCTAGAGAATGTACCATGAGCGCTTGAAAAGAATGTATATTCTACTGCTTTAGGGTGAAAAGTTCTGAAGATATCTATTAAATCAAGTTGATCTAGTGTCTCCTTTAAGTCTCCTGTTTCTTTGTTAATTTTCTTTCTTGACGATCTATCCAATGATGTTAGTGGGGTATTGAAATTCCCTACTATTATAATATTGCTGTTAGTCTCACCCTTTATATCCATCAAAGTCTGTTTTATGTATGTCAGGGCTCCTGTGTTTGGTGCGTATTTATAATGGCTATATCTTCCTGTTGAATTGTTCCCTTTTTCATTATGTAGTGTCCTTCTTTATCTCTTACTACAGACTTTGTTTCAAAGTCCATTTTGTCAGATATAAGTATTGCTACCTTGGCTTTTTTTTTATTTCCATTTGCATGAAATATTTTTTTCCATCCTTTTACCGTCAGTCTATGTGCATCTTTTGTTTTAAGGTGTGTCTCTTGTCGACAGCATATGTATGGGTCCTGTTTCTTTCTTTTTTTTTTTTTACAAGGATAGAGAGAGAACCAGAGAGAGGGATAGATAGGGACAGACAGACAGGAACGGAGAAAGGTGAAAAGCATTAATCATTAGTTTTTCGTTGCCGTTGCAACACCTTAGTTGTTCATTGATTGCTCTCTCACATGTGCCTTCACCACGGGCCTTCAGCAGACTGAGCAACCCCTTGCTGGAGCCAGCGACCTTGAGTCCAAGGTGGCAAGCTTTTGCTCAAGCCAGATGGGCCCGCACTCAAGCTGGTGACCTTGGGGGTCTCGAACCTGGTTCCTCCGCATCCCAGTCTGACACTCTATCCACTGCGCCACCGCCTGGTCAGGCTGGGTCCTGTTTCTTTATCTACGCAGCTACCCTATGTCTTTTGATTGTATTATTTAATCCATTTACATTTAAAGTTATTATTGATATGTAGTTGTTTACTGCCATTTTATTCTTTAAAGCTGTATTCTTCTTTTGCTATATTCTTTTCCCTCTTCGAACTGTTCACAACAAGCCCCTTAGCATCTCTTGCAGAATTGGTTTGGTTTTAATGAATTCCTTGAGGTTTTTTTTTTTTTTTTTTTTTTGTCTGGGAAGCTCTTTATTTCTCCTTCAATTTTAAATGTTAGCCTTGCTGGATAGAGTAGTCTTGGTTGTAAGTTCTTGTTCTGCATTACTTTGAATATATCTTGCCATTACTTCTGGCCTCAAGTGTTTCTGTTCAGGAGTCTGATGCCATCCTTATGGGAGCTCTTCTGTAGGTGATAGCCTTTTGTCCTCTAGCAGCTTTTAAAATTTTCTCTTTATCACTTAACTTTGGTATTTTAACTAGGATGTGTCTTGGTGTAGATTTCTTTGGTTTTCTCTTTAATGGAGTTCTCTGTGCTTCTTGAACCTGTGAAACATTTTTCAGTCTTAATTTAGAGAAGTCTTCAGCTATGATTTGATCGAATAAAGTTTCTATCCTCTGTTCTCTCTCCTCTTCTTCAGGAACCCCTATGATGCAGATGTTATTTCTCTTCATTTTCTCACAGAGCTCCCTTAGAGTTTCCTCAGATTTTTGGAGTCTCTTTTCTTTTTTCTGCTCTGCTTCTGTGCCTTTGTTTATTTTGTCCTCTAACTCGCTGATTCGATCCTCAGCTTCATCCATCCTGCTTTTAATTCCTTCCGTGTGGTCTTCAGTTCTGATACTGTAGTTGTCGTTTCTGTCTGATTCTTTTTTATTATTTCAATTTCCTTTTTTATATTTGCTATCTCTTTATTTAGGTGTTTGTAATGACTATCCATTGTTGCTCTAAGCTCTTTGAACATCCTATCATTATTTTAAACTCTGCATCAGGTAGTTTGGTTATTTCTGATTCATTCAGGTCCTTCTCTGGGGATTTCTCTTGATTCATTTGGGTTGCATTCCTCTGCCTGCCCATTTTGTCTGCGTGTAAGAAGGGTTTGTCTACTGGAGTCCAGTGGGTGTTGCCTCTGTGTTCCCTAGGTGTGATCTGTCTGCAGGCCCACCACCCCCTCTGCTGCTGCCTAGGGTGGTTGGGTGTGGGTGTTGTCTGCGCAGGCAGCTGCAGCTGCTGCTGAGGTCTCTGCCTCGCCAGGCTCTATAAGCCTCAACCGGTCTCAGCCTTGGCCCCTCTCCCACGGGTGGGACCACGGCACCTCGCTTGGGCCACAAGCCTGGGCTCCAAGGGTGAGGGTGAGCACTTTTGCTCAGCTGCATGTCCCTGTCAGCCGGTTTCTCCCCCAGGAAGGTGCTTCTGGTGTGCACTCAGCTGCTAGCCCAGGCCGGAAGCCCTGCCCCCGCCAACCTCGGCTTCTTGGCTGGGCCGGGCTGCTGCTACATGCTCAGCTGCTAGCCCAGGATTCCACCCCACCTCTGGGGGCAAAGCCAGTTCATGCAGGGCTTCAAGCCTCGGAGGCCAGGTGAAGTTGTGTGCCTGCTCACCAGCATCCAGCAGCAGATCTTTGCCCGTTCCGGGCTCCCGCTTTTCCCCCACAGGTGGGGTCGCAGGTGGGCCTGCAACCACCAGACCACTTTCACGCATCCCATTAGCTCCCACTGGGCTAGACCAAGCTCATGCCAGCCTGCTCGACCTCTGCCCCCACCGATGGAACCACACTTTCGCGTCCCGCAGCTGCCCGCCCTCCAGCAAGCCCTCAGCAGTGTGTGTGTGGGTGCTGCAGCTCAGACCCTAACACTCCATACTGTAGTCCTGAAAGCTCCCTCCTTCTAAGCGACTGTGCTCTGATTGCTGCAGGGGAGCCTGTTTGGCTGGTGTTCTGCTTCCCCTTGCTGGTTCCAGGGGAAATATTGTTTCAGGTTTGTGGAATAACTCAGCCCAGGATTTACGGTGGCTGTCCCTCATAGTGTTTTTCCCTGTGCCTTCCAGACTGTACTCTCTTCCCACTGCTCCGGTCCTCTCCGCTCTCCCTGTCTCCCGGAGTCCCAGGTGAGTGGTTGTGAGAGAGGTTTTCTGCGCTTTTGCTTTAAGAAGAATCCTGGGTCTGAGACAACTGTCTCTTTCTCACAAACAGTATCCTCACTTGTTTCTCAGCTAAATACTGTCCATACGCCTCTTCTAGGCTCTGGGGCTGCAGGCTGGGGCTTTGTTCCTGGGACTCAGGTCCCTACCCTTCCGCTGACCTCTCTTCCTGCCACACGAGTCTCTCTGGGCTGCCTTTCGCTCCAGGGAGCTGGGAAGCCCTTTCCACATTTTTGCTTTTTCTACCAGTCTCAGTGTGGCTTGTTTAGTGTTCCCGATTGAAGAATCCTCTCAGTCCAGTTCAGCGTTGGTTTATCCAGATGATGGTTCTTAAAATCAAGTTATAATCCACTTTGGTTCTGGGAGTTGGAAGTTGGCACGTCTGCTTACTCCATCCCCATCTTGGCCCTCATCTCCCCAGTAATATTTTTAAGGTGATTATAAATGCCCACATTTTTTAGATGAGGAAAGAGAGGTAATAAGAGTTTAAACAATGTATTTATGGTCACACAGATCAAAATTGTGACCTATTTGACTCTAAAGACAATGATCTTTACAAATATGTTTTCACAAACAGGAGAACATGGAGACTATCAAAAAAATATCTGCAAACACTCCAGATGCCAAAGCCACTTATTGTGAAAGATACTTCACTTGATGTGACAGCCAGACACTCTCCGCCTACGATCACATCAGTCTCCTGCAGGTACTGATGTGAGTGACAGAAGCTGGACATAATGTGGTCATAAGGATCCTAATTGTCCTTAATGTTAAAATAATGCCCTATACTAGAAGTCTAAACATTATATAGAGAACTGTAGGACACCATTAAAGACAGATACAGATACAGGCACTCAGGAATCTATAGACTCAGTGTGAAATTATTTCAGACAGAACTGTTGAGAAGGTTACAGTAAAAATGTCAGTGCCCCTGGACATCATACATTCTCAATACACAAGCAATGCTCATTTGTTAATGTTTTAATAATATTATCCAACAACTACTATTTTTTCCCTGAGGATGATTTGGGAAGAAAAAATCCCAAACTATTTTGTATCAATCAAAGCTGGCCAGTCTGTCTTTTGGTCTTTTGAGCCAGACATTTGACTGGCTGACATGATTACACTATGTCTCTTTCCTCTACCTTTATAAACGTATTGGCCAGAGGCACCAACTTCATGACCCTGAGCCGTGGGAAGAGGACTGAAGTCAGCTGGCAGCTGGTGGTGGAAGATGCTCTATGTTAGGAAGTTACAATGCTCAATGAATGAACAAACTTGCCAGACGGTTGTTTAGAAAGCTGCATAGTAAACCTTAAAAACAGTTTGCAACTTTGAAATGTAAACACGGCCCTCATCTCTGTACCCTTCCCTTCTTATTGGTTTGTATGCATTTACTACAGATGCATCAGCTCCACAAAGCAAGGTTCTATGTTTTGTATTGTTGGTTTCTTTGTCTTAAATACACTCTAGTCTCACAAACTAGTCCAACAGCTGCTTCTTTCAGGTGAAGCCCCTGTGAGATGGGGTACAGCAGATGATTCCTTCAGAAGCAGTGCTGAGTCATTCAGTGGTTCCACAATACATTTATTGGCATAGGTGTGCCAATAATTGCCTAATCCCTATAAATACAATGTAGAACCAAAAGACACAGATTCCTTTCTGTCATGGCATTTATATTTAATGCATTAAAAGACAATACAAAAATGTTGCCCCTTCCTTGGCCAAAGTCTCTAAATCTAAAATAATTTTATTCAAGAGTAAAAGACAGTGGGTCACAATCACTTAGAATATTAAATCTGAAAGATGGTGAAATCCTAGGAGGGCAAACATCTATCAAGCGAGACATCACTGCTTAACCTATGCCTATGGCAGACATCACTAATGGATCCCTGCAACCTTCCTCACTGATCCTCTGTGACTCTGTTACAACATGGCTTACTAGACAGGTACTATCAACTGCTAGAAAAAGACAGACAAGAATTGTCCTTTTTTGCTCTTTTTGATGTACTTCAGTTGATCCTGTTTGCCGAATATAATTGACAACTACAAAAGCCAAATGCTCCACACCAGGTGCCTCAGTTTGGTAGGTACAATGTTGACTAAATCTCAATACAATGTTCTTATCTGTGCCACCATGCATCCTCAGCTCATTGCCAAGGACAACCACAAAAAGGAAGCGTATCCTGCAAAAGATACATGTTTCAGAAAAGAAAAGATTTTATGATGATTGTATACTAAAGTCAGAGAATGGTTTCGTAATCCCTATTCTTTTTCTTTGTTAAATTCTGCATCATTGAATTACTTTCTGCCTGATGGTGTCAGAAAAGAGGACCCGCCCTCACCCAGGGCTGAATCCTAGACTTACTCTTTAATGTAAAGTCTTAGAGTCCTGATTAAGGATGTCTAGTTCTCAATACCAGACTTAGGTGTGACAGTTAGTATGGTGGCTGTATCTGCCTTATGTAGGACACAAGCTATGTCTTACATCCAGAATTGTTCCCATTTCCCCTTAGGTGTTCCCTGTGAATTCTGCATTCTGAGTGAAGTGCAATAAGCCCCATATCCCTATAGTTGTATAATTGAAGAAAATAAAATGAGCACTTCTATATTGTGGTTGTATTTTTCAAAAACTCTTCCAAAATACAGTCCCAAGCTACCACAAATGTCTTAGCAGCTGCAGTGAGAAGACGCCTTAGAGACCTTAAGCAACTGTCTTCTAGAACTCAAGAAACCATTGTCAAAAGTCCTGGAAACACTTAAGTCAGTTTATTTCATCTAAAGCCTCACTGTGACTTCCCCTCATCTGTCCCGGTGTTATCAAATAATTAGTACTTAGTACTGGAAGAATCTTATAATCAAATTTCCCAACAACAGTGGATACAAGGTTTATGTTGCAGTAATAAGATCAAAGAAGAGACTTAATTGTTAATTTTTTTAATTTATTGATTTATTTTTTTACAGAGACAAAGGGAGAGTCAGAAAGAGGGATAGATAGGGACAGAAAAACAGGAACGGAGAGAGATGAGAAGCATCAATCATCAGTTTTTCGTTGCGACACCTTAGTTGTTCATTGATTGCTTTCTCATATGTCCCTTGACCGTGGGTCTTCAGCAGACCAAGTAACCCCTTGTTCAAGCCAGCGACCTTGGGTCCAAGCTGGTGGGCTTTGCTCAAACCAGATGAGCCCATGCTCAAACTGGCAACCTCGGAGTCTCGAATCTGGGTCCTCTGCATCCCAGTCCAACGCTCTATCCACTGTGCCACCACCTGGTCAGGCTAATTTATTGATTTTGAGAGTGAGAGAGAGAAAGATCAAATTGTTGTCCCAATTATATATGCATTTATTTATGATTCCTGCATAAGCCCTGAATAGGAAATTGAACCCGCAACCCTGGCACATCAGGATGGCGCTCTAACCAACTGAGCTACCCATCTAGAACCCAGGAGAGATCTAAATCATCTAAAAATTCTGGGTAGTCGTTCATGCTTTGAGATATGGTATCCCTTGGTTCCTTGTCATGCTCAACAATTCACTAATGCAGTCATCAAGCAAGAATTCTTGTCTGCACCTGTGTCCTCATTGGGAAGATGGAAATGATGCTAACTTAAAGTGTTATGTAAAGAGATTAAGTATAAATTTACTGAGCATCTATACCAGTGATGGGCAATCTTTTGAGCTTGTTGTGCCAAAATTCGCCAAAAAAACGAGCATAACTCGGGTGGTGTGTCACTTCGAGAAAAACAGCCTAACTGGAAGTCCCAGAACTAGACGCTCTGTGCCGGAGTTCTGTTGTTTTGGCCTACAGACCTCCGGCACAGAGTGTCTACACTACGGCAAATGTTTCATCCTCAGCTCCAGCACCTGGCCGTGCAGGAACCGAGGATAAAATGTCCTTCTCGGCATGCGGCCCCATAGTTCTCTGGTATGCGGCAGCATGAGGCTGTGTGTCATCGAAAATGACTACGCGTGTCAGTGCTGACACACATGTCACAAGTTCGTCATCACCAGATCTATACTGACACATTCGGGGTGGGCAAAGTGGGTTTCCTATTGTAATACAATACAATGATTAGTAAATAATAATAATAATACAAGAATGTTTCACAACTGTAACTCTTCTGGCGCCCACCCCTGCCGTAGGTGTTCTTTGAACACAAATGTGGCTTGATTAACTTTCTAAAAAATTTTAAGAGATTGCTCTCCCCTTGTAGGGAGGAAAAAGGACACTGAGCTCCTGTGATTTTCCAAACTGGGAATGTGTTATATCTATAAAGCCCCTAACACATCCCTTTCTCAGACAGTCATCTGTATCTGACATGACGACTCCTTAGAATTTCAAGGTCCAAGTGGATGGAAGAGGAGCAAAGGAGTGTGTGAGGCTGGTAATGAATGAGGATAAGGAGAAGCCCATCACCCGGGCACACAGGGATGCGAATGAGCCCTTTGGCTGAACCCCCCCACACACACACACACACACCTGGCGTTAGCATCATGTTCTTCCACAGGTACCTCCCACTTTGACTGCTGGATTTAGAAAGCGGTATAAAGTCACTTAGCAAATCTTTGCTAGCCTTTGAGAAGAATGGTCCCAAATTGCAAGGCACTTTTGTAAGCAGGTTTTCAAGGGCTTTTTAATTTATGACGATATGATTTATTGCTTTAAGAATAACGAGCAGGGCTACCTTTTCCCTTTGCTTATTTCCATAGGTGTGTGTTCCACCATCATTCCCAGCTCCGCGTATTTAACTCTAATCTCTCACTTAGTGACAAAACTCCAGATTTGTTGGAGCAATTCTGGCATTCCGAATGGAGCAGGTTCCTTCTATGACTATGAGGCAAGGTACCCAAAGGCCCTGATGAATTTCCTATTTCCATATGCATCAGATTTTCACATTCTGAAATATTTCTTATGGGAACACGAGAAAATAGTTATAATTAAACTTAAGTAGAGAAACTATATTTAACTTACTCTCTGGGATATAGTCTAGAGGAGGGGTCTTGAATGCAAATCCTGCATTACAGGCACCTGGCGTGAGGATGCTTCCAGAGTGGGCGAGGTACCTCTCCCATCTGCCATCATTCTGAGCTTGCATCATTTGCAAGTGGAACAAAGACATGCTTATTCTGGGCAAACATAGAGAAACCAGGGCCTTCATTTTGCCCATGTCCGCATCTGACTTTCAAGGAATACATACATTTCCCAGCTAAGACAGAAGTAGATTTGCATTCATTTACAAAAATGCCATCTTACTCAGGAATTAAAGAATTCATTAAAGAATCATCTGTTCCTTGCTTTGTAGAGGAAGGTAAAATAGTCATAACATTCTGAGAAAAAAAATGAGATCAATTACCCTTTTTTTTCTTTTTTTGGATCCAGGAAAAGGAATTTTTGTTAGTCACTTACCCTATTATATTTGTTTCCTACTATATTGTAACAAGTTGCCACAAGGGTAGGAGTGTGCTTTCTTATATTATAGTTATAAAAGTTAGAAATCCAAAATGAATCTCGCCCAGTTCAAATCAAACAGGGAACAGCTCTTTATAGGGGCCCTGGAAGAGTTATTTCTTTTCTTCCCTTTCTCTGTTGTTAAAGCCAGAGGAGAGCATCTTTGAATCTGATTCTAACATCCTCTTTTTTCTTTTCTTTCTTTTTTTCTTTTTTGACAGAGACAGAGAAACAGAGTCAGAGAAAGGGTCAGATAGACAGGAAGGAGAGAGATGAGAAGTATCAATTCTTCATTGTGGCTCCTTAGTTGTTCATTGATTGCTTTCTTGTATGTGCCTTGATGGGGAGGAGGGGGGGGGGCTACAGCAAAGCAAGTGACCTCTTGCTCAAGTCAGTGATCTTGAGCTCAAGCCAGCACCTTGGGCTTAGGCCAGTGACCATGGGGTTACATCTATGATCCCACTCTCAAGCCAGCAACCTTGGGGTTTCAAACCTGGGTCCTCTGTGCCCCAGTCCAATGCTTTATTCACTGTACCACCACCTAGTCAAGCCTAATCTCCCCTCTGCCTTCCCCTTCCAATTTGAAGGGCTGTTGTTATTACAGTGTGGCTACCAGAACAATTCCAGATCATCTTCCCAGTTTATGAGAGCTGATTAGCAACCTTAATTCCCACTGCATTCTTAATCCCCACCTACCATGTCACAGCATATCCTCACACTCTGGGGACTAGGGCACAATCATCTCCTGGTGGGAATTATTCAGTCCGATCAAGCAGATGCGACTGGATTTTAGTTTAGTTTTTTAGGATGAGTGTAGGCAGTGGTAAGCCTAGCGAGTGTCGAGTTAGTATTAAAGAGTGATGATCTAGAGAAGGACTTGTGTTTACCTTCAGTGAAGCTGAATTAAACCCACTGGATTTATTCTTACATCATGCAGCTGCCACATGAAAGGTGAGAATTAAGCAAGGCTGAATGTCCCTGGGAGAGAGAGACCTGGGTTTTTTGCCTTATTTGCACCAAATGGTGCCCTTTCATGAGCTTACATTTCCTTCCCTTTCAATTACTTATTTGAAAATGGAATGAAACATGTTTTAATTATAATGGTATTTCATGATTCATAATAAGTTTTGGTTTATCTAAGAATTTGGCATGGTAGGTAGAGGAGCATTCAAATATAAACCTGAGTTTTTGCAGAAGATGGCATACCTGGAAAGGAGAAAGGCTACCTCTCAGGTTAACTGTATTTCTAAAATTTAAGTATACTAACTATTTAAGAGTATAATGAGTCTCTAATGTATAGGTTATACTTTATAGGTTATAATTTATACTATAATATGAATTTGCCATATTTTATTTTTGAATAGGATTTTTAAAAGAATTGACTCATACCTGTATTAACTGTCATGATAATGATCAGGCAATGAGCATCAACAATATACCATATACCAGACAGAGAAATTCAGATCACACTCACAAATGTAATGCTTAGTGAAGCCAGACACAGACAATTATGTACTAAAAATAGGACTGTATACTCTATGTATATTTATTAAATGCAAAAGAAGCTAGAATGGTGGTATGTTTTAGTGGGTTCAGAAACTAAAAGCAAGCACAAGGAGGGGAGATTCTGGGTGCAGGGTATGTTTTCCTTGTTAAAATTAACGGTGCTGATGCAGGCTAGTCAGAAACTGGGAAAAACCCCTGGCAAATGAAATGAGGAAACTGAGACAAATGGCCGAACAAGCAAATGGCCGGAACTGCTAAACAACTAACAGCTGGGTAATAAAATCACAAGCCCCACCTTCCCTACCTAACCGTGCCCAAGAGCAGGTGGTTTACATCACCACAGTCACGGAGGCCGGTAACAAATACCAGTTAGATCCAGACTAATCCAAGATGGAGGAAAAATGGACCAAAGACAGACTCTGAAGCTCATTATGCCATTATAATGAAACGGACATCCAAATAGTAGGGGGGCCCAGGAGGACACTTCTAGAACAGACCACATGAGGAACAAGATCCCCCTCCCAACCAGAAGGCGGAGTCAGAAGTTGGTGCCACAAAACCTGGAGACAACTTCACCTTGGACAGATAAACTCCCAAGAACTAAGTGACCACGTGCATGACTCACTCGTGAGCTCGCCCACATCTACTTGAATGCATCCTTTTTACTTCTTTCACACAAGTGTCAGTGCCTGGTCTCTTTCTTGTTACTGCCTGGATTAACCTTGCTTTATTTTCACGACAACTCATTCTTGAAGTGTTTGCTGCGCGAGTCAAGAACCTGGAGGTTGCCTGACACACCAAGGGTCCGGGACAGTGTCAGGGGAGGCCCTGCCCCCGGTGTGGAAGCAGTCCAGTTACAGTGCTCGCATGCATGTGCTTAGCTGGTGAACATTTATGGTGTTGCACATTTATAACATGGATAGTTTTCAGTAGGTATATACTTTTATAAAATCTCAAAAAACAGGCTTACCTGTGAAGACACAAAATATATAAAGTTACCATTGAATAGACCATAAATATTAAACACCACAGACATACTTTAATAATTATAGTTACACCAAGAGTTTATCATTCACCAATATTTTCCTCAACTATAAAAAATGCATCATGTAATAATTTTAACTTACATATATATATATATATATATATGCATTCAGAAATATCTATACATCTGAAATTGACTTATAGGAATATCATCTATCAATATTTCTAAAAAAAATCTCAGAAACTGGAAGGCAGAATTGTAGTTATGTTTTTTTAAAAGCTTGGTTAACTCCATATATTGTTCTTCTTCTACCATTTCATTCCCAAATGTCTCTTTAAGTTGGACTGGGGTATCACTAACGCAAGTTAACTTTACCTCTTCAAATCAGTTAAATTTTCATAAGAAACAACTTATTTCTGAAAGGACATGACTGTCTCAAGGGTAACCTACACTATCAGCTCTTCTGTGTCCATCAGTGTGACATCAGCTAGTCACTCAACAGTGCAGCATGTTGCACAACCAGGGTATGTTAGCATGGAAGGTTAACATCGTTCCTTTGAAGCCACTACTAAGGGCAAGCATGTTGAGGTTGGCATCAATGCAAATGACGCTTCAGTCTGTCCTGAGTACAGTAGAAGAGACCCGTTTCATTGGGGTGTTCTGCTTAAAATGATGCCTCTCTGCTTTAGGCGGGCTCTCTGTGGGTAAAGCCCTGCGCTCTTCTCTGGGTCTGATATATAAGCCCATGCTTTTGTTCTCAGCTTCTGAAGCTTTAACTGTGACTTGATCTTAAAAAGTTAAAATGTCAATTAATTTGGCTCGTTTCACTATCCATTCTTGTATTAGACATGTTCTAAGGTCTGTGGTCTGAAAGCCCTGTCTTATCTGGTCAAGGCACATTCGAGAAGCATCTACTACATACACATTGATGCTTCTGGCTCCTCCTCCCCCTTTCTCTCTGTGTCTCCTGCTCTCTCTCCCTTCTCTAGAATCAATAAATAAAATCTTTAAAAATAAATAAATAAATAATGTTAGTCTAAAAATGAAGAAAAAGAAACTTTTTCTGTCTACTATCTGCCTGAAAATCACACACTTGCATCAAACACTGCTGAATGGTTCTCTCCTTCCCAGGAAGAAATAAAAAAGTCTCAATTTGGCCTTGAAAACCAGCCAGAACTATTCTCAAATTGCACACCTGCCCTCTACCTTCTGGTGGCCTGGCAACATATTTAACAACTGTAGAACAATCTAAGATAATTCTTAATTCTTTGGAAAAATCTCCCCGGGCTTACCAGAAAGAATATTTTGCTGAAACAGATAGTCCATGGCAGGCCTGGGCTGGACCACGCTTAATATTCTGCTTCTCTGTCTGGTCCTCAGCGGAAAGAGGAGGAGGGGAGAGGCCTTCTTCACAGAGCTCGAGACAGGGTACGTGTGAGTCAGGGCCACTGGGCAGGCAGCATTCTGAGCTCAGCGGCTCACTAAAGCCAAGTGAGCCCAACTAGTAGTTGTGATTTTGCACCAGAGTTAGTCTTTTTTTCTTTAACTGAATATATTAGGGTGACACTAGTTAACATAATCATAAAGTTTTCGGGGTCCCAATTCCACAACACAGCTTTGCATACCACACAGTGTGCCCCCCCCCAACGTCAAGTCTTCATCCATCACCATGTATCCCTCCCATCCCCTCCGTCACCTCCCCTCTTCCCAGAAGTCACCACGCTGCTGTCCAAGTCGGCAAGCTTTTTTGGGTTGTTTTTTTTTTTTTTTTTCCTTTTTTTCTCTATATTTTACCCTGTACCAGAGTCTTAGGACATAACTTGAAGATAATTACATGAGCAGGAAAGTCAGCTGACCCCTAGGGAAGGCAAGTCAAATCCCTCGCTGGGGTGGCTAAACACATACTTCCATGAATAACATAGGTGGGTTTGGAGTCAGTGCGGACGCTAGGCCTGAGTCACCAGCAAAGCAGACACTTCTGACCTCAGGAAGATACAGTCGTTACAGAGTTATATATTAATTTCAAAAGAGTGTCAGATGCTCAGTTCACATTTGGGAGCTGCAGAGAAGTCGCAGGCTTAGGCTTTGCCGGCAGGTGTGAGTGGGTTCACGTCCTGCGGCAGTTTTCTGTCTCTGGGCATCTGAACAAGTCAGCTAAACTGTTTCTGGATTTCTTCATCTATAAAATTAAGACGAGGATTTTTTTTTTTTTGTACCTAGTTAGATGGCTATGCTGCTTAAGTAAAAAGAACACACTATGTCATTATATAAGCCCTTAAAATGCAAGTTTATTTATCCTTATATCATTATCATATGAATGGTGCATAGGCTTTTTGCTGGTGAAACTGCATGCAGTTTGAAGAAATGCAAGAAATGTGAATCCTGGACACGTCATCTGCTAAGCTATAGTCTATGATTCAGTATTACGTCTGCAATAGGAGCCAAAAAGCACCACATTTTCTGGGATGTTAACAATAAGAGAACACAAATTATTCAACACAGTCTAGGTATTCAGACTGGTTGGACTATTTTGTCATTTTTGTGCCTTGATCTTATTTCTCTTCAATTTAGCTTTTCCAATTAAGCTCAGATTCAGCTATCTGTATTCCAAGATTGCTGTGTGATACTTAGACTAAGAGATACAATCTTGAGAGAGACAGGTATTGAATACTTGCTCTGACGATTTAACCTGGCCAGCCCCTAAGTCTCAGAAGAGAGTGCAGGTAAGCACAGAATGACAAGTCTCCGATGCTCTGGTCACAAGGAGTTAGGTCAGACAGATTCTGCCCCCAAATAAAGATATAACCATTTCCCCCAAGGAAATGGTTATATTAAATTAAATATTAAATGAATAGTATTAGTAGTCTTTATTTTAAAGCCTTTATTCTACGCAATCCTTGCAACAAGAAGTATAACCCTAGGAAGACAGCAGCAAGATGGCTAGGAAATTTCATGTTGACTTTTCAGGACAAGAAGTGGTTTGCCCTGGGAATAGGTAGTGTCAAGTAGCAGAACATCAGAAGCTGTAGAATCATAATGACCTCGACTTAAACAAGGTTGCACCAAGATTGAACGAGTTTCCGGTTATATGACTCCGGATTGTATTCTTAAATTTTATCTTGTTTCTCCATCTATAAATTTTGGGTTATATATAAAGTTATATGTAATTATATATGTTCGTATATCTATATAATTTCTCCAAAGAGAGCACTTTGGACTTGGTTAAGAGTCTCACCTGGTAGGAGGTACTAAGGATTGTGGTTAGGATTGTCACTGTATAGAGTAAACTGATTTCTGTAGGCAGTGTTCCCAACTGTCATCAGTATGCTTCTGGAACTTTAGGAGTGTGTCTGCTTGAGAAGGGAGAAGGGTGTTATAATAAAAAGCAAGACCAAAGAGGAGATAGGAAGTGTAAGATAGAACTTAGAGATTTCATCTGTTTCTTACACTGCCACGTGTTTTCTACCGGATGCTAAGTTGTACGAACAGCGAGGCATATTTGAAGCAGGCGGTGGGGGTCATGTGTCTTCCTATTGATCGCCTTGCTTCCTGTTGACCCTGATAGAACCCTGGACAAAGTAAGGATGCATTGTACCTCCATGCTCTTGTCTGGCCACAGAATAATAACTGTCACTTACAAAGTTGTGTTTTCAGATATTTCGAAGATGTCACAATGTTTTATAGGGACAGATTTGGCCTCATGGCTTCTGACCAACCTTCTACAGCAAAATCTCCTACTACGTTCTCTCCATATTTGTGCTATATTTTTGATTCTATAGTCATAAGGAATGTATGCTTGCATTCATCCAGAAATGGTTCATACCTGGACACAACAGTCACGCATACACACACACACACACACACACACACACACACACACACACACACACACATTACAGCTTGAATAGCCCTTCAGTCTCCTTGAGTAGTGGTGATTTCACTAACCCCGTAATCTGGAGACCATTTCAGCTCCTCCTACCATGACACACCATATGTTCCTTCCAGGCCTGTGAGCAGCAGGCCTTTCATGTTCTACCCGTAACAAGCCGCTGTACAATCCTTTCACACTTCATTTAAACATGTTTTCTTCTGGGAGGTGTTTTGTTTTTGTGTTTGTTTTCATTGTGTAAAACCTCGGGACTAGATGAGATTCTCTGGTCTTCATTTGTACAGCACGATATCCTTCTTCTATCATACTCCTCGCTGCTGTTCTATGTCGAGACCTCAAATTTTAGGTAAGATGAACACTAACGTGAAAGTGGACACATTTCACATTTAGGACTCTAACCGCAGTGCCCGGCATAATTCCTGTGATACGCTAAGAGGTAGATGTCCTGTATGCATTTGCTGAAATGAATACAAAATTCTTTGCTCCATAACTGCTTTCCTGTCTACCTCTTAGTATATCTTATCACATCAACAGTAAAATCTAATATTTGCTGAATGCATGCGATAGTCCAAGCATTGGGCTATCTGATTTTTATTCATTCTCTCACTTAATGTAATAATTCTATGAGTTAACGTTTTCATCTTTGAGGTAAAACAAAACATTTGTTATTTTCTAAGACCTTAAAATAAGAATTTTGTTGTTGTTGTTACAGAGACAGAGAGAGAGAGAGAGAGAGAGAGAGAGAGAGAGAGAGAGAAGGAGAAACAGATAGGGACAGACAGGCAGGAAGAGAGAGATGAGAATCATCAATTCCTTATTGTGGCACCTAGTTATTCATTGATTGCTTTCTCATATGTGCCTTGACGGGGGGGAGGGGTTACACCAGAGCAAGTGACCCCTTGCTCAAGTCAGCAACCTTGGGATCAAATCAGTGACCTTGGGTTTCAATCCAGCAAACTTTGGGCTCAAGCCAGTGACCATGGGTTTATGTCTATGACCCCATGCTCACGCTAGCGACCCCACGCTGAAACTGGTGAGCCCACGCTCAAGCCGACAACCTCAGGGTTTCAAACCTGGATCCTCTGTGACCCAGTACATCATTCCATCCACTGCACCACCGCCTGGTCAGGCAAGGTAAGAAGTATTTTAGGTCCACATAATAAGTTAAATGCTAGGACATTATTTCAATTCAGATAAAGGGACAATAGCTACTATCCTTTGAAGATGCTTAAACTATGTGGAATCTTAAAATAAGATGAAACCTTAGGGTGATACCTATTACAATGATACAGTGACTGGGACAGAGATGGCGTTACCTTGCCAAAAAAGACCTCATTAAGAACAAAAGATAAACTGCTTTCTTGATCTTATAAGATTTCCAGTGCAAGGAACAGAACACAACAAGGGAATGTTGCTGATTTGTTCAGATCTAGAAAACTGTAAGAAAATAGGTTATTAAGGAGGCATCTATTATATACAAATTGATACTTCCTGCTTAAAAGTCTTGGTTACTTACAGTTTTCTGGTTCATCCTGTCTGTACAGAATGCATTGCAATCCACAAAGAAATAATACATTTTGAGTTTAACTTTGTTCTTTCTATTTTTCAGTTGATTTACTGATGTACCATTTTATAGGGACAAAGAATTGAAAGCAAAAATGTAGATGTATGTGCATTTCTCCTCATTTCCTGTTTATCCTATACCTTGTGGTTCATTATAAAATGGAGAAAAGGAGATGAATTTGCTATAAATGAACTCCTTAACAGACCACACAGCTCATTTTCATACTGACAATGAATGATGCCAATATGCATCCTATGGTTTTCTTATGCATTCCCACACAAACTGTCATGGTGCACACCTAAGCAGACATATTGCATTTGGGTTTGTGTCTTGTTGAAGAGCCTGGGTTGCATTACGAGGCAGAACTGTGTTAGTTCCTGCTGTGTAGCCATGGAAAAGCTGCATGACCTCTCTGATTATTTGTTTCACCCAAAACGGTTGGCATTTACACTATTGTCTTCCTCACTTTACAGTTGTTGACAGGGATAAGGGAGATACTATCCTACAGTGCTAAGTATGGTTTGATAACTGGGAAGCAGAAAATACATTATTACCTTTTCAACACTAGGACATGCAGTGGGAATTACCTGATTTTATACTTCCATCCAGTTTCTTCATTTATTAATTCTTTCATTCATTTCCCCTGACTCTTTGTTATGTGTGGTGTAATTAATCATCGTCTCCTCGATGAGATGAGCTCATGGAGAACAAGGTCCTTCTCTTCACCACCTTGGGATCCAGGGCATCTTATATACATAGTACTCCATGCCCAGCTGCAATGATAAATGACCCGACAGGAGTGTGGGACGATTCCCACTCACACTCAAAAAGAGAACCGACCTATCGATTCAACCGGATGGCTTGGCTTCAGCGGGAGAAAGGGAAGAATATCAGAGCGGTATTCTGAAACCGACGACACGCACACGGAGTCTGAAAAAGACAAGGTCTGAGGTCCCACAATGCAATGATTCTCATCTGTGAACTAGTGGCCTTTCTCTCTTATTCAGGGTTATATATATATTTTAGGAACTGACAACATGACACAAAGAAAGGGTCTGGAGATAATCTTTTAGAATGTTGACTTTAATTAAATGTCTGTGTATGGCCAAAGGTGAATTTATAGAAATTCTAATTTATCTTCTGTGTCTAGAATAGTGTTAAATATAGATCTGTTCATTAATCTCATTGATATAAACAGAAGAGACAGACACACTGCGCCAGGTTGTAGCTAGAAAGTTCACCCTTAAAAAAAATCATATTCGTACTCTTCCGAGGCACCTGTTAAGTTGCAAACCAAATAGAGGTCTAATTACCAAACTGTGTTATGTCTTGCAATTGGAAATATACATCACAATGAGTGTCCAACATGTGAGGTTAGACTACCATTTGAAAATCAAACTCGGAAAGTTAACATCAGTAACACTTAGAGAAAGATCACTAACCAAAGTTCTCACTGCAATGTTAAAGTTAATTACCAAATGTGAGTGAGAATCCCCCGAAGTCATTCCGGTGAACACACACATACTTGGATCTATCTTGTATATTTATTCCCTGTGAAACCCTTAACCAACAGCTATGTCTTGAGTCAGTTTTGACAACAGCAATATTTAGTGTCAGAGAGATAAAGGTACTTGCTCAAGGCAACTGAGGTTGGGATTTGAGATCAATCCATCGGATTTCTCCATATAGAATGATGACAGCTGCAAGAAGACGTCTTCCCCTAGTCACAACCCTTTCATCTCTCTCCCGATCTCCCCCTCCCTCTCTTTCTGTGTCCTTATCATTAAGAGGACAAAGCAAGGAGAGAAAAAAACTCACAGCATAAGTGCTATGTCTCCCTCTTTACTCCATTGATACTGATGAGAAAAGACAACCAATTATTCCAGAAGCCCTTAGATTGCATGAAACACAAAACCTTGGCTACCCAGCCTGTCAATCAGCAGGGTTAACCCCTGAGCGTCCAGTCTGCCTTTATGGTGACAGCCACAAATAAAATAACTCTTCTTCAACAAACCCTCAGCACATAAGCAAAATCTATTTTATTTAATGGATCAAGTTTTTAAAAAGATTAAAAAAAAAGAAGACATAAGGCCCAAAAGAAATAGAGCAATTGGAAGATTAAAACATCATTGGAAAAAATAAAAGTCTGCTAACCTGGGTAGATGATGAAGTCGTTGAAATAACAAGAAGCCATGAAATAGTATGGTTTTTTTGAGTCTGTGTTATAAATATGATCCAAAGAATTAGTATTTCTCAAAGCGTCGTTCCAAGGCAATCTATTTCAAATCCACTCAGAGTGTTCTGTAAACAATACAGACTCTGGTGCTGTCCCAAAATACTCTGTTTCAGAAAGTATAAAGTATCTTCTGGGAATATTTTGCTTTCAAACTCTTAGGGTGATTAATAACCACACAAAACCAACAGAACTGCCGCTCTAGATAGAAAGTCGTATTGGGAAGTCAGAATTAGAGCAAGGTTCTCCTGCAAAGTCGGAACTTGGCCAAACACTCTGCTTTAGATCATTCGTTAATACTGAGTTAGGTCTGAGTGTGAGTGAACACATAATTCCATGGTGATTGTTAAAATATATTCCCTTTTGAACTTGCACAGGACAAAACTGGAAGCCAAGTTGGTAAGTGACTGTGCCACAGGCCACAGCTGGGTGCCACCCCTGAGTAATCCTCCAGCAAAACCACACACAAAATATTTGATAACATTTTATTAAAGCAGAGCTGAGATTAGCACCTTCTCTGCGCACAAAGACGCAGAGGTGAGGGGGTATTCAAGCTTTTGGCTAAATTCTAAAGGTCAAAGCCCACTTCCCTGTTTAAGCAAACTGAAGTGTCTTCAGAAACTGTCCCTCATCTTGCAGATGAAGGCTTTGTTCCACCCACACCACTGTTGAACTCAGAAATCATCCTTCCCTCCTCAGAATTTGGAGAACAATGCCCCTGTGAACTTGTGCCAGAGGTAGCTTTCGTCCCCCTTCCTATGATTAATTTCCCGGTTGCTTTTTATGTTCCCAGACACAGAAGTCTGGGTGTCTAGCACACAGTACTTTCTTTTCCATGTGTAAGAAAACAAGCACACTCAGAGCTCTCTCTTGCAGCACCTGAGAAAGCACAGCCCAGAAGAACACGGCGATTGTTCTTACAAAGGAAAAGTACATGATGCTGTCTGAAGGAATACATAGTCCTAGAATGAGAACAGCAGGAAACATAGGTCCGTGCTGGTCACCCGGAAGGCGGCACCCATCACAGGCAACCACGCAAAGGCACCTAACACCTCGCCACTGCCCCATCCCCGACCCCCAAATCAAGTTGGGACTACGAGGCGAGGCGAATAAGACAAACGGAAGGACTGGAAATGAAGCTGCCAAGGAAGACAGGACTGATTTTACAAAGGTCACTGCAAATATAAGATTAGTATGGACTAAGCCCCTACTTCAGTGTAATTTGCAAGAGATTGTGACACTTCAGAAGAAGTATTTCTAGCTGCCTTTAATACCAGCTCCGAGCCGTGACTATCGAAACAGACAGTGGGCGTCCAAGTTCACAGGGCTTGCCGCCGCCTGTAAAAGAGGAGACCCGCCGAATTTGGTTTTATTACGCCTCTTGTATTAGATGCACAGCCAACGGCGACGACAATGCGGTGCTGTCTCTGTCAGCACGCATGAGTGCATGGGGATTATTTGTAACAGAATTTAAGTGAAGGAGCCAAGTTCGTCTGGAAGTCTAGAATGCTAATTCCATGGCTTCCACGCCCTCTAGCGCACCTGCGGCCGGTGCAGTATCACCATGGGAGGATTGGGATGAGATTTCAGACGTTTTCATCTGAAACAGTTGGGTTTATGAACAACGAAGCGGTCCCACCTGCAGAAACAGCGCCAGGAGAATGCTTGGACATTTTTGGCATCATCCGCCCCTTGGCATTGAACTTCTCCCTACCCCTCCTCCAGTCCGCCCTCGCGTCCCCTCTCAGGAGAGGGGTTTTCAATCTTCTCATTCGCAATCCCTCCACATCACGTCACGTTCTCCCTGAAACTACAGCGTAGAGGCACATGGCCCACCCCAGCACATCGGATAATGTCTTTTATTTACTGTTTTGTTTCTTTTGTTTTGCTGCATAATTTTTTTTAAAGTTTTTCAATTACCGTTTACATCCAATATCATTCTGTATTAGTTTCAGATATACAACAAAGGTGTTAGAAAACGATGTACTGTACGAAGTTGTTTCTTCACGTACCCACCTGGCCCCACACACAGTCATCATGAATTGGATGGTGCCTTTTAGAACTCTGAATCTTAAGGGACAGAAGAGGGGATGGGACCTGAACGTCTCATTCATCCCAGTGACTGCCGCGGAGGCGCCGGACCAGAATGTCCTCCTCGCTTTGATATGAAACTGCCGCCTGCACCTTCCGGCCTGGCTGGTGCGCTTGCACCTTCCGCTCTCGCTGCTTTCCTCACCGATTTTCCATCGCGAGGCTGATACCTGCCCCCCGGGAATCATGGCTCTCATACTTACCCCTGTTCTGACATGATGGACCACAGCCTGCCCAAGACCGTGGCTGACACAGCCTGTGATGGCACATTCATAATTTATTCAGTACCTCACCGAAGCCATCTACTTCTTTTTCTATCAATTCTATCCCTACTGTCTTGCGAGAAGTTGAATATATTACCAACTCTAACCCTTCTACTGATTTGAATCTACTGTGGTTGAGATTCCATTTGACACCAAGTTAAAAAAACACACAAAAAAACATAAAAACCTACTGCAATGATTTAAATAAGCACTGGATTAATTTATTGTAAAATGTCAATAGCTTGTAAGGTGATTCAATGTCAGCAATGGCTAAGCTCCATCTATGTTGTTCTTAACATCCTTAGCTTGTATCATTTCTTCCAGGACTTACTGGCTGACCCAACGCCCTACAGGCAGCCCATTGATTTTAGAGGGTGAGGAGAGGAAAACAATGGATCTTACCCATACTTCAGTAAGACTGTATTCCAGCCAGGGAACCTTACTGGTTTGAAAGTAGAAGACCTAAGGAAGTTCGAAGATAATAATTGGTGTGCCCCTATAGATTCTGACTGTTAGTGCTGCCCTATTCCACTTTACCTGTTTAGGAAGTGAGAGTTTTGGAAGTACTCTTCTAAAATATGGCACAGTTCTGACACCCCAATATACCCTCCCTAAGCACAAACACACTTCCTTTTAGGACCTCTTCTGATGTTCATTTCTGCGTTCAGTATTCAATGGGCACAAACAATAGGTCAGTCATTGTGCTGACTGGAGGCTGAGGAGACTCCAGCTTGTGCCACATACAGGCTAGTCAGGCTGTTATAACAAAATGCCATCAACTGGGGCTTAGAAATAACAGAGATAGAAGATCAGGGTGCCAGAAAATTTGGTGTCTGATGAGGTCCTGTTTTTGGTTCATGGATATTCTCCCTGTATGTTTACACGGTCCATATTCTCCCTGTATGTTTACATGGTGAAAGGTACAAGGGAACTCTCTGAGGCCTCATTTATGAAGGCACTAATTCCATTCACGAGGGCATCACCCTCACGACCTAATCACCTCCCAGTACTATCACACTGGAGATTAGGTTTCAACATATCAGCTTTCAGGGAAAACAAATATTCAGTCTATACCAGGCCGTAACTGTACAGTTGCTGTATATTTTATGTGGTTAAGGCAGCTACATGCAATGTTAAGCACATAGACTTCAGGAGTTGACTAATGTGAGGTTGAATTTAAGGCAGAGTTAAGTGCAATTAGGTAAATTATCAAATACTCTTTGGGGTGCCAGTTCTGTATCTGTACAATGGGGCAAATAGTTCCTACCATCAGGGCTGGTGGGGCTTATAAATACTCATGGCCTGTGAAGTGAAGCATCTAGCATCATGCTCAACACAGATGGAGTTCGAAAGATGCTGTTTAGATGAAAGTGGACAACTTTCTCGGAAATCATACAGTGAGTCACATAAGCAAGGACCTTCTTCCACTCAAGTCAGTTTCATCTGGCTAAATTGTAATGTACAGAAATTTAAACCTTCCATCATACTCCAGTGAAAGCATTTCTTGGCTTCCTGTGGAGTCATTTGTGTCTGCACTTAACAATAACTCTTTATATTTCTGTCTCCAGAGCAAGGCTTTGAGCCTTGTGCAGGCTCATTATTTACCCACAGCATTTAACATAATGTCTGATGTGCTGTGGCTATTCCATGAATGTCTGCTTGACTCAACATAAATATCCTCTTCACAAATATTCTGCTAACAGTAAGACATTAAACCTCAATCTATTCATGTATAAACAAGTAGAAAGAAAAGTTTCCATAGTATTGTTGTGAAGACTAAATAAAAAATAAGAGATAAAATAAAACCAAGATGCAGAATTTAAAACATGGTTTCTGGAAACTGATTAATTGGCTGCTTTCTCTTAGCTTTAATTTGTAAGCCAATACACTCAATTTATTAAATTTATATATGGATGCTATCCATTTAATCATATCTCTTAAATGTGAAAGCCTATCTCACAGTCAACTTGCTAATCAATGTATATACATCTTTAAAATACTCAGCATTTATGACATGGAGATCTCAGGGAGGATTATAAATACTTAAGGTGTCTTCCACAAAAACCTGTAAAACTTTGCATCGAATGACCTGGTCACGTGTAGGCCCATTCATTCCTTTAGAAGTTCATAAAAGCTAAAATCAGTGGTTACCGGAGGGTGAACTCTGTCAGAGCTAGTTTCCTTTTAAAAAATTTAGAAATTTGAGCCATAAAAAATTAAAATACATGTGGACAAATACTTGGTATTTTTCAGATTACCTCTGTTCCCGGTCTACACTCAAATTTCTATGATCTCCTTCCAAATACAAGTAATCGGTTTACGTTTATTTGGTCCATTCATTTTACCTTTCAAACTTTTTGAAAATTTTATCTGACTTACATAATTATAAAACCAAGGATCTTGTGCAGTTTATTTAGGTAAATTCTGCTTATTTTCTTCTTTCCAACTTTATATCTTTTAACCCAACACTTCTAAGAATTAATCCAAAGACAAATATCAGAGATGCATACACTGATTTATATTTAAAAATGTCCCCTGTGAATGCATTTTGCTTGAATTCATTTCTTCACAACATCAACACACACACACACACACATAATATTTAAAGAACTGTTAAGCGATTTATGGTGAGTAAACAAGGTGAATCTATGTAAGCATTTAAATTTATGATTGTGTTACTTTCTAACAATTTGGGAAAACAGTTTCAATTATGCTGTATACGCCATTTTGAATGTATAGAAAAAAATATTAAGAAAACATACTATAATGTTACTTAGGATTGTAATTTTATACTCAATATAATTATGATTGATATTACTATTTATATGCATTTTTTATTTTCTACAATGAGCTATATTATTTTTATAATAAGAAAAATAAAGATTTTAAATGACATTGACAGGTTAGGTTCATAGTAAAATTATTGGAATAATTTTTTGCCATTAAGGCCTTAATAAAGATGGCACAACATAGAGAAAAGTTTCCCAACTATAGAGTGAGGGAATTTGAAGTGACAGAAGCCCCAACTATCTAAAGAATAAACACGATTTGACAAACCTCCCATGATTATTTTTCCCCAATGAGATTTCCAAACAAGTCTGTGACCTGCTAGCCTTGCCATGGCTACAGGCATGTCTGCAATGGAATACTAGTCGGTGCCATAACAAATGGTGAAATACTGTCATTTGTGATAACATGGATGGATCTTGGGGATACCATGCTAAGTGAAATAAGCCAGACACAAAAAGTTAAGAATATGATTTCATTCAGCTGTAGGATGTAAAACAGAAAGTGACAAAGAGGATGCACAAGCAAACAAAGCATCTCATAGACACACACAACAGTATGGTGGTTACCAGAGCGGGTGAAGGGGGGTGGGAGGAGGTAGGAGAGGGTAAAGGGGTCAACTACAAGGTGACTGGAGGAGACTTGGCTTCCGGTGGTGGGCACACAGTACAATACACAGTTGATGTATATAGAATTGTATACATAAAACTTATAGAAGCGCATTAACTGAAGTCACCCCCCCCCAAAGAAAAATTAATAACATTTTTAAAAAGGTAAATAATATGTTGCCTTGGTTGTTTTTCTTTTCATATTACAAATTATTTACTGGATTGTTTAGATTTTTCACTCCACAGTAGCAGAGATTATGTCAGTTTGGGGAAATCAATTGCTATTTTCATATCAATACCGAGGCAGTGTCTAACCTGCAGGAATCTTGAATTGCTCTTGTTTTTCTCTTGACAACCTTTCTTCCAACACAAGGTCTGGATTTCATTTTCGTTCTGGAGTCCTGTCATGCCGTCTTGGGTGGCCTTTTGCTATGACCATTACTTACTAGTTTTACTCATCTCTCTATTCCTGATTTTATTCCTTCTGGACTTGATTTCTTGTCGCTCCCAACACCTGCGCCCGCCTGATAAACTGACAGCTCCAATTGTAAATCTCGCCCGGATGCATTTCTTTCGCCGCGATAGAAAATAGCGCGTTCCCATGGGTTACAACACGTTAGCAAACATCAGGAAGCCTGTCCCTTTCACTTTGGAACTCTATTGTTTAGAAACAGACATGCTGTTCCCTTTTTTCTGGTAAACCTTGCCCCAGGTGACCCCCACCCCTCCTTTCAACTGCCTGGCATTTACCCCTCCAACAAACTCAATTCAGGGGACATCTCCACAAGGCAGCCCCCTGGGACCATCTGGTCTGCTCAATGCTCTCCTAGCGCCCGCCCTGTGCTCCCTTTCATTGGGGGCATAACCCCTGCTGTAATCACCTGCTATTATTTGTCTGTCTCGTGGCATTTCGCATGAATAGCGACTGTTGTCTCTTTTTCTCCACTTCATGTGCAGCAAATATTCAACTAGGTATTTACTGAATAAATAAAATAAGCAAAATAGCCACACACACAAAAAAAAAAATCCAAAGGAAACTGACTGCAGATTTACTCTCAGAAAACAAAAAAAAGAACAGGACTCCAATGTAATGAAGCAAACTCTAATTCTGAACACTAAAAATCAGGGATGCAAACAGAATGTCTAAAAGTATGTCTGCATGTGCGGGTCTCCGCACACTTCCTGTACACAGCAACACCCTCGTTGGCAGAGAGGCACCTGCCTTGGACTCTGACATTGCCCATGAATATTCTGATGATAAAATTCTGGCTTTTAGGAACCAGATGTCCTTAGCAGATTTTACTCAATTTCCATTTTTGATTTACTTCCCCTTGGAGAGTTTGAGTGCGGAAATACCATGGATATTTCTAGCTGGGGGTATGTGAGGTCTATAATTTAGTCAGAGGTAAAGGACAGTATCTAGTAGAGGGAATAAGTACTTGAGTTCAGGTTTTATAAAATATTGTTACCTGTGTCTTTGGCCCCTTTTTCCCTCCCTCCCTGCTCAATCAAGACAAATATCCAAGGATGGGAAAATGAGGTTTACTGTTGTTCATATGAAAAATACCATAACGGGTAATAAATAAGAACATAAGAATAAACTCTTCATCTCACGTACTCACAACTGTCAAGCTACTTTTGCCCACCCCTGTATAAATCATTCTCACAATATACTTTTTCCCTCTGGTCTGAATTTCCGGTTCTCCCCTGAAAACCAACCAGTGTTCTCTTCAATAATGGGCATGTTGGCAGACCCATATTTCATCATGCTGTCTCTAGTAAACAGCCCCAGGACGACTGAAACCAGGGCTCTAGTTCCTTGGTCGTCTTGGAGATGAGATTTCCGTGTGGTGCATGCACCCTTCACAAAGAAATAAGTGTTTTGTTTTCCTGATAAAATCAGTATAGGCATAGTAACTACAAATGGTAATATAGACAAAACTAGGAATAAGTAAACCATACAAACTCGTAGCCCCGCCTCGTGGATTCAATTGTTATTATTTTACAGTTATTTCTTCCATTTCTTTGTTCTGTCAGCTTTGTAGTCTTGAGATCATTTTGCACATTAAAAAAATAAAAAGACTTGTTTTACTTAACTTGACCTAATGGGTCAGGTTCAAATTTCAATTCAGCTGGTTGGTAGCTGCATAATCTTATTGATAATCGTATTAATTTTCTGAAGTTGTATAACCTGTCTGCCACTCTGCTTCCTTATTTGTAATAATCCTTAATAATACTTAATTGAGCATTAATAGTATTCATGATCATGGTTATCTCATAGATTTCTAAATAGTCCATGAGCCAATCTAAGTAGAACACTTATAATAAACACTTAATGAAAATGACCATGATAATAATAGTAATAATAATAAATATTTCCATATTTTTTAAGTGTCAGGCACTGCTCTAGATACATTTTTCCCCTCAGGAGACAGAAGACAGCCTGATGTGTGGGAAGACTACCGACTTCCGGGAGAGGAAAGTCTGGCTTTGGTACCACTACTTCAAGTTGTCTGACCTGGATGAATCAATTCACTTTACAAACTTTGACATCACTGTTCAACCGCTCTTTAACAGTAGTATAAAAAAGATCACTGCTAATGACCTTCCCTGAGCTATGCCCAAACAAGTATGTCCAGTCCACATGATTAGCATTACTATAAATTACACCCCAAAGGGGATGGAAAGAAAAGAGATAATGATGTTTCAGTGGCATGGAGGTCGGCGCGGGGTGAAAAGACGCATCCGTTTCCAAAACCCTTCTTTAATGCCTCCTACGGGGTTAAGGGTTTACTTCAGATGATCCGCCTGCTTTGCCTCATTATCAGACACCACATGTTTATTTTAAATATTTGTTTACCTCCCCGACCTCTCCCACTGTAGAATGGTATGTTGCTGTTCCTTAAAAAGTTACAATAATGATTATTTTATGCTTTATTAAAAGGAATCTGTTGCAAATCAGAAGATCCACTTTCTGTCGAGAGAAAAAGAGTCATCCTGGTTAGAAGAAGAAAGGAATTAAATTAGTGAAAAACGAAGCATGAGAATTTGAAAAACATTTCTGGGAGAAAGAGAGAGGAAGCAAAATAAGAAGGAAAAGAGGTAGAAGCTTCCGTGTATTTACATTATGTTACCACAAAAGGGAGGGGACACAAGAACAGAGAGGAAGGAACACTAAATAGGATGTAGGTTGTTAACGCAGGCGGCCAGGTAACTAGTTAAGCAACTCCATGTCAGAATATAAGACTCCATTACAAGGAGAAAAAGAAACGCAAAAAAAGGAAAGTCAGCCCTCCATATGCATGGGTTCCATGGCCCTACATTCATTCAACCACACCATCAGCAATTGGTTGAAACCAAGATGTGGAACCCACAGACTCGGAGGGCTGAGTAAGGGGACTGAGCATCTGGGGATGTTGGTATTTGAGGGGGGTCCCCTCACGGATATTTAGTGAATACTGTAAATCTCATCAGAGCAGGGCCAATACACTCCAATCTTGTCTACTCTTAGTGGAAATTTTGGAAGGATCTTAGAAGGTACTTCAGCCCCCAGACCTTGATTTCCCAAGGAAGAACTTTGTGTTAAGCATAACAAGGAACTTCTCTGCATTACCATGCTTTGGCTTCTCTTGATGACTTTTGTCAAATTATCTAAATATATTTCAGGAAACTTACATCTGTTTGCCCTACTCTCTGGCACAGAGTCTG
Organism: Rhynchonycteris naso; assembly: GCA_037038555.1. Lineage (NCBI taxonomy): Eukaryota > Metazoa > Chordata > Mammalia > Chiroptera > Emballonuridae > Rhynchonycteris > Rhynchonycteris naso. The sequence continues at coordinate 12,774,134 of CM073001.1, forward strand.
AGAGCAAATCCCAAGGAGCCTGTGACTGGAGAAACGGTCACCCCCCGCCCCCCAGGCTGGTGATGTAACTTATCTTAAAGGCTAAGCTATCCAGGCTCTTAAAATTTAGATTGTGCTCCTGGTCCTTATCATAGTTACAAATTTTAGCCTGTAAGGTGAGGTCTGCTTGTTATTAGTATAAATACACAGAAATTCAACTGATTCAGTATCCATTATCTTTCTTTTGTTGAAATATATTACTGAAATACAAAGGACATATGAAAAGTTGCAAAAATAAAAACTTTACCACCTTTATTGTACATCCATGAACTTGGAAACATCTAGTTGATCAATGTGCAGTTGATTAATATAGCCTGTATCAGTGCTTATATTGAATATCTCTTTCAGATTTAGGTTTACTAAGTCTTTCTTCACAAAACAAACTTGTGCATTTTCTATACAGAATTGCCAAATAAAGCAAAAAAGAATACTTCTTCATTGGAGTTCTATTTCAGATATTTATAACAATCTACTTGTATCTTGTTCTTGTATAGTTTTTATTTGATCTTTAGTGGCTCAGAATTCTTTAATTACTGGCAGACACTCCTGTTCTGTTGGTATAAACAGAACTCCTAAGGTTGTGATTGAAGCTGTTTTGCCGAGATTGTATTTTAAAAGCTTCACCTACATGGGTGACATGGGAGGGGTCAATGGTACACTATGGACGGTGCCCCTTTACCACTGTGGAGACAGGTAAGTGATTTTTCAAGACACTGTCAAAGAGAACTGCGGGTCTTCTGTTGCTGTCATTATTATTTTCTATTTTTCCACCACAGGCTGAAAATAAATTTTAGAAATTGAATCTTTGTTCATTTAAATGTATCTCAAAGGATTACTTATCCCATAAGAACAAAAATATTATGTTAAAAAGTTGGAAAAGACCAAAAAACAAATTCAGAAAGTTACATGAATAATATAACTACATCTGTGTTTTATCAATAAAAGTTGATGAGGCAGAAATTGTATTTTCTCCTGGAGGCTCTGGAACTAGTGTACCCATAATGCTGTGATTGTATTCCTGGAGTCGTGAACGAGGTTAAAGCTATATCTACAGTGTTATTCCCAGCACTCGGAATACTAATATACTAGCGGGGGGTTATCTCTTCTAAGCTGAAAGGATTGAATTTGGGAAAATGAGAAGACTGTGGGTAATTAATCTAGTTCAGACACTTGAAAACTTTTCAAAAACACACACTTAAATGTGAACCAACTTTTTCTTTTCACCTAGAGAAGGTTGGCCTGCTCTGTAAGATTGACCATGCAATCTCAGCCTGCTTGAGAAATATACAAGAAGTCTCAAACTGTGGTTCAAAAACAACCTGTATGAGAATCTCTTGAAAAGCTAATTAAATGCAGATTCCCTGGACTCCTAATCTTTGGGAGAGGGTCCAGTTATTTGTAATTTTATCTAGCTTCCCCTGTGAGTTTTGCATAAACTAAAGAATAGGTAATACTATGCCAGTGTTCCTCAAGCTTAACCATGCCACAGAATTACCCGGAGGGCTTGTGAAAACAGATTACTTATCCCACCCCACCGTTTCTGATTTGTCATCTATTGAGTAAAGCTGGGGAACTGTCATTTCTAACAACTTCTCGGGTAAGACTGATGATGCTACTGGCCATTGTTTCACAACAATGCTTTCTCAAACTTCAGCAAGCATTAGAATTCACCTGGAGATAATGTTAACACAAAGATTCTAAGTCCCCCGCCTCCAGAACTTTTGCTTTAGTGGGTCTGGAGTGGGACCTGCTACTTTACATTTCTAACAAGTTCCCAGATAATGACTTTGCTCCTGAGTTGAGCACTACACATCTTGAACCCCATTGAGTACTTGGCCTATAGAATTGCATCAATTATATTTCCCCTGCTTAGCCCATCCGTTTCAATATATCCAATAAAATGAAAAGTAGAAGCAAAAAAATAATGTGTCTGTTTTGGGTCTATTAGCAGCAGAGCAGTCACGAGCGGATTATGTTTTCGAGGGCAGAGGCTGGCTACCTCCGCTGACCATTTCAGAAGCCCTCTGGTCATACAGAGAAACGTAATCTTGCTCTTTCTCTTTTTAACTTGTGGTTGTATTTTCTTTTTTAATTTATTTTATTCATTCTTTTTACCATTTTTTTCCTTTTATTGAATTTATTGGGGTGACACTGGATAACAAAATTATACAGGTTTCAGGTGCACAATTCCATAACACATCAACTGTACAGTATACTGTGTGCTCACCCCCCCAAAGCCAAGTCTCTTTCCATCACCATTGATCCCTGCATATTTCACTCACATGTGGACTCGAATGAACAAAATGAAATAACAAGCAAAACAGGAACAGAGAGCAGGCTGACAGCTGTCAGGGAGGGGGAGGGCAAAAATAGGAAAAGAAAGAAAAACAATCTCTTTCGAATCCTCTTTCTAGCTAAGAATCCTAGAGCCTTATTCTTATTGTGAGATTTGGCATTCTTAGTTGCAAATGGGGAAAAGAGATGTATGAAGTGCCTATCTGTTCCGTTGTCAAACCAGATTCGGCTTTGTTTGGGTGTGCAATGGGAGCCCCACCAGTAGGATGCCTGGTGTGAGCTGGGAAATTTAAAAGAAAATAAAATGAAAGAAAATATGGCCGAACAATCAATAACTGCTGCTACATATCATCTGATTTTAAGAAATGCATCATTTAAAGTAAACACATTGAACAATCTTTCATTTTGTTGGAAATAATCATTCCTGTTGCATTTAAAAGAACATCCAATAGTGAACTACTGAAAAATAATATATATATCTGTTGGGGTGAAAGTTCACCAGTAAGGTAGCCTACAGAACTAATCAAGGAAAGACAATCTAATCTTTCTCCCCCCATGGTTCTCACTCAAACATCAAAGCTGGTGTATTTGGTGCAAAATGGCAAGCAAATAACAGAGCACATGATGAACATTTTGTTTCTGGAATGTTAGGAAATGAAAGAAGCCATCATTGTAAGAAATAATGTCATTGAAGATGATGTATTATTATCTATCTGAAAGAGCAGTGTGTAAGTTGACTTCTTCTTATTATTATTATTTGACATGGTTTAGGACAGGGGTCCCCAAACTATGGTCCGTGGGCCACATATGGCCCCCTGACGCCATTTATCCGACCCCCGCTGCACTTTTGGAAGGGGCACCTCTTTCATTGGTGGTCAGTGAGAGGAGCACAGGATGCATCCACACCCATAGTTCCCACTGAAATACTGGTCAGTTTGTTTATTTAAATTTACTTGTTCTTTATTTTAAATATTGTATTTGTTCCCGTTTTGTATTTTACTTTAAAATAAGATATGTGCAGTGTGCATAGGGATTTGTTCATAGTTTTTTTTTATAGTCCAGCCCTCCAACGGTCTGAGGGACAGTGAACTGGCCCCCTGTGTAAAAAGTTTGGGGACCTCTGCTCTAAACTGTTGTTGCAGAATGTCTAACATTGTATGTATTAGATAAGTGGGATAGGATTTAAAATCTGCTTTGTAAACTTCTAGGCACATAGCGGTATGCCGTCAAATTATCTAAAGGGGTATGATGCATATGTTAAAACAAACAATATTGATGGCTTGACTAGCTAAACTCAAATAATTGTGGGGATTGTTAAGATAGACTCTAGAATATTTTAATTTTATTGTGAATCTTATGTATTAACATGAAAAGGTGTTGGTTTTCAGGAAACTGCTCTATTTATGGAATCTTTTTCTGATATGTATTATGAAACTTTCAAGGTCTGAATAAACTAGGGGAAAAAAGGCAATTATGAAACCTGGTGGCCAAAGGTGTTTTCAAATGCCAATATTCAGAGATAAAAATTGTAGAAGATTATGATGATATTGATCGGTTGTTGTGAGATAATGTTCTGTTGCATCAATAGCCATAAAAGAGGCTGAAGAAAGATCAGATACCCCATAACAGGAGGCTGTCGTGGGAAATGGGTGTACAGATCCATTTTTAATTTGGGGGATTGTCTAATCCATTTTCATTTTGGCTTATACTACACGAATAGTGGTTTGCAGAAAAATGCTATTAGGATTACCAATTTATACAAGATACGGTAGTAAATGAATTAATCTTTCCACTTACTTGATTTGTGATGATGGCATTTGTCATGTCTCCTTAAGACTGCCTTCCAAATATTGAGAGACGTTTCGCAGAAGGAGTGACAGGAAAAATAACAAAAGATTGTTTCCAGTGCACTCCTTGATGGATGATATCATTATTTCTTTAATTTGCTTAAAGGTTTTATTCAGGCATCCTTAAAAATACACAAACACAAACACACTCTTCCACCTGGGAGAAAGTATTAATCGCTGAGGTATTAAGTAGTCCTTTATGTGGTAGATGACTAGTAGTACTCCTGCTCAACATTTTCTTCAATCTTTCCTGAACTTTCAGACTCCCTTTTCAGAAACACCTTGCATTCTTATTTATTTTTTATTTTATTCATTTTCTTTTTAGAGAGGAGACAGAGAGAGAGAGAGAGAGAGAGAGAGAGAGAGAAAGGAGGGAGGAGCTGGAAGCATCAACTCCCATATGTGCCTTGACCGGACCGGTGCAGGGTTTTGAACTGGCGACCTCAGTGTTCCCAGGTCGACGCCTTATCCACTGCGCCACCACAGGTCAGACACACCTTGCATTCTTACCAGGCTTTTGCTAGTGAGTGGGTTTTGCTGTGCTTCTCTTCATTAACTTTATAATAATAGCACAAAGAAGAGGTTGCTTACCTAAAAAAACACCATGACACTAAAAAAAATCCATGAAAGCTCCTACCTATTCAATCTTATTCACTGCCCCTACTTGTGTAACTTTGGGTATCCAACAGTGAGCAAAAAACCAAGGGACTTGATGTCACGGAGCTTATAATTGATTAGAACAAAGAAATATTGAAAACAACAGATGAAATGTAAAAATTCAGCTAGATAGGTGCTCTGAAAGAGATTTTCACAGGTAAGTTGGCAGGAGCAGAAATGGCTGCCCAGGAAGTGAGGCTTGAGCTGAAATTTGAAGAAAGCATAGAAAATAACAGGGTGGGGTGCATTTCAGGCATAGGGGATGCTGTAGGCAGACAGCAGAGGTAGGTAGGCATCACCCCGCTGGTGACAAAAGCCATGGGTTCTTAAAGAAAGGGACCAAATATCACTAGGCATGTGACAATGTGATGCAGTCTGTCCATTCGAGTCCTTGCCCAGCTACACACAGTGAGTGCCAGAACTGGGACTAAAATTCTTTTGTTTCTGATTTTTATTTAGTGTAGCTTTTGAAACAACTAGAAAGCTGGTAAAAATGAAACATCAAATGACAATCAACTCTCCAAAATACGAAGGTACGTCTTTCATAAAAAGAACTGGAATTAACATACCTTCCAATAAAACTTGAAGCAGAAAGTATCTGAGAACCTTAATGTGATGAAGTTCCTAGCATTTTGGGGCACACGTCAGTGTCCTGTGTGACTATGGGCACTTCTACCTTGCAACCCACTTTAGCTTTCCTCTCCGAGAAAGCACTGTTTGGAGGAAGTCACTCTTTCCATCCCTTCCCAACGGCAGGTAATTTGTTATACTGCATTATTTATTAGCTAACGTAAAATAAATCCAATGAGACCTATTTTATTCTCTTCTAGATAGTGTTATTAATTATTAAATGGAAAGTGAAATCACAAAACGAAACATGGAGCTATCCAAGGGAGGCCAGGCACTGCTGTCTAGCTTTCCCTTGTGAGTCTCTGCCCATACATACACATTCCACTCACGCAGACACATCTGGGGGATACAAACACTAATACCCATAACGAAAAAAAAAAACTACCAGTAATGGAGAGCTGACCATTGACCAACATGGCTCTAAGGACTTGACAGGCTATATAGTGTCTATTCCTTACAATATTTCATTAGAAATACAAAATCATTAACTCTATTTTACAAGTGAAAGAAACCCAGGAATAAAAGAGGGCAAAGAGAAGCATTCGTATAAAGCAAATCCGAACATTTTATAACCATGGCAGACAGAGCGGGAAATCACGTAGCCTGTTTGGGCAGTATGAAAAAACAACTATTGAGTGCAAAACAATCAAACAAGCCCCCAAACACTTGACCGGTCAAAAGTGCACCATGACTTTACGGACACACTGTATAATGGTACTCTCAGACTAGTTTGTCCACAGCACAGAAATTACAGAAGAATAAAGAGAATGAAGTAGTTTGGCCAAGGAAAATTAGTTATTCAAATAGTCGAAAAAAGATGGCATCTCTGAATTAAGTTTGTAAACTGAAGACCGAGGAAATAATTGCAAACAGCACTGGTGGTAAATAGATCCTAGTTTGACAGCCTCCATAGATACCTTCTCCTAGGACGTATCATAATCAAAAATTACATGCAGTTTTCCTTGCTTGGGCTTCCTTGTTTACATTAACTACTGGGACTCTTTAGAGCTTAAATACTGTAAGGAGACCAGAATATTGCTGACTGTACTAACATAGTGTATGCACAGCAACTTTTTTAAGAAGCGTAATGGTTTCAGCAAAGGTGCCTTGGGCATATTATCGAGAGGCGATGAGAGGCATGCTGTTTTCATAGTCGTTGATTCTCCTATGTTTCTAGCAGGGGCTGAACACGCATACATATTTATTTATTGGTGTTATGTCATAAATACCTTTGAGTTGTACACAGAGCTCAGCTCAGCTATGAAACACAGAAGACTAGTTCCCCCCAAACAGGATTACCTCTGGATCTGTGGGAATGATGGCAATAGAATGAGACTGAATGCTTAGCAAATCCTTGATGACGTGTTATTATTTTCCCTTGTCTCTTCGCAAGCATCCTAAATTCACTTCAAGAAGGCTCCCGAGCAGTCATTTTTGAAAATGATATTAAGAAATTACATTATACAATTACGATGATAAATAAGTTCATTTATTCATTCAAAATTGTTTATTTATCTTCCTTTGCATTACCCTTGGAGACAGAGGCTATCTCTCATCTGAAAGCATGGTTCTATTTAAGCTTCTTTCCAAATCTAAGATTATATAAGGGACAGAAAGCACATCTGATATTAGTCAAACCGGTATGTCAAACGCGAGCTCTTTCTGGCCGATCTTATTACCAATATGTTTCTTAAAGGAAAGAGATACAAGGAAAGGTTCATCAAAGATTTGAAGGGCTGGTAGAGGAAAGTCAGTCTGTGCAAAGGAGATAACCTTGTTCATTTCTCTCTACATTATTTCTTATTAATCCTACAACCAAAAACCGATGTGTGAGGAATTCCCTCTGGCTACTAGTCTCTGGTTCAGGCAGCATGAAAGGAGGTATTGATGCTGAAGTGCAGAATAGAAAAACACAATTGGTTTTCTAAAATTTGCATGAAACATTTTTTTTTCAGAGTTGGGTTTGGGGGTGCTACCTACGAAGTTAACAGTATGTCCCCTCTGGAAACTCAAAACAGTGGTATTAAAAAGAAATCAATGGCAATTGAATAAGAAAGTGTAAAGCGGAAGAAGTAATTATATGTTTCATCCAATCTGATGGTTAGACGACAAACATACCTTTTGTCCAATAAATGTGATGCACTCGTCACGCCTTGATGCAGGCCACCGGTCCTCATTCTGGTTTATAGAATAGAAAGACCTGTTAGAGGTGTTGGCAAGGACCTTGGGGGTTTTCGTGCAATGTAGGTTTGATAAAACTTTACCAAGCACAATTTTACTAAGCCATCATTTTTACATATATACCAAATGAGGGTAAAGGACAAAGAATGAGTTATCCATGGTCACACACCTTAAAGGCAAAGACGGTCTAACTGAATCAGAGATTTTTCATTTTTTACCTCCTAAGCTCACACAATGAAACCATAGCCTGTCCACTATTTCGGATTTATCAGGTGTCATCCGTGTGTTAGCCCATGGCCACTGGTTTGCTTCCCTGACCGCATGCAAATGGTTACAACCAGAACATACACACTGAAAATGGTAGTGAAAGAGACCACCAATTATAATTTATTCTTTTAAAAGCTGTCGCTGAATGTCTTCCTGGACTATGCCTGGTCCAATTTATGATTTAACTGTCACTCAGACATGGCAACACAGTTGTAATTAAAATGTAAACAGTGCCCTCGTTCTTTGCCCCTGAACTAAGAATTTTATGTTCTCATTTTTCTTTTTTTTCTAATGGAAGTCATTTTTTAATTTTTCTACATTTTCTCTTTGAAAACTTTATGCTGTAAGAATTAATTGTATTTTTCAAATTTATTAAATTCATGGGTTTTATTGTTTTAATAGTGTTAGAAAAACTGTCATTTCTCATAAAAAGGAAATTTTGGTTCCTTTTTATGTCAGGAAAGCTTTTCTTATTCATTTTAATGGGTGACATTAATAAATCAGGGTACATATGTTCAAAGAAAACATCTCCAGGTTATCTTGTCAATTATGTTGCATACCCATCACCCAGAGTTAAATTGTCCTCTGTCACCTTCTATCTGGTTTTCTTTGTGCCCCTCCCCTCCTCCCTATCTCACCCTCTCCTCCCTCTCCCAACCCCGTAACCACCACTCTCTTGTCCATGTCTCATAGTCTCACTTTTATGTCCCACCTATGTATGAAATCATGCTGTTCTCAGTTTTTTTCTGACTTACTTATTTCACTCCATATAATGTTATCAAGGTCCATCCATGTTGTTGTAAATGATCCGATGTCATCATTTCTTATGGCTGAGTAGTATTCCATAGTATATATGTACCAAAGCTTCCTTATCCAGTCCTCTATTCTTTTAAATTTATTTAATTGTGTTAACATAGATTCTAGGGTGACCCCGACTGCATCCCCACTCCCCCATATTCCCCTCAACATCTCCCTTACCCCTCTCCCAACAGCGCCCTCCCCCCTTCTCTTCAGGTTTATCCCATCCTGTCATCCCCTTTCCCTCTATCCTCTTTTCCTCTGGTCCCTTTGATCCCTCCTCTGTCTCAATTCCTTTCCTCAGTTCTCAATGTTCCTTAGATTCCTCAAATGACTGAGGTCATATAATAGTTTTCTTTTTCTGCCTGGCTTATTTCACCCAACATAATAGTCTCCAGGCCCCTCCATATTGTTGCAAAGGGTAATATTTCCTTCTTTTTCATGGCCCCATAGTATTCCATTGTGTATATGTACCAAAGCTTTTTAATCCACTCATCCACTGATGGACACTTGGGCTGTTTCCAGATCTTCGCTATTGTGAACAATGCTGCCATAAACATGGGGGTGCATTTTTTTTCAGTCTGTGATATGGTGTCCATGAGATATATTCCTATAAGTGGGATAGCTGGGTCAAAGGGAAATTCGATTTCTAATTTTTTGAGGAAGCTCCATACTGTTTTCCACAGTGGCTGCACCAGTCTGCATTCCCACCAGCAATGGAGGAAGGTTCCCTTTTCTCCACATCCTCGCCAGCACTTAATCTATGTTGTTTTATTGATGAGTGCCATTCTGACTGGTGTGAGGTGGTATCTCATTGTGGTTTTAATTTGCACTTCTCTAATGATTAGTGGTGTTGAGCATTTTTCATATGCCTATTGGCCATCTGTAGGTCCTCTTTGGAGAAGTGTCTATTCATTTCTTGTGCCCATTTTTGATTGGATTGCTTGTTTTCCTGGCGTTGAGTTTTACAAGTTCATTATAAATTTTGGTTATTAACCCTTTATCAGATGTGTTGTCGAATATGTTCTCCCATTGTGTGGTTTGTCCTTTTATTCTGTTCATATTGTCTTCTGCTGTGCAAAAACTTTTTAGTTTGATATAATCCCATTTGTTTATCCTGTCTTTTATTTCATTTGCCTGTGGAGATAAATTAGCAAATATATTGCTTCAATAGATGTCGGAGAGCTTGCTGCCTATGTTTTCTTCTAGAATGCTTATGGTTTCATGGCTTACATTTACGTCCTTTATCCATTTTGAGTTTATTATTGTGCATGGTGTAAGTTGGTGGTCTAGTTTCATTTTTTTGCAGGTAGCTGTCCAGTTTTCCCAACACCATTTGTTAAAGAGACTGTCTTTACTCCACTATATGCTCTTACCTCCTTTGTCAAATATCAATTGTCCATAAAGATGTGGGTTTATTTCTGGGTTCTCTGTTCTGTTCCATTGATCTATAGGCCTGTTCTTATGACAGTACCAGGCTGTCTTGAGTACAATGGCCTTGTAGTATAATTTGGTATCAGGAAGTGTGATACCTCCCACTTTATTCTTCTTTTTCAAGATTGCTGAGGCTATTCGTTTTCTTTATTGGTTCCATATAAATTTTTGGAATATTTCTTCTATATCTTTGAAGTATGTCATTGGTATTTTAATTGGTATTGCATTGAATTTTTAAATTGCTTTGGGTAATATTGACATTTTAATGATGTTTATTCTTCCTAATCATGAACACAGTATATGTTTCCACTTGTTTGTGTTTCTTGATTTCTTTTATCAATGTTTTATAATTTTCTGAGGTTAAATTTACTCCTAGGTACTTTATTTTTTTTGTTGCAATAGTGAAGGGGATTGTTTCCTTAATTTCTCTTTCTGACATTTCATTGTTCGTGTATAGAAATGCCTGTGATTTCTGTGTGTTAATTTTATATCCTGCCACCTTGCTGAATTCATTTATTAGGTCTAGTAGTTTCTTGACTGAGCCTTTAGGGTTTTCTATATACAATATCATATCATATGCAAGTAAAGATAGCTTTACTTCTTCTTTTCTAATTTGGATGCCTTTTATTTCTTTGTCTTGTCTGATTGCTCTGGCTAGAACTTCTATCACCACATTAAATAAGAGTGGAGAGAGTGTACAACCCTGTCTTGCTCCTGATTTAAGAAGGAAAGTCCTCAGTTTTATGCCATTTAATATGATGTTAGCTGATGGTTTATCATAAATGGACTTTATCATGTTGAGATATTTTCCTTCTATACCCATTTTTTTGAGTGTTTTAAACATAAAATTGTGTTGTATTTTATTGAATGTCTTTTCTGCATCTATTGATAAGATCATGTGGTTTTTTTTCTTTGTTTTGTTGATACGATGTATTACGTTAACCCAGTGGTTCTTAACCTGGGTTCTATCGAACCCTATGGATTCAATAAGTTGGTCTCAGGGGTTCGGAGAAGCCTCTGCCGTGGAGGCCAGAATAAATTAATAGCGTAATTTGTTGTGAGTTCAAGCACTTTGTTGGTTTTGTTCTTTGAGCAAGGTGATGCTCATGCACGGCTCATTTTGTGCACCAGTAAAAAAATATATACCTATGTCTTGAATTTGGAAAAAAAAATCATATTTTATTTATCACTAAAGAAGGGTTCGGTGAATGCGCATATGAAACTGGTAGGTTCGGTACCGCAAAAAAGGTTAAGAACCACTGTGTTAACCATGTTATGTATGTTGAACCATCCTTGAGATTCTGGGATGAATTCTACTTGATTATGATGTATTATTTTTTTCATATGTTGTTGTATTCGATTTGCTAGTATTTTGTTTAGTATTTTAGCATCTGTATTCATTAGAGATATTGGTCTGTAGTTTTCTTTTTTGGTGCCATCTTTGCCAGCTTTCAGTATGAGGGTTATGTTGGCTTCATAAAATGTGTTTGGAAGTATTGCTTCTTCTTCAATTTTATGGAAGACTTTGAGAAGAATAGGAACCAAATCTTCTTTGAATGTTTGATAGAATTCACTAGTATAGCTTTCTGGGCCAGCGCTTTTATTTTTGGAGACTTTTTAAATAATTTCTTCTATTTCCACCCTGCTTATTGGTCTGTTGAGGCTTTCTGCTTCTTCATGACTCAGTCTAGGAAGGTTGTATTGTTCTAGGAATTTATAAATTTTTTCTGGATTGTTGAATTTGGTGGCATATAGTTTTTCATAGTATTCTACAATAATTCTTTGTATATCTATGATATCTGTGTTGATTTCTCCTCTTTCATTCTGAATTTTGTTTATATGAGTCCTTTCTCTTTTTTCCTTGGTGAGTCTTGCCAAAGTTTTGTCAATTTTGTTGATCTTTTCAAAGAACCAGGTCCTTGTTTTATTAATTTTTTTCTATAGTTTTTCTCTTCTCTATTTCATTTATTTCTGCTCTGATTTTTATTATTTCCTTTCTTCGGCTGGTTTCAGGTTGTCTTTATTCTTTCTTTTTTTAGTTCCTTAAGGTGTGAAGTTAAGTGGTTTACTTGGGCTCTCTTGTTTGCTCATGTAGGCCTGAAGTGATATGAACTTCCCTCTTATTACTGTTTTTGTTGCATCCAAGAGATTGTGATATGTCATATTGTCATTTTCATTTGTCTGTATGTATCTTTTGATCTCTGCGCTTATTTCTACTTTGAACCACTCATTTTTTAAAAGTATATGGTTTAGTTTCCACATTTTTGTGGGTTTTTTTTCCCCTCTTTTTTGCAGTTGAATTCCAGTTTCAAGGCTTTATGATCAGAAAACATGCTTGGTACAATTTCCATTTTTCTGAATTTGCTGATGTTATTTTTGTGGTTCAACAGGTGGTCAATTCTTGAGAATGTTCCATGTACACTAGAAAAAAATGTATACTCTGTCACTTTGGGATGAAATGTCCTGTAGATGTCTATCATATCCAATTGCTCTAGTGTTTTGTTTAAAGCCAATATTTCTTTATTGATTTTCTGTTTGGATGAACGATCTTGAGCCACCAGTGGTATATTGAGGTCTCCAAGTATGATTGTATTTTTGTCAGTATTTGTTTTTAGGTCAGTCAGTAGCTGTCTTATACATTTTAGTGATCCTTGGTTTGGTGCATATATATTAAGAAGTGTTATGTCTTCTAGATTCAGTGTCCCCTTAATCATTATGAAATGACCATTTTTGTCTCTTATTACTTTTGCTGTCTTATAGTCAGCATTGTTAGATATGAGAATTGCTACACCTGCTTCTTTTGGATGTTGTTTTCTTGGAGTATTGTTTTCTAGCCTTTCACTTTGAATTTGCTTTGATCCTTGTTGCTTAGATGTGTTTCTTGTGGGCAACATACAGTTGGATTTTCTTTTTTAGTCCATTCTGCTACTCTGCGTCTTTTTATTGGTGAGTTCGATCCATTTACATTTAGTGTAATTATTGATACTTGAGGGTTTTCTATTGCCATTTTATGTATTGCTTTCTGTCAATTTTGTATCTTATTTGATTCTTCTCTTTTGTTTTTCTGTCATTTGTTTTTGTTTGGTTGTAATCCATACTTCTTTCCTCTGTTACTTCCTTTTTCAAGTCACGTGCTTCTGTGGTTTTTTCAGGGATGGTTACCATTAAGTAATGAAAAGGGTTTCTACCATGTTCATTATTGTACACTATCTTATGAGTGCTTCTGCACTATGTTATCCTTTCCTTCTGTTAATCTTTGTCTTCTCCCCTTTATTGTTTTTGTTGTCACAGTTTAAATTTGATTTTATTGTGCTCTTGGTGGAGCTTTCACTTGTGGTTTTGTTTTGTTTTGTTCTTTGTATCTAGTTGGAAAACCCTCTTTAGTATATCCTGAAGTGGGATTTTTCTGATGCTATATTCCCTCATCTTTTCTGTGTCTGTGAATATTTTTATTTCTCTTTCATATTTGAAGGATAGCTTTAATGGGTATAGTATTCTTGGTTGGAAGTTCCTCTCTTTCAGAACTTTAAATATTGGGGTCCACTCTCTTCTAGCTTGTACAGTTTCTGCTGAGAAATCTGATGATAATCTAATAGGCCTTCCTTTATATGTTGTATTCTTCTTTTCCCTGGCTGCCTTGAGAATTTTTTCTTTTTCATTGGTTTGTGCCAATATCATTATGATGTGCCTTGGAGTAGGTTTGTTGGGGTTAAGGTAACTCTGTGTTCTATTTGCTTCTTGAATTCGAGGCTTTAGTTCTTTCCACAGGCTTGGGAAATTCTCATCTATTATTTGCTTGAATATGTTCTCCATTCCATTTTCTCTCTCTTCTCCTGATATATCTACTATTCTTATGTTACTCTTTTTGATGGAGTCAGACAATTCCTGTAGGGCTTTCTCATTTTTTTTTAATTCTTGAGTCTCTCTCTTCTCTCTGTTGTGCCTCAAGTTGCCTGTTTTCTATGTCACTAATCCTCTCTTCTATCTGGCCTGTTCTTTTAGCTAAGCTGTTACCTCATTTTTCAGTTCATGAATTGAGTTTTTCATTTATGTTTTATTTGTTTTTATAGTTTCAATTTCTTTGCTAATATATTCTTTGTGATCATTGAGTTTTCTTCTGAGCTCCCTAAATTGTCTTTCTGTGTTTTCTTGTATATATCTGAGTATTTTTAGGATTTCTATTTTAAGTTCTCTGTCATTTAACTCCAAGGTTTCCAATCTATTAAAATTTTTTTCTATAGATTTTTCCTCATCTATCTGTGCTACCTATCTGTCTTTTGTATCCATGATATTCAATTTCCTTTTCCTTAATGGAATCTGAGGGTAACTTTGTTAATAACACTATGTGAATTAATAAAAATTAAAAGAAAAATAGACAGTAGAAAAGACAATAAAATATTTTAGAAAAACTATTATTATTATTATTTTTGCTTTCCCTCCCTCTTTGAGAAAATACCATGAAAAACTGAGAATTATATTGTGCTAAATGGAACAAAGACTACCTATAACAGGGGGCCTGAGTTGGGGAAAAGTGATTGAGGGGCAAAAAAGCAAGTAGGGACTCACAAAATGCAAATAAAGGAAAAAATTTGGATCAAGAATAAAATAATTTGCTTGTAAATGATGGTCAAAGGAGAGATATAGTGAAAGGGATAAGAAGGAAACAAGAAAAAGAAAAACAACTATTGTATTAAGTGGAACAAAAACTACATAGAATGGAGAGACTGGGTTTGGGGGAATGATAATGAGTTAAAAAGCCAAGTAAAAAGCACACAAAATGCCACAAACAAAAATTTGAATCCAAAATAAAAAAGTTTGTTCATGAGTAGGGATCCAATGAGAGGAAAGTGATAGAGAAAAGAAGAAACAAAGAAAGAGTGAGAGAAAAGAAAAAGGAGAAAAAGAGAGAGAGAGAAAAAAAGAGAGAGTTAAGGGTTTTGGACTGTAACCCTCATAGAAAGAAAAAAAAAGGGAAATGTAACACTTCTGGATAATGTAGTTCAAGATGAAGAGAAAAAGAATAAGACGAACAGACGATAAAAGGACTAAGGTGGAAGAAAGAAAAATAAATAAAGATACGAAGATGAAAGAAACAAAAAAAAAGTGAAAAAAGTTAGAAAGCCTATGGATTTTTCTTGATTTTGAGAAGTTATCATCTTCCTTTTTCTTTCCTCTCCCTCTTCCTGTTCGGTGTCACTGAACCCCAGGCTCTGCCCGTGTGGCACGCTTAGGTAGAGATTTGCAGTTGATGTGTCGCTATGGTGATGACATATACTAGGCCTCAGTCTCATTGGTAGTCAGGTCTTGATAGTATTTGCAAGCTCCCCCACAATGGGAGAGTGTTTTCTTGGAGCCTCTCTCCTTCCTGAATTAGCAGCCTGGTAATCCAGCTATGAGGTTGCGGCTGCCACTGCCTGGAGAATAAGAGGCTCAAAGAGCTGGCAAATCCCTATTCTATCCCCACTCAGTGCAGAGCTCTGGGTAAGGCTCTGTCAGTCAGAGCCACCAGTGTAATCAGACAAGGCTGTGAGCTAATTGCTCTCAAGGTTTCTTTCTATGAGCCTTCAGCCTTGTCCAGTATGCCTCAGCACTCTGTGGGACTACTCTCTCCAGGCTTTTTGCACTTTGTAACCTGTCTTGGCTGGGAAGAAGATGCCCTAGTTGCTGCCTGCAGAACAAGACATCTTAAAAGCTGCCAAGTCCCTCTATTTAGCGCACAGCCCTGAGTATGAAAGCTCTGCTAATCAGAGCCACCAACGTAAGCAGGTTTTTCACCTTGTATCAGCTGACTGGAAGTTGCCCCCGTCCCTACGTGCAGAGCAAGAGGATCTAAAAATATCACATCTCTTGTCTTAGATTGCTGAGCTGAGAGAGATCTTGTCAGCCACGTAAGCCAGTTGGGTGGTGAGCAGATTGTGAGTTAAGCTAATTTCAGCAATTGGATCTTTAGATCTGCTCCAGAGACTGTCTGCAAGCTGCCTGTGCGCCCTTCCCCCCAGCACTTTCATATCCCCCCCCCCCATGCTAGCCTGAATGGCTGCTGGAGGCGCCCCGCCCGTCGGAGATGACCAATATACAGACTCAATACAGTATTCTACGGCCTCCGAGTGGGCAACTTCTGTAGTGAAGGAACCCTTTAAACCGGAAGAGAAGGACTTGAAGGTTCTGGCATATCTGAAGGATAATCTATGGGTACAAACCGGAGAATAACAGTCTTTGGTCTTTCCAACCCTAAATTTACACTATGTCCAGCTGTCCAAAAATGAGATTTAAACGTCCACCCTCCTGCCAGTAAGAAAACAAAACAAGTAAAAGCTGCAAGTCAACTGAGATTAAGCCCTGCCACCATGGTGTGCTAGTAAAGATTTACAATGGAAATATCCTTCATATAACTCAGAGAAACAGAAAAAATATATGAGTTTGTATGGTAGGGCCCATTCCTGTCAAAGGAGCAACAGGCTTCTCTAAAGATCCAATTTGTGGGTAAAACAATATAACCCCAATAAATTCAACAAAAATATAAATCCAACTCTCTTGGACAAAACAGACATTTCTCTCGATGGAGTCTGCAGTAAAACTTTTGTTGATCAACCAAGTACATACCTTGAAATAGTTGTTGTATGTCAAAAAGGCATATTGTCTTCCTAAGCTATGTTGACACGGCTAATGATGTTGGTCTCTGCATACGTATGTGCACATTATGGCGTGTTATAAAGAAGTGTAGAGAGTCTAAAGTCTGATGATCCTGTTAAGAAAAAAAACACATATAACAATTTTTTAGGAAGTTTCAATTTTTTAGGAAGTTTTCTGACCTACTAATTAAACTGTAAACTCTACAAAAATAACCAGGCATATTTTCTCTGCCTTTCTCATCCCAGAAAATAAGCCAGTGCATGACATAGAGTAAAAATGCTAAATAAATAATTTGAGTAGAATTTTTTAATTATTGTTTTTCTAATTTACAATTATTTCATTGAATCAATCTGGCATTTGGCAAAGGATCAATTAAAGACCATAATATATATTGGGTAGAGATGTACTGTTAATTTTATTAGTTTGGGTGAAAAAGCCAGAAACGTTTTAATGTCCCTAGTTAGAGGTAATATTTTATTTCTGCAAGATAACATGAAACATTATCTGGACTAATTCATGAAGTTTACAAACAATGACTGGTAGTACTTTTATCTACATATTGCTTAGATCCTTCCAGAAGCCTTCATTCTTCAAGGGAAAAAGGCACATTATTCACTGAGAAGTGTGCAGAATTATAGGCTGGTAATCCTGTGACAGTACCAGGCTCTCTGACTGAACTTGAAACTTAGGCTATCATTCTATAGCACTAATCCTCATTTTTTAAAATTAAGAAGAATGCTGAAAACAGCAGCGATGTGCTGATTACACAGCATAACTTGTAAAAATGTTAGATCTGTGCATCATATGTGCTAAATAAATACTATCTCCACTCCTCTCTTGTCCACATTTTTTAAAAACTTCCCTTGGGAGTTTCACTGACTAGAGAGCAGAATAGGTTCCCAGAGGAACCAACCTCCTACAGATAACAACTATAACTCTGGGCAAAATATAAAACAAGTGACCTACCTCTAGGCTCTGTGAAATGAACAAAGTTAGGAAGAGTCTGGAGTGAGTCAAACTTGAAAAAAGATTCTAACATACTGTCAGTGCATGATTGGATTAAAGGAGGGCGACGGTGCCAGTGTGATGCCAATCAGCTAAATCTGTTTGGAATGTATTCTGTTTTGGACTGAGGGGGAAATTCCAAAGAAGAAAGGGATTTACAGAAAATAGGGCTCCAAGTTCTGTGGCAAATTTCCCATGTTTCTCTCTGATTCCTGAACCACATGTTAATACTTCAAAAAGATCAACCAAGTAAAATAGCCCTAGAGCAGTGGTTCTTAACCTGGGTTGTATCGAACCCTAGGGGTTTGATGAGTTGGTCTCAGGGGTTCTGAGAAGCCTCTGCCACGGAGGCCAGAATAAAGTAATAGCGTAATTAGTTGTGAGTTCATGCACTTTGTTGGTTTTGTTCTTTGAGCAAAGTGATGTTCATGCACGGCTCATTTTGTGCACCAGTAAAAAAACATATACCTATGTCTTGAATTTGGAAAAAATAATCATATTGTATTTATCACTAAAGAAGGGTTCGGTGAATGCGTATATGAAACTGGTGGTTTGGTACCTCAAAAAAGGTTAAGAATCACTGCCCTAGAGCTATTAAGAATGATGAAAAGATCCCTACAGATTTCTTAAACAATAAAATGGCAAGATAATATTTTAAACAAGGTTATGTCGACAAGTTCAATAACTTAAAGAAAATGAACAAAATCTTTCAAAAATGTGACAAAATTGATAAAAAATGAAACTAAAAATCTGAATAGCCATATCTGTATTGAAGAGATTGAATTTGGTATTAGAAAAATGTTACCAAAAACATGCCAACCCCAGACTTTTTTTTTGAAATAGATGGCAAATTCTATTAATCATTCAAGGAATAAATAACCTCAATCTTATACATAAACATTCATAGAATAGAGAAGAAGAAACTTCCAAATTCATTTGATGAAGCCATCATAACATTAATATCCAAAACTTGACAAAAAAATTTATAACAGAAAATTACAGACTAATACACATCAAGAACACAAGCAAGAATTTTAAGAAAATACTAGCAAGCTAAATTCAATGACATATTAACATGACAGCATTTCATGATTAATAGAGCTTGTCTGCCCCCCCAAAAAAGTTGGGTAAATATTTGAAAGTCAATTAAAATAATTCACCATTTAACAGAAGAACAACTCATGACAATAGCTTCAACAAAAGCATCTGACACATATCAACACCCAGCACCCATGAAATATACAGACTTCCAGAAAATTAGGAACAGAAGAAACTTATTCTATTGCATAAGGAAGATGTACAAAAAATTTGTAGCTAACATCAGAATTAATGGTTTAATATTAAGTGATTTCCAATCATATTGAAAATAAGGCAAATCGGTTTATTCTCATAATTTCTATTCAGCAATTTCCTGGAATTCCAAGTGTTACCAATAATGTAAGAAAAAAATTGCAAGGATTAGAAAGGAAATTATTTTTCTTATAGAAGACATAAATCTACACAGAAAATTCTAAGAGCTCTAAAAAACAATACTAGGATTAAGACGTGCATTTAGCTATTTCAAATGATGTAATAAGATAAATGAATCCAAAGAGTCCATATTGTTGAAAATATCAGTTCTCGCCAAATTGGCCAATAAGGTCAATCGAATCTTAATTATAATTCTAGCAGTCTTTGTACTTTGGATAAATTGAATAAATAATGCAAAATGTATGTGGCAATACAAATGAGCTAGATTCTCTAAAGAAAATTTAAAAAGAAAGAAAAATATAGGAGGAATTATACCTGCCAAATTCAACTCTTGTTATCTTCCTATAAAGTTACAATAAACATGGCAGAACAAGGCTAAACATATGGGTCTATGTAACAGAACGTGTGTGTGTGTGTGTGTGTGTGTGTGTGTGTGTGTGTGTGTGTGTGTACAATATGCTTTCAATATAGTTGTCGTGGTAATTCATTAGCAAAAGAACGTTTTTTCAACAAACTCTGAATGGAAGAATTGTCTCTTCATATGGAATGAGAAATGATAGTACAGATAGAATGGTGTTACCAGAGGGCTGGGGGGAGGACTAAAAAGGATTAGGAGGGTCAAATAAATGGTGACAGAAGGTGACCGGGCTTTGGGTGGTGCGCCACAATGAAGTACACAGATTTGTATTATAAAGTTGTAAACCTGAAATGTATATAATGTTATCAACCAATTTTACCTCAATAAATTGAATTTTAAAACATAATAATATTTGCCTTTACCTCACACCACACATAAAAATTAATTAAAACTTGACCGTGGCCCTAAGGATAAAAGTTAAAATTATAAATCTAAGAGTAAATATTGCAGATGATCTCTGTGAAAAGAGAAGAGGCAATTTCTTAAAAGCTAAGGACAACATATTTTAAAAGCGCGGTTTGGAATTCATCAAAATCAAACCTGTTTTGTTTTTTTTTTTTTTCAAAAATTACCATTGGAAATGTTTAAGGGTAAGTCACAAAGTGGGAAAACATGTTTGTAAAACCAGTGCTGACAAAACTTACTCAAGACAGAACACCCAATATGAAAAATGGGCAAATGATTTAAATTGAGATTCAGGACATACTATGCTGAAAGATGGCATTATTGCATAGGAAATATTTTAAACTGAAGGAATTTGAGAAAAATTCTGTGCAGCAAGGACTGTCTGATCTTCCCCAGAAGGTCAGACAAGCCCTCCACAGACCTAGAGGAAGGGAATGGCCTTATCTCCAAGATGCCTAGAACATTCTGCACAGGCCCCATTGTGCTGTCTACTCCTCCTACCTCATATCCCTTTCATGCTATCCCCTTTTTCCAAAACTCTCCAAACATGGCATTAAAACACTCTGATTTAACTTCTTTGGCTCTTCACTTCCTTATGAGAACTCTTATGTTGCATAAAACTGATAACAAATAAATGCATGTGCTTTTGTTTCCTTTTGTTACCCTGTCCCATGTGACAGGGCCCCTAGCCACGAACTTGGAAAGGCAGAGGGGAAAGATGGATTCCTTCCATACAGACACTATACAAGCGAAGAGAAATAACTGGACAATAAGGTCCCCCAAATAAATTCAACAACATTAAGCATTGGAGACATATCAATTCAAACCACAAAAGCATTCTACTACATACCTAAGGGGTGCTGGAGGTACCAAATGTTAGCAAGAACACTGACTTGAATTCTCAGAATGTTGGCAGAAATATAAAACGGTAACGGCACTTTAAAAAACTCTCTGGAAGTGCACAGTCACAATATGATCCATATTTCAAAGAGAAACAAAAGTATGTGCTGATATAAAATCTTGCATGTGATAATTAGAACAGCTCTATCTTTAATAACTCACAACTCTGAATGTCGCAAATGTCATTCAGGTGTAATGGACAGGCCACCTGTGATCTGTTTTCTCCAGAGAAAAATGGGAGGGAAGGAGAGAGGGAGGGTGGTCTGAAAATAATTAGTAGCTTTATTTATGCTAATTTATAATTTATATTTTTATAGGACAGATCTTAAATACGCATTTTTATAATATCTCTTCCCTCTTATTTACTCTGATTTTCTTAAGGCAGTAATGACATTCTGCTATTTTTAAAAAACCTATTACCCTGAAAACAGTATTATTAAAGAATATACATGCAAGCATTCATGTATCCACACACACACACACACACACACACTCATATAAAAAGTATCCCTCCACAGCCTGACCTGTGGTGGCGCAGTGGATAAAGCATCGACCTGGAACGGTGAGGTCGCCAGTTCAAAACCCTGGGCTTGCCTGGTCAAGGCACATACGGGAGTTGATGCTTCCTGCTCCTCCCCCCTTCTCTCTCTCTCCCCTCGCTAAAATAAATAAATAAAACCTTAATAGATAAATAAATAGGAATCCCTCCTGCTCCCTTCACTTCTGCATGCAGGTAGGGAACTGTTTAAAACACACATGGTAAGAATGATGACCATCACCCTCTTCTGGGTGCTTAGACATTTATACAGCACTAATGCTACCGTTAAAATTAACACAACCCTTATGGAATCATTATTGGTCTATTCACTTTATGTTCCTCGGTTGCAGTTTGCACCATCTGCATGTTCAGCGTTCAGTTGGAGACCTAGGTGCATCGCGTTTTATTCCCAGAGGTAAAACCAAAGCACCTGGAGAAGCCGGGATCATTATTGAATGTTTTAAAAGTACCTGTGTACAAGTGCTAATGTTGCCTGATTCTCTCATTATATCATTTTGCCTAGTTTCTTTTCTTCTTTAATAAAAAAAAAATCCATACAAGCTAAAAAAGTGAGTATTTCTGCGCTGAAAGTATACGATAAAGTCTATCACACAGACTGCTAAGCACTGCAAAATGTATTTTTACCCTTATTTATTATTAATAGAAATGACAAAAATAACTACAATGTATTGATCACCAAACCTATGACCACCATTGTGGCAAGAGCTTGATATCATAGCATATTCTCATTCTGGTATATGTCTTATTCCTACAGACGCAGAGACTGGTGTCCAGAGGAAAGTGTGAGTTGCTCAAGGTCCCAGAGCAAACAAGTGGCTGAAGGGAGATTTAAATGCTGACTCTATTCACCTGCTCTGCATTTCAAAGCCAAAGTTCTAATTCCAGGAGAACTACTTATAAATAATTTCTTTTCTTCCTCCTTCAACCCTCTCTCCGTATCACCCACCCTCTCCCTTTCCTCATCTCAGACATTATTCCATGCTGGCGAGATCAAAGGAAAAGCCTATATTGTGGATTTAATAGAGACTCTCTAAGACACACTGGGTTTTCTGTGGGTTGTCAAGAGGAAATAGTTTAAGTTGAGAAAAAAAAAGGAAAAAGAAAAACGGAGCCCAGAGGTGAGTGTGGACATAGAACATACAGGAAGAGAGAACAATCCAATTTGGTCCGAGCATAAAATTGATCAGGGATTATACAGGAAGATGGGGCCATTTTGGAACTACCCCATCACTAACTTTGGCCTGGAGACTTGATGCATGCGTGGGTTTGGGTAATACTCTTATTCCAGCTCCTCTTGAAAGTCAGGTCAATGACGTGGAGTGGAACGCTCGCTGGTAAATCGCATTCTAGTGAGAAAAACAAGCCAATAAATAATTTGTTTTGCAGTAGCTTCAGTACACTTCCTTCTAAGTAAGGTCCCACCTCTATTTATGGCCAGAGCTTGCCTCTCCTGATAGGTGGGTTTAAAAAAGGAAGTGGGCCCTTGCCGGTTGGCTCAAAGGTAGAGTGTTGGCCCAGTGTGTGGAAGTCCCGGGTTTGATTTCCAGCCAGGGCACACAGGAGAAGCGCCCACCTGCTTTTCCACCCTTCCCCCTTTTCTTCTCTCTGTCTCTCCCTTCCCCTCCTGCAACCAAGGCTCCATTGGAACAAAGTTGGTCCAGGTGCTGAGAATGGCTCCATGGCCTTCACCTCTGGTGCTAGAATGGCCCAAGTCGCAATGGAGCAAGAGCCCCATATGGGCAGAGCCCCTGGTGGGTATGTCAGGTGGATCCCGGTTGGGTGCTTGAGGGAGTCTGTCTCTCTGCCTCTCTGCTTCTCACTTCGGAAGAATACAAAAAATAAAAAATAAAAATATAAAAAAGGAAGTGAACAGGAGGCATATTATAGCAGTGAAAGAAATATGTTAAAAAGAGAAGAACAATGCTTACCAGTGTTCGTATAAAATTTTAGAAGAATGGAAGCAATAACTAGTGAAGATGTCCAGAGATCCTTCTGAAGGCTATGTGCCTTAATATGAGGTGCTTCTTTTTAAGAAAAGGAAAACTATAATTCATATTAATATTTATCTTCAATAAACTGACCATCAATCAATGGGACCTATAAAGTTCCATATTTGATTTCCTTACATATGAGTTTGTTAATAGCCTGAACCATGGAGAGTCTGAATATTATCATGGTGACATCATTATATTTGAAATTATCTATTCTCTTTTTCTTTTCTCCCTCCGACTCAGCCTTCCTTTCTTCCTCCCTCCCTCCCTTCCTCAATTCCTCCCTTTTGCCCTCCCTTCCTTTTTGATTTCTTAAAGAATATAATCTTGACAATGATTCTAGAAATGAGAACAGGAAGGTGAGATGGTAAAGAACTTAACAGGAAATCTCAGCACTCTGGATTTAAACTTTGAAATACGCTGCTCCATTTTTGGATGTCCTAGATGATGTACTGAAATTTAGCATGTCTTAGTTTCCTCTATTAATAAGGCAGATAAATATTAATTACCCTCTGCCAGTCATTCTCCATCACCTCCATCCTCGTCAAAATTGTCTGAGGTAAGTACCATTATCTCCCCATTTTACAGAAGAAAAAAATAAGCCATAGTGAGGTCATATTACCCCAAAGTGATAAATCTGAGATGTTAAACAAGGTCGCTGTCTTAAATTGCTTATTCCAATCAGAAGGTCAGAATCACATAATGGTACAAGGAGTTGCCTTTGGTATCACTCAGATGTGGGCATTAACAACTTTTTAGTTTACTGAATCAATTTTTAAAAATACACCACACTAATTATTTCTTACGCATCAAATGAAGTATTGGAGGAAAACTCTCTACGATTTGTCAGCCCTGGTGATAAATGGAGATATAAAATGCTAGCTGCCCTCCAAGTGCGATACAATTTCCAAGAGCAGATATGATTAAACAGTTGGAGGATAAATTACACAAACACAATTTGGTGGACATTTCCTTATTCTGTTGACCCTGCTGGGACACAAATGATCGCTTTCCGTTCAGCTAACTGTGCAGTTGCAAAGCTTTCAGCCTTTGTTGACATGATAGGCAGAAAGCTTCACTGTCAAAACAAAGCTACAATCTATCAAATGGTTTTAACCCTAGCCATTTACAGAAAAAAAAATCGATAGTGTGGCTAGAAAAAATGCCTGTTGGGAAGCCGGAGGCAAAAATCACCTCTTCTTAAATGAGAAAATACATGACAAAGACATCGCTTAAAATTATAAATGAAAATGCCTTTGGCAACTTTGGAAGTAAAGCAGCAAACTGTATTTCTGAGTGGGAGTGCATGCTATTTTTTTTTTTTTTTTTTGGAATTAGAAGTATTAAATATGACCAAAAAGATGATGATAAATTTCTTTTATTTATTTTTTTTAATTCAGTGAGAGGAGAGGAGGAACAGACAGATTCCTGCATGTACTCTGACTTGGACCCACCCAGCAAACCCACTAAGGGATAATGCTCTGCCCATCTGGGGCATTGCTCTGTTGCTCAGCAACCAAGTTCTTCTTAGCAGCTTAGGTGGAAGCCATGAAGCCATTCTCAGCACCTGGAGCCAACTTGCTCCACTCAAGCCATGGCTACAGGAAGGGAAGAGAAAAAGAGAGAGAGAAGCAAAAGGGGAGGGCTGGAGAAGCAGATGGGTTCTTCTCCTGTGTGCCCTGACCAGGAATCAAACTCGGGATATCCACATGCTGAGGCAACACTGTACCACTGAGCCAATCAGCCAGGACTATATAATAAAAATTTGTTGATGGCAACACCTCCGCATGGGATGGTGAAATGAACTCGAGTGTATTGATAATTTACCAGGTTGGTTCTATTTATATCTTTATAACATCCTTCAGAGAAAGGTGGCTATAACATGTTCATTTTTACAGAACAGGCACTAAAGAATATAACTTGGCCAAGTCACAGGACAAGTCATTGGAGAAACACAAGAATCAAACTCAGGTGGCGTCAATGTCAATTGACGCCAATGCCATTACATATCACGCCAAGCAGTATCTTTCAGATAAGAGACTTCTGAGTCATCATTTCATTTAATGTTCATAATGGTCTTGTAGAATATATATGATCAATACAAACCTGTAGGAAAGCAGCATTTCAGAGGGATTGGCTTTGCCGAATGATACAGCTAATAACACGTCAAAAAATCACACTGACCCAGGAGGTAATTGTTTTTTTCTTCCCATTACTGCTCTGACTCACTATTTTTTATGTTGTTAGGAAATAATTATTCCTCTCTGAAATACACACAGACTATGAAAACCTACTACTCGTAAGATATTTAGGCTAGCATGAAGTTTAATTCATCATAGTTTTCAAATCCCTTAACAATTTCAAAGCCTTTCCAAAGAACTTTCTTCTACATTTGCATTCTTTTCAAAGAAACCTCTCATGTGATTAGTGCTTTGTCTCCAAATGACAAGTTGCAAATGAGGCATTTTCCTTGAAAATATTTTTTAACTTGAGGAAATAATTTATCCAAGCAGGGAACCCTCCTCTCTGACCCAACACCTTAGAACCAGGGACTTTCATCACTAAGCAATACTTCCCTGCATTTAAAAGAAATACCACACACACAAAAAAAATAAATTAGCATTGCCTGATTTATACTTGAAGTACAGAGAAAAATGTTATTATTCTAAAGCTCTACTATCTTGCTGGAGTGAGTAATCACAGGTGATTCTATGCCTCTGGCATTTTCCCTGGACTTATACACTGACCTTGAATTTAAAAAGGGTATCCTTTTTGTTATTTATTGAATTTTAACCTTAATGGAAATGTTGGACAGTGAGGAGATGGGTACAGACGATGGCATGGAAACATTCTTGCCACATGGCTAATTGAATGACACAAGAGAAATTCATTTTTGACCCACGGAACCCCTTTCATGGTGACGATGGTCATAAGCTAAAGTGACCAGACGTCCCATTTTGGTGGGACAGTCCTGATTTTTAATGATTTGTCCTGCATCCCGCAGCATTTTAAAAAAGTCCCGATTTTTGGAAAGAATGCATGAAAAGCTAGGGAATGGCGGGAAAACGGGAAGGAAATACACGGTTTACTGCGGGGAGATCCCGCCTCGACCTGGAAGCAGCCGCACTGCCGCAAGAGCTGGCTGCCCCGTGCGGGCTCCCAAAACAAAGAACTTCGGGCAGGACGTACCTGCTGGGGCTGCGACTGTCAAGTCCCCTAACTATCCATAGGTCCGTGTCCTGGACGCTGGCGTGTGGTTCCGGGCTGTGCGAGGCGCGAGCCGCTCGGTCTCCAGTGGGCGGCGGGGCTGGATGCGGGGAGTGTGGCCACCAAAGGACGAGTCCATATTTCACAAATGAGAAATATGCCAAAGAATAAAATAATACTATACATAATTTTTTTAATGTATTATATTTGTAAATTGTACTTATGTTGAAATTTAAAAATATATATTACAATACTATTTTTGCATTCTATGAAAATTTTTTTTGCTCCATATAGACCAAATTTTTAATCAAGAACTACCCCCCACCCCCCACCCCCGTCAATGGTGTCCCGCTTTACCAATTTTAAAATCTGGTCACCTTATCATAAGCAGGCACATCCCCTCAGAACACCAACCAGAAAAATTTCACTTTCCAGAAGCGAGCTGTGTGTATCACCTCCCTTACAATGCTTGCAAAAACAAAGTTACACTGTATTGTAAGTTTCAGAGTCTTTCCTTGCTTTTTGGAATATTTTCAATTACAGTAGATATTTGTAAGTTATTGCTGACGTCCACGTCTGATGAAACTGGCGCTGGTGTGGTTCTTGATGTTGGAGTGTGAGCAAACCAGATGTCACTCCTGATATCATGGAACCCCCAAACAAGTGATCCTGCATTTCTTCCTCTGAAAGAAATTGGATAAATTGATATTCATGGCAATCATTTTTATTCAAGAACTAAGCACAGAAGAGATTATTCCCCAGTTCCATAAGAAGTTTGTGCTACCTCAGCCCTGGCCAGTTGGCTCAGTGGTACAGCGTTGGCCTGGCATGGGGAAGTCCTGGGTTTGATTTCCTGCCAGGGCACACAGGAGAAGCGCCCATCTGCTTTTTCACTTTTTCACCTTTCCCCCTCTCCTTCCTCTCTGTCTTTCTCTTCCCCTCCCACAGCCAAGGCTCCATTGGAGCAAAGTTGGCCCAGGCGCTGAGGACGGCTCCATGGCTTCCGCCTCAGGCGCTAGAATGGCTCTGGTTGCAAGAGAGCAACTACACAGATGGGCAGAGCACCGCCCCCTGGTGGGCATGCCGCGTGGATCCCGCTCGGGCACATGCGGAAGTCTGTCTGACTGCCTCCCTGATTCTAACTTCAGAAAAATAAAAAAAATTAAAAAAAAAGAAGTTTGTGCTATCTCTATTTACTGATATATCCTTTTAATCTCAGTATCAGTTTGTAATTATTATTTTTGTTTATTTAGCTGACTTCCAAATCAGTCCAATCTCTTAGAAAGAAATTTAATTCTGAAAACCTGGGAATCATTTAAAATCAGTATTGTCTCCCTGGATGTGGCACGTCTACCCTTTTTCCCCAGGGGCTATGACTAGCATGGTCAAGGTGGTTGGCATCTACAGACCAGTGAAGAAAACGTTATTCATAATACTTGTTGAAGACCATATTCACGGGGTCTACCATAGTAGGTCATGATAGGGACCACGGCCAAAGGGTCTTGCACTGAAGGAGAGAGATTGGGCTCAACTCTGACTACAGCTTGAGCAAGGGAGGATATATAGCCAAGAAGCAAGAGTGGGGGTCAGCAGACAGAAAATGCCTACGAAAACCTATCAGAGGTAAAGGGGGGGGGGGGGGTTCTGGATAAACAGAGCCAAGGGGAGTCTTGCTTACGGTCAGCCAGAGTGATTAGACATCACCTGTCGGGCAGCGGAGGACAAAGAATACAGTCAGATATGGAAAGTGAGAAGCTACTAAAGACGAGATTCTGACTAAAGCAATATAGCAGCATGTGTGCTAAAACCGGAAAATGCAGAGACAGACACGGAAGGGCAGGAAGAGCTCAGAGGAACCGGACTAGTTTGATGACAGAGAAAATCTTTCTCAAAACAAAACACTTCTCCCCAGTATTTTTACAGTTGTAAACTGCAGAATAATTAAGACTTTCTAAGGAAGGATCGTGAATTCTTAAGGACTAGATTGTGAGAACTGCTCTGTTATTGGTTTTTTTTTATGCTGTTAAATTTTTTTTTTTTTTTTTGCTGTTAAATTTTTTCAAAGTTTCTGTTGAGCTTGGTTAATTCTCCTATTTCATTTGTGTGCTATCATTTATATATTTTTTTTAAAAGGTGCATTCTCCAATTCACAGCCATGGATAAAAACCTTTTAAGCACCAGCAGAAGTTGGAAGGGGACCCTGATTTTTCTCAATCTTCAAAGGAGCTGCTGGTTGACCTAATCTCTTTATCTCTTCCACACCCTCCATGCCCTTTGCATCTGATAGGGCAGACATAACCAAAGCCATCAGGCATGGCCATTTGCAGTGACTTATTTCATTCCTCATTTTAAAAAAAAATGAACTCACTTTGTTTTATAAAGCTACAGACAAGAGTCTGGGCTCTAGGCATGGGTGTGACCATACCCTAAGAGTATGCCACGCCTGCCAACGGGAAGAACCTAAGTCAATGACATCATTCTAGCTGAAAGCAGGGCTTGGATTAAAAAAAAAAAAGGGGGTCCAGAAAGACTTCTAACTATTCAAGGTACTGCTACAAATAGAAAACAAACAAACAGAAAACCAAACCCACAGGAGCTAGTGTCCTTGAATTCCCTTGAATGTTTGTCAAACAGCTACTTACACAGGTCTGTAATGTGTATTATTTACTATATTTGTGTATCTTCTAGATTATTGAAGGTGATAGCTAAACAGTAATGACCCTTCCCTCCTCCAAGTACGAGAAATAAATGGGACCAGTAATGGGGGTGGGGTAAAAGTTTTAAAAGAAATACTAAGAGTAAAGGATGAAAGAAAAATTCCTGGGGATTAAAAGGGAAATAGCTACTATTAAAATCTTAAAACTGATGTCTCTCTTCAAATATGAGACTCAATCTGATAAGAGTTCCAGGGAAGGGAAGAACCAGTGGACAAAAGCAAGCATAAGTACTTCAATTTCTCTCTCTCTCTCTGTGTACACATATATTATAAAATGTAAAACATGTATATGCGAAGACCACACGTGCTCACATGTTAGGACGTACAGCTTGGATGATGAAGCTTTTCTGGGAGGTCTGATTTTCATTCTCTCATCCTTGCATAAATAAGCATATTGGAAATACGGAAGAGGTCACGCACACTGTGCTATCACTGGCTTGACATTATATAAGCACGGGCTGAGTGTGGACAGGTAATGGACAGAGTCTGCTTTTGCCAGAAAAGGAACGAGACTGCAGAGTGGAGTCAGAAACGTGGACAGGTGTTCTCCCACGGCGTCCATGCCGGCTTAGCAGAAGTGCTGACTGCATCTCCAGGCGCTGTAGATTTCTACCTTAAAAATAAATTTGCATCCATTTGCCACAGGGCACAGAGGAGAGGGGACCGGGCCAGGGGGATTTCCAAGCGAAGACGCTCAGGCACCACAGACGAGAAGATGTGCAGGAGGTAAAACGCAATTTGGAGAGAAGAAAAAATCATATAAGATTGGATCTTTTCAGTATAATTTTCTGAAAATGCAATTTGTAACAAGTTATATTGTCTGTCAAAGAATCCCCACTGCCCTTCTAATGTGCTTTTTAGTATCTGAAACAGAAAAGCACATCAGAATACATCATGTGCAAACCATGGCATTAAACAGATTAGAAAAGCGAAATGTCATACAGGACCGTGGTCGGCTCCAGCGCAGTTAATTTAGTAGCGACGCAGAGATTCGCCGCAGGAAGCAGTTTCTCTGCTTATGCACCCTACAGCTAAAATACCTTGTATACCTTTTTTTGAAGGAACAATAACTTTGCTGAGGTGATAAATTTAAGGCGTGTGTGGTTTTCGGATGGCACTTCAGCTAAATTATTCCTGGACTGGGCCGCGTATTGAGATCCACAGATGTTAGTGCAGGCAGACAACTTCTGCGTTAGCTCCATCCTCGAAAATCCTCAGGCTTGAACGCTTTCTTAGGCTCACTGGGTACTACCTATTCCGATGAAATCCATTTCTGGAATAGGACTACCATCTTGTCATTGACCTCTGGCTCTGCTTAGTATTATCTTCTTAAGGTATTTCGTTTTTACATTGTCTTATGGTTAATGCACCACACACACACACACACACACACACGCACGCACACACACACGGCACTGATCTACCTTCCCTTAAAAAATTAATACACTGAGATTTGACATTATCTGGTGATCAGGTGAGGAAAATTAAAATTGAGCATCATGTATTCTTCAGGGGTCTTAAAGCAAAGTCCATCACTGCTGTTAATTAGAGCTTTTCATGTGGGTTCTGACCAAAGTCCCCTGAGTTGCTTTCTCCAGTTCTCACCTGATCCTAATTAGTCCCCTTGGAACATTAACCTGGCTTGCCTGTCCCATCCCTATGCCCATCTCATGATTCATCGCATCAGGAAAACTGATCAGTGGGCTAATAACATCAGCTAGGTGAGGTGATGTACAATCGCAAGCTCACTATGAAACAGTTGCCCATTGGCCAAGTATGGCCCTCCCATGGCAGACATGACAGAGCATCACTGCCCAATGCCCTTGAATGTGGGGCCTGAAACACATCAACAACAGAAGGTAACTTTTCTGCAGCGGGGGTTAAGAGGAGTCTTGAACAAAAAGCACAGCTTTCCCTGGCTCAGGCAGCGTCTCCCTAAAGCATCTAAGCAGATATAGTGAAAGTGCTTTCCATACTGGGGACTGAGCAGTCAGTACTCTCCTGGCCTCCTGAATTCAGAACAACCATCACTTACAGTCATTTTTAGACTTGATCCAATAATATTGGGGGTAGGGTCAGGATCCTGACCCTTTCCAAAGATGACCATACTCTAGTCTCTGGAACAGACTATCTTACATGGACAAAGGAACTTTACAAATGTCATTTGGATTTTGGACCTTGAGAGGAGGAGATGGAGTTGGATGGTCTGAGTGAACCAAACATAATCACGCTTTAAAGTCTGTGGTCAGAAGGAGATGCTATTACAGAAGAATAAAAGGGTAGAGGGGGATAAATGGTGATGGAAGGAGACTTGACTCGGGGTGGTGAACACACCGTACAGTGTACAGATGTGCTGTAGAATTGTGCATCTGAAACCTGCATAATTTTATTAACCAATGTCATCCCAATTAATTCAATAAGAGTTTTTCTTTTTTAAAAAAAGAAGAATGGTCAGAGAGGTGTAAAGTTGCTGGCTTGGAAGATGGAGAAAAGGAGCCGTGAGACAGGAGATGTGGCGGCCTCTAGAAGGTGGGCAAGGCAAGGAACTAGAGTCCCTCCTAGAACCCCCAGGGGAGTAGAGTCTGACTAACACCTTACTTTTTACCTCACTGACATCACCTGTGGGACGTCTGATGTACAGAACTGTAAGATCAAAATTTTGTGCTGTTGCTTGCCACAAACTTTGTATGATTTGTTATAGCAGCCATAGGAAACTAATGCAGATAGGAACTGAAGAGCAAGACTCCCTCAGGAGAACCATGAAGGGCTTGTTCAAGGTTATATTCGTGGCACTTATCAGGAACACTGTGTAAATTACTAGTTTAGGCCACATGGTTATTTGAAAGAAATTAAAAATTCAAATCACAGATTGATAGGCTAAGGTCTGTGGCCACAAACTTACCTAATTTTAATAATTGTCCCTTAAGCTCCTAAACAGATCTGTTATAATTTTGGTTCTGATTACTTGTTGTATCCGCCAAATTCATGAAAGTGACGGCTAAACTTTCCTCTCTATTAGCAGTAGAAGAGACTGGGATGATATAAAAAGATCTATATACTCGGAGTTCTTTGAAGAGTATACTAGATCAAAATAAAAGTTTGTTAAACTAACAAGAGCTAGCATCTACATAACACTTTCTAATTGCCAGCCATGGGTCTAACAGCTTTGCCTACTTTATTATTTCTTTTTAGTTATTTATTTTAGAGAGGAGACACACACAGAGAGAGAGAGAGAGAGAGAGAGACAGAGAGAGAGAGAGAGAGAGAAAGGGGGGAGGAGCTGGAAGCATCAACTCCCATATGTGCCTTGACCAGACCAGTGCAGGGTTTTGAACTAGTGACCTCAGTGTTCCCAGGTCAACGCTTTATCCACTGCGCCACCACAGGTCAGGGACAGCTTTGCCTACTTTAATACATTTTTCTTCAAACTAATCTTAAGACAGGTCTGATTGGTAACCTCACTATGGATAAACAGTGGGAAGTAAAAGAAGGAGGCAGAGGAGGAGGAAAAGGAGGAGGAGGAGGAGGAGGAGGAGGAGGAGGAGAAAAAGAAAGGAATGATATAA
Source organism: Rhynchonycteris naso (assembly GCA_037038555.1). Taxonomy (NCBI): domain Eukaryota; kingdom Metazoa; phylum Chordata; class Mammalia; order Chiroptera; family Emballonuridae; genus Rhynchonycteris; species Rhynchonycteris naso. The sequence continues at coordinate 12,807,152 of CM073001.1, forward strand.
TTTGCTTGAGTTCACATTTTATGAGATCCCTTTGCAAATCTGAGGAAAATGGTGTTTTTTTCTCTCACAATATATGCAGAAGCATATTGTGAACATGTAAATTTTGTAGAGCATATTTTGGGAACCAATGACATGAGATTAGGGATAAGCACACTACAAATATACAGGCCAGGAAATAAACTGGGACATTTGATGCAAGACCACAACAATTCACCTTTCTAGCTGAACTCCGATTTGACATGGAGACGCCGATGACGTATCACATGGTCAAACATCGTTTCTCATTCACCTCCTCACCTTTGCCACAAAGTCAAACTAATCATTTTCTTCTCCATTTATATCTCAAATAACTAACAAAATTCTGCATATTTAAAAATGTTATTGACCAAAGAACAATAGACGGGCATAAAAATATACATTAATCTCAGAACATTGATTTTTAGGTTCAGTTCAGTAGCCTATACTAGAAAGGGTTGATTAGACTATTGTCATGTTAAGGAGTTTTGAAACGTTATGAATTCTGAGAACTAGGAATCCATCAGAGTCTGCAGAGATTTTGAAAGAATAAGATATTGTTACAAAGGCATACGTTTAAGCAGCATTTGACGTATATGAGGATACTATATTTGAACACCAATGTTATTGTGCGGTTGCTGGCAGGGTATCAACGTTGTGTCATCCAACAACTACCTGTAAAAAGGTTTGCCTTCTGTGTGTGGATAAGGCCTCTGTTTCCAGAGAAATCCCAAGCTAAGGAAATGAAAATCTAGATTTGCAAGACACGTATGTAACTTCAAACACAGAATTGCACATAAAATGATGAGTTAATCTTCTTTCTTTGTCTTTCTCTTTCCCCCTTTACCTTTCCTATAACCTACATAAAAAACAGTATATCATCGTAACTCTTTAACTCTTGCTTTTAATAACATTTGATGAAAGAAAAACCCTGGAAAAGAGTGTTACTGTGATGGAGAAAGATAGCTTCTTCACAGTGAGCAGCTGCTTCTATATAACTGTGTGACAGAGAAAATATTAAGTGTACATCTTTAATAAGAAATTTGAGGAAAGAGATAGCCATAGACATATACTGGCAGAGAGAGACATTTATGACTTGGTAACAAAGAGGGTACATGTGGCTTAAGAATGGAAAGCTAATAACAGGCTTTTAACATTCCTAAAAAGATGGTCATCTATCACAATATGAACTCCCTATGTTCAGAGTGAACGCTCAGCCGTCAGTATCGGTCAGTAGTCACTAAGGGCGAAACACGGGAGTGAAGTATAAAACAACATAGTTTTTCTCAGGATCTTTATTATTGAAAAATCTGCATTGGCACAAATTCTAGATTGTTGATTGTGAACAATGGACAAGTTTAGGTGCATTAACCACCAGGGAAACAAAGAAGTTTCTGGGGGGCCTTGGAGAATCCGACATTTCTCAGTGTCCCCTTTAGTTTACTGAGAATAGACATGATTTAAACGTCTCTAAAAAAATCTGCTCCTACTGTGCTCTTCACATTGGGGGGGGGTGTAGACTATATGGAAGCAGGTTTTCTCTCATACAGGTAATTTACATACTTCCATAAATTTGGCTTCCAATATTTTTTTTTCTAAAACCCTCACAGGAAATGCTCACTGCCATCTCCTGAAGGTCAAGGGTGGTGGTGAGCATGGGTTGGGTAACTCTGCACCAAAATACACAGAAACAAAGTGATAGAGGGATTCATGTTGACCGGAGAGAGATGACTAATGGTTTTCATGACTATGAGAACTGAGCAAGAAGCTATTATGCTCTGAATCTAACACATGAAATACAAAAGTATATATATAACCTTCTCCCAGGCAAAGATGAGAAAGAAGAAACGGAGGATGGATTTCATTCCTTCGTGTGTGTGTGTGTGTGTGTGTGTGTGTGTGTGTATAATTTAAATTAACTGTTGTGAGTTTACTTTTTGTTTGATTACAATGTTTTTCTCCCCTTAGAATGGTATAATGACTTTGGGGGAGATTCTTGCTGAGCCCCTTGGTAGATGATAAGCTTAGAAGTCTGTTTATGGCACCATCTGATAGGGCCATAGGGAGTTCCTGATGAACTATACTAGGAGGAAGTAAAAGTTTATCTAAGCTTATCCTATGAGATTACAAGAAATTCAGAACACAGAGTTCTTTCTGGCTCAAAGGAAAGTGATCGTCTTTGTGTAAATAAGAATTGGATTTTATGTTGCATGTGCATGAAGCATGCAGCAGAGGATAAGTGCCTTATGAGAGTCAACTGAGTTTATTTAAATGACAGACAAAAGGGTCTTGGAGCAGGAGAGCATGATACTCTTTCAAAACATAACAACAACTGAAACTGTCGCATTTTGAACACTTAAATTCAGATTCCCTTCCTGTTTCAGAAAAAACAAAAAGCCCAGTTTCCAAAGGCTGACCAGGATCTAGCCCCTAGGGATCGACTCAGTTTGCAATTTCATGTTCTTGTGCCCCAGTCCTTAAGTTTTCTAAGTCTACAGCTGATAATTTTTCTTCTTGTATTCGATATTAACACTCCTCATCTCCACCAAACAAGGTCGACTTCGCTCTCTGGCCCCGAGATCAGCCTCCCATTGGATATTCATCTGTGCGGGCTGCACTGTGGCCTGGGTCTCACATCCATCACACTGGAAAACCACAACACCTGCTCGCCACCAGCCACTCAGCAAAGAAGAGAAATTGGCATATTTCCTCTACAATAGGCATATGTTGTTCACATTGGGTGAAGGAATGACAATTATAAATGGGAGTGGAGGGAATCTCAGCTCTACAATATAAACAAGATCACTTTTCATAGGATCCAAGGGCATTCATTACCTAAAGTAAGACTGCGGGTATCTGACTCACCACCCATGTGGCTTTTAGATAAATACAACTTTTATAGTTTCTGTTTGTTTTTTAAACCTGTGTGATGAAGTTAATAACTCCTAGCACTACTCTAAGAAATCAGATAATTCATATGAATATTTTAGCCCTGTGTCACAATGAATTATGTGTGGGTTTTCTTTAGGTTATCTATTGCTCATAATAAACAACCTAAAACATAGTGCCTTAATATAATGATTTATTATTATTTCTAATAGTTCTGAGGAAGCCTGGCTCTCAGCAGGGAGTGCCTACCTAAGTTTCTAAACACTGGCAGTTGGGGGCAGCTCTGGATGGAACCATCACAAGACTTGAGGGTCTGTGCAGCCAAGGGGCTTCTTCACTTGCACACTGGGTACGTTATGGGGATAGTCAGCTCATTCTGTCAACCACAATGCCATGTCTGACCTCTCCATGTGTCTTGGCCTTGACCATCCCCCCACCAGGTTCTAGGAGGGGGTAGCCCAAGTTTGACACACACACAGAAGGCATATATTTTTTTAAGACCTAGTATTAGAATTCCCAAAACATTACGTCTGAGGCATTTTATTGGATCACCAAGTTACTAAAGTCAACCTATATTTAAAGAAAGAATAATTAAACTCTATATTTTGAAATGAGGAGCAAATATACATATATGGAGGAAATGCATGGATAGCCATCATCTTTTGAGATAATCTGTAACAATTAATAATACATTAATAAAACATGCGGCTGTTAATAATATTAATACTTATAAAACCCTGAACTTCAGATTCTACAGTTGTAAATGAGATTTTAATAAGATCCTGTACATCAATTGATTGAAACACTATAGAATATAATGTAAAAGTGCTCTGAAAATGACATTTGTTATTTATTTTTTTTAAGTGAGAGGGAGATAGTAAGACTTCTACATGCACCTCAACCAGGATCCAGCCAGCAACCCTCTCTTGGGCCAATGCTTGAGTACTGAGCTAGTTTTAGCATCTGAGACTGATGTGCTTGGACCAACCAAGCTATCCTCAGCACCTGGGGCTGACACTTGAACTCACTGAGCCACTGACTGTGGGCAAGGAAGGAGAAAATGGGGAGAGGAAAGGGAGAGAATCAGATAGTCACTTTTCCTGTGTGCCCTGACCAGGAATCGAAGCCAGGATGTCCATACACTGGGCTGATTCTCTATTCACTGTGCTACCAGTGAGGGCTGGCATTTGTTATTTTAAAGAATATTCTTGGATAGCTTTTTAGCTTTGCTAGTAACCTCCAACCACATATAACTAAGAAATGGTGACTTTATGAATAATACATAAACTTTTCTGCTTTTAATTGAACTATTTCTTTATTACATATTTATTACTGGACTTAAGAAATAAATTGATTTAATGCATCCATCTCAACTGTTGAGTGTGAAAACCCACAGGATGTTTTCAATATTATAATATACTAACTTTTATATTAATTGAGAAAATACTTTTTAAAACATTAAAAAGTATTATATTTTACAATCTCATATTCTCCAAAGTGATGGTATAAGATGTTTGCACACAGAATAAAATAAATGGGGAAATGTGCATACCTAACTGCGATATTTCATAGTAATTGGGCCAGTTATTATACCAGAAATATTTAAGAATCAATATTGTTATATTACATTTTGAAATGTTTAAAAAATGAGCCATGATTTTTCCAGGCGTAACTGTTTTGAATTCTGGAAAGGCATTAAGGTTTTGTTTGTTTTGACCAACAACTCTTACCTTCAACTGTCCTCTTACACAGATTGTCCCATGGACACACCGTCTCTGTGAAAACCTACAGCTACCACAAAGGGAAACAAAAAGTGGGGTGTCTGAGTGGACAGAGGTCTCAGAGACCTTCTTTGGGAAACTGTGCAGAGAACATCAGTAAATGGAAGAGAACGGCAGCCCTGGCACCTCTGCCCGTTTAGTGCAGAATCAACCTTTTACCACCCTGGCAGGCTTTTAGTTTGATTAACACTTTAATTGTGCAGCAAAGGAATTACAAATTGAAAATATCTATTAGGTCATCTGGCGTGGCACTTCCACAATGACAATATGCATGATGACATGTAATTATCATCAGAGAGAGGAAAGGTAAGTCATTTGACCTCTGATTTCACCATGACATGTCCCAGTTTTCCTTGGCCCGTGAAGCCAACACGAGAGATGTCTTTTAGATTTCTTCTGTTTTTCCTGTGTCCTGTCATTCCCTATAATTTTGGCTGATCAACTCAAGTAGGGGATGGGTCTCAAAATGGAAGCAATATTAGTCTGGCATTGGCCGCTTTTTATAACTCAAACCCCTTCATACATTAACCATACTGACCACGACTCCTCTTCAACCCCCGAGTTTGTGCAGACCCCACACCAGGACTATTACAACAGCGTCTAAACAATCTCTCTTTTAAAAATTAAGATTAGGTTCATTGAGTCTATCCTTTATACTGTCACCAGGGTCAAGTGTCTGAAAAACAAGTAGAGAAACAAAGATTCTAAAGAATTATGATGAGTGTCATCTTTGACTTATTTCCCATCTCTTCTGCATACATTCAGCTCCAAGCTTGGGCATGTGGTTTTTGTCTTTTTCCCAGAAAGCATTTCCCTGTTGGGGTTGACTCCTTCTTGTGACTCAGACATCGGTGTAAACGTCACTTCCTTCGATTGAGTTTTCCTGACCCCTCTATGAATAGCAGTGCTCAGTCATTCTTATCACATCCCCCCACCGTATTCCTCACAGTGTTCTGGTTTCATTGTGTCATTATGTTTATTCATTGGATTACTGTTTATGGCTTGACCCTCCAACTAGAAAGCAGGCTCACTGCTCTTTGTCACATCCTTTTGATCATCTCAAAATCCCTTTTATTTCTTAGTATTTTTAACCCTCAGGTGGCAGAGAGTTACGCGCCTTAGATCTTTTTCATAGCACACATTTAATTGCTGAACGATCGCACCATAAATCAGTCTCTCCAGTCCTTAAACCATTTCTAACACCAATTGTGCAAAGATTTCCTATTGCGGGGAAGTAGTAATGAATTGCCTCCAACAAGAAAAATGTCACCAAGTACTTGTCTCTGATAAATTTAGACAGATGTGTCTACCTCCATGCCATACATCACAAAGCGCATCTGAAAATGACACACGTTGCATTTTTCTCTTTTTTTTTCTTACTAGTTTGAGACATGTTAAACGTGTCCCTCATAGACTAGAATCCAGTTTATAGTCTGTGTGATTTGTGATGAATTTATCTTTACGGGGATGCATTTTCCCTCCAATAGTATCGCCGTAATGTTCTTTTTAATCCTCGGAGGCTGTTTGAGAAAGTAGTTGAGGATCTCTTTTTTTCACAGTTCCTGAACAATCCCTCACTTGATATTCCTCTGCTACCATTTGGTGTCACTTAAAGATTTCCATAACATGATGCTCTATTGCTCTTTCACTGAAAAATTCAGATATAGATTCATATTTCAGACTGATTTATCCCGGACTTCCTACCAGCATTGCCTGAGAGGGAGTTATATTTCCTTTCTGACAATGCGGCATGCCTACCAAATGGTCTCTAAGAACAGCCAGTCAGCAACCAATGATTCAACTACCAGGACCATGCTAGGAGCCAGCATCCTCTCTGAAGACAGACAGGAACCTTCCTTGATAAAGCTTCAGCTTCAGCATCTAATCAGGAAGAGATATAATCAATTCCTAACTGCAGATGTGCGGAATTTCATAACAGATAGTTATACAAAATACAAGGAAGAACACCATAACCAAGCTTTGCTTGGTCAAAGTATAATTGAGTAAATGATGTTTAAGCAGAGCTTTTAAGGTAAATAAGTATCAATCAGGTTTAAAGTTGAAAGTGTTTTGTTGTTTGTTTTTTTTTTACTTCTATTTTCAGATGAAATAAAACACAGAGATATTATATGTTTCCTAAGATAGTAGCAGAACCGGGGCTCCTAGGAGGCTTAGAGCTCCCAAGCCTATGACCCTGACTCCCATACCATACTCATAGGCTCCCTGCTACCTGGATAACCTATTGTTCAATTTTACTAAAGGCTCAACTCAGGTGACCTAGTTAGCCAAATCTTTCTTTTGCAAAAAAAAAAAAAAAAAGGAAAAGAAAAAATATCTCCCAAATTAGATTGCCTGATCCCGGCCTGCCTGTTTTACATAGTTTGTATCACCTTTATTATCTACACATATTTGTATTTATATGTGTGCATGTATAACAGTCAAATTGAGTCCTTTTTCATTTTTCTAACTTTATCTGCCATATACTTCTTCTGAGAATGAGAGAGAGAGAGAGAGAAAGAGAGAGAGAGAGAGAGAGAGAGAGAGAAAGAGAAAGAGGGGGGTAGAGAGGGATGGAGGAGGGAGAAAGGCAAGCAGAAGGAAGGATGGTCAACTTGACAAAGTACAGAAAACAATTTATGCTTCTATCACCTGAAGTGCCTTACACCGCAGTGTGAATGCACATGCTGTGCTGTATAGAACAGCTGACTAGGGAGTCACTTACAGGTCAGCTGACCATATGTGCCTGGGTTTCTTTCTAGGTTCAAACCACTGTTCCATTAGTCTGTATGTTTATATTTATACTATCGCCATACAGTTTTGACTACTGTAGGTTTGCACTATAGTTTGAAGTCAGAAAATATGATGCCTACAAGTTCTAATTTTCAGTCATCTTTCTTCTTTTCTGGTCTAGCTGAAGCTTTTCTAATTTTATTTATCTTTAAAAAAACTTCTAATTTTATGTTTTTCTATTGTCTTTCTAGTGTCTATATCATTTATTGCTTTTCTCATCTTTATTCTTTTCCTCCTTCTGCTAACTTTGAGCTTAGCTTTTTTTCTTTTTCATATTTATGGAATATATAGTTTGTTTAATTTAGATCTTTCTTTTCTCTTAACGTAGGCATTCATCTCTATGCATTTCCCTCTTAGAAGCACTTTTGCTGCATCCCAAAAGTTTCAGCAGGATGTGTATTTATTCCCTTTTGTCTGAAAATACTTTCTGATTTCCCTTTGGATTTTTTCTTCGGCCACTGGGTGTTCTGGAGTGTGTTGTTTAATTTCTACATATTTTGACCGTTCCTGTATTGCCCCTGTTACAGTATTCTAGGTTCGAGCCATTATTAGAATAAGTATTTAAGATTTTAATGCTTTTAAATTAATTAAGGCTTGGTTTGTGGTAAGCATATGGTCTGTCCTGAAGACAGTGCCATGTGTACTTGAGAAAAATGAGTATTCCCGTGCTACTGGATGGAATGTCCTTTATGACTTTTATGTCCTTTTGGTCAATTGTGTTGTTCAGGTCCACTGTTTCCTTATTGATTTTCTGTCTGGATGATCTTGCCAATGTTCTGAGGGAAGTATTGAAGGTTCCAACTATTATTGTATTGCTGGCTTTTTATTATTCCAATCCCTCCTGGCCTGCAAAGGATCTGCAAAGGAACTGACTACAGTGCCACTCGGGGATGTCCTGAGGGGTAGACAAGAGCAACTCCTGCGGCATGCCTGGGCCTTCAGGATAAATTGTGGCTAGGAGGAGCTGGAGCCAGGTAGCGGGCTCTCTGGGTACACAGATGGAATATTTCCTGAAAAAACTCCCACTTATGTATTTATTCATTTTAGATAGAATGTGATTATTGAAAACAAATGTTTTTCTCTCGGTTTATTTTTTAGTTCCATTGAAAATTCACATAACCATCAAATCCTGATTACTCTAGCATTATTGAGTTGCAGAGATGTCCCCTTAACTTATTTCAGTCTTGGCCGGGTAGCTCAGTCGGTTAGAGTGTTGTTCCAATAGGCTGAGGTTGTAGGTTTGATCTCTGGTCAGGGCACAGACAATAAGCAACCAATGAACACAGAAATAAGTGGAATAACAAATTGATGTATCATTTTCTCTCCCTTTCTGTCTCTCTAAAATAAATACAAAAAACAGTTTTAGGTTAACTCAATGAAAAACAAACATTTCAATACAAATAGCAAGAGATCTCCTCAAAAGGCTGAAGCATACAGGTGAGAGGAGGGGAAATAAAAACAGAAATCCAGGGGCAGCAATAACGACTCTGCAACAAATAAGTTTAAAAATATTACTCCCCCATTCCAATAATGCAGAACTTTCTAGAAGCATCAGTTTGCTCTTATATCCAGTGAAAAAATGTATAATCACCATGAATTACCATGGCAATCTCTGTAGGACATGTTACATATTGCACCTCAGAGACATGAAGAGGCAAATGGAGATGAGGTCTCTCTCAACAAACAGCAATTTATTTTTATGAAAATTTTTCCCAAATGGAATACCACAGTTTGACATCTCTCAAGAGTAGCTTTCCCAACAACCCTGACACCATGTAGAAAAGGAACAAATGATCCCCTAGGATGCCTTTGCTAATACAAATGCCTTCCTGTCTTTATAAAGAGATTTTATTCTACTGAGTTGCATAAAGAAATTTAACAGGAATATACCCTAGAACAACAAAGTTCTGCACGCTCCACTTCCTCCCAACTCTTGGACATTGTTGTGGGCCCCTCCTCCCCATTCTATGCTTGGTAACCTCGCTTCTAGGACTAATACCCAGCATAGGCATTTGGGCTAACTGTTGCTATTGGGCTGGTATATGGCTCCTTATATTTTATATCACTAACTCTTTTTGTTTCACTCTTGGCTCATATAAATGTCTATATTTCATCTGTTTTGTTTTTACAACAGCATCTTTCCATGAGCACAGTGGTATTGCCTTTGTGCTTGGTATAGCACAGAGTCGAACACATTCTGAGCACTGAGTACCTACGTGTTGAGTAAATTGAGACAATTCCTTAAATTCTTTTTTGTTGAATTCTAAAATCCCTATCTCTATAAAATTTTTCAATGATATCATCATTGCCTCTCTCTTTCTCTTTCAGGATCTTTCAAAACTCTCTTTCAAAACTTACTTTCAGGATCTTTCAAAACTCACCAATTTCTACCCTATGTTCTAGTTGGTCAATGCTTTATTTTTGCTAATATGATAAGTTCTTTCTTCCTATCTATCTGGAAAATCTATTCTTTCTCTCTGGAAGTCTCTTGACATTTCTCCATTAAGCTAACAGGTATTCTCTGATCAAGTATCAACTCAGATTGACATCTCCTCTTTCTCTTCAATGTTCTTTTGATTTCTGAACCATATAGCCATTTGTTCCTAGGCAATCCAGGGCCACTTTGATCATAACCCACCCCACCACAACACTTCATTCAGTAAGTTTTTGTTTAGGTGAGGAGAGACAGATAAACCCCACATGTTTCCATAACGGGATCCACCCAGCAACCCCTGTCTGGGCCAATGCTCAAATAAATTGAGCTACTTTTAGCACCTGAGGTTGATGTGCTCAGAGAAATCAAGCTATCCTCAGTGTCCTGGGCCACCCTCACACAATAGAGCCACAGGCTGCAGGAGGGAAAGAGTGAGAGGAGGGGAAGAGTGAGAGAAGAGGAAGAGTGAGGGGGAGAGAAGCAGACAATCACTTCTCCTGTGTGCCCTGATCGGAAACGAACCCAGGACATCCATATGCCGGGCCGACACTCTACCACTGAGCCACCAGACAGGGTGCTTCATTCATTCAAAACATGATGTTACCTAATCAAGCCCAAATTCCCACATTGAAATAGTAAATGATACATTCGGTGTCTATATTTGTACTTAACATGGCTTTAGAACATTTCCCCATACAAACAGCTTGGAGAGCTTATAGAAATATTCAAATTTCTAAGTTCTAATTTGGTAGGATAAATTACAGACTCTATTATACAGATCATGAGAAAGATACATCTATAAAATTGACTATTTCTGTAAGCATGTGGTATTTGAAAGGCTCTCTGTGTTACTGCATTATTCCATTTTTTTAAGAACCAAACTGCTTCCTCCACCTTGCCATAGCACACAGTAGCATGAATTTAATACTAAACTAAAAAATATCACATACAAACGGTATATACTTAAAATTGCACCATCCATGTTTTGTACATCCACAACACATACCCAGATATAGATATAGATAGAAAATATATATAAAGTTAGTCTGGTCACTTTCTTGACCAGTGAGGAAGAAATTCTAACAAGCTAATCAGGTCGCATGCAATTCTCTTTGCTTCCTCCCTACCATTCAAAATGAGTATATGTAGCTTCTTTTTCTTCTCCCTGATACAACCCCACTACTAACCAGCAACATTTCTTTCCTCATCATTGAAGGTATCAATTAAGTCTTATGTTTCCAATATATTACCTCATCTAGTTCTCATAGAAGAAAAATACTGTGAGGGGAAGAAACGGGCTTTAAAGTAAAATCTAGCTGACTCGTGTAATTTGCAGTCGTTATGTTCTATAAAGTCTCTCTGCAAACACTGAATTAACACATAGCGAAGCAACCACTCACTCTTCCTCGGGGAACTAGAGTCAGTTCCTTGGAGCCTCTGGTAATAATAGTCTTGTAGAACAATCAATAGATAATCTTGATTCATGCATATTTCTGTTTAAAGACAGCCAAGTTACCAAATATTATTGATTCGTTAGCATTAAACGCAATGCCTGACAGCACTGTAACTCTTGCTTGAAGTTTATCTAACAAGCATTTTCTCCACAAGGTACGTCCCAGTTTTCTTGCTCTTAGAAGCACTAGACGGCACTTCAGCACTACACCTGGGGGCTGCAAAATCATCAACAAAAAGCACAGAAATGCAAAAAAAAAATAAAAATGTGGCACTAACTAAACTGAAAAATGCACTTTTAGTCTGAGAGAGGAGACAAGACGGCCCAGCGTCTCCTGTTCAACCTCAGCCGGGAACCTGTGAGTAAGAAAACTGCTTTTTCGCTGCTCTGCGCATGTCTGTGGATGATCATTTATGCTACGGGATCATACAGCGTTGTGTTTCTTTTCTTTTTAATTTTACTTGCAATTTGTCCTGGAAAGAATCATACAACATAAACGTGTGAGTGTGTGTGTGTGTGTGGTGAGAAGTGGGTTTACTGTTTTTTGAATGGAAAATAATACAATAACTAATAAATAATACAAGAATAAACTGTTTCATGGACTCACAACTGTAAGCTCCTTTTGCTTACCTCTGCATATACACTATCATTTTGATTGTCTGTATTTTATTACACTTTATAAATGCATGCCATTAATTTTCCCCCTAATTTTGAACTTTTAATGTGTTTCCTATTAGAATAACTATTTTTTAAAGCTTTTATTTATTTATTAATTTCTTTACAGGGACAGAGAGAGAGAGTCAGAGAGAGGGAGAGATAGGGTCAGACAGACAGGAACGGAAAGAGAGGTGAGAAGCATCAATCATTAGTTTTTCGTTGCCGTTGCGACACCTTAGTTGTTTCATTGATTGCTTTCTCACATGTGCCTTGACCGTGGGCCTTCAGCAGACCGAGCCACCCCTTGCTGGAGCCAGCGACCTTGGGTCCAAGCTGGGGAGCTTTTGGTCAAGCCAGATGGGCCTGCGCTCAAGCTGGCAACCTCAGGGTCTTGAACCTGGGTCTTTCGCATCCCAGTCCGACGCTCTATCCACTGCGCCACTGCCTGGTCAGGTTAGAATAACTATTTTTATTAACACATTTAAAAGCATTTACAGCTGCCTTCTCCTTCAATGGATCTGATGGGTCTAAACATCTATCTAATCTAGAATAATGGTGCATAATTCTGTATTGCCTCATTTAAGTATTTTGACAGATTTCATGCTCATTACAGATCATGAAAAAATATATTTTTCAGAACATGAACCAGATATGGGTATGAGCCAAATCTGAGTATCATTTTAATCTCTGAGTTTATTTATTAATGAAGCTGAACAATTTTTATTTTATCTGTTCATTTATTTTTTTATATTTTTGCAAAATGTCTTTATGTTCTTTGACATTTGGAATACTCATTTTTTTGTGATATGTCAGACAAATTTTCTTCTTTAAGTCAAGTTATGTGAAGCTCTGGATGGCTGGCTAAGTGGTTGAGCATCAGCCCAGTGTGTGGATGTCCTGGGTTCAATTCCCAGTCAGGACACACAGGAGAAGCGCCCATCTGCTTCTCCACATCTTTCCTTCTCAGTTTTCTCTTTCTCTCTCTCTTTCCCTTCCTCACCCTCCTGCAGTCATGGCTTGATTGGAGCAAGTTGGCCCCAGGTGCTAAGGATGGCCCCATGGCCTCTGACTCAGTTGCTAAGAAGAGCTCAGTTGCTGAGCAATGGAGCAATGCCCTAGATGGGCAGAACATCACCTCCAAGTGGGTTTGCCTGGTGGATCCCAGGCAGGGCACATGAGGAAGTCTGTCTTGACCTCCCTTCCTCTCACTGAATTAAAAAAGAAATGTCAAATTACTTGAGGTATAAATATTTGCACACAAAAAATTCCTCTATTTAGTTTAAAATTCTATAACTTTTGACAAATTCATACAGTTTTATAAACAACACCACAATCCAGATATAGACCAGTCCCATCATTTCACAAAACCCCCTCCTGTCCCTTTTTAAGCAACCACATCCCCTAAACCCTGCGATCAAAAAGATGTTTGTTTCTCATGCAGTTTTGCCCTTACAAGAAGGTTTTATATAAATGGATTCTTAGGTAGAGTCTGTCTTTACAGTCCTCCTCCTAAATATAATTCATTTGACCTCATCCACTGTACTGTGTAATCAGTAATTCCTGATTGTTTGACTGATTGCTCAATGATATTCCATTGAATGATGGTCCACAGGTTTTATTTTATATTTTCATCAGTTGACAGGCATTTGGGTTATTTCATTTCTGGTAATGATGAATGAAGCTCTAGAGCAGTGGTTCTTAACCTGGGTTCTATTGAACCCTAGGGGTTTGATGAGTCGGTCTCAGGGGTTCAGAGAAGCCTCTGCCATGGAGGCCAGAATAAAGTAATATCATAATTTGTTGTGAGTTCATGCACTTTGTTGGTTTTGTTCTTTGAGCAAGGTGATGTTCATGCACGGCTCATTTTGTGCACCAGTAAAAAAAAATATACCTATGTATTGAATTTGGGGAAAAAAATCATATTTTATTTATCACCAAAGAAGGGTTTGGTGAATGCGCAAATGAAACTGGTGGGTTCGGTACCTCAAAAAAGGTTAAGAACCACTGGTCTAGAAATTCACATGAAGGTTTATATGTAAAATACTTTTTCATTTCAGTTGGTTAAGCAACTAGGAAAGGAATTGCTGTCAGATAAGTGTACAGCTAACCTTAAAAGAAGTTACCAGCCTGACCAGGCAGTGGTGCAGTGGATAGAGCATCAGCCTGGGATGCTGAGGACTCAGAAACCCTGAGGTCTCTGGCTTGAGTGTGGGCTCATCCTTCTTGAGCACGGGCTTGACTAGAGTGTAGGGTCACCAGCTTGAGTCTGGGATCACAGACATGACTCCATGGTCACTGGCTTGAGCCCAAAGGTCACTGGCTTGAAGCCCAAGGTCTTCAGCTTGAGCCCAAGGTCACTGGCTAGAGCAAGGGGTCACTGGCTTAGCTGTAGCCCCGGAGTCAAAGTACATATGAGAAAGTAATCAAAGAAGAACTAAGGTATTGCAACTATGGATTGATGCTTCTCATCTCTCTCCCTTCCTGTCTGTCTGTTTGTCCCTATCCGTCTCTCTTTTGCTAAAAAAAAAAAATTACCAAATTGTTACCCAAAGTGACTATACCATTTAGATTTCCCACCAGCAGTGAAGGTGAGTTCAAGTTGCTCTGCATCCTCACCAGCACTTGGTATTCTCAAGTTTGTTTATTATATATTCTCTTAAGTTGGTCATATACATCATTGTGGTCTTCACTGAGATTTCCTTACTAATATGCCTTAGACTGTCTTCATACATTTATTTTTATTGTCAATGGTACCACTTTTGTAACTTAAATTTCAATTGTTCACTACTAATGCATAATAATATATTAAATTTTGCACATTTTTCTTTTATCCTTTAACCTTGTTAAGCTCAATCATTTCAGTAACTTTTCCATAGATTCCATTCAATTTTTTACAAGATGATTATTTTATCTGTAGTACAGACAGTATTATTTCTTCTTTCTACATGATACCTTTTTTGTCTTACGTCATTGTACTGGCCAAGTACCTCCTGTACCATGATGAACAGGGCTGATGAGATCAGACGTTCTTGCTTGATATCAATCTTAGAGGAATAACATTTAGTCTTTTCCATGAACTATAATATTAGCTGTAGGTTTTTTATAGCTGTTCTTTATCAGATTGGTCATTTTGATCCTTACTATGTTGACAGTTTTATTTTGTTTACCATGAAAAGACATTCGATTTAACCACATTATTTTTCTATAGCCTATTTACAGAGTGAATTTTATTGATCAGTTTCCAAATTATGAACTAGATTTTTTTTATAAGTTTGGATGCATACTTTTAGTGTCACAGGCTATAAATATTTCTCCCAATCTCATCTTATTTCAATTTTGATTATAATAAGTATATTTTTATTAAATAAAACCTATTGAACTTTTATGGTTTCTATTGTTGGTGACAGAAATACAATTATTAAATTGTAAATTATATAATTATTTCAACTTTATGTAGTTTCCTTTTTAATTCATGTATCAGATATGTTTCATTCATTTTAGGCTCTTTATTAAATATAAAACTGAGGTATGCACATGGCCTCTAGCATACGTGTTTTCTTTATAGGTGAGATACCAATGGGGGTTGGGACCAATGAATTAAAATATTTCATCATCATTTAAATGACTTTTAAAACCTTGCCTTGGCCAGATAGCTCTGTTGGTTGCAGTGGTCAGCAAACTCATTAGTTAACAGAGCCAAAAATCAACAGTACGATTGAAATTTCTTTTCAGAGCCAAATTTTTTAAACTTAAACTATATAGGGAGGTACATTATTTATTGAGGTAGTAGCCGCACGTGGTATTTTGTGGAAGAGCCACACTCAAGGGGCCAAAGAGCCGCATGTGGCTTGCGAGCCTCAGTTTGCTGACCAGGGGGTTAGAGCATTGTCCTGAGGCACAGAGGTTACAGGTTCAATCCCTGGCCAGGGAACATAATGGAACAGATTGCTGTTCCTGCCTTTCTCTCTCCCTCTTCCTCTCTCTCTAAAAACCAATCAAGTAAACATTTAAAAAAATGAAATAAAATAAAACCTGTTACGCAGATGATATCACAAAGAGTGATCATAATTTATACTTGTACCAGTAAAACACAAGAGTTCCCTGTACAACATCAAGGGAAGTCCAAATAGTTTAGCAAGATGCATTGTAAGTGGAGTCAGGGGAACCTTAAAAACACGGCATACCTAATTCATATCACTATTTTTCTTGTTGTAGTTTTTGTAAGGTGGTGGGCAAGGGGGAAGGTCATGTGAGAAACCAGACCCAGGAACTTTGGCTAGAACCGCCCACATTCATGCGCGCCAAAAGAAACTTCCCAGGAGTCCTTGGACAAAGAGCGACTGTCTGCCAGTAAGATTTTGCCACGTCATATTAGCTTGACCACCCTAGACAGGACCCTTTAAATATCTCCCACGCGGATCACCCCATGCAACTTCGCTGGCCCATGTTCCCCAGACCAGGGAACATCGTCCAGGAAGTGCTCTGTACTCAATAAAGCTTTTACTTATCCACATTTTGTGGCCCTTTCCTTCTTCCTTGGCAAGAAAAAATATCTTACAGTTTTATTTCTCTTTTATGCTGGAAACCCAACTCAACTACTAAATTAGGTTGTTCCCACATAAACAACTAGGTTTATGAACTACAGCTTTGTCTTTATAATATATTTATTTATACACTGCATTATTAAAGTATCTCCTTCATTAAACAATTGGCTATATTATTTGGAAATAGAAAATGAGACAGATTCCAAATTTATCACAAACTTATGGATACTTGTAAAAGGTTGAGAAACACTTTTCTTAAACATATATTTGATATAATATTTTGCATATGACATTATACACTATGTCGTACATATGAGAAAGAAGTCAGTTAAGCATTTGTTATCAAAGAACAATAAGAAATTTGTTTCACAGAGTTTAGGGTTAGAGAGGTAGGAATAAAAATGCAGTTGTAAGGTAGCATCCCTAGTTATGTTGAGAAGAAGCTTAAGGAAAGGTTGGCTAAGGAGGCATTCACCAAAGCAGAAAAAGCCAGGCTGGAACCCCGGCAATAAACGCCCTCTGGTATCAGTCATCATCGCATGTGTACAACGAACTGCAGTAACGTAAAGTAGCTTTGTACCTGGGAAGGATGGGTGTTGCACTGTAATGAAACACACATCTTACCTAATTTTAAAGCATGAAATCTATGCTCGTTCCTTCTAAGAAGCCCGACACTATCAGAACCTATTTCTCCTCAACAATAGTAGTAAATTTTCAAAGACAGAAAACATATATTTTTAAATTAAAATAAAGAAAAGTCTCTTTGATGCTAACTAACATCTAGCCCCGAAGGCGATACATATGCTATAAACCCACAGTGTGTCTCCTCCACAACTTGAGTTGAGGAGCTTTGACGGAAGTTGACTTTTTCTATCTGACTCTTTAGGCACATTTTTTTTCTTTATTTTCCTAATTTCATCATTCTCTTCATTATTTTCTCCTTATCTCACTCCAAGAGATCTCCTTATTCATTCAACAAATGCTTCTTGATAGCCTATTGTGTGCCAGGCACTGTTTTAGCCAGGGTCAACTTTAAGTATATTTCACTAGATCCACCAGCATGTCCTAAAACGTGATCGCTGTGTTCTACCACATCCTGACATGACGTTTGAAATATTAGAAGGAGGAGCTAATCCTTCTGCAGTGCTTTTCTGAGAGACAAGGATAAATATCTTCCCTTGTGGCCATCAGTGGAACCAGCCCCGCTGACACCCTGATTCCTGACTTCTAGCCTCCAGGACTGTGAGAAAGTCAATTTCTGTTTAAGCCACCATGTCCATGGTACTATGTTACGGCAGCCCCAGCAAATAGACACACCACTGTAACTACAAAATCATCTCTACTTGCAATTGAGAAGCTAATTTTAAAAAATAAATATAAATCTACTAAAATTTTAAATAGCACCTTGAAGGTCTTAGATGTTCTTGACTTTCAGACTTTTACAATGCGCACTGGGCAACAGAGCTCCGGAAGGTCATTGAAGAAAATAAGTGTTTATACACAGTTGGGGACATGCCTCGAGGCCACAATGCCTTCTCTCCAGCTGCTGTTCCTTCCTTTGACATCGTGTTCATTCAACTCAGAATGTCTGGAACCATGTCAGGGTCTGCATTCACTGTGTGAGGCACTGAAACGCCCGGGCGCAGACAGCATTTATTCTTGGAACAGTGACCTCTCTCTCCAAGGACCTTTCCTACAGCCCGGAGGGCTGCCAGCATCCAAGCAGGACGGAGCTGAATGGAGCAGGTGCACAGTCCCTGCCATGCCCCTCGCTCCTGACTGCCTCCAGCTTGGGCCCCTACTTGGACACTCCCTAGTGAGATGTAGAGAAACCTGGCCCCTGGATCCAATTTGGGAAATTGGCTTGAGGCAATAACTGTGGAACAGAAAGAAGAGACGGAGACCTAAAAGGAAAATGACACATTGAGAAAATAAGGTGGTAACACAGGCCGTAAGCGGAGAGAAGACTGAATAGGGAAAGGACAGGGGAAGAATAGGAAGGAGCATCTCAATAAATGGGACTTGTATGAGAACAGTGAGAGGAAAAGAACAGAAACTTATTCTCTGCCTTGTAGAAATTGTCACGCTTCCCCAACTGCAACCTCTCTTGCACACCCCGGTGCTTCTTTGTCTCTGCACCTTGGAAGGTTCCCCGATACCCACTGTCTTGACCTTTGCTGACCAGGCATGCGAGGTTTCTTACCTCTTTTTCCTCCCTCACTCCTGCCTTGCTTTTCTTTCTGGTGTTACAAAGAAAAGAGGAGTGGATTCTAAAAACAAACAAACAACAAAAAGAACCACTAGCATTTATGATACAGTGCTCACAAAAATTAGGAGGTATTTCAAAACAAATGTGAAGCAATAAAATAAACATTTGATTTTTTTTATTAAACAAGAAGATCAGAAAAGCAAACGACGAGTCAAAGAAAGTTGTTCAATTATGCAAATGAGATGCAAAACCAACATTTATTTCATTGGTGAAAATGCACCGGACAAAAGGCTGAAAGTACTAGAGTATCGGTAAGTTCCCCGATCCCCTAATTTTTGTAACCAATGTACTTTCAAATAATATCAAAATATTTTAGAAACATTTGTTGGCGAAAGGCCATTTAGGAGTTCCACCACTATGTCAGAATACGCTTCACTGAGAACAGAGGTGGGTGAAGTTGGCTTCATTTTATTTAAGTATGAGAATGTACAACGACAGCCTCTTAATGTCCTCAGGTATTCTTTCCTAAATGCCCCCCTGTCACCACTCTCCTTCTTTTTTTGTTTGTTTCCCCCTGCAATCCATAACCTTCACAAAACACATTCCATCAGTGTTACCTTAGTCTTATCAACGAAAACACTTCATCATAGTAGAAAAGATAATAAAAACTGGCTTTGTACAGCAAGGCTTTCTGATATTGCCATCTTGATTACAAAATGATACAGCACTTCTTAAAATGAGCATGGTCCAGAGACACAGAAGCTATTAGAAATGTATTCTCAGTATGATTTAATTATCCAGCGGCTCCCCACGAAATCACACTAAAAAGTTATTTGCATGTAAATCCTGTTGACGGTGTATTATGTTTGCTATGGCACTGTGCATGAGGAAGTACATTTCCAATTACTTGTAGAAACACAAACAACAAATATATATTTTAAACATACTTATTTAAATGTTTTTAGGAGAAATATTTCTACAGGAACCGTCGTAGACTCACTGAAGATCTAGCATATGTATTTGTTAGCACAAAGTGGCACACTTTTGCTTTTTTACCCCCTTTTTCTTTCATTTCTTTTCCAAAAGAGTTATTATCATATTTATAGTTTCTAATTAATGAACACTGACTCTGGGTCAGTCAATAAGGCATTCTCACATGTCAATTAATCTCCACAACGGGCCTGTGAGTAGTGATTATGGTGAATATGCTAAATATAGAGAATGAATGGGGAAGGGAGGTCACACATTTGGTGCTAATGGTCAAGGAGAGAGGTGGGATTCTAACCCTGTCTTCTAGACTCACTCCATGCCCTTGTAGCAGCAGAGAAGGGCTCTCTCTCCGTCCCTGGCTCTTTCTCTGTCTTTCCCCTCCATATTAAAATATTTCTGTTATTGAAATAAAGTTTACATAATATAAAATCAACTATTTTAAGGGGAAAATTCAGTGGTTTTTTAATATAATCCCTGTGTAGTGCAACCAGCTCCACTCTCTAATTCTAGTACATTTCTATTACCCCCAAACAAACCCAGAACGTACTATGGTCGGTCCCAATACCTCCCTTCCATCTAACCTACCAATAACCACCAGTCTACTTTCTGTCTCTGTGGATTGTTTATTCGGAACATTTCATATAAATGGAATAATAAAACGTGTGCTTTCGCTTAACATAATGTTCTCTAGGTTCGTCTGTTTGGTAGTACAAAATGTTGCTTCCTTACTTTAATGGTTGGGAAATACTCCATTTTATGTATATGTCCTCTGTGTTTATCCATTCACTCATCAGATGTGGGTATTTAGAGCATTTGGTTTATCCATTCAGCAGCTGATGGAGACTTAGGGACAATGATCACAAGATTTTTTTAAATGATTTTATTTATTCATTTTAGAGAGGGGAGAGAGAGAAAGAGAGAGAGAGAGAGACAAGGGGAGAGGAGCTGGAAGAATCAACTCCCATATGTGCCTTGACCAGGCAAGCCCAGGGTTTTGAACCGGCAACCTCAGCGTTTCCAGGTTGATGCTTTATCCACTGTGTCACCACTGGTCAGGCCAATGATCACAAGATTTTGGGAAACAAGAGACCCATGGAAAATTGTCTCCCAACAGTTTATGCCTCCATGTTTTACAGTTTAATGAATGAAGTAACTACCCACAAATAACCTTTGATAATTTATTGGGTCTATTTTGCCTTTTCTATAAAGGAATGTTTTCTTTAATAATTAGTATATAGTTTGCCTTTGAGGAAAACAGTGTTAAAAGATACTAATGATCTATTATAGGCTAGGCATTGCACTGAGTTGTTTTTTGGTTTTTTTTTTTTTTTTTTTTTGCACTGAGTTTTAAAAAATACATTATTTAATGTAATCCCTATAATGTTATTTACAATTATGTGTACTTTCCTGATCTGGCAAACGAGGAAACTGCAGCTATTAGAGTTTTCAGATGTCTTCAAACTTTTTATAAAATGGTGGGCCAACTGCGGTGCTGTTTGGTTGCTCCACTACTGCCATTCATAAAAGCTGGAACGCCCACTAGTGGGCGGTAGGGACGAGGTTGACCAGCACTGCAAAAGTGGGCAGTTTTTATAAAAAGTTTGAAGACGTCTGGTTTAGATGATTTGTACATATATTCACAATTAATTCAGGGTAGAATTATTCAATGTCAGATTTAAACCAATTCCACAAAATTTATTATTATTTTTTAATTCTTTTTATTTATTCATTTTAGAGAGGAGACACAGAGTGAGAGAGAGAGAGAAAGAAAGGGGGGAGGAGCTGGAAGCATCAACTCCCATATGTGCCTTGACCAGACCAGTGCAGGGTTTTGAACTGGCGACCTCAGTGTTCCCAGGTCGACGCTTTATCCACTGCACCACCACAGGTCGGGCCACACAAAATTTATTTTTATTTTTATTATTTTCTTCTTTTTCTAGTGAGAGGAGGGGAGATATAGACTCCTGCATGTGCCTTGACCGGGATCCTCCTGGCAACCCCCACCTGGGGCCAATGCTCTGTCCATCTGGGGCCATGTTCAAAACCGAGCAATTTTTAGCAACTGAGCTACTTTTAGCACCTGAGTAGAGGCTACACAGAACCATCCACAGCACCTGGTGCCAATGCGCTCAAATCAATGGAGCCATGGCTGCAGGAGCAGGAGAGAGAGAGAGAGAGAGAGAGAGAGAGAGAGAGAGAGAGAGAGAGAGAGAGAGAGTAAGGGGAGGGAGAAGGATAGAAAAGCAGATGGTCACTTCTCTTGTGTGCCCTGGCTGGGAACTGAACCTGGGACATCCACATGGTGGTCAGATGCTCTACCACTGAGTAAAGTGGTCAGAGCCCAGATAAATGTTCTTTCCACTAATGTTTTGCAATCCAAGGTGGACAGTAGGTATGTTGAAACAGAGCTTCAGATGGAGTCTAAAATAGACTCCTTATATAGCAGAGAACAGAACAATGGTGACCTGGAGCAGGTTGGAAGGAAAAATGGAGAGATGTTGGTCCTAGAGTACAAAGTTTCCTTTGCGCAAGATGAATATATTCTGGAGCTCTAACGTGTAGCATGGTAGGTCTCTTGTAAAAACAGCTTGACTAAATTTTCTGTGGGTGTCTTGGGTTTCTCAGCATCTGTATCATCATAACTTGCCCTTTTGTTCTTCACTGTCTTTTCCAGGATTTTGTAATAGTGAACAGCCTTTGAAGATACAGATAGTGTCTAACTCTATGTTAACAATAATGTATTATATACTTGAAATTTGTTAATAGGTAGATTTTAGGCATTCTTACCACACACACAGAAATTATAACTATGTAAAGTGATAAATGTTAATAAGCTGGTTTGTGATGATCATTTTACAATGTATTCACATATCAAAACATTAAGTTGTACCCCTTAAATACAATGTCAATTAAATTATCCAATGTTATCCCAACATAGTTTTCTATGGAGATAAAAAGAACAATGTATTCTAAGGAACACAAGATCTGCTCAAGAAAGGTGATCACAAGTAGTCAGTATGAAAGATACAATGTGTGGCTCACAGGATGACACTAAAAGGTCACATGTGACCAAGATAACCATAGGAGCATATCCATATCACTTGAAAACAGTTTTATAATAGCAAATTTTGTGAAGAATGTATTATGCCGAACTTCACAACCTAAAGCAAATAAAGTGCTCAAAACCATACAAGCGGACCAAGATCTCATATTATTGGGCCACCACCCTTTTCTCCACACCGGTCCCTGTAGTACACTCGCCCCAGGAAGGTACAACCTCTATATAGTGCAGAAAGTCACTCACCTAACCTTTACTTGTGAGGAAAATGAGGCTCAGAGAGCTCGGCAGCCAGCTGGTAGGTGATTGACAGAATGCTAGTCCAATACATTGTCGAGCTGTCCAGGTAAAGAGACCTAAATCAATGTCTATTGAAGAATCACTGGTCGAGAAGAATCCAATAAGGTAATACTTGATTTCCTCACGGCTGTTTGTGTCTCTCAGTGACATCGAGTTGGGGTATCATTGAACACCTCTGGCAAGTGCTTCATTTTTCTTTTCCAACTTTCCCCAGGATATAGGAGACATTTAATTAAAGTGGTTTGCATACGTGAATATATTTTGGAGTAAAGAAAGGGCCCTGTTTTGTATCCCACCGCTCGCACTCTGGATCCTCTACTCAAATTTTTGAGTCTTACATTTCCATCTGTAAGTGAAGATAAAAAATAATACTTGGCTCTTTAAATTAGGGTTATTCTTTGACCACAGAACCCATGGGGCCCGCCTGTGCACCAGAACACGAACCAGGAGACCTGGGTTCTAGCCACTGATTTGCCGCTTCCCACCTGGGCTACCTTCAATGACTCATGAACTCTTTCTAGTTCCCAGTTTAGAAACCCAGAGGAGACTTTGAGTCACTGTTCCTCCAGGGCACTGTCAGTCCAGAGAACTTGATGACATTTTATGCATGAACCTTCTACCAGGTTAAAAAAAAAATAGCATTCTTTTGTACTTTTAAAAGTGTCCTGTGGTCAGGTGCTGCCATAGACACTTTTCTTTTGGTGACACACAATGTTGCAATTTGTCAAAAATTCAAAGAATGTTGAAACACTCTTCACTCAAAAATCTGAATACATGCACCTTGAAATCATTAGTGTACATTTCTGGCACTAAATGCATCAGTATTTAGCATATAAACCTATTTATTAGTCGGTGCTATATTTGCAAAGATGTGTAATGAAAAATCTGAGACCTTTACTGACATTTTTCAGCCCTACTTCTTTTTTAATTTTTTTTTAACTGATTTTAGAGACAAAAGGAGGGACAGAGACACGTTGATTTATTGTTCCACTCATATATACATTCATTGGTTGATTCTTGTATGTGCCCTGACTGGGGATTGAACCCACAACCTTAGTGTATCGAGATGATGGTCTCACCAACTGAGCTACCCAGCCACGGTCATCCTTCTTGATGGCAAAGATCATGGTGAGGGGCACAGACTTCATTTGACATGTTGAACACACAATACAGTGTACATGTAACGTGCAGTAGAATTGTGCACCTGAAAACTATATAACTTTGTTAAGCAGTATCACCCCAATAAATTCAATAAAAGGGGAGAAAAGAGTGACGTCACAAAAATGGCACCATGAGGAGCACTCCCAATATCTCTCCCCAAAATTTCAACAAGTTCTACAACCAGAGACAGAAAAATCGATCCCTGGAGCATCTGTAAGTCCCACACACTGAACGAAAGGGTATGAGGGGGCAAAAAACTGACTAAATTTATAAGCAACCCTGAAGGAAATAAGATGGAGAACAGAACACTCTACCTCCCTCACTAACCTGAGCAAGGGCTGCGGGGGCGTGGAAGGAGCCAGGCTGTGGCACAGACGTGCAAGCTGAGGAAGGAGTGTCCATGTCACGGCTCAGCCCACGTGGGCTAACACCAGCACTGGTCCAGTACAGGCGGGCAAGCAGCGGCCTCCATTACCCCCGATATCCTGGTCGGCCAGCACGGGGAGTGTGCAAGAGACTCCCCTTAGGACCCCAGGCATGGGTGCCCGTGTTCCCAGACAGAGGGCCAGGGTCAGAGACTTCTGAGTGGGCAGCGGCACAGACATGCAAGCCAGGAAAGAGTGTCCACGCTGTGGCTCAGCCCGCGTGAGCTGACGCTGGCACCGGTCCTGGAACAGGCAGACAAGCAGCAGCCTCCATTACCCCGATATCCTGGTCACCGAGCGCGCGCAGTGTGCACAATATTCCCCTTAGGGTCCCAGGCATGGACGCCCGCATCCTCTAACAGAGAGGCAGGGTCAGAGACTCTCGCGTGGGCTGTGAGCAGAGGCAAGGTGTAATCCCTGCTCCACCAACAGTGTGGGGAGAGTGAGAAAATGAACGCCCCTACGCCAGGACTCCTCCAGGCAGGCAGGGCGCCCTCGCCAGCCATTCAGGCTAGCACTGGGGGAGAGGAGCGCAGGCAGCTTGCAAACAGTCTCTGTAGCAAATCTGTGAATCCAATCACTCAAGTTAGCTTAACTCACAGTCGGCTCACCACCCAACTGGCTTACGTGGCTCTGGCTGACAATGTTTCTCTCAGCTCAACGACCTAAGACAAGAGACTTGATATTTTTTTTAGTGGTTTTTGCTTTTACGGAGGGGAGGAGGCAACTTCCAGTCAGTCGATACAGGGTGGAAAACACTGGTGGCTCTGATTAGCAGAGCTTTCATATGCAGGGCTATGCGCTAAGAAGAGGGACTTGGCAGCTTTTAAGACCTCCTGTTCTGCAGACAGCGACTAGGGCATCTTCTTCTTAGCCAAGACAGGATACAAAGTGCAAAAAGCCTGGGGCGAGTGGTCCCACAGAGTGCTGAGACATACTGGACACACCTGGAGGCTCAGAGAAAGACATCTTGAGAGTAATTGGCTCCCAGCCCTGCCTGATTACGCTGAGGGACCTGACTGACAGAGCCTTACCCAGAGCCCTGCACTGAGTGGGGATAGAGTAGGGATTTGCCAGCTCTCTGAGCCTCTTACTCTCCAGGCAGTGGCAGCGGCAAACTCATAGCTGGATCACCAGGCTGCTAATTCAGGAAGGAGAGAGGCTCCAAGAAAACGGACTCTCCCATTGTGGGAGCTTGCAAATGCTAACAAGACCTGACTACCAACGAGACTGAGGCCTAGTATATGTCATCACCATAGCGACACATCAACTGCAAATCTCTACCTAAGCGTGCCACATGGGCAGAGCCTGGGGTTCAGTGCCACCGACCAGGAAGAGGGAGAGGAAAGAAAAAGGAAGATGATAACCTCTCAAAATCAAGAAAAATCCACAGTCTTTATAGCTTTTTCCACTTTTTTTTGTTTCTTTCATCTTCTTATTTATTTTTCTTTCTTCCATCTTGGTCCTTTTATCCTCTGCTCATCTTATTCTTTTCTCTTCATCTTGAACTACATTATCCAGAAGTGTTACATTTTACAGTTTTTTTCTTTTTTCTTTCTCTCTATGAGGGTTACACTCCTAAACCCTTAACTGTCTTTTTTTTTCTTTATTCATTTTTTTTCTTTTTCTCCTTTCACTTCTTTTTCTCCTTTTTCTTTTCTATCCCTCTCTGTTTCTTCTTTTCTCTTTTACTTTCCTCTCATTCCATCCTCACTCACCAACAAACTATTTTATTTTGGATTCAAATTTTTTCTTTGTGGTATTTTGTGTGTTTTTTACTTCACTTTTTAGCTCATTAGCATTCCCCCCCCAACCCCGGCTCTCTGTTCTATGTAGTTTTTGTTCCACTTAATACAATAGTTGTTTTTTTTTTCTTGTTTCCTACTTATCCCTTTCACTATATATCTCCTTTGACCATCATTTACAAGCAAATTATTTTATTCTTGTTCCAATTTTTTTCCTTTTTTGCATTTTGTGGGTCCCTACCTTCTTTTTGTCCCTTAATCACTTCTCCCCAACTCAGACCCCCGTTATAGGTAGTCTTTGTTCCATTTAGCACAATATAATTCTCAGTTTCGCACAGCATTTTCTCAAGGAAAGAAGGAGAGAAAAAAAGAAAGAAATTTTAATTTCTTTTTAATTTATTGTCTATTTATTTGTTTTACTTTTCATTATTTTTATTCACATTAGTGTTATTAACAAAATCACCCTCAGATGCCATTAAGGAAAAGAAAATCGAATATTTTGGATACAAAGACAAAGAGGTAGCACAGATAGACGAGAAAAAATCTATAAAAAAAATTTTTAATAGATTGAAAAACTTGGAGTTAAATGAGAGAGAATTTAAAAGAAATCCTAAAAATACTCAGAGATATACAAAAAAACACAGAAGGGCAATTTAGGGAGCTCAGAAAACAACTCAACGAACACAAAGAATATATTACCAAGGAAATTGAAACTATAAAAATAAATCAAACAGATGAAACACTCAATTCATGAACTGAAAAATGAGGAAACAAGCTTAGCTAATAGAACAGATCAGATAGAAAAGGGGATCAGTGACATAGAAGACAGGTGACTTGAGGCACAACAGAGAGAAGAAAAGAGAGACTCAAGAATTTAAAAAAATGAGAAAGCCCTACAGGAATTGTCTGACTCCATCAAAAAGAGTAACATAAGAATAATAGGTATATCAGAAGGAAAAAAGAGAGAAAATAGAATGGAGAACATATTCATACATATAATAGATGAGAACTTCTAAAGCCTCAAATTCAGGAAGCAAATAGAACACCGAGTTATCTTAACCCCAACAAACCTACTCCAAAGTACATCATAATAAAATCGGCACAAAACAACGACAAAGAAAAAATTCTCAAGGCAGCCAGGGAAAAGAAGAATACAACATATAAAGGAAGGCCTATTAAATTATCATCGGATTTCTCAGCAGAAATTGTACAAGCTAGAAAAGAGTGGACCCCAATATTTAAAGTTCTGAAAGAGGAACTTCCAACCAAAAATACTATACCCATCAAAGCCATCCTTCAAATACAAAGGAGAAATAAAAACATTCACAGACACAGAAAAGATGAGGGAATTTATCATCAGAAAACACTCACTTCAGGATATACTAAAGAGGGTTTTCCACCTAGATACAAAGAACAAAACAAAACAAAACCACAAGTAAAAGTTCCACTAGTAACACAATAAAACCTAATTTAAACGGTGATAACAAAAACAATAAAGGGACATGGACAAAGATTAACAATAGCAAAAAACGATGGAGTGCTGAAGCACTCATAAGATAGTGTACTACAATGAACATAATAGGTACCCTTTCCATTACTTAATGGTAACCACCCCTGAAAAAACCACAGAAGCACATGACTTGAAAAAGGAAGTAACAGAGGAAAGAAGTATGGATTACAACCAAACAAAAACAAATGACAGAAAAACAAAAGAGAAGAATCAAATAAGATACAAAATTGACAGAAAGCAATATATAAAATGGCAACAGAAAACCCTCAAGTGTCAATAATTACACTAAATGTAAATGGATCGAACTCACCAATAAAAAGACACAGAGTAGCAGAATGGATTAAAAAAGAAAATCCAACTGTATGCTGCCCACAAGAAACACATCTAAGCAACAAGGATCAAAGCAAATTCAAAGTGAAAGGCTAGAAAACAATACTCCAAGGAAACAACATCCAATAAAGGCAGGTGTAGCAATTCTCATATCTAACAATGCTGACTATAAGACAGCAAAAGTAATCAGAGACAAAAATGGTCATTTCATAATGATTAAGGGAACACTGAATCAAGAAGACATAACACTTCTTAATATATATGCACCAAACCAAGGAGCACTAAAATATATAAGACAGCTACTGACTGACCTAAAAACAAAAACTGACAAAAATACAATCATACTTGGAGACCTCAATACACCGTTGACGGCTCTAGATCCTTCATCCAAACAGAAAATCAGTAAAAAAATATTGGCCTTAAATGAAAGAGTAGAGCAATTGGATATGATAGACATCTACAGGACATTTCATCCCAAAGTGACAGAGTACACATTTTTTTTCTAGTGTACATGGAACATTCTCAAGAATTGACAATATGTTGGGCCACAAATATAACAACAGCAAAGTCAGAAAAATTAAAATTTTACCAAGCATATTTTCTGATCATAAAGCCTTGAAACTAGAATTCAACTGCATAAAAGAGGGAATAAACCACACAAAAATGTGGAAACTAAACAACATACTTTTCAAAAATGAGTGGGTCAAAGAAGAAATAAGTGCAGAGATCAAAAGATACAGACAAATGAAAATGACAATATAACATATCAAAATCTTTGGGATGCAGCAAAAGTAGTAATAAGAGGGAAGTTCTTATCACTTCAGGCCTATATGAACAAACAAGAGAGAGCCCAAGTAAATCACTTAACTTCACACCTTAAGGAACTAGAAAAAGAACAAAGACAACCCAAAAGCAGCCGAAGAAAGGAAGTAATAAAAATCAGAGCAGAAATAAATAAAAGAGAGAACAGAAAAACTATAGAAAAAATAAAACAAGGACCTGGTTCTTTGAAAAAATCAACAAAATTGACAAACCCTTGGCAAGACTCACCAAGGAAAAAAGAGAAAGGACTCATATAAACAAAATCCAGAATGAAAGGGAAAAATCACCACAGATATCACAGATAAACAAAAAAATTATTGTAGAATACTATGAAAAACTATATGCCACAAAATTCAACAATCTAGAAGAAATTTTTAAATTCCTAGAACAATACAACCTTCCTAGACTGAGTCATGAAGAAGCAGAAAGCCACAACAGATCAATAAGCAGGGAGGAAATAGAAAAAACTATTAAAAACCTCCCTCAAAATAAAAGCGCAGGCCCAGACAGCTATACTAGTGAATTCTATCAAACATTCAAGGAAGATTTGCTTCCCATTCTTCTCAAAGTCTTCCAAAATATTGAAGAAGAAGCAATACTTTCAAACACATTTTATGAGGCCAACATAACCCTCATACCGAAACCTGGCAAGGACGGCACAAAAAAAGAAAACTACAGACCAATATCTCTAATGAATACAGATGCTAAAATACCAAACAAAGTATTAACAAATTGAATACAACAACATATGAAAAAAATAATACATCATGATCAAGTGGGATTCATCCCAGAATCTCAAGGATGGTTCAACATACGTAAAATGTTTAACGTAATACACCATATCAACAAAACAAAGAAATAAAACACATGATCTTATCAATAGATGCAGAAAAGGCATTTGATAAAATACAACACAATTTTATGTTTAAAACACTCAAAAAAATGGGTATAGAAGGAAAATATCTCAACATGATAAAGGCCATTTATGATAAACCATCAGCTAACATCATATTAAATGGCATAAAACTGAGGACTTCCCCCCTTAAATCAGGAACACAACAGGGATTTCCACTCTCTCCACTCTTATTTAACATGGTCCTAGAAGTTCTAGCCAGAGCAATCAGACAAGACAAAGAAATAAAAGGCATTCATATCGGAAAAGAAGTAAAGGTTTCACTTTCACTTTTTGCAGATGATATGATCGTGTACATCGAAAACCCCAAAGTCTCCACAAAAAGATTACTAGAAACAATAAACCAATATAGTAAGGTCGCAGGATACAAAATTAATATACAAAAGTCCATAGCCTTTCTATATGCCAACAACAAAACATTAAAAAACAAACTCAAAAAAATAATTCCCTTCATGGTTGCAACATAAAGAATAAAATACCTAGGAATAAACATAACAAAGAATGTAAGGGACCTATATAATGAAAACTACAAAGCATTGTTAAGGGAAATTGAAAAAGATACAATGAAATGGAAAAATATTCCTTGTTCCTGGATAGGAAGAATAAATATAATCAAAATGACCATATTACCCAAAGCAATATACAAGTTTAATGCAATTCCCATCAAAATTCCAATGACATTTTTTAAAGAAATGAAACAAAAAATTATCAGGTTTATATGGAACTATAAAAAACCCCGGATAGCCAGAGCAATACTAAGGAAAAAGAACAAATCTAGGGGCATTACAATACCTGACTTCAAATTATATTATAGAGCCACGACAATCAAAACAGCATGGTATTGGCAGAAAAATAGACACTCAGACCAATGAAACAGAATAGAAAGTCCAGAAATAAAACTACATATAGATGGTCAAATAACTTTTGATAAAGGGGCCAACAACACTCAATGGAGAAAACAAAGCCTCTTCAACAAATGGTGCTGGGAAAACTGGAAAGCCACATGCAAAAGAATGAAACTTGACTACAGTTTGTCCCCTTGTACTAAATTAATTCAAAATGGATCAAAGACCTAAATATAACACCTGAAACAATAAAGTACATAGAAGAAAACATAGGTACTAAACTCATGGACCTAGGTTACAAAGAGCACTTTTTGAATTTGACTCCAAAGGCAAGGGAAGTGAAGGCAAAGATAAATGAATGGGACTGCATCAGACTAAGAAGCTTTTGCACAGCAAGACAAACTGACAACAAAATAAACAGACAGCCAACTAAATGGGAGATGATATTTTCAAACAACAACTCAGATAAGGGGCTAATATCCAAAATATACAAAGAACTCACAAAACTCAACAACAAACAATCCAATAAAAAAATGGGAAGAGGACATGAACAGACACTTCTCCCAGGAAGAAATACAAATGGTCAATAGATATAAGAAAAGATGCTTATCTTCATTAGCTATTAGAGAAATGCAAATCAAAACACCTCATGCCTGTTATAATAGCTATTATCAACAAGACAGGGAATAACAAGCGTTGGAGAGGCTGTGGAGAAAAAGGAACCCTTACCCACCGTTGGTGGGAATGTAAAGTAGTACAACCATTATGGAAGAAAGTATGGTGGTTCCTCAAAAAACTAAAAATAGAACTACCATATGACCCAGCAATCCCTCTACTGGGTATATACCCCCAAAACTCAAAAACACTGATGTGTAAAGACACATGCAGCCCCATGTTCATTGCAGCATTGTTCACAGTGGCCAAGACATAGAAACAACCAAAAAGCACTTCAATAGATGACTGGATAAAGAAGATGTGGTACATATATACTATGGAATACTACTCAGCCATAAGTAATGATGACATAGGATCATTTACAACAACATGGATGAACCTTGATAACATTATACAGAGTGAAATAAGTAAATCAGAAAAAAAAACTGAGAACAGCATGATTTCATATATAGGTGGGACATAAAAGTGAGACTATGAGACATGGACAAGAAAGTGGTTGGTGGTTACGGCATGAGGGGAGGGAGGGAAGGTTGGGATAGGGAGAAGGGGAGGGGCACAGGGAAAACTAGATAGAAGGTGACAGAGGACAATTTGACTTTGGGTGATGGGTATGCAACATAATTGAATGACAAGATAACCTGGAGATGTTTTCATTGTACATATGTACCCTGATTTATTGGTGTCACCCCATTAAAATTAATGGAAAAAAAAAGAGACTAAGAGACATGGACATGAGTGTGGTGGTTATGGCGTGGGGGGGCAGGGGAGAGGAGAGGGAGGGAGAGTGGGGAGCAGAGGGGCACAAAGAAAACCAGATAGAAGGTGATAGAGGACAATTTGACTTTGGGTGACGGGTATGCAACATAATTGAATGACAAGATAACCTGGAGATGTTTTCTTGGAACATATGTACCCTCATTTATTAATGTCACCCCATTAAAATTAATAAAAAAGGAAAAAGGGGGGGTTAGAATGCAATGATTTTTTAAAGATGTTATTTATTTATTTATTCATTTTAGAGAGGGGAGGGAGAAAGAAAGTGAGAAGGAGGGAGACAGAAGAGGGGAAGAGCAGAAAGCATCAACTCCCATATATGCCTTGACCAGGCAAGTAAGTGGTTTTGAACCAGTGACCTCAGCGTTCCAGGTAGATCGATGCTTTACCCACTGTGCCACCACAGGTCTGGAAGCCATGTAATGACTTTAATGATGATGATGGGAAAAGCTGAGTAGAAAGTAAATGAACTCATGCAGGGTGTGGTGACCAACCATCCCCTCTGCTCCACCCAGGGAAAGGAGCAGAGACAGAACAAAGTGGAGGTGCCCTCATTAGACTGTGCAGTGATCACATCATGCTCAGTACCCGGGCTCTCCCATGGCTAATAGCTTGGCTCTTCTCCTGGGAGTAACTCTCTTGCCAGCTCTTATACATTTGGCTTGCTGCGCCCAAGAGCAAATTCCTTTGTTGGTGCTGGGCTTCGTTCCAAAGTAGAGCCCTGCCGCCCACCGACTCACCACTCCGTGCAGCAAGAGTAAATCCCAGCATAAATCTGCCCCTCAGCCAAGACAATTCTTATCAGTCTCCACACTCACACACATTCCTCCTTCACGCTCTTAATCGTGCAATAAAAAGCCAAGGTTTGAAGTCACCCACAATAGATGGCACGCCGGGTTTGAATCTGGGTCAAGTAATTTCAACTTCTGTTTCTTTAGTCATAAATAAAAAGGTGGTAATGTAACTGAATTAATAATACACTTAACTATATGTAGACTAGCGGCATTGCTCAATATTTTATAAATCATCATCATCGTCCTCGTCTTTTCATCCGTTCTAAACTCAGATTTCTTAGTCCTCTCAAATGCCACATACCTCCAAATTCAGGACCAGGTCTGCAAGATTCTGCTTGTCTGAGGAGTCAGAAGGGAGACTGTGTGAGGCCCAAACCTGCAGAACAGTCCGACCCAACATGGCTACCCGACATGGCTCCCCAATAGCCTCACCTGCAAGCCCTCCTGAAACCAATTAAAGCACGCTCTGGAGGCGGGGCCCAAACGCCAGTCTCAAGTCTCAAAACTCCCTTGCCAGGGGATTGCAATCTGCAGCCAGGGTTGAGAATTACCTTCCTAAACACAGCCAGGGAGAGTGGTGTTGGGAGCTGTCTCCCGCTTTCTGCAGGAGAGTGCTACCGCACCAGTTCTGCTCAGTAGATTGGAACGCAAGATCAGACAGAGTTGAGCATCAGAGAGAGGGAGGCAGCTGGGACCACTTGAGATAAAAGGTTGCTTAACGTAGGTTTCGAGGACCTGCGTTTGACTCCTCTCTCAGCCATGTAATAACCGTGGATCCTTGGCTGAATGATTTCATGTCTGTAAGCTTCGATCCCCCTGTTGGTAAAGTGAAGGTCAAAACGGCATTAGGTCACAGGTGTTGTAATGCTGGTGGCCGAGGCCAGGCCTGTTGCCCTGGGATTCAGGCAGATGGTAGAGAAACTGAGGAGCCAGAAAGCATCCAGGCCATACCTGTTTATTAGAGGCTCGCAGAGACAGGAGAGCCAGTAAACATCCAAAGGGAAAGAGTCCAAACACAAAGGGAAGCCTGCTAATCGCCATCAGGGCAAGGGAGCAAGGAAAACCGTACCTCATGGTGGCGGCGGGGGGCGGGAGGGGTAGCCATCTGGGAGAATCGCCCCCAGCAGGGGAAGCACCCCGTAGCCTTACAGAGGCTGTGCACACGTGCCTCTGCTCATAAACCTACCAGCAAGCCTAACAGCTGCCCCACAGGTGTGCTCTGAAGATTAAATGAAATACTTAATATAGATGAGTCAACATGGGTCAGAGAATATACACTCATTAAAATGTATAATCGTCATTCTTCTTCTTATTATTATTAGGAAAATGGGGGGATAGTTTATCAATTAGTTCCCTAGTCTTGCTCCTAAGGTCACATGAAAACTGAGTAAAGATATAAAGCAGCAATTTTTAATTACTGTTATAAGCCTTCCATTGACTTTGAATCATGTTGGGAAAATAGCTGTGTTAGGCTTGCTCACTGGTTTACCGGCTGCATGCACTTTGCATGATTAGTGCATGAGCACGTGGCAGTGCCATGTGTGTACAGTCTATGCAAGGCTATGGGCGCTTGTGCTCAGGGGACTGTGGATGGCGGGTTGCCTACCCACCACTGGGAGTGGCAATCTGCGGTCTGTTTGCCTGAGAAGGAGTTTTCCCTGTCTGTTTGCTTTCCACCAGTATGACACTCTATTAAAGGGGAATGGTCCACCTCTCTCCGGCTTCGCAGTTTCTCTCCGTCTGCACCAATCCAATGTGGACCTGCCCGGCCTCAGCCAAGGGCATTACAAATCACAAGCCAGCATGTTGGGAAAAGGCAAATTGAAATAATGATTGAGGATCAAATCAACATGATTTTTCAGAAGCATGTTACCCTAAGCCCCACACAAGTCAGATTTGTGTGAAATCGTTTTTTATGTTTTTTTTTTTTCATCACGTTTCTCAAACTATATCCCCTTAGGAACAGATGCTGATTAAAAAATATTCATTGCGGTCCTGGCTGGTTAGCTCAGTCAGTTAAAGCATCGTCCGAAATGACGAGGTTGCAGTTCGATTCCCAGTCAGGGCACACACGGGAAGTAACCAGTGAATGTACAACTGGGTGGAACAGCAGATGAATGCTTCCCCTCCTCTCTCTGTTGCTGAAAAAGTCAATCAATGAATGAAAATTAAGCTCTGGCCAGATAGCTTGGTTGGTTGGAGCATCATCCCGAAGTACAGAGGTTGCAGGTTCAATCCCCAGTCAAGGCACACACAGGAACAGCTTGATGTTCCTGTCTTTCTCTCCCTGCCTCTCTCTAAATATATATATATACACATATACATATATATGTATATACATATGTATGTATATTGCTTTTCAGGTGGCTTATGTCAGATGAGATGGTCTACACAGCTGCACCTAGGTGGCTGACATTGCACAGATTGTCCCCGACTTCCTGGGCACATTATCCTCATCTCTCATGGGCTGGGAAGCACGTATTCTAGTCCATGGCAGATATGACATCTGAGCCCAGGTGCGAGT
Organism: Rhynchonycteris naso; assembly: GCA_037038555.1. Classification (NCBI taxonomy): domain Eukaryota; kingdom Metazoa; phylum Chordata; class Mammalia; order Chiroptera; family Emballonuridae; genus Rhynchonycteris; species Rhynchonycteris naso. The sequence continues at coordinate 12,842,790 of CM073001.1, forward strand.
GAACCAAAGTTATACTCTTCCCCATATAATGTGAGGACAGGGGACAGGGCCAAGGGGAATGGACAGTTGAGCTACGGACATGGGGAGGAGGGGAGGGATGGCGGTAACATTCTCCTCTTGAAAACCTGATACTTTTCTTATCATAACCCTCCCCCAGGGCACTGTACTGGGGTGCCCTTCTGCTTCGTTTCCAGCTGTTCCTCTGGTGTGGGCAGAGGCCATCCACTCTCTTTGTCATTGTCTCCTCTCTTTTCTGTATAAGAGAAAGATAAGCACATTTTCAAAGAGGAGCACAAAGGGAGCTCATATATATATATATATTCACTGAATAATTATTAGAATTCACTCAACGGGAGCGCAAAGGGAGCTTATATATATTCGCTGAATAATTATTAGAACTCATCGGCTGCGTTGAAAGACTTGAGTAAGAGCCCTTTCCCAAGGGACAGAAGACACAAGAGGGGCTTGCAGCTCCGGCTCCTGCTCTGCGCTATCTGCATAAGGAACAGGACACTGTCAGCTTTGGAGGAACCTGATTTTTTACCGAGAAGGTTAAGACAAGAACAGAGGATTATGGCATAGTCTGATGAAATGTTGGACCCAGCGATTCTGCATCAGTGCCGTTGAATAATTGCCTCCTTGTGGGGTTTTTGATGATTTGCCCAATTATCCACACTTTGGAAAAAACTAAAGAGTGTATCAGTGGTGATTTCTGTATAGCAATAATTGTTTATTAAAGCTGCGCGATTGAAAGCTGCTGGCTCTCTGAAGTTTCCTGATTTGAAGCTTTAATCACTCCTGCTTATTCTCACCCATGAGTAAATGATTTGAGAAGTTTCAGCCGTATTTCACTCATCATGAAAAGGTACGTTTCCTCCCAAATAAACGGAAAATTAAATATTACTTTCAAAAGATAAAAAGCTTTAAAATAAGTAGTTATAAAACTAGTTCCGAGCTCCATGCTAATACACAGGAGAAACTCGACAAGCTAAAACAAAATAAAATGTATCGAAGACTTGAGTCTGCACTAGGTTATGAATAATTAAAAATATGGAGATCACGTGTGTCCCATGTTCAGGAATTCTAATGTTAATATTTGGATGCTTTCACATAAATAGCATCTGAATTGTCTAAGATTAGGTAACATGGGATAAAATCTTTTCTAGAAGTGTATGTATGAGCATGTGTGTGCATGTGTGTGTGTGTATGTGTGTGTGTGAGAGAGAGAGAGAGAGAAAGAGAAAGAGAAAGAGAAAGAGAGAGAGAGAGAGAGAGCCCTGTAATCACCATAATAATCATCCATAGAGTATAGTGAGCATCACTTAAGAATGTCAGGTGGTGGTGATGTAAGAATGAGTAAGTTACAGTGTATATAACTCGGAAGAATTTACTGTCTGGCCTCCTTGGGTATACCGTTTCATTTTCATATGCCTTTGGAGAACAAATGCTACAACATGATTGAGAAGTGGAAGATAAAACAAACATCAGACTTATCTGAGCCTCAGTCTCTTTCTGAACACACTTGAGAGAATGGAACTATTCAATTCCCTGGGCTAGGCTGGCATCAGTCAAAATGAGAAGCATCATTCTTTTCAAGTGAGAGGAGGGGAGATAGTGAGCCAAACTTTCTCAAGCACCACGACTGGGATGCACCTGGCAACCCCCATCTGGGGCCAATGTTCAAATCAACCAAGCTATTTATAGTGCCTGAAGCTGATGCCCTTGGACCGACCGAGCTATCCTCAGCACCCAGCGCAACGCTCAAACCAATGGAGCCACTGGCTGCAGGAGGGAAAGAGAGAGAAGGGGGAGAGAAGAAGATGGTCACTTCTCTTGTGTGCCCTGACTGGAAATCAAACCTGGGACATACATACGCCAGGCCCATGCTCTATCCACTGAGCTAACTGGGCAAGGCCAAGAAGCATCATTTTAATTCATGTCATAGCCTCTCCAACAGCATAGTAACTCTACATTTACTGTCTAAATACTCTGCCCTTTTTACTCCGTCTGCCTACCCTGTGCAGCTTTACTCTTGGACAAGACAGTCCTCTCTAAGGAGCCCTGGGATGTCCACCTGCTGATAAACCAGTGTCAGAGTTCAAAACCCAAGGTGTTCTAAGGGCTGGGTCATTTAGGGCAGAACAACATATCAATTTGTAGATGAAAGCAACCCAGGAGACAACTGCTGACCACCGGGACCTACCATTTCTGCAATAATAAGGCAGTTGACAAGTCTGCCTTCTCAGCAGGGAGACAGGAAAAGTGGCCACTAATTGCTCTGTTCTAGTAAGCATCCTTTCCTTCCTTTAAAAAAATAAAATAAAATAGATGTTGACAGAGCTTCCCACAGATGTGTATCCAACTTCCCCTAGCCACAGTCTTGATTTGCTGTCCCTCAGTAATTTCTGAGACCTTATTTTCAATTGGGGGAAGCTTATTTTGAACATTCCAGGTGACAGTGGAGAGAATGAAATGTTTTTTTTTTTTTTATTTTTGTCTCTATTTTAAAAAAGAAAGAAAGCAACCAGAATGGTACTATATCTTAAGACAGGGTATTTGATTGTTTGTTTTTTCTTTTTCTTTTTAAATCAAATCTGCCCTTTTATTTTCTATCGGGGTTGGGGGAGGGGTCTTAGGTATAAAATTTTATGGAGTTCATGGTGAGAAATGGCCAAACAGTGTGGGGAGAAATAGCAACTTATTTCATTTTCTTACACATCTGTTAAAAAAGAGACCACTGTCACTGAAAGTTTTTCAGTTCTGTGTACCCTCAAAGTTTCTTTCCCTATTATACATAAAACACTAACAGAAAACAAGAATCTCCTTATAGTATCTCCTGAGCCTTCTTTTAAAAAAATATACATCTTAGCAAACTGTTTTATTAATATGAATAATCATCTTGAGAAAATAGCACAAGGAACTGTCTTCACTTAAGCAACAGAACACAGTGACTCCTCAGGGCAGACTCTCACTCAAGTGTGGTTCAACCAAGACAGCCATTTGTAATGCACCCGGAGAGTTCTAAGTTCGGTGCCAGGAGCCAGGATAATGAAACAACAATCTATGTCCCTTTCTCTGGAGAACCCAGAACACTAGAGCAGCAAAGCAGGGTGTGGCATGACTGAGAGCCAGGCCAGGATGGACAGATGTCATCAGGGACATTCATCTGTCAGTTCCTCATTCTTCCAATATCTAAGTCAGGGGTGCTCAATACGTCGATCGCAATCTACTGGTCAATCGCAAAGGAAGTGTGGGTAGATCACATGATATTAAAAAGACATTTGTCTTTTGATTGGCATACAGGGTAGCCAATCTGACGTCTGAATTTTTGACACCCTACACATGCATGTTAAACCACGCTAACTTGTTCAGTTACATTGCTGCATAGTTAGCCTTCAATTTATTTAAACTAAATACAACAAAGGGTATAAAAATGAGTGCCATAGCTGGTCCGAGTAAGAAGCCTAAAACCTACCACTTTCATATAGAATGGGAGGGGATTTTTTTCACTATGTCATATTCTAAGTGTGTTTGCCTCATCTGTCTATGTGCCATTGCTATTCCAAAGAAGGGAAATGTGGAGTGGCTTTTTCGGACTGTTCATAAAAACTATGACATTGACTTTCCTCCGAAAAGAGAGCTGAGAAGAAAGGTGAAAGAAGAATACACAAATTAAATAATAATAATAGTAACTAAAATAATGATAATATAGAAGAAATAAATTTATGTTTTGCATTTTTATTGTAGGTAGACCATTTTGACTTGGTCATCTTATAAGTAGCTCGCAAGCTGAAAAAGTGTGGGTACCCCTGAGCTAAGTGATAGACTCAAACAACTCGTGTTTGAGCCCTCGCAAGGCATCTTACTCCTACCCGATCATGGAAACAATACCCTCATCTCTGTGGACCTTTGCCCGTTTTAATAATAGAAGTTAATCCATATGGTCTTGGATAGACTCAAGTGAGTTAATACCTGTAAAATCCTCAGAATAGTGGTTAGTATACAGTAAGCACTCAGTAAGTGTCTCGTACCTGGCATAAACAACACCAATAGCAATTATAAATAGGTTTATAGTAAAAGACACAACCTGTTTAATAGTGATATCTAGACACCAAGATGCAAGGAGTAGAAGAGACATATAAGTGTCATAAAGCAGTATGTATGTGCATATATATATATATATATTAATATATATATATATATATATATATATATATATATATATATATATATATATATATATATATATATATTACAGGGACAGAGAGAGAGTCAGAGAGAGGGATAGATAGGGACAGACAGACAGGAACAGAGAGAGATGAGAAGCATTAATCATCAGTTTTTTGTTGCGACACCTTAGTTGTTCATTGATAGCTTTCTCATATGTGCCTTGACCGTGGGCTTTCAGCAGACCAAGTTACCCCTTGCTCGAGCCAGCAACCTTGGGTCCAAGGTGGTGAGCTTTTTCTTGCTCAAGCCAGATGAGCCCGTGCTCAAGCTGGCGACCTCGGGGTCTCGAACCTGAGTCCTCTGCATCCCAGTCCAACGCTTTATCCACTGCGCCACCGCCTGGTCAGGCATAACACAGTATTGAATTGGATGATCCACTTCTGGCTTAAAATGTTAAACAGAGATCGTGCACAGACCGTTTGATCCAAATACAAAGCAATGATGAATGACATTTGAAATGAGGAAAACAAAATAACATAACTGCACTTAAATTCAAATGCTGTGTGTGTGTGTATATATAATTTATTTTTACTAGACACTTAATAAAAACAAGCAAGCAAGCAGAAAAAAAGAAAAATAATCTATAGACATTCTGTTCCCTGTGTCTGCAAACTTGTTGTATTGGATGGTTTAGGTCCTACAGGGTAATGAAGAAAGAAAATTGCTCAATTTGCTTCAAGTCATGGTCTGTGATGGGAGTTTCCTGACTCCAGAGATAAGGATAAAATAAAGGAAGCAATATGTTCATGGAATTTATCAACACAGCCTCAGCATAAGGAGCTGGCTCTGGGAGAGGGTGCAAAATAAAGATATTTTCAGGCACAGTCACAAAAAGCAAGTTTTCTACCCATAAAAAAAAGAGACATGAAAGAGATATTTAATATAAATAAAAGTAACTTCAAGTTGAGCGTATGAGAGTGTTAGAAATAATGGGTAAAGAAATTTAATCAACTCTGCATTATAATAAATATATAATTGCTTATTTGATAAAAGCAAAATAAACAAAAATCCCAGATACTTTAATGGAGAATTGTATCAAATATTTAAGGCAGATATGATATCAAGGCATGAAAGTCCATCATGTTTCATGGCCATTTCATGAAACGCGCATCGCACTCACAAAGCTGGAAGAAGTCCTTACAAGAAAAGCAAATGACAAATCAATCTCCCTCATGAGCATGGATCCAAAATCCCAATCAAAAAAGCTATAAAATGAATCTGTCCATATATAAAAAGTTTAACACATCATGATCAAGTGGGATTTGTTGCAGACATACAGGTTAGTTTAACATTTTTTAAAAAACCAAGCAAGGTCATTCACAATGTTAAGAGAATATATGAGAAGAACCACATCACCTCAACATATGAAGAAAATGCATCTGGCAAAACTCAATGACCATTTGTGATTTGAAAGAGAAAAACTCTCAGTAAACTACAAATATAATGAAACCTCCTTACTTATAAAGGGTTTTTACAATAAAATACCTATTATTTTATTCAATGGTGAGAGACTAAATGCTTTTGTTTGTTTGTTTTTTGACAGAGATAGAGAGAGTGACAGGGAGAAGGACAGATAGGTACAGACAGACAGGAAGGGAGAGAGATGAGAAGCATCAATTCTTCATTGGGGCACCTTAGTTATTCACTGACTGCTTTCTCATATGTGCCTTGGTGTGGGGGGGGGGCAGCCAAGCCAGTAGTGACTTCTTGCTCAAGCCAGTGACCTCTGGGCTCAAGCCAGTCACCATGGGGTCATGTCTATGATCCCACACTTAAACCAGCGACCCTGACCCCGCACTTAAGCTGCTAAGGCCACAGCTGGATGAGCCTGTGCTCAAGCCAGCGACCCTGGGGTTTCAAACCTGGGTCCTCTGTGTCCCAATCCAATGTTATATCCACTGTGCCATCACCTGCTCAGGCTAAATGTTTTCTTATTAGGGAACATGGCAAGAATGAAAACTCACAATTTGTATTCATCATTGTACAGGAGGGACTATCCAGCACCTTGCCGTTGTTGTGTGCTACATGGTAGAAGGGACTCAGTGGGTCTGGTCCATGCTCAAAGGGAGAGCTTATGCAAGTGCATGCTGCAGGGGGTAGGTCACAGGGTTGCCTCAGAAGCTGCCCACCATAGCAGCTAAAAGGCAAATACAATCATTTCAATGCATGTGTTCAGTCTTCAGAATACTCGACTCACTTTTGATCCACGAACAAAGAACAAACGTTTTTACAACCTGAGAACATGAAGTAGAAGGGACCTTCCTGCATATTATTAGCCCTTCGGCTACTCAGTGGGCAAACTTTAGAAACATGCCTCAATAAGTCAAAAACACAGCAAGTTTGGCTTCCGTCACTATTTCCTTTTCTCATTTACTGAATGTACTGGAAACTATAACAGGATAGTTAAAAGAAATCATACCTCTATAAATTGAAAAGAGATTAAACACTTTTAACTTTTAGAATATATGATTGTCTATATATGTTCAGACACTATAATAAAAATGTAATATCCAAAAATAGTGTTTGCAGACATCAGTATTAAGAAATTAGAAAATACAAGAGGATAAAACTTTCACTCATAATGCAATAGAAAAATAAAAATATATATATAATTCTTTAAGAGAAGAATTGAGATATACCGTGCTTATGGATGGGAAACTCTATTGTTAAAATAGTAACTCTTTCTAAATTATCCTGTAAGTTTAATGTGATTTCAATCAAAATCACAATTTAATGCAAGGAAATGGGCGTGTTATGATTTGTAAATGGAAAAAACAAAGTTGCAAATAACAAGAAGACTATTGAAAAAAGAATAATGAAAATTACTTGTTCTACCAGATACTATGCCTAATTTAAAGCTATAAAAATTAAGAGAATTTAGTTGCAGTGGAAAGGAATAGTAATCAAAACATAGGCTAAGGAACTAAACATAAAAACCATAAAACAAAAACACATAAAAACTAGATTTGAGGCATAAAAATACTATAAATCAATGATTAAATGATAAAATGTTTAATATATACTGTTGAAATAATGTATTATTTATATGGAAGAAGTAAAATTAGCTCTTAACCTCAAAAATAATTATAGGTATACTAAAGAGTTCATGTAAAAAGTAAAATTTTAAACTAAGAAAATATCTGTAAATTAAAGTTACCACTGAATTGCATATAATGAGTCTTAGATTTGCCACACAAAATATATATACATTAAAGACTGAAAATCTTGATTATGCCAAAAGTAAAATTTGTACAAAATAAATAAAAGGTAAAAGGCAAGCACAAACAGGCATAATATACTTGTAACTCATGTGGCTAATAAATATTTAATGCTGAGGATCCATAAAAACTCATAAAAATCTATATGGAAGAATAAATACCCTATTAGAAAACTAGACAAAGATAATTCACATAGGGGAAATTTGACTACTAGGTCTAAAAGAGTAATTGGTCATACTTGAAATCAATTAAAACAAATATTTGTTATTCTTTATATGCCCCTCTGTAAGGACAAAAAAATAATGTTGTTTTTCTTTTTGAAAAGTTTGACAATACTAATATTTTTGAGTTAGTGAAGATGTTTGTTCATTTTTATTAGGGTGACTTACTCTACCAATTTGCCTGGACAGGACACAAGATTTTCTGTGCTAAAGTCAAGAAAGTTCCAGACCGCCTGACCAGACGGTGGCGCAGTGGATAGAGCATCGGACTGGGATGTGGAAGACCCAGGTTCAAGACTCCGAGGTCGCCAGCTTGGGCGCAGGCCCATCTGGCTTGAGCAAAGCTTGCCAGCTTGGACCCAAGGTCGCTGGTTCCAGCAAGAGGTTGCTCGGTCTGCTGAACGCCTGCGGTCAAAGCACATGTGAGAAGGCAATCAATGAACAACTAAGATGTCACAACGGCAACAAAAAACTGATGATTAATGCTTCTCATCTCTCTCTGTTCCTGTCTGTTTGTCCCTGTCTATCCCTCTCTCTGACTCTCTCTCTGTCTCTGTAAAAAGAAAAAGAAAGAAAGAAAGAAAGTTCTGGACCAATCAGTACTAGTTGGTCACCACAGTAGGAGTGGACACTGGCAATATTGTAATGGTTAGCATTCCACATGGCATATTACTGTCAAAACAAAAAAAGAATAGCAACAAATGTTCAACAAGAAGGGAATGGATAAATTATGATATATTTATACGACAAAATGCAATATAATGCAAACAAATAAGCTAGAATAGTGGTTCTCACACTCTCGTGTGTATCAGAGTCCCATACAGAACACCTAGAAGAAAGAACACAGAGACTCGGGCTTTCATGCATAGGATAGGGCTTTGACCTTTATATTTGTTTTTAAGTTTTCCAGCCAATTATATATGTATGTATGTATATGTATGTGTGTGTGTGTGTGTGTGTGTGTGTGTGTGTGTGTATATATATATATATATATATATATATATTTGAATTTATTGGGGTGACATTGGTTAATAAAATTATATAGGTTTCAGGGGTACAATTCTATAATACATCATCTGTATAGTGGATTGTGTGATGTTCATAACACTAAATTGTGAGAATGACTAAATCCGAGATATATGTATTAGTGAAGAAAAATTTCTATATCTAGTTTTGGGTTAGAGTAGAACGTTATAGAATACATATGAAGTATGATTTATTTTATTTAAACTCTTAAATCCTTCAACATAAGACTACATTATGTTTTAAATATTAAAACTTGCATGGGAATGATAAACACCAAATTCATGTCTATGATTACCATAATAGAGGGTAAAAGAATCAGAGGGTTTTCCCAGGGGGCTTCGACTGTATTTCAAATAGCTTGTATTTTAAAAAAATGTAACTGCATTAAATATAGCATAATGTTAAAATTCAATGTACAGTGGTACCTTGAGATACGAAATTAATTTGTTCTTTAACCGAGCTCGTAAGTCAGTCAACTCGTATATCAAACTGCTGATACTGGACCGTGCGCCAACGCGCCAACTAGCAGCAGCTTCCTGAATCACGACTTGTATCTCGGAATTTTGCTAGGATCTTGAACAAAAATATGGACCAAGTTGTAGCTCGTACCTTAAAGAAATCATATGTTGATCTGTTTGTATCTTAAGGTACCACTGTATTAGAAATTGAATATTTGTATATTTGAAACATTTCACTAAATAATGCGTGTGTGCGGGGGGGGGGTGGCGGGGGATGAGGAAAGAGTGATGAGAAGCATCAACTTGTAGTTGTTTCACTTTAGTTGTTCATTGATTGCTTCTCATACATGCTTGACCAGGGAGCTCCACCCAAGCCAGTGACCCCCTGCTCAAGCCAGTCTTGGGCTCAAACCAGCAACCTTGGGTTTCAAGCCAGTGACCATGGGATTATGTTGATGATCCCATGCTCAAGCCGGAGAACTTGGGGTTTTGAACCTGGGTCATCAGTGTCCCAGGTTGATCCACTATACCACCACCAGTCAGTCTCATAAATAATTTTTTTAAAATGTAAAACTATGAATATCTTATGAGTTTTATTTTGTGAAAACACATTTAGTAATTTATACGGTCATAAAAGGAATGGCATAGCCATAGAGTATCATTATCTACTGCTACATTTATATCTATTAATTACTGAAAAATCTTCTTGGGCTATGATTAAGGCAGGATGATATAATTATGGATGATCTGTATTAATTTCTTTTCTACTTTCATATTTTTATCAGAAATATCGTTAACACAGTAAATTGATAGCATATAATAATCTAGACTTTGCAGGCACAGTTTTTAGATGACCTTCGTTTGACTCTAAATTACTTCTTTTGCTATTTCCTGTTGTGTGTGATAAAAACAGGGTACAGAGTATACCAACAATTGTACTTAGACTTCAGAACTGAACTATTTTATCACTAAAAGATCGTAAGTGCACACTGTCTTCAGATACGAAGGATTATAGAAATCCTGACTGTCGCTCTCATTAGCCTTGATTATTAGTATTCTTCTAACCTGCGGGAACCAGAAAATGGAATTATACATATTGACTTTCCTCATTAGTTACACAGCCTATTGGACATTGTTCAACCGATGGGTTTAATTTGAAAGTAAGTGAAACAGAATATATCTTAATACTATCTCGTGTATTTCTGCTCTAGTGGCCTTTCCTAACAAATGTCACCTCATACAGAAAAGATGACAAGATAGTTGTAAATCAGGCTTTGCACAATCCATTGGGTTAATCTGGCTACGGTGTGATGCAACCTCAGAAAGTTGCAACAGAGACAAAAAGACCTCATCAATTATTCAGAAAGTTCATTTTTGATGAGTTTTTGTAGGCAGATGTAAAAGATTGCTTTCTTTCAACTGTCAATTTGATATGAATTCAAGTTTCAGGGAACTGTATAATCTGTTGCAATTTACACTGCTTTTAATCCTTACAAAATAACTGTCAATAAGCATAAAATTATGTCACAGCAACTCGACGGACAAAGCAGGAAAACTGGTAACGTATCATAGAAGTATGAAGTCTGTGTTTAGCTGGTTTCTGGTTTTGGTTTGGGCTTTGATTTCATCTTGGGGTTAGGGCTTGGGTGTTGGTTTGTTTGCTTGTTTGTGTTACAGAGGTCAAGGTTTGCTCGTGTAGGAATGTTTCCATATTTCTCAGCCAGCGTGGGTCCCGGGCACTTGTGGTAGGGAAACCACAGCCTGGTGAGAAGAAGCAGACCCGGAAGAGATGTCAAAATTGGAAGGAATACAGAAAGGAAAACAATTAAAACTAGTCATCCTTCCCCCACTTTTGCAAAGCGCCATTGAAGGAGATGGCTAGTGGAGAGGATCTGCAGTCCAGGTATGGGGCACTGGTTCCAGCCTAATCACCTGAAAGGGAATTGGGGAAGATTGTGGGTGACACTGTCACCCAATGAAGCACAGAACAAGATTAGGTTTTTAAGAATCTCCTAGTGAACTGGTTAATGCTACTAGACGATCTTGGATGAACTCCATGAAAAGAAACATTAGAGGTACAACGATACATGCTTGAATAATAATGTTTCTAAGATATTAGCACCAACAGAACTCTAGATGTGCTTCTATTTAATCTTAGAATTAAATAGAAAAAAACAGATGACATATTTTTATTACATTCACAGCAACAGTTTATGCTATATTTTTTCTAAAAAAAAAAAATCTTGGTAAAATACAATACTGGATCCAGGGAATGAAATCTAAGAGTATAAATTAAAGTTGTGCTTGGGGAGATTTATGTATAGAAGGACAATTGGAAATGTAAAGACCAGGATGTCCTGGGAGACAGATGTGGATTAAGAGCAGTTGGGAATTAAAGGGAGGTGTCCTGGTTGATTTTTGCAAATATCTTCACAGATTATTACAATATCCACATACAGTTCACAATTTGGGGAGATGTTTGCTGAATCTCTTTGACCTGCCAGATTATTTCAGCACTCCAGAGTCTAGATACTTCTAGTAATATAAAACTCCACAAACCTTCAAAGATCTTTGGAAGCCTTCAAAGATCTTTTGTTTCCTCTCTACTCCTCCATTGTCAATTTGGGGGACAGATAATTCATCCATCAGAATGATAAGAGAGGAAAAACTAGAGATTCTTTCTTTGTTTGCTGGAAGGATTCACTTGTATGAATAATCTCCTATCTCCCCTTTCCTTTTCAAATGGTTGACTTTCTCTAAGTGGGGAGACATGATCAAAATAGTACCTGCATTGTTTTCGTTATCAGTTTGGCAGAAGTCGCAGTGGGAAGGCTTTGTAAAAACCTCACAGGAACTCTGAATTCAGTAACAGGGCGAAGGTTGGAGTTACATACAAACACTAGTTAGAAATCTTCTGAAAAGGTGGTAAAGAAAGAACCCTTCTTACTACATATTTTGTCTTAACTGTGTTATCTAATAAACCTAAGTGTGCGTACCAAGCGTTGAAATTGCCTGTCACTTTCCTAGACTCATCCGGAAAGAGATAGCGGTTGTTCCTCTCCAACAATTTAGGCTGAATTGCTTCACCTTTTAATGGATTTGAGTCACAGCTTCTTTCACTGGTGGTATTGGATTTATAGCCATCTTCAAATGCACATGTTATCTTTAAATGTTTTGACCCTGTTAATAACAGGGATGGAGATAGGGGCTGAAGAAGAGCTTGGCACTAAATGGAGTTTTCATTGATGTTTAAACAGTATCTATGTTATTGTTAACTCCTCAGAGAAAAGAGCTGCCCTAATGGACTCCCAAAGTTAATCAATTAATCTATAAGTAGCATGAGAACAGTGGCTGGCAACACTGGCTGCACATTATTATCACCTGGGGAGTGTTTTAAACTCCTGACATTTGAACTTCATTACTGACCATTGAAATCAGATGTTTAGCCATGGATTCTATATACATCAGAGCATCTCCAGGGATTCTAATGTGCTGTCACTCTGAGAACCATTGGTATTAAACAGTATTTCCAACTATGTGTTCCACATACCTCCTGGTCAATATTATCTGCAGTGCTAGTGTCAACCGAATAGACTGAACCAAAACCTATTGAGCAGAAGTGACATCACTAATATGATAGGATAGAATTCTCTTTTGCCCATGGAGGAAACCACTCAGCCTCGTGTATGGCAGTCTCGGGTTCGATTCCGGTCAGGGCACACAGGAGAAGCTACCATCTGCTTCTCCATCTCTCCCCTTCCTCACTCTCTCTCTCTCTACTCCTCCCACAGCCATGACTTGAATGGTTTGAGCAAGTTCACCCTGGGTGCTGAGGATAGTTCCATGGCCTCGCCTCAGGTACTAAAATAGCTAGGTTGCTAAGCAATGGAGCAGCAGCCCAAGATGAACAAAACATCGCCCAGTAGGTGTTTTGCTGAGTGGATCCTAGTTGGGGTTCATGCGGGAGTCTGTCTGTCTGCCTCCCTGCTTCTCACTTAAAAGAAAAAAAAGAAAAAGGAACCAGATCACCTTTGTAAGAATGCCAGAAACAAGTTAACAAGTGTGACAACCAAGATACAAATAAATGAAGAGATAACTCATTATGATGGAAGAATAACATTATATTGTTAAAATGTCCAAAGTTCCCCCAAATGATCTAAAGATTCAATTCTATCACTATCAAAATGCCAAGGGCATAGTAGCAGAAATTCTTTTAAAAATTCTAAAATATACATTGAATGTCAAGGGACCCTGAAGAGCCAAAAAAGTTTGGAAAAGAAGACCAAATTTGCAAGCCATACATTGCCTAATTTCAAAACTCACTGCAGTACCAAGACAGTGTAGTACTGACATAAAGGCAGGTACATAAACCAAAGGAACAGAATAGCAAACCCAGACATAAACACTTGCATACATGGCTAGATCGTTATAGTAAGGGTGCCCTAGCAGCAGAATGGGGAACAGTCTCTTCTATAAACAGTGCAGGGAAAACTGGAAATCCACATGGAAATGAATAAATGGAAGCCCGCCATACAGATCAACTCAAAATGTATTAAAAGAACTAAATTTAAGACCTAAAGTTTTTGTTGTTTGTTTGTTTTATTAACTTTTAGAAGAAAACAGAGGAAAAGCTTTGGAACACTGGATTTGGCAATGATTCCTTGGCTATGACACCAAAAGTACGGACAGAAAAAGCAAAGAAAAGTCAAATGAGATTATGTCAAACTTTAAAACTTCCATGCATCAAAATAAATAATCAACAGAAGTAAAAGGCAATGTACAGAATGGGAGGAAGTTTTTTGAAAATCAAATATCCGAGAAGAGGTCAATATCCAAATATACAAAGGACTTTTGCAACTCAATCGAAAAAAAATGAAACGCAATTTAAAAATGGGGAAAATATTTGAATATACAATATCCCCAAAATGATATGAAAATTAACATAGACGTACAAAAAGATGTTCAACATAACTCATCATAACAGAAATGCAAACCAAAGCTGCAATGAGATGCCATCTTCCACTCAGTAGAATGTCCATTATAAAACGAACAGAAAATAGCAAGTCTTGGCAAGGCTGCAGAAAATTAAGAAGCCTTGTGTATGGTTGGTGGGAATGTAGAATAGTGAAGCCATTGTGGAAAACAGTAGACAGTTTCCTCAAAAAAATTAAAAACATAATTACCATGTTGGCCAGTAGTCTCACTTCTGGGTATACGCTAAGTGTGTTTGTTTCTCTGGAGCATGCAGACTAAAACACATGGGAATCTAATGTTGACGTGGACCTAGATCGAATACAGTAGCCAGTATTTACTCAATTCAAGTATGGGGGTTTGGGTGGGGGAGGGAATAACTGCCTCACTCAAGCAGAAAAGGGAACTGACAAGTTCTTATAACTGAGGGGTCAAAAGGACGGTCTGCTTTCAGATATACCTGAGGCCAGTGGTTCAAACAAGCTTAAGAGCCGTTTCTCCTTTTCTTCCCTCTCTTCCTCTCCTTCTTTTTCTCTCTCTTTCTCCCCCCTCAGGTTGATCAATATCTATCTATCACCTGACTGTCTGTCTGTCTGCCTGTCTACGTATCTATCTTATTTACATAATCTAACAGAGAACAATAGTGAGAACATTGTCCCAAGGGAAGCCAACAGAGATAACAGCAAGAACAGCGGTACCTAAAAACCCAAAGGCTCTATTGTATTTTCTAATGCAAATAAATAAATAAAAGACATCATTTGTTTCTCAACATTCCCTGGTATCACAAGCAGGGAATACTGTCTGTCCGGATTTGGATTACTGTGACGCTGGTACTACATGCAGTTAGAGCCATTACCTGGATTAGCTCCCGGGGCATGATGGGATGAACACTCTGTTGTTGAAGGGGGACCATATCGTTGCCACCCTATTTAATAGGGATCATGATGTTTCTTCTCAAGCAAGATTGGTGGGAAACAAATACAGCTGGTGCTCGACGTAGGACCACGATTGGTTCCGACAGACCAGTCGTAACATGGTTTGGTCGTAAATTGTGTAGGCTCTATGAACAGTACTGTGAAATGATGTTATAAAAATCTTTAAGTCATATTTTATCATAATTTTCTTTCATTATTGTTATATATCATAATTTTCTTTGTTCATTTTATGTCGCTTGTATCATCTCTACACCATTTTGTTTCTTATCTTTACATTCGTCAGGTTTAAGTAAAACACTTAAAATATTTGCAAAATATACAAAATTACAAAATACAGGTGCAGACAAAAACTGCTCCAGACGCGGAGCAGTCGTGCCTTGCGACTGTGGCCGTAAAGTCGAATGGTCGTAAGTTGCATAGGTTGTAAGTCGATGATCAGTACCTATAAACCACACCCGACCTCCTCTGTCTCTGGTGCTGCGAGCTAGTCAGTCTCCCCTCATTACAGTGATCTGTTTTCTCACTAGGGCTGTGAAATAAAATGTGTGTTTGTTCAAAAGGAGTCAAGAAGGAAAAAAAAAAACATTCTGTCTGTCCATCCCAGAGGAGGTGCAGAAGAAAACTTGAAAAACTAAACTGGAGATGATGTATCAAGATCTACCTACCCCATGATTCAAACCACTACCCATTTGGCATTTGCGAAAATCCCTCTGACTTAGTCAAACATTTCTCTCCCTTCCCCTCGCCTCCACTGACACAGCCTGAAACATCCTTTCACCTTCTAATTGCTCATCCACACTATATTTTTTGAAGACCCTCGTGTCGACATTTAGGCGACTAAAATGCTGGTGCCATTGTAAATGGGGAAATAAATGCGTCACTTGGACATTTTTATAATCATCACATCAGACAAAAAAAAAAAAAGCCTTCCAGAGAGTTTTTAATGGGTCTAATAGGGGTCCAGGGACTCTGGGGAGCAGAAGGCTATAGGCCAAAGAATTTCAACCACCCGAGGAGAAAACTAATGGCCCATTAAAGCACACCCTGGAGTGTTCCAGCGTTGTCATTAGAATTAAAATGTATGTCTTTGTTTCAGAATAGAATTCTGCTTTGATGACATTTTAACCTGTTGGTTGCCTGCCTTTTCTCCATTGACTAGCAGTATCTTCAAGAGTCCAGCAGAAATTAGGGTACAGAGGGAGCAAATTAAACCTTTGATTTCAAACAGAAACTGAAGGCATTAGAACAATTAAATCATTTTACAGGGCTATGAAGTTAATCTATAATCTAGTTATTTTACAAAGACATTGTGCTGTAGATATTGAATTGTGAATAAAAATTGAAGTTTAATATAATCTTAAGAAAACAATGCCTAGGATAACTTTCTATTGATTGAGTTCAGATTTTTTTAATATATGTGCAAGTATCTCTAAATTATTTTTCATTTCAAAGGCGTATGGCCAGGAGCCAAGGCCACCATCACAGCTGCCTGGCCCGTGCAGGTCCGCATTAGATTCAGAAAGTCGGTAATGAAACAACGGAGCCAAGAACTGGTGAGCCATCAGCTTTAATTCTAGCTTGCACCCGGCAGGCAAGCAAAAACACACACTGGGCTCCAAAATCCACTCATTCAGTGCTCACAAAGCTACTGACTTATCCGAGTTTCCTAAAATCAAAGGTTTCTAGCTCACCAGACTTATTCATCTCTGTTCCCCATCTCCTCCTGCACAAACTCTGCTCAAACTGCCTTCCTCCTCAGCACTCTGCCATCTTGGCTGCTTCTTCTCTCCTCCACATGGCCTTAATCTGCTCTCCTCTCTAATGCTAACCTCAGGAACCGAGAGAGAGTAAGCTCCCGGCCTGCCCCACTTTATAGTGTAGAAATCCATACCTTTAATCCAATCTACAAACAAGGAAGTCTCTAATACAAAGTCACTTATCTGAGGCATAATGGGAGGATTCCTCATGAGAGTGCGCCACCCTACATCATCCAATCAGTCAAGGGTGTGGGGAAAAGCTTACTCTTAAAACTTGCACATGGGCAGCGCCATCTTTAACAAAGTGAGCATAATATATTTTATCTGTCCAACAAAAGGGTTTAGCACTTAAATGGATTCATAAAATGTGTGTGTTAGTAACATACATGTGAAAATGACAAAACTGGTAACGTTTTATTTTATATAAGAGCACAATGTGTTAACAGAAATAATACATATAGTCATCATTGCCAGACTTAATCCGAGATGTTCAATGTTTGCCCCATTGCTTGGGTTGCCTTGAATGTATAACCTTTATAAAACAATGGTCTGCCCCTCTGCACTTGGTAACTAAAGGATCCAGCAAAATCAAATGAGTTTCACTACTGCCCTGCATATTAGAATACACACATCTCTCATGTAAGCCTAGGGACAAGATCTCATCATCATCTTGTAAGGTATTTTTCCCTGCCGAGAAAGAAGAAATGGGGGTCTGAAAGCCACAAAGTGTGGAATAATAAAAGGCTTTATTAAGTACCGTGCATCCCGCCCAACGATGTCCCCCAGCTCTGAGGTCAGAGGCTAGGGGAGTCACACGAATTAAACTGCATGAGAGGTATTTAAAGAGGTCCGAGGGGTCCTTTAGGGTCGTCGAGCTAATATGACATGGTGAAATCTCACTGGCTGACAGACAGTCACTCTTTTCCCAAGCTCCTCTGAAAAAGTTCTTTTTGGCGCCCAATGTGGGCGGTCCTAGCCAAAATTCCGGGGTCTGAGTTCCTCACCTGACCATCCCCCTTTGCTGACCACTGACCTTACACAACTCATATTTAATCAAACTTGATAGAAGGCCCAGAAGACTATAAAAAATGATTCCTGCAAAGATACTTTAAAAACTAAAGGAGGCATAATATTATGACCTGATAATCTTGGGTGGTGGTGGGTTTATATGTCATTACCTTATTTTATTTTTAACTCTATGAAGAGAACACTATATAATGTGAAGCCAATTAGATAATAATATTATCTAGGATAAATGCCTCAAAATGCAACAATGCATAAGAAATGTCACTAAATTTATAAATACTTAATAATGTGCATAATCCATCAGCCAATCTTGGGAGAAAGAACAGAAAGGTGAGGAGTAAATGGGAAACTTTGTATATGACATGAAATAATTTTTACATTTCCTACTGGTATATTAACTTTCACTGTCTCCACTGGTTCTTATCAGGCAATATGTGGTGTACAGGCATGTGGCTTGTGTGTGTGTATATGTGTTTAAATCATTAAAAGGTAAGGTAAGAGTCATGGGAGGTCAATCTCGCACACATGCACAAAGATGCAACTCTGAATAATAGCCAGGATCTTCTTACGTTAGCTCTAACACATATTCTCCCAAGAAAAGTGTCTCAATGAGCTGTGTGTATTGATCAGCTACATCATCCAGATATCTACATATGTGTAAAGTATAGTCTTGATCCAGTGCATGTTATCTTTAGTGCAGTACTCAACAAATAGAACTTGTCCAGCCATAAAGATAAAAGGATAAAAAGAAACACTTCCCTAACTGTGTAGTGGATACAAGTGAACATTTTTTTTATGTTCTTTTCAAGAGGCATGCCTGAAGTAAGGCTGTGCTCCAACATTATACAGATCCTAGAATACTCTGTTAAACTAAGTTTTGAATTGATTCATATATGGTCCTCTGAATGAGAAAAGAAATTGCGCTCATGCTGTAAATCCCGGCTATGGTTGGTGTGGCTTAGAAGAATATGAAAAGGTGAAATTGATAGAATAAGAAATAAAAGAAAAAGTTCTGTAACTATAGTTAATATAAAAACTTTGGTGATTGACAGCTGCGAGTATCCTTTCCTGATCTTTGAACAGTACCAAGCACCCCAATTCTCCTTAAGAAAAAGTTGATCCACTCAGAACAATGGCACATTTCCAGTTACATAAAACACATATATTTAAATTATAAATAATGTGGCCCAACAGTCAAATAAAGATGAATGGCCACTGAAAAAGAGAATTTTGAAGAAGTGGTGCATAATAACATTTCCAATCTATAACTTAATCACATTCACATTTCTTAATTAGACATTACTAACTGTGGCAGGAGCTTGTTTTGCTTCATAAATTGAAATTTTATTTCACCTCTACTCAGGAGAAGAAACTGAGGGGGCAAAATGCTTTCTGTTTATGCATATTTTTAGATGCTTGAAAGTCTGAATCTTTTGACAATAATCTGAAATTTATGCAAATAAGTGATCAAAGAAGAATTTGGTAGGCTTGTGATATAGATATATTACTAAAATAAATACGGTTCATGTAGCTCTCAGTTGATAATTCATCTTTTAGTAAGTGTAAGTAATGGAATTTGTAAGGTGCCTAAACCCATTTGTTATTTCTACTTATTTCAAGTGACTTACAAGAATGTGATTAAATGTGGACTCTCAAACGCATTTCCTTGTAATTGGTGATGTGACATAATTTATTAACTGTCCTTAGATGCATAAAGAGATATTGGTTGTTCTTTAATAGTAATTTACTGAATATTGAGAATGTAAAGAATAGCATAATAAAGTATGTCTTTTCTTAATAAATGCTGATAATGCCCTTCTACTGTTTGTGGTAGTGTCTGCATAAAAAGCAGCCAACAAAATAAGGGTGTGATGACAAGGGAAAGCTGTACAAGTCTAACTTGATATTCAGGAGTCTGGTTCCATGGTCATCAATGCAAAATATGAGGCTGAACAGAAGCCCAAGTTTGCTTGTACTTAGTGATTGGAGTTAATTTGTGAAATGCTATAAAGAGTTATTCAGGATTGATGAAGTGAGACAACTGTTGAATTGGAAGCCAGGGACCCTAACCCTATTTTTGGATCTATCATTCCTACAAAAGATTATTTATCATATCCCCTTGTGAAATGGAAACTTTGTTTCTTTCCTAGAGTGTCCAACATGTAGCAAGTTGCCTTCAACTGTGTGGCTTTGAGTATCTCCAGGGAGTTGCTTTTAAATATGCCCAGGTCAGATTTCCAGAAAGCCTATTAACACAGCAAATCCTGAGACGTACCGACAGTTAATCATCGATGATTCCATATATCTTTAAAATACATTTATTTTATTCATCATATTTTAATGTGATTGTGAGTGAGAGGTCCTGGAAACTTAAGCTTTGTTAGTATCATAATTACAACACTTCATCTAATAGGGATCTGTAGAAAGTCTTGATGGAAAAGAACATTCTTATTAGAGAAAATCATGGGTGTCTTTACTTTCTGTTGGTATCTCTTCATACGCGCGCGCGCACACACACACACACACACACACACACACAACCAGACATAACAAATTTTTTCATTGCTAGTTTGATCTGGATGACAGCGTGCTTAGATTCCTATATTTAGTAACTATTCACCACCTTGTCACCTAACCTGGCAAATGAGAATTTTCCCTTGAATCTGTGGGACTGTCCATTTGAGAGCACAGTGGAGAGGTTGGCTTGGGATAAACTTTGACTAGTGATCTTCCATTCAAAGTAACAGAAGGGGAGGCAGGCATGTGGGTACAGACAAATGCACTCTGCTTGCTCAAGGAATGTCAAGGTGAGGATGTTTCTATTTGTTTCTGTTTCTCAGGTAATTTAGTCATTTGCTAAGAGTGAGAATGGGAGGACTGGTATAGGAGCTCTGAGGAGAGAGAAGGAGATGTGACATAATTGTGGAGAGGGGGAAGACAAAAAAATAGAAATGGATAGTTGGATGGCTCAAGGATATTTTATTCGTTGGGCGTAGGTGATCACAAAGTTAAAGTAATATTATTTAGCATATGTTTTTGCTTTCTGCAACAAAACTCACCTGCTTTGTGCAGCTGTAAAGTTATACTAGGCTGGGATATTTACCAGATAAGCATGAGAGAGGGACAGAGTGACAAAGGGATTATAAGTCCTTGTAGAAGGTGTGAATGTGATGACATATCTTATTGAGCTACTTGGAATTCTTCCACACTCTTTTTTCTGGTCTTAGTAGCCTTAATGCTATTGTTTTCTCTTCCTGTGATAATTGTTCTTTGGAAAATTCATGATTGAAGGCTCTGGTTCAATGTTATGATCTTTGTTTCCTTTTTCTATACACCCAAGGAGGCTAACATGTGTTTCTGTCACATTAATAATAATAATTCATTATAATGATCACATATATTATAGTTGTTATAATTTGTTCATATTTTATTACTATTAAAGCAAAATATTTATTGTTATTTATTATTATTTTTAATCTATTTATACCCATCTTCATTGCAATATAAACAAACTGTTTGCTCCAATACTCTCTTGCTCACTGAGATAGTGCTTGGTTCATACAATAACAGCAGTCACTCAAATTTTTCTAATGGATTGATTCAATATTATGGGAATCAATTTCTGTTTTACAATTTGTGAATTTCTGAGATTTAGAGATCTTATTTTACAGATTCATATTAAATGCTTGTTCAATAACAAAATGGATTTCTGAATCCTATACTCTAAGTAGAGCTTGGTATGGGAGGTATAAATATATATCAGTGTACTCACTGAGTCTGTTCCATGTGCACCTACAATGATGTTCTTAGCAGTGATCAATTCAATGTAATCACATAAGGTTTGACTCTCCTGATGTGGTAGACGCTTATAGTTTTTTGTGTGTTTTTTAATAGCAAATGGAATTCTTAGTAATTGTCCATGTTTTCAAGTGCCATACCTTGGGATGTTTGTGAGTTCACTATGAATATCCATGTATCAAATGTAGGATTTTTCTTTAGGAAGGCTTATTCTTGGTTTGCTGAAAACACCTAGTGAGAGAAACACCACTTCCTTGATTTTGATCATATAAGTATTGGAACAAGTTCTTCTTCAAATTAATAGATGTGTAATCCAAATTCCAGTTGTCATTTTAGTCACTATTCTGAGCAGCTAGGCATACCTGCTTAAAGGCTGTTTGCAGAATAAAAATATAAGAATGGGAAATACAGAGAAATTAGCAATATTTATAAACTACACCTCTTTACTGAACGACCAAATTTCATCATCTCTGGCCAGGCTGCATCATTAAAACATCCTTCCTAACTCATATAAAATTTTATATAATTTTTTTTTCCTTGAGAGGTGGGGGTGATAGAGGATTGTCTTTCACTGAAAATAACTTGCAATGGGAATGACCTTCTCATTACCTAGAATTGATCGCATGGGCAATTGTCTTAATTATGCCGGAAAGTGCCATTTCAACTGTTGGCCATAACCACCCCTACCCCGTAGATATGAAAGTGCCTTTATTCCTTTATTGGTGATGTCCATTACTGTGTGTACCTCACAGGCAGTGCAGAAAAGCTCTGAAAGCCTGGTGAGGATCTTCACAGTGAGCATTTTAGTGGTAATGTGTGTGTAATAAGGAAGCAAGAATTCTTCCGCAAATTGGATTCTGGTGCCTTCAGTCCATCAGTGGAGACTGCAATCTTGAGGTCTGGGAAGAAACATATTTTCCAGACTAATGGACACTTTCAGTAGAGAGAATGAAAGAATTGATATGAAGGAGATTCCGTGAAGCTTGTGATCAACTGAGGATTCAAAATCCTCTTTTGAACAGAACTTTAGGGATTCACTTATCTTCATTCATTTATATATATATTTTCAAACATGTATATATACACACACAATTCTCTCCTTCATTTATTTTCTCTCATTTTTCTATATTTCCTATCCCTTTCTTCTTCTCTTCAATCTCTGTAGACAAGAGATCTAGATTTGAACAGCAGCTCTATCAATTACCAAGTGTTTAACCTTGAGAGGGTTATTCAATTTTCTTGAAACTTAGTTTACATATTTCTAATGGCAGGATTTTCAATTGAATTTGTCCATTTATTTAAACCTACTGGTGTCTGAGACCTGTTAGCTTCCCCTTTCCACCTCTTACACACCCTAGTTCATCTATGGTCCTTGCATATTTGTTGGACACAAACATGTGTGTTTGTCTGTATGTGTGCTTACACATCATGCACCTTCACAGGGTACCTTATGTTTATTGAGGGCTGAAATCTGTTTCAGACAACATGCTCATATCATCACATGGATGATTTGACAAGGTTGTCATAAACAACTTTATGGCTAATCAATTTTAGTTTGAGAGATATCAAAAGTGACCAAACATCACAGATCAGGTAGACTCAAAGTTTTAAGGAGAAACCAGACATGTGACTCCACTATTCATGCACATATTTTTTTTTTTTTGTATGTATGCACAGCACTGGGATGCACCCGGCATGCCCACCAGGGGGCGATGCTCTGCCCATCTGGGACATTGCTCTGTTGCGGCCGGAGCCATTCTAGTACCTGAGGCAGAGGCTATGGAGCCATCACCAGAGCCCGGGCCAACTTTGCTCCAGTGGAGCTTTGACTGTGGGAGGGAAAGAGAGAGACAGAGAGAAAGGAGAAGGGGAAGGGTGGAGAAGCAGATGGGTGCTTATTCTTTGTGCTCTGGCTGGGAATTGAATCCAGGACTTCCACACACCGGGCCAACACTCTACTGCGGAGCCAACCGGCCAGGGCCTGTAATTAATTTCAACATTCCACCTACCTTATACTTTCCAAAACATTTAGTTGGCCTAATGGAGAACTTACGGGCTGAAATCCAAACAAATGTTATGCCTTTTACACAATTTATCTTGTTTTAGCCTAATAACTATACCATTTATCCACTTTAAAGAAGAAGAAACTATAGACTGTCTAAGTTGTTAACTTTTCCAGGTCCTCAAAACTCATAGAGCAGAATCCAATCTGAATTAGGCACTGGACTCCACAGTTGCTTATATAAGTGTGGTCTTTTTCCTAATGAGAGAAATGGAAATGCAGAAGGCCAAATTGTGTGGGAATGAGTCATTTTCTTGTGCACAGAATAATGTTCCTTGGGTTTTAATTCTGCCAATGCAATGCTGTTCACCTTTCCTAAGCCTCATTTGGCATGTGAGGAGAATGATGCACACCTCATAGGGCCATTAGAAAAATTGCAAGAGCTAACCTATAGGAAAACATAAACCACTATAAAAGTGCCGTGCATTGTTGTAATAGAAACACAAGTACGCACAGACATTCCGTGGCAGCGTAAAGAAGGTGTTGTAGATCAAGTTCCCCTCGAGGCAGCCTACAAAATGGAGACTAGTACTAAGGAGAGTTACTAAAAGACAATTTTGAGAATTTATATCTACAGAAGGAATGGAATAGATATAGGATCAGGCAGAAGTCATTGAGCTGCAAAGTATCCCTCATGTAGACCAAATCCACAAAGAACCCTGAAGCTGTACATTTTCTCCGAGTGAGGTGAAGGGGGAAGGTTTTACACCTCCAGGTTGGCCTGTCATTCACTGCAAGCAACCTCGGAGAGGAGGGATGGATTTAGGCAAACACATTTTTAAAACTAAATCAAGCCCCCAATGAGTGCTGACAGCTGACAGCATCTTCACTTATCCCTTCTAGAAACTAGAAAAAATTTTAAATTTTAGAAAGGATTTCTAGATTATGCATTGTGGAAGGGACAGCCTTTTAGTGTCCTGGTTAGGGGAAAGGAGTCCTGAAGGTCTACACAGACGAGGGAATATTTGGTTTTAGTTTTAAATGTAGACTTGATAAGTTCTGAAACTTCTATCTACATCCACACCCCTGCAGAATCAACCCTCCAAAGTAAACCTTTTATATGTTTGATCTCATATTGTTTAGGATGGAAAGCGAGAACAGCTCAGAGCTGAGCTGCCCATAACAGATGAGTGCTTTTTCCCTCCACTAAAGGTAGTTTCACCTGATAGGATGACAGCCTTTTATGATATATCCGCATTGCCTCTCTGACATCACTTAGACTTTGCAAGCATAAAGTGTCTTCTCAAGATGTTTCCACTAGCTCATGGGCATACCCAGAGGTCACAGATAAATACTGAATATAATCCTATTTAGACGAATTGGCACAGCAGTGTGTTTATATTTAAGGGCGACTGCAGAACTTTCATTCTTATGTCGACTTAGCTTCTCAACGCCTTATTTTTCTTTCAAATGACCCTCTAACAGATGATCTAAAAGCCCTGCCACTTGTGGTTTGCAGAAGAAAAGCTTGTAAAAACACTATCTAATACAAGTTTCCATCACAAACTTATCTTTACAAACTATTGGGCCACGTGAGCACCGTGACCCCATGCTTCATGTGACCGTATATTCCACGGGAGGCATCTAGTCAGCCTAACTTAAAGTGCCAATCTATACTATTTTACAACCCTCCTGCATTCCCCATGACACGCCTATTTCATTAGTGCATGGGTGCTCGTGTGGAACAACTTCATTAACTTGAGTTTAGCCAACTGCTATTCCTCTTGGCATTTAATCCAGAAAAAGTGTCACTCCATTAAAAAAACAAAACAAAACAAAAAAACACCTTCATGTAACTGCTGATAGGCCATAATTGTTCCTAACTGACACTGAGACATCTTGTTCAAGTTGCCAGAAATATTCACTCACGCAAGAGGGCCTGGGACACAGACCTGACTAAGAAGAAAGGAAATGCATTTCAGAGTTGGAAAGGAAATGCAAACATAAGTTGGAATAAATATTATCAACTCAGTTATATGTACAGGTCAGTAGTCTGTGGTTCCCTCCATGCTAGGGGGAATTTTACCCTTTCTCTAGTTTTTCACAAGACAATAAGACACATACTGCTAATGTTACAAATACCAGCTACTACATCAGGAGCATGGGTGTAGAAAACCCAGAGTACACAGGCTGACATTTAACTCCTACACATTTGACAAGGCAGAGCTGAGAACAAGACAGAGCAGGTCAGTGACTTTTCTAAACTCCCCAGCTCTTGTGTCACGAACATTCAAGTCAAACACACACAAGTGTGAGTCTCAGCTCTCCATTCTCAATCTTTGTGCATAGATTTTTTCTTTTGGCTAAACTACTTTGTTTCTCATTTGTGTCTTGATTACTTAAAATGACATTTTTTTTGGTAACTGTCCACACCAAACACAGAAGTTATCAATGCCTTCGATCCAATTCAATTTGAACGCAGAATGGCTTCTGAGACCCACTGATGTTTGTCACATCTGCTGATGCCCTGGTCATAGGCACTGGTGTAAGCAAGAATGCCACCATTTAATTCCCAGAAGAAAGCCCTGGCCAGCCCTGACGCTCAGAGGTAGAGCGTCAGCCCAGCATGTAGAAGTCCCAGATTCGATTCCCAGTCAGGGCACACAGGAGAAGTGACCATCTGCTTCTGTACCCGCCCCCTTTCTATCTCCCCCTCCCACAGCCATGGCTCGAATGGTTTGAGCATAAGTTGGCCCTGGGCACTGAGGATGGCTCCATGGCCTCAAGCTAAAGTAGCTTGGTTGCTGAGCAATGGAGCAGTGGTCCCAGATGGGCAGAGCATTACCTAGTAGGGGGCTTGCTGGGTGGATCCTGGTCAGGGCACATGCAGGAGTCTGTCTCTCTGCCTCCCCGCCTCTCACTTAATTTTAGAAATAAATTAAATTAAATTAAAAAATAATTCCCAGAAGAAGTCACTAGCTCTGTCCAACAGAGATACTGTTTGCTTTCACTGCTCAGAGGGGTTAAAAAGATGCTTTCTATTTGTTTTTGAATTTGACTTTCCTATTGTAAGAAACTAAGAGTGAGGTCTCTAAAGAGGAGGAAATAGGCAAAAGCAAAGGTGATCGTAGTTTGTTGCAATAGTTCTCGCCAGAACATCAATCTGGAAGCAAGCTGGGCCTGGGAGAAGAGGGAGCTCCGAGGAACCAAGCATTCTTCATTCATCCTGCAAATACTGTCGCCCACTGGCTACAATCTTCTCAACCTAAGATGAGCCTCGTTAGGTTTTCAACAACATAGCTCCTTGCAGGAGCCAAACATATGTAGATACTCAGTGGTAGTCAGCCAACCAGACCAGTTTTTATTGTCCTTTTACAACTAAGGCTACAGTCAGGGCCAAAGCTCAGGAAGCCAAGATTTTACTGCTGAGAATCAAACACTATAGAGATTTATCTGTAGGTCTGTGAAATATAAAATAGAGAGGCTAATTTAGCTATTCCTTCTAGGGCTTATGCCCTAGGGCCAACTATGTAGTGACCACTCAGTTGCCAAATAATAAATCTATTTTTTAAATGGCACTGTACCTCTCTTGACTAAAGAGAAAATCAGCTATTTTACAATTACTGATCTTTTAAGTAATACCTTATAGGGTATGTGTTTGTGTGTGTCTGTTGAATGAACCGACAGGGAAAAGAAAAGCTAATATTTGAACATTTTTTCATAAATGTGAACTTTGAAATTAGACAGAACCGAGTTCTCCTTTTCGTGACTTGTCAAGACACAGAGAGTGATAAATAGACAAATGCCTACAAACCGGGATCTTTGCCTAGATGTCTATCATGAAATAGCTCTATGATTTGGGGAAGATTCTATCACCTTTCCAAGGCTCATCTGCAATCACCATACCTAACTGACAAAATTATTATAAGACCAAAGGGATAATGAAAATAAAGCATTTAGAATCTAGCACTGAAATATACTCACTAAATAGTTGCTATGAAATCCCCGGTGTTTCTTAGGAAACAGTAGAGTCGACACTTTGCAGGCAATGTGGACTGGCCCCATACTATCTCTGTAAAGCTTCTGCTTATGTTAAACTGTGCTAACCCAGCTTTGAACATTCTATTTCTCTTTTCTTTCAAAAGCCAGTACTGAATCACAAGCCAGCCAAATAAACATGCAGAAGACACCAGAAAACCTGGTAAGAGAGGCATCTAGGAGGCAGACAGGAGCTCATGAACCCATAACGTCTTTAGGACCACGTGACAGCGTTGTCTGGAAAGCAGAGACCTCCTGCAAGTGTGAAGTTTCATGCCAGGTCAGGAAAGAGATAGAACCACATAGTAAACCCCTCTAGCATTTCTTCCTTCAAATCTTCTTGCGCTTTTGTTTTTTTAGAGATACCCTGGCTCTGTGAAAATGACTAGTCTAGGGGTGGTAAGCATTAGGTAAGTTGTCATAGGGAGTCTCTGTGTCCTACTTATAATCAGCAGGGGAAAATGGTGTAGAGAGAAAATTATATACCAGGAGTGTCGATTTGACTTTAAAAAGATTAAAATACAATCATAGCTAACAGATAATTATAATACCATTAAGATAATGAGTTAATTATTATATTAATGGACAGGTTAATGCGATGACAATATGAATTTTAAAAGTCTGAATTTAAGTAACAGGAAAATACTATATTAAAATTTTTCTCCAGATAATGTATCTTTACAAAAATAGTATTCCCCCATAAAGAATTCCTGATTGTCTTATATGTACTCCCCTTCAAGGAGTATTTTGGAAATACCAACAATATTTAACGGTACAGGGACTTTTTTAAAGATTACACCTGTGATTTGTTATATGGCATTAGATTTGTTTAAATTAGGTTTTTATTTCTCAAAAGAAATAATTTAGGCAAAAATGTCATATTTCTCTTACTTGATCTCTTGGCCTTTTGCTTTTCTTTGGAGGTTGAATCACATTCAGTTCTGTCTGGGATCAGTCATTCTAATACCTGTCAACCTTTCTTCCCTCCTTTCAGCTCGTCTACCAAGAAAGAAATTATTGAATAAATAAATCTGGGTCAACTCTGTGATGAAAGCTTCCTGATTATTAGAAAGATCATGGTGATTGTCTAACCACTATGCTGAACATATGAAACTAATACAAAATCATATTGAATATAAACTGGCATTTTAAAAAAAAATAAGAAGGAAAGATTCCAGGTTTTGTAGTTTCAGAACCTAAATTTTTATAGTCTCCAGTTGTAGAATTTCAGAAAAGCCACTTCTCCCTACTAAGCTTGTCTCCTCACCTGTAAAATAATATCTGATGTTGGCTCTGGCACAGCCTTTACCACAGTGATGTCCACTTAAGGTCATGGATCCCTAAAAAGGAAAGACTTGATTGCTAAGGAAACCCATGATAGATAGATAGATAGATAGATAGATAGATAGATAGATAGATAGATAAAATTTTCATTTTAGATATTAAAAGAATATAAATGGACATCCCAGCCTTGATTTTTAAAAAATGAGTCTTCTGAATAAGAAAATTCTTACTATAATATTTCATTACCATCCATGATATAACTTATAAAAGGTATCCATATATCTATGTATCAATCTGTAGAGTCGGTGGCTAATGGGGAAGGTCAGGTGGGGAACTCAGACCCCGGGACTTTGGCTAGGGCCGCCCACATTCTTGGGCGCCAAAAACAAGTTCCCAGAGGCCCTTGGGAGAAGATTAACTGTCCGTTAGCCAGTGAGATTTCACCACATCATAACTGCTCGCCCACCCTAGAGAACCCCTTTAAATACCTTTCACACAGTTTAATTCTTGTGACTCCTACGGCCTCTGAACCCCGGGACGGGAGGACATTGTCGGGCGGGATGCGTGGTACTTAATAAAGTATTACTCTTATTATTCCACACTTTGTGGCTCCAGGCCCCCCTTCCTTCTTTCTCGGCAGAAAAAAATACCTTACACAATCTATCTCTATCATCTATCTATCTATCTATCTATCTATCTATCTATCTATCTATCTATCTATGTATCTATCTATCTATCTTATATTTGTCCCCTGTATCTAGCATAGAGCTTCACAAATCTTTGGAATATACTAAGTAATAGTAGTGTCTTTGTTATGATCATGAGGTGACTCCTAGCCTAGCCCCTACATAGCTTCAGGATAAGAGCTGGTTGATGCAGAAACCAAATAAGGTAGTGCCACAACTGAATTAAATTCTGGACACCCGGTTGGTGTCAGAGCTTTGGTGATTAAAAACTGCCTGTCATGTTCAGCTCATTCTTAACATAGGAGGGGGTGGGGGCATTTCATAGAGCTTGAATACACAATCAGGTTATAGTATCAATAAATGAACCAATTCACAGAGACAGTTACTTCACATCAATACAGGAAAGGATAACGTATTTGAAAACACTAATAATGACCAGCAAAGGTGGGCTGAATTTGTGCTGCAGCACAAACCGCCTAGCCTCACCCCCTCTACTTATCATTCCTTTAAGTTTATAGTTTGAAACAGGCCTCTAAATTCTAATGAGGTTGACTTTACTAATTGTAACATGGTGTATGGAAAACAGAGCTAGTACCTGATATGCATTAGATTCTTGACTAATGGACCCTTCCTTTCCTTCCCTTCCCTTCCCTTCCCTTCCCTTCCCTTCCCTTCCTTTCCTTCCTCCCTCCCTCCCTCCCTCCCTCCCTCCCTCCCTCCCTCCCTTCATTCCCTCCCTTTTTCTTTCTTTCCTTCCTTCCTTCCTTCCTTCCTTCCTTCCTTCCTTCCTTTCCTCCCTCCCTCCTCCCTTCCTTTCCTCCCTCCCTCCTTCCTTCCCTCCCTCCCTCTCTCCCTTCTCTTCTTCCTTTTGTCTAGCTGCAAAACATGAATTTCTATTGTCATGTGTTCCAGAGTGTTCAGAATACCATGTTTGATATCACTGGAGGACCAATCCTAGTCCCAACATTGAGAGACACCCTGCTTTGCCAACACTCTAATCCAGTCCAAGAGTGACAGCGACTGAAAGACTTCAGCGCCCCCCTTCTTCGGAGATGTTCATGTTCAACACTTGCTGAGTCGTACAATTGCTGAGATGCAGAACATTACATTAGGTAACCAAAAAAAAAAAAAAAAAACTCACCAGGCACCGAATGCTTTGTGATAACAAAAAGACTGCTTTTTTTTTTTTTTTTTTTCTTGAGAAGCTCATTAATTTCAAATGTGCACACCAAAGAAACACCAGCCTGGGCTGGAAAGTATGCAAATTTTACATAACAGATTCTTAGGAGATAGGAGTGGAACTGTTTCCTCGAGAGTCACTGAATCCTATCCAAAGTGTTCAGAAGAATTTCTGCAAAGCAAACTCATTGTCACAAAGAAGACAGAAGCATAGCGAAGACTTTAGAGCAGGTTTGCATTGTAGCGTCTTCAGAAGAAATAGATTAAACATGAATCTTGAAGCGATTACTAAGTTATGCATTTTTATTGTTGTTGTTGCTGTTGGTTTTAATATTGTTAGTAATTCTCCAAGATGTTATTTAACTCAGACCTCAAAAATTAGTTGTTCTTAAATAATCAAGCTAACTGAAGATTAAAGATAACAACTGACTCTCAGTATAAAGCACCTTAAAATATTTTACTATCCTCTCATAAATATTTTCCCTAAGATACCAGTGTTTTAGAAATACTAATGATTCCTTAAAGTATGCTTACAATGGTGACTTTATCTTCTAGTTTGCAAGGTAAAATTAGAGAAAAATGAGTCATTACTCATAGTCATTTCACATATAGCCATACCTATTAGTGAAATAGCAAAATGATTCAAGAAAATTTCATGATTTAGAAAGTGCATCTCATGCGACAGACACTACATAACAAAGAAGGGCCTTTCATGGCCTGAAAGTTTACACATCACCCTTCCTTCCTGTGAAATGACATTTTTGCAAGATCAAACATCTGTTTACCTCTCTTGCTCACCCCTAACAGATGCTGTCATTCAGTATATAAAGAGAGATGGACAATATGCAGGGATGTGTCATTCCTGAGCAGAGAAATGTCCACTCTATCAGATCACAAACATTAAAAGCCACAGAGCCATTCAGACATACAAGGTCCTCACCCAGGCCTGACGGGAATGCCCACATGCCGTGTTGATTTTGGTAGGCTTTGCTTTTCTATCTCTACTGCCATGGTGGATTTCTCTCTGGGTGGGTCTTTCTTCCATTTCCAGGGGATAAAGGAAAGAAAAAGAACCATGTGGAAGTTACTTGAATAACGTTTTATAGAAACTTTGAACACTGTAAAATTTGTATCTCTTTCTGGTTCACTGTCCCTCCACACTCCCTGATAGCTTTCTGCACGGTATCACTGATTTCCTCTGGACTTAGGACACTCCATGACGTCTCACACTGAGTGAAAATGGGCACCAGGGGCTTTGACAATCTTCTCAGAGACCGGGCCCTGGGAAATAAATTGGAAAGCAATTCATCTCTAAACTGCTCTGCTAGCAGCAGTCAGGGTTTATTTTTGTCTCATTTTGCAGTACCTCCATGAAACTTAAGAAAAAGAGGTGGCCCGGAGAAGCCTTCCTGCCACAGCCACTGAGAGAGAGGCACAGAGATAACAGCTCCTGTCACTGCACAGGACAGCCGCGCTGGCCTTTTCTGGGAGTTGTAACGGTGAGGCTGGTGCCCTGCGTGAGCTCTGGCCGCCTCTGCCCCTGGGCTGCAGGAAGCTCAGTGTTCCCTTCCCAGCAAGTGCTGCGGCATGGACTGCCCAAGGAGGGGAGGCCACATGCGTCTCTGCAAAGAGGAGAAGTGTCCCTGGCCCTGTCTGGGCAGGTGACCCTTTCAGACACATGTGGTCAACCCCCTGTGGGCTTTTACTACCCTATCACTGTTTTTTTTGTTGTTGTTGTTGTTATTTGTTTTTTGTTTTTAGCTAATTTTAATTTCTTCTACCTGGCTATATTATATATTTGTTAATTGA
The DNA here is from genome assembly GCA_037038555.1 of Rhynchonycteris naso. NCBI lineage: Eukaryota > Metazoa > Chordata > Mammalia > Chiroptera > Emballonuridae > Rhynchonycteris > Rhynchonycteris naso. The sequence continues at coordinate 12,875,428 of CM073001.1, forward strand.
TTTATTTTTTTGTTTGTTTTTAAATAAAGTAGGTTATTACTGGTTAATCATCTAAAAGTAAGAGTAAACTCTACTGCAAGTCCTAAAGATTCGTACCTCGGGCCCACCTGGACCACTGCCCACTCCACTCGGATTCAGCTCCCCTGGGTGTGTGAGACCTCTGGCCTCCTGCAGTCACCTCTGCTTTCCAGCTTCTCAACCTGTCATTAAATGTGGTAAGTGACCCTGAGTGCTAATATTTGGCCCTTGACTCCCCTCCCAGAATGCTACTCTCTACTCAGAACTGGTATCTTCCTGGCTGTACTTGTGGATCAACACTCTGTGGCAACTTGTTGGAAATGTCAGCTGTATGGTCCCACCACGTACCTATTAAATCAGGAATGCCGTGGGGTTGAGTATGGCAATCTGGCTTTGAACAAGCCCTCTCAGCAAGGCTGGTGAGGACCATTAGGGTGCAGAGACGCCCCTGCTTGAATCAGCCCTGGGGCCGGAGTCCAGCGGTGCTGCTGGGACCATAGCATCCCCCCTTCCTCATAGGGTCATTGCGTGCAGACAGAATGCCAGCCAAGGCCAGGAAGCTGGAGCAGCCGGCTCCCATAAAACAAAAGAATAAGCAGAAACTGGATGTACCATATATGGCAGGCAGAAGTTCTGGACCAAATATAACAAACTGATATCTAGCTTAAGTAAATTAGATATTCCTATACTGGGGTTAGAATTAGAAGGAATATAGGAAAGTCATATTTTTAAAAGGAAAGGAAGAAAAAAGAGAGAAAGGACTTCCTTCACCCAAAAAAAGAAAGAAAAAAGGAAGGAAGGTAGGAAGGAAGTTAGGGAGGAAGGAAGGAAGGAAAGAAGAAAGGGAGGAGGGAGGGAGGGAGGGAAGGAAGGAAGGAAGGAAGGAAGGAAGGAAGGAAGGAGGGAAGGAAAGAAGGAAGGAAGGAAGGAAGGAAGGAAGGAAGGAAGGAAGGAAGTCAAGTAGTAAGGAGGAAAGGAAGGAAGGAAGAAAGGGAGAAAGAAAAGAAAGACCACTGAGAGAAAGAGGAATAAAGACAGAATGCTAGTGAAGATGAGAGGAATATATCAATTAACAGCAACTTTATTTAATAAGACATAAGCTTTGATTGACTTCTAGGACAACCACATGAAAAAGTGGGAAAAGTTTTCTCTTTCAACACAAAGGAGTAGTATCTCAAGGCTATTAGTTACTAGAAAGATAGGCATATTGTCCTGATGCTTCTAATAACAGGCTCAATGGCTAAAAATTATAAGGAGGTATGTTCCAACACATCCTAACACCCCAAGAGAAGTTGTGATATTACCCAAGATAGAATCAATTGCTTGATATGATTAGGAGTGACCTGTCACTAGAACTATTCAAGAAACTTAAAAATACTCATGGAAGTGTTAGGGTATATATACTTGGAAACAAGAATGTAGTAGAGTGGGTGTTCCATTCAGTTTTAAGTTAATTTCACTTTAAGACAGAACAATCCAGCATTTAAATAATATAGGATGCAGTCATCTCACTAAGTATTATTTGAATTATTTTTTTTAACTGGGAATCAACGCATGTATCACTAATTTCAGAACAGTAAAAGAGGAGTTAAAAAATGTTTAATACGTTTGCTTTTCTATAGTAATCTTTTATATTGTACTCTGGAGGATATTAGTGTAGTCAGAAGAATCCTAAACATACAGAACTTATAGAAATCAGGGTTCTTGGAGACAACCTTATGGATTAAAATGGGAGAGAAAGACAGCCTCAGGAGAAATAAATGCATGAAGAGGAAAGAAACTAAGAAGGGAGAAAAGTGAGAAGGTGAATGTAATTAACATGGAAGTATTAAGTCCTGACCTTTCAACCAGGATCATAGCTCCACTAATAGCTGTCTATTTCATTGAATCAGTTAGCATCAATGTAGACACAGTATCATAGAGGAAATGGCGTTGATCCCCACCCAAGCTGGAGTCAAAGAGTTAGTAACTTAAAGGGACTCCATATCAACATTCTCTAATTATGACAAAATAATTAAACAGTGTCTCAACCCCTTTCCATCTGCCATCATTGGTGTGAAAAAGAGAAAACAGCAAATACCTTCTCCAAAGTTGGCTGGAGACACTGGATTTTCATAGATGTGCTCTTGTGATGCAGTAAAAATAAAGTGCACTTAGGGGTCCTAGACCCTCTCTTGACCCTTCTGTTTTCATGCTAATAATATCCCTTAGTTTTACTACTTTTGCTCTACTGACATTTTGCTGCCATGATAAGGCAAAGCTCATTCCTGTTTGTAATGAAAGGCAGTCATCTAATTATGATGTTGGAGACATTCCATTCTAGTTTTAAATCAATTCCATTTTATTTGGATTCACATTGACAAAATTGCCTTTAGCCCTTCAAAATTCTTTCCACTTTCTTCTCCCTCAAGCTTTCCCTGATCTGCTCAACTCCCCAACCCTCAAGTGCAATAAGTCCTGATGGTGAGGTGCAATAAGGGTGCACATAGTCACTGCCACAAACCTACCACACAATTGCTATCCACATAAACCAATCAAACTACAACCTGACTGGGTCTCGCGTGTCCTCCCTGGGCATAGGAATTCTTTTGCTTTGCATTTGGCCAGTTTTCCAATGTTGTCTCAGTCTTCACTTGTAAACAGTCCGTTTTACCAGAATCTCCTGCTTTGTAAGTATTAATAAATGTGTGCATCCTGGCTGGGTACTTCGGTTGGTTACAGCGTTACCCTGATATGCCAATGTTGTGGGTTCTATTCCCAGTCAGGCAACATACAAAGATCACCCACTAAATGCATAAATAAATAGAACAACAAATCTATTTCTCTCTCACTTTCTCCGTCTCCCTCTAAAATCAATAAAATTTAAGCATAATAATAAATAAATAGATGCTTGTCCCTTCTCCGGAGTTTCCCATGTTATTAGCCCAGACATTCAGTAAGTTCCTGAATGGCTTACTGCCAAAACCCTTGGATAATTTCTATTAACATTTGAATACCATCTTCCTGTTCTTGTATATAGCCCCCTTTCAAAAGGCTTCATGAAAACCCCAATCCCAAAATAAATTCAAAGGAATGGACATCACCTTATGGAAATATAAAATTTAACACCTCACTGTCTTTCTCCTCTTCCCATAAATCCTTATTTTCCTCTTTTTTAAAGTTTGTAAGGCTGTAAAATTCCTCCTTATCTAATTATCACCTTTATTATTTTTTATAAATTTTTGATCACCAATTATGCAGTGGACCGGGGAACATAAAGACTAAAATATTGCTAAGTTTAGCTAGCATAGATTCTAATTCTTTTACCCTCTTAGAATCCATTAGATAGAAGCCTTTAATAACATTTCCACATTAACATTCATCTCAGGTTATTAAAACCTGTAATTTTATCCAAATTCAGGGCTTTAATTCTTTACTTCTTTAATATTCCAGTAGCTTCCACTTTGTTTCAGTACTACAAATGGACCTCTGACCATCTCCAGCACAGAGTGAAAGAGAGAGAGAAAGGGGGGGGGGATTCTATTATCATAAACACAAAATCTCCACTGTCCTTTATAACACCCAATAGTTACCATCAAGTATAAACTGAATTAGAATTCTAATCATTCCAAACACTCCACCCACCCACATTTAGGTTTGTTGAATCGGTAAGTTCCCATCTTTACATTCTTAGGCCTTCCTGAACCATGAATACCCTCTCCTATTCAACATTCATTTATTAAAACCCTATTCTTTCTCTTCTTTCCCCTCAATTTTTGATTTTGAATGATTCTAAGCATACATTGAGGTTGATAGAATGGTGTCAAGACTTGGAGATGTTGACTTTAACTTTCTCTTCTCACGTCTTTAAACTGATAGATATTTTTGACACTTTACCCTAAAATCATTCAATATTTATTTCATAAATAAAAACAAGGGCATTATCTCACATGGCCACGATAATATTATCAAACCTGTCAACTCACTTTTTATTCAGTCACTGTCGCAGAAGATGGTCCTTATTTACACTGAAAACTCATCATTTTCCATGACATCTCCACACTTCCCTCCTTCAGGACCTACCTTAGCAAGCATTCTTCAGAGTGCAGGTGACAGAATGCCCACAGGAAGCTACTCTCAACCCACAGGGATATTGAACCAGTGGATAGAAGTCTCAGCCCCTGTCTTTCAGTTACATTTCTGGAGTGCATTCTTCACAGCTCCTCAGAGAATTCCTAGAAGAACAGTCACCCAGATGCCTGCAGCAGACTGCTCCATGAAAGTCATCACTTGCATGGAACCTCTACTCCCCTGTCTCGCTCTCTCTACTCCATTTCTCCTCCTGACATCATTTCCAAACAAACCACCCACATACAAGCTGTCCTCTCAAGTTCTCATCAAAATCAAGACTATCCCAGACTAATTTAACATTGATTTAATATTAATATTTAATATTCAATTTATGTTCAAACTTCTGTAATTGCCTCCAAATACTATTTTTCTGTCCAGTCCAGGACTTGATCAAGAATCACACATCCCCTTTGTTTCTCTTTAAGCTAAAACCCCATCTCCATCATTTGATCCCTGTTGGTTTTTCTAACAGCATTGAAACGTTAAATACTTTAGGGCAGTCATTTTATCTTCTTTTTAAAGGAAAATCTCGCAATCTGAATTTGCCTAAGTTTTCCTCCTGTTCATTTCAGGTTAAACATTATGCAAATTCTCTTATGGAATCATGTCAGAAAAAACCAATTCTTCCAATTTTTCAAGACTTAGTTCTGTCTGCTCTCCATATTGGAAACCATCTTGGTTCGTACATTCTGTGAGTGAACTATTTTGTCTCACACAAACTTTGCACACGTACCAAGCACTCCACCCTGATGAGAAGAGAATAAGCCCAAGGAAATTCATGATTATATCTTGATTACCTTTGCAGTTCCTCAAGTATCTTTCAAAAAATATTGATGGTTGTCAACTCTGTGGAAAAATATAAATAATCCCAATATAAGTTTTTAGATATTGTAATAACTCTTTCCCAAGCATGTTAATTACCATGGTGATAATATTTTCCTCCTCATAATCTATAAGAGAAAATATAAAAGATTTAGCATAGTTGATGTCGTCTAACCATGGAAAACTAAATAAAATGTTTATCCCTATTTGTGCATGAACACAAATACATATATACACACAAACATATCCCACTTATATTTCTTTGAGTTTTTGTTGTTTCCTGGGAATGAGTCATTCTTTTTCAATTATAAAATATGGCCTGTTGTTTTGGTGACTGAGTTTTAAAACTTTCGACATTTTCCTCTTTAGAAATACAAGCCATTCACAACCAGTCATTTGTTAAATTTGGAAACTGTTCATTTTCTTGGTAAGTTTTTCCCCTTCAGAACGTGCATACAATGCAAGTTACTGTACCAGGATTTTTAAAAACACATCCTACAGAGAAATGAACTTGAAATCCATGTGGTGAGGAGAATAGACCTATCGTGTATCCTAGTTTTTGTAATGACAGGGTATCTGATTGAGCTCCCACACTCTGCTCACCTGCATGGCCATTATGTGCTCACCAAACGTTACATGAATTGGCAGCAGGCTTATTTTCCTTTTTTCTTTTTCACATCTACAATAGCACCACAAAACCTGCCACTCAAAATGTTTCTATGAGGAGCTGTCTATTTCAACTTGTAAAGGAGATTGGGGGTGGGGGGTGGGGCATGATACTTCTCTTCAAGATTGTTACTTTCTGCTATAATATTGCCCTGTGAAGCGTTTTATCCTGTGGCTACTTGAGCTTTGAAAGGAATACCATACTTCAATTCCCCCTAAAACCCTACTCATTCTACTCTTTGAAACACTAATGTGACTAGACAGGTTTTCAGGGCTGTTGTTAATCTATCATGTCACCCACTTTGCCGCCATATTTTTCAGTCCCGCCCAGCAGAACTGCAGAAACACCACACCTGCCAGCCTTTCAGATCAGCCATCATCAGCCTCTAAATTCTGTATCAGTCTTCAACGGCCATCCTTAATCGTTGTGACATTTTGCTTCTGTTTTAGCTAGCTTGTATCTGATTTCGGGCTTTGATTCTCATATGCCATTTATAGCATGGGCTCCTGCTCCTCTCATTTAGTTGCTGCATCTGGTCCGTCCATGTTCTCGCTCCTCTGTCATCATCTTCTTTCTTATCACTGAATGGATTTCCACACTGAAAAATCCATGGGATCCATCAGTGGTTTTTGTTTATTTGTTTGTTGGTTAATTTATTTGGGGGGGAAGCTTATTTCTCATATCTGCCCATGGTGGAAGAATTTCAGAGAGATGCAGGGTTTTTGTTTTTGTTATTGCTTTTAATCTGCCTTGTAATGGATGTAAATAGGGTTACACTTAGGAGTAACCCTATTTAACATGTACTGCATTTCTGTTATTTTAAGGGATTATGCAATATTTGCAGACACAAAAATAACAAACCTTATTTCTTCGAAGTCAGATAACGCATTAGTCTTTATTTGTTTTAGAAACAACCCTCCGAGTTATGTGGGCTTGGATTTTATTATGATGTAGATGGATACTAAAGCTAGTAAGTGCACTCATGCAATGAGTGTTTGGGTGGGACCTAGAGATTCCTCCTAGAACCCACTGCAAAGTCTTATCTCCAAAGGAAGTAAAGCGAGATGTTACCTTCACATAGTAATTCTGAACCTGAATAAACTACTTATGCCATATTTGGGTTTATCTTCCCTGGTTCCTAGAACCTACTTTCTGAGTATGTCAAAATATGCAAAAGGTATCTATCTGACCATGCTAGAAATTTGATGAGGATGATTACGTTTTTTTCTGAATGCTATACAATTTTGCATATGACTATAATGTTGTTGAAAGAAAACTAAATAGTAGTTGGTTAGCACTTCCATTCTCTTCAAGAATGTTCACACCTATCTGCAGACACCTTGAAAATTTTGTAATTGCATTCTAGAATTCACAGTGTTAGGGGAATATTCGTTATCTAATTGCCCACAGGAGCCTGTGGATAACAGGTGGTATTCTTACTTTAGAGGAAGCATTTTATCACTTCAGTTATTCATTCACTCATTCATTCACGCATGCATATTGAAAATACACCTACTTCAAACCAATTTAAACACAGATGTATTAAAATAAAAGGGTGAAAGAGCTATACCATGCAAATGTATGTAAGAGAAAAGGCTGGAGTATGTGTATCAATATCAGACAAGAAGGTTTAAGAACAAAAATAATGTTGCCAAGAATACAGAATGCTATTTCATAATAATAAAAAAGAATTTACTCATCAAGACAGCGGGAAATGCCAAAATATGTATGCATCTAATAACAGAGATTCAAAATAGGGGAAGCAAAAATGACAGAATGGAAAAAAAGGGACAGACAAATGCAGTTTTAAGTGGAGATTTCAACAGTCCTTTCTCAACAATCGATAAAAGAAATAAGTATAAAATCAATAAGGATCTCAAAGACCTGACCATCCCTATCAGATTGAACTGACATTCAACAAGCATACCATCACCAAAAACAAAACTGCACATTCATTTCAATTGGACATAGATTCTACATTCACCAAGACAGACCATATTTTGAACCATACATAACACAAGTCAAGGTAAGGGGAAAGCCACAAATTACCAGTATCTGGAATAAAAGTAAAAAATGTGACCACAGATCCCATAGATAGGCTAACTAGAGAAGGCTATGAATAAAACCATGCTAATACATTTAAAAATTTAGATAAAATAGACAAATTTTTAAAACATACAAATGACTAAACCTCAGTAAAGGAGAAATAGCCTGAATAGTCCTATATCTATTGAATGAATTAAATCCTTACTCACACCTTCTCACAAATAAAATGTCTCACAGAAGGCTTCATTAACAAACTTGACTACCTATAAAAGAGATATTAGTACCTATGGTACACTAACTCTTTCAGAATATAGAAATAGAAGGTGCATTTCTCAACCTTTTTACATGGCCAGCATCACTCTCTTGCTAAGATTTGGTTCAGTTATTTCAAGAAAATTTTGAACTGATATACCTTGTGAAAACAAAAGAAAAATTTCTTAACAAATACTGAGCAGACCCAATCCAACAGTACAAAACCCAGAAATTATGAATGTGTTGTAAATTTTATCCTAGGAAGGACAACTTGGTTAATATTCACTTGTTTATGATTTGCTATATTTTAGTAAGGCTTCATGAAAAAAGATTTAAAAAATGACAAAAGTCAATTCCATTTTACTATATTAACACTGGACAAATGGAAATTAAAATTAAAACAATACCATATAGTATGGCTTAAAACATTAGGAAAAAATATTACCAAAATATATTAAGAATTATACACTGAAAATTATAAAACACTAGAGGTTTTAATATTTTAAGGTGCTTATTTTTCCAAAATTCAGCTATAGATTCAACTGAATCACAATCAATATCTTCAGCAAAATGATTTTATATCAAAATTAACAGGCTGATTCTAATATTTTAAGACTTTCCCTATTTGATTTCACAATATCCTGTAAAGCCAAAGCAATGTAGATAGCAAGCTACTAGCGTTAAGGCAGATCTGTAGATGATATAACAGAATAGAGATAAAAAATAGACCCACATTTATAGTCAATTAATTTTCAACAAAGGTGCAAAGACAATTCAATGGAAAAAAATATTCTTTTCAACAATGGTGCTGTTAACATTTGAATATCAATATGTGAAAAATAAAACCTTAACCCTTACCTCCTCCATATAAAAATTATCTCAAAGTAGACCATAAACCTAATTGTTGGTGTGAAACAATAAAAAAAAAGGAGAAAATATAAATGATCTTAAAGAAACCAAAGCGTAAAGTATAAAAAAGTGATCCATTAAATTTAACAAAATAAAAATAGTCTTTCAAAATACACTATTAGAAAAGTAAAAATGCAAACCATAAACAGATAAAAAATAAGAGCAAATCATATATCTAATAAAGAACTTGTATCCAGAATTCTTAAGAACACTTAGAAATCAATAATAACAGCTGATTTTGTAAAAAAAAAAAAAAGGGGGGGGGTTAAAGATTTGAAGAGAAATTTTATCAGACTATATCAAAGTCAAATAACCCATTAAAAAAGAAAAACTATCCTTAATCACTTTGAAATACAAATAAAGATTACAATGATATAGAACTATATATTCATTAGAAGGTCTGAAATTGAAGACACAATGTCAAGTTTTGGCAAGATTGTAGCGCCTCTCATATATTGCCAGTGGAAATAATAATAATAATAATAATAATAAAACAGCGCAGCAACTTAGAAATTTGATTTGTCTGTTCACTATTCAGTTAAACATTCATTTATCGTATCTCCCAGCAATTCCACTCTTAGGTAGTTACCCAAGATATGCAAAAATCTATGAAGATTTGTCTTTAAATAGTCATAGCAACTTTCTTCAAAATAGCTAAAAACTGGATCCATTTCAAATATTTCATCAACTGGTAAATGGGTAAAAATGTATGAATAAAATAAAAATAAAAAAATAAACAAGAAAAAGGGCCTGACCTGTGGTGGCACAGTGGATAAAGCATCGACCTGGAACACTGAGGTCGCCGGTTTGAAACCCTGGGCTTGCCTGGTGAAGGCACATATGGGAGTTGATGCTTCTTGCTCCTCCCCCCTTTTCTCTCTCTCTCCTTTCTTTCTAAAAATGAATAAATAAAATCTAAAAATAAAAAATAAATAAATAAAAATGTATGGTATATACATGCAAAGGGATCCTGTTCAGCAACGAAAGCAAAGGAATTACCGAGATGTGCGACCGCGTGAATGAATCTCAGAGGCATGAGGTTAAGTGGACAAAGCCAGACACAAATACTATGCACTGCGTCATTCCATGAATGTGAAATTCTAAAGAGGGTAAAGCTATAGTGATATAATGAAGGTCAGGACATTATAGGGCCCACAGGATGATGGGAAAGATAAGACATTTTACAAAAGGAGTACGATGAGACATGGTGGGGTGAAGAACATGATCTCTGTATCATAGTTGGGATACTGATTAAACTACTGGTTACTTTTGTCAAAATTTATCCAATTGTACACTTAAATTGGTGAATATATACATATATGTAAATAGATAGACAGATAGGTAGGTAGCTATAGGTATATATAATCAGCACAATAAAGCAAGTTAAAACAAAATACCATCGGCTCTGTTCTATGAGCCATGAGATGTTGGGGGGAAACGATGGGTTATGCTGGTGAAATGTAAAGTGTCCCTCTATCCTGGGCTTAGATTGTGAGGCAAAAGCATAGCTGAGATCTAAAGAGACCCTGCTTCCTGATGCCTCTTGCAAATCACTTTGCTCCTACTCACGAGGAAAGGAATACTGTTCAAGTACGTGTTCTCCACTGTGTGCGCCTGTCCTTAGGAGAAAGAAATCCACGTTCAGTGCAGCTAATGCAAATGCTTCAGACACATGTTGATTTGAGGTCACCCGGCCAAATAGGAATCTTCATTTTCTTTGAAGATTTGAGGTTTGGTGTTGGCATTGCCAAATGAAGCTAATAACTTAAATTATGTAGAAGAAATCATGAAGTATTAACTGTCATTCCAAGACTAAGTGAAAATGCCCCATACCGAGATCAGAAAGACTATACTAAAAAGTTGTTGACTTTAGAGGGACTTGAGTGGGTATAGTGAAAATATTTCTGTTAAATTTGCAAACAGTTTACCATACAGGATTAGAAGATCGCACTCAAAACTTGTATTTTCAGTAGACTAAGTGGAATTTAACCAGGATTCTTTTTTGCCCAAACTACATAAAATAAGGGGTTATAATATATATTAGGAGCTTACTACAGAGAGCACCCCTTGAAATTTCAAGTATTTGTCTTATTTTAGATCCCTTATCTCCTGAGTGAGATCTTATTAGAAATTCCAGAAGATAAACTAATTTCCTGGAGGGAAAATAAAAAAGAAAAAGAAAGAAGTCAAAGTTTCTCAATCTGTCATTGCTAAATATTATTTGCATTCCAGGCCACCAGCCTCTCTGGGCTAGCACCAGTTTATCAAAAGCAATCTCGAAAGGGTCCATGGGAAGATGATCGCTCCTTATTTGCACCTGTTTCAAAGATGACCCCATCCTTGTTGCCTGAAAGACAGCTGCCCCTCCATAATGAATGATTACAGTAAAATGAGTCCCAGAGGTCTGCCACTATGTAGAACAAAGGGGAAAGGATTTGAACAATGGCCAAGATCTATTCTTCATCGCTGCATAATGTTTTGCTTCACTGATCTCTCACTAAACACCAGATGCTAGGCCAGAGGCAGAGTGCACCCCAGGAGTGACAAACACTTCTGTTGGGGACTGGGACCCTGGGCTTGCCTCAGGCCCAGAACAAAGTCCCCACCTGAGGAAGGAGGGCTGGTGAGCTCGTGTTACCTGGAATCTCCTGAAAAAGATTCTGACTGATGCTCTGCCCATCAGCATGGCATTATGCAGCAGCCCAAGAGCGTCATGATAGGCATTATTATCGCTACAGATGCATCTCATCTCTCTGAGAGGGAAGAGTCATTTGCGGGGACAGCATCTTAAAATACCTTCCCCCTCTTTGTCCACCATGCTGGTATTGATTTTCCCTTTTGGTAAGCTATTCAGATGGGGGGTCTCTCCGCTCCTTTTTGTCCCAGGCTCTGACGCCTTTCCTTGTGTTTCTCCTCTCCACCCCTCCACTGATCCTATGCTCCCATCAAACACCTGCTTACAAAGTAGATTTTGCTTCATCAGTAAGCTATCCTAATTAACGAGTATCTCTGTTTCCATTTCCAGATGTTGCATAATGACCTTCGCATCCTTCTTCTGTGTGTAATTATTGCAAAGAGCTGGAGCATTTCTTTAAAAAAAGTTTTTCAAAGCAAATTAAGAATTATAAAAACAATAAATATATTAATTTTTTTTTTTTTTTACCAATGAGGTAATAAAATAAACTTTGGTACAAAAAATGCAGGGGAAAAACAGAAAATTTTGATTGCACAGATGATATATTATATAAGTATACACCTGAAACCTACATAATTTTATTAACCAACGTGACCCCAATAAATTCAATAAAAAATTGATTGCAGTGTCAACTACCAGTGTTTGTTATTAACATTCCTACCACAATTTTCAGTATTATTTACAAGATAGGCTAGGTTACTAATTCCAAGAAAAAGCTATATCTTATTTAATACTTTTTGTGATATGATTCTAAAAATACATTTAGTGAGGCGACGTGTTGTCAATTCAGTTTTAGAAAAGGTAATAATACTTTTAAATAATTTAGAATTAAAATTTAATTGCCCAGCCAGGCTGGATAGCTGGATTGGTTAGTGTATCCTCCCTCCAAATATGCAAAGTATGCAGGTTCGATTCCCAGTCAGGCCACATACAGGAATAGATTAATGTTACTGTCTGTCTGTCTCTCCCCCCTCTTCCTTTCTCTCTAAAACAAATAAATACTTTTAAAAATAAATTAATAAGTGTGATTGCCCCACAGATTATTTTTCTAGGATGATGAACTCTCTAGCATTACCTTTAATGACTACTGATTGTTTTGACAGAATATATTTCTTACAGCTGTATTTTCTTCTTTCTCGTAAAGTTGGGAACTACAATATTCACAATGTGATAAAGTGTAGAAAATTGTATAAGTATAGTATAGGTCCATCTATTCTTGACAGCAAATGCAATAATCACATATTCTACAAAACTGTCTTATTAGAAAGATTCACTTGTTCCATATATTATATATATATATGGCTGTGATTCATTCAGCAAGTCATCCATCCATCTAGTTTTGATTTGTTTAGACAACAACAAAAAATTATGAAGCACTTATGACATGCCAGGGACAGTATCAGACATTGAAGATACAACACTAAGAAGCCAGTGTTCTTGATCTGGGATGAGGCTTTAATGGGAAGGCTGATTTACAAATATTCATGCCACTGCACACCAGGTAATTGCTTAGAATAGACCTAGTGCACAATAGGTGCATGGATGAAGGACTGTATTCTTTCTGAGGGTGTGAGGTAGATGCAAAGTGAATGCCACATTTGAGGTGAGACTTAAAGGCTAGGTCGGGATTTTCTAATTGGACAAGAGGGGAAAATAGTTATACATACAGAGAATAACATAGGACAGTGTGGAGTGGGTGTGGGTCGGTTCAGTCATGTAGAAAGGTATCAGTATTGCCAGATGCACGTGTGTAAGGTGAGCTCTGAAAGGGGTAGAATCAGGAGGCGAGGCTGGCTCACCAGCTAAGGAGGAAAGCATAAAGAAGTGGGTAGGCTTGATTTGTAAGTTTAAAAGACGACCTTTCAGCTGGGAACCATTAAAGAATTTGAGGCAATCGGGAACATCACCAACTCTTTAAATATGAAAAGCCTACTATTGAAATATTTCTATGATAGACATTGAAAAAATCCTTGAATAAGAAATCTATCAATCAAATCAGGAGTTATCCTAATATTTATTTAGAATCTATTATTTTCTTAGATGATCGCGATACTCTCAGATGAGCAACAAATAATATAATAAAAAAGAAATCATCATGAATTCCTCATATGAATGGAACATTTTATTCTGATAAGTGCCTTAGTCTCAAGTTTGCTAATCACTTTAAGAAGAAATATTAAGTGAGAAACTATTATCTCCTGCAGCCGGAACCACGTGCTGTTGTGCCCATACTTGCTTTCCAGTTTTCTCTGTTCTCTATCCCAGATACATCCTGTTCTTTGTCATTTCCACTTCATTTGGTACCCTGCGTCCTTATAAAGGACGTGATGTGAAAAATGGATCTTGAGTGACATAGATGTCTATAAAATGTGTGGCTGAGGCTGGACAACAAGGTTTCCTACAATTAGGGAAATTTGAGAATAAAACTGACTTGTGGTTTCCAGATAGACGAGACATTACATGCAAAAACATCTAGCATAATGCTTTGTATGGTCCTTTGTACATGCACTAATGTATATAAAAGCAGCTCACACTTTTCTCGGGCAGATAGCACAGGGTGATGGTGATTCACAGCTCCATGATTAGGGGAGTTAAGCGCCAGTATGAAGACAAAGAAGGAGAAGAAAACACCATATTGGAAAGCGCATCCCATCTGGTATTGAATATATATATAAACATTCTGCTGCGACTCTATTTTTCTTTTATATTGAACAGCAAGATTTTTTAAAGCTCCTGGAATTGGAAATGGTGATCCAAGGAAAGGAAACCGGATGATTTCAAAACTAGCTGACAAGTTTATCTTCATGGATATGTAATATGCAAATCAGAAGGTGGTAACCTAGGAAAGGCAGCTCTGTGATTGGCAGCTGCCCTAGTTTCCAGCGACACCTTCCAACAAGCTGCACTGAGCAAGGTATCATCTGAACCTGCCAACGACCACCCTCAGGATCTCAGTTACCGACCTGGCAGATAAGAGCACTTTGATTTAGGACATGGTCGCAGGATGAAGAAACAGTACAGATTATAATAATAGGGGAGACAGAGGAGGAAAGAAGAGAGATGCCATGACTCGGGGTTACACAAGCAGGACTCACCCTCGAGCCAATATCTCCCAGTTCTTTCAATGGCCACATGGCACTGTGACCATTATTTCCTATTTTTTAATATGGCGAGGAAAGACTATTGCTAAATATTCTATTTTGATCCAATTTACACGAGATCGCATGTATTCGCATGTAAGCCTGTGTGAGGAGGGATGCTCCCTAGTGGACTCAATCAGGGATTAATGATGAGAAAAGACGGGGAACAAGAATAGCACTGAAATATCACACAAGAAGAAATATAAAGGCAATCGTGGGTACAATTAGTATTTTCTCATTGGAATTACTCAAATTCACATTGAGTTGGTGCCAACATTTTCAGGACTTAATCATCTACTTAAGTAAAGAAAACAACTTGCAAAATTGGACTGAACTGAGAATTGAATTAAATCGGGAAGGTCCAATCCGTGCAGACGAAAATTAGGATCATAAAAGGGACACATTCTCAGTCAGAGATCTTCCCATTTATTTCATAAAACGGGCACCTTAGAGGTCTCTGACCATTACACACGTGGACAGGGGGCGCGGATTCAGGACCCCCGCCCTAACGGTTAATTCATTCCTGGATTATCTTGAACTATTTCTTCAGAGTAAATTTGGTACAGCAGCTAGTTAATTAATGAGTCTGAGGACCCAGGTGTGAAGCAGTCTGGCCTCCAAGCAGTCCCCGTTTCATAGAAAATGCACTTAGAATGTTCAATGTGCTTGATTAGTCTCCGCAGTTAGAAAACCCTGTTGCAAACCACATGTGGTGAGGTTTAAATAATTTTTTCCTGCCATTGGGGCTTTGACATTCTTAATGACTAATTGTTTTCTGAAAAAGAAAAGAAAGTGTAATGCTTTGCAGCGGGAAGTAGAGTTTAGGTGATAATGGCAAACCTAATTTGGAAGCCGAGGGTGAAAATATGTTTTCTCTTAAATCCACTTGGATAATAATGTGCAGGCTCTCTGCGCATCCATAACGCTGTAGGAATCTATCAAACTGGGCCTCCCATGGCCTTTGCCCTCATATGCGGCACCGTTTCATTGGAGCCATTCCCAAAAAACATGTATTTAAACATACTGCCACACTGGCTACAAGCAACTCATTAAATAGAGGTGCATTCTGGCATGAGGGTGGTAGGTTAGAACCATTTCCGGAGGTATCTTTGGGAAACTAGGGGACACAGGAGATGATTCGTTTATGAGATAAAAACAACCGTACAAAAATAAGTAAGCACCTCTCTATTCTCTTCATGAAACCAAAATTATACTTGTTGAAAAATAAATTTAGATGCTACTCTACGACTGAGGCACAGTATATCTGGAGTCTCAAAATGGGCTGGGCAGGTGACTGTGTTACCAACCAGGACACGGTTTCCAGGAGAACGGGAGCAGTGCAGAGATGTCTGCCGCCACTCTTTCCACACCTGGAGATCTTTGCTCATCACAGGAGCCTGCGATGTCATCCGAACCACGTGACCTCTTTCTGATGAGTTGCTCATTAAGAAAATTGTATGAAGATGTCCAGAGTCTGGTCTCTACCTATTTCCCTGGCTCATATGCTTTATAATAAGAAACATCTATGTTGGAAAGGATCTAAGGGGATTTGGTGAATCTCAACCAAAGAATGGTGAAAGAGGACTTACAGGACTCACTCCAGAAACTGTTACTGTCAAATCTATGGGAATAAGTCCAAATGTAAACTTTGGTTCAAAGTAGCTGAACATAAACCAGAATAAAGCAACCAGAAGTGTTGGAAGGCAAGCAGCAGTTCAAGGGTCTCTCCCATCCACCAGATATCACATCACAAAGGCAAGCCTTATTTGAGAGCCAAATCTGCTGATGTGTGGCCTCCCCTGTCGACTTGCATTAGAGAAGGGTGAATTGCGGATGATAACAGGAACTTCAGCTTGGAGGTGTTGAAAATAAAGGCCCTTAACACCGGCCCTTAACATCTGTGTCCTAAATACCAGAGAGTTTTAAGACTGTGAGGTTAGATCACTAGGGAAGAGAGAATAGAGACTAAAAAGTTACAGTTCTAAAGACATCATAGTTTCTTATACTGTCCTAGGAATTTCATTACCTGGAATATATGATCTGTGAGTTATCTCTAAGATATTCATTATATTTTATGTAGACACATAGAAAGACTTATGCTATACATTTAGATTACATAGACAAACTTGTGCTATTCAATACAAAAGAACCAAGAAACAATAATAAAAAACAAAAAATAAAAAAGCTTTTACAATAATAATACTTTAATTTAATCAATCCTTTGAATACCTTACCCTATATTAATAAGCAACAAGACAGCCTTGCAGAACATAAAAAATACTGCGTAGCAAACATTTAATATAAAACATAATAATTTCTTTATTAACAAACACTGTTTTAATAATTGTATGTATTTCAATGATTGTAGATACTAAATGCCTCCTAATGATGCAAAGAATGGATCCCTGACTCCTTCAATTCTAAATAATGAGAGGTACCACAAACTTCGCCCCCACCCAGGACTTGAGTCAACCCTGATCAAGCAAGCCTGGAGAATCAGTAGGTTGGATCTACAGTCTCTCGATTCAGGTCTACAGTGATCATGGTGGGAAGCAACGTTTGCACACCAAGCTGCTCGCTCTCCCCCATCCTCTCCCTTTCTCTGTGTAGCGTTGCCTTGGTGCGCTCAACGCCACCCAGCTCAGCCCACCGATCTTTTCCTTTCTTGCCTTTTGTCTCTGACTTGAACCCAAACCTCTTGGCTTGGGTCACAATTCATTGTTTAATTTTTACTAGCTAACAAAACTATGTTGCTGTAAATTTATTTTTAACTAAATTGAAGTCCCCAGAACCCTTTTGATACCAAACATCTCAATGAGAGAACTCACCTCTCATGAATGCATGATCAATCACAGAGAGACATGGGAAGAGGGGAATCTAATATCATCATATTAAAGATAGTGGCTTGGACTGATCACACAGTCTGCAAACTAGAGAAGCTGGAGTGATAGTTGGGATCGTCTGTCCAGCCCAGCCTACTCATTCTTTCCCTCATCAGGTGTGTTAAGTAGGCTGTGCTTTAGAGTGCAGTCTGCATGAGTCCCATAGGAGAGAGAATTAGGGAAAGCCGAGTTACAAATCTGCTGAAACTCACAGATTCTCTTCCGCTTAAGAAGCACAGAGATCCTTGGTGGGAGGCTCCTTCCTGAGGTAAAATGAGAGTGATCTCAAAGTATGGAGGTATCTTGATAAAGTAATTCACTTGTCACAGTTCTGCTGCTTGAAAAGGTTAAACTAGATAAGCAACAGTGTTTCTAAAAAACATTTCTTTTTTGAAAAATCGGGTTTGTTTCCATTTTTGTGTACAGTCTTAGACATACTTCGAACTATATTGATGCTTAGAATCCATCAATACTCTCAGGAGATGATCTGCTTTCCTGTATAGATTCATTCTTTAATGGCTCTAAGTTTTGGTTGAATAGGCAAATACACTCTGCCTCAGTTTCCCTGACAAAATCAAGCTGATGCAATTCTAACTATCATTCAGGACTTAATAAAAAATTAAAGAAAGCTTTACCAATAAAACACGCCATTTCTTTAACCTCACTGGCCTGTAAAAACAGTAATGGAATATAGTATACAAAATACAAACACTTTTTACAGGTCATTTCTACTTGAAACTCCCCAACATCACAGATGGAAATATGACAGATTCTATTAATTCAATTTAGGGAGATGGGGGACATGAGGCATGGGAAAGTTTAGTTATCTGCTCTCATTTTTCTATTTTACATAGTTTTATAAGATGCAAATACCGAACAATGCACCTTGCAGTCAAGCACTTAGAAGATTACGCTCTACAGAATCCCAGTCTGAGGGAATATTAAAAGAGCCAAAATAAGTTTGGCAAACTCTAGTTTAAATATAATTAAACTGTAATGTAGGGGTCTGAAGAAAAAGATATGCTAGATTTAACTGTGGGGTTTCTTTGTTTTGTTTTGTTTTTATCTCTCTTAGCTAGAGGAGTTGTCAAGGCTTCACTGATGGGCAAGGACAGAAAATAACCTTGAAATAGAGTTCGTGTTTTTACAAATAAAATGTTGAATGGCTTTTCTTAGACAGTTCAGCATAAGTTTAGTTGGCTTTACTTATCTAAGAAAAATGTATCAAAAAAATTTAGGTCATTAAGAATAAAATAAAAGGAAGATTCTAACCTTGTAGAACTTGGCCATCCGTGGGTGGGTATGTATTGGAAATTGGGCCATAGAGCTTTGGGTCTGAGAGATACTTGATTCTGGGATGAGGACTGAGGGGGTGCTCTCAGGACTGACATGCAAATAAGTAGTTTTACATGTGAGCTCAAAGTGACAGGGTGCAGAGAGCTATACTATGGACAGTTCAGCCTTTCACAAATGCCCTTTTGAGTGATGACAGGATTGACCTTCAATTACCACTTGCAAGGTCTTCACTACAGCAAGCAAAGCAGCATGGGCTGCTGTCACCCCCTCCAGCTTGGTGATCAGGAGTAGCCCCATAGGTATGCTCATATCTTGGGAGTTCAGTCAACTCTAGCTCCCACCAGAGACTGCAACCCTCACCTGTTGACTGAGCGGCCCCATCTGCTCCATCAGAGACTCCCAACTACCACTAGCTTACTGAGTGAGTCCCCGGTCCCACAGCCCACAGTGAGGGTTTAAGTCCTCAGGCACTCTGTTCTAATGCAACAAACATCCCCAAAGAATGATTATAAGGAAAATGGACATAAGACCTGCTCTAGTCTCACCATACTCTGACGGCAAATGCACCTTTAGAAACAGGGAAGGAACTGAAGGAGTTAGCAAGTTCACTGACAAGTTCGCAAACTTCACTGATGGGAGCTACAAGCCTTTATAAGAGCAGCTGCATACTACATCTAACAAATGTTGTGGCTGCTTTGGGAGGCCAGGACTTACCCATTTTCTTTCCTTCAAGCTGTATTTTTCAAGAAGGATCCCTTCAGCACCTAAGTTTCTACATTCTATACTGGGACTGAAATGAGCCAGGTTGAATTCTTCTTAGTAGCAACAGCCACACTCTCTAACATCTTGGGCACATAACAAAGAGCGGAGTAATCGGCTATAGCTAGCAGTCTAAAACAGATGGGATTGTGCCCCAAACTATAAACTAAACAAACAAACAAAGAAATCTCCAGTTATAATTTCTCTCTAATGCAGGATGTTTTTATCAGAGCCCTAATGATGCCAACAGGCACTTTAACGTATGTGGCAAATCTCCAGATAAATCGTGTTTCACAGTTCCTAGCATTTCATCCTGGAGTCCTCCTTTTAGAAAGCATCCCATGAGACGGGGAAGCATTGAATTCATAATTCTGAGCTCTTGATCAGTGGCTGGCGAGACTCTGAAGTGCCTCGTACCTGCAGCGGTCGTCTTGGGTACTGCTGTGGCTCAAATTCAACGCTAGGCCGCCAATGGCTTCCACTGATATCAAACACGACTCAAAGCTCCTTTGTCTAACCTTTTCACTTGGAAGTAGATGGAAACAGTTTCATTGGGGGAGGGGGGGTTGTTCCAACTATCTCACTCAAAAGAGCCCATAAGAGAACTGTTTTCTAATTGTTAAGACCACAAACATGCATTTTAGGGAGCCATGAAAGTTAAAACTCTGTATCCCTTAGGCTATGTTTTACTGAGAGGAAGCATGACCTTCTCCCCTCATCCCCTAATACCGTGATGGCGAACCTATGACACACGTGTCAGCACTGACACACGTAGCCATTTTCGATGACACGCAGCCGCATACCAGAGAAGTATGCGGCCGCATGCCGAGAAGGACATTTCATCCTTGGCTCCTGCATGGCCAGGTGCAGTAGCCAAGGATAAAACATTTGCTGTAGTGTAGACACTCTGTGCTGGAGGTCTGTGGGCCAAAACAGCAGAACTCCGGCACAGAGCGTCTAGTTCTGGGACTTCCGGTTAGGCTGTTTTTCTCGAAATGACACACCACCCAAGTTATGCTTGGTTTTTTGGCAAATTTTAACACGCCAAGCTCCAAAGATTGCCCATAACTGCCCTAATACTAGTACACTTTGTGTGGAATAGTTTCACTAAGTAATACTACTTCCTATGGGGTTAGTTGCTTCTGCTATTCCTGAATCCTTAGGCAAACATAATCTAGGGCCATTATGAACTCATTCTAGATCAAGTTTCTCTCTTTCTCTCTCTCTCTCTCACATACACATATACACTGTGGTTTTATTTTATTTTTCCTTTCTCTAAAACACATCTCTCACATGATGATTATTTTCGTATCAGAAATATTATTTTAAATATCCCTATATTCTTTAAAATTGCATGTGTTGACTAGAAGAGGTGACATTAGAAGAACTAATTGAACTGTCATCTACTCATCAGCCATTTTGTCATTCATTCCTTTGGAGAGTCTAAATATGTTATTCTTTTCACCTTTACTACAATCCAAGGAGGGAAATGTTATTATCCCCTGGTTAGATGAGGAGAAAATTAGGTACTCAGAGAAGTTTTAATAGTGGAATATCACGAGCCACATGGAAGGGATTTCTGAGATTAAAGGCAGGTCTAGAGATCTCCTTGTATTTACTTTCTGTTCAAAATGCTGCCTGCCTCCAACACTCTGACCAACATATTGTCTTGACCTATATCTATTCCACTTTGATTGTATCTCTATGTTCAGACAGCCTCTTCCTCCGGGACAAATACTAATCGATCTTCTTTTGGTCAAACAAGAAAATATCATCAAATGACCACAAAATAACAATAATAATAAAAAGAAAGAAAAGGAAATGTGAGGCAGAATTAGAAACAAGATAAAAGATATTTGAAACCTAGCCTTTAAAACATACAAATTAATATTATTCCTGCAGGGTTTATTAAGTCAAGAAATGGCGATTTGAAAAAAAAAAATTCTTCTCTATTTTATAAACATCATGTCATTGAAAATGATTTACTTCTGCTTTGAAAACTTAGTTTGCTTTGTCTGAAAATGTTTCTTGGACACACAACTTATGGGAGACATACTCTCCAGAGAAACTTGTGGAGAGAACAAGAGAAACAGGATTGGGCAAGTGAACAAGGATAAGCAAAAAAAAAAAAAAAAGGCAGTTTCAGCAGAAGATTAGGCTTCCCCTGGTCTCGCAGGGGAGTTGACTGTGTTTCTCCACAAAACTGCCCACTGAGAGGTAGGGCGCTGGGCTGTAATAAAGCATATCTGCCCATTATTTTTCATGAACTACCCCAGGAAGAAGTTATTAGAGCAGCTCCCATGCCTCTCTGGGCTACGTAGTTCCTAGCAGCTGAGGGAACCCTTCTGGAGAAATCATCAGGCGTTAGAAAGTCTGGGGCGAGTACATCAACCCAGTAAAGGGAGTTGGGGTCAGATGTCAATATTATTGCTATATGCTTACAGTCAGAGTCTGGATAAGAAAAGCAATTAAACCTCAAAACATGGAAAAATCTTATCTGATAATCTTTTTTTTTGTTTGGTTGGTTTTTTTCTATCTGAATATAAGAGGAAAATACAACATGCTCTCATTTCTCGTTTGGCCTGGGTCACCAGGAATTTTGTGACCATCTTCTGAAAAGGTTCCGGTACAATTACTAGCCTCAGTTTTTCTACGTTCCCACTATATACTTTGAGCCCTTTGATCATTTCACAGGCCTGATTTTATTTTAATTTTAATTGTGAGCCACTCCAAGCCCTTTCTATAAGTAGACTAAATGAATAAAAAAAAGAAAAGAAAAGGAAATCTATTGGTCCAATGACATAAATCAAATATGGGTAAATGCAATACCTTTGCACCTAGATTATTTATATAGTCAGGACTTCTCAACGGCAGACTCCATTAAAAGTGATATTTATAAGACAAAACTTACCACTATGTTCATTTTGCATAAGAATACACATTTTCATTTCATCTTTAACATTTATTAAAGTAATCATTCTTTAAAATATTTGCCACAAAACAATTAGGAAAATATCAAGTTCAAACATATTCTGAAAACCTTTTAATTTAAGGAAAGCGCCCACTGGCTTTAGCAATGATTATTCTAACGAACCAGGCACTTAAAAATGACAGGGTCAAAGTCTTAGATGTGACATTTCAACCCTTTGAATGCCCTAAAACAAATTATTCATTATTCACAAATCCAGAATAAAATGGCAAGGTCAACAATGTGCCCCCACATTTACAACCTGAACAAATCCTTAAGCTTCTATAATTATCTTGGCCTTATCAAACACCACCCAACCCCCTACCCGACCTTTCTGTGGTCCTCAAAGTCATGTCCCTTTGTAATGTCTCAGAAAAATAATCAAGAACTGTTGCCTCATTTCAGGACTCGAGGGAAAAAAAAATAACAAATGGTCAAATATTATTAAGAAAAGAAACAGGGTGAATAAACACTGGGCAGAATTATGAAGTCAGTTCTTGATTGCTCCAAATTCCATTTTTCTTTCCTCCTAGTGAAGTCTGTGACCCAGAAAGAATGTGTGCTCTCGTATTCACATCAGGTAGTGTCTCATATCCCAGCTGTGCTGTCTGGGGGATTTTCATATGTTTGTGTATGGACAGCTTTTTAACCAACATGCCCGGGGAACCCCCAAGTATTTCAGCTCTCTGGAATAATCATTTGGTTTAATATTCAATTAAAACGTCTCATAACTCCATGCCGTTTACTGCTGGAAGTCTGTCTAGCAATCAAGACTTCTAAGGATCTCTCAGTGTGGAGAGTGCATTTTCTAAGTTTCTTCCTGTACTGCCCAAATCATCGGCTTACCTCTTAGTGGCTGTTACCACTTCCTGCCACCACCCCCTCCCCGCAAATAATGCTGCATTTTCCAAGACAGTATTAACACAAGTTCTTGTAGGCAGCAAAGTTTTAATAAAGTTTGGATTACAGGGGAAAATAAAACTAGGTGGAAACTTGACATTGAATTTTAGCCATGTACGTTGTAAACTCCCTCAGCTACTGCCACCTCTATAAATTGCCCTCTTATTAGTACACTTAGATGAAGAGTTTAAAAAATATTACCTACTTAGCCTGACCAGGCAGTGGCACAGTGGATAGAGCGTTGGACTGGGATGCGAAGGAACCAGGTTTGAGACCCCAAGGTCGCTACCTTGAGCGCAGGTTCATCTGGTTTGAGCAAAGCTCACCAGTTTGAGTCCAAGGTCGCTGGCTCGAGCAAGGAGTCACTCAGTCTGCTGAAGGCCTGCAGTCAAGACACATATGAGAAAGCAATCAATGAACAACTAAGGTGTTGCAACAAAAAACTGATGATTGATGCTTCTCGTCTCTCTCTGTTCCTGTCCATCTATCCCTCTTTCTGACTCCCTCTGTCTCTATAAAAAAAAAAAAAAAACCTACTTAATAAATTAATAATGATAATTATAAAGAATTTGGAGTCACACATATTACTATCTTTTTTAAATTGAATTACATTTGGGGGGGGACACTGGTTAAAAAATTATATAGGTTTCAGGTGCCCAATTCTACAACACATCTCTGTACACAGTATTGTGTGTTCACCTCTCAAGTCAAGTCTTCATCCATCGCCATTTATTCCCCTACTCTCCTTCACCCCCCCCCCATTCTCACAATCACCACCCTGTTGTCTGTGTCCATTACTGAGTATCTTTAAGAACTGCCTTTTCTGGCCCTGGCCAGAGTCTCAAAAAATAGAGTGTTGCCCCAGTGTATAGATGTCCTGGGTTCAATTCCCAATCAGGGCAGTCAGGAAAATCGACCATCTGCTTCCCCCCTCCCCCCCTTC
This sequence comes from Rhynchonycteris naso, assembly GCA_037038555.1. Taxonomy (NCBI): domain Eukaryota; kingdom Metazoa; phylum Chordata; class Mammalia; order Chiroptera; family Emballonuridae; genus Rhynchonycteris; species Rhynchonycteris naso. Next base: position 12,899,835 of record CM073001.1, read on the forward strand.
TCTTCCTCTTCCCCTTCCACAGTCAGTGGCTTGATTGGTTCAAGCATGGTCCCCAGCACTGAGTTGGTCTGAGCGTATCAGTCTCAGGTGCTAAAAATAGATTGGTTGATAGGAGTATTGGCCCCAGACTGGAGTTGCTAGGTGGATCCCAGTCGGGACACATGCAGGCATCTGTCTCTCTATCTCCCCTTCTCTCATCTAAAAAAAAAAAATTTTGCCTCATCTAATATTCCCAAAGTGCATGGAAAATCAATGCTATCATTTCTATGCCATGAATGAGTAATATTAGGGTGGTTTATAGATGTGCCATAATTTGTCCAAACTCAAAGTAGTAGTAAGTGATGAGTCAGAATCTGAACTAAGGTTTCTCAGATATTGACATGCCATTTAAAAAAATGAATGGGATGTGGTTTGAGTAGCAGCATACTACTGGCAGAGCCTGGGTAATGGACACATTTACCGTTTGACAATTTTTTTGAAACAGAGACTAAATGCAGATTTTTCTTTGGCAATTGTTCAGAGGAGCTTGTTCATTCCCTGTGGTGAGGAACCGGGGCGGGCATCTCAGTTCTGGTGCACAGCAGCAGGAAAGCATGCCCATCATTTATTTTGGCAATGGCAGCTGCACCACGTTCAGGAAATGCTTTTTGTTGTAGAACTTCAGTTCTATCGTGAGCTTTACGATCTGCCTCATGGTTCTGAGAGCAATGAAAGTCTCTGAAAAAAGCCTTATAGCTGGAAGATAGAAAAGAGAGATCTCCTCTCCTGGCAGATTTTATAAACTTAGCATTTCTTTCTTTCTTTCTTGTTGAATCTTGTTGTCACTACCAGTCACACTAAGTTTACCTTAGAGCTGTAAATTGATTGCCACCTCTAGTCTAGTGCAAACCCCCTTCTAACAAGGAGAGATCAGAGCCGTGCCTGTCATGTCTACCAGTTGGTTGGTTGTGGGGGAGGCGGTCTCTGATGTGTATCATTTGGCAATTTCTACCATGTAAACACTCCCAGGCTGGCGCTTCCTAAGAGACTCACTGCAATCAGAGTCTAGAGTTGGGAAGAGAAGTCCACATCAGCTCTGAGAGCTGTGTTTCAGAAAACCTCAGAAAGCCCAAGAAAGGACTGACGTACCATGATCAGGATTACACATGCTTATTACTCTGCGGTTAAAGCTCAGGTGACCTGAATTCTAATCCAGAGCCCGTTTCACACAGAAAGATCTGCCTTGTCAGTCTCATCCTTCACAGTGAAGGAACACCCAAGTATTGACAAGCAGCTACAGCAGCACAGGACATGGGGAAGAAGTGATCTCTGAGCCCGAGGACTGAGGGAGTGGCCTGTTGGGATGCTGGGAATTGGGCAGCTCTTTATCTCGTTCATTCTCCCACGTGCAAGGTAATGTGCTGGCTCAGAAAAGCAAGCAGAGCTTTCTCTGATGGTGGAGGCCAACACTGAATCAATCTCTTCCAGCAGGAAATCCAAAAATACAATCTAACAGTAACAGCATGGCATTTGGGGTAGGTCAGAACTTGTCTCAATCACTGAAGTCATCATGACTGGTGACTTTGAGAAATTTAATCTCTCAGAGTTATAAAGCTATAAAATCAGAATATCCACACATTAGTGTTATTTTTTTCCATTGATTTGAGAAGGAGGAAGGGAGAGAAGGGGAGAGAGAGACAGAAACATCAACTGGTTGTTCCACTTCATTGTGGACCCATTGATTGCTTCTCATACGTGCCCTTGACCAGGACTCAAACCAGTGCCCTTGGGATCAAGCCAGTGACCCCAGGATTGAACCAGTGACCTTGGTGCTCCAGGGGGACGCTCTATCCACTGCACAACCAGCCAGGGCCACTCATTAGTGTTCTTGATGATTTCATGTCATCACGTATCTGAGCATATTGCCTGGCACACAGCAAATACGTAATAAATGCAGCAGCTATTATTACTGATATGAATATTATTATTACTTTTACAGTACTGTTTTACAAACGGTCCATTGGAGCTCCTGAGAGGAAAGCAGTGATGCCTATATTAAGACAACTTATTGAAGAATAAAGTTATCTTTCTAAGTATTTGTTTGCCCTGCGCTATTCTGTCTATACTTTTATCCTTGTATCTTCTGTTATACGGGGGTGGTCAAAGAAAGGTTTATAGTTGTAAGTACACTAAACAGAGTTCATTCTTGTATTATTATTTATTGTATTAGTTTCCTCATACAAACAACTGTAAACCTACGTTTGCCTCACCCTGTATTTTATTCTGAATATTCTTTATTGAATTTCAGGCAAAGTAAAGAATGCCTGAGTTTTAATCTGGGAATCCAATTTCCTTTAAAGGTGAGTGACTCATCATGCAATACTTGGCACTGAACAACCTTGGGTGAAATCTATTAAACTCCTTTATTTTCCTACAACAGAGTCGCCATTACATCTAAATTCATTGCTTAAGCTTTTTTAGGTTTATTAAAATCACAATTAGACAAATTTTCAAGGCATATTGTTCCTAACAATGTCTTCATCCTCCTGTGCAAAACTCATGCATTTTTAAAAGATTACGTTTCAGAAAGGATCCCAGCTTAATACCAACTGAAACATTCCACCTATGCAACATTCCAGAAGTTCAGTGTTTGTAGGGTTCATTAATATTTTTAGTTTTTCCACTTTTTTTTTTTACAAGTCACCAGTTGGTAAATTAGGAAAAAAAATGATATGCTCTCAAGACAATATAGAAGATCTACACTCTCCAATCTTTTTTTATCTAACAGGCTGTTAGGAAGGTTGTCCTAATTATATTTTCTCTATTAAAAAATGCCCAAGCATGTAGGAATTTAGTTAAGTGATTCTGATTTTATTATAAGCTCAACAGGAGAAGCACTCCAGGGTGGCTGACTGCATGGGTTGGGCTGTCTGCTTAATTGCCTTGATTGCAACACATTTTCTCAAGCAACAATAGTCTGGGTAGGATGAGGACGCTATTAGAAGACTTGAGCACATGGCATATTTTCCATGTGTAAGGATTTGGGGACTGATTTAAAAGTAGTAATGACAGGTATGCTCTGTGAAATATACTAACTCTTGGTACAGGGTTTGGGACCGTGTTTTGGAGTGTTTATAGACATCGAGTTTAATGTCTGACTCATTTATAAGCTACACAAGTAACTAAAATTCTCTGATTTTCTCTATTTTGTCTCCTGGAGAATATGGCCAAGTTGACTAATTTGCAAGTAAATTAGAATCCGCTGAATATCAACTAACTACCAAAGGACAATTATAATTGGCAAGGCAACGAACTCCTTCATTCTGATGTTAAAACAAAAGAAAACTGATTCCAACAAATGACATGATTTCTAAACCTGCATGGCTTATCTCTTCCGTCAGCCTTGTTCGTATTTTTCATGTCTTTCTGGTCTGGAAGCAATTTGGAGGTAGCTACTGTGTCTTGATTCAGTTATGATTCCTCCAGGATGTGCAATAGATACTTAATGGTGTACACCATAGTATAAGAAGGCGATCTGGTAATGTTCTAGTGGTACTGTGGGTCTTGAAGCTTATTCTTCGTCTGATCTAGATCTAGCCATGGGAGTGTGTGTGTCTGTGTGTGTGTGTGTGTGTGTGTGTGTGTGTACTGAGTAGGAGCAAGGGAAAACATGGGAGATTTAAAAGAATGACACCACTTTAATTCTACATTAACCTTGTTAAAATGTTCATTCAACTGATGTGCACCCCACAAACATATAATTAGCACTGTCTCTGAGTCCAGTAACCCTTTCCCTCTTGAATGAAATGCCAAGCCCTTGATAACATACAATAAATCATCACTTAATACTTAAGTCAGACTCAGAGTATCTTAGAAACAGAAGGAGTGGAAATGATCTTGTTTTGCTTCTGTCAATTCCCAGATATAGATGTTCTGGCTCAGAAATATTAAGATATGACTAAAACCCCAGGATTGTGGCAGGCAACAGTATGGTCAGCTATGGAATCCATGTCTACAAACCTTATTTCTTATCCCTTTCCCACAATTTCTCCATAGTTTTAGAAACGCAGACGTCTTCTTTTATTTTCTCCTGGAATCCGTTTCAAAGAGCACAGTAGTTAAAAACTAGCATTTCAGTATTAACTGTAAATGATAGAATTTTGTTATTTCAAAAAGAGATTCTCCAGTGTGGAGAATGACCTATTAGACACAGGCTTTTGCTTTGCTTTGAGGCTTCTGAATTGCTATGTAGGCAACCAGCCGCTCAGCCCTGAGAAGCAGTTGCAATTCTCAGCCTGGCGCTCTGTGTCTCACTCGGGCTGCAGGTGGTTAAGGTGTTCACCTGCAGCGCACTCAGGTGAACATCTGCCGTGGATGTCGGAGCAGAGGGGGGCACATGCCCCACTGTGCTCATTCCAACCAAATAGCATGGCATGAAGCAGCACACTTGACACCAACATGAGTTGAATGCTTGCAATTTGGATCAACAGAGTTTTGCCTGTTTTTCGCCTCCCCCCTACCTCAATTTAACCTGACTGAATTTTATAAAAACAGTTACTCTTTATTGGTGGGCTAGCGGGGGTGGCCTTTATGTTAACCAAACAGCATAATGGACTTAAAGGAGCCTTTAACTCAGAGAAAACTACCCGGGTCCAATTCCCAGTAGGTCTCATGCCAGGCAGAAAAAGGAAGCAACTTGTTCAAGCTCTTCCCTTACCTATTAAAGGAAACTCCAGTCTGTGCCTATCTCAGAGAGTTATTCTGTGCACCTGATGACATTTCTTTATGTGTTCATTTAACAATTATTTAGTGAGTATATTTGGTCAGGAAATTTACTCAGTCTAGGATATAGAGTGGTAAAACTAATAACAAATACATATGTAGAACCATAAAGAGTTATTTTTTTCCCAAAAAGTTATATATATAATGTTGTCCCTAGCCAAATCAAGAGTTTACAGGCATTTGAATATTTTCTTGCCAGATAAGCAAAGCCTCACAGTATAACAAATGCAATTAATAGCCAAAATTATGGCCATGAAACAACTGAGTATCTTGGAATGCTTTTTACACCAAAGGCAAGTGCAGTGCCATTAACTCCTTCATCTCCCTCAGCTGCTAAGTCCAATCAGTTTCCCAGCTCCAGAAATTAGAGATGCTGTGCAAAATCTCCTATTGATCCTATTCTCTCCAGTCTCTCTGCTGTCGTTGCAGTTCAGACCCTTGACTGACACGTGGATTGTTGGCAAAACTCTCACCACTAACTTAGCTGCTTCACGTCTATCTCTGTTTCAGGACAAGAAGCGTGATATTGTCTGGTTATTGAGTAAAAAACACGGAGAGTGTCACTTTACTACTTAAAACCCTTCTACACAGATTTTTCTATCAATTATAAACAATACAATCTCTCAGCACGGCACACAGAACCCCCAGAATTTTCCAGCTATACATGCGGCTTCAAACCTTCTATTTCAGCCACACTCAAGAAATCCATCTATTCATTTATTCAATCTTCTGTTAAATAAGAACGATTATTATGCACACGTTTCTGGCTCCGCCCCCTAGTAGACCAACCAGGCTCTTTCACTTACTTTTGCTTCAGTTATGGTACCTTTAAAATGAGGACGACAACCACTTCCCCGTATGTACCATAAACATCTGTGAGGATTAAATGGGATTGTGGACCTGAAGGGTAAGTATAGTTCCTGGTGCATCTAAATCATATCTTGATGTGTAGTCCTTGTCCTTATGATTGTAATTGAGCACGATGCTGTTTATAAGTAAAATTTGTTTACATATATTTATATTTTAGCACTCTGAAATTTGGTTCTTTATTGCAGATAACGTAAGTCCTAGAACTTTGAAATAAATGAGAATATAGTATTCACAAACATTTTGTTTATAGTTATAGCAACACTAATGCTGTTACTATTTATTCTCATTTATGATGTTCATCCTAAGTCCTCAGAAGTACCATTGGAAGCTGAATAGCTGCTTCAGAGGCAGATGGGTCAGCCCAAAAGTCAGCCACAGAATTGTGGAAATACAGAGAAAAAGAGAGACCCACAATGGGTCATGAATCAGAATTACAGGGCCAAATAGTCAGTGAGAGAAGCAAGAAGAGTGTTGTCAGTTAAGAACCAAAGGAATTGTTGGAGGAATGAGGTAGCAGAAGGCAGCCCTTGCTTGGAGAAAAACCCAGGCTGAAATTCCAGATGTTCTACTCATGCTATTTTGTCTAAACACATTGGATTCTTTGCGATTCACACCTTTCTTGCCTTGAAGGTCTCAAAAATAGGAAGGGACCCATAAATCCATGTGTTTCATGTGCATAAGTATTTAGTAGGAGCAAGAGAGGAGACGGACAGTAAGATTGAAGTAATATAAAATTAAGTGAAAGAGGTAAAGAGTGGGAGACGTTTTAACTGCAGCCTTCTCATTTCCTTGCTCACCCATTCTCTCTTCCTTCAGTCTCCACCATAAAACCAAAGAAAGAGCTTGTCAGGAAAAGCCTTCCTTTCTGAGAAGTCTCAGAATTCCATACCCAGCCCACAGACCCCTTCCCAAAGGAAATGAAACATCTGAAACCTCTACCAAAAAAACAAGTTGTCCATAATCATTGATGATACAATCATTATAAACCTTCTGTATGCCATGTGACCCCCTCCCGATAGAGCCGAGTGGACCAGACAGAGGCACGTGAGCTCAGGGCAGAGTAGTCTCAGCTGGGTAGCAGGCTTTGTGCTTTGCCCAGTCGAGATTACAGTGGTAATCGGAACCAACGATGCCCTGATTGATAGACTGACTGCAAGTTTGGCTATAAAACATACAAAGACATTCAGAAGTCGAATCAAGAGAAGTAAACGACCCGGAGAGAGAAGGCGGTAACTGGAAGCCACGCAGCAGTGAAAGCTAAGAGGCGCTGTAAATCGTTAGGGCGCAGAAGCCACGGAATGCACAGGGACGAGCTGGAACCCAGCATCGGAGAGAGAAACGCGTAGCGGCCAGATTCCACAAGCGGAGCCAGACCTCAGGTCTCGCGTGACTTCGGGAGAGCGCGAGAGCAGACACTGGAGTGCCCGCTGTGGGCTGAGCGGCCCCCAGGGGTGCTTCAGTTCTGCGGCCGTAGATCACGAGCAGAGCTGCAGTCGCTAAAATAAATTCCCCTGTTTTGTGATGACTGCTCCCTTTCTTCTTCTCCCCTTTTATTTGTATGCAACCTTAAAAAAGAAAACATCTGGGTTTGTTCTGTTTCTTTCGGTGCAGACTAGCTTACTCTGCAAATATCCACGCTGTCGGTGGGAGAGGCGTACCGGTCCAACCCACTGGGGCTGGGACTGACCAGGTGACTTGGCCTCCGCCCCGCGGAACGAAGTTGGGAACGGCGGCGTGCTGCCACGTGTAGACGTTAAGAGGCATCCTGTGTTTGGCTTGCATTGCTGGGTGCTGCTCCGCTGTGGTGAGAAGAACGTGCTCCCGCCAGCTGTTGTCTCCCTGTGTACGCCCCGGATGGGACGGGTGCAGCGGATCCAACCGGGGTCCACACCCGACGGATCCATCCACACAGCGGAGTGAGAACTAAACGCTTCTTATGGCACACCACTGAGATGTGCCAGTCTGCTGTGCCCCAGCAGCCCACAAAGCAACTTACAATTTAAGACAAATCCAAAAAGACACTTCGTTAGAGTTTAAAACGAAGTCCAAAGTAGAAGACGTATTTCATGAACCACCACGCACAGAGTAACATTTTTTTGAAAGGAAATAACCCCAGTGCTTAAGCAAACCTGGGCTGATCATAGTCCTCGACTCTCCTCTCTGGGACAAATTTCTCTTTTTGAAGTACTTAGAATGGTTTGTATCTTCCTGACTGAACTGATATGTACAATATTGTTCCCACATTATAAAAAATTTGATAATTAGAGAAGTTGAATAAAAATCAAATTAGAAAAAGGAAAGCTAGTAAGTGGGAAGTCAGAACCTGCCTATTACGCTTCCTTCTTCCACAGTAAGTAGTTGTGAAAGATGTTAGGATGCCTTCTTGGTGTTTAGAAAAGGCAGACCAGTAAGGCAGATGCAGTTCTCTACCTTACCCTTAACCAGTTTCTTCTTTTTTCCCTATGATATGTAAATACTGATATCTCTGTTAAGAAATGCCTTTTGTGTTTAAGTCAATATTAGATATCTTCCGGTATGCTAATGATCACTACGAGAGGTAATTAGCCTAAATCTCATGTCTTGTAATTTAGAGAAAAAGGAGCAATTTCACCCCGCTTATGAGTGAGGTGAGGAGGTTTACCCAGATCAGAATCTGGTCATCCTTACTACTGAGAAATTGGATCCGGGAACATTTTATCTTGCCCTGATAGAGTCAGATAAATAGGTTTGAAGATTTTGAAGCAGAAATAGTTATTGATCAGGGCGACATGCAAACTTTATTGAAACGGGTTTAAAGTTAGTCAGCTTCTCTGGCCCATTTAAAGGAGATACAAATCGTTATAAAGAAAGGAGTTTGGGGCTCTGTTACAGTCTCTAGTTTCTGGATATGGGGTTAGAAATGGCCCCTGTTTTGTTTTTCATTTGTGGTAAGCCCAGCACCACCTAAAAACAAAAATGACTATTGTGCATATGGGAATAGAGGTGAATTGATTACCACAGTATGAACCAAAATACCTTCCTTTGAGATTTATTGTGCTCATTTAATTATTATCGATTTATTTACATATCAACTCATACTACTGAAGGTTTGGCTCACCATTGTTGGGCATTTACGCACCCAGGGAAATAAATTATTGCTCAGTATTTATGCTCTTCTGTAAAATATAATGAGGCACCAGTTTGGCCTACATCTCTCACTGTGGTGGCTCAAGTGAGTTTATCACGTGAAGAGAGGGTAACTTGAACAATATAAGGTGACATGCAGACGTGGGAAAACAAAATCCAGTTGTCTGATCTGTCAAAATATCTATCAAGATTTCTTTAAGGTAGTTGTACAAGTTTTAATTATTCTGTAACCCCTAAAAACGTGACACAAGACACCTGTCACATTCTCATTAAATAATTATCCAAAAGTGGGTCTAAGGGACAAAAAATATGACCGTGATAGCTATGCCGTAAGGCATTCTTCCGAAGTTCTTTCAAAGTCACAAACAATGACAAAGTATTGAGCACACTTGGATTACCCTGTGGAGGGATGGAAAGCCTTTCTATGAGATTTTTCAATGTCTGATGTTAACGTGCAGGATTTTTCAAAATTCAAATTCCATGGGTTGATTTCACATATTCCTACTATTTCCTGTGGAAAGTCAAGTTCCCCTGGAGACAGGCTCTGAGAGGAAAATTTGTATGTAGGACATTTTAGGTAGTATTTTCTCACTTCCCTACAAATGTGGGGAGTTAAGTAACTAGGATTGGGCAGATCAAATAGCTAGGCTTCGGTGCGCACCTGGGTCTGTATTATGGGAAGCTCTGGAACTGGGGTGTCCCTGGAGAATCATCCTGACTTGGGACAGAGAGAGCACAATGAACTGAATTTACCCCATGAAATTCAAATGTTGAAATCCTAGCCTCCAATGCATGGTATTTGGGGGCAGGGCCTTTGGAGGTAATGGTGGACCTCACGGATGGGGTTGATGCCCCTGTAAAAGAGACCCCAGAGAGCTCTCCAGCCCTCTTTCTCTCATGGGAGGACATGGTGAGAGGATGGTTGTCCAGAAAGCCTGTCCTCACCAGGTGCTAACCCTACGTTGATCGTGGACTTCCCAGCCTTCAGAAATAAATATAAGAAATAAAATGCCCATGTGATATTTTGCCTCAGCAGCTCAAACTGACTAAGACAAAGAGTGAAAGCCTTTATCCACTGCAGGTACCGATCACTGGATACAGAATGAGCCTGGGAAGGAGGCCTGTCTTCGGAAAGATGTCATAAACTTGAGTGAGCAAGCTGGGAGCAACGTTTAGAAAAAGGGGACTCAGCTGCAAAGTGTCAGTCAGCTGGTAGAAGGAGTACTGCAGTGATGAAGGAAACATCTGGGCTGTACCTAAGGGCATCCATTGCACTTCCAAACATCTTTAGAGTTGCAACTACAATAAAAAGATATGTTCTTAAATATCCAAGTGTCAGAGGTAATGGTGTACCTTGGAAGAAGGAAGGAAGGAAGGAAGGAAGGAAGGAAGGAAGGAAGGAAGGAAGGAAAGAAGGAAGGAAAGAAAGAAGGAAGGGAGGGGAGAAAGAGAAAGAAAAGAAAGGAAAGAACCAAACATCAACTTTTAATATTTGTAGACTCTCTAACATCAAGGTTAGGAAAGTGTTTACATCTTAGAATGTCAAAGAATTTCAGTTAGTTAATTATGCTGCAGGTGGGCAGGTGTATCTAGGAGTAGATATTTGCAGATGCAAATTGTGAATTTTGCGCATATAAAGGTAAATAGCTAAAATGATTATTAAAGAACAGTGGAAAATAAACTGATATATAAAAGGCAAAAGTGCCATGACAAACTCACGGAGGCATTTTGCTTGTGAACTTTGACTTCCCGAGCTGGAGCCAAGCGTTCCAGTGCTTTTTTCCTCTGCCTGTTATTTTCCATAATGAAACTGAGTTGCAGAAGGCAACCTCTACGCCCTGCAAATGACATTCATGTATCCAGGCCTCAAGGTTAACATTTTATAAATTACCACTTCAAAGCGGGAGTCACCATCTATATTCAACAGGACCGAGGTGAGTGTCATGTGACATCAAACCTACCATTTTCTTAACGTCTCATTTCAGATTTTATTAAACAAATCTGGTTTTCTTTGTAGGGGCCAGGGCTTTATTCAAGCATGAAAAGGAATTCTCCAAATATAATATTTTATTACTTCTTTTATCTTCTCAAGAGCCTGCTTTGACTGTCTAAAACCTAAGACGTACATCCTGAATGCAACGTCATCGCATCCAAGACCAATACAAATGCATCATTCACTGAATTTCAATCTTGCACACAAATGTTTTCAATCACGGCCCCATTCACTTTTCTGTACAAGAAATCAGCCTATTCCCATGCCATTTCCTGCCACTATTCTGTGCCTGCATGAGCATCTTTGCCTTCTGCCCTTCAATCAATTAAGTAATTCATTCATCTACTCACACATTTAAAAATTATCGTTTCATGCATCCTTTCTCCCAGGTGATAGGTAGGGTTTAGAATCACAGAAATGATAAAGCATGACCCTCATGCTCAAGTTCAATCTCAAGGCCTTTAATGCAGACCTCTACATCAATGAAGAAAACATCGAAATTGGGTTTTAGAGTTAGTATAAGAGTACGTTTAATGAATGACTGTGTATTCTAGCAGCGAGAAACATGTATAAATCTCCATGGCATTAAAAATGTGGCCATTTCAGGAAACGCTAAATGTTCACTGGGAGAGCAGCACGGAATACAAGGGAGGGCAGGGCTGGGAATAAAGAATTCTAAGGGTCCAGTTTATAGCCTGGCTGCTAAAGCAAACCCTACATGTTTAAGTCCTCATTTGAATACATGAAACTGTCAGCTCACACCAATAGTGCATGTCTGTGCTTATTTTCTATAATTAATTACATAAACTAGCAAAATATGATACTGTGATGCAATTGTATTTATATTTTGTTTTGCTTGTGGACAATGAGAACTATTCCCTAAGTTCCATGCAGTTGATGCCAGACTAATTATAATAAATCAGGGTTTAATCAGATCAGATTAAACTGAACCAGGGACCTGACCATCACTTTCCGATTCTGTGAAGAGAGGGCGGTATGATAGGAGCTATCTCTTTGTTCTGTTAATTGAGTAAACATATCGCAATTCAAACACTGTAAATATCTCCATCAGTCATTGAAAGGCTGAATTTGAACCTGGAATAGACACAGAGGCTCCCCCATGGGTGGAAAGAGACTCAAGACTTGCCCTGTGGAAGCTGTTCATTGTGAGTGATGGATGTGTGAGTGAACATCAGAGAAGGGAATCAGAAACAATGGACTCCAAAGGAAAAACGTCTATCAGCAGAAGCTCTTACTGCATTTAAAATGCAACTTGGAATTGTTCAATGCTTAAGCCTTAATGTGGGAACGCAGAGAGAAGCTTGGGGCCCTTTGAAAGCAGTTGGAATCAGCACATCCTCCAAGGCTCATTGTGATTGGCCTTCTGGCTCCCTGTGTGAGACAGGCACAATAAATGTCCTCCAAAACACCCGATCTGTTATTCCAAGTTGTCCCTAATTACATTCCAAACCAGTTTTCTGAAAGGCAGCCAGCCAGAATGAGAGCTGTTGAGATACACCCTTTCATGTAACCCTCAGACTGCCCACTGCCAGACCTTACACGTTGCTCTTCTCAAAACAGACTTAGACAGATTTGCCACTTGCCTTGAACGTACCCTCCTTAAGGATGGAAACAATGCCTTATGTTTTGTTAAATCAAATTTTGCCGTGGCAAAGTAAAAAGAGCAATGATTTTACTCTTTGCAAATTAGCACAAATTAAATACATTGAAATTTTTTCAGATCAGTAATTAGAAGGCTTATATTTATACTGAATTCATGATTCTGGTCTTATAACCAAGTTAAAGCACAAATTATTAGATTGACTACTATTTTACAGATTTTAAAAAAATGAAAGTCCAAAAAGTAAAATAAGCCTGACCTGTGGTGGTATAGTGGGTGAAGCATCGACCTGGAATGATGAGGCTGCCCTGGGTTTGCCAGGTCAAGGCACATATGGGAGTTGATATTTCCTGGTCTTCCCCCTTCTTTCTCTCTCTCTTCTCTAAAAAAATCAAGTCTTAAAAAAATTATTAAAAAATAACAAAAAGTAAAATAATTTGTGTGAAGTCACATGATTCATCTATTAATTATTACAGGAACTCACTGGCTCTGTGTTTTTCTTGCTGTGTTTGAGTGTGTGTGTGTATGTTTGTCTGTAGATCACATTAATTAGGCTTCCTTTTATCAAGTCATGCCAATTTCTGGAAAGTAAGCACTTAAAATAATCTGATTTTTTAAAAGTATAGAAATATTCTTAGATTAAACTGCGGGCTTTAATGAAATAGGTCGCAACCTGATTCAAAATTATGGGATTATTTATTCTGCCAGTTGGTAGGGGCTTTACAAAGATTTTTTTCAGTCTTTGCTCCCAATAACTCTCTCAAGAGGAAGTTGATTTTAAACTCTGACTTAGAGAGTTTAAGTAACGTTTCCAAGGGTACCCGGCTGGGAAGCAGTAGAAATGCTCTTGTTCTTAAGCACAAAACTAACACATGGTCATCAGTATGAGAGCTGGACTGAGAATAGAAGGAGACAATACATAGGTGTGTTTTAAATGGGGGAGGAAGTCCCTTCGCCCTTTGGGGACTGTAAGGATCACCCCAACAAAGCATAGGAAATTAACGGATTTATTGCACTCCCTGGTCCCAGAAAAATGAGTGATGTTGGGCCATGCAGGGGACTGTGCGAGAGGACTGCTGAGGGGTGTCAGGGGTCAAGTACCTTTATTGGAGATCAGGGTGGAGTGCACAGCCAAAGGTGTGAGCATATTTCTCTGGTGCATTTGAATGTCACTAGGTCACAGTCGGGGAATCCTAAGAAGGGACAGGGACCGGCCTGGTGTACCTGGTCACCTGGACAAGACACTCATAACCTGTATGTGGAGATGTTAGGTCATCAGGAAAATATAAATTAAAATTTTAAAACACGGAAGAATTTGTCCAGCAGAGAGATTTGTGCGTGGAGATAGAGGCGTGGGAGAAAGAAATGAATTTAGAAATTGGAAAGCGTGAGGAATCCAGGGGATTGCAGCAAGAAATGAGACAAAAGGTAGGCAGGGGTCAGAGAAGGAACAAAGGAATTTCAGAGCTTTCCCCCAAAGTCTATGAAGGTTATTAGATAGCTTTAAACAGGTATGTTGCACCTGGCTGTGTCTGGGGACCATACCTGTGTCTGCACTATGTAGGGTGTGGTGAACAGGTGTGGAAGAAGGAAGTCATTATAGATCATCACCCCAGCCGGGCTTGTCAGCGCTGCCTGTGGGGTGGGGGAGGGGAGATGGTGATGCATGCGGAAGTCCGGGTCAGCCCTTCAAGTCCCTAAGCCACAGCCTGTCCTAATACCCCATACTGCGTGGCAAATCATTTGAGTTAGATTATGGTGCCGCAATCCATTTATTATTGCATTTTTAGACATTCTCAGGAGACTGGCTTAGCACTAGGGAAATCTGACTCCACACAGATCATTCTGTCAAATTTATTTTTTACAAGAAATTGAGTTTTGTAAGCAAGATGCCCTATGTTGCAATCTGAATTTGAACAGAAACAGATTTGTTTTTTTAACGTTCGTTATCTCTGCTATGAAAGGTATCAAATTTCAGATAACAAATACTCTTTTGTTGTGGGTGCTTTCCTTGGCAATGTTATGGTCTCTATATTTTTCGTCACTATAGTTAGTGTTTCATCTTAAACCCAGTGATATTCATTGTACAACAGTCAGTTTTGTTGTTGTTGATAAGTTGAAGCTTATAGCAAGGAAAGCGGTGGAGGAGTCTAATTTGCCAGAAGAGAACAGACTATAAAAATACCATTATCCATTCTATTGGATTGAAATCTTGGCAGCTGCTCTTCAGAATGTTGCTGATGTGGCTTATATTATATTAAAATTCAAAATTACAGCGTTTCCATCAGTTTCTCTGTCTGCAGCTGCCGTTATCAGGTCAGTATCTTGGGAGTGACAAGACTGTATGGTAAGAATGTTCCTTTAAATGGACTTTTTCATAAGCATGTCTGCTAATTCATACGGCAGGTACTTTAAAGAGTAAACGTATGTTATGAAAGTCTCGATGCTAAAGGGTAAGTGGAAGACACAATTCGGGCTTTCTTGGCTCAATTTTCATTCGGTTTTGTGAAAAGGAAAAGAGTTCCCCTGGGATAATTTTTAACATATCTTTAAATTTTTAAATGCATTGATCATTTTGATGAGGAGAAGTTGATGAATGATAAATTTGGAATGACTCGTGCATTCAAAAATCTAAATTATTTAGAAATGGATATAAAAAATTTGTGACACTCAGAAAAAAATGCTATCAAATGTAATATTTGCATTCTGCTATGCTACAATAACACATTATGTCATTTTACTAGAATGATTAGCCTCCCAATCAATACATAAACTGCTGCTAATGACAACAAGTACAGTTTGCAGGATGTTGGATTCTAATAAATCATCAGTGTTTTGTTTCTGTGCATAATTCTGAGTTCTTTGGAAACTAATCGAGTCTAAGGACAATTTCATAAGTCTTTTGATAATGTTAAAATATGTATGCTTACACGTGGATCCTGCAGATATTTATAAGCACTTGTGTTGTTATGATGATAAGAACTAAATTAACATATTCATATCGACTTTGGAGGATGCTTAAAATTTGGACTTGCGGCTAAATAAGGCTGGCTGGCTGTAGATCGAAAATGATTCAAGGAATTGGATTGCACCTGAAGAGCACAGCAGAGGAGGTTTCGGATTTGAAAATCATTGTTCTGACTGTTCATGATGTCCGTTTAGCATGCACATGAGTAGCACACAGAAACATTGAAGGGTAGCATACTGTCCCCCATGAAAGCGATGCCCACTGGGGACACCGCCAGCATGCAGAGAGCCGGGTTCTGTCAGCCAACTAAGTGGTGCTTGCACCGTGGTGAGCAAACTGGCTGCCTTATGTCACCCAAGTACACAGACACGCATGCACACGCAAGGTTTCTCTGACATGAGATAAGCCTCTTTTATATTCTTATAAACCTGCCACTGCCTAATCTCTCATCACGACTTCAGACAGAGCACATTGACACTTCTCCCACTGGTGAACATATGCCATGAGATGAACCAGAACACCAGGTACGTGACGCCAGCAGCTCCAAGGCCATTTCTGGCATGGATACAAATGGCTTTGTGGATAAGATGTTGCTTGAAACTTTGTTAATGCTGAGATTGTTTTTTTTTTTCTCCCTCCCCTGGGTGAGACTGTAGTAATTGCATTTCAATAGAATTGATATCATTAATTTATAATTATTACTTTCTTTAGTTGGAAAACATCAACGTGAAAGTTCTGACCCAAGTGCACTCTGAGGAAGGGAATTAGAAGTCTTGGTAATCAATAACACGGGGCATCCGCGGCTCTCCTCGGTCTACATCAGCTGGAAGGAGAGCGCATTTAGAGGAGTGCTAACAAGTATCGATGTTTAAATTTGATTTATCAATGCTATCTAAATGTATATCTGCACGGTGCTGAGTTTATTTTTCTACATTAAAGATTATTCGGTGATATCTCCTGGGTTAAGTCACCTTCTAAACAAGATAAAGCACCCTGTGAATTAATTTATTTCAGAGAAACAAGAAAATATAATTTGTGTCTTCTTTTCATTAAATTATCCTTTAGTATATTGATTTAACAGAAACCAAAAACTTAGTTAGCTAAGGAAACAAAACATAGATACAGTACTCAATCTATCACTTCGCTGTAACTTTTCTGCAGAGAAAAGGATGGAGGTGTGTGTGGACATGCGCGTATGTGTGTGTGTGTGTGTGTGTGTGTGTGTGTGTGTGTGTGTTTCTCTGTATATTCTTGGCATTACAGGTGCTATTATATAAGAGAAAAGCACTGTTCAGTTCTCTTCAGAATCAGACAAAAGAAGCACTACCAGTTAACACTTCCTACCTGGCTTTTTACATTTTGATTGTACTATACATCAACAAGAAAATTATTGTGATTATATATATCATCAACTCAAATAATATAGATTGAGTAACCATTTGTAAGTCGAAGGTGCACAGACACCCTAAGGGACCAAATGAGTAACCAAACAACAGCAGTTTTTCAAGCCTTTAAACCAACGGGTAAGGCCAATATGAGAGAGTTTGAAGACTGAGACAAACTTAATGTACCTGGTAAGCAGAACTGTTCTTTTGTGGGTGGGGGCGTGGGTATGAAGACATTATTAATCTGTTAATTTTATCTATACAAAAAAAGATGTAAATTACTATTTACCCAGGAAAAGTTTAGTCTTGTGAACCTGAATAGATGAATGGTTATTAAATTTGGTCTCTTAAGAGCACTTAAATTCTGATGGTTGCACAGAGACTGAGCCTGTGTAAGCTATCATTACATGTTGAAAAACTAACCTCTGTAATTAACTTGCAATATTATACATCGGGCTCCAGTTACAGTAAAATCCAATTTTCCATAGTATACACACCAGGCAGCTTTGCTGAATATTAGATTTTAATGAGATTTATGACCTTATTCATAATTTATTCTTTAAGTTGGGAAAGTTGTGGCTAAAGTTCAAAACAGTGTCTTGAAGGATGGAAATAAAATCTATACCAAACTTCTCTTAGAGACATTTAACAGTGAATTTTATATATACAGAGAATCCAGAAACTCCAGTTCTAGCAGGATTGAAAGATGCAGTTACATTAAAAAAAAAAAAAAAAAAAAAAAAAGAATCTATACCCAGCTTCTCCTGGAGACATTTAAGAATAAATTTTGAAACTCAAAACGGGCTTATCTGATTCTGAAAGCAATTCATGGAAACCATTCTGACTTGAACATGAATTCCCTGTTGATAATAAGAAGGTGCTCCATGCTTGTCCCTGGTTTGAGGATGATTGTTTATAACTTTGCCCTCTTATTCTGTTACCTAGCCACTTTCATTCATGACACAGTGTTGTCCAGCATGTCTGAAACTTCAATGTGCTTAGAAATCGCTTGGGATATTGTCAAAATCCAGATTCCAATTCACTAGGAACCAGCGGGATCCACAACTCTAAGTGCCTCATCAATGATGCTGGGGTTGCTGGCTTGAGGACCACACTTGGATTAGCAAGGGTCAATGCTATTGAAATTGATTCATGTTTTTCTTCTTTTTCATGGGAATAAAATGAGGCTCAAAATTAGGAAATATTTTTAACGATGCTTAACCAGGGCTGATCATTAGAATCGCCTAAAGAGTTGTTAAACCTTTGGGTACATGGGCCCCACCCCAGACCCATTAAAGCAGAAACTCTGGGGACATCAGTGTTTTTAAAAGATTTCCTATGTAGTGAAGGATCACTGCAAAGGTGTCTTACAGCCAATTAGTGGAAGGGCCGAGTCTAGTGGTAGGCTGGCTGACTGGCAGACTGACTGAATCAATGATCGATTCCCGCTCACGCTCACCACTTGTTGAGCTCTACCCAGATGTTACAGAACCCTTTATTGTACAAAGTCCTCTTGTTATGTAGGTCTCCTAGGAAATGCCATTAACCCACAAGGGTCTCCTGGGCTCCTGCTTACGAGGCTACCATATCATTCTGCCTTGTTTTTTCTTCAAATTTATCACCACTAACTGACACTATATCATTTGTTGGTTTCTTTCCTGTTAGAATGCAACTACCATAAAAAGAGAGACGTTACTTGTCCTATTCACCTCCGTGTCTTGCCTTTAGTAATCCCCGAGCAATGTTTGTTAAATGCATTCAATTTAGAGGAAGCCATACAGCTCAGAAGCTAGCTGCCTGCGTGAGCTCGGCATCCAGGCGGACTGGCGGTGTTTCATTAGATAAGTTCCTCACCTCTCACCAAACCTCAATGTTCCCAGCTATAAAGAGACAGTAGTATCTGCTTCATAGATTTTTAAATATTAAATGAGATGATTCATGCACAGTGCTTAACTCAGTGCCTGATATACGGAAAACATTCCATATATAGCTCTGTTCTAACATTACTTAGAGACCACAAAGTTGCTGGCAGTTAGATATTGTTCCTTGCATTTAGCAAGTGGGGAAATAGACTCATCATTATAAAGAGATCATTTGCCCAGGATCACAAATATAATTATTGAAAAGTCTGGACCAGAAGCTAAACACAAAGCTTTGTGCCTGACCCATACCGACCTGTTGCCGGTTATAACCCCACGTCAGGTGAGTCAATTATCTTTGACTCCTAATCCAGTGCTCTTCATACTATACTACTGTGCCAGCTGATTGACAGTACAAAGTACAACTCTTCTGCATGCATGCCAATTGGTAGATTCATCCACAAAGGTCCAGTTCTAGGATTTACTGGTGAAACCAAGGGTTGACTGTGCCAGCAGAATTGTTGGCTATAATACATTTAGTCTGCCATGCATCCAACCGCCACTAGTCCTCAGTAATTCTCCGTGATATAAGTATGTCTTTCCCCATTTTAGGATGAGATATTAGATATCAGAGCAGTTGAGGTAAACCAGGCAGGCAATTAGAACTTGTAAGACTCAGGGCAGGATTGGAACTCATTGCTCTGAGTAACAAAATTAAGTACGGAATCAGGGTGGAATGCTTACACTTCATAGCGGGGGGCAGTCTACTCTTTCTGAGAGGGTATACCTACTGGAATCAGTTATCCCCCCATTTTTTTTACTTTGGGGTAACTTTCTATAGAGTTGTTGACTGCACCATAACATCCTTATAAAATGTGATTGTCTCCTAAACAGAAAGCAAGGATGGTCCAGGAGAGGCATTGAGATTCATTCATCAGTAAGTGTATATGTATGTGTTGTGTTGTGTACACATAAGTTGAGTTTGTACTAATCGTCAACCCCAGGAGGCAGCTAATGTAGGAGATGCAATTCTTTGGCTCAGGACACCCAGATTATTGAGTGCTACATTCTTGAAATATAGCTCATGGAAAGATGGAAAGATACGTGTGGTATCAGAGGCACAAACAAAGGGAAGTGAGGCTGTCTGATGCTGTGAAGCTGTTTGGAAAGGTCTGACAGAGGAAGTGACATTTTATCTGCCTTTTATATCTGGAGTTGGCAGAACTCAATCTACGGGCACCTCCATTGGAAAATACATGTGCTAAATCATGGACTATGAAGACTCTAGAGTGTTCGGGGAAGGGGAAGAAATAATGTGTGGCTCGAGCAGAGGGTATATGGAGAGGTGTGCATAAGAATGAAAGAACACTTAGAATTTTGTCAATAGCATTCTTCCTCTAAGTTAAAAATCCGCAGTGCTAACTTGTGAGTTGCTTTCTCCGCTTTCCCCATGCT
Organism: Rhynchonycteris naso; assembly: GCA_037038555.1. Taxonomy (NCBI): domain Eukaryota; kingdom Metazoa; phylum Chordata; class Mammalia; order Chiroptera; family Emballonuridae; genus Rhynchonycteris; species Rhynchonycteris naso. The sequence goes on from CM073001.1 coordinate 12,919,873, forward strand.
TTGAACAGCAGGGAGGCTGCACAGGAAATATGCTTTCAGTTCTGCGTGCATAGCTGCACGTTACTCCGGTGTCGAGAGCTGCTAATATGGCAACATTTTAGAACGTCTTAAAAGATTGTTTTAAAATTTATTTTTCATCTGTAAGGGATTGACATTTTCCCTTTTTCTTTGCTTTCTGCTTGCTACTCTGTCAGTATTTACCCAGCTCGCTTACAGGTTTGAAAAATCAAGTTTACATATGCCCAAGCAAGAATACAAAGATTTGGGAAGTCTCTGAAAGAGAACTGAAAAAAGAAAAAGAAAAATTCCACTTCCCCAGAAGTTGAGAGAGTCTGCAGTTGGTGGAGGGCTGAGAGCTCCATTGGCCGGAAGAGGCCACGTCACCCAGAACCCCTGTCCCAGGCACTGCCATCGGGGCATCCCATTCTGAAATAAGGGTGTTTGATTCTGCGTAATCAAACATCCACCCTCATGTATGCCTGGTTCTTCAGAGAGTCCCACTACTGTACTATGGAAAGGCTTGGTCCCCGGTGTGAGCCTCAATTTTTTTCTCTCTCCAACCTAGTGTAATTTACTGTGCTATTAGAAAAATTAAGTTTTTAACTATGGGTTTAGCATCTTTTTTTTTTTTTTTTTTTTTTTTTTTTTTTTTACTGGGTGCCTGATTAAACACTCTGGAATGTTTTTTATGATCTATCAAAAATGAGGATGAGATTGTATTTCTTGCAAGATTGCTCTGAATACTAGCTGATAGGTAGGTAGATAACTAGTAAGATGGCAGAGTGTGTAGTACAGTACAAGTCACAGAAGAAGGTACTTAATTAAAGGTAGTTATGATGAGGACTCAGTGATAATCACGAGAGGATGGAGGCAGTGGGAAAGGGAAAGAAGGAAGAGAAGAAGGTGGGAGAAAGGATGAGTATTAATGTAGAACTAGAAGACAAACTTATACTGTGAGAAGTCATTGTGTGAACTGGACTTTTTCTTGGTCACTGAGTATCAGCAGTCCCTGGGGATCTTGTTCTACAAACCAGACTAACTTCCTTTCCGTTACCCTCCTCCTCCTGCCAACAGTTGATCCTCTTCCTCTCAGGAGTCAGCTGGTGGAGGGCTGAGAGCTCTCAGGAGTCAGAACCCAATCTCTTGGCATATAAATACTCTTTGGACTACACTTCTCCTTTTCCCAAAGGCTTCTGAAAGGCATAAATCATTTATCAAACCACCTTCTAGTGTTAGGCCTTATTTTAGGCCTATCGTAGGAATGAGTCACTTCTAATTGTTACGAAAAATTTATGGTCTCCCCAAAATATATGCAAAACAGAGGGATTCCTTGGTGTGCAAGTCTATGTTCCAGGGAAGTTAACACCCTTCTACTTTATTGACCTTTGCTTTTCTTTTTCTATAACTTGCTTATACATAATAGGGCTGTACCTTTTTCTGGAACTGAGCTTTATGTCTTTTAAAACCATGTATATAAATATTCTATTAAACCATTATATACTATACATTATACATATATATGTGTATATACAGGGTGGGACAAGAATAGGCTTACACTTGTAAGCACACGAAACACTAAGTTTATTTTCATATTATTATTATTGTATTATTTTCCATATAAAAAACTGTAAAACTACCTTTGCCCCACCCTGTATGTATATATATGATAATGTGTTAGTTATTTGCTATATGTTCCACAAAACGTTTTGCCCATATTAAGTGTTAAATTTAAAGTGGAACAATATTGAAAAGCTTTCTGAAGTTCACAGGGTTGATATGTAAAGTGGAATAATGGGTTTACCAAAGAAATTTCAAGACAATGGTCGTTGCACAGCTGCACAGCCCTTGTGAGTGTCCTTGACAGCCAATGGCCAACTGATCTTACTGTGCCCTAGACTTTAATACACTATTCTTTCAAATAACATTGTGAAGTTGACTTCCCTCTCAAAAATAAAATAAATAAATAAATAAATAAAGGAGGCATGAATCTAAAAGACACACACGTTGATACAACTAGATTTACAATCCTCACAATGGCTTGAGATGCTGCTTCTGTTAATGACTGAGAATCAGCCCAGCAGACCAGCGGTCTCTGTGAGTATATTAGTTTGGGGAGTGAAGAATGAGGATGACAGGGACAACTGTCATCAAACGCCCATCAAGTTTTTCTAATGACGCATTGTTTTATGTAATTTTATACATGAACACTTGATCATTAGAGTAATACATTTTCATTTTAGAAATTTTGGAAAGCAGATAATACGTAAATGTAAAACTAGTTCTACTACCACCCAGACTCGATCACTGTAAGTAAATCTTGTTTACATTTAGGATGCTTTCTTTTATTTCATTTTTCACAAACAAAGTATAATTCATAAAGACAAGCTGCAGTAATTGCAAAACCATAAAAGCTCCTGAGGGCTCCCTTTCCTTTCATGGCCACGGCTAATGGGGCGGGCACAGTGGGAGAACAGGGAACTGTTCATCTAATATAGCACACCATCCAGCCCAAACAGCCCTGTTATTGTTCCCTCTCTGAGCACTTCAACAGCTATGGAAATTTCCCCGCCCCCAAAGCTCCATTTCAGTATATCATATAATTGTTTGTCTGCTGAAGGGACTATCTTTTATCAGCAATCCGAAACCACGATACACGGTGCTCAGATTGATAGACAAATCTGGGGAGGTCCTAAAGTACCATAACAGGCAGGATGCGAATTATGCCCCAGTGGAGTGGATCAGCATTTAGGGGTGACTAGTTTAGAAGCTGTTCAGTGACACAGTCCACCCAGAGGCCAATCGTAAAGAGAATAATCTTAAGCCAGTGAGAGCCCACATGAAATAGCTGCTCAATGTTGGAAAAAATAAAAAAATTGAATCCACTTAGCAAAGAGATGGCAAGGCCATATAATTTTATTCCTTTCTGTTTTGATCACTGTGTGTGCGCGTGCATGCAAGTGCGCACACATACACACACACACTACCCTATTCTCTTCAGCCTTGGGACCTCTGAATCGCAATGTTAGAACCACAGACAGCACTTCCCATTGGCCACATCCACTTTTGTATACTGACAACCAGACATGAACATTCCTATAACAGAAATTTAAGAATATATGTAGTAAGAAATTATAAATATATCTGGCTGGAATGCTAACCGTATTCAAATTCATGATAAGTCTTATATTATATTAGCAGATTTATAAGAATAACTCAAAGACATATGCCAACAAAGAGAAATATATACTGTTAGCAAAACCATTTAATTGACTGTGTTTTCTCACATCTGATAACTGGGTTGGACTATGCAATAGTTACAAAAATCTTTCTGCACATTAGTCTCAACAAGGCCATTTGTAGATACTTATTCTGAAAATGCCCAATTCTACAATTCATAGGAGTGCTCACCACCCAAGCAGAACTCACATTGTGATGGGCAATGTTACAAGAGGGGAACCAACCAAAGAAAGGGAGAATCTCCATGTTGTACTGAAGCATTCACTTCCAGCACTGGGTTACTTAGATCTGGGGACCACTGAATCCCTCTTTCTTAGAGGAGACAAGGAACTTTGAGATTCCTCTGGAGTTTACAGTGCAGTCAAGAGGCGGGATGTGAGAGTTGTGTTAAGTTTCTTGTTTGTTTTCAAGGAGATGAAAGTCAGGGTATCTAGGCGCTACCAAGAAAGAATGTTGGTGAGAAGTGTCACATATTGGTTAAACGAATCAGAAATAAAGATACAAAATTGAACTGAGAGGGTGAGGAGAGGGAGAGAGAACAAGATAAGGAACAGTGTAAGCAATAAAAATAAAATGTTAAAAACAGGTCAGCATATTTTCCTTATTTCCATTATTTGCCTATAACAAAGTCCTATAATTTAATTAGGATAAGATTGTTCAAAGCAAGAGGTTGCAGATTATAATTTAAATATTTAGATTTTAACTTTCAAATTGATATGAAAATTAAAAATATTACTTAAACATAAAATATTGTTACCCAAAATGTAGGGCTCTGACATTTCTAACAGAAACATTCAGAGATTTACAATAGAGGAGAGAACTTAAGGAATATTCTTCAGCAAAAGAAAGCCAGAGTCTTTGATCACACATTGAGAGGTAATGAAGTCTTGGGGAATGGAGAAGAAAAGCATTCTTCTGGGAATGAAAAATTATGGGTGTTAGGTTGGCTGTGTGACGTGGGTTTTAGGTTGCTTGTCTGCAAATAAAAAATAGAGTACAGAAAAGCTTGTCTAGCTTTATTCAAGGTGCCTGGGAATTCCTCTCATCACTCCCTTCTCCTGCTACTTTGTAAAGGATTTTTATTTTATTTTCATGGTAAGAGATGCCCAAGCGCACCTGGGAAGCTGTCAGAGCAACTCAGACATCAGGTACTAATCACACTGTGTCCTGTGTCTTATCCAAATCTGAGTCTCTAGATTCTTCCTCACCTGAAAAAATAGAGAGCTCACGGCAGCCTGGTGTCTTCGACGGCAATCAGTTTAGGAGAAAGCTTAAGGGATGAATAGCTCAAGTCTTGACCTGCTGTATTGCAGCTTCCTCCCAAAGCACCTGAGCAAAGTATAAAATTAATATAGAAATGCCATTAGTATAATGAATGCAACTCAGACCATTAATACTAAACACTAGTCCCAAGGAGGCATCAAAAAACTTGGTTCTATAAAATTAAGGGATTGCATTACCTGCACAGCTATGTCCACCTTTATATACTACACAGTGATCCTTATTGATTCTGCCTTTTGTTTTCATAAATTTGTGATGCCTGGTGTTTGACCACCCTATCCATTTGTTCCTACAACTCCAAGAATCCACACTTCCCCATATCTACCCTCTCACACCCATTCCAATGAAGAGAAATTGAACTTTGATAACTACATAGGAGTTCATTCTTGAGGACAAGGAAGTCTGTAGTCTGTAGAAAATGGCAGAATGCCAATCATTTAGTTATCTTAAAGGGAAAAGGTGTATTAAGAATAACGTGATTATATAAGTTAAAAGATCAAGGAGCCCCTGAGAATGTTCTGAAAGCACGCTTGATGACTCGGTTCAATCAGAAAGCTGACTATCCTTTACAATATGGCTAAACGTTCTTTTTAAAATTATTTGTTTTTTTCCAATTACAGCAGACATACAATGTTATATTAGTTTCAGGTGTACGATCCAGTGACTAGACATTATATAACTTACTAAGTGGTCATCCCAATAACTCTCATACCCATCTGACACCATACATAGCTCTTAGAACACTGACCGTTTTCCCAACGCTCTTCTTTACATCCGTCCCCATGACTATTCTGTAACAATCAATCTGTGCTTTTCAATCACTTCACCCTTTTCACGAATCCCCCCAAACCCTCTTCCTATCTTGCAACTGTTAAGATGTTCCCCGTATCTATGAGTCTGTTTCTGTTGTTATTTGCTTATTTTTTTAGATTCAATTGTTAATAGATATGTATTTATTGCCATTTCATTGTTTATATATTTTTTCTTCTTTTTAAAGAAGGCTCTTGAGCATTTCTTATAATATTGGTTTGGTGGTGATGAACTCCTTTAGCCATTTCTTCTCTGGGAAACTCTTTAACTGTCCTTCAATTCTAAATGATAACTTTGCTGGGTAGAGTAATCTTGGTCTTTGCTTTTCATCACTTTGAATATTTCTTGCCACTCCCTTCTGGATTGCAAAGTTTCTGTTGAGAAATCAGCTGACAGTCTTATGGGAGCTCCCATGTTGGTAACTAACTGCTTTTCTCTTGATGCTTTTAAGATTCTCTCTTTGCCTTTAACTTTTTGCATTATAATTATGCTGTGTCTTGATGTGGGCCTCTTTGTGTTCATCTTGTTTGGGACTCTCTGTCCCAAATAAAAAATGTTTTCTGTCATTATTTTTTTCAAATAGGTTTTCTATTTCATGCTCTCTCTCTTCTCCATCCAGTCTTCCCATAATGTAAACGTTAGTTCACTAGAAGTTGTCCCAGAGGTTCCTTACACTGTCTCCACTTTTTAAAATTTTTTCTTCTTTTCGCTGTTCCAATTGGGTGTTTTTTGGTTTGTAATATTCCAAATCACTGATTTGATTCTTGACTTGATCTACTCAATTGTTGATTTCCTGTAAATTATTCTTCATTTGAATTATTATAACCTTTATTTCCAACTGGTTCTTTTTTATTGCTTCTAGGTCCTTTGTTATGCTTATTATTTCTTTGTTAAAGTTCTCACTAAGTTCCTTGAGCATCCCATAACCAGTGCTTTGAACTCTGTATCTGGTAGATTTCTTGCTTCTGTTCATCTGGTTCTTTATCGGAAGATTTACCTGTTCTTTTATGTGGGACTTATTTTCTCTGCTTTTTAGCCATTTCCCTGTGTTTGTGTCTATGTATTAAGTAGAGCTGCTACATCTCCCAGACTTGGTAGAGTAGCCTTGTGTAGTATGTATCCTGTAGGGCCCAGTGGCCCTGCCTTTCCCATCATTCAACTTGGCTACTACAGGTACACTGCTGTGTGGATTGTTGCATCACTGGGAGGGACTTACAGTTTTGAGGAATGACTTCATTTAAAAATCAGCCATGAGAAGAGGCATGTTCAGGACAATCAGCAGAGTTCAGGACAATTCCATATACAAATCTCCCCATGAAGTCAAGGGCAGCATTATCTTCTGATATCCATATGTAGCAATATGCATGGAATATTTCCAACCAGGTATATCCTAGCCTTAGGGTCCAGACTTTACTAAGGTTTGGTCCCACAAACCTAATTGGCTGCCCACATAGATAACTTCTATATCCAGGCTTCTGAAGTTTTAACTGATGTGGCATGACACAGAGAACCCTAAATCACCGTGTTAGTATGGCCCAAACCCTGACCGAAATCACATGTTATTATCTGGCATGATCCAAGACCCCTAAGTAATGAAAGACCCTCACAGAGGCATTTTGGAGATTATCTTCAAGAATCTGTGGAAATATTATAGGTCAGAGCCCTTGGGGGATAGGTTAAGTTCTTTACTACACATAAATACATTATGACTATTCACACTTGGATATATAGCATATCTTTTCTCAAAATGAATAAAGCAATTCTGACACTTTCACAGAAATAAGTGAGAGTAAGTGTTATCAAAAAATAAAAGAAAATCAAGTTTGAAGCAAACATTACACTTCAGGAAATGCATATGCACTACCCTGAGGTTCACAGCTTCCCAATATTTGGAGAGATCAATGATGATATTAACAAAAGCTCATTAATGTGGTTTTCAAACTTATAACTAACATTTAAGAAACTACCACTTATTAAGTTTTGGTGTAGTATCACAAAAGAATATGCACAATTATCTAATAAAGCTATTAAAATACTCCTCCCTTTTTCAATACATATGAACACGAGACTGCCTTCTCCCCATGTGATATAAACAAACTAAGGTGCTGTGCTTCACCAGATGAAATGCAAACACAGAAACAAGCGTTCAGCTCTTTCCTTTAATCCAGATATTAAAGAGGTTCATCAAATGTAAAAGCATGCTGCTCGTATTAGTAATTAATTTTTGTGAAATGATTATTTTCTTCATAGAAATATATCACTTCCGTTAACATTAAATGTATCATTTCTAAATGAATTAATAAACACGTTTTTAATTTTCTCAGTTTTAATTTCTAATATGATGAATCTTGATGAATAGAACCCACGTAAAAACCAGTTTGCTTCAATAATTTTAACAGTACAAAGAGGTTCTAAGGCCAAACGTTTGAGAATAGCTACTTTTTTAGCAATATTTTTCAAAGTGAGCTTTACGCTCCCTTAGTCACTGCAACCCCACAGTGGGAAAACTACTGTTCGTGCATCAGATCTGAGCAACTGCCTGCTTTCATAAATAAAGTTTTATTGGAACACAAACATGCACAATCATTCACATGTTACTTGTGATGGCCATCATGCTGCAACTGCAGAGGGGTTAGCTGCAATAGAATTGATGACTCATATGACTTGCAAAGTCTTTAATATTTATTATCTGGCTCTGTAGAGAAAGAAGTTTGCCAACCCTTGATTATGTGAGCCATGAAACTAAATTTGTGACTTTAAACCAGTGGCCATAAAATGAAGAAAGCAATTAAAGGAAGTGAAATGAATAGAAGTAATGAGACAAAGAAAAAGTAAGGATGGCAATTATTGCTTTTATAAAGTATTTGTTTTAGTTGAGTATCTGTGTGTCTTGGGTTTGGATTAATATATTTTCTTACTGTGGATCCGAATCAAGAAACTGAAATTTGTTAATTCACTTTGAAAGCTAAGTACCATTAGGATTCTCAGAGATGCATGGCTAACACTAAGTTCCCCAAGTTTCCCAAGGCAGTAGGAGACATATAAATCCAAAATAAATAAATTGACACAATTATATCAGCTTTACTAAAGATATTCATAGATATTTATGGGAAAAAACAACAGTTTTTATAGAATGTAAATTTCTCCTAACTTTACAGGTTTGGTTATACTTCATAGTTCATTATTTTAAGAACTTTACAGTTAATGTCATTTTCTCTACACATGCCATTGCAGATACGAAGTTTGTTTCTTAGCCTAAAATTGGTCTTTTGTGTGATGTGTTACATTCTTATTGTTAACATGCAAATGCCTTCAAGAAGTGAACACCTTTAAAATGATTTACTGGAGTTTAATAAACATACTTTTTATACAAAACCCCTAAGTACATACTTCCATGAATTTTTACAAAACTGAACATACTTATGTAACCAGATAGAGTGTGGCACTTTTATGTTACACATTGGAACCCATTAGAAAATGAATGATTTATTGAGACTGTTCATTTATTGAGCATTTTGTTAGGCATTTTGAGATAGAAAAACAGGCAGAGAGCTGTTCTCTGTCATCAAGGAGTTTAAAACTAGTTAGGGAAAACCCTGGATAACAGTTAAATTACTCTGCACGCGCACGAGGGCGCCATGCGTCCGAGAGCTCTGAAATCTCATGTCTAGTACAAAGAGAACAGACTTTGGATTCAGAGAGCTCTGGATTGAAACCCCTCCCTGAGGATGTACCTGGGAGGCCTTGTGGAGTGTGCAGTACACAGCCTGGTATACTTTGCACTATAGAATCAATGATCGTATCCCGCCTAAATGGGCGTTAGGCTATGATTAGGTCATGAGAATGCAGACCCCAAGAATGGAATTAGTACCCATATTAAAGATACCCCAGAGACCTCCCTCACCCTCTTGGTTACATGAAGGCACAGGGAGAGGATGGTCATCTGTGAACCAGGAAGCAGACCCTCCCCTGATACCAAATCTGCCTGCACCTTGACCTTGGGCTTCCCAGCCTCCAGGACTATAAAAGTTAAATTTCTGTTCTTTATTAGCCACCTAGTGTATGGTATTCTGTTAGAGCAGTTTGAATGAACTAAGATCCCCTGGGTGTTAGATAAGAGTTCATTTTTAATTTCTTTGAGCCGAGTATAATAAAGGGAAACCAGGTTGTATGTGTTCAAGGAAAACAGGCACCCAGACACACATACGGGTGTGTTCACCCTACTTTTCCAATGTGTTTTTGAAACCTGTGCTCATACAACATGTACATATTTGTGTGTGGTGGTGTGGGAGTGCTGTGTTTATTTCTCCTTAGCCTGGTTGCAGGTTCCTGAAAGGTGTGATATATGAAGTTTTCTTTCATGGGGATGATTTGTTTTTAAGATCAATTTGGTACACTTGGTCTTCTCACAAATGGTGATCTTGTATTCAAGAATGACTTTTTTTTTTTCCTTAAAAAATATTACCTTTGATTTCTGTAACAAAAAATGGTAATTGCCTTAAAACAGCAGCATAAAAGGTCAGAGCTCTACAGCAGGGTTTATATTGTCCTTTTCTTAAAGGAAGTGCTTATTAAACAATGACGGCAGACTCAGCGATGACCCAGTAACCAGAACAGTACAAACGACGTCATCGAGCAGGAGCTTGGAGCAGCGAGATCAGCAGAAGAGAGAATGAAAATTAAAGAATGAAACTGCCTTTGGAGCCAACAATCCCACTTCCGGGAATAGATCCTAATAATCCAGAAACACTCATTCTTAAGAATGAATACAAGTCCTGTGCTCATTGCAGCATGGTTTGCAATAGCCAAGAGCTAGAAACAGCCCAAGTGCCCATCAGCAGATTAGTGGATAAAAAACTGTAGTAGATTTACACAACGGAATCCTACACAACCATAAAAAAGAAGGAAATCTTACCCTTTGGGACAGCTCAGATGGACCTGGAGATCATTATGTTAAGTGAAACAAGCCCATCAGAGAACGACAAGTACCCTTTCACTTCACTCATATGTGGAATCTAATGAACAAAAAGAACTAACAAGCAAAATAGAAACAGACTCCTAGAGCCGACTAACAGCTGTCAGCGGAAGGGATGATTGCGGGAGCTAGGAGAGGCGGAGGAGGGCATGGGGGGTAAATAGCGATGGATAAGACTTCACTTGGTGCGGTAAACACACAATATGGCGTACAGTGATGTGTTGTAGAACTTGGCACCTGAAACCTGTATAATTAAATGAACCAGTGTTGAGTTAACCAGGGAGTGGGGGTAGAAAATAATACATTTATTAAAAAAAGCAGTGTAACCTCAATAAAACTCAATTTAAAAAAGCACCAGGAGAACCACAAATTCATGCCCTCTGTGAGAAGGGCAGGCAGCTCAGCGAGGCTTAACTAAGAGCTGCATTTAATTGGTGGGTCAGATTGAGGCTATTTAACCCTGATGTTTGCAAAAATAATTCAGAAATGCCTTCTTAGCTCATAAAGAGCAATTAGATGCATCTTTATTTGGTCATCGCAAGCACCTACATTGCAATAGGCAAACAAAATGCATTAACATGCCTGAAACAAAAAGTCACCGTCACTACAGCCTCTGGTCCACATAATACCCCAGAAGGGATAGATCCAATCACTAATCCGCAAATACCTATCTCACTACTTGCTTTGAAAATGTGACACCTGCTGGCTTAACATGTTCCCCTCTTTATATTACTTATTTTCCATTCTATTATATGATTTAGAGAGGGCCATTCGGCTTCTCTTTGATGTGCATCAGGAAGGAATATTAATTGCAGTGGGCTCCACGGGGCAAGGACCCAGGGAGGCAGAATGTGACAGGAGCTGTATCAAAGCTCATGCTACATATGAAAGAAAAGCTCCTGCAGTGTCTGCCAACCCACACGGTGTCATGTCTTATTTCAGAGGACAACACAGTCCTGGTGGGAACTGACTAACCTATGATTGGTGTCTAATCCTCCAATACAGCTTTATAGAAGTCAAGTTTCTGCTCTCAGGAGAGTCTGTACTGGATAGTAACTAACCTAACCTGCCCAGTCATGTCCATTTCCTTGAGGCATTTGAACCTAAGACGTACAGGGAGATATTTTTGTGTCCACAGGAGCCAAGAGACAGATGGAGTGAAGGAAGTAAGCAAGAGCCGTAAGAAAATAGAACCACCAATGAGCCAAAATCATGACATAGTTGTTACAGGAAAGACTCAGATAACAATATAATTGGCAGCTCATAGTTCTGGCAAACTTACACTAGCCAGGCACCCTCCAAACCACATATTAACTTTGTTCATCTATATCGCGTGCCTAGAACGCATGCATTGTTCTCTCCTGATCCTATTTTGAGATGCGGTAAAATACAAAGTTGAGGCAGATCGAACATTCTCCTGAAATTGAAAGGGTGGTTTGTGGGTGAGCTGAGCTGCACATACAAGGAGGTCTCCTTGTGACCCATTCCACGGTGTTACCTCTCACCTAGCGATCTGGGCAATGCAAATTTGCTGTGGCATCTTACATAATGTACTTTAAGTGACTTCAGGACAAAAATATTCCATGCTTCCTGTTTTGGCTCCTGTATACTTAAAATATGCCTCAGATGCTATCCCATGTCATTGCAATACATTCATGAGCTTCTGGGCCAGGTTCAGCTGCTTATGAGAGGTTTCACCGTGGACATTATTACAGTGATCTGACCCTGGTTTCTCTTCTGCAACCCAGGGGTAATAATCACAACAACAAGGGGCCTGGGGAGCACACTATATAGGTGATGCCCAGCAAACCCTGCTGGACACAGCTCCTTCACTGCTGACCTTGAGACATGGAACAGAGGCTTCATGAAGTTTATCGATTAAACTCAAGAGAACTCAAAATGCTTAAGAATAATAACACTAGGGAACAATTTTTTTTCATTTTCTATTGCATGAGGTTTTAGAACTTTTTCTATATAGTTCTGCATCGCTGATTCCAAAATCTGAAACCCGTTTTTTGGTGCATGCTCTAGTTTTTATGCAATTTTAATTTCTTTTTGTTACACTTAATGGCATGCATTGGTTTTTCAATTGGAGTTAAAGGGCAATGACTCTTGGATTGAACATAACCACAAGGCAATTAATGTTTTACAAACATCACTTTGACATAATTTAGTTGTTGTTAAATGTAAAAAATTATTATCTGATAAAAACACCTTCTTATTTTAAGATTGAATCATGGCTTCTTCAAATAGGCATAAATGTATGAATAGTCCTGACACCTTCTGTTACATATGTGGCTATTACATACTTCAACGCCAAAGGTGCAATATTTCATCATTTGTGACACATGCATATATTGCCTATTTTCAAGTTCCCCTTGGCAATCAAGACAAGAATTGGGCTCCTCATATTGTGTCCTAATTGTGAGGAAATGCTTTGTGACTGTGTCCTAATTGTGAGGAAATGCTTCATGACTGGACAAAAGGAAAACACAAAGGAATGCCTTTTGGTATTCCTATGGTTTGGTGTGAACCAAAGGACCACAGCAGTGACTGTTATTTCTGTCTGATCCATACAAAGGGCATTGGCAAGAAAAAGTGGCATATGATCATATATGCTAATATTCCTTCAGCAATACGACCTATCCCACACTCTGAGACACTCCTGGTTCCAGTTTTCAATGGTCTTATTTCTTCTAAGGATGAAGAAAGTGAACATGGTGATCAAGTGTCTTTTGATAAGATGCATTAGGAAATGGTTGTAGAATCTGAAGGGTCTTCTTCTGATTCCAAGCAGTCATTAACCCCTCAGCAATTTAGCCAACCTGAATTGAATGACTTAGTAAGAGATCTGGGCCTATCAAAAAAAGCAGCTGAGTTATTAGCCTCCAGGCTTCAAGAAAAGAATGGACTTCACTGGTCAGCTAAAGTATCCCATTTCAGGAAGCGTGAACAAATTTTTGTGGACTTTTTTTCCGTACACAAACACTTTGTTTACTGCCATGATATCAGTAGTCTTCTCAGCCAGCTGGGTGTTACCTTACAGTCCAACAGAATGATGGCTATTTCTTGACAGCTCTAAATGGAGTCTGAAATGTGTTCTCTTACACAATGGTAATGTTTGTGCAGTGGTTCTAATTGGTTATTCAATTCATCTGTGAGAAGATTATAATGACATAAAAATTGCCCTTGACTTGCTGAAGTATGAGGAGCATAACTGGATCTTTTGTGTGGATCTTAAAATGGTAAATTTCCTGCTAGAACAACAGAGAGGTTTCATGAAGTATCCTTGATTTCTGTGTTTGTGGGACAGCCGAGCTGGGGAGAAACACTGGACACAGAAGGAGTGGCTGAAATGTGAAGCTCTGAAAGTAGGAATGCAAAATATTGTGAATGAACCTGTAGTTAATTGAGACAGAATCATTTTTCTCCCACTTCACATCAAACTTGCCTTAAGGAAGCAGTTTGTTCATGCTTTGAATAGAGAAAGTGAATGCTTTCAACATATTATTTCTGCTTTTCCTGCCTTGTCTTTCAAGAAGATAAAAGCAGGTGTATTCATTGGATCTCAAATTTGAACCCTTATATGTGATGAAGAATTGGCCAGGAAGATGAATAAGAAGGAGAAATGAGCATGGCAGTCTTTTGTAGCAGTTACAAAGAATTTCTTTGGCGACAAAAAAGCAGAAAACTATGAACTTCTCGTTCAAAGGATGCTGTTGGCTTTCCGCGACATTGGATGTAACATGAGCATTAAGATTACTTCCTGAACAGTCACCTTGATAAGTTTCCCGAAAATCTTGGAGCTGTTAGTGATGAGCAGACTACTACTGGAGCATCAAACGAGATTGTCCTCAATAAATACACAAACCTAAGAGCTACAAACGCAAATTTTTGCCTGAATAGAATTTAAATAAGTTTTGTGCAAATTTTATAGTTAAAATAAGTGTTCTAATATGTTTTATTTTAAAATTGTAGACAAATTCTGATGCAATCATATCTTTTAGTATATTAGTGTATTTACTGCATTATATAAATTATTATATTTTCACAAAGATGATGCCCAGAAGACATTCTACTTCATTTAGGTTAAAATAAATGTTGAAAATTTTACAATAAGATGACAACCTAAAATCTTGAATTGCAAAGAAATTGTAGCTTACAGAGAAAAACTAATGACAGATTTGAGATCAGCACACTTGAATTAGGTAAGAACAAGTGTTTTTGTGGGTGCAATGGAAATTTTGTTCCCCGGTGTAATCAATGCTCACTAGGAATCTAGAGCTCTTTCTTTGAGCACCTACTCTTCTTTTTTACTGTTCATATTATATTTCAGCGAGGTCGCACTGGGGATTACTTCCCATGCTGCAGAATGAATCTTTTACTCAAAAGAAACGTGGGAAGTGGCAATATGTCCATTACTTCCCTGACTTGAGTTTCTCGCTTTCTTTTTTTGGTGAGCTTTTATTGGAGGGGAGGAGGTTAGTTGTGCATTAGCTACAAGGCATCAATATCATGTTTTTCCTGAAGGGACAGATCTTACAAATCACTCCTTGGTTTTTGAACACATATTGTGGTGAACAGCGCTGCTAGGAAGAATCTGGCCTCAAGAGGCTACTTATTGTCAACGAGCTCCCAGAGTAGCTGAAATAACGTTGTTTTGCTCAAGTCATCTCACCTTTAAGATCATTTTTTGAAAGTATAGATGTAAACATGGCAGCACAAGGACACCTTCTCCCCGTTTGTTATTGTTTACTTCCACAAACGTCCTCACAAATGTGCGATCACCACAGAGCCCACGTTCTGAATCGTTTTTAAGATTTTCTTCATCTCTCCTAAGTTATCATATTCTCTCACATAAAAACAGAAAGTGACAAATACATGTATACACTGTATACACATACAAACACATGCTCACATGTGCGTGCGTGTATGCATGCTATTTTAAATTGTTAGCACAGTTAGTAAATCTTAGTGAGGATGGGAAGGATTCAACTTTTATGAGAAAAAAACAATCATTTTCTGTTTAGTTGTGAGCATCTGTAACTGAACAAACACTAATGGTAGGTATGCTGTCTTATTTAATTCCTGTGAGTAAAAGGTTTTAAACTCAATTTTACAAACAACAACAACAACAAAAAGATTGAGGAGAGTTAGTTCATCGTTCATAAAGAGGATAGAGATCATGTTTAGAATCTGAATTCAGGTCTGTCTGATTCAGTTACCTGTATTCTTTCATTATTATGATTATTGATTTGCTGATTCATTTATTCTAGCCGCACATTGTGTTTGTTAAACATATAAAGAAGTTTTTTGTGATCATAATCATTATTTATTGAGTTTATTGGGGGGGCACTGGTTAATAAAATTGCACCGGTTTCAGAGGCACAGTTCAAAAACACATCTCTGTACACTGCATTGTGTGTTTACCCCCACCAAGATGTCTCCATCCATTGCCATTAACCCCTGCCCTCGTATCCTCCTGCACCCCCAACCCCCCACAACAACCACACTGTTGTCCGCATCTGTGAGTTTTTTCTCTTCTTTGTCCCCTTGTCTTTAATCAGTTCCTCCACCCCCTCATTCAGCCTTGCTGTAGCTGTCAGCCCACTCTCTCTCTATGAGCCTGTCTCTATTTTGCTTGTTAGTGCATTTTGTTCCTTAGATCCCATTAGAGAAACCATACAGTACTTGTCTGTCTCTGACTGACTTATTTCACTTACCATAACGCTCTGCAGGCCCATCTGTGCCATCCCAAAGGGTAAGATTTCTGTCTTGGTTGTGGTCAAGTAGTATTCCACTGTGTAAATGTACCATCGCCTTTTTACCCACTTACTTACTGACAGGCATTTGGGCTGCTTCCATATCTTAGCTGTTGTAAATAACACTGCAATGACCACAGGGAGAAATAAGAAGAAGCCACAGAATCATAGAAAAATTAGGGACTAAATGAGACGCTTGAGCTTAAAACCTATGAACCAAATGGGAGGGGCAAATCTACCAAATTCCCCTTGGTGGACATCAACAAAAACCTGCAAATGATTGAGATGCCCGGTAGTCAGTTTTAAGCTCTTTACTATATGTGACCATTTAAACTTAATTCTCTTTTTGCCTCCAACTCTCATGTTGCCTTATCAGGTGATATTATGGAGAAAATTCTAGGAAAAGAGATTGTTATTGGTAATGCCAAGAAGAATACTACAGTGTATCTAAATATGGAGAGAACAAGACAAGCCGTCTATCAAATTAGCTGAAGGTGGAGCTTAGAAACAAAAAGGGAGGTACCATTAACTACATCTCTAAATCTCTGGAGAGTTAGAGTAGATTGGGGTTGACACTGTGTGTTCCATAGCATTCATTTGACTTTCGAAGGGCATGATACTTAGTTGACATTTGGATTTAACAGGTATTTCTTGAGCATCTACTATTTTTCTAATATAGTAATATTATACCTAGTGGGTTAACTGTGTCCTTACAGGAATTCACTGTGTCACAGTGCTGGGAGGCAGAGAGAACACATCGAGATGTCAAGGGGATTGGTTCCTTCTGAGGGGTCTGAGGAGAGGATCTGGTCTAAGTTCTCCTGGCTGGAGTCTACTCTGCCCTTCACATCATTTTCCACTATGGGTCCCTGTCCCTGAGTCCAACCTTTTTCTTAATAGGAACACCAGTTGTACTGGATTAGAGTTTATTCTAATGACTTTGACTTTAACTTGGTTACTTTTTAAATACCTTATCTTCAAGTTGGGTCACATTCAGAAGTACTGGGTGTTAAGACTCCTACACACCCTATTTGGGGACACAAGTCACCTCCTAATGGTAGGTAATGAATGTGACTGCAGAAAATCACTGTGTTACAAAAGCTCCTTCGCAGGACCCCAAGTTCATTTCATTGCACAAGACAGCCCTGAATGTAGGAAGTGTAGAAAAAAATAAAGATTTGGCCAGGTATTGATAGATGATAAGAGTCATTTCTTTACCTGTCACAAAATCATTTCTTTTTCTGAAATTCATTTCTTAACCCAACCCAGGTATTACACATGTAACTGACTTCCAAAATTACTTTAATAGCACTGGGATGATTTTACCTCCTGCCCAGTGGGGTACATCTGAAAGAATACCATTCATCTGAAATTCAGATTATGGCCAGTTTACAGAAATTTTATTTTCCTCCTGTTATTTTACAATGATGTCCTGGATACGGTAGCTTTCTAAATGGGGTTTATCACTATAGGTCGTATTCCTGGAAATGAAAGTTTTGCTTTTAAATTTTCTAATCAGAATTTCATGTCACTGAATTTGTGAAATCTGATCTTAATGTTTTATGATTAAAATTTTTATAATTATTGTAAAGCTTTACAAAACACAGCATGCAATAGTATAATGACATTCTTTTTAGGTACTATAAATGGTAACATTACACTTCAATTATGTGGTGTCTTTAAACTAGACTTCATTTCCTTTTTGCAAGAAGGTGGTAGTAGCCTCATTGTCTTCGATGCATAGAAAAGCTGCTATTTAAAATGCTAAAGTTAAAATTTGCATGATAATGAAACTGGTAACAGTCCAATGTCTTATTCTACACCACAGAGTTCAAGCATTGTACCCTCTGGGCCAAGAAGTCAAAATTTTCTACCTAAGATAAGGAGTTAAAAAAATCCATAAAATGTAAATGCCTTTCATTATAATATTTTAAATAGGTCTATCTCATATTTTCTTATTTCTACATTGTCTTCATCAATGTAAGCCTGTGACATAAATTTTAATACATGATTTATGGTTACAGATTTATTTTTTCATTCTCATTTATTATGGGGTGTCACATTTTATCATGCCTGCATTTAATCATCTCCTGTCTGCATATTAATGGTTATGAATATCATACCTGTGTAGACCCAAGAAGCCAGGAGCTTAGCTGTCTCAGAGTGCAATGGTTGAGTGCCTTGAAAAGTAGGTTTGGAAAAATAACAACAAAAACTTTAGATGTCTTTGTATATGTGTGTGCATTAAAGAATAATTCCTGAAGTGAAAGAGATGGTTTTCTACTATGTAAGATCATCTTGGGTAAATTGATTTTTCATAAGCCCCCATACTTTGTCCATCTACAATTGTACTGAGCATATAATAAGCCTTGTGTCAAAACCCTGTGAGATCATAAACAAGACACTGGTAAGTTTTAGTCTTATTTTTAGACCAATAGCAAATACACAAATGCCTCTAGGTACACTCATTCCTATTGTGTCACTGGCCAAAATGCATCAATGAAAAGAAAGTTATAGTTTATCTAAACTTGAGGGCATGAGGTTTGGGGAGCTGATTAGAAAGGAAATTTGCATTTAAAAACACAAGTAGAAAACTTCTTACTACAAAAGCTTGGCATCAACCACGGAGGGTGTACTGTGACTATGCAAATTGAGGTGAAGTGGGAGGACCTCAAAAACCTAGGAGAGAGGAGGGACTGAATGAATTAGAGAAACTGTGCGCATGACTGGTGTTGTAGCAGAGAAACAGAAATGGCATAAGCTGCCCTCCTTGGCTTTGAGAATGGCTACAAGGGAACATTTTCCTAACTCACAAAGACAATCAGAAGACAAAGTTGTGGAAGGTGTTCTAAAGTGTATAGAATTGTTCAGAAAGGAGAAGGTAATGTGTCATGGACAGCTAGGTGGCTCTATCTAAGGATTGAGAATTCAGGCATCTTAACCCCTGTTTTCAAAATAGAATATTGGTCTTAAAATAAATTGGGCCAGTCTCCAAAATCTGTTATGCTGGTTTCTAAAGAAGAAGAACTTTCTGACAAAACCATCCTTGTTGAAAAATAAGGCCCTTGGCCAATCTTCTTTTGATTACATTTTCCTGTCCTTTTAGGAAAAACTTTAAGGTTAAAACAACACTAGTGTAATAAAGCAAGTTCTATAAAGCTGATGGAGCTATTTTGCTAATAGAAATGTAGATTTTTTGAAAAAGAAGAGAAATGTGCTTTACCAGAGGTTCCTAATAATTATTTCTATCTTTTAAGACATGATGAAGGTCACATGAGTAATAACACTTATGAATGTTAACAAAATCAACAATAGCTTTGCAAGGAAATAAACTGTACAATAAGAAACATCAACAGCTATTAACAATATACCAGTGTTGCTCTCTAAGCATTGTGACATTACCAAACATATAAGTGATATGCATTTTCTCACATTCTATATGCAATACCTCCCTTGTTGTCTATAAGGTCGGTGGATGATGGGGGATGGTCACGTCAGAAACTTAGACTCGGGAATTTTGGCTACGGCCACCCACAACCAAGCGCGCCAAAAATAACTTCCCAGAAGTTCCTTGTCAAGAGAGCAACCGTCCATCAGCCAGTGAGATTTTGCCACATCCTATTAGCTTGCCCATCCTACAGACCCTTTAAATCTCTCACACAAATCATCCATGCAACTTCCCTAGCCTCTGTCCCTGGGGCTAGGGAACCTTGTCAGAAGGGATGCGCTTTGTACTCAATAAAGCCTTTTATTATTCCACACTTCGTGGCTCCAGCCCCCTTCCTTCTTTCTCAGCGGGAAAAAGTACCTTACATTTGGTGCTAAAACCCGGGAGGAGTTAGAAGCCTGCTGGGGCCGCTCTTCTCCCCATCCCCTCCAAGAAAGAACCAGGATCTCCGACCATCCACACACTTTGGGGCACAGTGCGGTAAGTCCCCTGTCTCCAGCCTTCCCCTCAGTTCTTTCTACCGAGATTCCCTGTCTGAATCCATAGCTACATCAGGGACCTTGTAAAGCCAGTGCTCAAAGTCACCATCAGAGCCACCTGGCCAGTGCAGGTTTGCATTAGATTCAGACAGTTGGTAATGAAACAGCGGAGCCAAGAACTGGTGAGCCATCAGCTTTAATTCTAGCTTGCACCCGGCGGGCAAGTAAAAACACACACTGGGCTCCAAAACCCACTCATTCAGTGCTCACAAAGCTCCTGACTTATCCGTGTTTCCTAGCATCAAAGGTTTCTAGCTCACCAGACTTATTCACCTCTGTTTCCCATCTCCTTCTCTCTGCACAAACTTCTTCCTCAGCACTCCGCCATCTTGGCTGCTTCTCCTCTCCTCCAAGTGGCCTTAATCTGCTCTCCTCTCTGATACTAATCTCAGGAACCAAGAGAGAGCAAGCTCCCAGTCTGCCCACTTTATAGTGTAGAAATCCAAACCTTTAATCCAATCTACAAACAAGAAAGTCTCTGATACAAAGTCACTCATCTGAGTCATAATGGGAGGATTCCTCATGAGAGTGCACCACCCACATCATCCAATCAGTCAAGGGTGTGGGGAAAAGCTTACTCTTAAAACTAAGACTTGGGCTGTAAGGACTCTGCCTGCTTTTAGCCTGTCCCCCACACACATGGGAGCTGCCTTCTCTGTTTTGCCACCACACTCTAGACCTCTAATTCCCTCACAGGTCTCGAGCATGGGAATGGATGGGACCCCTTCTTTTCCCCTTCACACACCACCCCTGACATGCAGTTTGAACAGAATCCCCCTTTTTTTTGCACTCATTCTTAGTTATGCCATCATGCCCTGTACCCCTTTTGGGGTGAGACATCCTTCACAGTCTTAGAGCCACTATTCAGCTGACAGCATCTTCCCACTTATTCCTACCATTCCTCACTACCAAGGGCTCCCCCATAATCAATACTACCCTCATTTCTAACCACGTCTCTCGCCTCAAGCTTGCTCCCATGCAGAATCACTGGCAATCAGAACCACTGGGGCCTACTCGTCTGTAGCTCACCAAAAGGTTGGGCCCTGCAGACCCTCCGGTTGCTCCTGTCCCTCCCACCAGGAACTGACACCAGAGTGAGCCGAAGCAGGGAGCAGTGCTGTTCAGTAAGACTGGCCTGATGAAAGAAGCTTCAATCTCCTTAAAGGTCTACGAGAAAAACTGAACAAGAATCTCTCCTCCTACAGTCCGCTTAACTCCTTATGGCAGCCACCCATTCTTACCTGGGCTGCCCCTATCCTAAGTCTTCTTCTAATTATCAGAGTATAACTCATATTTGCTCCTCTTTTTTAAATTCTTACAGAACCGCATCCACGAAGTTTCTCAACTCACAGCCAAACAGATGTTCCTCCTGAAGCCCCTCAAAATCACTGCCTTACGACCTCCCCTCCTCACGATGCCCCTAACCAGCAGGAAGTAGCCAGATGAATAAACGGTGCTCCTATTCAATTTAATACAAAAGGTCAGAATGTAAGGTCGGTGGATAATGGGGGATGGTCACGTGAGGAACTGAGACCCAAGAACTTTGGCTACGGCCGCCCACAACCAAGTGCACCAAAAGAAACTTCCCAGAAGTCCCTTGGGAAGAGAGTGACCATCCGTCAGCCAGTGAGATTTCACCACGTCATATTAGCTTGCCCATCCTACAGACCCTTTAAATATCTCTCACACGATCATCCCTGTGATTTCCCTAGCCTCTGTTCCCAGGGTTAGGGAACCCGGTCGGACGGGATGCGCTCTGTACTAAAAAAGACTTTTATTATTCCACACTTCGTGGCTCCGGCCCTCTTCCTTCTTTATCAGCGGAGAAAAATACCTTAGATTGTCTTCCATTCAAGAAAGCACATTATTTGCAACTTCGCAGGTGATTGATGTTATCACACTGAAAAATTGAATCTGTCTATTGCATAAATTTAATGACCATTGATTTAAAATAAGTTGCTTTAATGGAGTAACCGAGGCCATAATGTTAATGGCTGAATGCTTCCTCAAAGATTCACCTTTTTTTTTTGAGCAAGAAGCACAAAGAGATTCTATAAGGAGTATTAAAGCAAAATTTTGGAAAATATAAATATTTGTTTACTTTGGCTGACAGGTTATAGGTATTATTAAATAGTGTTAGACTCTCTTAAGCAGCTCAAGAAAACACACAGAGATATGTAAACACATCTTTTTATAGGAAAATAAAACTAAAACCTTCATTGAAATAATTTATTTTTAAACATAAAACCTATTTTATTGTATAAAATATTTCTTAAAATCTACTGTATCCTATACTTGTTGACTATTGTGGGTCAAATAAGTTTGCAAATATGATGTATATGTTCGCTCGCTTATAGTTTGCATTGGGTGTGGGGGACAGGCTGGAAGCAGACAGGGTCGTTATAGCCTAAGGTTTAGTTTTAAAATTAAGCTTTTCCCCACACTCTTGACTACTGCATGATAGGGGTGGTGCACTTCTATGAGGAATCCCATTATGCCTCAGATAAGTGACTTTGTATCAGAGACTTCCTTGTTTGTATATTGGATTAAAGGTTTTGATTTCTAC
This sequence comes from Rhynchonycteris naso, assembly GCA_037038555.1. Taxonomy (NCBI): domain Eukaryota; kingdom Metazoa; phylum Chordata; class Mammalia; order Chiroptera; family Emballonuridae; genus Rhynchonycteris; species Rhynchonycteris naso. Next base: position 12,942,491 of record CM073001.1, read on the forward strand.
ACTATAAAATGGGGCAGACTGGGAGCTTGCTCTCTCTCAGTTCCTGAGATTAGTATTAGGAGGAGAGCAGAGAAAGGCCACTTGGAGGAGAGGAGAAGTAGCCAAGATGGCAGAGTGCTGAAGGAGAAGCCAGTTTGTAAAGAGTTTGTGCAGAGAGAAGGAGATGGGGAACAGTGGTGAATAAGGCTGGTGAGGTTAGAAACCTTTGATCCTAGGAAAACTCGGATAAGTCAGTGGCTTTGGGAGCCCTGAATGGAAAGGGAAGTGTTTTCCCACTGTGTGTATCTCTTGCCCGCTGGGTGCAAGTTAAGGTTATAGCTAATGGCCCACTAGTTCTTGGCTTCTTTGTTTCATTACAGTCTGTCCAAATCACATGAGAATCTGCATGGGCCAGGCGGCTGTGATGGTGGCTGTGGCTACTGGCTTTACAACTATAGATGCAAAAATTCTCAACAAAATATTAGCAGAACAGATTCAAGAATATATGACGGGGTTTATACACCCTGACCAGGTGGGATTTCTCCTTAGGATGCCAAAATGTTTTGACATTACATAAATCAATAAATGCAATCCATTACATCAATAAATAAAAGATAAAAATTACATGATCATCTCAATCAATACAGAAAAAGCATTTAACACAATACAAAATCCTTTCAGAATAAAAGCTCTCAATAGCAGGGTGCAGAAGGAACGTACGTCAGCATAATAAAGGCCATGTACCGCAGCCCCATAGCTAACATCATACTCAATGAAGAACAATTAAAAGGGTTTCCTCTGAGATCAGGAACAGAACAAGGTTGCCCATTCTCACCACTTCTATTCACTATAGTACGAGAAGTCTTAGAGCAATTGGGCAAGACAAAGAAATAATAGCATCCAAATTGGGAAGGAGGCAACATTGTTACTATTTGCTGAGGACATCTTTTACATAGAAAATCCCAAAGAGTTCATGAAAACACTGTTGGGATTAATACATTCAATAAAGTGGCAGGTTACAAAATAAATTTAGAGAAATCAGATCCTCTGTGATATGTAAGTGGTGTTTGAGAAAGAGTGGCCTAACAGATTGTGGAGTAAACAAGTTTTTATTAGGTTTGCTTGCTTGTATTGGGGCCATGCTGTGAGTGTATAGTTTATGGAAGGCTGTGGGTGCTGGACCTCAGGGCAGCAGATTGGAAATTGCTTGGGAGGGGTGACTGTTTGCTATTGTTTGCTGGTGGTGGGGTTTTTCTCCCCAGCCTGTTTTGCTGGAGAGTTGAGAAAGAGAGAGAAAAAGAGAGAGAGAGAGGGCACTGATGGGCTTGGGAGCCCTGAGATTTTGGCCCGGCTTGTTGTGCTGGGCACTGCTGATGTTGGTGGGTTCTGAGAGAGAAGGATGAGGTCTGCCCTGCCTGTTTGCTCCTCCACCATTAGGAGACTGTAATAAACAGAATGGCCCACCATTTTCTGGCTCCACAGTTCTGTTACCATCTGCCTTAATTCAATGGGAACGTGCATGGCCATGACGGCAGCCACTGGCCTTACACTGATATAAAAACCAGCCGACCAATCCACTGGCCCATCAGAAGAAACTGAGAGAGGCCTTATCCTCTGTGCTGGGTGTGTGGAATGAGTGAATGCTGGTTTCCATGGATGCAAACACAAACACATGCCCAATCCCCTTTCCCCAGGGACCACACCAACTCAGTTCTCAAGTAGTAAAACCCCAGACTTGAGATACCGTTGAGGGTGAGCCTCACACACACACAATAGCACAAAACGGAGGAGAAGAAGACTACAGCCTTTTCCACTGTGGCCAGCACACACAGAGAAGTGATCACACCACAGCAGACACTTGTTACATAACAACTGGTCACATTATTTAAACTCTTTTGATGATGAAACTGTAAGGTGGTGGGCAATAGGGGAAGGTCACGTGAGGAACCAGACCAGGGAACTTTGGCTAGAACCGCCCACATCCATGTGCGCCAAAAGAAACTTCCCAGGAGTCCTTGGGAAAAGAGCAACTGTCTGCCATCCAGTGAGATTTTGCCACGTCATATTAGCTCGACCAGCCTAGACGAGACCCTTTAATCCCCCCCCCCTCCACATGGATCATCCCACGCAACTTCCCTGGCCTCTGTCCCCGGGGACAAGGAACACCGTCCGGGCAGCGTGGTACTAAATAAAGCCTTTACTATTCCACAGTTTGTGGCTACAGCCCCTTTCTTCTTCCTCAGCGGGGAAAAATACCTTATAGAAACAAAAAATGAAAAATACTATTTTCTTGAAACTTTTTAACAACAAAAGTCTGCAGGAGAATTTTAAATATCCCCGTTTTCCATTAAGTCTTTTATTACTATAGAGGATATAGCTTATTTTTCTAATTATTGATTATTTGGGGTATGTATATAAACACGTATTTTAAAAACACGGGAAGCAAAAGGGAACAGTAAATTAGGCAATATAACAACAAAACTTTTGATTTATTTGACTCACACTGAGAGTAAATACACTTTGTAGAAAACACTGATGACATGGTTTAAATGAGTTGATGGCAGCTTCCTTATCCTTGTGGCCTTTGGCTTTCTCCTCAATAAATGAAACAATGACACTGTTCTTAAGGCTCTTTTTGACAACTCATTGCCTTGGTTATAGGATGCAATTTGCTCTCATAAGACTTACTCTGTCTCTATTTCCAGAAAGGCATTTTCTCTAACGAGGCAATATTAGTTGTTGTACTTTTTCTCCACAACACAATAATATTCTTTTGAATGTGGGAAATTCTAGCTCAGTGCCAGAAAGCTACAGACACATGTACGCACATACCTATAAACATACTCACTACAGAGTCTTAAAAAGCACAAACTTCCAGCTATAACATAAACAAGTCATAGGGATGTAAATCACAACATGGTGACTCCTATTAATACCATATTGTATATTTGGAAGTTGCTAAGAAAGTAAATCTTAAACAGTTTTTTGTTTGTTTTTAGTGAGAAAGAGACCGATAGACAGGGACAGACAGACAGGAAGGGAGGGAGATGAGAGCATCAACTCATAGTAGCAGCACTTTCATTGTTAATTTATTGTTTTCTCATGTGTGCCTTGACGGGGTTAGGGGAAGGACTCCAGATGAGCCAGTGACCCCTTGCTTAAACCAGTGACCTTGGGCTTCAAGCCAGCAACCTTTGGGCTCAAGCCAGTGACCATAGGGTCATATCTATGATCCTGCACTCAAGCTGGATGAGTCCTTTCTTAAGCTGGGGTTTTAAACATGGGTCCTTAGCGTCTCAGGTCCACACTCTATCCACTGTGCCACCACCTGGTCAGGTGTTCTTAAACATTCTTATCACAAGAAAAATAATGTTTTGTAAGTGTGAATGGTGACAGCTGGTGACTAGACTTATCTTGGTGATCATTTCTCAATATATACAAATACTGAAATACTGTACACCTGAAAGTAATACAATGTTGATGCTATACAGCAACTACAGCTCCATGAAAACATACACAGTCCCTCCTTTCCACTTCACTTTCCTGCTAGACTGTAGTTGGGGTCACCAGTTTAGCGGAGAGTCAGCTCATCTAGGCTAAGTGAGGCTGGGTCAGTCTCTGAGCTGACATTTGGCTGTATCTGCCGCATCTTTTTGGGACCATGAACTACCCAGGGCATATGCTTTTCACGGTGAGGGCACAGACATAAGAGGACAAGAGATGTCAAAGGACTGTCTGACAGTATCTGATGAGATCAATTTCCTAGCACGGGGAACACTTAGTCCTGTAACTTCCCCCCCCACCCCCAATTTTATTGTATATTGGGTTCAGGTGTACAGCACAGCGGTTAGACAACTGTATACTTTACAAAGTGCTCCCCTGGGTATTTCCGGTACCGCACCTGGCACCACACATAGTTATCACAATATTATTGGCTGCATTCCCTGTGCTGTACTCACTTCCCCATGACTGCTTTGTAAGGACCTGTGTGTCTTAGTCTCTTCGCCCCTTTCACCCAGTACGCCCACGCCCCTGCCCTCTGGCAACCTTCAGTTCACTCTCTGCATCTATGAGTCTGAAAAATATGGAACACTTCATGAATCTGTGTGTCATCCTTGCCCAGCGGCGATGCTAATCTTCCCTCCATCATTCCAATGTTAGCACATTTGCTGCTGAAGCGAACACAGTCCTGTAACATTTCAAAGGCTGAAAGCTTGCTAATAGATGTGCTGCGTACCACCAGGATGTCATCTCAGTTTCCTCATCCCTAATCTGAGGATCACGAGAACATTACTGGGGAATTATTTTGGGAATCACCTGTGTAAATGCCTCAGAGAATGTATAATAAGCCATTATGTAGCACATGGCTTGTCCATTGGCCCATCTACTTTTCTATTGTTTTAATAACAATTTTGCAGTAGGATGTAATAAATATGATGTTTCAGTTTAATCTGTCTTGTTATCTCTCAGTTGTTACTTATATCATGCTATACATGAAATGAAATTATGAATTCAAATAAACACGTATTTGAATTCTGCCTGCATTTACTAGTTGTGAGATGGTGGTCAATCACGGGTAATGAGCCTTAAAGAAACTTTCTTTAAAAGCTGGCAAAATAATGCCTCTCTCACAATTATTGTAAGTAATTAAAAGGGCAGCACTTTATTTGTAAGTCACTTACCATTACATCTGGTGCATCAATGCATGCAAAAACTGATAGCTCTCTTTACCTCCAATCTAAAATTTTTATACCTGTACAGATAAACAATTTGTCACATGCATGTTTTCAGGTAATAACATCATGTCTGTATGTTAAGTTATAAATACTTCGAATGAGTCTATGCTACAATATATTTTTGCTACAAAACGAGCAAGATGCTGAAATTCAACAGATGTTTTACAACGTGTTCTGTTTTCCAGGTGTGCATGGATTGGAAGCCTAATGAAGTTTGTTCTTCTTCTGAAACCTGCTGTGTTAACAAGAACAAATGACAGGTGTGGGTGGTGGTTGGGGGGGAAGGAGAGATTGTCACATAGTGATTTTGTATTAGGTCAATATGTCTTACAGATACTTGAAAAATAAAATTGCATTTGCCTCTCATGGAAAAGAAAGCCAGAACTTGTGTGGGAGAGCCACAGTCATGAGAGTTTGTGAGAATCTCGGATTTTCTAACTCCAACAACCCTACTGTGTATGTCTTGGCCTCCCAATCCAAGATGGCTTCCAGCACTCCAGCCATCAGATTCACACTCCAGGTGGCTGGGTGGGGAAAAAAAGAAAGAAAAAAAGCAAACTATTTCTTTTAATTTCCGTGCTAGCTGTACCTCATAAAACTTTCAGTGATAATCTCTCTGTTGGCACATGACCTCATCTAGCTTCAAGAAATATTGGAAGATACGCCCTATTATGTGGCAAGTGCTGTACCCACTTAAAAAGCATGTCTCTGTCCCTACAGACGAAGGGAACAATGGATGTCGGAAACCACCAGCAATATACACCACAACACCGAAAGAAAATGTCCCCCAGAAAATCATCCCAAATTAATTTCACCTAAGAAGTAACTTAGAAAATATTCATGGCTACATAATATGAAAACATCTGGACAACTGCTTTATAAAAATATTTTCTTAATACTTCAAGACTCATTTGTAGTCTTGTCTTGCTCATAAAGTCGTCAGTAACTGGGACAGTTTTGTTGGGTGGTAATGAAGACGTGACAATTCTATTGCACGAGTGACATGGTACATATTAAGTGAAGGTCAAGTCTCATCACACTGCACGATAGAAACAAAGTTGTGTAATAATTCGAAGAGGGAAAAACAATCACAATTTTGATTCCCTGTGAATGGGGACTGTTTTAATGTGTAGTTTTCTGTATAATTTATAAATTTGTGGTTTTAAACTTGTTTATCAGCTAGAAACCATGCATTGTCTAACTGGTTTTATGTTTATTATGTAAATAATCTTCTAGTAAAATTAATTTAAATCAGCATGAGTTTTGGGCTTTTTCCTCCTTGCTTTAAAACAAGTACTTGGTAAATGTAAACAATTTCTTGATGTTAAAGTTGAGCCTGACCAGGCAGGCAGTGGCTCAGTGGATAGAGCGTTGGACTGGGACACTGAGGACCCAGGTTTGAAACCCCAAGGTCGCCAGCTTGAGTGCGGCCTCATCTGGTTTGAGCAAGGCTCACCAGCTTGAGCCCAAGGTCGCTGGCTTGAGCAAGGGGTCACTCGATCTGCTATAGCCCACCCGCCCCCCTCCAACCTGCCTCCCACACCCTGTCAAGGCACATATGAGAAAGCAATCAATGAACAACTAAGGAGACTAAGGAGCTGCAACGAAGAATTGAAGAATTGATGCTTCTCATTTCTCTCCCTTCCTGTCTCTCTGTCCCTATCTGTCCCTTCCTCTCTCTCTCTGTTTCTGTCACAAATAAATAAATAAATAAATAAATAAAAGTAGAGTTTACTCCCCAGTCTCCCGAAAACAGACCCATTCCCTTCCTGCTACGCTGTGGGATCCGCCAGCCCTCGTTCAGCATCCGTCATTTCCTTCCTGTCCTGCGTGCCTGTGCTATTGATCAGGTAGGGTTTAATACCAGTTCTCCTGACTGCTCGTTCTGAGCCCTTGTAAAATGCAGGGGTTATGGGAGTACCTCTGGGCATTTCACGATAACATGATGGAGGGACTGACTGTCCCCGTGAGTGCATGCAGTGAGTGGGCGTGGAGGCGTGCCTATGTGCTGGAGAGGCCAGCTTTGGAGGAAGGACTGGCTGTCCAGTATGGTCAGCGGTGCCAGGGCAGCAGCCTCAGCCCCGGAGCTGCTTCCCTGAACTCCGTGCCCTGCAACGCTGCCCACGTCCCATGACTGAGGGAGGCGGGCTGTAGGGGTGTCTCCAAGGACGTTGGTTGCAGAACAGCATTGGGTTGGCTGGAGTTTGCTGGGCTTGTCTTGCAGTTCAACCTCTTCTGCCCAATTTTGCTGCCTTAGCCCTCCTTTTTCATGCAAGGATCCCTACGAAACACCTTGCACCCCACACTGCACCCCATCCTCTGCCTCTGAGGGGCCCGAGCTATGGTCTGAGCAACCTCTGTACCTCCATGTGGCGGGAGCAAGGTGGCTGGTTCCCATTGCACTTTCGGTTTGTTGCCCTAACTCTCGCAGTCTTTCACATTAAATACTGGCCGTACATTTCCATTTCACATCTAAGGGTAACGAAAATCAGAGATAAATCACTTCATTAAAGTCACACAATTGCTAAGTTGTAAAGCAAATAAATACAGTCAAGACTCCATTTCGAGGACCCTAGCTCTCATTTATTTATTCATTTAAAAATGTCAAAGATAATTTAATGTGTTGAATTTATGCCAGATGCTCTGCTAGCCCTTAAGTAGGTCAAGGGACAAAAATAATGAAGCAGAAATATACCCATACCTTCCTCTCTGCCTTTCGAAAACTTATGGCCTACTGGGCAAACCAGACATGTCTCCAATAGTAACATTTCAAGAAATTATAATTTTTTGCATCTAAGAAGATGCACATTTGCAGGCTAACCTATAAAGGAAAACTTTGAGTTTATGCAGGAGATAATAGAAAGCTTTTAGTGAAAAAAAAATGTCTTCAGATATCTAAAGGACAAATAAGATTTGTCTATGCCAATAAGCAAGTAAAGAAAATTTAAGACAGAAAATGGGATGTGCAAAGGTCCTGTGATGTGGTAAAAAGAAAAAAAGAAAAGGAGGTTCCCTGTAACTGGATCATAGAGAAGAAGAAAAAAAGTGGTGACCAGAGAGGTATACATGCCAGATAAGGAAGCCTAAGGTAAGGAGTTTGGTCTTTATTGTATGCATTATGAGAAGACTTTCAATAATTTTAAACAGATTTGCACTTTGAAGTCATCGCTTTTATATTTTCCTGGCCAGGAAAAACCATTAGAAAGTGGGGGAATAGATGTGAGGTCATCCAGGAAATCTGAGTCAGAGTTGTCAAGAGCTTAAAATGGATAGAGCCGATGGAGTAGACAGCCACACGGGCCCATGTGGAGGAAGCGGGGTATTTAGGTCACGCAGGAAATACGACATACGGAACTTTCCAGTATGCCAGTGGATGACTGCAGGGAGAGCAAATACAAGCCCTTGCTTGATACTTCAGCTGAACAGAGAAAAAAATTCCACCGCAGTAGACAAACAAATGCTAGAAGAGCAAAGAGGCTGAGTGGGTAGCACCCCCTGCTCAGAAAGCCTAAGGAGACAGGAGCCGGTGCATTCAGACTAGTAATCCGTCTTGGAAAGGCGGCAATGCACGTACGTTGATTCTTCTTGCTGGTCCACGTGTGCTCATACTTCCTCAGAGTATGCAGATTCTTAAAGTCTCCCTCTATATTAGAGCCAAACTTGCTTGATTTATAATGGTTCCTTTCATTTATAAATGTGAAGTCCGTTCTTGATCCTCTTGCCCACCTTTGGCCAATAACTTAGGAGAAGCCTCGATCCACAATGTCATATAGATCCCTCTGCCCTGGTGCCAGATTATATACGGGCTCCCACACGGTCAAATCCTTCAAATGCAAAGCTAGGTGTTGGGGAAGCTCCCCTAGCGATATTTTCTTTTGTTTCCAGTACGTTGCTGATGACTTGATCCATCAGGCTTATCAAAGGGCTAGCATTTTCAAGTGTTTTAAAGATTGTTTGTTCTTATAAATTAGGTTTTATTTCATTAAGACACATAACTCGCTAGCTCAAAGCCTTTCATTTTCAAAAGCATCACTCACATTTAAACTAACACAAGGAGTGTTGAAAAGCTAGAAGGCACGGCTCAAGAAGACGAATCAGTATTTTCCCCGATAAATATGGCACTTGGCGATCAAGAGGAGAACGTGATTATTTTTCTCTGCCTTCTTGTCCCTCTCTATCCTGTCCTTTCCTCCGCAGAGCGCCAAATTGATCTTTTTAAATCAATCCCACCATGGCAGGCTCACGATTAGACACGCCCAGGATGGTTGTCTACTTCCCACAGAACGAAGTACCAACACCTTCGCCTGGCATCTACGGCTAATTGAAATCGATGTCTAGGCTGTGCTTTTAGTGTCACCTCCTGCCACACCTGCCCGATGCACACTCTCTCTCCCTCCAGTGTAGCTCAGGTGTCCCCCAGCAAAATGAGCTCACACTCATCTCTTTGGTTTTCCATGTGGTATTGCTCACATTTAAAATTCCCTCCATTTTCTTCTCTTCTGGAAAAACATGCTTACAATTCAAGACCAGTTTCTAATACCACCTCCCCTGAAGAGCCTTCTTAGTAGAATGTGGTTGATCCTTTTCCGATTTCAACAGAGCTTTATAAATATTTTTATTTCCTTCATCCTAGTATTTCATGATGTCTTCTTGACGTGACTGTCTGGCGTCAAGTGCTTTTGGTGAGTTACAGAATTTGAGGAAGATACAACAGATACACATTAAGATATTTAATTTAGGGGGGGGGTAAGTGACATAAGGTTCTTGACCTTGCAGAATATGGATTCAAACAGCTACTTCATTGGGCAGCAGAGGACCTGGTGCATAGATGATATCACAAAAAGGCTTAGTGTGCTCACAAAACAAAGAAGCAGTATACCAATGTGTATGACAGGATCGTGTTTCTTGTGAACAGCAATTGAAATGAAAAGGATGCATCTAGCCTAATTGCATTTTCTTTTCTCAGAAGTTGTGTAAAAACAAACCAGTATCATTTCCAGACTGGCTACTTGGTATCCGAATCAAGGGCAGTCACTCTTCGGTTGAATTTTCACAAAGGTTTGCTTCATTTAGACCACCAGCATCTAAACTGAGGCACAGCCTATACTTAGAAACAAAATCTTAAAAAGCTGGGAGGTGCCTCTCTCATAAGAGAAATCACAAAGCAGCCCAGAGAGTATGAAATTGTATAAGGTGTCATTTCCTTTTTTATCTGAGAACTCTGACACTATTCGACAACCTATTGATATATTGTCAATATGACCAGATTGAACTCTGGATTATTGTGGCAGGAGATGGGGGAGAGCTTTAGGTGTACAGCTAATAGTGCATATTACCAAAATCATACTGTTATTATTACTCTTTGCAGTGGAGTGCTTATTATAAGAAGTCTTACATAGAAATCTAATTTACATAACAAAGAACATGGAAGCTTCTAATAAGTGGAAGGAAAGCCCTTTCCTCTAAGTTTTCTTGACTTCTCCCACCTGCCTTCTCCCGACTCACACACAGAGGACACCCTTACATTCACTTCCTGAATAAAAGGGCACCTGTGAACAGAGTTTGGCAACTCACAGTGTGTAGCAAAAACCTTGGATTTTGGAGTCAAAGAAATCAGAATTCCGGTCCTGTCATGATCACACATAGACTGTGTTTATTTTACAGGAGTATCTTTGCCTCTCTAAGCTCTAGTGTTCTTTTCAATAGAATGTGAATCTATTGTACAGGCATCTCTCCCCCCCCCATAATCGTTACAGTAAGTGAATAATCACAATAATGAGAAACAACATATATTGAGAGCTTACCACGTGTCAAAAATTGTTCACAGTATTTTTCCCTGTGTGATCGACTTTAATTGCCACAAAAGCTCTGTGAAATAGGATATGTTATTTTCTCTTTCTCCCTTTCTACCTATGTTAGCACACCTTCTTCTCCTTGTCATTTTTTACAGAATACTCCAAGGTAGCAACATCAGCATTTGATGGATCAGAGTTCACACCAAGGCAGCTCCCCCCCCAAATCCCTCCTGTGACCCATGACCTCTGTGCTTATCCTGAGTGGTGCAGAGACAAAACCTAGAGTCTGGGACCTCCTCAGTAAGTGCAAATCCTCTCCGCATCTCTGTGATTCCAAATCAGTTACAGCGATCAGTAATAAACATCATATCACCCTTATTGACATAATACCAAAAAGGCACATATTTAAATATCCCAATTCAATGTCATATTTCAAACACCCTTGAATATTGATGAAATTATATTTGATATGCACTAAAGTTTTACATTTTTATTCACTTGTGTGAATGTTCCCATGTTGAAAAGGGTCGATTCTTCTTTTTTTACAGAGATAAAGCTAAGGATTCCAAAGCAGAAGATTACAATGAGAGTTGATGGTATAAAATAAAGAGCGTATGGCCTGACCTGTGGTGGCGCAGTGAGATAAACCATTGACCCGGAACACTGAGGTCACCAGTTCAAAACCCTGGGCTTGCCTGGTCAAGGCACATATGAGAGTTGATGCTTCCTGCTCCTCCCCCTATTCTCTCTCTCTCTTTCCTCTCTCTCTCTCATTCTCTCTCTCTCTCTAAAAATGAATAAATAAAATCTAAAAAAAAATTTTTTAAAAAGAAAATAATAAAGAGCGTGTGTCAGTCCTCAGTGTATTTGATCTCCCAGTGGTCCTAGATGGAGCGAGCGTTCATTCTGCCCCTTTGTATACAATGTGTTTCTGTTTTATCTGATGTGTCCCCATGTTCTCTCTCTCTGTCTGTCCCCTTTTGAGATCCTCTCCTCACACATGTCCTTGAAATGCCTGCCTTTCAAAGTGGTTAGCCTGAGCCCTCCTGCCGAGTCACTCTCTAAAACTTACTCAACCTGGTGTCACCGGCTAGCATCCAGGCGCCCACGGTGACTGTAGCCCAGCCATCACCGCTGAGATGTAAACTTGTAGAAGCAGAATTGACTAGTCCACCTGTAATCTTGCAGTTTGAACGTATTGTGTCATGTGTGTGCATGGTGGTCAAAACAGTGTCAGCTAAAGCAGCCGTGTCTCAGATATTAAGAAAGGGTTATGGGAATAGCACAGATAGAAAACTTGATTTCTGGTTAAGCTGGAAAATCTATGGTTGTTTTCTGATTCCTTAACCTTCCCATCCTCTTCTCCTCTGTGCCTACCCTCTCCCTCATCATACCATTCCATCCTTTATTTTTTCTTTTCCTCTTCTTTCCTTCCCTTCTTTTTTCTCCTCTAATTTCAATTGTTCCACTGATATCTAGTCTTATACTTCAGGCAAGCCAGGGATTAGTAATCCATAGACTATCTATGATGTTTCTGTCTCATTTCTCTCCTTCCTTTTAAAAATGAGGGCAGACAACCCCTCCTAAAAACCAGGGCTGCAGGCCAGGAAATCCAGCACATCACGCATTTCTACCTTCTTTTCTGATCTAGCATGGTTCAACCCATTCACCTCTGAACCAGACCCCAAGCTTTCAGCCAGCCTAAGTTGTCCATTTAGAAAGGCTGTCTAATTCTAAAAGATCTTTTATTTACTGATTTTACAGAGTGAGGACGGGGGGTGGGGGAGTTAGAGGTATAATTGCTTCGCTTTAGTTGTTCATTGCTTGCTTGTTATTTGTCATATGTGTCTTGACTGGGCAAGGGTTTCGAACCGGTGACCTCAGCGTTCCAGGTCAATGCTCTATCTACTGCGCCACCTCAGGCCAGGCAAGAAAGATCATCTACTTCTAATCACAACTCAAGCTGAGTTACAAGAGTCTCTCTCCCCACCCGCAACTTTATTTTTAGTACTTAGGGATTCAGAGACAGTCTTCGAAGTCACTTAGTTTTATGGCCCTTCGCAAACAGAATTCTTCTTGACATCCTTTTCCCTCCAGAGCAGCAGACATTTAAGTCCTACTTCCCCTCCCATCTGTCACCTCAGAACCTATTTGTTTCATTGCTTGACTTCAAGCTGAGTGAAGAACTGGATGCGATATTTGCTTTTATTTTTATAACCCAAACTAGATCACTCGACATAAAAGCATTTTACTGAGAGCTCACTGGAATCCGGCGCTATGTTGTTCCGGGGCAGATGGATCTCACCGGACAGCTCAGACACTTCCCTGTACTTAGGAGTTTGCATTGCTCACTGCTGTTGTCAGAAAGGGTAGTTCCTCCAAATTTGCAAAGTCACAGGCTTGTGAGAGATTGTTTGCAAGTGCTTACAGCTTGTCTCTGCCATTGGTATGAAGGATGAGGGTAAATCTGTCTCAAAAGCTATAGGGGGGGTTCTCTGGTGGTGAGGGAGGCTCATTAGCATAAAAGTCTCAAATGCCCAGAAAACCAGCCCATGATCTCCAGTGCTAATCACCAACTAGGACTTGCACTGTGTTCATTGCAGCGTTTTTCCTGCAAATTCATGATCCCAAACTGAGACTCTCAAATGGCTACTTAATAATACCAGATGGATTTCTAGTATTTTTCCCCCCAGCCCTTTGAAAGAACATAACCACCTGGAAATACAATATGCTCCTTTCCAAGAAGCTCCACAGTGATTTCAGTATCTTAGGCACCACTTGATGTTATACAGTTAATGAGAAAATTAAGCCCTAGCTACAATGCCACATTTTTCTTTGTTCCTAATCAACAGTGACATTAGCGCTCAATTAACAATGACACATATAATCATAGGAGTCTGTGCTTTGATTCTAACTCAGTCGGCCTGGAACGTAAGGAGACCTCCCCGTGTGATCAGATCAAAGCCCCTATGCGGCGGGGCTTTTCAGAGAAGGGCAGAGACGAATTAGCCCTATCTATCTAATTTTAAGGAGCATGGCTGAAGATCCACTGGGGAAGAGTCATGGCAGGGCCACGAGCCAGCCAGACTCTAAACAGGTTTATGTCAAAATAGAGACAAGGTCTCCTGTTAAGCAATGTCTGTTTGTAGCTTTCTGCTTTCTTTTCTTATTTCCTCATATTTAAAATTAAATTAGCACTTTTCCTTTTTTCCATCACAGATATAAGAATACTCTTTGGCCGCGATGCATAGCACATGAATTACAATTACATCACTATATCTTTCTCGGCCTCTTGATAAAGTTTTTGATTGTTTTATTATTTTCTTCCCAACTTCTCTGGGGAGCTTTTAGGAAGAAACTTTGGCTCATGATTAATAATGAGAGGAATCCTCTGAGGAAGTCTCATGAAACTGTTATGCTGTTCTAAGAAATCGTCATTTCCAAATTCTCACCCGCAAAACTCGGATTTCAAGTAGCAATTCCATTGGCCCGTTGCATCTGGATTGACTGGTGTGTAAATATAACTGATTCTGTTTTCAAAAGTCAATATAAAATATAAAAGGTCAATATAAAATAATGCGTATACATTCACGGAGAACAGGATTTGCATGGTTGGGAACTTGGAGCGAGAAGCTGGTACTGAGATAATCAAAGTGCATCTGCGATCACAGCACAAAGTGCGGTCTTAAAACTCAACTGTACTTTATTCTTTCATTATCCTCTGCCGTCGCTACTGCATACATAAAGGCTCTATTCACGGTGCCCGTTCAAATCATGTCGCTATTTACCTGTCTGAAGTAGGTCAGAGCACAAAGCCACTGTCACCCGGAGAGCTCTATTGTACCAGTGCTTAGTAAAGGAACCCCCCACAATCCACGGGACAAAGACTGGCTGCAAAAGACCCAGAGGTTTAATGAGTGGCGTAAAATAAAATCAAAGGCAGGATATCTGACCTGGACAATCCAATCCAGACTCCTTTTTCTCTCTTGTTTTGGTTGAACACAGTGCCTTCTCCTGTCTGTCGTTTGTAGATTCTCATGTAATACAAATTGCAAACTTAATGTCTAAACATCCTTTCACGCAATCTTAACAGCAGATTCCTCTGCAGCAGAGATTTTCAACCTTTTCACCTCCTGGCACACATAAACTGGTTACAGCAATTCTGCGGCACACCAAAAGTGTATTCTATGTTTTGCTGATCTGACAATATAGGTATAACTTGGATTTGTTTACACAGGGCACCTATTGTTATGTTGGCTGTTGTCGAATTTTTACATGACTATCTAAAGAAACAGAGGCCAGTGCCCCCGACTAAATAGTCAGGTATTGCATGTTTTAAAAATCCTTGCCTGACCAGGCAGTGGCACAGTGGATAGAGCATCAAACTGGGATGCAGAGGACCCAGGTTCGAAATCCCAAGGTTCCAGGCTTGAGCGCAGGCTCATCTGGTTTGAGCAAGGCTCACCAGCTTGAGCCTACAGTCGCTGGCTTAAGAAGGGGTCACTCGGTCTGCTGTAGCCCCCCGGTCAAGGCACATATGAGAAAGCAATCAATGAACAACTCAGGTGTCTCAATGAAGAATTGATGCTTCTCATCTCTCTCCCTTCCTGTCTCTCTGTCCCTATTTATCCATCTCTCTGACTCTCTCTCAGTCTCTGTCAAAAAGAAAAAAGAAAAAATCGTTGTGGCACACCATTGTGCCGTGACACAGTGATTTACATTCACTGCTCTACAGCTCTCTTTGAAAAGACTAAGGTAGGCTAGTTGTTGTCTAATCTAGACACGTGGTAAAAAGACACAGGGAATTTGTTGGATATACTCATCTTGCTTGTTTTTATCTTGGCTCAAGTCCCACCCACAGCATCTGATTTAATTGGTAGATGGAGAGCTGGCACCTGTATTTCTAAAGCCACACAAACCATGCTTTTTGGAAGCCATGTGGGGAGAAGCCCATTCAAGTAAAGAGGCTAATAGTTTATTCTGTTTCTCAGATGTGCCCAAGTGAGCCTAAGATAAGGCTCAAGGGAAATGAGTTCTGTGCTTCTGAGACAAGATGGGACAGGTTAAAACGAACATGCATCCGTTGGTGTACTCATTCAGCAAGTATTAATTGAATACATACTGTGTGTCAAGTGCGTTCTAGATGCCTCCAACATGGCAGTGAACCAAGTAGACAAGGCTCCTGTCTTCAGAGGGGTTGCCATCTGGGAAGAAAGACAGAAAGGAAACTGCTCAGCAAGCCAATGAATCCATTGGCCAAATCATCTTCAGAAAATGGATAGTGCTGAGAACTAACTACAACAGTTTCATAAATGTAGAAAATGTCTGGGACATGGGTCTGCTGTGGAGAAGGCAGCCAAGGAAGGCATCATAGCAGAACAACACAAGAGCACAACTTGAACGATGAGCAGCTGGCTAACAAGTGCAGGTGCAAGAGAAATCCTGCAGGCGTGAGATGAAACTGCATGCTCCCTGAGATACCATCTGGTTTAGCACATTAGAGGACAGTGTGGAGATGGGACCCAGATGAAGCCAGCAGAATATCAGGCAAAGCATTTTCAGTTATGGTGGGGTTGGGGCGGGGGGAGTTTGATTTTTGTTCTCATTTGTAATGGGAAATGCTTTGGATTGATTAAGAAGGGAGGTTGCCCTGTCTGGCTTGCTCAGTGGTTAGAGCCTCAGCCTAGCCTGTGGAAGTCCTGGGTTGCATTCCTGGTCAGGGCACACAGGAGATATGACCATCTACTTCTCCACCCTTCCCCTTCCCTTTTCTTTCTCTATCTCTCTTCCCCATCTGCAGCCATGGCTTGAATGCTTTGAGCAAGTTGGCCCCCGTGTACTGAGGATGGCTCCATGGCCTCACCTCAGGCACTAAACTAGCTTGGTTGCTGAGCAACAGAGCAGCAGCCCCAGATAAGCAGAGTATCACCTTACAGGGGGCTTGCTGGGTTGATACTGGTTGAGGCACATGCAGGAGGCTATCTCTCTGCCTCCCTGGCTCTCACTTAATAAAAAATAAAAAAAAAAGAAGGGAGGTCATCAGAACTACTTTGAATCAAGGTGGGAGAAAGAGACCACAAGAGGTAGGTCTATACTTCTCTATTAATAATAACAGAGAATGGAGTGGTTATAGTCTGAAGAGCGTCAGGTTTTGTGTGTGGTATTTTTTCCCCAAGCATCCTCAGAAAGCAATTTTTATTCCCACCCTGTCTGTCCCTTCCCATAGTCCGTTAAAAGACAAAAGCATATGAAGGAATCCCAAAATTTACATTCCAAGCAATCAGTCCAATCTTCTGAGTTGCTAATGAAACTACTCTCAGTAAGAAAATAAGTCTTCTGCCCCCAGCCCATAGACTTTGTGTCAGCCCCAGAGCAGGCACTGCCCCTGCAAGGAGGAAGCAGCGTCATGGTGGCTGACGCGCCCTGCAGTCCTCCTGGGGCAGACTGCCTCCCATTCTCAGACTGAACATCGTTGTTCCACGGGTGACTGGGTCTCACCGCCAACCTTCCGCAGAACACGCGAACCATGCCAAACTGACACCAACCCCCAAATCTAGCTCGGTCCCCTCCCCTTCCTCATTTCTGTGAACTTGCCTCAATAGAACGTCGGTCAGGGTGGGCAGGGGGCCCCAGAAGCGAGCTACAGAAGAGGGAATCGGGAGCTCCCTGTCCAGGTTCTGGTTCCCTTGAGATGCTCGAGGCCTCGAGTCCTAAGTCTCCCAGAACTTCTGAGTCGCGTTTGCCAGGTAAGGTTTCCCCTTGGTCGACACGCTGAGGGTCCGTCGGGCCAGATAGGTCTCTCAGTGGCACCTGCCTACTCCGCTGGCGCGCGGGGTGGTGTCCTAAGGCTCCCCTTCCCGGAAGGCTTGTCTGCCCCGTGGCCCAGACAGCAGGCTTACAACACACCCATTTTGGCATCTGGCTCTCTTTCAGTTTCATGGTGTTAGTGTCCCGGGACGCAAACAACTTCGCAATATTTCTCTTAGGCAGGAGATAGCGAGGGAGATGCGGGGTGAGAGAAGAGTGCTCATCTTGGGAGAGAAGAAAAGGGGTTAAGCAGGGTTGCCATGACCTCTCTGTGTTTTGAGCCCATTTAACACTCAGACAGCCCTGAGAGGCAGGTTTTTCTATCGTCAATTTACCGAAGCTTTGACAGCTACCAAGAGTAGATACAGTATTTGAGCCCAGAACCCAGATTCCTTTTATTCCCAAATCAGTGCTATTAACCAGTTTGCCACACTTCCCCCTGCCAGGGGTTTCTATCTACAGTTCAATGACATGAAAATATCTCCAGGGAAAAGAAGACAGACTCGTCCCTCCTTCCGAGGAACGCAAGAGTCACCTTATTTACAGACTCAGGGCAATTGGGTATATATCTAACAGGAAGAGTGGCACCCACCACCTCCCATTGTATAAGCCAGGAAACTGAGTCACACAGCTGGGGAAAAGCAGAATCAAATCAAGAAATAGAATCTCCTCACTCCTAATCTAGTGCCCTTTGTAACACACTAGGCTGCCATTGACCCTCCTGGAAATTACACATGCTTTAACTCAGACGTGTCTCAGCCATGAGCCAGTTCCATGAGGAAGATCTTGAAATGTGCTTGCTCCCTAATACCCCAGCGGAGTCATCAACACTCACAGATCCTGATCTAAGCATGTTAGGGCTCTTCTCTACAATACCCACGATACAAGAATTGGAGATGTCCTGGGGCTCCAGAATATACCCTGTTTAACCACATGAGGAGTCAGGAGAACTGTGCTATCTAGGACTTCTTCGATCCACAGTACTTCTCCCGGCCTTTTAAGAGGCACGCTGCTTCATGCTATTATTCTCACCTAGAATGCACTTCTAGTTTCTGTTCAGAGTGAGAACATCTAAGCAAGCATGTCACCCAGGGCTCTGCCATCATTTGATATCATATGTTACCTGGTCTTGGCCAAAGACAATTAGCAATTGCTATGATACAATCCACCTTTGCCTGCATGACATATAGTCATTCATTCATTTTCCAAATTAACTGTGTAGAGCCATTTATATGTGAAGTACAGGATTAGGAATTTGGAAACACTAGGAATCATTAAGATATAATCCCTGCCTTCAAGGAGCCAAAATCCAGGGGAAATATTAATAGGTTAACAAATAATTACAAATATTTTGGGCCATGGACAGTTGGCTCAATGGTAGAGCATCAGGGCAGTGTGTGAAAGTCTGGGGTTCGATTCCCAGTCAGGGCACACAGGAGAAGTGCTCATCTGCTTCTCCACCCCTCCTCCTCTTGCTTCTCTTTCTCTCTCTTTCTATCTCTCTTCTCCTACTGCAATCATGACTCGATTGGAGTGGGTTGGCCCTGGGCTCTGAGGATGGCTTCTTGGCCTCCAACTCAGGTGCTAAAATCTCTCTCAGTTGCTGAGCAACGAAGCAACACCACAGATGGGCAGAGCATCGGCCCCTTGTGGGTTTACCGGGTGAATCTTGGTTGGGCCGCATATGAGAATCTGTTACTGCCTCCCCTCCTCTCACTGAATAAAAACGAAACTAAACTCAATAATTTGATAATCTTCTGGAAATCTATGAGGACATGTTTGCAGCCAGTTGATGTCAATAAATATTTAAATCTATATAGTATGTCAGAAGCAATTTATATTGAAATTCTCTTCTGGGTTCAGATGGTGTTCTTTGCTGTGATATCACTATTTTATAATTTATTTTTTCAACCTATTTAATAACAACTTTGTACTATCATTACATTGTGTGTGTGTGCATGCCCTCTAAAAACAACTTAAAAAACAATATTGTAATGTTATAATATTACATGTAAATATAAAAATAATGTAAATGTTTAATATTTTTTGTTTTATTTGAAATTATACCAGATAATTCATCAAACTGTACATGAAACTGCATATTTAATAAATTTAACAACCCCCTTTTAATAGAGCCAATCACGATTTAGCAGCCAAACTACAATCTGAATATAGGGACACAACAATAACATTGTTGGAAAAGTCTTGCATGCAAAAGTAATATTCTAAGAGAAAAAACAGTACCTTATTTTCTTTTTGTTCTAAAAGCACTTCACATTGAATCTTCTGCTCTCTCATGCCAAACTCTTCTTAGTTTTATTTGCTATACTTGTATACCAACAACACGGAAAGTAATTGCTTACATGCGTCTGTGGTTAAAAAGAGAATCACAGGAAAACTATTGACGTCTATTTCTATATCTGAACTTAAATAATAAACAGTATACAGGAAAATGACTGTCATGCCTTAGAGTCTCAGACCATGAACTTACTACAGAACACTCTATTGATTAATCACCATATGATGACCTTTATTAAGAGCTTTTATTTTTTATTAATGGCAGCAAAATTCCTGCAACACAGGCACTTTTGTTCTATATATTTTAAAGAATAAATTCACAGAAATTAGTGTTTCACCCACTAACCCAGTCAAGTAGAAATAGAGACTTGCACAAAGTTTCCTGATTCCAAATTCTTATCTCAACTGTCCTTGTAAACGTTAAGAAAGAGTGACATCCTGACCTAGGTTTTAGATATATTTATGAGAAATAACAAAGAATGTTAGCTTAGTGCTAATGAACAAATTAAAGGCAATATATAGAACAAATGGTCACCCTTGAATGTAGCCAATTTGTTAGTGTACATTTCTTATAAAAATGTATCATAAGATAGGCGCATTCCTCACTTAAGCTCAACTGGCGTTTCTTATTTAATCTTGTGAAATTGATCTAATTGTGAAAGAAAAGGTAGTAGGTTTTGAGTCATTTCTATTTAGACCACCCCTAACTGCAGGAGGGATTGGGTAAGTGTCCACAGGTCTTGATGCATGGTCTCTATCTTCTCCCCATTTTCAAAGTGATCACCTGAAAATGACAACAGTGTCCTACACGGTACTGGTTTAATTTAAGATGTACCATAGCATCTTCTTTTGTGATTAAAATGAGGAAGTGATACTAGATCATCCCCAAAGGTCAAGCAAGCTTCACAACGAGACAAGATGTGCTACATCTCCTTAGCTGCACTTGTGTGCGCACCTCTCTGTTCTAGGTCATGGCCACAGATAAAGAGACAGTCACTCCCTTAAGAGGAATATTCTGTTAAGTTAGGTGCAGTATTCATTGGAACACAACGTGGAGCTTCAACTACAACTTTTCACTGAAATGGCACAAAGGGTTAAGGAGGAAGTGATATAAAACAATATTTCCAACACTTTCAATATAATGTTGGCACTGCCTTCTGAACCTTACATGTATTATTTCTTTCCTATATTGAGTGACTTTTCAAGTGGTCCTATCATGAGCCCGTAGAATTACTAAGAGGTTTCTGATTTCATAGCTATATTTTTTATTATATTTGAAAGCTGGTCTTAAGTAGAGCTAAAACTCCAGGGCCACTATTTTAAAGTAGTAAAGATTGACATCTAAATTATGATACAAGGAATGTACCAGGCCATAGCTTTCACTGAACGCAGAAAGAAGTTTTTTAAAAAAATGGACTTGTCTCTGAAAATGTTGGCTATTTGATGTCTTTGAAAAATTGTCAGTCATATTAAATTCCAAAGCTTAGCAATGAAATTATAATAGACATTTGGCTTACATCTATTACTCTTAGCTAATTCCCAGTTAAAGTTCCTTAAATCCAGCTTTAAGTGATTCTCTCTTGTCCTGGGGGAAATAGGCTGGCATGTGATTTAAGAGGAAAAAATGGTTATGAATTTCTTCATTTCTTAATTTATTATTGAAATAAGGTTGGGGGAAATAATGTTCTTACATTCTCCTTCAATACAGGTGTTATGAGACACACACACACACACACACACACACACACACAACTCATCATTCACGTTCGGGTCATTTTTTGCATGTGTGCATACTCTTTTGTTAGTACAAATTTTTAACCAATCATAATACTGTTCAGGTGTTTTTCCATGATGTTTGGTGTTAAAACACATAACTAAAATTGTGCCTGGTAAAGAAAAGTGTCACCTACATAATGCTTCATCAATACTGGTAATGCTGATTCATTCCTAGTGTTGGGGACATCTTTTATTTCTGTTAGCAATCACAGTAGCCTACTGTGAGACCAATCAACCTTGCTTGGAATATTCTAGGTTTCTGCCTTTATCCCTGCCACATTATTATTGCTCATCAATACTAAACCTTTATGCCCCAAAGTGTCCTGGTTTGGTCATCCTAAATCCTACATGCTCAAGTACTCTAAGTATTAAGTACACCATAGTACTGTTACAATGCTACCAAATATTCATGGGTATCACTCTTGTTCAGTAAACCCACGATTGACCTTGATTAGAGTTGAGACGTAATGCAAAGATGAGATTGGTGTCAGCGGCAAATAAATGTATTCCTTTCCAAGTATGTCTCTGGCTCATGAAGGACGCAATAACATCCTGCGGGTTATTTGCAAGCTTTCTTTCTCCATAATGAGCCCTGTCAGTAGTATCTCCCTACGCTTCTGTGACCTAAATCAGAATATTCTGAGACGTTGTTATTCTCAGTGTACAGCAGGAGGCGCGCTGGAGCACTGCAAGAATCTTTAAAACATGCAACCCCTGACTATTTAGTCAGGGGCTCTGACCTCTTTTCCCTTAGACAGTCAAATAAAAATAAAAGGACAACAGCCAACACAACAATAGCCGTCTGGTGTGAATAAATAAAAATTATACCCATTTTATTTTTGTCAAAACAACAAAAAGTAGGTTTTTTGTTGTGCAGAATTTTAGTAGTTAGTTTACATGTGCCATGAGATGAGCAAGGTTGAATATCGCTGCCCGGATGTATAATACAGATTATAACTCTCTCTTCTAAACCAGTCTTAGCAATGGGCTTGTGATGCACTCGGAAATATGTGAAATGTGAAAGGAAACAAAGGGAGCTGGAGATATCAAACGACTACATGGAAAAAAGTCTTTGGCACTTTGTTTGCAATTAAAACACGTCTAAATATACCTAGCACACTTCTGCTTCCAATTAAAAAAAAAAAGGAGACAGAAATGTAATTGGTGGAATTTTATTTTATTTTCTATAAATAGATACTTAGTTTTTATCCTCTGAGAGTCGACAATTAGAATTCATTTCTCTGTCCTGTCATAATTCATAAAATATGCCCTTTAATTTAACATATTAGGGCTTTCACAAAACAGTTCAATAATAAGCTGATCCATTTATGTCATCTGTTTTTTTTTAAACTATCTCTCTTAAAAAATTATAGATTCAACTATACATAGGTTTTTGGGGGTCACTATGGGACGTCCATTTAAACCAGCCAAAGTTAAATCTCTTTGTGTTGAGTAAAAGGTCTATGTATTCTTGAAACCTCAGCAGAAATGAACGGGAAGCCAGAGGTGTGGAAATGCGTGTATAAACTGCACAATCTCTGGCAGAATCTATCAGTTAAACAGTTTATTATTTTATAATGAAAAGACACTATCACTAATAGGTCCAACGTGCTCTGGCTCTCCTGTTATTGTCTCTCTTTTTGTGATGGTAAATACAGTGTTGTTATCTTCTAGCAGGATGACAGCTTCAGGCAAGAGATACAACCCCAGGGACCAGCACTTTAATTTTAAAAAGCAAGGAGGGGGAAAAAAAAAAACCACACAGGAGGAAATCAGACAAGGCTAGGCAGGAAACAAAGGCTGCATTTGACAATCAAAAGTTGGACAAAAAGCCCCTGGTAACCCAAGCTGCCTCCGGGGTGTATGTTCGATAATAGAAACAGAGGAACTAGAAGCCCATGGCCGAGGCCTCCTTGGAGAGGAGTTGGGGACAACCATTACACAGGCTGATCCTCGCCTGGCGCTCTGGGCCTAAGGATCTACATGCTCTTACTTACTATAAGGAACGGTGCATTTACAAAGGAAAGGCTAGAGTAGCAGGTCTTTCCTTCTTTTGGTCAATGAAAAGCATTTCTGGGCATGGACTAGATAGTAAACACAAAAAGATAAGAGAGAAATATAGAGATAAAAAGTGATGTTTTAATTCCAGCTGTGAGAACGTATCATGTGGGGACCAAAATAGTGATCAAGTCTTGAGATCCTAATATTGGACCGTGAACTCTTGAAAGCATGTTCACAATCACGTTGCTATATCCCTGCTGTCTCAGGGCTGAGCACGCGCTTGGCAGTTTGTTGGTATCATACGTAGTCCTTGAGCTAAGCCATTTAAAGATACAGTGTAGAAAAAGTTGGAGTGTTCCCAGGAGTATTTAAGACGAGCAGGACAACATTATTCAAAGGCGCTGACTATCTTAGCTTAGTCTGGAAGAAGCTCCCATTAACTATGTGTGGAAGGAAAGGTGAGCAGGTTCTGGCAGAGATGAAGTGCTATGTGTAGTTATGTGAAACTCGTGCAGAGTCTAAGGGCCCATAAAACAGAAATAGAGGGAAATAAATGAGGAGGAGGAGGGCAGGACGAGTATGGTGATGGTGACGATGATGGTGAGGATGATAAAACTGTCAGCATTTACAATTCTTCGTGGCATCAGTGACTGTGTGAAAACTGTTCACCAAGATAGCAACTGCTCATTAATCTTCATAATAATCAAAGAGGATAAATGCAATCCCCAGGACAGATTGTCAGTAGTTTTAAAAGCCTGGAGGAGAATCTCAATGTAGTTATACAGGTTAAATAAAACAGCATCTTTCAAATTTGAGGGAAGAAATTATTCCAATTCAATATGGAGGCTCTGGTTGTCTATCTCATGTAATTGTATGTTCTGAACGATATATGTACATGCTTTTGGAAAATAAGAATGGAGAAAAATAGACATTGATGTAAAATACAGTTCATTTGCTAGACAGAAATAAAACATGGGTTTATGCAAAAGACCTTTAGTGGTAACACATTAGAGAAACATAGATTCTATAAAACGCTTTTGTTTTATAATCCTAAACTTGACATGAGTTAAGAAGCCTCATAGATGAACAGGATGTGTGACCCCAGATTTTCTGACTAGCATTCATGTTTTCTATCCTCTTGATCATACAACCAGAAAATATGGTCTTAAATCAATTGTGTGGCTCATTGTTTATGAGCTAGTCAAAGGAGTTAATTACTTTTATTTAATATTTGAAACAAAGAGGCCTCCTCCATTTGAGTTGTCCTTTGTTACAAATTAGCAAACTAACAAAGCCACTTACAAGCATTCAACCTCTTTACTTTAAAATCTTCTAGACCCACCCCCGTCCTGCCTTAATTACTACTGATTCTTCCTTAACAGTGCCTAGGTCAGTGATGGGTAATCTTTTGAGCTTGGTGTGTCAAAATTCACCAGAAAACTGAGCTTAACTCAGGTGGTGTGTCACTTCGAGAAAAACGGCCTAACTGGAAGTCCCAGAACTAGACGCTCTGTGCTGGAGTTCTGTTGTTTTGGCCTACAGACCTCCGGCACAGAGTGTCTACACTACAGCAAGTGTTTTATCCTCGGCTCCTGCCCCTGGCCGTGCAGAAGCCGAGGAAGAAATGTCCTTCTCGGCATGCGGCCCCATACTTCTCTGGTATGCAGCTGCATGCGGCTGTGTGTCATCAAAAATGCCTACATGTATCAGTGCTGACACGCGAGTCATAGGTTCGCTGTCACGGGCCTAGGTGTTTCTATGTGGAAGGTTTACTCTTCTGCTCTCTACTACCTTTGACTCGCTGCCTCTCAGGAATGCAAGTCTACCTAATGCAACTTCTATTTTACTTTAATAATATTTAAGATTTAGAGGAGTTTACAGATTTAGAGGAGTTTACAGATAAATTCTTACATGTAGTGTAAGAGTTTTCAGTTACCCCCTCTCCTGTACTGCTGTTTCCCCATCACTAACATCTCCCAGCAGTGTGGAACATTTTTGAAAGATCACTTAGTCAATATCGATACATTATTATTAACTAAAGACCACAGTTTGCATTACAGTTCACTCTTTGGGTTGTATATTCCATGAGTTTTAAGAAACATAAAATGACGTGCCGGCCAATGAAGGATCATACAGAGTAGTTTCGTCATCCCCCTAAAAATCCCCCAGGTTCCCCCACCCCTCCAAATTCCAAGCAACCAATGATCTCTTTGACTATCTATAGTTTGCCTTTTCCAGAATTCCATTTAGTTGAAAATACACATCACTGAGTCTCTTTGGACTGCTTTCTTTTGCTTAGTAATATTTAAGGCAGTGGTTCTTAATCTTTTTTGAGGTACCGAACCCACCAGTTTCATATGCGCATTCACCGAACCCTTCTTTAGTGATAAATAAAATATGGGTTGTTTTTTTTTCCAAATTCAAGACATAGGTATATGTTTTATTACTGGTGCACAAAATGAGCCGTGCATGAACACCACCTTGCTCAAAGAACAAAACCAACAAAGTGCATGAACTCACAACAAGTTACAGTATTACTTTATTCTGGCCTCCGCGGCAGAGGCTTCTCCGAACCCCTGAGACCGACTCATCGGACCCCTAGGGTTCAATAGAACCCAGGTTAAGAACCACTGATTTAAGGTTTCCATATGTCTTTTCATGGCTTGATAGCTCATTTCTTCTTATTATTGAACAATATTCCATATGATGGATGAACCACAGTTTGTTTACCCATTCACCTCGTGGGGAAAAACACAGATTGTTTCCTGTTTAGGGTAAGCATGAATAAAACAGCTATCCACATTTGTGTGCAGGCTTCTGTATGGACATACGTTTTCAACACATTTGGGTAAGGACCAAGAAGCATGGTTGCTGGATCTTATGGTGAGACTGTTCAGCCTTATCAGAAACTGCCAAACTGTGTACTGAAGTGCCTGGGCCATTCTGCTTTCCACCAGCAATGAATGAATATTTCCACTGCTCAGGACCCACACTGGCATTCGCTGTTGTCAGTTTTTTGGATGATAGCCATGCTAATAGGTGTGTAGTGGTATCCTGTTGTTTTAAATTTGCAATTCCCTAATGGCAAATGATGCTGAACATTTTTTCATATGCTTATTTGCAGTTTGTATAGCCTCTCTGCTGCAATGTCTATTCACATCCTTTATCCGTTTTATTCAGTGAGAGGAGGGGAGGCAGACAGACTCCCACATGCACCCCGACTGGGATCCACCTAGCAAGCCTACCAGTGGGCAATGCTCTGTCCATCTGGGGCATTGCCCTATTGCTCAACCAAGCTTTTTTTAGTGCCTGAGGTAGAGGCCGTAGAGCTATTCTCAGTGCCCAGGGCCAACTCTCTTCAATTGAGCCATGGCTGCAGGAGGAAAAGACAGAGAGAAAGAAGCGAGAGGGGGAGTGATGGAGAAGAAGATGGGCCATTCTCATGTGTGCCCTGACTGGGAATCGAACCTGGGATTTCCACATGCTGGGCTGACGCTCTACTACTGAGCCAACTGGCCAGGTCCACTTTACCCATTTTTAGTTGGGCTATTGGTTCTCTTAATGTTGAGTTTTACAAGTTCTTTTTATATTTTGGGTACAAGGACGTTAAAAGACACAGACTAGAGTCTTTGCCTCACCCTAGATATGAAGAATTTATCTTAATTCTCAAAATAAACTTTATATTTTCATAAATGGCATCTTTATTGTGTTAAATTTTCTGACCAATTAACACAGTATACTTATTTACTCAGATTTTTTTTAGCATTTTCTTTATTAGTATTTATAGTTTCCAACAAAAAGTCCTGTATATGTTTTTCTACATTTACAAAAATGTATTTTATATTTTGACCACTGTTTATAAATAGTGTTTCATTATTTATTTATTTATTTATTATTTTTTTAAATGTATTTTTTCTGAAGTTAGAAGTAGGGAGGCAGACAGACTCCTGCATGCGCCTGAACGGGATCCACCCCTTCACCTGGCATGCCCACCAGGTGGCGATGCTCTGCCCATCTGGGGCATTGCTCTGCTGCAGCTGGAGCCATTCTAGCACCTGAGTTGGAGGCCATGGAGCCGTCCCCAGCACCCAGGCCAACTTTGCTCCAATGGAACCTTGGCTGAGGGAGGGGAAAAGAGAGACAGAGAAGAAGGAGAGGGGGGAAGGGTTGAGAAGCAGATGGGCACTTCTCCTGTGTGCCCTGGCAGGGAATCACATCTGGGACTTCCACATGCTGGGTCGGCGCTCTACCACTGAGCCTACTGGCCAGGGCAATATTATTTCATTTTTAATTCCTGTATATGCATCCTCTTTGCTATAGACATACAATTAATATCTGTATGGGAATCCTGTATCCAGTTACCTTACTTACCATTGTTAAAGATTTTATTTTTAATACCTTGGGATTTCCTATACATAGAGTCATGTCATCTGCAAATACAGTCAGATTTATTTATTTCAAATTAGCATAACTTTTATTTCCATTTCTTATTGTGGTGACTAGAAATTCCAGCACTAAGCTAAATAAGAGTGCTTAGAGAAGGTATTCTTCCCTTATTTCTGAACATCATTAAATATGATGTTAATTGCATCATATTTAATAGGATTTTTCTACATGCTAGTTATCTAGTTGACAAAGTTCCCTCCCTATTTTTCTGAGATTTTCCATGTGAATGGGTCTTAATTATTTGTTTTGTGTGTATTTTTTCGAAGTTAGAAGCAGGGAAGTAATCAGACAGACTTCTGCATACACCCAACTGGGATTCACCTGGCATGCCCACCAGGGGGCGATGCACTGCCCATCTGGGGCTTTGCTCAGTTACAGCCAGAGCCATTCTAGTGCCTGAGATGGAGATCATGGAGCCATCCCCAGTGCACAGGCCAATTTTGCTGCAATGGAGCCTTGGCTATAGGAAGGGAAGAGAGAGACAGAGAGAAAGGAGAGGTAGAAGGGTGCCCAAACAGATGGGCGCTTCTCCTGTGTGCCCTGACCGGGAATCGAACCCGGGACTTCCACATGCTGGGCTGATGCTATACCACTGAGCCAATCAGCCAGGGTCTTAAGTTTTAATAAATGCATTTTCTACATTTTAAAAATGCTATGTGGTTTTTTTTTAAGCTTGAGAACAGGGTAGGTAACTTCAATTGATTTTTTAACATTGGCCTGACTTGTGGTGGCACAGTGGACAGAGTATTGACCTGGAACGCTGAGGTTGCCAGGTCAAAACCCTTGGCTTTCCTGGTCAAGGCACATATGGTAGTTGATGTTTCCTGCTCCTCCTCCCCTTCTCTCTTTCTCTCTCTCTCTCTACTCTCTAATGAATAGTCTTAAAAAATAAAAAGATTGTTGAATACTGAACCAGATGTAATCACAGAAATAAATCTCACTTGATCATTGTGTATGATTCTTTCACATATTTCTGAATTCTGTTTTCTAGTAGTTAACAATTTTTTCTATCTCTGTGTAGTACTGAGGGACATTGGTCTATAATTTTCTTATTTTGTACTATGTTTATCTTCATCTTTTATTAGAGTAACACTAGCTTGATAAATTGAATTGGGAATTGTTTCTTCTACTTTCTGAGTTGGTTTTAATTATTTTCAACATGTGTTAAAATTCTTCAGTGAAACCATCTGGGTGTGGAGATTTCTATTTTAGGAAATTTTAATTTTGCATTTAATATCAGCTTGAGTGAGTTATGGTAGTTTGTGTTTTAGAAATTGGTTAATTTCTTCTCAGTTGTTCAATTGATGTGTATGGAGTTCTCAGAGTATTCTTATTATCCTCCATGGTCTGTAGAATCAGCAGTGAATAGTCCTGTTATTCCAGATATTAGTAATTTGTATCTTCTATCTTTTCTCTTTATCACACTTGTTGGACAGTTGAACTTTTCATAATTATTTTTCAAAAAATCGGCTATTTGCTTTATTGATTTTCTCTATTGTTATCTGCTTGCAATATTATTGATTTTGGTTTTATCTTTATTATATTGTTCCTCTTTTTGGTTTTGTTTTTTTGGGATTTATTTGCTCTTAGTTTTCTTGGCTCTGTGGGGATGAGATAGATTGTTAATTGGAAACTTTCCTTCCTTTCTCATGTATGAATTTAATACTATCAACTTCCTCTCAGCAGTGCTTCTGCGATGTCTCACACATTTTAAGGATGAATTTTAATTTTGTTCCATCTCATGTACTTTTTAATTGTCTTTTAAGACTTCTACTTTCACACTGGAACAATTTAGATGTTTGGATATTTTTCTGTTATCCTTATCTTCCTGACTTCCAGTTTGATTTTGCTGTGATTCAAGAGCCCACAATGCATGATTTCAGTTCTTTGGACTTTGTTGTGATTTATTTTATGGGCCATAATATGCTCTATCTTAGTACTGTGGTCTGTGGGAACTTAAAAAAATGTGTGCATGCTATTAAGTGCAGTGTTCTTACAGTGTCGTTAGATCCCGTTAGCTGATTTTTCATTGTATGAATTCCTTATTACTACCCAGAATTTCCCAACTTTTTCCTGGGCCATTCTGACCTCACCCAGGGGATGAATGGGGACCACCTCCTGGTGAGGCGAACGCCTAGTTCTCTACTTGGCCTCTTCCAGACTGGGTGGAAATTAGGACTGCAGACTTTTCTGTGCTGTTGGGTTGAAGCAGAGCAGAAATTTGTAAAACTTTCCTTTCTTTGCAGGATCCCCCTTTCCTGTTTACTTGTCCAGAATAAACAGGTTGTGTTGGGGATTTTTTTTCTTCCTCTCCACCTGTTCGCATTTTTGGATGACTACCTTCATCAGCTCAAAACCTTGGCTACATGAAGAGAATTAAAATCCAGGGAATTCACCATTATATCATTGCTTGAGTCTTTTTCACCTTTCAAAATGTTACATTTCTTTTGTGTATAATGTCCAGGGCTATTGTACTTAGAGGGAGGAATAGGGAAAATATGTATGTCCCATCGTCCATGTCTTTTGTATGAAACTTCTAATGTCAACAAGCATATGTTTTGACTTGTTAGTCTGATGCCAAATCTTTTTGGCCTCGATAATACACAGGGTTAGAGTTTTTCACTGATAATAAAGTCGTCTGAGTCATACAAAGCTCACATCTCGACTGGGATAAAGTTTGTTTTCTTTTACAATCTTCTGAACTGAGAAGAATGCAGGCTTTTGAGGAACCATATTACAAATGTGTTCTGCAATCAAAAATTGTTTCCTCAATATGGAACCAGAAAGCTGTGGATGGAAGCAATACTTTTCCCTCGAAGGCTAGCAGAACCAACGTAGAGATAAAGATATGATGCATTAACCAGTCTCTCAAGAAAGTTAACGTATATGGCTCATATCTGATGAGCCCTGAAATTTATATGATTCATCATGCCATGGTTCCTCCTTCCCAAGCAATACGTAAAATTTGGATCTGGATTGATTGGATGTATTTGGAATATAAATTTCTACAGTCAAGGAGAAGAAAATTAGTTATAGTAAGAAACATAGTTGAGGAAATAAAGTTCCAAGATGAATGGTGACCTGTCTAAATATTGTGTTTCTTTGATTTCATGTGAATTGTCGAATTTATTGAGAGAAGGAAAATACATGTGTTTTTGGTAACAATGGTGATAAGTTCAAACATCTGTGACAGCATGGTATAAACTCCTGTTTTACACACACACACACACATACCCAGTAATACCTATTTAAAAAAAATAATATCAAATTTTGATGGGAATCTTTATTCCTAGTACAAAACCTCTAATTCCAAGGTGAAATATGCTATACATATTTATCAACTTGTTAAAATGCATAATTAATTATTTTTTTATAAAATCACTACTTTAGATATAATTTGTTAAATTTTATGCATTTTGATGACATCCCTGTACATCTTATAGGTAATTCTTCCATAAGCTGAAATTAATATGCTGCATATAGGCCCATTATACCAAGTCATACTTCAAAAAGTTATCATTAGACAATACTTCCCTTTATTTTTAAGTGCATCAAGAGACCACGTCACATGTTTTAAATGTTCTTCCTTTCCGCACATTACCTTTCATATTATCAGAAATAACTGAACAGTAGAACCCATGTACTTAGTCCACCATTAAAGACTTTGAGAACTAATAGCTTGTGAATGCTAGATGGACAGCCCATGACCCAGGTTCCTGAAAAGGAACATTTCAAATCCTTCCCCGTCTACTGTCTCCATATTGACAGAGGTTCTCTAACAGAAAATGGAGAAAGAATTGTCAGCGACAACATGGAAATCAGCAGGCAGCCCTGCCAGCAATGGGGGCTAAGTGTCCTTGTGGGTGGCCGAGAATCAATAAAGATTTAACTTTTTTCTTTTTTAATTGTTTAGTGAGAGGAGGGGAGGCATCCCGCATGCACCTTGACTGGGATTCACCTGGCAAGCCTACTAGGGGTGATGATCTTCCCATCTGGGGCTGCTGCTCCGTTGCTCAGCAACAGAGCTTTTCTTAGCACCTGAGGTAGAGACCATGGAGCCAACCTCAGTGCCTGGGGCCAACTCGCTTCAATTGAACCATGGCTACAGGAGGAAAGAGATAAAGAGAGAAAGAGAAGCAAGAGGAGGAGGGATGGAGAACAAATGGTTGCTTCTCCTGTGTGCCCTGAACAGGAATCAAACTTGGGACATCCACACACTGGGCTGATGCTAACCACTGAGCGAACCAGCCAGGGCAAGTTTTAACTTTTCTTTGATAAATGATGGTTGTGCTGTGAACAGAGGGAGGCAAACCTACAGAGCTGACGACTATCTGGTCAACAGTCCCTGTCACTTGAGTATGGAGACTGGGCCAGCACAGACATTCCCTCCGTCATCCCTGAGTGAGCCTGGGAACATGTTCTCATACCTTCCTCACAGATAAAGAAACTCAGAGAAATGAGGCAATTTTACCAAATATCATATATACTTCATTTTCATAAACTTTTTAAACCCCCAAATCATATCTCTTTATGACACATGCAACAGCATAATGTTCCGTTAAAAAAAATCAGTCTCACGTTTTAAGAAGCTACCACTACACAAGCACGTTTGGGAATCAGGAACATGAATAAAATTATAGAAAATTTTAAAGAATAAATTCAGAGCATTTGTCTTGAGATATTCTTTTTCTTCAATTGATTTTAGAAAGAGAAAAAGGGAGAGAGAGATCCATTTGTTGTTCCACTCATTTATGCATTCACTGGTTGATTACTGTGTGTGCCCTGACCAGGGATCGAACCCACAGCCTTGGCATATGGGGACAATGCTCTAATGGAGCTATCTATCCAGGGTGAGGTATTCTTTGAATAGGAAGAACCAGGTCCAAGCTTAACAAAGTGTGTAAAATTATGGCAGGATGTAATACATATAAAGAAGATATTGAGGCATGTATAACTTTGTTAACCAGTGTCACACCAATAAATTCAATAAAAAGGGGGGAAATAGGATTTAAAAAGGAAGAATATTCCAAGAGAAAATATAACTATTCAAGAGAAAATGAAAGGAGATATTGAAACTAGATAAAACACCATGAATATAAACCCAGGCATGGTTGAACAATAACAGAAACTAACATCTATTGGACACTTGACCATGTTTGTCTCCCTTAACCTTCACCACAAAAAAGACTGGGATGGTTTTCTATAGTGTGTGAATGAATTTTGGGTATTTGACAAGTCTCAGGAGCAACCAAGTGGCAGGTTCAGGGTGTTAACACAGTAATCGGCGGTCATGCCCCAAGCATTTGGCCTTAACTGAGGGTTTACTAACGTGGCTGTAAGAATTTAATAGAGATCAGTATCAAATTATATTCTTGACTTCATTCTAACAGGATTAGATGTTGTTGTGCAGGAACTGAGAGAGACGTGCTTTATGATGTTCAAAAAAGGACACATACAAAAACAGATCAATGTTTCTGTCTCTTTCTCTCTTGCCTCTCTACTTTCTCTCTTTCCCTCCCTTCCTCCTTTACTCTCTCAAAAATTAGTAAATAAATTTTAAAAAAAGAAGGAGAAAATGGAGTGATTTAGTCAAAGACAAATCTGGCGACTCTAGGAAGCCTGGATTTCAGTTGCTAGTTTCTGAACACAGGATCTAAAGCCA
Organism: Rhynchonycteris naso; assembly: GCA_037038555.1. Classification (NCBI taxonomy): domain Eukaryota; kingdom Metazoa; phylum Chordata; class Mammalia; order Chiroptera; family Emballonuridae; genus Rhynchonycteris; species Rhynchonycteris naso. Next base: position 12,975,991 of record CM073001.1, read on the forward strand.
GGTGATTCCTGAAGGAATTCGGGTGACCGACTGCAAGGAGCAAGCTGCCACACAGGAGGATTAGGGAGGAAGGAAAGAAAAACGGCTGTGTAGAATGCTCTGCAGGTAGATGGCTTAGCTAGACGAGAGTCATCAAAGGGACAGGAAAAACTGTCTGTTTCACTTGCTGTGTCCTAAGATATTTTCTCAAACAATAACAAATTAAATAAGAACATTAACACATCCTCAGTGGTAGGAAATGTGGCCAAGCATTCAGCCCCACAAGACTGATGGATTTATTCATAAATGTAGTTGAGATATATTTGATAATTAATTCAAATTATGTGAAAGCCATGTAATACTAACAAGATGGAATGTTTCATACAATTCATAAAATCTCTGATACTTTATTAAAAGCAGCACACTAAAATTCCAAATAAATATATGGTAGTTATTAGAGTTAGTAATAAAATCTGATTATTTTTATAATATATGTTGATTACAGCAATATCGATTTTGTCTTATGTGTATCAGCTTATTGAAGCTATACATTACTTACACTGGTTACTGTTCAAATTGGCATATTTATAACTTTTCTTGTAGTTATGTAATTGGCTTTATTTTTATTACACCCCATTCTTGTTGTGAACTTTTTCCTGCCAGCTTTATTTTATTATGTATTACCCACCAAGGGGCCCTTAATTAGTTCTTGCAGTTTAGATGGAAAAGAGAAAAGCTATTGGTAAAAGCAAAAAGCACCTTTTTCTTATTTTCCATGTAGCTTCTTATGTATTTCTTTGTCAGACCCGGAGTCAGTGAACATCAGCTGAGTGCCTATGCTGTGCTTTTGTCGCGGGGGCATACACAATAGCCCTTTGAAAATCAGTGTGTTAGAGGGAGCTGCCATAAGCTGCTCAGTAACAAAAACCGTGAGATCGTCTTTGAGGCCAGTGAATGTAGGCCAGCGTTATGAACCAATGAAAGAGAGCTGAGACTGGCAGTATTCACACATGTGACACCTAGGAAGCTTGCTCTCTCTCTTTTTTTAAAAATAAATTTATCTTTATTTTATTCATTTTAGAGAGGAGACATGGAGCGAGAGAGAGAGAGAGAGAAAGAGAGAAAGGGGGGAGGAGCTGGAAGTATCAACTCCCATATGTGCCTTGACCAGACCAGTGCAGGGTTTTGAACTGGCGACCTCAGTGTTCCAAGGTCGACGCTTTATCCACTGCGCCACCACAGGTCAGGCCAGAAGCCTTGCTCTCTCTTTATGGCCCACCTCAACATTCTAAGGCACCGTGAGCTACCGAACATGACTGAATGTGGTTCAAAAATAAACCTACAACTTCCTCCACAGAATTAATGAACATTACCAGTCACACCTGGTTAAAAGAAAGAAACGCCTCCATGTTTGATATGTGTGCTTTCTTCTTGGGGACCTAGTTCCTCCTGGTTTTTAATTTCCCTGTCTTTGCTCTTGTCTTTCAGCAGAGTGTGTGTGTGTGTGTGTGTGTGTGTGTGTGTGTGTGTGTGTGTGTCTGTGTTGTCCTTATTGATGGAAATGTCACAGTCTGATCATATTTTATTCCTTATATTGATTTAAAAATATTTTACATATGCAAATATTGAATCATGTTGTACACCTGAAAACAATAAAATGTTATGTGTTAATTATATCTCAATAAAAAAAAATACAGGCTGACTGTCTCAAATCCAAATAACAAAGCAAAAGAAAAATCCAAAAACAAAAATGAAAAAGCAACAAAAAACCTCTACCAATAAATCTTCCAAGAGCCTTGATTATCTTTATTCCTGCACTCACATACCAAAAAAAAAAGTGGCTGTCATAAACTTTATCTTAACAGACATTGTTTAAAGAAAACAATGTGTATGTGAAAAAAATGCTAAAACACTCAAGAGTTTTGTTTGTTTGTTTTCTGCATCATTAATTACCTTGCCCCGTTTAGAAGCTATCTACTTTTCATTCCCTTCATATTTCTTTTTCTGGACAATTTCCATCCTTCTTCACCCTTATTGGGGTGCTAAGAGTCTGACTGGTTAGTCTACATCAACTACACACTCCTGGCCTAGCTTCCTGATAGATTCAGCCAATGGGAGGCATGGACAGGAGAGGAGGAAGTGATGAAAAGGTAGGTGAGAGCATTTGTTACCCCTGTTCCTGTCCTGCTGGGCCGTGTGTTCTTTGATCAAACACCATCGCTTCTGTCCGAAGCTTCCCTGGCCCATGGAGAATCACCGCAACTCTCAGTCATCAAACTGCATTGGTTTCCGTCCTACGGCTGCCATAACAAAACGCCTCATTTTAGACTACTTAAAATAACAATGTATTATTCGATAATTGTTCTGGAGGATAGCTGTCACAGAAATCAAGATATCACCAGGGTTATGCTACTCCTAAATCCTAAAAGAAGGAATCCTCTCTTGCCTCTTCTAACTTTTGGTAGCCCTAGGGTTTCCATGATTTTCATCGGTTCCAGTCACTGTCATCGTTACATGGTATTCACCCTGTATCTGTCTTGTCATTCTGTCTCCACGTGGTCCTCAGTCCCCTTGGTAGAGGGGTTCACCCTCCTCCAGGATGAACTCATCTTAACTAATCAGATCTGCAAAGACCCTATGTTTGGGTCCCACTCCGAGGAACTGGAGGTGAGGACACAATTCAGTCCATCCCACGATGCCTCTCCCTTGCTCACTTAGACCTAGAAGTGTTGAGAGACACCTCCTGTTGCCCATACAAGTTTCACCATCTTGTTGCTTTCCATCGACTCTGTCTATACCTCTCCACAGCCTCCTTCCATTCAGCTCTCTTATTTCTCTTGAGTGTTCCTTCTGTTTCCTACCAGGACCCTCATCATGTGAAATAGCTGCTCCCTTCTTCCTAAAACGCAGTGCGCTATTTATAAAATATCACCAGGATTGCATGTGTCCAAATTTTAGAGGATTGGGAATAAGAAAAAAAAAGCATTAAAAAACTGAAAGCTATGTACAGATTAAGAGCCAATTAAAGGCTTTAAAATAAAAGCCTCTTTAAAATCCAACAGCAAGACATAGAGCCCTTTGATTTGATCTTTAGAAGTAAAAAGGTACATGTTTGTCTGATAAGCTTGTGACATCATCAAAGTTAGTTGTAGCAAAATATTATTTTTTAGTGAGACACTCAATCTGTCCTTTAGACATCAGCTGTGAGGGAAACTGACAGGAACTGGTAGAAAGGGTATAGTCAAAATTTCAAAGCCATTTGTGAATTATAAATAAAATATAACACAGTATATTGAATTGTCACTCCAAGTCCCTGGCTCAATGATGATAAGGAGATTGTACTCGCTTTAAAGTTTAATACGACTATCATTCACCAAAAGTCATGTCAAGTTGCTTTAGAAAATGACTACTGGAATGGATGGGCTAACACACGTCCACCCTTGCACCCTTTCCTCCGCCCGTTGCCCATATCATTTCGCTCCTCTCGTCTTTATCCCACAGAAACACCAGTTTAACGATTTGAGAAATGAATGTCAAGTATCTCTTTCAAGTGATGAAAATTACCCAGTTGGGAATGACATGTCTGTCGTGCACAAGACCACATTAACTAGTGATGGTTTCAGTTTCCCTGAAACTGTAGGGCCGTGTGTGCATAGGCGCACACCCATGTGTCTGTGTGAATGAGGGTATCTTCCTACAGATTAATCAAGTAGTCCTTCAGGCATAAATCTTCCGGTGTAAGCGGTAAATATTAAAGTCTGTCTGGGGGTAACCTTCAGCACCGGTGCCATACTTTCCTTATGCAGAGACCAAATTAGTTCATTATTGCAGCTTAAGGGTCCACAAATTTTCATTTTACTTTAATGCATTTCTTAGAATAAATAATGTGAATGTATTCTGACTGAAAGTAATTTCTATCAAGAATACCAGAACAACATTAGCAAATGAAATAGACTGTTTATTCATAGAATTTTAAGTCACATTCTGCCTGTCCTTCCCCGCACCCACGAAAATGAATGCTCTGCCCTCGCTCACTTTTAAAGCACAACGAAAAAGCTGCAATATGGCGAAAAGAGAAAAATACTGGAAGGTAAAGAGACCTGGGTCCTAGCATTGGCTCAGCCTCAAATTTTAAAATTCTAAACAATGAGAGATTTGATTCTTTTCTGAGGGTATCCATGTGTGTTTTTTATTCCTTATCTTTGAAATGTGAGCATCCTACTAAATTATCTGGTGCTTCTTGTTCAGTTCTGTCAAACGTGACTCTAGGTCAGAGGTCCCCAAACTACGGCAAGCGGGCCAAATTGCGGCCTCCTGAGGCCATTTATCTGGCCCCTGCCGCACTTCCGGAAGGGGCACCTCTTTCATTGGTGGTCAGTGTATGGAGTACTCTATGTGGTGGCCCTCCAACGGTCTGAGGGACAGTGAACTGGCCCCCTGTGTAAAAAGTTTGGGGACCCCTGCTCTAGGATATCTAGAACTCTCAGCAAAAAAAAAAAAAAAAAAAAAATGTCATGTCTTGTGCCATAGTCCATTATTTATATAATATAAATCTCTGGAAACCTAGGTAGAGATGACACAGCTATTTTCCATCAGCCTCCCCTACCCGGTAAGCCTTTCACAGTGGCTAAATATGTAGTCAACACAAATAAAATAGCGGTTCAAGGAATTCTTCATCATTTCTGTAATTTCAAAGTCCTTCTACCTTCATTTAAGTTATTTTAAAGGAAACTAAAACAGGTACCTAATATCAGAAGTTGTTGAGAAATCTGTTGAGGTAGACAGCTTCTAAAATGACTAGCAGTGATTTCACCTCCTGGTATCCCTGTTCTTACAGAATCACTTCCTTTTGCGCACAAGAAAAATCTAGTGATGCTTTTAATAAATAGAATATGGCAAGAGTGAGAAGATGTCACTTCTAAAATTAACTACCTCCAAGCAAAGGTTGCATAATAGAATAAGTAGAATGATCCTTTAGAGCAAGGTAAGGACAATATCATGAGAAATTAACATTTACTAGCTGCTAGGCAGAGTGATGAGTATTTTAAATAAAATCTCTCATTTAATTAATTCACTTATCTTATGAAAAATGTTGTATCATTCTGTCCTGTATTGAAATGTTAGGAGATGAAGACTTTGAAAAGCTAACTAGACCAAGTTCAAAAAATTATAAAATTTGAATTCAGGTTATCTGATAGTTTTCAAAAACTGCTTTTCAAGATAATGATACTTTGTAAAGCAGTGAAACATCAACCCTAGTAGAAGGAAGAATAATTATTTGAAAAAAAAACTTAATAGTAATAAGGAACTTGTTCAAGTTTATAAACTCCTCTAGTGGTGCTCAAAATGCACATGTTCAAAATACATGCATATCTCAGCTGTAAGGGAACATTTGGATTCCTTCCAACTTGGATATAATGGTAAGAGGGTTTAACACTATTCTCAACGTACAGGGGGTCCTCGGATTTTGACATAGTTCTGTTCCTACAACAATGATATAACCAGAATTTGGGTGTAAGTCGAAACACACCCTAGCCTAAGTCACTTACCTATCCTAACACAGTTGTAAAATCATAATCTAGAACATAAAAACACAACGAAGCCACAGAAAAAGGAAAAGGGCATACATTAACTGTACTGTGGTAACAGAAAAGATGACCAAAGTGAGTGTAAAAAAATTTCCTTGCCTTTATTTCTGTGGTTGGCTTGCACACTGGAAGGGGTCAACTCCCTCACTCATATGGCACGTTCTGTGTGTTGTCCTGCCACATGCAAGCGAACTAGTTCGCCCAGGTATCCCGTAAGTACGACGCTAACGGTGTAAGCCGAAACACTCACCTCTCAATTTCCTTAAGTGTTTGTGGGAGTGAGCATCATGAACGTGAAATGTTGTAGTTGAGACTGCCGTAGCCCAAGGACTCCCTGTACAGAAAGCATATACATCATTGTATGTGTTTGGTTTTGATAACATCTTCCCAATGTGACAGTATCTTTCTGTCTAACTCATAATGCCATTGTGAAGATGAATAACACTGAGCTTCATATATAGAAAGTCTAAATCTTGCTATGACACACAGAGCTCTCACAGTCTTACCTCAATTTTTCATTGTAGCATCACTAGCCAATAACCTGCTTCTTAAATCCAATATTTTGTGTCCCATAGAACTTCTTAAAGCATACTCCTCTTCCATCTCATAAACCACTATGCCGTTGCTGAAATGAGCCAATTTAACTAGGATTTCAAGTCAGCCTATTAATATCATAACTTGCTGCTTTTCTAGTTGATTTGATTGGCAACAGGTTCTTCAACAAAAGGGTATTTAGTATTGATAAATGCCAATTTCGTGCCAGGTTCATTTTTATGTGTTTCCATGCATACTTGCTCATTAAATGTCTCTAATACTAAAACAATATATTCTTTCCTCCACTAAAAAGACAAAACCTCTTGATGTTTAGAATGGAAAGGAGCTTTTCCATGGTTAACAAGTAGTTAAGAGTAGATTCATAAATTGGACCCAGGTCAGTTAGATTCCAAAGTCCATTTACATTGGATTAAACCAGATTGCCTTGGATATATTTAAAGCCAAGCAAATTTTCAGAACTAGTTTTAAATTAGTTTGAAACTCATCTTAAAGCTTGCATACACTCAACGATTGCCAAAGCATTTCCATATTTATGTAAGAAGGGTATAATAATGCATATAAATGATCTTGTACTCAATAGCGATAGTTCCTCTCCCATATTTTCTCTAGCATCTGTGATACGGTTGATGATGGTTGTTTGGAAGGTTGGATGACAGATGGGGGCCAACACGTCTAGCTGCAGATTAAGAATGTAAAGTTGGAGATGAAAATCAAGTGTCTCAAAAGGGGGCTTGGAAATCTTTAAGTCTGAGTGATGCTCTGATTCTTGTGAAGATTCAATTAAAATAAAATAAAATAAAATAAAATAAAATAAAATAAAGGCCTTTCCATTTGAATCTGCACGTTGTTGAGATGGAAATGCAACCACAGTACTTCATGCTGCTTTTCATGAAATGATGAGTGGAAATGAAGAGTGGAAGATGCCTTTCATGATACTAATGTGATGAGGTCTTGGCCATCAATGAGCCTCCAAGAGCCATCTGTTCCCAGAGTCAGTGAGCAGGAAGGATGTCGGAGCAATCCCACCCAAACTGTCTGTGTGTGGCGGGGAAAGGCAAATCCAGCTGCTGTTGATTTTCTTTCAACATCTTGATCTTCCCTCAAACACTACAAATTTGATGAAACTCCAAATACAGTTTGTCAAACACTTTTCTTCTCTAATTGGGAAAACGATTTGAATGTGAAGAGAAATTTCAGAAGATGGCTCTGAATCATTCATATTTAGATAAAGCCGCCAACGCTGTGGATCTCCTCAGTACCGAGATCCGCAGGAGCCCCCAAAAGCAACAAACAAGTGAGGATATACACAAACTCTCACGCACTAACACACAAGCATACCTTTCTTCTTAGTCTGTCCAGAATTGTACGGAAGTTTGAACAAGCAAAGTGCGTTTTGTTCCTTTTAATAAATAACGTCCATTTCCAAAACTACTGAATCAATACCACCATGATTGCTAATAATTGTCCTTAATATGTATTCAGCATTTTTAAACCCTTTAGTTGTTTTCTCACATTTATTTCTGTGAGTAATAGAAACAAAACATTGGAGTCAAAAGCTATCTAGAAATCATAGAAACAACCCTTTAATTTAAAAATAAATCAATGAACTCGATTGAGTAATAATTTGCATATAAAAATGCATCCAATTAAGAGTTCCATGAGCTTTGATGAATGTCTACATAATATAACCGTGCTAAATGATATTTCCATCACTACATAAATTTTCTTTGTCCCCCTTCAATCCCACCTACCTTTGGCCCAAGAAACCACTGAATTTATTTTTACTTTGAATTAGTTTGGCTTCTTCTAAAGTTTAATGTAATTAGTAACTTGCAACATATTTCCTTTTGTATTTGACTTATTTTATTTGACATATATATAAGATTCACTCACGGTGTTGAGTGAAGTCAAAACTCGTGGCCTTTTTTATTGTTGAATGCCGCTTCATTGTGGACAGCCCACAGTTTGTTTATTCATTTACCTGTTGATGTTCTGGGGTTTTTGTTTTTTCTCTCTCTCTAGTTTTTGGCTATTGTGAATAAAATTGATAGGAACATTTCAGTACAGAACTTTATGTGAATACAGGATTTTATTTCTCTTGGCAACTACCTCTGTGTAAAAAAAAAAGGGCTAATATCTGGGTTATCCAAAGCTCGGTTCATCATCCTCACAAACTTAGTAAAAAGGTCTATATCCACCGTCATCACCAGGAGATCTAAAATATGACGGAGGGTGCTTCCTATGTCTGTGACTTAGAGTGAGTCATCAGTGTCCATGAGCCTCTGGACATGCCTAGCTCTAAAGTACCCGTCACATCTTTCTGCTGTGACAGGTACTGCGCAGGGACTACGTTCTATGATGAAGAACCAAACAGACACGGTCACTATAGAGAACTAAATTTAAAATCAAGCTCTGTGTGTGTGTGTGCGCGTGCGCGTGCATGTATATGTTTGGTTTCAACACATGGTGAATTCAGTGAAGAATTCATACAGAATTCTATAATTCTACTTTCGTTGGGATGATCAGAGAAGTCTCTAGAGGGTGCTAATGAATCTCAAGGTGGAAGAATGACAACGAGACAGCAGTGGGCAGAGCTGCACTGAGAGCAACTGAAAGGGAGAACAGCGCTCGTCCAAGTTCTGAAAGATTAGGGACTGGAGTGTCTGTCGTATTTGAAGGAGGTGTGGGTTGAGATGCGGCCGAGAATCAGGGGAAGCTTTCTCTTTTTCTCCCATTTTGATCTTTTGGCTATCTTCCTTTCTTTCTTTTCTAATTTGATTTCTTTGTTTATTGTTTTTAGTGCTTGATTTAGAAATGACAAAATGTGCCTCTAAGTTATCACAGTAAAATGTGAACGAAACCATCCTATGTCATGCATTAAATAAGAAATTTAGGATTGCATTCTTATATATACTTTCAACGTCTGTAGCCACCACCAGACGCCACTCCCTGCTCATACGTGAACTTTCAGGACTGCTCCCTGCGACCCATTAGAAGTGGCAAATATTTCTTCCTACAGACTATGTACCTATCCTAGAAGTGTTCTTGGCTTACCTTTTCCTGCCCCCTTAACTGTAGCCAATGCAAATTCTTTCAAAACAAATTGTATCTGCCTAACCTCTGGTGGTGCAGTGGAGAGAGTGTTGACCTGGGACACTGGGGTTGACGGTTCGAAACCCTGGGCTCGCCCGATCAAGGCACATGTGACAAGCAATCAATGATCAACTAAAATGAAGAAACTATGTGTTAAAACTTTTCAAAATCTTTTTTTAAAATTACATCTTTCTTTCCCAAAACATAATAAAAAGTTCATCAACACCAGCACAAAAGATGTGTTTGTCTTTACCTGCTGGTTGTTCAGATGGCATGCCGCAGGACACAGGACCAGGTCCTTTGCTGGCTAGCATTGGGCTCAATAAACCATTTATTTATTCCATATACCTCTCAGCCATGAAAGTTTTTGTTTAACATTTGAAAGAAATATGCACATATGATTCAGGGACATGGAATATTAACTAGAGATAACTACCTAACTAGAGGAATAGTTAAGCTGTGTATAGGGAATTAGAGAAGTGGAGAGTGGATGATGTTGACTCTGCTGAGGATTGTTGAAGAGAAGTTTACTTGATTAGAGTTTTGAAAAAGCAGATCTGTTGTATACAGCATCAGATATCTAAACAAGAAAACAATAATCCCCAGTGACATTCATTGAATTAGCTTGGCATTTCAAGAACATTGGTTGCATACAGACAAACCCACTGACAAAGTATAGCATTTGGAGGGAAAAAACCAACACCCTCAGAAGTTACAAATTCAAATGGAAATGGAAGTTTGGAACAAACTTTAAATTTAACTTTACTCAATGCGAATATATCTCAAATGCTATCCTCAAAGGTAAGTTTTATTTTAATAAGTATATGCTCTGAAACTGATGGCTTTATACTTCTTGTACTAACATTCGGTGGTAGATATATTTCTGAAAAGTGGAATTACTTTATTGGTATATTATAATTTAAAGAAGAGAGTAGTCTCATAGTTCGTGCGCTTCAAAGTGTGGGCTGCAGAATGGTGCGACCAACCTGACTTAGGTACATGTTAAAAGTGTCACAACTCAGATCCTACCCTAGGCCCGATGAATCAGACTGTGTCTTAAACAAGATTCTCACATAATCCCACGCACATGCAAGTTTGAGAACACTTTTGTTGTTGATTAAAATAGAAATATAATTAGTTTATTCAACTCAGGGTTTTTGTTCCTGTCTTTGATGGAATGAATCTGACCCTTCCCTCAGGATGGCAATTCAGAAATTAATGCCTAAACATTTGCAGGAATGTGGGAATTTACTGTCAGTATTCATATCAACTGGGAATAAATTTCATTTTTATTTATTACCTGGTATCTGAATTTAGGTTTCCAGGTGAAGGTGTCTACATCCCATCACTCTCTTCTATAATGAGAATGAGTATTTCTGAATCCGTATCTTGTCCTATCTTTTCTTCATTAATTACTTTTCTCCTTCCTATGTGGCTAAGCTTTATTCTTGCTTTGTGTCCTGTGCTGTGTTTAGCTTCTATGATCTCATAAACACAGAGATACACCACATAGGAATAAATCCACCAAAGAGCTCGCAATTTCATAAAATGATTGAACTCATTGTTTTGTATATAAACAGAAAATTTTATGAAACATGAGAATTCTCTTTTGCTTTACAGCCAATTTCCAGAAAAAAAAAAAATGTCTGCTCTTTCTTGGGTGTTAACAAGATGTATCTACAAATCATGTGAAAATGGACAGTAGCTTAATACAAGTGCTCCTCAGTGTGTGTTGGTTGATTTCTGGCCAATCAGCATGGATTTTAACAAAATGCAAAATGTATTTGCTGGTCCCATGGAACACCTTCTTTCTGAGCATCGTTTTCCAGAAAGACTCCATTCTTCATGGGAGGACCCCAGCGGTAGCTTTGATTGAGGCATTCACCCTATAGCTAGAGCATGCTTTTTCTGAAATGGAGCTAGACCAGGCATTTCAGAGGCCCATATTGTTATACAAAAGCTTCTATTCCCCATGATAAAGGCAGAAAACCAGTCAAGTGCCCAGACACACAGGCTGCCAGAATGGAAGAGAAATGAATTGCTCAAGACTCTCATCATTTTTTGGTTAATGATTCCTCTGAAAAAAAAAATCCAGTAAAAAAACAAACAAATTAATAAACCAAAACACATAAAATAACCTAATCATTAGATCAGTGGTTCTTAATCTGGGTTCTATCGAACCCTAGAGGTTCAATGAGTTGGTCTCAGGGGTTCGGAGAAGCCTCTGCCACGGAGGCCAGAATAAAGTAATACCGTAATTTGTTGTGAGTTCATCCACTTTGTTGGTTTTGTTCTTTGAGCAAGGTGATGTTCATGCACGACTCATTTTGTGCACCAGTAAAAGTACATATACCTATGTCTTGAATTTGAAAAATAAAATCATAAATCATATTTTATTTATCACTAAAGAAGGGTTCGGTGAATGCGCATATGAAACTGGTGGGTTCAGTACCTCAAAAAAGGTTAAGAATCAGTGCATTAGATGTTATAAATAAATGGTCAAATATAAGGTACTATTTACATTTCTTTTACTTGCACCATGATTGCAATGAAAGATACTCTAGGCATTTCCTTAGAGAGATGGCACTTGAACATTGTACAGTATAAGGAATGCAATCCAAATCATAACTGCTGGTTAGCCCAGTAAAACTAGGGCTGTTTTAGAAAACAAAAACTTTCTGAACTCCAAACATATTTTCTTTACACATTAACGTCACAGAACTCTCCTTCCTATATCATTTTTGCTCACCAAGCAACTGTGATTCTTGTGATTCCCACATATTTTTACTCTGAGGGGAGATTTACGTGATTGGAAAATACACTACATACTAAAAGAGTGTTTTATGCTTTGCTATAAGGGATAGGGTGGGCACTCAATAATTATGATTTGAGCATGACCAGTGATGGTGTAGTGGATAGAGCATGAACCTGGAATGATGAGGTCCCGGGTTCGAAACTCTGAGGTTACTGGCTATAGAGCACAGGGTCCCAGCTTGAGCATAGGATCATCGACATGATCCCAAGGTTGCTGGCTTGCCCCCAAAGGTTACTGGCTTGAGCCCAAAGGCCATAGGCTTGAAGTCCAAGGTCACTGGTGTGATCCAGGTGTTATTGGCTCGGCTTGAGCTCCCCAGTCAAGGCACATATGACAAGGAGTGAATGAAAAACTAATGTACCACAACTATGAGATGATGCCTTTCTCTCTCCTCTCTCTCTTGCTTCCTGTATCTCTCTCTTAAAATCAATAAAAAATAATAATAATGATTTGAAAAAGTGAATGAATATATTACAATAATTTGTATAGGTTGGGCAGAGTTGACATAAGAGGAGTCATTTCAAAGAGAGCTAGGGCAGCCATTACAGAGGAATTGCCAAGTGCTTACTCCCCAGACCTCATGAATGTTTGAACTGGGAAAAGTAACATTTATACTGGGCCAGACCAACATTGTATTTCAAACAACTGTTTGCAAAGCTAACAGAAAAACACACATCCTGCCTATGGGCCTGAAAAAGAAAGATATTCTTTAGAATTAGCACACCGTCTATAAATAAAGAATAACTTTCAGCTTATTTGTACCTTTACAACTTTCTTTCTTCTGTTTATGTAATTATTTCCCTTGCCTTCCTCAAAGAATTCCCTTCCTTTCATGCCCTAGTTGGAACACTATTTGGATTTCAGTCTGAATCAGAGCTTCTTGATTAGCTATTCTTTGAATCTCAAATGAACAAACAAACAAACAAAAAACAAAGAGGGGCTTGTTGCCTCTCACTTTGGCTTTTTATTTTTGGGTTAACAAGGTTGATACCTAGTGACATTTGTTTGGGTAAAATGACCTTCTCAGATACACTCAACTCTAGAACAACGAGAAGACTCAATTTCTAGCCACATGAATAAAGCTCAGTCATTTGACCTCCAACTAAGGTTATCTACTATGAACTCTTGACCTAACTCCATATTCAAACATTATAAAATAATCTACAAAAGCCAGATTTCAGGCTTTCTGGCATATTAGAAAACATATCTTCTTTAACCAAGAGGATTTGAATAATTGAACATACATAAATTTTATTTCACTGTTAAAGAAACAAAATCATTATCAGTTGATATTCTCATGAGGCAGGTTGGTAAGAATCTGGGAAATCCCTTGGCAAGTGGAATGAGAAAACAAACACATACTTACAGCTGAGCAATCTATAGCCAGATAATAAAACACAAGGTCTTATCCTCCCTAACCAAGGGACACTTAGAAGTGAACACTTACACATTCCAGTCCTAGTCCTTCCTTGCTAACATTCTTTGAAGGTGAAACTGATGAGAGTATGACCTTGATACAGCTATAAGATCATTTTGATGCATCAGCATATCAAAGGGCACACCAGCAAAGCTGATGAATAGTCTATTGAGACCCTCCTCTGAGACCCCCTCTAAAGTGTCTGCCTTGAGAAAAAAGATAAAAACCCTTAAGACAAAGAACCCGGGGTGGGTGCTCCCTTGAGCATGCCTGCATGCTTTCTCCCTTCTTCCCTCAAACATAAATCTTGGCTTTCTCCCTCCAACCTCTGAAGCTTCTCCAGGAGACTGGCAACCAGGGGAGCAGCAGGCAGGGCAGCTCGTCCCGGACTAACCCCTGAACATGTCTCCAAGGGTCTTCTTTTTGTCTCTGCCACTTGTTTCCTGAGTCCACGCCGTCCAGCTGGGTCACATTTTCTGCCTCTGTTACTCTTTCTAAAGGGCCACAGCAGCCTGGCTTACCTCAACTCTTCTTCTTGTTTCCAAAGGGCCAAGGCAGCTCCATCTAGGCTCCCTCATGTGGCTGTGACCTTGCCTCTCCTATCTTAAGTCCTTCCTTTGTCTCACTGTCCCCAGCTTTAATAAACATACAGCCCAAATCACCTGGACTCATGTCGTAAAATCTTTCCTGCACAAACTCAAACACCCACACGTTCCAGACCATACAGAGCTGACCTGCCTCGGTCCCAGTCCTTTTTCAGTGACACTCAGATGCCACTAACCAGTATTTTTATTGCTTCTACATACAAGGTATATCTTATCTCTTATAATTTAAATTAGCTTAGATGACTTTTTTGTCTTATCTCCCTAATCAGCAGCACAGTATTGACAGGAGTTTATTACTTCTCAAATCATGGTTCTAAACTTCTGAGAGCATTATATTTGGCTTCCTGATTGTTCCCATGGTGATTCTCTGAATAGAAGAATAACATCCTCGATCAGAGGAGCCTGACGTTTATGTTGGAGGTTAGGTTCAGAGTGTTTGTTGTACACTACACTTGAAGCCATTTCATTTTAGGGTCGCAGCTTGACTTTCAGCCACAATACTTGAAAATAAAAAAGACTTTTCTTGGTTATAGTTGATCACTTCTATCTGAATAATTTGCCTTTTCCCATCCTATTTAAGAAGTCTGACATCATCCTTTTTGGATAGTCATACAGTGTTCACTATTTCTAGTCCAACTTGCTTTACTGAAGGGCCCAGATATGTCCAGGGACAGATCTTACCTTCCCTGTGTCACTGAACAGAACAGTAAGATACAGAGGAGAGTGTCTGGGCTGGGAGTCAGGGGTCTTCACATCCCCAAACTGCCAGGAACCTAGATGCCCACCGCTCCAAAAGCTTCTGATGTGACCACTAGTCTCGGCATCATTTCCGTCAATAAGTCATTTGAATTTTAGATTTCTTAAAGATTACATTTGGTAATTAAAAATGATATCAAGAAGTGAAACAAAAAAAAAGGATGGAGAAAGGGAAGAAGAGAGAGAGGAAGAGAGAGAAAGAGTAAAGGAAGAAAAGAAGGAAGGAAGGAAGGAAGGGAGGGAGGGAGGGAGGGATGGAGGGATGAAGGAAGGAAGGAAGGAAGGAAGGAAGGAAGGAAGGAAGGAAGGAAGGAAGGAAGGAAGGAAGGAAGGGAGGAAGGGAAATAACTATTCTTATCTCCTGTCACCCACAAGTAACCATTTTAACTCCAGGCCTTCCTGACACCTCATAGAAATGGGGAATTCAGCTTCTAAACATGATATTCTATGTTTGGGGCTCTGAGTATTTCTTGAAAGGCCTACCTTTGGTTTATTGTCATTTTCATCATATCTAAATATGATCTCTTCTGATATTTAAATGAGACATCATAGATTATCTGCCATGCCACAATCTGGGAGCTTTATGGATATGTGTTTTACGTTTAGGTCTGTGATCCTTAATGTGAGTTATTTTTGGGGAAGAGTGAAAGGTCTGTGTCTACATTAACTTCTTTCTCATGTGGTGAAAATATAGTTCTACTGAGGGTTCAGAATGGTGTTTTGGAGACTGATCCTGAAAAATGTGTGTCATTTGAATCCGAACCAGGCAGCGTAGCAGGCGGAGGCTGACCTCACATGGAAAAGTACTTACGTGCAGACAAACAGGGCTACCTGCAAGCATCCAAAGGCTTATCCAGCAAATGAATGCCCTTCTACGTATCTGCAAGCTCAGTGTTTCTAATAACACTTAAGCCCAACAGCAGAAATTGTTGATGGGTTTGTCGACTGTATATATCAACCACTGAAGGACGCAGGCTCAAGCGCCTTCCACAAAGTCCTTTTCCTCTTCCAGTTCAGCGGAATTTCATAACAACGCCAGCAGTAGTAATGACATCAGTAAGCATTTGCTAAATGGGCAAGCACCACAGTAAAACCCGGTGGGTAGAGTACTACTTTTAACCTTTAATCACCAATGCATGGTAGTAAAAAATAATTTGAAAAAAGAAAAAGAGGGTTACAGGTGTTTGTGCCTTTTTAAATGCCACTGAGCTAGTAAATGGGAACCTAGGGTTACAAAAGAAAGAACATCTGAACTCCAAATTCATGTTCAAAGCATCCTCTTGGATATCTCTGCCCATTCTGCTCTGTTGGGCATTGCCCTCAAGGTCTTGTCCTGATGTACTGAACATCTAACAGTCACCGCTACCCCCTGTCGGTGTCTGCTTCTTGCCAAAATGTTCCATAACCATCTCGTAAGGAAAGTTTTATATTAATTCCTTTTTTTTTTATTTGCTTAAATTCAGAGTATATAACACTTTAAGTAATAATGAACTATGTGCTCAATGGGACTTTTATGTTGTTGTTGTTAATTTTAATATTGTATGAACCCTAAGAGGACTATATAGTAGCTCATCCTTTATTAACGGCATCAATTCAAGGGGAAATTATATTGTCACAGTTCACACTGCTGAGAGCCATTTATATTCACGTCAGTCCTCTGGTTTCCTCTACATCCCATTTCTACACACTCCTCTGATCTTCTCTTGCTCGAAATACATTTCAAATAAAGCACGCATATCTTTAAAATTATAATCGTGTGAACTGTATAGAACATTTTAATACCATACGTTGTTGAGAACCAGAGTTGGATGGAAAGACAGGGTGTTCAGGGTCCTTACACCTTAAACATGCCATCAGAAAGTGAAAGAAGTCGGGCAACATTATACAGCTATTGCCTGGTGTCATGGAAATATGACTAAAATGGTACACAGAGTTCCCTATCTCCGTGAAGCTTACATCTAAGTGCTAAATAACCATTGCAATAATAATTATAATCAATGCAGAGGCTGTTTGTTTCGTGCCAGGAAATGTGCTGAATGCTTTAGCTCCATGTCAAGGTGTGGGTACGTGCAGTATTTATCTCGATTTTACGATGTGCATCGTGAGAAAGAGAGTCACTTGGCCAAATGTAAAAATAGATGCAAACTCAGGTTTGTGACCTGAATCTGGTCCTATTCTGCTTGGGATTCTGACCTGGACTTCAAAGGTTTCCTCAACCTCCAGCCATATGACCTCCAACAAGTTACTTGATTTCTCTGAATATCACCTCTGATTATCAGATGCTGTCAGGTTCTTTATTTGTGAATTAGAATTAAAAACATCTAACTTTCATGCAGTGCGTGAAGTTGTGAGAATTAAATGAGATAAGAAAAAACTATGTTCCTTGCTCCAAATCTAGCCAGCAATTCATAAATGCCTATTCTTTTCTTGAACTTCACTCACAAGCTACGTTTCCCAAACTTTCTCTGCAATAAGGCAAAAAGTAAGTTACTAAATTTGCACACTAATGCAAAGAGAGAAGCAGCTTTCGCATCCATTTTACATTTAAGCAAACCAAACCTCCAAGAGGTTAAGAAACTTGGTCCAAGTGACACGCTGGTAACCATGCAGCAAGTTAAGATTCAAAGTTCCTTTTTCTATTGGAAAAGTGGCAAAAATATAATTTTGCATTATCTGAAATAGGACACTCAGCTACATACCTCTGTGGGGCTTACCCATGATTCTGGGCTAGCCTTCCTTCACTGAAAAGACTCATCTAGTAAGGAGGAAGTTTCCCCTTATCTTGATACAATAATAGAGAGGACCCGGCCACAGCTAAAAGAAGTAAAAGCCATGTGTGTCTCCGGAGTTTCGACGACGAGTATCCCAAGTGGCTACGGACAAGCCAAGCTTATGTAACTTGGCTGTTGCGAAAAGACCTGTTGACGGCAAACACACCAAAGGCACAAAGCAAGAATTTCCCTTCAGCCACAAACACCCTTCCTAGCACTCTTTCTACAGGGAGATGATGAGTGCTCTCTTGGAGGGCTGACAACTCCTCGTAATAAGCCTCTAATAAGTAGTGTCCCTCTGAGGTGATATCTAGAATTAAGTCCTTCCCTGGAGAAAAACAGATGGAGTTGGTATTCCTGAAGAACTTTATCATTTAAATCTGCTTTTCTCCTCAGGAAAGATTTCCGGAAGATACGTTTCTGATGTAGATTTTAAAACAGGTGTCCAAGTTAACTGGGTACAAAAATAATAATTTGTATAAACCATCTGTGTTCCTCGGTGGTTCTCAGGCATAATGCTAAGTGTTGTTGTTATGAAAGCGAGCTCACACACGATGCGCTGTGGTCCGCGTTCAGCCATGTTTTGAGAAATACGACACTCGAGACTTAGAAGAAAGCGCACTGGTAATTATTCATTCGTTACAAAATTTTTTTGGAGTGTGTTTGAAACGTAATATTGATCCCCAGGGTAACACTTCAACTCACACTACTGACTTGAAATTTGGTTTGCCGCAAGGGATCTGAGAGTGACTTTCAGAAAATTAAAAGTTTACGCTTGGGACTGAAGGCAAGAACCGAGAAAGGAAATACGTAAGCCTGGAGGTCTAGGGTGTTTAGCAGGTGTTAATAAAGTATTAAGTTCTGTAGAACTTTTTTCCTCATTAAATTCGCACACTAATGCAAAGAGAGAAGCAGCTTTAGCATCCATTTTACATTTGAGCAAACCAAACCTCCAAGAGGTTAAGAAACTTGGTCCAAGTGACATGCTGGTAACCATGCAGCAAGTTAAGATTCAAAGTTCCTTTTTCTATTGAAAAAGTAGCAAAAATATAATTTCGCATACAGAGCAAGTACTGTTTACATATTCCCTGGCCTTGGCTTACTATATTGTATCTCAAACTCTTTAAATATTAATTCACTTAGAAAGCCAAGCAAAGTGTCTTTTACCAAGTAGGCAATCAATAACCATGAGTTAGAGTAATGTTTCTGAATGTGGTTGAATAGAATTTGACTTCATCATTCATTCTTTACCTTAGAGATGCCAGTGCTTATTTTAATGGTTCATATGCTTTGGGACAAAAGACTTACTTTGTTTAGGGTGGAAGGAGAGAGGGAACCTGAAAAGGAGAAAGGCAGCAAAGGAAGGAGAACAAGGATGGAAATCAGGAAATGGTAGCCTACTATTGTCTAAACCTAGGTCTACAATTAGATCATTTACAGCCAGATTCTAAATAGTCCTATTGGCTATTTCACGGAAAGGACCAGATAGTAAGTGGAAAGGTCTTGTGATAAAATTTAATGTATATTTGAGTACTGTGTACTAAGAGAATAACAGTGCAAAAGGGGAAAATATAATAATAGTCTCAGTTCACAGGTAATAAAACGTACGTGTGTGTGTGTATGTGTGTGTGTGTGTGTTACATTGCAATGTTCTTTTTAAAATCTAGCATCAGCTTGTATTTTATGGGTTAAATGGTGGCATCTGAAAATGCTTTTTATTGTTATCTTTCCTCCCTTTCTTTCTTCCTCTTCCCTCTGCCCCCACTTTTCCTTTATTAAGATTCATTTCGGAAAAATCCCAAGTTAGTGTCCATTTACGTATTTAACTTTCAAATTTCTATTTGTCCAAGAAATACAGAAATTCTCGGGCCCAGTGCTCCACATGCTGATTTAATTGAATAAGGTATCCAACCACTGTCCAATCTTATAACCAACTGGCAGGGTGAATGTATACATGCCCGTGAACTACTCCAATTTAAAGACACAAAGTACTCTGGGTGAGAATTCTGAGAGACTGGGGATTCAAATATAGCATAATTTTTAAAGCTACATGATCAATTTAGCCAAATTTTTCAGGGCAAAAGGAAACTATGATGTCAAATGTATATGCTGATCTTAAAACAAATAATCATATAGACATTAACATGTAAAGTCTTCAGACTTTTAGGTTTGAGAAAATGTTAACATCAAAACCATGGAGTTGTCATTAGACAGCTATTATTTTTCATCATAATTTTTCAAGGCTTTTTACAAACTATTATTCTTTTTTTTCCATAGTGCTAGATGTGGGCTAAGAGCATTAAAAAAGTTGTCACATTTAATTCTCACACACACACACACAAAAAAAGTATCAATAATATTACATAACATTCTAGTACTGGGAGATCTGCAAAGTGGAAGATTTATAGAAAAAAGGGGATAAATGTCAAGAGCCATAATGTCTTCTATTCTGTTATAACAATTCAACCAACACCATGACCAGTAAATAGTAGGGTCTCTCTCAGTGCTTCTGAAGGGCCCATGATTGGGAAGGGCTCTCAGGTGTAATTTCACAGTAAAATCTCTTTTTATCTCTAATAGGTTGATAAAGAGATTCATTGTGCACTAGATCTAACTCTTGACTGGAACTAAACTCCAATACAACTTAAGACATGTTTACGTCTGCAGGGGAGCTTGAGAGACAGGTTGTTGTCAACTAGAGTGTCACCCATGTCTATCTGTCGTGCAGCTGGGGTAGCCAGGGCGGAGAAAGATATAATTTATAATGCAAAACACAGCAACAACAATCAGCGGCAGGCCAGATCTCACCAGCCCGCTCTGTGTGACAAGAGCACATGTGGAGGAATGAAGTGTTCGTAATTATGAATAGTGGCTATATTACCATAACTACATTATTCATGGCTTCGAATGGAACTGCCATTTTGAAATTCTACGCCACTGTTGTTATTTTTTTAATATTCCATTTTTAACAGTAATAATCTCTCTTGCTCATTGTTTAACCACTCAACAAAGCTTCAACATACCAGGGAGAGGGGTGGTTCTTCTTTTTAAATCTCTAAATATGATAACATGAGTTTGATCATAAACAACAAGTATAATGAGAAGAGCCTTTGGAAAGAGGGTCTAGGTGGAGTGGGAGGGATGATCAGGCAATTAGACTCTCCAGTCCATGGAGAAGGGAGGAAACAGGCTACTGATTGCTGTACTCAAGTGCTCTCCCACCCCGGGAGCCAGGGCAAGCATGGGTCAGCAGAAACCCTGTCTGCCACGAGATTTCATCTCACTGTCTGGGTCACAGTTGCAACTTCTTGCCTTTAAAATAACTTAGGAAAAGTAGCCCCCCAAAGTCTTGAACACACACATACATACACACCACTTATTAAAAAGAAAACAAAAAGAGAGAAAGGATTAATTCTCATTTCTCTTGGAGTTATATCTGTAGCTAGTAAGCAGCAGGAATTATTTTATTTTATACTAAACACAGCAATGACAACAAACATATGAGGAAGGCATTATTATGCCCCCTCAAATAAACTGGAGTATCTACAAAGTTTACAGTGTTAGTCAAGTTCAGGTTATAAAACAAAGAAAGAAACAAACAAACAAACAAAGCAGTGGAGTGTTGTTGATGTTCGATCCCAGGGTAGAAAGACAGGAGCTCTCCACTTCAGGCTTGTTCTTTAAAAAGGCGTATCAAAAGAGAAGGATTGTAATACTAAATTCTTGGGTAGCAGCATGTCTATCCTTTACCAGTTTTGCAAACATAAGTAGTTACTTTACCTGTGTAAATCTCATTTACAAGACAGGTGATATAACTAACATCAACGCTGTAAGAGTGTTGATCGGCTTAAATAAGATGATGTCAATAAAAAAGCTTTCTACAGGGTCCCAGCATAGAAGAAATAATCAGTAAGTCCTTATTTATGATTACATAGATAATTATCTATCTATCTATTTATCAAAATTGTTAAAAGATAAATCAATAAACTGAGGATTAAGAATTTTGAGGTCCCTGACCAGTGATGGCACAGTGGTTAGAGTGTAGACTGGGACACTGAGGTCCCGGCTTTAAAATCCCGAGGTCACTGGCTTGAACACAGCTTCATCTGGCTTGAGTGTGGGGTGACTGGCCTGGGCATGGGATCATAGACATGATCTCATGGTCACTGACTTGAGCCCAAAGATCACTTGATTGAAGCACAAGGTCACTGGCTTGAGCAAGGGGTCACTGGCTCAGCTGTAGTACCTTGGTCAAGGCACATATGAGAAAGTAATCAATGAACTATTAAGGCACCACAACTATGAGTTGATACTTCTCATCTCTCTCCCTTCCTGTTTGTCTGTATCTCTCTCTCTCTTGCTTGCTAAAAAAATTCTGTTTTGAGTTTACTCAACCAAATATTAATTTGGTTTTCTTTAGAACCTGTGCTTTTTAAAATTCATTATCTTGCTTATTCATTCAACCCATATTTAAATGCCTGCTTTGTGTAAGATACTCATGAATAGCCAGTTGTACACATTTTTTTCTCTTATTGTAACCAACTACATAAACCCATTCAAATCCCCCACCCTCTGTCATTAATTTGAACTGGGCAGCAACAAATCAAAGTGGTTAGTGACACTCCCCTGGCAGGAGCTAAGAGAAAGGCTTTATAAAGGAGACAGAAGCAAAACAAGGGAACATTTTAATTGGCTGGAGATTCATGGTTGCCTATTTTGGAAACGCTTAGTGGAATGTTTGTGGTTGGTCGTTCTTAAGTTTTGATTTTTTTAGCCTTGAAACATGTGGGGCAGATAAAATATATTATGCTCACTTTGTTAAAGATGGTGCTGCCCATGTGCAAGTTTTAAGAGTAAGCTTTTCCCCACACCTTTGACTGATTGAATGATGTGGGGTGGTGCACTCTCATGAGGAATCCTCCCAGTATGTCTCAGATAAGTGACTTTGTATCAGAGACTTCCTTGTTTGTAGATTGGATTAAGGGTTTTGAATCTATGCTATAAAGTGGGGCAGACCAGGAGCTTGCTCTCTCTGGGTTCCTGAGGTTAGTATCAGAGAGAAGAGCAGATTAAGGTCACATGCAGGAGAGGAGAAGCAGCCAAGATGGTGGAGTGCTGAGGAAGAAGCCGGTTTGTGCAGAGTTTGTGTAGAGAGAAGGAGATGGGAAACAGAGGTGAATAAGTCTGGTGAGCTAGATAGCTTTGATGCTAGGAAACTCGGATAAGTCAGTAGCTTTGTGAGCACTGAATGAATGGGTTTTAGAGCCCAGTGTGTGTTTTTACTTGCCCGCCGGGTGCAAGCTAGAATTAAAGCTGATGGCTCACCAGTTCTTGGCTCCATTGTTTCATTAACAACTGTCCGAAACTAATGAGAACCTGCACTGGCCAGGCAGCTGTGATGGTGGCCCTGACCACTGGCTTTACAAAACACTTACAAAAATTTACTCTGGCTTAATTTCTGGTTTGCTCATACAGGCTGCCAAGGCATTAGAACCACTTCAATCTAATTGTTAAGTTACTTTAACTAGAACATTGGAAAGAGAGAGTTGTAGATCCAGCTATAGGTATAAAGACACATATAAACATATGCATAAGCATTCACACACTTGATTTTACCCTTGAAATATTTGTTAATTCTTTTTCTGTGTGGATATTGAACACACAGAGAGTTAGAACCAAAGGCTTGATGATGAACAAAAAGATAGATAGGTATATATAGATCATAAAGAGCACTTTATAAGTAGTGATATCTACTTTCATCAGAAGGGTTATAATGTACAACTGTCTCTGTTTTGTGGTATTAGTAACCATTCATCATCTTTGCTTAGGTTTGTTTGTATTGAAGTTCACCCTCTTTTATGACCAAGACTAATGTTTAGTTAGAGAAGAAAAATTTTGAAAGAATATAATCTTTTCTTTTTTTAGTGTGTGTGACAAAGACAGAGAGAGAGACAAATAGAGACAGACAGAAAAGGAGAGAGATGAGAAGCATTAATTCTTTGTTGTAGCTCCTTAGTCTCCTTTGTTGTTCATTGATTGCTTTTTCATGTGCCTTGACCAGGGGGCTACAGCAGAGCGAGTGACCCCTAGCTCAATCCAGCAACCTTGGGCTCAAGCCAGTGACCTTGGACTTTAAGCCATCCACCTTTGGGCTCAAGACAGCGACCTTGGGGTTTCAAACCTGGGTA
Source organism: Rhynchonycteris naso (assembly GCA_037038555.1). Classification (NCBI taxonomy): domain Eukaryota; kingdom Metazoa; phylum Chordata; class Mammalia; order Chiroptera; family Emballonuridae; genus Rhynchonycteris; species Rhynchonycteris naso. The sequence continues at coordinate 12,999,758 of CM073001.1, forward strand.
CACTGCATCCCAGTCCAATGTTCTATCTACTGCGCCACTGCCTGGTCAGACTGAAAAAAAAAAAATCTTAAATAAACAACTTCACAAAACCTTGGGATAATGGCTAAATAGAAATTAGACTAGTCATAAACCACAAATAACTGTTCCCATATGCTGAGTCATCTGCAACAATTTCCACTGAGCTAATAGCAATTCTTTTGCATGTTAGCAACCCTGGGCAGGTATAAATATAATAGCCACCTTTCTCACAACATAATCATTTTCATCCCAACATTTGGCAAATTAGTACCACAAAATGAGGTGGTTTTTTTTACATATTCCAAGCTTATAAAAAATTTCTCATTCGTAAAATTCCTTTTGAAGGGACAAATAGATTCATCTTTCTTTCACATAATAATGTTAGGTGTTTTTTTTCCTAATTAAAAATTGATACTGGAGAAAAAAAATAAACTAATAATAGTAATAATAACAATAATAATACCCAAATCTCACTCACCCAGAGATAACTGTAGTTTCCTTTCCAGTATTTCCCATGCAAATAAACACAGAGATAAAAAACAAGTTCAAGTTTCTACATGAGATAAAAAGATAAGTTAATGGACATTAAAAAGAGATCAGCAGCTCCTCTCTGAAGAGGTAGCTTTAGCAATTCACCCTGAAGTATATCTGAAAGGTCCTGTTTACTTATGCAGATAAATGCTAGGCAGACCTTTGCCTTAGAGAAAAATGTTCAAAGGGAACCTTTGTTTGGTTTATCAAAGTCCAATGCCACACACTGAAATCTGAGAAGAGAGAACAATTAGCATAAGAAGTGCAGGAATTTTTTTTTCTTTGTTTTTTAGGGAGGTGTTCCACAAATCTCTACCCCTCTGTCCTGTAAAGACATAGATCAGGAAGGACAAATTTAATCCCAAGCAAGGTCCAACAGCAGGTAAAGGCCAACAGGCTCCTGAAATGGTCACCATGAGTGTGGAGAACAGGGCTGGGGTTGTGGGCATGTGACTATGCAGTAACATGGCCCTTTCTCATTAAGGACCCAACCTGGCTTTAATGCTCTACTGTTGTCCTCTTAAAATTTTTAATCTACAAACAAGAGGCTCTTCTTTTTCATTTTACTGCAGGTCATGCAAATGACTTAGCTGGTCCGGGTAGAAAAAGATGGGGGAATGGTGTTAGCCCAT